>OY804259.1:20042657-21484799 GCA_963680825.1 Meiosimyza decipiens | reverse complement strand
ATTTTTTTATTATTTTTTTAAACATTTTTATATAGCTGTATCTTATTTTCATTCTTGAATTGGCTATATACATACGTTCTTTTTTTTTTTCATCGTTCACATTAACATTTGCTTCATTCATAGATGAAGTTAAGGCACTTTATGTTTTATCACTTATAACTCGATAGATTGAGGTATTGGCAGTATAGCAGAAATTAAATAGGTACATAAATTATATGTAAAAATATACAAAGTCTATGATTTTACTCTCAGCTCATTTTGCATTTTTAATGTAACAACTTGAAAAAATTTATTCATATGCGCGGACGCGTCGATCGTTCATCAAATTGATGTAGCTGCAGAAGAAGAAGTAAAACAAACAAAAAAAAAACGTCTGAATATTCACAATGAAGAAAATACCGTTTATACCAGTTTAGGTCCAGCTTATAGCTCATCTTGTGTAGCAGAGGAGTGTCAATTGAATTTAAACGTTTTTTTTTTTAAATTATCGCATACTAGCTGGCGATCATCGCTCGTATGATTCTCAATCATTGAGTGATTCATGGTATTGGGATTAAACATTTTTGGAACGATTTGCTTTGGTTATATCAAGTTTAGCTTGATGATAAGAAAATAAAAATAAATGTCCAAGCATAAAATGCATTAATCTTTTGCATATTTAAACTGACATTTAAAATTCAAGATTTGATTTTACTGACAGACAGTTCAATTGATATGCAAAATTCAGACTCTTTTAATTATGCCCTAATTCTCTAACTCGAATTGGTTCAATATTTTGTGTTCAATAAAACAAAAAATGAATATAAACTGATATTTTATGTTTAAAAAATGATAAACTGTCAACTATGGTTTCTATGCATCTGCTATGAAAAAACAGGAATACTTTGCCAGAGACAACTACATTTTAGAGACTTTCCAAACTCAAAATTTTATTTGTCTGATAGTTCAGACCACCTTAATTTATGCCAAATAACATGCATTTTTTGAGTAGAACGGAGGCTGATATTTTAGCGAAAAAGATTCGCAAGAGACAATTGAAAGGTCTCTGCTAGTGCTTACAAAATGACAATAGGTGTTCAAAATTTTGGTGCCACTATAGAAACTTTAGTTTAAATTCGTCCTTCTTTTTTAATCCGTATTAAAATTAATGGAAACACTTTTTTCAATAATAAGAACTATTAAAGAGTTAAGCTACTACAGCTTTACGCCTACTAAGCTATTTAGCTTGAAGTCTTAGATCAAATAAAATCTATTGTTATACTCGTATAATGAAGATCAAATAATTACAAGATTTTTCCTATTTTATCAACATAAGTCAGGCCATATGTACATTAGGGTGATTCGAACTGTTTTTGTTTTTTCAAGCAGGTTTAATATTTGCAGGTACATGAAAGAAAAATTCTGGCACAAAAAGAGCATATATTAATATTTACTGGTAGCTAATTGATAGTTTTGCGTTTTCCACAAGAATAGCAAACAAAAGAATACTTCACTAGACAATTTCGTCTATATCTCGTGAAAGAAAAATCTGACATGAGTTGCACCAAGCTCATTGGAAAAAGCATAAAGTATTTTACAAATAAATCGACTTGTTTCAAAATCTATAAAATATTCCTAACTCTGAAAGCTAATTACTGGCGAAATATTAGCTTCACGAAAAAAAATATTAGAAAAATTTCTATGGAAAATTTTATGTTGTTTTCAATGGAATCTGTTCCGTTTGTGTTAGAGTATTCTTTCACGAGATATAGACAAATCTATTGTCATGTGATTAAAGAGAGCTGTAGTCATAAAAGTCAAGAAAGATTTTATACATTACACAGATGATATATTCATTATGGCCTTCCGTTTGTATCGCGCTAACAGGGGGCTTAGCATTTATAGAAAATGAGTAAATTTTTTTTTGATCAGCGTCAACTGACTCTTAAATCTAGCATTTAGTCTGCGTTTTTGGTTTCTGCTCCTCGTGGTCCGCGTTTTCATTGAAAATATAACATCTTTTTTTTGTTATGGTTTTCCATGAAAGTGGGGACTTTTTCTTTTTTTTAGTGAATATAAACAGTTGGTAAATATCTGATTTTTCTTAAAAGTATTTCGATATATCTGATTTGCTACGGTTTCCAGGATATGGAAGTGAGGACCTTTTTTTATTTTTTTTTTTTTAGAATCTTCAGAAAAGTTTCCTGTTCTGCGTTTTGATGAAAATTAGCTGGTTACGTTAATCTAGCAGCATCTGTCTATCCTTCTTCCCTATCATGATTAGAAGAAAACGAAGCATGATAAACTGTAAATCAAGCGAGATCCGTTTAAGATCACGCCCACATGTCATGCAAATGTTATTGTATTTCAAGATTTTCTCATCTGTAAAGGACTATTTAAGCATCTAGCACAACAAACCAGAAAAATTTGATGCCATTAGGTTAGACAGGCTGTCCAGTAAACTAATTTATGGGCACGCATAGACCGGAGTAGTACCTTTTTGATACCCTCAAAACAAGAGGGACGGCTCCGTTACTCCCAAACGCAATTGTATTTTTTAATAAAAAGCAGGAGACAACTATTTTATGCATATCACTATATCCTGATATCAACTAAGTCAGCTAGAAAATATTTTCAAATTTAATTTGGCAGCTTTCGGTGACCAAAATAATCATTGAATTAGTGATGAGTTTAACAGGTATATTTTAGTGAGCATAAATCGATGTAGAAATTAATTTTGGAAGTCACAATAAAAATGTTTTGAAGCAATTTTTCGAAAAAATTTTTCGATGGGAAAAGGTTGAAGGTTGGATTTAAAGTTATTCGCAGACGCTGCTCTAAGAACGGTGCGTAATATACATAAACTCTTTTATAATATTTTTGAACGAGTTTTTTCATTCAATTATTAGGAGATATATTTTTATATTTAGGTTAAATTTGTTGATAATTTTGTCGTTGGACAAGTTCAAGAGTTTGTCTATGAAGGACACTAATATTTTCCTAATATTTTTTAGTAAGTACATGATAATAATTTTTTTAATTTTTCTCCATAAAACTCATTTTTTAACGTCCAGGTATGATTTTTCCATGCAGCGATTTTTTGGTCATATTCACCGCGAATTCAATTTTTTCGAACATCTATCATATCGATATATCGATACATATGCTGAATTTAAAGATATATATTTTTTTTTTTATAAACAATAGTAAGAAATTATTATTGTTTTGAAAAGCTATTTATCGATTCTCTATTATTATATTTCTTAGTGCCAGCGGCACTTTTTTTTCACTTTACTAAAGCTTTGCTCATATTATTAATTTAAAACTAAAGTTTTTTTGTTTTATGTAGTTGTTGTTTTTGCTATTATTATTATTATCATTTTGTTGACTCCTCGCTCTATTAAAGAAGGTGTGACTATATTATTAACATCATGGACCCAGACACTTACAGCACAGCACACGTCTGCTCTAAGGTTATTTGCTTGATTTTAGTTTTGTGTGCCATATAGTCTTGACTGGTGCGAGCAGATATTAATTCATATCTGTGAGTTGCAGTTTGAGACGTGACAATTAATTCATGCTGCGATGCATTTTTTGTTTTCACCTTATGCGCAAAATGATTGTTATTAAAAAAGTAAGTCAATTCAAATGCAAGACATATCATGTGATATCATAGATTAAATGATTTATCTGGAATTTATCTTTGAGTTATAATAACTACGAAATGCCAAGGATGCTAGATATTGAAAATTATAGCTTATAGCTGTTTTATCTATAATTAATTCATATTTGTCCTGTCAAAATGGAAACAATATGTGAAATGTATATTAGGGTGTCCGTTATTTTTCAATCGAAGAATTTGGTATATTGCTGTTTTTACTAAAAAGGAAGTGAAAATTTTAATGTTCATGATTTAAAATTTTTGTTTAACCCAGCACCGATCTTTTAATTTTTTATAAAAATTATTTCTTTCTCGAAAATTATCAGATTTACACAAAAAAATTGTCTTAAAAAGAAAAAAAAAATGCACTGAAAAAAAGTTTGCATGATTTTATCATATTTTTTTATACATTTGCGTTGTGAAAAATATTTGTCAGTACATTTGTCAAATTTTTAGTAGGTACATTCGGTACAATAAACGAAAATCTCAGTACATTTGGCGCATTTTTAGTATATTTGAACAATTTCTTATAATTTCTTCTTAAGATCCCGTAGACTTTGCTTGGCAAAAGTATGGAAATTCGCCCTCTAAAAGTCTCGATTCATTACATTTCCACAAAACCCACTGTTTGAGACAGCTGTAAGTGCAAATATTTTTCTACTAAGCGCTTTATATTTAAAATTCGCCTGACCCTCCCAAAAGTTTTCAATTTGGCAAATAACGGGCACCCTAGCATATATATTAGAAAGTAGTTTAAGAAAAGTGGCGCTACTGTGCTACTTTTTCAATATTTATTTATCTTTCGAATGAAAGCGCTTTTGTATCACCTATCAAATTATATGAATGTGTGCGAGCTACTGTGACGAATAAAGATCTGTGTGTATGCGTCATAATTTTTGGAAATTTTATCTCATGTGCAATACATCAAATCTTCTTTTTTTTCTTGCATTGAAGTGCCCCAAATCGGACAAATTCTGTATGAAAAATAGATGTCAATATTTTTGTCTACTTTTTATTGCCAGATATAAAATGCTCGAGCTTACATTGATACACTAAGGCAGAGTATTGCTGAATCTCCGGGTACATCACATCGATGCTGTGCGAAGAATTAGGAATACATATATCCTTCATATTTATATAAAACTCAATTGACACAACAGCTGTAGGAAAATGACCATGAATGGCGGGAAGATTGGAGTTCTAGCTCGAGTTTTACAGCTCGGTATGGACGACCATCAAAATCATTATAAGCAACGAAGCTAGTGCTTCAACGATACGACAATTCAAAAATTATCGTATCGTGCTCGTAGTGGTGCCTAGCTTATCGTCTCGTACGATAAATTTTTGATCTGTATCGTTCTCGTCTCGTTATCGCCGATATTTCCCGGTTATTCTCGTTCACATTTTTATATATATAATAGTAACTGGACCAGCGGCTTTCCCGCGCACTGTCCGTTGTACAAAGCAATTCTTACTGCAGGCAATTGGGTCCATGTACGAAATTTCACAACTTGGTATAAGTTCCAAGAATATCAATATAAGGGTTTTTCTTGAGTGGGAGGAGCTATTACCCATTATCCAACCCTGTTTACACTTAGCGCGTTGCTTGGCACAAGCAATTTACATTTACGTAACGGGTTTCACAGCTGTAGATATATGCTGCGATGTATGCAAAGATATGGCGTTTTAAGAGTCTTTATTTTATAAAGGTGCCACGCCTGTCTGTCTAATCTCGTCGTGAGGCACTAAATATAGACAATATACATTCACTCACCAAATTTTAAAGCGCCTGCAAGCATAGGTGCCAAGATATTGCGTTTTAAGTGTTTTTGTATCATGAAAGTTCTGCCTGAATCTCGTTCTCGGCGATAATTTAGCGCTTATCAAACGATAAGCATATCATTATCGCCGGGAACGAGACATCAGCCAGACCCCTCTCGATATTGTCCTTGGTCATACGAGAAATTTATATTTTTAATATCGTCTTGTTATCGTTATTGCTCTCGGTTTTGATAACGAGAACGATAACGATATTTATCGGTTCTTGGTGAAGCACTAAGCGAAACAAATTCGTCCTGGCTGGCTTCCTCAATAAACTGAATGCGTGAAAACGCTCAAAGATCACTGCAACTTCATATAAGCGGCATCATTGGATCATATTTCTATAAGGATGCTAGAGGCAATGCTATAATAGTTACTGGTGACCACTATCGGGACATGTTCGTAAACTCTGTTGTGCACAAATTGGATGAGCTAGACTTAGAGAACATGTAGGTTCAACAAGGCGATGCCATATCATCACACATGGCTTGATGCAAATTTTGCGAGCAATTTTCACGGGCCAAAGAATATCAAAAAGTGGTGATATTGATTGGCACCTACGATCCATTGACATGAACCCTTCCTAATTCTACAAATGAACCACATTCTCGGTACTTAAGGACAACATTCGAAACAAAATTATTATGAAAAATGTGCTTAAGAGAACTTGATTGTGCGCCACCGCCAGAGGCGACCACTTCATAATATATAGGGCTTCATAATATTGTGGTTTTTGCCATCCCTCGGGCCTGTTCTAAATTTAGTTAAATACCCTTTATATTATCAAATTAAACGATCACGTCAAGTTAGTACTGCTTTATACTAGGAAATTCTAACAAAAAATTCGTATTTGCTATCAAGAGGGGAAAAAACGAAAGGGTCCAATACAGTTGTTATGTTAACGCTTAGGAAATTCACTAAAGAGATTAGACAAGATTTTTATTCAGAGAACTTCCTAGTGTAAATCAGATCTTATGAATGAATCAAAGTTCCACATTTTGAGAAAATTAAATTTAAAGCTTACATTCACCATATTTAATTTTCTTATTGAATGAATCTATTTTTTTCTACATATGTATGTATTTGAATCTAAAATTTCAGCCAAGGTCACATTTTATCGTCAGTTTCCTCTTAAATGCTATGCTTAAAAATGTAAGTCATAATTTTTGACCATCATTTATTAAACGTGAAATATCTCCGAATTATTTATAGGTACCGGAAATATCTCCGAACTATTTAATTACCTACATATATCAATTACAATTGCTGCATAGAAAATGACAATTGTAATTCAATATATAACAATAACATTTTAAAAATCACTTGGGACTTCAATTAGAAATCAAATTCATGATATCTTATCTTGCAGACAGCAATTTCGACTGAGTAAACTTACTTACTTGCACTTAACTGAGGGGAGAAGTGAAATTGAAATTATATTTGCAATACTCGAAAATCAATTCAAATATCTTTAATGGTAATGAAGATGCTTTGTCAATTTTACGTATGTTATTACGTGGTACTGCAAAGAAAGAAACCGCGTATTGATTTTTTATCTTTAAAGTTTCTAAAACCGGAAAAAAATAACCTAAGCCAATTCAAGCAAATGACTTTTGTGGCTTCTGTACATTTTATTTCTATCTTTAATTTTACTAATTTTTTTCTCATGTTAATGAATTTTCGCTTGCACAAAGTTCATGCTGTTCCTCAAAAATAGATAAATCGCCTTCAGCAAATTTATATTTTGTTTAGTAAATTTGTGGCTCAAAAATAAATGTGAATTTTTGAGAAATTTCAGTTAATATTTCCTTAAGCAGGAGCTCTAGCAAAACAATTTAAATTTAATTAACTATATTAATTAATATATAACGACGATTTCAAAAGCGCAACATAAATTTTCGGATTTTATTTCTACAGTAACGAATGTTTTATTTTAAAAATAAACTCAAAATATTGACGGTAGATATAGGAACTCATACATTTTTGAAATAGTAAGCCGGAAATTGGACGATTTTTCTGACGTGAAGTTAAAATTTTGGTTTAACGACAAAAAAAATTTTAAAGAGCGGAAATTCCATCTGTACGACTTAATAACCCTGCTCTGCAACAAGTTAAAAAAAGATATGCTCTTGACCAATGCAATTTGCTGCAAAAAAAAAACAAAATATTTCATAGATTTTTGTTTTATTTTTTACCAGAAAATTTGACGCATCAAAAATTTTATTTTGATTTCTTTAAGAATTGTTTTGAGCAAACTTTCAACGAAATCTTTATTGAATGATACAATGTAAAATTTCAAATAAAAAAAATCATGGACATCACTCATATTTCACCGCATTGCAGAACATTTTTTTACACAAAATATTTTTTCCACTAAAAATTTATTGTTACCAAAAAAATTGTTTTTTGTTTTAAATTTCTTTGTTTCGAAAACAGTTTGTATCACAATAATATTCAAGTAAAACACCCACCTGGATAAATATGGCACGTGCAGAAGAATTCAAAAAATCTGTATGCAATAAAACCACCTGAAAAGCGGATGGTTTATATCTTTTGTCGTTGTGTTTATTTGGCTTTTACTGCTCAGCTCAAGTTCACAAGTTTATAGCACAGACACGAATTGATTTGCACGATTTAGAAATAAAATTTCGAAAATAATGTTTTACTATTTTTTATTGCAAATTCATTGGTTTCACTTTAAATAGTTAGTTCGCTTCTTTGAATGAGCGCACATATGTAGAACAAGCCACAGCACTTGCACATACACATAGATGCACGTTTAAATGTGCGAGTTTGTAGCTACGTGTTGCAGAGGACGACAACAACGCTGATGACGACGTCACCAATCATTCATTCATATGTACCTTGCAAGAGCAAAAAGGTAGTAAAAGCTTTTTTCGTTTATAACTTGCGAATCCTTACTTTTTATCAATGAAAATCGTGTAGGTATCTCCAAGATACACCGACTGCAAGTTTTCAGAGGAAACGTTTACTTGCGCGCACTTTTCTTTTCTTTTTGAGTTTTCAAGTTCTTTATATTTCTTTTTAATAATTTAATGTTAAATTGTTGTGCGTATAATGTGACTTTATTGTTTTAAATATTTTCTCTAATGCAGCTGTAACTTTCATATCCATTAGTTACTTTTTAAAAACAGTACCAGTTTCTTATGCAATTTTTTGTTTTTGTTATGCTAAGAATTTGAAATTCAATTGTTTTTTTTTCGTTCACCTTTTGCACACAAAAAAAAAACTGAAACAGTTTAGCTACTTTTCTAAGCAACTACAAGTTTTAAAAAACTTTCAATCTTTTAAATTTTCACACATAAATTTTTTTTCCTTTCATTTAATATTTGCAAGATACTTTATATTTTTGTTTTTCATTTCAATTTTATAAGAATTTTTCTCTCTTGTTGCTGTTGTTGTTGTTTATTTGCAAATTTTTCTTTCGTTTTTTTGTATATCTGGATAGGCAGAGACAACTGATCGACGCGCTTGTTCGAACACAACTGAAGCACGAGCTGTGCACTCGAATGGTTTTTATGAATGAAATTCAAAGTTTCCAAACCGCGCGTGTATCCACTAGATACAAATATGCCGCTTGCTCGCCGCCGACAACACGGCTTACTATCTACGTAAGCAAAAGACCGGAGAGAGAGAATGCGCGTACATTGAAATGTGCGCAATGTCTGTTGTGTGCGTGCGTGTGTGTACTCCAGCAGGAAAATCGATTTGTGTGCTGCCCCTCTTTGCACGAAATTCGAATATCGAATATTACCGCCGGTCTGGGGAAATGTGTCGCGTGCCAATACGGTATCCAATGGTGGTAACGGTTGCCTCCTCTGTTTGCAGCCATTTTCGCATTTGTTGGGCTGGCGCACGCGCATTTCAGCCAATCAACAGTTTGTTGTTCGTGAGAGCGCGCTCTCTTTGCATCATTCAGTTCCGTAGCATGGTGGAATTTATTTTCGGTCTCAATTGCCCCTACTGTTGGTATTTTCTTATTCGAATTCGAATTGGATTTTGGGAGCGAGAGCGTATGAGAGAGATTTTAGTTCAAATGGAGAGCGCGCACAAAATTCTATTCGATTCTCAACTAACGCATCCATTAAATTTTTTTTCCTTTTGATTTTTATTTTTTTTTTAAAAGGTAAACTTAAGTTAATCGTAAACTCGCAGGTACGTAAAATACAGCGCGGAAAATTGCAGAAAGTACGTCATAGTTGAAATGATTTGGCTGCTTTGTTTTTTATGCTTAAAAAATGCTTTTCCTCGTAAATTTTTTTTTAAAATAAATACAAACAAAATTTGCATGAATCACTAAGAAATTTTTGGCGGTGAACATTACTGAGTTTCTAATTTTAGTCTTAAGATTTTTTGCTCTGAAATTGCTCGAACGTTTTGTTTATTTTGAAGTTGTATTAATTTGTTTTACGCGGCGGTCCATGTAGGGTCAGTACTTTTTTTATTACATTGTTTATGTAAATTTTTAAAATGTAGCTCCTTGCCAAATTATAGGAAAAATCAATACACCAATGTAGATGATATTTTAAGAAAAATTTAACCAAAAGCCGGCATTTTAACTTCTGTTATATTTTACTCGTTTTAAATTGAGGAATATAACTGCTTATGATTTCATACTACTCCATTCAAAGAACCTCTGACCTCTTTGCGGCCAGAAAAATTATTATTTTAGATAAGCGATGCAGTGCGCTCTGCAACACAAAAAGTATAGACGTAACAGGAACTGCCGCTTCCCACCTTAGAAGAAGTGAAATGGCGAGTCTGTATACCAATTTTTTTTCGTTTTGGGATATCAAAGGGTTTGAATTTTCGATCAATTAAATAATTATTGAGCTTTTTCCGAAAATGAATGGAAATCAATTTCGAAATCATCAAAATTTCAGCACATTTTTTCAGATATGGAGTTATATGCTGTTAAACTAAATGAAACTTATACTATTATTAAACTTAAACTATGTAGTCTCCAGAAGTTTGAATTTAGATTTCGAACTTTGTCAATATGTTTCTATTTCTTTAACTTTAACTTTTTCGGGCGGGGGCAGAGGTTGAGTTGGTACGACCTTTCCGGTCATAATTACTTGGGAGAACTTTTGAAAATGTTGAGACCTTTTTTTTTAATAAATAAAAAAATTGCGATAGTAAAGTGCTAGGGTTTCCAAGGTGTCGAAAGTGAATATTTTTTCTTATTTATTTTTTTGTCAAAAAAATGTTTGGATGTTGCATAAAATAGAATATTTACTGTTGGTATGGGGTGGCAAATTAAATATTTGCTCAGGGCGCCCAATGTGCACGGTACGCTACTGCTCCCGTACAAAGGTGGGATGTGGTTGCGGCTATTTCTTCAAAATAGATATCAATTTCTATTAATTTAGCAATGTTGAATCTCTTCTGTTCTAAGTGGTATGAAATGGCGAAAAATACTGGTGATATACATATATATCTTTTCTGACTCAATTACATTATCTTTTTCAATATATATATCTTTTTGACTCAATTACAAAATTCTTATGCTCTATTTTTCATATAAAATATAAATCCTCAGAGAAACGATTTTTGATTCGTACCATCCTTATGAAACCTTGAAAAACAAATTAGTTTTTATAAATTTAAGACAACGTACTTTAGAAATTTTAATATGATGATCTACAGCTTGTAATATTTTATGAAACATGTCTAAAGAAAATGGGTCGAACCGTTTTTTGAAACATTTTTAGTTTTTTGAAAATTTGAAAAGTTTTCCCAGATTGGTTCTTTGCCTCAGGCCCCAAAAGATTATGCTACGCCACTGTTTGCTGCCTTACATTTCTTAGAAAACCCTCTGGTTTGCTTCTACGCGATCTGCTGACTGCACTGACTACATTATACGTCCCAGGGAAACTATATTGATATGATCATTTGAGCATTTTACTTCTATAGGTGGCACCACGCCCACTACTGGAAAATCTTAAATATCATTTGAAATGGCATCATTGCATAAGTACTACACTTGAAAAACTTTTCTTAAAATGATAAATTTATTTATTTGACTGTAAAAAAATCGCAAGAAAACGTGAGGTTCATGAGAAGGTAGAATATTTGTAATAAAACTAAGTTTCTTTTCGAAATTTTCAAATTTTGGTACAAAAAAAGTGTTAAAAATTTTATAAAAATATGCCTAAGAAAAAATTGAAAACCTCAAAAAATAAGGAATTTAGAAGATTTAAATGAAAAAACTTTAGTGTTCAAAAATTCGTTGAAAGCTTAAAAGACATGCTATGAAGACTTAGATATAATGGATGTCTTTGTTTTATTGTGAAACCAATTTTCAATATGCCATCAAACAGCCTGCATGATTTGAATTGGATTCGATCATGTAATACTAATAATATTTTTTTAAAAACAATTACGAAAAGTTTTTTCCATATAAGTAAACGTTGTCTTTCCAATCTCAAAAAAATAATAATAAAGATTACTTCTATTAATTAAAATACTGCTTATAAAACCGTGTCATGTGCTCATTAAAAATATTAATGATTAAAAAATGTTAAAAAAAAAATTAATGTCTTAAAGCACTTTGCTATACAAAAAATATTCAACATAAAAACTCAAAAATATGTGTAGGTTTCATAATTAAAAGAAAATATACAAACTACGGATATATACGAAATATATTTTTTGATATTTTATCTTTTAACTGCAGAAAAATTGTAGCGTGGGGAAAAATACGTAGCAAAAGCTGACACTTGGCACGCGCCTGTTGAGCGATCGACGGCAATATGCTGAAGAAAAAATTAAGAAAAAAAAAAAATGAAATTGAACGGCAACTACGGCGCAACGCAGTACAACGATGGCAGCGAGGTCTAACTCGAAAAAGGAGAGGACTGCTTACCATAAAAGGGGACAACTAGGGCTAAGCTTGCTATGTGGAAGCAAAAAAAAAAAATTATGGAGATAAAAACACAACTGAATGAAATCAAAAATAAATAAATAAGGACAGATTTGTGTAGGATGGGTAACCATTGAAAATGTTTGAATTTTCAAAAGCGAGACAAACAAAATATCAAACCAACAAACAAATAGACGACAAGTGGTAAATAAATCATTGTGAATTAATACAACAACTACGAAATACAGTGGCGAACAAATAATATGTTGTTGTTTGTTTAAGTTTTTTGTTTTTCGAAACTTTTCTTCAAAGTTTAAAGTAGCAATTTAAGCCATAAACTTACGTTTTGAATGTCTTTAAGTGTGTGCCGAGCCAAAGAAATTGTATTTAAGAAATGTTACTTTAGATAAAGAAGACTTTCCCGGTGTTATGTTAAAATAAAGAAAGCTGCAAGTCCTTTTTATAATTCAGTACCAAGGCTCCAAATATATGAACTTTAAGGAAAATACTTATGCTTTTTTTGATAAACTTTGATCAACGCAATAATATGCTAACTTATGTAGAAAGTTTGTCCGAAATATTTCATAGTATTGGGTAAATTCATTACTATCGTTCGTTTTATGTATTCTTGTACGCTGGCTCATCTAAGAAAAAAAAACTCACATGAAGTATTACCAATATTACATGCTATAACCCCTCATTATTGAAAAATTGCGAAATCCTCCTCACACAACACTGATTTTGGACCTTCATGGCCACTTTCTAATTTTATCGCTTAAAGCTTGACAACTTGGGGCTCAGTGAATGCCGCTGGAGAGTTGTAAGAAAAAAGTTTATGTTCTCGGTACATTACAGTCTGCATACTAAAGGTCATATGGTGTCTGCCACTCCCCGATACAAGTATTGCAGCATGATACAACTTCAAAGTAATAAATTAAGAACAGTACAAGCATTTGCCCCAACAGAATTGCAAATAAATATCAACTCTAGCCTCAATCAGTAGATGGGACACAACTGTGTTAAAAGCCAATTTTCATTTGAAAATTGGCAACAAAAAAATATCGAAAAGGTTATCGGTCATAGTCTAGGTATACTAAACGAAAATGGTGACCTCTAGGTGGACTTAACCACAAAATTATTATAAGAAGCTCCATATGCCAGGCCCTGCAATAAAGTTGCATGACATTTACCCAGTGGTACAGGCAGGAACAGGCGAAGATTTCGGTTTAGATCACATTCTTGTTGTGGCTAAATGATAATTGAAAATGGTACAACACCACGAAATACCTCTTGAGGAGAACGATTCTTGTCTGAATAACCGAAACTTATGAAATCGAATGAATTTCAAGCGAACTCAATGATCTTAAATGCATTTCAAGTGACACTCCATAGATATTTTTTGAGTTTATTTTGAAGAAAATTTAGCTGCACAGCTGTCCTTAGTGCGGTACTCTATTTAAGGAATATCATCTCATCAGAACAATTTATGTATTTGACCCTTCCTTTCTCTCTTAAGGGCTGCTGGAAGTAACTTTTTTTTTGGGGAGTCAATGTGGCGTCAATAAAAACAGCTTAGCTTTACACATACCATATGTTCCGCAATGGGACCTCTTTCTTAGTAAAACAATATATATTCAAACGTAATGGTTGCTAGTGGTACATGGGAAGCTCCAGCGTAAAATAAATTTATCTATTATAACATCTTTGAACCTCTGGAGCCTTTATGAAACACTTACGCCCGTTTTGCCCAAACAAATCTGATTTTATTAAGAAAAACCTTCAAATGAAGTGTAATATGTATGCACCAGTTGTGTATAAAATCTTTTCGCAAAACACCACAATCTCGCTTCCTACATGAAAGACAGGAAATCACACGATTTTCAATGACCCTTCGTAGAAGGAAGGAGAAAAACACATACATACCTGGTTCTATTAAAACTTTTAAAATGAAACATGTGAAAGACTCTTATAGTATTAACGGCTAGCTATGGTTTTAAGTTAGTTACTTTAATAAAGCACTCCTATTTTTTTGAAAACTTCTTTACGTAACTAGCTGGACCTAAGTTTTTGTATTTTTACGAAATAATAGTTATGATAGATCCATACTTTACTTTTCATTTCCATTTTAAGCAAGAAGATGCGTCTTTCATTTGGAGGCCTTATCACGCTTGTCATATGAATCGTATTGAACGTATTCAGAAAGTTTTCATTAATTTTGCCCGCCGGCCTCTGCATTTTCTTTATACAGTTCCTTCATATACATAATTCTTGTTGCATGCTAATAAATTTAAAAACATTCAAAACAGGCGAACTTCACTTTCATTAGCCTTTATTTTTGATGTCATTCGGCGTGGGGTTGACTATCTCTTCTGAGAGGGGTCACTTTCAATGCTCATGCCAGAGCTCTTCAAAATTTCGATACATTTTTTTGTTTGCTGTGTTAGAACGAACTAAGCCCTAAATGCTCCTTTTATGAGAACATTAATTCAAATTTAAAAAAAATAAATTTCTAATTTATTTATAATTGATTTTTCTGCTTCTAAAAGCTCTTTTTTGAATTTGGTGAGTTCTGTTAATTTAGTCTTGATTTAATTTAGTCTTGATTTATTTCCATCGCCTTCTCTATTAGTCTGTAAGGATACTTTTTTCATATACTAAGAAAAGTAAAATAAATATGAAAATGTGGAAATACTATTTGGTGAAAAACGCCATTTTGTGAAAGTGCCCCACTTTGAACTGTTGAATCTCTGGCATCCTTTGCTTAGTTTTAAATTTCAGTACGTCATTTTAAATGACGTATAGATATTAAAAATCGCAAGTAATTTAGGCAGAGCAACGGAAATTTCAAAATTGAATCTATGTTGATATCATTTAATCTGGCCTAAAAAAGGCGTTTTGCTATTAAAATTTGCTTAGTAAATATTAGGGGTCATAACATTATATGAATATTAGACCAATTACGTTGGTTGACCTAAAATAGGCTGAAACGTATGTGCTTATGTCTTTCAAGTTGCTTTGATACATATACTATAACTTGGTGTGAGTCCGCGGTTCTCGTCTACATGATCCTCTGAAAAGCACTGAATCTACTAATATTTTTTTCAAGAATTTGAAATAGAGATATCTATTGAAAATACAAAATGGGTGTTATGTTTGTTCGCGATAACGCGAACATTGTCTAACGTGAACAACACGGATACGTGCACGAAATAAATTTTTATTTTAACTTTTAGAAGTTTTTTGTTTCTTTTAAAGTTTTTGTTATTACAAATGGTATGAAGAATAAAAATTTGATGCAAAATACATTACAACGAATGCGCTGTATAAATTTTGGTTTAAATTTGCATATTCGCTAACGTGAACAATATCGCTACCGTGAACAACCTTGGTTTTATTTAGTTCACGTTACCGCAACTCCACTGTATGTGCTTTTCAGTGCTCTTACTCAAAAAAATCCGCCCTCTTGAAAGTTTGTCTGAGCATTTCCTTTTAAGTCCACCACTATTCCAGTTGGTATCTTCCTACTTCAGACCTTAGAGTTGGTTAGAAACTTAAAAAAAAAATATATTTGAATTTTTTTTTTAACACAAATATTTTTTCTTTTTTCTGGGTATGGTTTTTCTCTTAATTGCTTTTGGCACTACTATCGTAGGAACAGCTTTTTTTTTAGATTGTGAATAAGTGAGTGAATACTTTTCCTAAACTTTACGGAGATCAATAAGAACAGCCCAAAACTGAGCTACCACTAAAATCTGAAAATATTTTATATTTTCTTTAAATTATTTCTGTTTTTGTTTATCGTAAGAAAGGAAAACATTTTTTGTAAATTTAATTGACTTGTAACTCAGTTGTAAGCTGTTCTTTATGACTGCTACACTTTTACACACTTGCACATATACATCTAGGGGTAAGCATCAACAAGTCCTTGAGATACATTTTTGTATCTAAGGACATTGATGATGGAAACGATCATGTAACTTATAAAAATAAGGAAAATAAAGATTTCAAGTTAAAGACGATCGCCAGAAACATTAGAAAAAACAAATGAAACAAAAGATCACTTGTTGCTATCTTTCTTTCACTCTTTGTGATTTTTTATAATTTTTTTCTTATAATCCATTAGCGGTGTATTTGTTTTTTCAATTTTTTATTTGTTTTTTATTTCAAGCCACTCCCATTGCTATGAGTTGTTGTTTTGTGACTGTTGTCGCGTATCGTCGTAATTATCTTGTCTTTTTTTTCTCTTTATTTTTCTTCTTTCTTTTTAATGACTTGCTAACTAACATATGTACGTATCTACATTCACAAGTTACTCACGTAATTGTCGTATTTGTATCTTTTAGATTGTTATTGGTTGATTTTCAATTGAAACTCTCATTATTTGTTACACAGATACAACAAATGTTACACACGTAGGTGTTGTTTAATCACTTCTTTTTTTTTTTCTTCTTAAAAATTTGTTTTTTTTTTTCTACCAATAGAGGTCTTCGTATATTTGTTGGTTTTTTTTTTCAACTTGTGTTCATAATTTACTACCGGAAAAGGTAAATTACGCAAGTTTTGCAGACGTAGTCAATTTGACACAACAACAACAACAATGCAAACAGCATTAAATGCAACATTGCAAGTGGGCGTTCACAAAAACTTCATTTTAATTTCATTCATTCGTTTTTATTGAAGTTTGAAATTATAAGTGAGTTGTTATTGTTTATGAATTACGTTCAAGTGTATCTATCAATTCGATGTTTGATTTGAATTTTAATTTATGTTGGGCTTGAGCCATATATTTCAAATGTTGATTAATAAAATTATTTTTTTTTAGTGGAATTAATAAATTTCATCAAGCATTAAAATATCAGTTTCAGTTAAGACATAACATAAATCAACACGAATTTCTTAAACTCTTGCTAAATTTTAGTTTTAAGTTTTTAACAAAATATTAAGACTTATCATTAAAACTTTAGAAATCAATAAGGCCGCAGTAGTTTATTATTATTATTGTGCTAGGTACTCGTGACTATGTGACAAAAGACAGAAGTGCCTTCCATTTGCATAATCTCCAAAAACTTTTGCCTAGCAAATAGTCGCACTCGGTCGATGCTAACATATTACTAAGGTTGGAGCCCTTGTGAAGAATTCACAGCCATGGTCTTTTGAAAGGTTCGGATTTTTAGCCAACTCGGATGCCCAAAAATATGTTTTTTTCGACTAGCCATAATTCCTTAACAGAATACTACTGCGACGAAAATTTGAAAATGTGTATATAAATAGCTTTCACACTGTTGTCAAAAATAGCCCGTTTTCATTTAAATCGTTTCTGTATCGCGCTTTTAGTTAAAGTACTTTTTCAAAAATAATGAAAATCGCAATATTACAGTCAATTGAGAAAGATACCATGCGATGATTACCGATTTTTTTTTTGCCCAAAATGGAAGAATTGGACTTAGTTGACATGTGGTTTCAACAAGACGGTGCCACCTGCAACATGGCACACGATATCATTGACCTATTGAGAGGCGAGTTTGGTGGGCAATTAATCTCACGTTTAAGAACAGTCCATTGGCCGCCAAGATCATGCGATTTCATCACACTAGACTATTTTTTGTGGAGCTACGTGAAGTCTCATGTATACAGGGACAAGCCAGCGACATTTGCAGCCCTAGAAGACAACATTACTGCTACCATTCGTGAGATACTGGCCGAAATGCTGGAAAAATTAGGCCAAAATTGTAGGCAGGCGTGGCCGCGGGCAAAATTTACATGAAAATATCTTTAAAAAGTAAATGCAAAGAAATGATGTATGGTTCTTAATCAACATTTCTTTCACTATTGCAAATTTTATGTTCTTTTTCAATTTTCAAAAACCAAACGCTTAAAAAATCAGCCGCTAATTTTCAAAAACATATATATATCATTCAATAAATCTTACATACTTCCGAAAGATTTCTCGTGCTTAAAAACGTGTTAAATCAAAAACAATCTGTCTTTGATACCAGTGCGAAAGCTTTAAAAGCCATATGTCTAAAGCAGAAATGAGTTAATCATTCTTTTTTCTAATTTACTAAAAAGATTTAATTATAACTAAACATTATTGTATTGAACTTACATGCACTTAGCAAATATCGAAATTTCTTGAAATTTTCACAAATTGATCTATGCATTTTTATTCAATATATATATATATATATATACAGCCACATCAGACCAGTTTCGGTTAATATTGTACTTGAATTTGAACACGATAGATAGAGGGACAAGTATATAGATGGATTATAAAAAATGAAAAATTGACTGCGGAGTGAAATAGATAAGCGCACTTTGTAAACTTCAAGGTCATAATCCCAGTAGCTCAAGTGTTAGAGCGGGTGTCGAAGCGAAAAAATATAATGCATGGAGCGACCGGGGTTCACATCCAAGTACAAAATTAACCATAAACTGATCTGATTGATGAGGCTATGTAAGCATATGTATGCATGTATGAATATGTAGGTACTTGAATGAAATAAAAAAAAAATTGGATCTCAATGTGGTGAAATTTTTCATTTGGATCCAGTAAAAAGTTTGCAACCTCAGTTTATAAACGACCAAATAAATAAATTTTTGGTGTTACAAGTACCATCTAATAGGACAACAGTTAGGTCAAATTTCAGTTCTATCGATTTGGCATTTTCGGTGTCTTCATTGAAATAAGAATTGTATTTCACTTGGTAATATTGGTTCAGTGGCTTAGTTGCTTCGGCTTAACAAATTTCAAATAAGAGTGTTTTTCTTCAGCGCCTCTATTGACGAACTCTTGTAACTTTAACATCCATGTACTATTCTTTTAACAATCTAAAACGCTCTAACATCCCAAATTAAACAGATTTGTGCACGAAATTTAAATAAAAATTAAAAAATAACTGAGTTGCTTCGCGCAACTTAGCTCATATATTTAGTTTATACATACATATGTAGAGTAGGTCAGATAAGATGAAGTTATTACGAATATATACATACATATATACATGTATGTTGTACTAGAGTTACGAAAAAATGTTGTATAAATACGAAAGCAAAATGATTTTCTAAGTCTTTTTTAATATAATTCAAATACATTTATTTTCTTTAATCTATTTTATGGCTACGGCACGCTGCTGTCGTTAGTCATTGTCTTGTGTGATGATGTATACATACAAAAATACATACATACATACTTTTTAAGAAAATTAAAATAAAATTATTATTATTCGCACCTACACGTTATATCAGGCGCAGTAAATTACATTTTTGTACACATATCGAGGTTATAAATTCGAGTTGCCTAATTTGGCTTTAAGCTGTTGTATTGAATTTTATTGTAATGGCTTAATACTCGTAAAATATTGGTAAAAATCCATAACGTACACAATTAGTGCAACTTTTTTTGAATACGCACTTTAAAATGAAAGTAGGTTAAGACTTTATTGAGGCAACAGGCATTCATACATATATATTGTATTTATATATAAATATATTGTATAAGCAAACTGATTGGTCGTTAATGAGTAAATTTTTGCAGATGACCCTAAAGCGATAGTAATCGACGACAATCTAATTAATTTAAAGTTTGGTCGAACAGTGTTCTCAAATATTGAAAATTTGACCAGAATTATAAAGGGGACTTTTGAGTTTGCCGGTTGCAAATCTTAAGTCGAATATGTAGTACATGGCGGCTTCGAAATGGATGTTTTCTAATTTTTATGAAATTCTGTATTAAAGTGCTGTCAAATTCTGTCTTGATTTACTGGGTTCCACGTGATCGTTAATTTCGTCATCTGTCTCTAAATAACAACCATGTGGGTGAACTTAAATAGTTCAAAGTTTGACTATCAGCCAAATTCTTTTATTTCATAAAATTAGTTGTTAAAAAAATGTACTTACTTCGTTCATTAGAAAAGATATGCTATGAAAGCTTCGAGTAGGAATTCCTAACATGCAGCCTTACCATATTCAGCTCCGGATCCTATTACGGGCAGCCATGTGTGAATCTTATGAGGATCGAAAAGGTGGAAACATGCGAGGAAATTCTGAGTTCGGTATGGGAAAGTCTAGCCGTACTACAGGGAAATCATAATGAAATTTTTTCCTGTCCTGATCAGTTTTGCTTTATCATAAACGAACCTGTGTGACTTTGTAACGGAACGAAGCTGGCTGGCCTCATTAATCCCTTTCATGGAATGCTCTACAAAAGTTAACAACCAGATGAGATGTTTTGGTAAAATTTGAGTCAAATATTAAGATTTTTATATTTTTGCCTAATCTGCGTGAAATAATATTTTTAGCCTGATAAATTATTACATGGAAAACTATTTAATTTATAAAAAAAATCATATCCACTGTAGATTGAACCTAGGCATTCCCTGTTAACACAATTGCTACTTGCGCAGTTTAAACACAACAGCCAACATATTGAATTTTTTGGCTGGCTAAAAGTATATCATATCAATTATGTACTATACATGTAGTATGAATGTAAGCGATAACCACATCAGGCACACTGATCAGTATCATATCAGGTGTGTCTGGTCCTGTTAGTTTTCACCAAATCTATTCGAGCCTGATCCGATTACCCAAGTTCGAGCTTTATTCGATTACCAATGTCCGGACCTGATCTGTAATAGGGCGGCTAACTGTATGCGAACCGGACGAAAGTTTTGACTCGGTCTGATCAGTGCCGCAATAGGCACACTGATCAGTATCATATCAGGTTTGCCTAATCTGGCTCCATGTCTTATCAAACCCATCCGGGCCTGATCTGATTGCCCAATTTCGAAACGGATTTCTAAAAGGGACAGCCGTATGCAATCTGGATGAAACTTCCTACTCGGGAAGTTTACCAAAAATTTTTTTTTCTTAAGACAATGTATAGCTTAGTAGTTTTTCTCTTTACAAAATAATTAGAACAATAAAAATGCAACAATGAAAAATAGAATTTTGAGCAATTTTTGCTTATTTTTAATGAATTTTTCCCAATAATTTACTTTCGGTAATATACTCAACGGACTTATTTTAAATGACGGTCGCCAGGGTCTCTAAGTTCAGCCAACCGTATGAGTTTATCATAAACCAACTTGATCAAAAAGTTTCAGGAATGATCAACGTATGGCGCTCTCAGTCACTTGTTTTGAGTTGGTGTTTGTTAGGATGCCGCATTAGTTATCGACATTTTCAATAAATTTCAGTGTCATGGCTTAAAATATAGGTACGGCGTCTTGAGTACATCCACCTCTGTAAGTGTTTTCGATTTTTACGATTTCGAAAATGGAATAGACTTTGGATCAAGGAGTTTATTTTGTATACAAAACTGATTCAATGGTGCGAATACATTGGAAATACTAGAGTTGTGCTTTGGCAACCATACTCTTTCGAAAGCAAACATAAATGATGGCGTATATCGAATGATCCCAGACCAAAAAAACACATTGTTTTGAGTTATAAAAAAATCGATTTCCATGGATTACAAAAAGTGCTATGCATCATCAATTTTTTCCAGAATGTCAGAGTGTTGACAAGGAGTATTATTTGGGAGTTATGTGACGTAATGCCATCTCTATCCGCAATTTTGTACCAAGAATGAAACAAATATCATTAAACGGTAACTAAATTCGCCTGATTTGGCTCCCTGCTACTTCTTGGTTTTTGAGTGGGATTAAAAAAATGCTCCAAGGAACGCATTTTAGCAGCCAAGTGGAGATATTGGATAAATCGATGACAGTTCTGATAGCCATTCCGAAAATCGAGTATTAAAAATATTTCGCGGATTGGATCAAGCGCTGGCATAAGTTTGTTGCAATCGATGGGAAGTATTTTCAACAGGACAATATCGATTTGGATGAATAAATTTTCTGCATAAATTGTTCTTATTATTTGATCAAGGTGGTATGCTATTTTTGGTGTAAGACGAAAATTTATCTTCATAAAATTAGTAATAAACAAAACTAAAAGCCAAAAGTATTTGGCAGGTAGCAAAGCATACTAACTGCGGCGAATAGTTGAAACAATTAAGTTTAAACAACTATTTATATTTCAAAAAGAAAATTTTAATATAAATTCTTTCAAGATTAATGAACTATTAAACATTTTTTTATTACAATAATGTGTTTATTATGAGCAGTAGACAAGACGTAAGTCCGTGCAAAGAATTGTTTAAATATTTCGTGAGCAGCTAATTATAAGCTTTCCACAATAATTGCAGATATTCGTACTCGTACCCACGAGAAAAAAGAAAAACACGCAAATATTTTGTTTACATAAATACGATTTCCAGCTAAAAAAGATGAGTAGAATCACAATATTAATAGAAGTTTGCTTAAAATAGTCTACTAAATAGCGCACAAACGACTTAGCATACAAACTGAATGTATTTTATTTGTGTAGTTTAACACTTTAATGTGTTGGTGGTGGTATCACAAACAAATACTTTACAAAAACTGTTTTGCCGGTCGGTCAGCGGGCACAGCATGAGCCATAGACGCACGTACATATAAATGAAACAAATACGCGTGGGGCTAATATTGTTTGTTGTTATTACTTTTGCCTTGTTTAGACACACTACTATGTATTCTATTCCGGGAGCAATGTTTCACCCAGTTTCCATTTTTGTCTCTCTGAAGGCAAAATCAACGAAAATGAAAATGTTTGCATTACACGAGAGCAGCATTTTCCATTGCCATCTCCATCGAAGACACGTACTTGACCTGCGTTTGGATTACTCGACCTTGTCCTTAAATTTGATTATATTGTTTACAACAAAGAATGTACTCGGAAGTACACGCAGTATAAGTTGGTATTCTTTTGGGAGGAATGAAAAATCACTTAGTGCGAAAATTGAACCTTCTAATAAATAGTTTCAAGACATACAAAATATTGATAACAATACATTTTTTACCAAAAGATCAGTTAGATGCGTTCAAAAGATTTTGTTTGCTAAAAACGTATCAATTTTCAATTTATTTTCTTGGTATATTTCAGACAAATTTGAAGATATGTTACAATCTCAGGATTATGCGAATATAAAGTTCGATGTTAGAAGGGTTTTTAAAAAAAAACTCTTCTGTAGAACATTCACGTTTGGGGTGAAATTCTAAATATATCACTTAAATTTACCACATTTGCATTGGATTAAAAATTTGCTTTTCGTTATGTTTGCGTTAATGTAGCGGATGTAATTTGAGTGCTTTATGAATACATTTGTTAATATATATTTTTTGCTGGCCAAAAAAATAAAATGTCATTAACTTTTTTAGAAGGCTGAGAATCACTTCATTTCAACTTGGAAACCCTGGTGATACCCTACATATATATAGTAACCTCTCTTCTTCTGAAATTATATCACTCAGTGGGTACGAGCTACTCATAAAACTTAGTAAAGTTTATAATACTGGTTGGCTCCGCTTCGGCTAGTTCCACAAGACCAACATAGAACGCAGAACCAAAATATTTGGGTCGTTTTCTAATTAGCCTTGAGCATTCGCATACTCGTTGTTTAACTGTGTCATCATCCTCTTATTCATTTTCACAACTTCTGCAGACATAGTACCCATCAGCGCTGTTCTTAGCTCTCCTCTGCTGAAACTTAAGGGAGTTTGTGTCCTTCCTAGGTTGAGTTTCGGCCACATATTTCAAGACGTACTGCATCCGACGGTAAGGTTTCATCTTACTTTCATTTGTTTCTTGGTTATGCCCTCTATCCGATAGTGTAATTCTGCCAGCGCTATTCTAAGGGCTACCACTTTTTCATTCTGTTTTCCTCATATTTGTTAATTCTCTCATTTCCAAAAATATCCTTAGAGGCTGTACTTAAAAGACGTCCGCAACAAGGGGGAAAGTCGTAAAAACAGACAAAAGTAACATGGATTCGAATCACTTTCTGACGTCCATTTTTCTAATCAAAGTCTTGAATTTTTTAGTTTTTTTTTGTTTGGGCGGGAATAGTGGGGTAGCAAAATCGGACAAAAGTGGAATACCAGGTGGGCGGGGGTTAAAATTCCAGAACATTTACGTATTGGTTTTATGAACGGCCGCTTATAATCGGGTACCCAGAAGACTTCTATAGTGTGCTGTCGGAGTGATTCCTCGCGGACTTCACGATTTTGGCGTTCAGTGTTTTGATCGCTGCCTGACTGTCTGCACATATAGTTAAAAGGAGGGAGTGAGGTCCTTGTTCGGTATCACCTGTGCGGCTTGGTCTATAGCATAGATTTCAACTTGAAAAACGCCACAGTTATTGGGTAGTCTGAAATATATCTCTATGTCTATACTATCTGGGTAGACACCTGCTTCTGCATCAAATTTCATCTTGGATCTATGTATTGTCCATTGATCGGCATTATTTAAAACTCCAATCTGGAAAGTCGAATTTTTTACAAAAATGATTGCCAATAGATTAGCTATGTCAATAGGATCAATGAATATTTGAGCAATAATGAAGTGAATTGGATAATTCTTTGCACGGCTCGAGGTGAAAACTGACTGCGAACTTAGGCGAGCAAAAAAAATTTCAATGAATACTTTCCTACATATGTACGTTTGAAATGATTCAGAGAATGTCCCCAGCTAGTAGCCTGATCTGATGTTGCTGACGGTGTAATAAAAAAGTCCTCATTTCCCATTTTTACAAAACAAGATGCGGCACCCATGAGCTTGGAGCTATAGACCCTCTTAGCCCTAGTACAATCCGGCGCTTCCAAATACTGACACTAAAATTGATATGACTTTATCTCTTTGGACTGAACTGCAGTCCTCTAAATCTCATTGAACCAAAAAAAAGTACTTTTGCTTAATGTCAATTTGCTTATGAGACATAAAAGACCGCATACCTATTAAAAAGCAATTTCCAATATTATTAGAGTCAAGGCAGTTATGTTACACTCAAAGAAAAACAATTTCCTATTGAAAAAATGTTAAAATCTATTTCACGCATCTTAATATGTCTTATTACAAAGCCCTACAGTCCGCAACGAAAATTGTACAGTGATCCAGATGGTCTAAGGGTGCATGGACAGACACTTCATATTTTCAACGATGTGACGTAAGAAAGAGGTCTAGTGTGTAGAAGTGTATGTTTCCCAACGCGTGGCTTATATGAAGAGTGATTCATCAATTAAGTTAGAAAATTTGACTCGGAAAAGCACTCAGTATAGCGGCTCAAAAGCTTCAGGGCCAGAACATCAATAGAAATTATAAGCATTAAATTTTGCATTGGCTGTGGTTCCACGATATAAAAAGGAGATCTCAAAGCTGGTAAGCCTCTTCAATAAAGCAAGCAGTAATAAAAAATATGCCACACGACCCCACAATATCATAATGCCATTTTACCAATATTATATTGGTCTGTTTTCAGCTCTTTGTATAAATAGAATGTCCTTCAATGTGATTAAAATATCCATAACTTTTAGACTTGTATCTAAAAATATCACAAATTGCCTCTATAGTTCTTTAATTAGACACAAATAAACTACAAATATCAAATCGTAGAAACAAACTTGAGGAACACAACTGACCCACACAATTCAGTCAGAAGATCATCATCAGCAAAAAACATCACCTTAACAATAATTACAAAACACTGTTGTTGTTTCCCTCTAAAAATTACCATTTTTGGTTTGTTTACAAGCGAAAAAAACTAAAAACATTCAACTTAGTGCTGTGTATTGGTCAATCCAGACATCATTCATTCAACAATCCATTCATCCTCTAATCAACATCCAAACGTCCACCCACTGGAATGCGCTATTCACGTCAGCAGAAACTAAATTTAAAAATCAATTGACTATTGGGTGTGTGTACAGGGTGATCGAAAAATAGACTAATGATTCTAAATTTAAGTGTGAAATATATAAAAATAGCAAGAACAAGAACGAAAATAGCAGCTAATTGCTTACAATTAACCATTAAATGATGTTCGTTGTACTATTTTCAGATACTTTCTCACAACCACGAGTGCTGACTGCACAGACCGTAGAAGATGTATTATCCCGCAGTCCTATTTCGGGCAGTGGCACGTATACGTGATTGAACAAATGATTTTTATTGTTTTTGCATTTCATTGCGCGCGCCAAGTTTTGTAGACGTCATTATGGTCGAATAGAAAAGAACAGAGCAAAAAAAAAAATACAAAAAAAGACCAAGAAAAACAGAGTGTGTTTTATTAACAAAATTTCTCGTCGTCTATGTATATCCGAACAACCAATAAATGCAAATTGTTGTTGTTTTTAATTCCAAAGTTATTTTTGTACCCTCACGTAACTGTAGAGAATTTTTATCTACAGGTGGTGATTGACGCTGACGGCACTATACCACATTTAGTATTGGGAGAGGGATAGGTGGATTCATTTATTTTTTGCTTTTCTTAAGGCTCAAAGCCATCTGTTGGAATTTTTTTTGTATTATTTGATAGTTGTAGTCATGTAAAAAGTTTTTGTTTTTTATTGTTGTTACATGAACCTCACCTTCACCACGGTTTTCGATTTTAATACGGTATGCAAGGTTGAGAGAAACAAAACTGTAAGAGAGAGACAAACTGAAAATCTAGGTGAGAGCACTATGAGTAAATTTCTTTTAGTTTTTTTTAGGAAATGATTTTATATTAAATACTAAAGTCAAATGTTGTACAGCTAAAGTAAAAAATTATGCTTCTACAGATTCAATACCATCCAGAAAAAAACTGTTTTTTGGTGTGTTAATCCAAGGTATTCTGGGCCAACTGAAATTAAACTAAATTATAACTCAATTTCTTGATAAATCCTTTTGTATGGGACATTACACGTCAAACAAAATAAAGTTTCTCTGAAATTTTGCATATATGTAAGTAGTCCATGTTGAGACAATTCGATCCTTAAAATCTTGCACATAACTTTTTATAAATTTTGAAGGCATATGGATGGTAACGATAAAAATTTGCAAAAATAGTAAATTTGTGGCAATTTTTCCGTTGCATACAATAAGAATATTTTCCATTTTTTTTTTGTTTAGGTTTTGATCCATTTTTGTAGGTTTTAAATATTCAAACCAAAATTTAGGAGAGTACAACTTTCTTGATATTTTTTTTTCTTTCGTCATTTTATATGTACTTTTCAATGCTTTATGTCTCATAATGTAAAAATATATAAACAAAATACTATCAAATTTGCATCTTGAATGGAAAGTACCATGTAAGTGCAAGTGCTATAGGCCTATAGGAGTATAAAGTGACGTTATTACCACTGTCGCAAAAAGAATCTATGAAGGAATATCTGCTTTAGGCTTTTTAGAGGACGTAGAGTTCTTAAAGTGCAAAATCGATAAGATGTAGACAATACCAACAATTTGACCAATATATTTTTTTTTTATGAAATTTTGTGGAAATTGTTACTTGAGCTATTTTTGGTCATTTGTGAGAGGTGAATTAAAAAACAAAATTTTTTTTTTAATCAATTTCCCGACGTTTCGCCCGTTGGATCCAGGAGACCTTAGATAATCTGTTCATTAAAGACCAAATTTATTGCATAAATAATTTAACGAACCGTTGCAAAACTTCAAAGAAGTTCAAAGCTTTTTATCGAAAATCGTGTATGAAAAATCGGAAATGATTTAATTTATTTGACCATAGTTATTTTGCGCGAGAAGAACAGATATATTCAACCAAATACTTAACGAAAGTAACACATATCATCATTTTAAACAACATCAGGTTTACTTTAAATTATAGAAATATAATCTGTTTATTGTTAAACAAATTTAATTTTAACTCTTAAAAAACATAACGTAAAATATGTATGGTCTCGTGGCAAAAGTCCTATTTGTTGCAATATAATATGTTTTTTAAAAAACAGGTCAAATAACCATTCCCCTGGAGAATTATTAGAGATGTCTAAAATCTATTTTCAACTTGTCCTCATCAATTAGTGTGATGTTCTTCGTTTTTGCGAGTGTGTGTAGGTTTGGGCTATCGAGCTTTTGATAATTTTAGCTTTTATCAACCTTTGCCATGTTTTTCAAAATTTTTGCAAACGTTTCAGTTTTATTCGACTTATTCGACAATTCGTTATTGGCTTGCTCCGAAGTTTCTTAATAGCCTTAGACTTTTACTGACTTTTTCAAAGCTAATTGATGCTCCGGATGTTTTTTGATTTACTTTTTAAATATTTTTCGCTACAATTCGTTAGTTTTCGACCTCGTTTGATTTTTTTTTGGATACTATAGGTCAATTTTGACACTATATTTTTTTATTTTGCTCACTTCTATTGACTTTTCTGCAACGATTTGATGTTCACCAATTACTGTTGTTTTCGTTTGATACTTTTAAGGCATTAATCAATATATTTTGATTTTCGAGATTTTTACTGTTTACTTCGGAAAACCCCAAAAGAAGCACATCAATCAAACACTTTTTTTGGTTTTAATGTATATTTGTACCAAATTATAATCAGATAAGCACATGTTTCAAGCATTTTTTTTTCAAACATTACTTACATCAAACTTTTAAATTTTTCAGTTTTAAAATGACTTATGCCGCTGTCGATTTGAAGTGCATGACACAAACTATTTGAAATACCCGCTGTTCTATTGCAAATGTCAAAATTAAACTAAATATTATTTTTCCAATAAATTAAAGCATGCAGCCGAAAAATTCTTCTGATAAATTCGCTGGTAATTTGCAAACAAAATTCACAATATTTATAATTTTGTTTATATTTAAGCCGGTTAATGTATCATTTGTTTACATGATCTTTCCAATATACCGTGAGAATTTCGGAAAGAAAACTCTTTGACGTCATATTGGCAAAAATATAAATAATTCCTACTTTTATTGGATTTTTGTTTCTTGTACGCTACTAAAATGCGTTGGCACAAAGCGCCATCATCCTCTAAATTTCAGCGATGCTGAACGTGTATGTTCCAACACTCCACTACCTTTCTGGCTCCCACATTTTTAAAGCTTGTTGACGATCACATGCTTGGACGTTGCTAATTTTAAGCATTTATGAGTATCGATGATTAGACACATTTATATTTAGACCAACTACATACAAACATACAGTTGCCGCTGATGATGATGATGATGATGATGATGATGATGATGATGATGGTTCATTAGAATTGGGTCTGTGGGGGCATAGCAGCAGCAGCTGATAGTTTTGGTGTTAGTAGCCGCTCACTGCTTTGTACAGCATCTGCTACTGCCAATCTGTGGCACGTTGTATCTACTCGTTTGTACTATGACGGTCGTCGATCGTTCTACTGATCTGTTTTTGGATTTTGTTTAGATTTTTATGTATTTTGCAAGATATTTTTAAAATTTTAATGATTTGGTGTTTTGTATGAGGCACGCGAGATAAAATTGGATACGTATGAGTAAAAGCATTCCAAGTTTATTATAGTAAACATTTTGGATGTGGCCAAATTTGTACTTATACCTCAGAGAAGAACTCAACAAAAAAAGAAAAAAAAAAAGAAAGTTAGGAGACGATTCAACTATGAATACTGCAGAATATAATGTTTAAAATAAAATATTCATGTGAAATGGATTGATGCCGTATCCTTTGTCTGCAAACAATACTATGTTGACATTTTTATGATTTCCTTAAAAGTCTAAAAAGAAAAAAAGAGACAGAGATAGAATGACTTTTTCGTTTTACGTGATATTTTGTATATTGGTTTCCTCAATTCAAAAATCTATACTATGGGTAATTGTTTTACTTGGGTCTGGGAGAGAAATCGCTGTAGGACTTGATTATCCTAATTATTAAAATTTTATTTTTATGACATTTTTAAAAAGGAAACAAATTTTGTGCCTTTTGAGCCAACTGCCGTATTTTGGCCAAGTGTTTTTGTAATAGGCGTCGAATTACTTTTAAAGCAAGTCTCTATAATTAGCAGTCGGTCAAACTTAAGATGTGCTATGAAGTTTCACAAACAGTAAATCGAAAGAATCGAAAAAGAATGTTGGTTTTCTATCTCTTCTCAAGATATGCTTTCTCTTGGCAATTATTATTTTTAGGTATCAAATTAAAGATGTTTTTTTGAGTGTATGGCACTTCATGCTTAACCTATAAAAACACAATTTATACAAATTAATGTTCATGCTAAAGAAAACATCAGTTCCATCTTAAATGCCAAAGAAAAAATAAATAAATGTACGAACAAGTCACAATATTGTCAATTCAATTAACATTTTAACTTTTTTTTTTTGACTATCTCCTGTTCAAAAAAAAGTTCAAAAAGATTAAGAAATGTTACATTACAGAAAGTAATTGTTTAGTTGGACAAGTAATTACTATGAAAACAATATAACTCAACATCATCAACATTGAAAATTCCCAAAAATTCCTCTTATATAATGAAAGAAAAAAAAAATCTATTCAAAGAAAATCCTACACAAATAACTAAGTATGAGATTAAAAAATCATATACAACCATGCTACATTGTTTATGTGTTGTAATGACATCAGCAATAACAACAAACAACAACAATAAAATCAACAATGACGATTAAACATCACTCGACATAAGATTTTCAGAGTTGTGGCTGGATTTCAGATTTTTGTTGTATGCGGTGAAGATTAATTTCTTTACTTAAGTTTGGATATTAGCTAGGGACATAATATATATAAAAAAAAATCATTATATAAATTGAAAGAAAAACTAAATACATAAAAACACAAAGAGCTCAGCCTCTCTTTAGAAGCTTAAGTGCCATTTGCCATTTCGGAACAGTCACAGATTTTGGCATCGTGTCCCGCATCCGAAAATATCCTGGAATTATGTTTCATGTATATTATGTATAGTAGTTCTCTAATTTGTTGCATGTACATTACTAAAATTATTACGCGTTAAGATTAATTTGATGAAATTAAAATTTTTAAATGGATAAAGTAAAAATCTGAAATTGATTTCAATGCTTAAGAAGATATATACTGGCATTTGTCAATAGGATTTTAATAGTAATTAACGTAGCACTTGAAAATGAGTTATTTGATAAAATTTTATGTTCAAAGCGTTATGAACAATCCGATGAGTTTCGGTAGTTAAATAGGAAAGAGAAGGCATAAGACAGTCACATATCTATCAATGCATTGACAAATTGAGGTGTTGGCGAACGCCCAATGCCTGCTCATAAATGGGCCTTCCTATTATCAGTTCTTTCAGATCTTCTAGGCATGTTATTCTGCCTTACAATAGCAGGCGTACAATAGCAATATTGTACGAGCACCTTTCTTTAGATCTTCTGAACATTATATTATGCCTATGCCAATAGCACGACTCCATTTATATTAAAGATTTTTGGTTCTATGATTCACTATAATTTTATTGTTGTCTGCATTATACATATGCGGCATCAAAAATATTATGAACATATACTATTGGTGCCCGCGGTTTCGCACGCGCACATAATTTTGTTTTTTTCATAATGAAATTACTCTCTTAACAACACATTCAATATTCTCTTTTCAAAAGTTAAAAATGAAACAAATGAATGAGAATTTGTTTTTTGAACTTCGAATCCAAACACAAGATACACAAATGAGAAAAAAAGCAACAATAGCAACATAGAATTCAAAAAGCAGCGTAAACAATAAAAAATGATAATTTTTGTGTTAGGTCTTGTAAAAACTTAATCCTGAAAAAAAAGTATATATATGAGATATACCTTTAAAAAATAAAAAAATTTAAATATGCAGTAATCTACTTAAGTACAACTGAGTTGTTTTAAAAAAGAAATAATGAAAATCGGTCCACTATATTATGCGCCAAAACGTTACAAGCGTTATAACCAATTTGATAAAAATAGCTTAGATGTATAAATGAAGTAATGAATTGGCTAAGTTTTGCCAGTGCTAATAGACATTCTCTTCTCCTTTGTTTTTGGAAACAAGAAAGTAGACATTCTTTTGAGAAGCCTCGACACCCAATTACATCACTTGTAAAAAAAAGAAGCAATGAACTAATTGAAGGCGGTATTGCTACTGGTTTGCAGAGAAGACATCAAAACATGCCTAATTGATAATATCTTGCTCTTACTGCGGTGCGATGTGTTAACTTAATACTGTGCTAATTTGTTGGTGTAGAATATTTGTCAAAAGTCGAATATAGTCGAAAAGTATATAAAATGACGAAAAATGCTGAGAAAATCGGATGATGTTAATACATTCAAAAATGTTTCAAAAATTCGAAAGACTTTGAAAAGTCGATAAATTTTAAAAAAGTCAAAAAATATTAAATTCAATAATTTTGTAAAGGATGAATAGATGCATAGATAAAGTCGAAAAATACTTCAACACATATCGAATAAATCGAAATATATACAAAAAAAAAAACCAAAAAATATTTCAAAATTGAGAAAAGTTCAAGAAAATTCATATAGTGAGCATTAGAATTTTAGTTTTCAGTCGATTTACTTCCGTATAGACTTTCTTTCATATCTGCCATGAAAGATGTTTACACGTCAAAAACTTAAATTCCATAGCTTAAGAAAACTGCATAATTTTTGTTTCGATCGAAATGAAAAATAATAATTTTTATTTTCGTCTAAATCCAAAATTTGCTTTATCCTCGCCTTTCAACAAAAAATCAATGTAGATCGCAGTGCCAAACTTCGAGCAGGACATTTTCATTATTAATACTAAAAAAACTCTCCAAATATCAAATTGAGTTCTCCTTCAAGGAATAGGGCTTAAACTGATGTTAAGAAGAAAATCAATGTATGCCAAGCAAATTCCAATAAAAACTATGAATTTTAAAAGAAATTGAATTTGGTGACCGTTGCACATAGAGTCGCCCCACAATATCAGATTATTGAGTAAAAAGAAATCCATGACACACTTTTATTTGATGTTACTTTTAGATCACAACATGTTGTTTTTAAAAGATTTTATGTATTTTTTTTTTCCTGTTAAGTGAATTTGGTGTTGTTGATTTTTGGCGCTTACCGAAGGTGAAGTTAAAAAAAAAAAAATACAAAACACTAAAAACAGCAGATAAAGAACATGAGAAAATGACAATACGCTGACACTATGCAACAAATTAGTTTTGATTTTAAGTAAAACTGTCATCAATTTTTTACAAATTTTTCTATCTTTTTCTTGATTTGATTTTTATTTCAAAACTTTTAATTTTAATGCTTTTTTATGTTCGAATGCCAACATTCATTTCGAAGATTGATGCAATCTTTGATGTGTTGCACACGCGTTAAATGCCAGCAGCAACAGCAAGCAGGAAATCATTTGATTTTGATGTCAGCAGCAATATATTATATGTATGTTTGACAAAAGTATTACAATTAATTTTTTAATGATTTAGGAATATTTCAAAGTTTAACTTTTGTATTTTCTTGAGAGTGGGGAATAAGTGCATTAAATTTTACAATCGATTGTTTTAAGTAAAAGTTTCGAAAATTCATAACAATAAAACTTATTTTCAACAAAATTCTGATAGACGTGTCAACTAAATTTGTTGAAAAATGCAGCAAAAAATCGCATTTGAAAATGCCAATTTTTTTACTTGAGAAGTGAGTTCTTCCTCATAAGGACACATGAAATTTGCAACGATCTTACATCATTTTATTGTTAAAAAAGTAAATATATTTCTAAGTTAATTACAAAAAGTAATTACTAACGTAATTGTCGTAACGGAACTGATATCACTATTGGCTAAAATTTATGCCTCAATTTATTTTATCAATTAGTTTTCCCATGTTAACTAACTAATGACGTACATGTGTATTTTAACCATGGTAACAAATTTATTTATTGCCTTTTATTACGATAAATGCGTAAATTGACGTTTTGTTGAACTCTAGTTACGAGAGCAAATATTAATACACTGAGCAAAGTATTAATATGCATCTGTCTATCTTTTTTTTTGGTATTTTTTAATATATTTCTTGGATATATGGCCAAAAATACACTCCGATTCTAAGATCACTCAAAAATAAACTTTCAAAACAGTTTATTTTTGAAAATTTTCTTTAATACACCCACAAAAACTTCCTTACGTCGAGAATTTCGTTTTGTGAAAATTTGAATAAATTAGAAAATATTCAGATACAATATACATTCAAATCAGAATACACCCTTCATCAGCGTTGCCAGTAGGTCGAGATTTAGAGTCCCGAGAAAGGCAACAGCAATCGTAATTTTTATACTCTTCACGGAGAGTATATTCACTTTGTTATTCCGTTTTTAACGCAAAGAGGAGGCGTGGCAAGTATAGAAAAGCATATATATTCTTGATTTACGTCGCAACCTGAGCCTATCTAGCTATGTCCGTCTGTCTGGCTATTAAAATCACGATCAAGGCATGCTTATTGAATCAAATTTGGCAAAATGCCATTCCTTTCAATTTAGAATGGACGCAATCAGTTTCCCGACACGCTTACCGCCCATACAAGTAAAAGATTTAAAATGCTATATTGAGAGAGTTATTTGAAGTAGTGTTACCAAATTACTTAGAAATATTTAGATAAGTTTTTGTAAAAAAGTTGTGGAATTTCGACGAGAGCTTGTGGCACTTCTAATATAAGCGAAAATTTCAAAACGCTATACTGAGAGAATTTTAATTGAAATTTTTCATTTTGTTGGTGAAGAGCTAGCCAAAATTCGATAGAAATTAACGATGATTCAAAGCAGATCTTCCAAATGCCACAGAAACAAATCAATGTAAATATGCTATGTAGATTGTTAAGGGAAAATTATCTTCAACTGAATCAATTCGTATGTTAGAGTCTTGACTTCCGCAAATGAATGTTGTAATTTTTGCTGATTTCGCCGACGGTTATAAAAAAATGTTTTCTCGGCATATTCTCTTCCCCTGATTAAAACCTGTTTCACAGCAGCAGCCAGTTTGTTAGACTCGTCAAGATTCTCGTTTTCTGCTCTCGATTACAAGGCAAAGACGAAGAATGTGTCGAACTTAAAAAAACTATGAGCAATGAGCCTGTTAACTGATTTCAACAAAATATGTATCGTTTGAGATGTATTTATGCTACCGGCTAAACTAGTTTTTAGGACAAACTAGTTTTTCTTAGGTCAAATACGTTCGTTCGGAGCGTGTTAGGATGAACCAGTTTAGCCTAAAAAAATTTTAATATTTTAAGGAAATTGGGCGGCCTTCAGTCGCGATTCAGGGTTTACACCTTCCATTAAGTCCAACACAAACACTAGTTCATCCTAGGCTAAACTGGTTCATCCTAACACGCTTCGGATGAACTAGTTTGTCCTAGGAAAAACTAGTTTATCTTAAGATCTAGTTTGGCCGCCAACATATACATAAGCAAAGTTTTAAGTGTATCAATGGTTTTCATAAAACTTGTATTTGTTCTTTTTATAAAGGTGCATTTCTTAACAGGCTTTCATTTAAGTGAGAATGTATTACCAATAATAATCTTTTTATAACAATACCATTCGGGGAATTGAATTCCCCGTACAGGATTGGACATAGCAATTTTTTTCTAAAATCGAAGAGCCATCGACTGAATACCTTTAATTACTAAATTCATACACTTTTAACAGTGTACCTATGCGTTGCTTATCAGCATTTTAACTTATAGCAGCAACACGTAATGTAAGGATACGTCAAAACATACGTACGTATTTTTATGAGCTGAACTGATAAAAAAAAATATATTTATTAATTGTCATATAAGTTTTAGTTATGTTGTATTGTTGTTTACTTTGTTTAACAAAAAAATCATGATGTTTTCGTTTTTTGTTTATGGAACTGATGAAATAGGAAAACTTATGACGTTTGCGTTATGCATACCCACGCAAGCCGTTTTGGGGCCGGAAGCTCTCATACAGTATTTTTTGTATTGTAAATATTTTGAAATTTTTTACAAAATTCTAAAAATTAAACCGAACTATTTAAAGAAATGTTTTGCACTCTTTTTTATTTAACAATAAGACAACGTCATAACACAAACGAAATGCTAAACAATTTAAAAATAATCAACGTAATTGTTATTTTTAAAATATTTACTCCATACATTTTACGTAATAGTGACGTTAAATATCATATTAAAATCATGCAAAATATTCAAAATGTAAACAACAGCTACCGCAAGATATTTTCATTATTATTTTTCATCATAAAGTTCCATAGAATCGGTTAATTAAATAAACAAAAATGCGTATTTTTATGAAAATTTCACCTTCTTAGTTTAAAAATAGTTGCCTTTTAATTTGTGCAGAAAAGAACGTCATAGACGAATTCAAAAAAAATTATTTTCTGCTAGGCTAGCAGCGTCGTTGCCTTGGGACTATCGCGGGATAGACACCCTGAAATAATTAAATAAAACTATGAAGAGTGAAGTAGCTGAAACGAAATACTGGAAATAAAATATGTGATGTCAAGACCTTGTGTGGACTCTCTAAATGCCTGTAAAAAATTCAGCTAAAAGATCTCAAGATGTTGATGCCGTTGGGAAATTTAACGAGAAAAAAATGCGGGCTGGATCCATCATGGTGGGATGATTATTTAAATTAAGTGAAAAGACAAAGCTTCATGAAAAAAAAAAAAAATTGTAGATTGCTCTGAAAGTCGTCTTATCGGTGAAGTCAGCAACAAACCAAAGGATCGTGAGGATCCTTGAATTCGTTAGCAAACGCAGCGGTTATTGAGTGCGATCTGGTGTCTCAGTTACTTGTTACTCTTCCAAAGCTAGCTATGATTAACTGGTTACAGCTCTCGAAAACATGAAATGAAGTGAAATTACAATTCAGACTGTTAACCAAAGATTGCTGGCACAAGAGCAAAAAAAAACTGACCGAGCTATGGCAAACGAACATAAGAAAGTACGACGAAACTTTTAACATCAAAAGGAAAATTTGGCTGAGCTTCTAAGCGTCAGTTGCATTGATGTCAACAAAAGTCACGCGTTCATTAATGCAACCCTTTATAATGTTACAAAGTCAGGTGTTCCTATCGATTGTTTATGATGCGCAGAAAATAGCAAACTGCGCATTATTCGTTTGTGATGCACAACTAATTCACTCACTTCACCATGGCGGAAGCAGACAAATAAAATTTACTTTCTATGGTTTAGTGATATTTGATCAATATAATTGTAATTATTAAGCTTAATAAGTGCTTAAAACTACAATATTTTTTGCTACTACGTTTATTAATTTATAGTGATGCTTTGCAAACAGATGTTCCTAATCATCAATATTACGACAATGTGTTTGAACAATGCAACTTGATTGCAGCGTTGCTTTGTTTCGGCTTCGTTTGTTGACGTTTAGAAACTCAGCGTTTTCTAATTAAACGAGAAATATTACAACTGCGCAAGACAGGGTCAAATTGCCTTCATATGATATATTTCTAAATTAATAAATTTTTGAGTGATATTTTCTTTGTTATAATTTGGGTTTTCTTCCAAAGATAGTATTGCACAAATCATTTTAAATAAGTTTTCCTTACGAAGTAAGGAAACTCTTTCAATGCGCATGATCGTTTTCACCACCATATGGGATCCGGGCCAATTACTCTTCAGAATTATAAAGCAGAACGTTGTTGATTAACCCGGATTAACAGCTGTACAGAAGAACTGCATTTTAACCCCAAGTTTTTGAGCTTCGTTGTCGGTGATAGAAACCAAAAATGTCAAGACATTACAAAACTGAGCGAACGTATCTTCTACCTTTCGCTTTGTTGATTCTGGCAAAGAGGTTCTTACTGTTGCCGTCTTCAGATCTTATAGCGCTTTCTAAATAAGTGATGCTATCCACCTCTACTTCACTGGATGGTTATGCGAATGGACATGCTTTTTATTTTATTGCCATTGATATTCAGAAAAATTTGATGTTTTCGATGGCGAATGTATATCTTGTGATATATCCAGAAAACGTATTAAAAAAAGTAATTGGGTTAGCTCAGGTTTCATCAAAATTTTTTAAAAATGGTTGGCATTTCAAAATTAATTAACTGATAAATTATTATAAATAGTCCGAGTGTACAGAAAATGTCATTACAACTCTGAAGTCTTTGATTTTTATATAGTTTTTTATTTTGTTTTTTGTTTTTTCAATCAAGGAGTGACTTATTTTCACGGCAATGCTAACGGTACACAATTACGTACTAACAACAGCTGAAGAATTCGTGGAAAAAATGTGCTTAAATAAAATTTAAAATTAGTTTTAAAAAACAATATAATAATTATAAATTTTCTTTGTTGTGAAGCAATTTTTTTATATAAAAAAAAAGAATGAATTGAATTCAAACCATAAAAGAATAACAAAGACTAATTTCCACCAAGTCTCCATCTTCTTAAATCCTAAACACGCCACTTGTACCCTAGTCAACGTTGTTGCCCTTTACGACAATATATGCCAAGTAAAATATGACCAATTTACGTAAATGTCAATGGTTCTATTTTTTTTTTTACATTCGTTTTAAAGTCACTTTGATTAGAAACATTTGTTAAAGTTATGAAAATAACTACAACATTGTAGCAAATAACATTGTAGCAATTTGCTGTTTAACAAGGCATTTGCATTTTCATTTGATGTATTTATATATACACATGTATGTATTTATATACACACATATGTATATCTTTATATGCATATGTATTTATAAATTTGAACATATAAATATTATTTGGGATATTAAACCAAAATTAAATTATTGTTGTCCCATTGGGATGGCGCTTCTCTCTCCAAAAATGTATATATTTGGACAAATATAGACTGAAATGAACGGCACACAATGGCAGTTGATCTGCCACGCTGACATTTGTGAATTTTATTTCTTCACCTAAGGGAGGTGTTTACCAAAAATCGGTGCTCTTTAATAATTTTTACAAACTTTTTAACATTTCGTACTCATCTAAGGTGGGCGTGGTAGTGGTTCTGCCGCGCTGACCTTTATACATCTTGTTTTTTCTTAACCAAAGTGAGGTACTCTGAAATTCCCTTTAAAACCGTTTAAAAAAATTTTGCTTATATTGGGAGGTGGGCGTGGCAGTTGACCTATCATCTCATCTTTACAAATTGTTATGCATTTGATGTTAGGAATGAGTTGATTTAATGTAACTTTTAGAACTATATTTGAAAATCGCTTATATGAAAGGTAGATGTAGCAGTTTCTTATCTGCGCACATATTTTCCAATTTTCTTATCATTGATCTCACAATTCGTTTTTCCACGTTCATTCCTTTTGTTTTTCTTTTTTTTCTTCAATTTGTATAGTAAAGGGTGTTTTTTTTAGAGGTTTGTTTTTCGAATAGAGATAAAACTGGCATTTTATGGTCAAATCTGGCAACTCTTATGTCATTTATGTTCAGTTTGGTTTGCCATTTCATCATGAACAGGTTGACAAAAGAACAACGCTTGCAAATCGTGCAAATTTATTTCGAAAATAATGGTTCAGTTCGCGAAGTTTACCGCAAGCTCCGTCCATTTTGTGGTCGACATAATCGTCCATCAGAGCAATTAATTCGGTTAACCATGGATCGTTTTCGCACTACGTTTACTCTATGTGATAATACGCATCCGCAGAGACGTCGAACAGTGCGCACCGAAGAAACAATTGCCGCTGTAGAGCAAAATGTTGAAGAGGACCCGAATGAATCGATTCGCCACCGTGCACAGCAATTGGAGCTTTGTCCATCAACTTTATGGAAGATTTTGCGCAAAGATCTTGGCTTGCGACCTTACAAGATCCAGCTTGTGCAAGAATTAAAGCCGCGAGACCATGCAATGCGTCGTGATTTTGGTGTATGGGCCGAAAATGAGATGGATCTCGATGCTGATTTTCATCGCAAAATTTTGTTCAGTGATGAGGCTCATTTTTGGTTGAATGGCTACGTCAACAAGCAAAATTGCCGCATTTGGAGTGAAGAGAATCCACATGAGACCCTTGAGACGCCATTACATCCACAAAAACTGACTGTTTGGTGTGCTCTATGGGCTGGTGGAGTCATTGGGCCATACTTCTTCCGAAATAATGCTGGAGAGTCAGTTACCGTTAATGGAGACCGGTATAGAGCCATGATAACCGACTATTTTGTTCCCGAATAGGATGGCATGAATGTGGATGAGTTGTGGTTCCAACAAGACGGCGCTACATGCCACACAGCGCACGTCACAATCGATTTATTGAAGGAAACATTCGATGAGCGCATAATTTCGCGGAATGGACCTGTCAATTGGCCACCAAGATCGTGTGATTTGACACCATTGGATTATTTTCTTTGGGGATATGTGAAGTCGCTCGTCTACGCCAACAAACCAGAAACGTTAGGGGACTTGGAAGCCAACATTCGTGGCGTTATTGCCGACATACGGCCCCATATGCTCGAAAAAGTGGTTCAAAATTGGACCTGTAGAATTGGCTTTATTCGAGCCAGCCGCGGCGGCCACATGCCCGAAATCATATTTAAACAATAATGGCATAAAATTATGCTTCCAATAAAGCCAAATTGATGGACATTAAAACGATTTTCTTGTGTTTTATTTCAATTCGAAGCTCTATACCTCTAAAAAAAACACCCTTTATGAGCTCGCACCACTGTGTGCCGCGCAGCATAGTTGTCATCATAATTTTTAAAACGATTGCGATTCCAATATTTTGTAAACGAATTTGGATTTAAAATTTTAAAATGCATAGAAAAGTTTATCGAATAAGTCAAAAGTCTCAAGTAGTAGGGAAAAACATCCAAAACTTTGAAAAATATGAAAAGTATTGAAAAACATCAAGCAAGGGTACAATATACTATAGTTGAAAAGTTATACGTATGTGTATATGTAAATGTACATACTTTTCTATCCACCAACGGCATTTCCCTTCGTTCATTTCAATACGTCTGAAAAATTTTAACTTGAGGTCCTTAAAAAAGTTTCGCTTCGAACTTTGCCTAACATAAGTTTTTAAGTAGAACTAATTTCTGAGATCAACGTTATAAATGGTGCGGATGTTAAGAAAAAATCATATCAAAATTTATTTAGAAGCTGTATATTAGAATTCAAAGGATATACATATTTAATAGAGGTCTTCACGAGTGTACTTGAAACGATCGTCAAGCCACTCGATACAGTTGCGAGTTCTCCGAACTCTTGTGCGCGAAACACCAAGCACTACATAGAGGTGAGTGCTGTGCTCGCAAATAAAATGTTCTACGAGTTCAAGCACTCATAGTTTATTCCATTCGGCACCGAGTGGCTTGTTGTCTGTTAGTGCGCTTGCTCAGACAACAGATTTGCAATGCAGTGTTGCTTTGTGCGGTGAACTTCACAACAACAACAATTTGAATGACGCGTGTCGCTAATAGACGAAAGCAAAACAAATCATCAAACAATTGATATAACAGTTGAGTCGCTGCATTTATTGCTTTTTTTCACGTTCGATGTCGTAGCTGTTTTGCACGGCTTGAACAACGTTGACAGTGAACAGAGTCAGATTACAAACAAAGCTAAGTCATATCGTGATCGTGTGATCGTTCCGTTTTGTGTGAGTCTATTGATGACTTGCGAAATGTCAACAGAACCATTGTTTTCGACAGCGAGTACAATAATCTGTTTACTCAGCAAGCACCCGCGCAGACCTCTACTATTTAATAAAAGAAGAATAATGTTTACTATTGATATAAAAATTTACTCTTCAGTGCTAATTTAGAAGAGGCAATAATTGTTGCCAAGTTTGTAAAGTTGAGCTTGTTGACAGAAGAGAGGCTAAAGAGTGACAAAAGAGCGCAGAGAATGGAAGTACAAGCTGGTAATTATTGCCTGGTCTATATAGGGGCTAAGGATTTAAAAAAAAAATTATAACAACAGCAAAGACTTTGCAAAATTACAACACAAAAATTAATAATAAGAAATATGCAAAATTATAAATTTCAAACATCAGCCACATTGGTTGGTTTCATGACAGAATGCAACACGCAAATATTCAACAAAGACTCTAATCATATAGAAATACTTATATTGAAAAAAGGAGCATATAATACTACCAAAGTAAAGTGTGAAATAGAGTGCTGTTGGACCCATGTAGTGCACGTATGAGTAAAAGTACCAACCAAACAGCAACAACAACATTTGCTTGACAACATAATTCGCCCGTTTATCATAATCAAAAGAAAATATGACGCCCACATTGAAATTTAGGAATATTTTATGCAATAAAATGACGAACTATGAATGCTCGTCGTACCAGTACCAAAAGAACAAATTCTTCAACCTCTTACATGATGTCTGAATTGCATTGTAAATATTAATAAATCAGAATCAAAAGTGAAAATCTAAAGATACCATTTTAAGGAAAATATTAAAGGACAAGCATAGATACCAAATTTGCATAAGAGGTGTGATAAATTTATACAAGGAATAATGGAGAAGCTCAGAGGGGGCTATGGAATTATGGTTTAACTAATGGATTGTGAAAAAATAAAATTTGTTTTCACCAAAATTTTTTTTATTACAGTACCATTCTTTTTTATAATTTATTTAGTCTCTTGTGACCATTTCTTTTTTACAACCAACTAATCCTGGACAATTTCATTTGATGAGGCATTATCTTTGATGTCTTGCAACATTTTTATAGCAAAACAAAGAATATTTTTTCATTTCACTTATATGATCCATATATCTATATATATAGATATTTGCGTCTTCAACACTAATTCTTGTTATTAATTTTGTGAACTATTAAGTAAATCCCTTCTAACAAGTTGACAAGAAATGAGCCATTAACCATTTAAGAAAAACAAAAACAATACCATTTTTTTCATAATTTAAAAATAACGACATTTGTGTTTTTTCTGGCTCAAGATTTCTGTCACTCTGTGGTATTAACACAAAAAAAAAAAAAAAAAACTATAAAACGAGGAAACAAAAATCTTTCAAATGGTATAGAGCCCCAACAATAGACATTCAGCACACAAGCTGAGAAGATACAGCAAGAAAATATTTGTCATTCTAATAATAAAATTTGACCGATTTAGCATGGATTAACTTAACGTTGAGCAGGAGGCGATGTGGTGAAACTATAAATTTTCCTGCATGGAAAGAACAAATAAAATTTATATACATTTTTTTTTAATTTCCTTTAACTTTAAAATTATAAAATATTTCTTTAAAAAAGCGCTATAAATTTTCTTAAAAAATTAACTACTTCCGTTGTCTATTTTTAGATGAATGGTTTTTTGGCTTTTGTTTTGAATTAATTACTAATTATATAAAGCTTAACTAATTAAAAGACAAACATTTTAGATTAAACTGTTTTTTTTTAGAAAACAGCTACCACACTTGAAAGTTGTTGACCACCTTTGCGTTAGCGTGGGCCACACAACACAATTGATAGCAATGAATTAATGCAAAACCACAATCAAAAACAAAATAAAACTTGTGTGGTGTCATATTGAGCAAATTGATTTGAAATTGCCAAATCATCATAAGTTTTAAATAAAATATATTTCAAAAATCTTTTTTTATATATTGAGGAGGTTTCGAAGTTTGAATTTGCAGTGATGATAGTTTTCTTAAATAAGGTTGGAAACTGAAGAGTTTTCAATGTTCTTAAAATGTCTTGACCTTCAGCATAGGAAAATTTAAATTAATTTCTTGATCGCTGCAATATTTAGTGGAATCTGCGGACTTATGAAGAGACATGGGGAATTGTAAGACATGTAAATTTTTCACCATAATTAAAAAATTTGACACTCATAAATAGTGTCATCTACATCGGAACATAAAAACATTTTAAAAATATTTTTAATAAAAAACAAGTTCAATGATTTTTGTTTTGTTAGCCAAATTTCGAAATATTAAAATTTTGCAGCTCTGGTAACAGCCCTAGAAGTTTTTTAGATTTATTGATCGAGAATGTACTCAAAACGGAGTAAGTTTTGGAGTTGTAAGCGTTCCCGAAGATTTCTAGAACATAAAGTCTAGTGTATACGCACTTGTTAGTTTTGTGCGACAACCACTTCAAATACATATGTTCTCAAAAATATTTATATTGAGAGTTTTTGAATGTTTTCATAACGATATTCTGTGAATTAAATATATGTAAAATTATCGTGTTGCATTTTATACTTTTAAAATAAATTCTGTTTAAACTTGCAATGAGTGATTCATACACGACCACTTTGTCAAGCCAATTATTTGGAGAATTGCGAGGCACAAGATTTATGGCAATATCGAGCACAGTCAATGGCGAAAGAAAATGCTTCTTCTTCTGAAGACGAATATGTTGACTGCTTCACACTTTATAAGGAAGACTAGTGGTACCCGCGACTTCGCACAATGCACGACCCGTTGTTTTTTTTTTTTTTCATAACGAAATTACTCTCACATCTCATTTTATATTCTCTTTTCAAAAGTAACAAAAAAAAAACTATTGAAGATAGTTTGTTCTTTGAAGCTTAACAAAAATGGTACAAATGAGAAACAAACAACAATAACAACTCATAATTCAAGAAGCAGCATAAGCAAAAGCAACGAAAACTCAACAATTTTTATGTGAGGTTTTGCAAATACTTAATCCTAAAAAAAAAAACGAATATTTAACCTTCAAAAATAAAAACTAAGTATGCAATATCCTCAAGTAGCACAAATATATTATTTTAAAATAGATTTTATCAAAATACAATCAGTATATTTTGCGCCAAGGCGTTACAAATCATTTGCTCTTAAGCAATTTTATATAAATAGTATATAATAGATATGCTGAATAAATTGAACCGGAACAATTTCATTCGCTGCGATTTTGCATGATTTCAAATGAATCAGAACTGCAAGCTATTTAACATTCTCAAATTAAGAAACATAATAATTTAAATATATATCTTTTAATTTCTTTTTCGAAAAAAAAAACTAATTCTTACGTAATTTCCAACTTTTCAATAACCATATTACAACGATATTTTGACTTAATTTTGGCGATGCCTCACAATTCGCCAACATTTTTGAAAATGTCAAAAACGTATGTTTTTTTGCCATTATTCTGATTTTTTTCAGTAGTTAATAATTTCAAGAATTTGCTAAAGCTAAAAGTTAAGGGTTTCCTTCTTGTAACAAAACATTGCAAAAATCTTGATTTTCGTGGAAGCTATCGAGCTAGAAAAAGGTGTGTCCCATATTTCCTGGATTTCACCTACTTGAAAATTATTTTCAAAAGCTACATTTTGTATTAAAATTTGAACCGATTGAACTGAAAGCGGAACAAAGCAAAAACATCTGTTCTAGTTAACAAGTTAGTTCAATCACTTAGTCCAGTGTTGGTATGTTGGTCTAGTAGTGAAGTAGCTGAATAAGGATAAATTGGGGCTTATTAAGTCAAAATAACATATTCTATTTTGGTATCAATTATCCCTCAAATTTGAAGCTTTATTTGCAAACATAGAAAGAGGCGATCCTTGTGGTCATACCACTGATAAATCTATCGTATAAGTTCCTGTCTAAAGTACTATGGGACCATCTGAAGCATTTCTGCACCACAATGATTAAATCGTTAGATATATTTTCTGCCCTAAAAAAGCGACTGTGAAAATTTTTTGATTTTCCCTGAACAGAACTCAGCACCTATTACAGATCTCTTCTACAAAACAATTTGACTTACATTAGCTACTCATTTCTGCACTAAACACGGTTTAATCCGCAATGTTTCTCTTGGCACCCAATTTCCACTAATGGTTTTGCTGTGTTAAAAATCTTCCAGCCTATGATCTCGATTTTGTTTTTAATAACATTTTGAACAACCATGTTTTATCGGTTTTGGTACAGTATGATAAAATTCATTTAATTTTGTAATCATTTCATTAACTGAAAGAGCAAAACTGTTCTGAAAACCAATTAAGTTCTATCAAAAAAAAAAAGGTTGAACACTTGACATAAAATTCTTATAAAACAAGACTGACTGTACAAAATTAAATAGCAATTTTTTCATTAAAGAAAAATATAATTCAATCGTACTATAAAGAAATCATTTATAAATAGTTAACTTAATCACACAAAAGAGTAGTCATAAGCAAGCGCTATAGCTTAAGAACATCAATAGAATTCTAGAGCTGTTGCTAATGATGATGATGATGATTCAAAATGCTAACTGTCACACTGTTGAACTGTTGAACAACAATCAGCAACGAGAAACGGCAACTATTACCATTTTTGGTAACAACTAAAAGCTTAACCGCAAAATAACACACAAAAACGAAATGAAGTGGAAGACCCTATTTAAATAACAAATTTATTGAAAACAATAAAATCGACAGCAACAACAACAACAACAGCTACACAATTGCAATCTAAAACAAAAAGAAAAACAAAAACAACAATTTGATGCTACCAAATTTGGCATTACCAAGAGATTTTGTGGTTGCTTGTTTGCCTTTTTTGAAAATGTAGATAACAAAAGAAACATCAAAATCAAAAGATTTTTGCCAATATTTTGGCAACAACAATGATACTGAGATTTTCACCAAATAAAGTTTTTTTTTATTTTTCAAAACCAGAAATAACTGATTTGGACTGATGTTTTGTTGCATAATTGTTAAAACTATTGTTTCAATTTTAATTTATGAGCAAAGTGAGATTTTAAAAATGTTTATATATGTAAAAACGTGCACAAAATGGGGAAATTGTAAAGTGTTCATTGGTTATCCTGATGTTTTTGAATTTAATAGATTCCTTCGAGAAAAGTTGTATGATACTATTTTTTTTGTCTTAATCGAAGTAAAGTTATGAGTTTACGTGAAGAATCAAAAAGGTAGTTTAACGAATCTATGATATATGTAATATAATTATATAAATTGTTTGGAAGGAGGCACGCCCTATTTCTTTCCACATTGGCAGAAACAATGTATTTTTGTGTGATAAGTCTTAAAGTGTTTTTGCTGTATAAAAAGTTCCATGCTCTGATGTCAATTCCCGTCCCGTAAGGTGTTTAGCATAAATAACATATACACCCCAACATCAAATATCAAATATCATCTGCTACCATAGACGAAGGGATTTGAAAAATTTTAAATAGCGGATGTTGAAATTAAAAATTGCTTATCGACCAAAATTTCACTTACCTTTTTGACTATAAAACTCAAAAAAATAGGAGTAAAAAAAATGCTTCGTTCATCCGGAGAATAATTATTTATATAATAAGTGAGACAAGTACGATTTGCTTGGAATTTACGCTGAATCGTTTATAATAATCCAATTTTTTGAAAATTTTAGAGAATTCTTTTGAAATATTATACTTAAACAAAAAAAAAATCGATTTATTCAAAGTTCTAAGTAAATCCCCTTAGCAAAATAAATGTCGATAAACTTCGAGTGGTATCAAAACACATCAAAAAGTCGAAAATATCCCAAAAAATCGAAAAATATTGAATAGTATATATTGATATCAAAAAAGTCAATAAAAGTCCAAAAAAGTCAATAAAAGTCAAACCGAATCGAATAGTTAAAAAAAATATTGATCGTCCACAAGTTCAAAAAATATGTAAAAAGTTCTATTGAATAAAATCTAAAATTTCTAAATTTTTTCAAAGATACTGTCATATATATCATCTTGGCTTATAAGGAAAATTCATATTTTAAGCCCATTATAAATGATAATGAATAATACTGGCAGACATTACAAAACGATTGAGAAATTAAATTACTTCCTTTAGCTCAAAAAACTCAAAGTTTTCATAATGCATAGAAAATATCTACTGTTTTTAAGCGTAATGGCTTTCTTCTTGAAAAGTTGGGAAGAATAAAAGCAAGCGTTGCCAACTTACGACGATAAATTACGACATGCAATGAACTTGAAATAAAAAACAAAATGTTTTTGAGTTCAGAATTTGAAAAAAATTATAAATCAATGATAAAATTTAGTTAAAGTTAATTTCACCATTTGAGTTTTTAGAGGCTGAGAAGGAATTAACATGGAAACATTCAAATTTAATTATAATTTTTTGTTAAACTCTCTTGCGTATCCTTATTTATTGTAATATGATTACTTGACCAAAAGTCGGAAATATCTTATCAAATGGTCTCGTTTTTTGTAAATAAAAGCAAACATTGAACTATCTATAAAAAAAGTAATATCCATTTGAACACTACAGAATTTTTAAGTTTTACTTTAATCTTCACCAAAATTAGACTCTCACATTAGTTCAAGTTTTAATTGAGACTAAGTTTCATTTATATTCTGAGCGCTATTTAAATTTATAAGCATGAGATCCGGGCCATCCTTACTCATAATTGGCTACAGCTTATTTTTTAGAATCTGCTTTATGCAAAATAAACAGCGCTAAAAATAACTTTAACGTTAACCCGAAAAAATCGTTAAACTCTCATTTTCTAATTTAATGTGTTTTCCTTGACTCCATTGATTTATGTGGAATTACCAAAGTAATGACGTACATACACGATTTATTTGATAAGAATTATTAATATCATACCAATATATTGTTCCACAGCACAAGCGGAAACCCCTCATGCTCATGTAAAAAGCAAAAAAAAAAAAAAAAAACAAACAACATATAAACAGTAACAATAAAATCCTACTAACTATACACATAGTGTGTGTTGCCTTAACATTAACAATCAACTTGAAACCTTGAACGACGTCATCGTAAGCAAAATTACCAACGAAATGAGCTGCAGGAAATTAAATGTCATAGACACGCATATAGTGCTCGGTCACGCATATTGGCATGAACAGACATTCATTTACGTACGAGTGTATATGGGAGACAGGAAAAAAGCCCAACCTACCGCATGAAAAACAAAAGAAGAAAACTCCACCGTTAGAAAAAATCCACCTGTTGTTTTTTTTTGAGTATTTGTTGTCCTTTATTCCGGGTCGATACATTGAGCTGTCATGTCGTCAAGGCCACCACCATGGCATAACACGTCATGCGATAAGTGTCTATTTCATTTTCATTCATAAAAATGCACGCAATACACAAATTTATGAATGAAATTTATGCAAGCGATTTTGGGATGAATTTCACCGGCAATCTTCCCGGTACTCCCGGCACTACCGGGTTTTCAATACAGCGACGAGTATATGGAAAACAGTTAATGTATCTACTTACTGTTTGAAATAGTGGACTTGCGCTCTAGAGCTCAATCGATTTTTCGCGCAGTTATGCGCTCTTTTTTACTAAGTCACTTTTACTTTCCTGTTGATTTGTGCTCTCTCTCTCTCGATTGGTGGTAAAATAGAATATTTCGAGGTTGAGGTTTACTTGCTTAACAAGTTCAGGGTTAGGTAAAGTTTTATCTTCTGTGTGTTTTTTTTTCTGTTTTCATATTTAAGTCCTTGGGTGGAAGTTTTTTGGATATTTAAGTTTATTGAGTGTTGAATTTCTTACCTGAAATATAAAAGAAAAATTTAATTTTAAATTGAGTTGTTGAAGACTGTTTAATCTGAAAGAAAATAATTGCTAATGCTTAATTTTTCCATTCATGGGACATACAACCTTGTTTTGTATTCATTTTATATAGGAACTGGTATATAGGTGACTCTCAAAAATATCGACCGTTTTTATTCTTTGTATCGCTGTGAAAATGAGAAAACTTCATCATTACTCTTTATTTGGCCTACGTTTTGGACACATATAGTGACCAATAATAAAGTCTCCTTCGTTCTCTTTTACTGAATTGATGTAAATGTGACGCTTTTTGAAAAACAACACCATGAAGCAGGCTTATAACCTGAATGTACTTTAAATACTCTTATTCCAGTTAAGTTGTACGCTTAAGGTTATTTAATAATGTAGCGATATATTACAGCCACAATTGTTGGAATCATTCTTAGAAAATAATAAAATTGTCACAGGGTTGACGCAATGGTTGAACCGCAATCACCCGTGCAGCGATTGCAACTATCTCAGATGATAATTTAAGGCTATGTACTCCACAAGGCGGTGCATAACAATAGCTGTCGAAAATATGAGCCTATGTAAACAATTTTGGTGCTGACCTTAACCATATCAACACTGTTCCATCAATAATTTTTAAAAAACTTATCTATCTGATAGAAATTTTAATAAAGTAAAAGTCTATTCCACCACTTTACCCGACTGCATAGTTTTGCCTAGATAATGACTTAAATGCCAATTGGGCAGAATTTTTAGCATGAATCAGATATGAAAATACCATTATTCGGACCTAGCTTGGTACGTAAGCTTGGTCAGAATGTCAAGGCTTAAACGAATTTATAATTCCAGACATCTGACAAACTTCAACCCGCATATGATCTCAGGGTTGGCCCAGATTAAAGCAGTTTGGTTCCGAGTTAGGGCCAATCATTGAACAATAAGTAAGTAGAATTGGACAACTAGGAAACATAAGCTTTGTAAAATATTTAAGAAAATTTTACTATAATGATACGGGATCGATGAGTGATATGAGCAAGAGTTAGACAAGAGTGAATGGCAGTGAAGAAGTGGGCGTGGTACCACACGTTTAGTGTGATGTTGGATTAAGCTCGTTGCTTACACAATTTAGATTTGCCTACGGGGCTCTATCTCCGAACTTCCAAATTGTGAAAGAAGATCCCAAACAACGTTTATTTAATGGATTAATATAGAGTTCAACTAGCTCTACAGAACTCAAGGTAACAGAAGGACTTTTTCTTTTATTTTTGCTCATCAATCAATTCTGTATGTATTTTTAATGAAGCGAACTTTTTATTTTAATCATAATTACGGCCGCTGGCCCTGCAAAGTCTAAAGACGGTGCTGATACTAGCACCCTTTGTTGGCTTGTCTGGTAAAAATTGTGCATATAAATTTATTTTGTTCGGAAGCTATTGCTTTGCACTGTCTGAGTAACAAATTTATTTTTCGATTTTTTGTTTGTGTACCTGAGCTAGTGGAATTATTCCTCTAAATCTTGTTTGAGAAATAGGTATCAGATCTTCTTAGCAAAAGTGACCACGGCCTATTTGTTGTTAACTCATTATTCGGTTTTCCAGTTTTTTTGAGGCTTTGGCTATAGTTCGTAACGTAGAAATGCTTTTTAATGCATGGGCTGAGATAGCTGAAAAACATGATATGAGCCAAAAATTTTTAAGCTGAAAGTCTCAGGATATTGTGTATTATGTCATGTTAGTTTTGAAATCTGGAGCACTACGTATAACGTTATTAAATTTTTTCAATGGTATCTGATGTCATGATCTCATTCGGCTGTCCTGAGCGATAGTTGTCTGCAATTGAATGTCCTGGCAAATCGTGATTTTGCCAGAGCAATGATCTCCGTAAATGGCTACCATCTCACTCGCTATGGCTTGTGATGTTTCATCCTTGCTTGCTGAGGAATGGTATTATAACGCGTAAGTTGATTTACGAAGGCGGATTAATAAGTCCGTGTCTTTTTGAATGAAACACATTTTTATCAAAAAAAAAAATTTATATTTTCAACAAAGTTTCCTTTTCGTACAACACACTTAGTCTAACGTTTCTCCAATTATTTATTCCTACCAAAAAAATGGATTTTTCGAAGTTGTTGGAGCGAAGTCTCTTACCACCGAGTCATTTCCTTAGGCTTTGAAATAGAAAATATTCACTGAGAGCGACATCCGGATAATATGGTGAATGAGGTACCAATTCATAGCCCAATTCATGGAATTTTGTCATTGAGACTGCACCAGTGATGGCATTTGGATTTTGTAAAAATGTACTGAATCGAGACTTGAAATGTACTTTTTTTGTCTTGAAAACTCAATTTCAAATATACTAAATAAAATTACTAAAACAAAAAAAAGTCTTTACTTTTGCTATCTCAAAAACCCGAGCAAAATTAGATAAGTTTCACACATTGTCCACATGTACCTGTATTGAAAATATGCTTAAAATTCGCCAGGTGTACTAAAAACGTATCAAATGTATGGATGACGGATTTTCAGGTCGAACCATACGGATAGCTTCTAAAACCAAACTGATCATCTAAAATCGAAATCTCAGTGTCATGTGGTGTGCCTATAGCATCAACAATCTCACGCCCTTTCACTCTCCGATCGGCCAACACCATAACGTTAGTTTTCCGACTTTTTCGGGTGTATTGACCTCAATTGGACGTCCAGATTGTTCAGCGCCACTAGTGTGCGACCACAACGAAACTCAGTAAACCGCTTTTTTACCATTGAAGTTCCCGAAATTGCTTATCAAACTTTTTCTTGTTTTGAATGTCGGAATTTTTTCGTGAAAAATAGTGTTGTATGAGCACTCAAAATTCACTTTTATCCAATTCCAAGTCCACGAGGTTATATGCTTTGAACACCTGTTAAACATCAAGTTAATGACTGAATTGTGTCAAAATTTGACAATAGTTTATTAACAGATGGTACTTGACCGTACCAGTGTTGCGTTTTATATAACTACGAGGGAAGTTCGAAACCTCACGAACTTATTGATTCGCCCTTGTATGCAGTTCACTTGCGAATTGAGCTTTTTAAGAGACAACAGAGTATTATCGAAAAACGTCAGAATATTGAACCCTTTATTAGTTCGTAGTTAGCGTGGCGCTAAAGAAGTTAATACAGCCTCCTTTCTTCTCCTTCATTCCACGGAAGTTTGGAGTTCTCCTCGTTTCGCTATCAAACAATGTTTGATTGGAACAATAGACCTTTTTACATATACCAACATAAGTACCATATAAGTAAAAGTGTTCAGATATTACAGCATCATTGCCTCATTGTTCCATGATTTGGTCGTAACAATTGGCTCTGACAATTGAAGAGGTCCGATCTGTACAGAGGCTACATTACGGAATGCTTTGAAAAACTGAGCTATTGTGTTGTTGAGTCCCATTTTTTCCTCCACAAAGTAATGTTTCTAATGAAAAAATTCTTTAAGTTCAGATGACGTTGTAATCTTACTTTCAGAATTTTGAAATTTTTTGAAGTTTATGTTTTTTTTTTGCAGCAAAAGTACCTAGCACTGTTGCAATCTTCATACCAGCAACAGCATGAAAACTTGTTTGCACAATCTGTCAATTGAAAGAGGCGTCAAAATACCAGAAACTGGCTAAAACGAATTAATCAAAACCTTGTGAAAATGATAAAAAAATTAAAAGTGTCTTGCAGTGACAACTTTTATTTTTGTTCTGGCTTAATGTTCTTTTTGTCTTTTTCACCGACTCTGCTGGCGCAATGCAATTTTTCACTTTTTAAAGTTGGCGGCACTGCAGAAGCAACACTGCGAACAACACGCTCAATGCTGCCACCACCATATCAAGCGAATCTTATTAAACAACATGGCGTAGCTTTTTATTAATAATCATTTTAATTCTTTTAGTTTTTTTCAATGTGATTTTCATTTAGCGACCGACGTGTTTTAATATTTGCGATTGAATGCGAGCGAGGAGGCGCTTTTTTTCATGCGTTTTTTTTTGACATTTCTCTTTGATTTGTTTGATTTTTTTTCCAGCGCTCTTTACTTGACTTTACGTTGTTGTTGTTTTTAGCAACGTCAACGAAGATAAATGTAAATTATTATGTCGTAAATTTGTCGACTGCCATGTTTTTAAAAAAAATACTTTTTCTTTGGCATTTTTTTTTTCACTCAATTCTGTCTGTCCGTTGCTTTGGTCTGTCGGTTGGCCTGTCTGATTTCTGGTAGGTATTGATATACTTTTTAGTTGACATTTTTTGTGATTTTGTGACGCTGCTGTTGCTGTTGTAATACAATTGCTGCTGCTGTTGTAATACAGTTGCTGCCAGCGACAACAACTCTAGCAAAATTGTGGCAACGACAACTGGCAGGTAAGCAGGCCGGGCACTTTAAGCAGAGGCAGTAAGAGGCGTCGTCTTTTAGCTTTATGGCGCATAGTTTATTTATTTACTTTTAATTTTACTTTAACTTTAGCTGTCTAGTTTTGAAATACTGTCATTTTTTTATTGCTGTTTTTTTTTTCTTAACTTCTTGTGTTTTTGTTTTTGGGTAACAACAAAAGCAATATTTACATTTTTAAATGTGGCAGCACTTTTTGAAACTTTTCATTGGCTTTTGGTTTTTTAATTCCCTTTATAAAACTAAATAGCATAAAGTTGGTAGTTGAAAGCACCAATGAAAATAATTTGTAGTTTTAGGAGGCGTTGCAAAAATACTAATGAATCTGATACCTCAATCGGAATCTGTTTTTTTCTTACCAAGCGCTCAAATATAATAAATGTTTAAAAAGTGCTAACAGTGAACTATTGGAGGTTTGAACGAATTGTTAAGGGTATTCAAATATTAAGTGAAGCATTGTATTTACAGCTCATAAATCAAAGATATATTTTCATTCTTAGTTTACTATGGAAAACATACAAATGAAGATTGATTTTTCAAAAGGGCTTATTTCCAATTGTGATCTTAAAGCAATATAAAAATGATATCGCCGTTATAATGCCAAAATGTATCTTCTAATTGATAATCTATTACAATGAAGATATAATATATCCAAGGGTATCTCGCAATTAAAAATCGCAGTTTCATTTAAAACGACACAATACTTTTTGTTTGTACAAAAAGACAGAACAGGAAAGATCTATTTCACTTTTGAAAAGGGTAAACGTATCCCGTTGGAGATCTCAAATACTGATCCAGTTACCATACCCTTGAACAAATTCTGCAGAACTCAATCCTTATGTGGTAATTTTTGATTACTTTTCTGAACAATTTAGGCTCTAGCTCGTGTATGATTTGATGAATGTTGGTTTGTAATTGGTTTAGAGTTTGCGACAACACAATCTTTCAAATGAAATAGTTTAACAGTATCACATCGCACGATCTTGAAGTTCAATATGAAATAGCAATATCGAAATTATGTGTCCTAGGAATTTTTTGAGCAATAAAACCACAATCAATTGTGTTGTATGGTCAGAGTCACATCTGGTTGAAGGAAGCATCTACCAGGTCAAAAAAAAAGTCGGTGATCGTACGGTCATAAAGCTCAACATTGACGGTAAAGGTTGCTCACATGCCATTCTTAAAGAAATACTAACTAACGAATGACACCATCAAGCCCACTGATTTCCATCTTCACAAAGTACACCAAGCAGCCAAACTTTTTGTGCGTACAATGACCTTTCTTCGATTACTTGTGGGGTTTCAGAGCCTTATACACAACAATTTCGCTTACTCAGACAACCTTCGAACAAAAAGTGAACTTCATGACAGGACTCTATACTCAATGCTTACGTGAGTTAAGTTTTATATGAACGTAAGTCAAAGTGAAAACTACATCATCATGTGGATGCTATGACTAATTGACTAGTTTCATCCATTGCTAAATGAAATCATCAGTGAACTTTAAGCCGATGTGTGGGAGTTTCTAAGGTTGTTTTGCTTTTATTGCAAAGATTTGTTGAGAACCGAAGCAAAAAGTGAAACGAGGCAGAGCTAAAGTTCTTTTTTTCTGTTGTGTGTCTTTGTTTTTTTTTGTAAATTAATTAAGAACGAGCGCGAATACAATGAATATTACAGCAAAAAAGGGAAAAACACTTTGACTTTAGCATTTTTTACAAAATCTTATCACTAATTTCGATCATAGCGAATCACACCAAAAAAGACATTTAAGGGACATAAATATCGATCGTCTGAAGATCATCTGTAAATTAATATTTATAGCAATTCTCATTAATGAGATGAACTCATAAGTAAAACAACAAGTGGATAACGATTACGTTTAATATACGAGTCTGAAAACAATATTGCACCCTCATACATAATAAAGAATATAAAATATGTGGCTACACAAGATCAAATAAAAGTCAAAATAACAACAATAACAAAAGCTTATAACTAAATTAAGGGTAAGTAGGCGTTACTATAGCAATTGGTAGAACAAGATCACTTTATAAATGACTTAAGAAGATAAATTCAAAACATAAGCAACCAAAGAAAGTTCACACACCCCCATGTTGTGCTCGAAATGAACAGACATGAAAAAAAAAATTAAAAAATAACCAGACTCCGAAAGGTCTACCCAACTAGACTGAACCACTTGACTACGAAAATTGCATGATCACTTGATTACTTAATACAAGAAAATACAAAAAACAAATCGTATTGCAATAGTGCTGTGAGAGAGCGGGAAAAAATGAGAACGATTATACGCCAATATGCACCCACTTTCATTTTTGGCACGATACATTGATCCCAACCACATGTTGGACGCGCTATGGCGAACGATCGCATATGGCACACGCCACTACCACCTACTTTCTATACAGTGACGACGTAGTAAGTGATCGTAGTGATCACACCAGCTCATAAAGCGTTTAACATTTAACGCCCAAATTGTGACCAAGTGCCCTACTAGTATTCAGCTACATATAAATTTGCTTATTTTTTGTTGTTGTTGTTGGAGAAGGCGTCTATTACGTAGTATACTAACTGATCTCCTCCACATATTTTGTAGTTGATCAACAAACAAAGATAATTCAGACAGACAGACAGACAAAGTTAGTGAGCGAATATGAATGCGTTCGACAATTCTCGGTTGCGTACATTGACCACAATTGCGGGGGTTGTTTCTGTTTTTTTTTTTTTTTGTTGTCACTTGCCTGTAAACCATCTTGTTTGCAGCTTCTTCCTTAATATGAGCTTATATTAGATGATCTTGCATACTATACCACCCACCTTAATTTTACAGAGTGAGCATATAATTTGGTTTAGTTTCTTAGTTGATGCTTCCAAAATGAAGGTCAAGTTCGATGGCACACGTTCAGTGACCACTCGTTGTCTGCGCTTGTGACTGATCTACCCCACACAAATGAACATGTGGTTTGTGATCATCATCCGTGGGTGCATTTACTACGGAAGCTTCTTTGAGCTGGTGACTTTGTGTCAGGTGACATGACAGCAGTTGGATTCTTGCGCGTTATTTGAGCGAGTTATTTGATTTTGCCTTAGTGTTAAGATCTTTGCACTATCTCTCTCTTTTTTTTTCTGTCCCTAGTAAATCTCTTAGTAAATGCGTTTAATTTATAGACGCCCTCGGATTAATCGCGTGTGTCTTTCGTTACCTTGAATAGTTTTTTTAGCGCTTATTTTTACATTAATATTATTCTAAAACGTTGACGTTTAATATTCTGCAGTATTTTTTTATTTTTGTTATTGTTGTCTTTATCTCATTTTTACATATTTTTTTTGCGTTTTTTCTTTTAGTTAATTTCGAGTGCTAAAAAAATGCATAGGCGAGTTTTAGGCGCCTTTGCAATTCGTAAAACGCGTGGCATTTGGTATATCTTTTATGCTTTGTTACCATTTTCTTCTTGGCTGCCGCCATCAATGAGTGGTCGTTTTTGGTCGTGTGCCGTGCTCAGTTGTAGTCATCTCAGATGACAGGTTCGCCCAAGACTTGCAAAAGATTTATTGAGTGTTTTTTTGTGGTTGTTTGTTTTGTGACTCAAGTTTCTGCATTTTTTCGTAATTTTTCATTATCTTTAAAGTTTTTTTTATTTTAAACTAATTGCAATTTAATTAGGATTGTTTTTATTTCCAGAAATTTTTATTATCCTGCATCACTCAAAATGGGGGAAAAAAAATTTAACGAAATATCAATTATCAATATATCAATATCAAATTGACTTAAAAGAAAAAGCGAAAGTCATCAGGAATGTAAAGGTAAGCAAATTTTCATATACTTTTAATTTCTTTAATTATATTTAGCAAAAAAAAAAAACGCTTACAGTCTTAAAAATGGAAACAATTTTACAAAAAAACTAAAGCGAAATTGCCGGTGAATAATCGATAAAAAAACTTGAAAATTTTCTGTTTATATGTTTTTTTTTAAGGATGTTCTTTTAGTTATTGATAAATTTTTCCTCAGAAAAAAGTCTCTATAAGATCATAAATATGCGCCAACATGTTTCAGCCATTTTTCAGAGAAATACTTTGTGTTATTTTGCAGAAAGAAATCCTCAAAATTTTCTAGCTTACTGGTATAACAAAGGCTGTTGGGGCCTAGCAGCCCAGGGCAAGTAATGAATCTAAAATGGTTCCTTGTAATCCCACCACTTATGCTTAGTTTTATATGCGAAAAAATTCATTCAACTTTTTATTGGATATGAAATTTACGAGATGTTCTAGGCCGGCCTTGAGTCTTACCTCGTTAGTTGTACTTTGACTTAAGAAAAATTAAGTTAAGCTTAAGGAAACATTTAATTTCTCTGCTCCTGTCCCGCACTTGCTAGAAAACGCCACAAAAGCACTTGGGTCGTTTTTATTTGATGATCTGGATGACCTTAGACATGTCAGTATAGGTCAGCTATTTAGTTTCATAACGAAATCTGGTTGGTTCAACGAGAGGGTATACTCAAACACCCAGTGGTATCACAATGGATCACATTTGGTTTAAGTGAGTCAGATTTTCGTAGCTGACTGCCACTCCTACGTAACCTGACCTAACCTAAGGAAACATTTCTATTAATCCTCAGCGGAAATAACTCTTCGTTTTTTGGCGTTTTTTTTTTATATATATATAATAAGCCCCTGTCTATATATTTAAATATGCATGGCTGGCAAAAAAAAGGATATAAACGCAAGTGATTCAAAAGCAAAAGTCGCGTTTGCTAAGCTAAATAAAACATGGAGCTCTTCGTTAATCTTTACCAAAACGAAAGTTTGCATTTTTAAAATTAATTTCACATCAATCTTGTTGCACGGATATGACAGCTGGTTGGTTATTGACCAGCTAATGAGCAAACTGAGACTTTTACACTTAAAATGCAAACAGATGTCCATAGTAAATGAAATAAACTATATAAATGCTAATGGATAGGCCACACTCTCCGAGAACCCCCCAAATGTTTGTCGCCGAGCCCAGGTGAAAGGTCAGTAGAAGATGTGGTAGACCACATGCCATTTCGAAAAGATCGCTGGAAAAAGAAATCCAAAAATCGGGGAAATACTGAAAGAAACTAAGTGTCGTTGGAAAAAATTTCTCTCGATGAAGGCATTTTATTTTGACCCTATGCTCAACTATGAGTTAATAGAATACAATATACAACGCCGAAGCACACAGAGAAATTTCGGCCATAGCTATGTGAAAATTCGCTGTCTTAACTCAACCTTTACTTCATTACTCAAGTCATCTCAAAAAATTAAAAAATATCCCATTTGATCTAGTTTTGGCCCATATCTTCAACGTCAAGTGGTAGGTGTTATCTTGATTAAAAGAATTTTACTCTATGCAGAATAAGTTCGTCTTACTACACGGATCAAAATTTAAGTATAATTTTTCAACTTTTCAAGATGACACATGCATTCTTTCCAAAAAAGTTAAACCCTTCGTCTTATTTAGGTTGAAAAAGTTATACATAAAGGCATTTTCAACTTTATGCGTTGAAAATTTAAGCCTTGTCGGTGGAAAAATGCAAGAAATTTTTATGTTCCAATTTTTTAAATTTTTCAACTTTTGATATATTTGAAATTTTTCAAAGTTTTGAAACTACAAGGTTTTTCAATTTTTTACAAGTATTTCAATATTGAAATTCTATAATTTTTTGAATTTTTGTTTATTTTTTTTTGTTAAATGATTTCCAGTTTTTGAATTTTCCAAATTATAGAAATTTTATAATGTTTCAAGTTTTTGAATTTAAGGATTTTATAACATTTTGTTTTTTTTTTTAGTTTTTACAGACGACACGCTTCTCTCTCAATTTGTTAATACTTTTCAATTTTTGAAATCTTATGTTTTTTTTTTTAATTTGAAGGAGCCAAAAATCAGAAATCTCAAAAAAAATCACAAAACATTAAAAAAAGGGGGGAGAGTTAATTTTTTTTGACATTTTTTAAACTTAATGCGATACAAAATGATTTTTAGAATTTTTTCTGACATAATTTTAAGACTTTGCTTTAAATAAAGACTGTAATACATAAAGTATTTCTGATTGAAACAAAAAAAAAAAAAAATATTTTAAGCCAGTGTACAGGAAAATGTTCAACAGCTGGTTGAATACAGGAATGTGTAACCCACAGCACCTAGTTACTACTCGTAAGTCTTATAAAGCTATTTTTGATACAGAAACAACTTAGACAAATAATCCGCGCTAACAAATAACCGTTGAAATATGAAATGTTCAAAATCATGAAATATGATATCGTGTGCATTTATGCTTCATTCATATAATGAAAAGAAGAAAAAAAAAAAAATAAACCCAACTCGTTTGTACCTTAAAACCCAATTCCACCAAAGTGATACATTCATTCATAAACCCATTCATACGGCTTGAGAAAGAGATAGAGATATTTAATATATGAATGAATGAATTTTAGTTGCTGCTGCTGCTATTCGCGTGGCTTCCATTGAGATTTCATTCATTAAAATAAAAAAATAAAAATTTTATTTTGTTTTTTAAACTCAATAACTCCATGGTATACCTACATGGTACACTTGGCTCTGTGAACTTCAATGAGCTTTAAAAAGCTCAATGTTTGACAGTTAATTTGTTTTGTTAGCAACTAACAAAAGTGACAGTGGGAGGCAACAGTCGCGCAACAGTGAATCGTAGAGACTTAAGGTAATAAATGACATTATTTTCCGGTTTAATGTGCAGATCCGACGGAAATCTGTGTAAAGTCACGTATATGAGTAACTTTAATATCTGTATAAATTTTGGAACTTTTTTTCATTTCGTAGTGCAACATCATTTTCGTTTATGTAGGTGTTTGTATTATAAAACTATTTTTTAACAGGTTTCATTGACAAATTTAATTTTTTTTTCATTTTCTTTATAGATTTTTATCAATGAAATAATTTTCCACTGAAATTTGATATTTTGTTTTAAATATTTCAAGCGAATGGGGGGTTTATCGAAAACAAGGTTCGTTTTGACTTTGAAAGAAGTTTTTGCTGTTTTGTTACAAAATTGATTGCATTTTTTTCACAATTTCTTTACAATATTTCTTACGTTATTTAATTAATTGTAAGCGGAGGAAGCTGCAAACCTTGTGCTGCTTTACAAGTAACAAAAAGCGTTTATTAAGGTGTATCATATATATTGGCATTTTTAGTGACCCCAAAAATTTTTTTAAATTAACAACACTATCAATATGGAGTTGGTCTTAACCAGGGGGAAAAGGGATCAACTCGATTTGTAAAAAAAATTAATAGAAAATTCTATAAAGGACTAGGTACATACGCAAAACCATTAAGTTACGAAATCTGTAAGAAAATTTCTCCCAAACTTTTAGGTCACTTCTCAAGCGAAGTAAAACCCAAACTTGTACATATGATATTTTGCTTAAAATAATTTCATCAGTTGTCTTTCAGATTTTCAAGCACATAATCTCTGTTGGAGCGCCCTAAAATACAAATACTAAGGTACACCCTACACTAGTTTGTACAAAAAAATGAGATTTCAATTAAGTTCACATAATTATTTCGAGTTGAAACAAAAAAGGTAGTCATTTCGACTCACTGTTAATTATCGCACCTCAAATTTTCATTAATGATTTTCGGATGGCGTCTCATTTCACGTATAAACAAAAAAGTGTTGCAAGCCTTTGGTGGCAACCTACGTGTAAATTAAACAGCGCGCACTTTATTGAATTTATTTTTAACAAAAACTATGTGAGCAATAACTTAAGTTAAGTAAAATGTATTAGATTTAGAGGCTCGTTTTAAAAGTCTTTAAAGCAAGACATGCGTAATAGCTCATCTGCGCACATTTCTCAAATGACGCTCAGTTAGTAGAATGGGGTCGGAAAACGGGCTCATATTGAATCCATTTTTGATCGCTGAACACTGATATTTTGTAAATTTTTTGATTAAGAAAACGCGCGATTTAATATGGCCACTGTGCCGTTTTTGTAAATTTATTCGGAAAGCATGTATATCTTAAAAGAAAAGATCTTTGATTAAAATTGTAGAGCAGAAAAAATACATGGATTTTTGGAAAAAAGTCTTATGTAAAGATTTGACAGAGTTATGAAGCTTTGAAGTTGGTTTTTAAACACTTAAAGTGGTATGATATTTTGAAAATTTTTTTGTTGTTGATACTCGAACAAAGTTTTAATATTCTTCTAGATTTTAGGATGCTAAATTCAAATGCGGTACCTGATATATTCCATGACAGCAAGATTACTTTGAAGTTACGTTTCCGTATACTTACTAATTATAAAATCGTTAAGATATACTAAATTTATAGCCTTATAACTCAATCAAATCTAATGATAACAACAAACCAATGTTGGTTTTTTTTGTTTTATATTTTTGATCTAAATAAATTTTTCTTTTCAAGACATACTTTTTGAATAAATTGATAAAAACCAAAAAAATAACGATTGTGTTCTAATTTATGCGGAATTTTAGATGAGATTTGTATTCAGCGTTCAAAATACCTTTGGAGTACCAGTCTCAGCTAGTTATATATATGTTCAAACATATATCATAGAATTACTAAGCTTAAAAAAAAGTGTCCTTCAATATGCACTTAAATATTCCATAGAAAATATTCTTTCATTGAAGAAGCCAATGTATTTTAAGATAAATACTTTTAAACAACACCATTAAATAGCTTAAGCAGTTATTTACTTGAATTAGCAAAAGATTATTATCGAAAAATTTCTATTTCCTCTTTCAACGTCAAATTTACTATGCCAGAGAGAAGTTTTACTAGGAACGCCTGTTGAGCAAAAGCTTTAATTGAATACGAACTCATTTCAAAGGACTACTAAGTGCAAAAAAGAAAAACTCATTAATATGAGAAAAAACACTTATTTAACATATTATGCTAAACTAAAGGAAATTTTTATCCTTGATATTAGTTAGCTCTTTTTTAGGGTGTACTCTTACTGTGAAGAATATATTGCTGAATTAATTTTAGTATTGATTGTTTTTCATTAAAACAATTCCACAGAAAGTTTATAAAAAGTAATTCAAGAGTTTTTTTGACTCTTCTATTTAAGTAGTTGGCTCAAGGTAACATTTGTGGAAAAATATCTATCTGAGGTCCAAATTTGAACTGATTATATTTGGATCTCATAAGATATAAATGTGAATAGAGAAGTTACCCTTAATATTCGGATATACTTAGTATCTTTAATGTATCAAATACTTACACAATTTTAAAAGGAACAGAGCAAAAACAATTACTTAGTAGTTATAATCAGCGCACCATAAAATATATATATATATATATATATATACGAAATATTTATGTAAATATAGCCGAAAAGTGGGCTTAACGATAATATTAACGAAAAAATGCAAGAGGTATGTAATATCTATAATTTGTTTATCACCGCACAAGAAAGTCATGGAAACGGTTACGATGGATGAGGATATGTTTTCTCAAATTTTGAAACAAAAATGATCGTCGGTAATCTTCCAAAGACACATATTTGAATACTTCAATCTCACGTCGGACTCATTGGATTCACCCGTTTTTGGAACGCCTACAGTTACTTTGAATTTGACAAGACAAGTATTCTGATCGACAACATAATTGAAATTCCTGAGGAATTGTGGTTATCTCGTAATTGCCCAAGGCCAGGGGGATTGATTCAAATGTTTCCAAAACTTCATTGTTTTGCTTTGTGAATGTCAGAGAAGTGATTGCGAAATGTTATATCCCCCTAGCCCCTTAGGTGAGGTTTTGGGGGGAAGAGGTGATGGGGCTTTATTCTCACTGAGACTTTTGGTCTTCATATTGAGAAATATGAACATGCAAAATTTCAAGAAAATTAGCCGAAATCCATTTCCCATACAAATATATATGTGATATATATTATAGTTTCGTTTTGAAGAGCGATTTTTTGCTCTTATTCTCTCAAAAAAACTATAAATTCCTCTTCCTAATGACTTTAACTTCAATAATTACACAGTGAAAATAACAAAAAAAAAAAAAATTGCTATAAAACGATTTATTATGCTTGCATGCTTGTATCTGTTTGCGCAAGCAAGTATATTTTCAAACAATTTAAAAACTTTAATGACCTGATATTAAACAGGAAAATTGTTTTAAGTGTTAGTGGAGCTTGAGATCAAGTGTCTAAGGAATAAATTTTAATCAAATTTGATCAAAATCGAACCAGTAGTATTTGTGTGATGCGCGAACATAGCCATGATTTTATTTATATAAATAAACGGAGCATAAAGGTTTTCCATATAATAAATTAATAGTTAATTTGATTAAGTCATCCTCATCATCATTTTAAGCATATTTTTAAACACAAACGGTGCAAAATGTGTGCGTCAGGTTCTTTATTTAAAAAATTAAATTTGCGTAAGTATTTCTGGTCTCTATAATCCATTGAAGGCAGCGAAAATTTTATACACCTTCTCTTATTTTGCGAAACTCATAAAATTTGCAATATGGACCCTATATAACTTCAAATGAAATGTGGATTGATTGATTGCAGTAGTGGAGTCAATTATTAAAGGATTTCGGAATTGTCATAGAACATTGTTAATATTCCAAAATAATTCTATAATTAAAACAATATCCGCATGAAATGCTATAAAAATATATTTTAAAATTAAATATTTTATTAAGCAATTAACATACTGGTTAAGTGAAATCATATTATACCTATAAATTAATCACACCTTTTTACCATATATGATGAAAGCCAACAATAAATACAATGCATTTAATAAAAACCACCTACAAACGATTTCCAATCAATTATAAGCTTTATACAATTACTTATGCAAATTATTTGCTATTAATAAATAAAAAATCATTATAGTGGAAATGAGGGTGCATTGATACAACAGGGGCACATGTAGGTACACAAAGGTGGCTTACGAAAAATAAATTTGTCGATGTTCGCTACTAATAATAACTTTGGTTGGTTTCATATATTTCGATTCTAACGATGGGAACTTTGACTTTTTCACATAATTCAAATTGCAAGATTTAGCATCTAGTTATTTGAATACTGAATTAGTTGGGATAATGACTTTTTGGTATCGTAGCATTTTTATTAAAATTGATTCTGTGATTCCCGTCCGATCTTCGTTTCCAAGGCATCCTTGGAAAGATATCAACTCGTTTACGCTTTCTATCTATATATTCGCAACCTTAGCAATATTAACTTTTTAAAATATTAGCAACATATTGTTAAATTATATAGCAGAATTAATTACTTAAAAGTAAGCCCAATATAACTTTATTTTTTTCAACTTAATTAGTGCTTTTACTAACAACAATATCAATGTGCTCCCATTTCCCCTACCAAGCACAGATGAACGACCGGAAATGAAGTGAATAATTTATTTTTATTTTGATTTTTGAATGATCTATGAAATGATGCTGTATCAGTAATGCACAAAAAAGCATTCATCCCTGAGCTTATTACTTTTTTTTTATAACTTTATCTAATTTACCTTTTAAAGAAATTTTTTATTTTCTATTTTATTTTTGGATTAATTTTGTTTTGGATGTTAGCTTTTTTGTGTTGGCGTTAAGTTCGGTTCAGTGGAAAATTTAAAACTGATTCAGCAATGAGCTTGGCGCACGACTCTATCTCAGCGACAACAATAACAGCATTAGCAATGAAAACCTAAGCAAAGACAATAACAAAAAATAGCGCTTGTCAAATCGTATCGCGCTTAAAAAAAGCAGCAGAAAAATCAAGAAAAAAAAATGCAAGTAACATCCCGTCTAGGGTTGCCATACTAAAATGAAAATGAGCGTGCAATTGCACAGCACATAATGGGGCGCCAAACAGCATTTAGTGTACTTGGATTAGTGCTTCACCCGAGGCGAGGCGAGGTTCTAGTTGTTCTCGGTGTGGCCTCGTTTTATAAATTTGAGTCTCGCCTCGCCTCGTTGTCGGCCGAGGTCTTGAAATCATATACTTCGCCTCGCCTAGCCTCGCCGAAACCTCGCCTTGGTAAGAACCGAGAATTTCATTAAACTGAAAAAAAATTATCAGTCCTGCATATTGTCGGCATTCAAGCAAAATTGACTATCTGCAAACAAATAATAAGTGGGTGGCGCTTATTAATCGTTTAATTATGTTCACATCCTCTTAAATTTGTGATATATTATTTTCGGTTGTTAAAAAAAATGGTCAATTTTGCTTGTATGCCAACGATATATTCAACTAGCAAAGCCGGCACGCATTACTTCGCCTCAAGAAGTAAAATAAAATTTATTTTATTTTTGGTGGATTGAATCATATATGATGATTGATGAGCTATGATGAATTTAATTCTTTTCTTATATGGGACGGCGTGGCATTGTCCATTTTTATTCAAATCAAGCTAAGCTACGAACCTTTTACAAACTATAAGAATTATATGTACCAAATCTTATCCATTTACGTCATATAGTTACGTTACGTTATAGTTTATTCAACTGTGTCAAGTAGTTGATAATTCCAAAGTATGCTAAGAACCTTCTTTAGAAATATAAACACATGCCAAATCTTCAGGCGATCGGTTGCACGGTTTTGGACATTAACAACAAAGTTTTTTACCGAACGTAGGGGTGCCCTCATTAAATATTTCGTCATATAATAATAACAAAAGAGAGTAGTAGCTGTATTATTCTAAATCTTATTCGATTAGAGATCATTTTAGTACTGCTGACTCTAAGGACCGAAGATATGACGAAATATATGGTATATAAAAGTAGCCTAAGCTGAGCTTCTTAATGTGAAAGCAACGTGGTGTGTGATCGGTTAACCGCTCTTCGAGAAAATGATATTTAAAAAATATTTTTGTATGATGGCCCCCCTAAAGATGCACTCAAAATAAAAGTTTTATAGAATTATCTATGCTTTCCAATAAATAAATATCGAGTCAAATTTCAAAAAAAAGTATCAAAACAAAAATTACTGCACTTACATCCGATACGAGCTAGTGTTAAAGCGAGGCTGCGAGGCTGCGAGGCACCTCGTTCTCAGAACCGAGAACGGGGCGAAAACGAGGCGAGGCGAGGCGAGGCGAGGTGCCGGTGTGATCTTGCCTCGCCTCGGTCGAGCGAGGCAAATTTATTTTTCCACATCGCCTCGTTCTCGCCTCGGTCTCGCCTCGCCTCGCCTCGTCTCGGTTGAACGAGGTTGCCTCGCAGCCTCGGTGAAGCACTAACTTGGATAAAATTCAAAATCATAACGATATGTAAAATAAGATTTGATTGAATTATAATGCTGAAAACTTAAAGAAAAGTCGATTTTACTCGAATTTCAGACCATTTGATACTCATAATTTTAAAGCCCAAGTCACATACACTGATGTCATATCCGGTCATAAATGATCAAAATATTTAAAATTTTGCTTTGACCTCAAACTTATGAATTTTGTGGGCAAATTGACGATTATGATAAAACTTTGGGAAAATAGGAAATTCGTAGAATTTATTCTGTTAAATCCGATAAAAATATTTATAATTTTTTGAGGTTAAGATTTAATCTCTTTTTACTCACTCGAACAAACTGTTTTTAAATGCTTTTCGTCCCATAATGGGACAAAAATCGATGTAGCTGCTAGAGAAATCTGAAGGTGAAAAACCAACATTTTCGAATTCATTTCTCAAAATTCCTATTGAATATCAAGAAAAACGACTGTTTATTGCCAACACTTATAGGTTTTTTTTTCAGCAGATAATAATTTCAAGAACTGTTTGAGCTAAAAGTTAGGGTTTTGTTCCCAGTAACACATACAATTTTAAAGTTTGCAAAAATTTTTCATTTTTGTGGAAGTTGTTGACACAGGAAAGCCTGTGTCTCAAAATGCTCTAAATTCCCTAATATTTTACATATCGATATATGTCCAAAAGTTGTGTATAAAAAATCGTTTTGAGGACTTTACTCAAAGAAAAAGTCCAATAACACAATTTTGATACTTTCGCATCAATAGTTCAATTCAGAATTGTATTTTTGTTTCTACTAAAATCCACACGGATCTCCTTTGAAAGGTTTTTATTACACTGAGAAAAAAATATGCTTTCTTCCTTCCTTCCTGCTGTATTTGGTTGATAGATTTTTGAAATATTTAATAACAAGGAACAAATTTTGGTAAATATTATTATGCTCTTAATTGAAAGTAAAATTGTTGTTTAATGGGCCTACCATAATATTTGTTTGAGTCGATTATAGAGATTTGGTTGGGTTGAATATATAATATATATTTGATAATCCTATTTTTTGATAATCCTATTTTTTTTTATTTCACTTCTTATTAAATTGAAACTATGCAGTTCCATATCATAAGACAGTTCATATCATAAGACCGTATACATAAATAAACACATAATTCAATATAAGGATGGGACGATATTGGAAATATTGATTTTCCTATGAATCGATATTTCAAATAATCGTATTTTGTATTCGGTTTGTAGCGAAAATCAATATGAATAAATGTATGTATATGTTTGAGAAAACAAAATATTTCTTCCATCAAATATTTATTTCGTGCATATCAAAAATATAATTTGTTAATTATTACAAAATCTCGATACAAACAAATAAATCTTTTTCTACGTATAGAAATCAATTGCCTCTTCATATTTTTCGTTTTCATGCAAACTTGTTTTTTTTTATCTATTTTCAAAATATTCTCTTTAAATTTTACACTGGCAACCCTACACCTATAATTTGTGCATTTGGTTTGGTACCGTGGTGTTATGGTTTTATGGATACCAGCAGTAGCTGCTGTTTCTGAAAGCAGTAACAACAACAATACCAGCAAGCGTAACTAAAAAAAGTGCGTAGGTTGCACCCTGTATGTATGAATGAATGTGCATATTGCAGCGACAACAACAACAAAATATGATAAAAAAAGACATGTACAATAAAATTTAACAATTTATTAGATTTGTTTTTTTTTTTTGTTGTTTTTGACAAAAAAAACTTCATTCATAAAAATTTAATGCAACCAAAAACTTTGTTGTTAGTATGCAAATTTTGTGCTGTTGTCTCATTGCCAGCAACAAAATGCAGTTGGAGTGCACATGTGACACACTTGGCAACATTGGCCGTCGTCGAACGCGCCTCTGCACAATTAATGAATGAATTTTTATTAATGAAAGAAAAAAAAAATAAAATTCAATATTAATATAAAATTAATAGCTTGCGCATGGAATTAAAACGTTTTTTTTTCGTTTGTTTATAACTTGAAAAGTGTGTCAGTCTCAAAAGTTTCAAGACAACATAAATTAATGCACACAAAATGGTAGCATTTTAGAAAATTACTGTTATTTACTTCAAATGGTTCAGCTAGTTTCAAACTTAAAATAATTTTTTTTTAATTTCCGCTGGTAGTAGCATGATCAACTAAATGGATGATTTTCTTACACATATCGCCTAGACCACCGCTGAAACACAACTACTGACTGAGCTGCAACAGGCGAAGATATGGGAAACAGACTTTTGTTGCCCTTCTAAGTATTTGAGTGCGGCAACCTGGGCGTCTTCTCGTATTCCAAAAGTTTGTCATCTTTCATTTTTCTTCTATCCAATGTGATTTTTCATAGCTATGCCAGTTTGGATTTGAGGTTAGTTTCTCTCAGTACCTACTTCGATACTTTTCAGACTTCGAAAAAATCTATCGGTGTATACTTAGCGTTCATGCGATATGACATTCGTAAGTAGCTTAACAAGAGAAGCTATTAACACAAACTGTTTCACGCTAAAGATTTCTAAAGATCCTTAACCAGTATAAACACTTATACTATCTATTTTTATTCTTCTATATCTATACTATACTATAAAATTGCTCACATGAAAATGGTTTGTAACGCTTTGGCGTAAAATATATCAAATCGATTTTAATAATTTATTTTTTAAATCAACATATTTGTGCTTCAAAATGTTATTGCATACTTTTCTTGTTTAGTTTTTTAAGTTAGATATCCTTTTTTTAGAATTAAGTTCTCACCCATACCGAACACAAAATTTGTCGTGCGAATTTTCGTTGCTTATGCTACATTTTGAACTATGTGATGCTATTGTTGATTTTTTTTTCTCATTTTTACCGCTTGCATTTGGCTCCCTAGTTCAGAGAACAAACTCTCTTTCAAATAATTTTTGTTTTTGTTGTTTTTTTTTGAAGGAACTATATTGTGAGATGTTAGGAGAGTCATTTCATTTAGAACAAAAAAACTGGGCGTGTGCGTGCGAAGGCATGGATATCGCTAGTACATATGTACATAAAAGTACAAGGCTAAGATATCATTGCTAGCAAAAGCGAAAATTTTCAGACGAAACGAATTTGGATTTCCAGGCATATATGTACTGGCAAAATCCACATTTTCCTGAGAATCGGATCATTTGCTCATCAAGCAATGTTTGTTATGGAATGGAAAATGCCACACATTGAAAAAGTTTAAGGAACAATCTAACTTTCCAAAGTCGAGTTGACTTACAGATTTGATTTTCTGCAGAAAATCGTGCAAATTGTCGAAGCTTGCAAAATCGGTTTTAGGACATGCAAGCGGCAGTTATAGGCACCCGAAGCTCATTTGCTCAATAGGTTTTTAGCTGCGAATGTGCCAGCCAACCCATCAGTACATAACATATTGTCAAATGCAGAAGCTCTTATGCTGAAGTATTTAAGGACATGTGGCTTAGTTCTTGAAATGAAAGCCAATTTGTAATTGGTGCCATTTCTTCCCCAAAAGACGTTTACAATTATTCCATAAAGCCATTCAAAATACATTCTGGAGTATATTTATCATAGAGAAGTAAATCGCCACTGGCAAGTCGAGCTAGAAATTCGGAGAATCCAATAAAAACAGGACAGGACAGGACAGGATTCGTATAGTAATCCTTTTCTTAAATGAATAATTCAGCATCGCTGAATCCCCGAATAAATCCCTTTTGATATGAAGTAAACTTGAAAATAAATTTACAAAAATGTTTAAATATAGAACCAATTGAGATCCCGAAAAAAAAAATGCGAAGTTGCATCAGAGATTAAAGATTTGATTATTCTGATAAAAATTATTAACTTCGTATATTTTCTAAAGAAAGATCTTTACTTGATAGTTTACGCTACTTTATCTTCTTCATCCTCCAAGACTTATTGACGTATAAGTTTTCTAAAAGAGCTGCTATGACTTTGAATTTTAAAATACTTTCTAAATTAAAATATTCACAAATTTTGCTGCTTTAGTGCGAAATAATTGTAAAAAAAAACCACAAAAAAAAATCATTCTTTATAAGAAAATTGTGCTAACAACATGTGATGCATTGAATGAACTTACGACCAGATAATAACACAACATTAACGACGTAAAATTTTATGAATGAATCTACCCACACGATCGATGAGCTACAAGCAATTACAACAATAGCAAATAAGTTGTCAGTTATACAACAAATGGTACAGAAAGCTCACAAATACTGAATTATAAAGCTGGTGGTAGAGCCACATTTTTATTGGTATTGGAACAAGTTTTACTAAGGATACAAGCAAATTTATTTGGTTTTATAAATTGATTTTAAATTAAGAGCCTTCAGATAAAAATATTTTTTAAGTATTTCGAATAGTAAATAGGTTTCAAATCAAAGTTTTTCATACAAAAGTGCGATCAAAACTAAGTTTGCAGAAAATATCCCGTCAAAAGAGGTTTGCGCTATTCCCTGAAACCAGAATTCAGACGTCCTCCATAAAAAAATAACGAAATCAAATTCACTTGAAAGTCTAACTTCTTTAGGGTAAGTTTGGAACTATGTGCATGTTAATTATATAGTCCAAGACTAAAATATTCTTATGAATCGATATTGATGAACTTCTTACGAGCGATTACTCGAACGAAAATTCCACTGATTGCCATGCCTAAAACCATTTCCTTTGACGCTTAAGATGTATCACTAAAGAAATTTTTAGTCCTTTAGTGTACAGTTTTTAAAATGCAAATATATTTTCTAACAATTTTGACCCTCGTGGCCAAAAAGATTATTCTCAATTTGCTTTCAATTATATTCCAGTTGAATGGGTTAACAATTCGACAGTATAAGATTTTCCAGAAATTAGATGCATTAACTTTTGGTCAACAAAATATCGTAAAAATTAATTTATTTATTTTTTATTGTTAGCGCACTTACTGTCAACTTCAAGTAAACTGAACGCTGTAATATTTGACCACTTGGCTGTCATAGCCTGCCATAGTCAGTCTTTCATTCGGTATCTCCAAAATAATGGTGACAGGCGTATAGCTCGTGTAGCCTCGCAGCATGCAAATCATTTCTATTATTGAACATTCAAACAACGACGTACTTTCAGCGCACTTGGACATGTCCAAATTCTAATCTCATAGTCTCTCTTAAAACAAATGACTTCTGTCTTGCAGCGCCCTCAACATATGCGAATGAACCACATGCACTCAGTGATGGCATTTGAACTTTTCAAGACTGTACTGAGCTTAGAGCTGGAATGTACTTTCCGGAAGTTGAGCGTACTTTGACATCGTTACTATGTTACGAAGATAAGTCAGTATTATCGGCGTTATATATGTTATACGTTGAAAATATTTTACATTTTTTAAATTGAAAATTAATGTTCATTAACTACAACTTCTGTCCAACATAAATCAGTGACCGACCAATAGGAGATATTGACAAACTTTTTGGACTTTTGACCATAAATATCATGGCACGATTAATCCAAAGTGAATCCTTTTTAATGAAAATATATCTATTCGAAAATTTTTAGACTGAATTCCCGCCCGGCTAATATCGAGGGATATAATTTGAAAAAACAATTTTTTAAAACTTTTGACCTTGACTATTTAAGGATGAAACCGTTTTCAGATAATTTTCGCCATTGAAAATTTTATAATTTAATATTATACACGACACTTTTCAAAAGCCGCTTCTTAAAATATTTGAAAAAAATTTTATTTTTCAAGATCTTATGAAAATTCTCTCAAAAATTGCGTTGATCCCACGCTGTGTAAGAAATATTAAACTGAAACCTAGGCTGAAATCGATATCAAGTGAACAAATTTTTGAGCGACCTTACAGATCTGAATCACAAATATGTATATACCACAATAAATACCTACAAATGACATACTATGAGTTTGCTCTTGAAACATATATTATGATTCAATTCCCGCTTAACTTCGATGTAATTTTTCCAGCGATTATTCAATTTATATATCTCATCCCTGAAGTAATTTTTGGGAAGCCGTCCGAAGTACGCCTCTACGGCTGCAATTGGCTCTTCATTCAATGAAAAATACTTTCCACGCAGAAATATCTAGATGTGTGGGAATAGATGGAAGATAGTTCGGGCCACAACTGGTGAATAGGGTCGATGTTCTAACAATTCGTACTTCAGTTCGGAGTGCTTACAGCAGGTTAACGCAAATTTGTGTGCAGCGAAATTGTCATGATAGATGATTATTTTCTTCGATAAAGCAAATCTTCTTTCAGAAATTTTTACATCTGGTCCAATAGGTTGCAATAATACTCTCTTATGATTGTTCTATCGCCTAGGAGGTAGACGTTCAGTAAAATTTTTTTGGTGTTCCAAAAAACTGTTGCCATAACCTTTTAGCTGAGCTAATTCGGCGTCCTTCCAATATCATATTCTGTTCTTGGCCAACCATTTCTTCAGAAGTATCGCTTTTTGGACGACCTTTACGTTTTTTATTTGCAATGCCGGTACGACCACGTTTGAAATCAGCCACCCATCTTTTTGCTGTTGTACATGAAAGAACAACGTCCCCGAATACATTCACCGTATCTTCACTAACTTCCTTTCCGGATAAGCCCCTTTAATACAAGTATATAATCACTGATTGATTTTTCATTTTTTAAAAAACTCAAAGGACGTCTACTCTGACTTACGTTTTTACGACAGATGAGCCAAATTAACAATATCAAAAAATTTTGACTAGCGGTGTGTCAAACCTGACCTGACCTGACAACAAAGCACTGAAAATCAGTCCCTTGTACATCTCATGATTTTCAAAACGCGAATGTACGAAAAAAAGTACAATTGTACTAAAAGTACCATCACTGCATGTACTAATTTTCCAGGCGCAGCACACACACACAGACAGTAATTGTAGTTGTTTATTAAGAAACAGGAAAAGCCTCCTTTACTGTAAGCAAAAGTAAACCTTTCTTGGCTCATGTCATCAATGAAAAATGACAGCTGTAAAGTGATTTGGACTTGAATTTGGTTGTTTTTTTTTTTTTTTTTTTTTTTTTTGAAAATTGGCCACATGCTGCCAAAGTTAGCTCCGTCGTCTGTGGCATATGCACATACATACATACATACGTTTGTCTACTAGCACTCGTACATGCAAGCGTGTCGCTTTGTATGTGCTGCTACTTGAAACGGCCCCCGCATTTGATTTGGTTTTAAGTTGGAACTTCGTTTTGGCAACCAGTTGACTTTGTGCATTTGACTCTTGTGACTTGTGTCTGACTCTGGCTCTGACTGTGCGAATGCATTTCGGTGGTAACATGCATTAATGTGGCAATTTCCTCGGAAGTCTCGTTTTCGCGCATGCAGGAAAAAAAAAATCAAAGTTCCATTAGCTAACATTGAAGTACTAGATCGTAATATACGCTGGTACTGTGGAACGTAATAAAAGTGATATGAATTTTTTTTTTGTTGTCTTTGTTTAAGTGAGCGGTTTTTTTTTTTAGAAAATCTTATAATTATCGAGTCTTAAATTCATAAATTTAACTATGTATATAAGAAAATTTTTCCGCATATTTATTTTTTTGTTAGGCTGGAGAGAAAATATTCAAAAAAGAGAGGATTATGTCTTTGCAGTATCACCATTCGGGGTCTGGTTGACCGTTCTTTTTGACTTTCCGCTGATTAAAGTAATTTCGGCTCTGTGGGGTGATAAGATTAAATAGGCCCCATTAAAACAAAAATGTTGTTATTCAAAACAGTAAGATCTTTTCCGAGAATTTTTATGTGTATAAATAGGTGACCATAAAAAGAAAGTCCTCCTGTTTCGTTTCTCATAAAAACGCAAGGCCCTTGCCCTATCTTAAACTCTTAGCAAGTAGCTTAACATTCGGCTATATGTGGACTTTTTTAAGCACAGGGCTATAGCCCCGCTAGCCCCTCTAGACCGACCTTAATACGCCTCTGTCGCTTTCATTTATTCCTAAACACTATATGCATGTAGTCGCTTACCAATGAAAAATTTATAACAACAAAATTTTAAGGCTTTTGAAACTTCCAATTGTTAACTTTTAAAAACATGCAAGCTGTATGTAACAAAATAAAAATAATAATGTGGCTCCCGTGGTTTTAACCAGCAAGTCCCATCTACTATATTAACACTCTTACGATGCCAGAAAAGCGATTTTAGGTAAGAAAACCGAATATCATTGTAATCTAATTACTATGTATAAATTGTTTTTTATTTTCTGAATAACAAAAGAAACCTTCGAATATTGAAACTAAATGTTTGAGTTAAAAGTTTTTTCGGCCTAGATTGATCGAATACAACTGGAACTGAACAATTCACAACTGACCTTAAATCAGTACACTAGAGGTTTTTCCATTATTTTTTTTTACTATAGCACATTTCCATAAAACCTGCTAATTTTATGATTTTTCGAATAGTTTCCACAAAAATTGTGAAATAACCCGAATCAAAATGTGATATTTTTCAAACTTACGAAAAAAAATCATTAAAATTCCAGAATCGTAAGATATAGTTCTATTTATATTCAAACGACAACTTTAAAACAAATTAAGTTTTACAAAATAAAAATGCACATATTTTTACCAAATGATAGATGTACGAATTTCCAAGCAAATTTATTTTTAACCAAAACTTAGCAACTAATAGATTCAAATATTTTTATTGAAATGTTGTGTTTTTTTTTTTTTGGTATGCACGCGTATCTTCCTTCCTCTTGAGATATTTCGTTGAGTTGGCTCTTTTGTTGTATATTTTGTTCTACAGAGAAATTGTCAACATACATTCATACGTATTTATTTATATGTGTAAGTTTATATTTGTATGTCACCAATGGTCTCTTACGTCGGCAGATTAAATCAAATTAAGTTGCTACAAATAAAAAGCTTCCAATAGTTGAGTGGTCGATCCGCTATGATTGGTATATGCCTTAAAGGTTTAAATTATCAACCGCGAAAAATTCACTTGGATTTTTCTTTTCATTAAGTTGTACATGATAAGACCGTTCCTTTCCGTTTAAAAGATGTTCTAGAGTTTTTGTAACTTAAAAATTTCGTTAGGGACAAGTTTACTGGCAATTAGGCACAAGCCTTTGGGCGTCTTATCTTTAGGTAAGGTAAGGTTAGACGGACTATCCAGTACAATAATTTACTTACAAATAGACCAGAGCTCTTTCATCAGAGAAAAACTATAATTTTAATTACTCGAATCGCCAAAACGCCTAGAATATTTGGCAAAAAACAGTGGTCAGTGGGGTTAAATACCACCCATTTTATCTTCGGCTTCCCTATTGTTAAGAGATTCTTTGATCGCTTATAGTTTAGCGTCGGCTAGACTAAAGGCAAGATGATCCATTGTTTAAACAACTAGGGATTGCTAGCTTCTAGGATTTGTTTTCAATTTTTAACTTGCAAATGGCATGCATTCCCCCATCACCCATTCGTTGTTGGGTAATAAAGGCAGTGGTGTGTCATGTCTAACGAGCTTGTCAGTCTTCTCGTTTCCCTTAACACTTCCATACTTTGGTACCCAGAAAAGAGCAAGTTTCTACTAACAATGTTATTTAGAGATTTATCTACCGTTCACCTTGGTGAAAATATTTTGTTTTCAGGTGATTATTCACTTTACTTCTTTCTTTCATCTTAGTGGGGCCATAAGTAATCGAATACGCTTGCATGTCGTCATATAAAATTCCTACCAATCATCTTACCAAGTTTTCTTCAATTCCACCAAGTAAACTATGGCTATTTGCTTCTTTAATCACCGGCCGGGTTGCTGATTATTAGAAATCCACACCGTCGTTATCGCTTAGGTCTTTGAAACAGCTCCTTGTTCTGAAGACAACTGTTTTCGATGTGGACCTTGTCGGTCTTATGAATATATGTATATATATATAATTCGATATATATAATCTGATTTTGAATCCAGAACTTTCGTCTTTACGCAACACAATGCACAGTATCCTACTCTGGAAGGCTCGGTCTGTATTGTTAGCACTGTCTGAAAAGCTATATGTGGTCTGTAAGCACCAAACATTACTGTTTTGCTTGTGCTTGCAGCAATAATATATCCCTTATCCTTTACCTCTGTGTTGAACGTATTGCCCATAATTCAGTCGATTTGTTAGGAGATGTAAATAAGTAGGTTATCGGTGTAATGTAGCGTATTTAAACAATTTATTTATGAGACAACTATCTGAAAGTGAATGTTATGACGCACCAAGAACATCCCAAGTTTCATAAAGAAAAAGTAACCGAGATAAAGCTCAACCCTGTCTGACTGTGTGAGTTTCAAAAAGTATATTGAGTTCAATTATAGTGATAATAATTACCGAAATCTCGCTATTTCAATAATGTGCAAATTGTTCTGAACGAGGTCTGCCGACGAATTAAGAAGACATCAAAATTAGATTCTTCGGTGTTTTATCTTTCTACGGAGCATACCTTCAATTTTCTCCAACGCTTTTCCAATTCATGTATTTTTTACTCCAGGGATCATTTTCACCTCAATTTAGTTAGGCAGTGTTATCTATCGTTTTCAGAGCCTCACTCCAATGCTTTATCAAGGTACTTTTCAGATATTTTTCAGTACATATTCTTGTTTTTGATTTCTATCGAATTTTTCAATAACTCGCGATATTTATCGATGCTTTTTCAATACAAATTGAAACAATTTTGATACTATTCGTTACTTAAGTTGTTTTTTCATACCATCGATTTGAAACTTTTATTGACTTTTTTGATGTATTTCGATACTAATCGTTACAATTCGAGCTTTATCGACTTTTTCGATACAATTCGATTGCGTTCAACGTTACGTTACGTGCACGTATTTATTAAATTAATATATGAAACAATATTTTTTTTTTTGGCACATATATTTTCAACATCGCAAAAGTTCACGCAAAAAGTTCATACAATCTTAATAAAGGTTGTAGGGTGTCATTCATTTAAAAGAAATGTCAGTATTTAGAAAAAAAAAAAAATAAACAAAATTATGTTAACTGATCAACATTTTCGGAAGATATACTACAATATTAAACACATAACTTTTCAAAAACGCAAACAAAAAATTTTGTCATGCATTTGAAAACCAAGGCAAAAATTAGTTCTTTCGGATTTTTGAAAGATTTATGCGTAAAATGGCATAAAGTGGTTTAGGGGAGGGACAGATAGCATGGAAAGATTAGTAAAGTCAAAGAAAATGTGCCAAGTATATTTTCTTTATAATACAGATTTTTTAATTTTTTTTTTTGATATTTTGTAGTCCACCAAGCGTAATGTTCGATTTTGAAAACGACAACGCTGAAAAGCGGCGCGAGGCACAGTGTGTCGTTTTGACTTTTCTCGTTGCAAAAATATGAATTTCTGAGCCAATGCACCAATCTGAATAATTTTTTTTTTGCTATTTACAAGAAATTTGCACAGCTTTTACGTTGTAGTAATATATTTGCAAAATTTCACAGAGTGCAATGGAATGTTCTGTTGAAATATGGCTTTTTATAAGGAGAACAAACCAACGAAATATGTACATATTTTGATGACAATATTCTAAATAAAGGTAAGAACTAATAACGAAACTATGCTCTTTAGTTCATCGGACATAATTGCTGTTTTCTCAAAGTCGAATAGAATTTTTACTTTCAGTAGGATTTGAGTTGTTCTGCCTTGAGCTTATATTGTTATATTATTTAGAAATGTTGCCTTAACATTTCTCTATCCGTTGCATATATCAAATATGCTTACCATCTAGCCACAAAATTGATTTTTGTCTTCAGCTTTAGCAAAACCAACCATTGTGCGACGCTCAAAATCAAATGAAGTGGAACGATCCATTCGAATGTTTGCTGTGATCCTCCAAAGCATTTGAGTGGCTGATCGCCAGAGTGAATGATTTAATGCGGGCGACTTGTTTAAACTGAACGCAACGTAAATAAAATTTAGAAATAAAAATATATCTTTTTTTTTTTTATTAAGATTTTCTTGATAATTAATTCATTAAAAATGTGTCGAATTTTTATATAATTGAGAATTTTCCATTAAGTAGAGACCTTTTTTTTATATTAAGTATGCGATTTAGTGGTATTAAATATTTTGCTATATTTCGGCTGCCATAAAAATTTTACTTTTCCTAATGTTAAATTTTATTTTTCAAAAATTAACTCAAATCTAATAACCGTAAAGTTGCAATTAATTTAAATAGTTTTTTTTTTATTACCAGCAATATTAGCTGCAATTTATGGTGTTTAGTTTTTGCATAATTTTATCACTTACTATATAGCTTTGAGCTCTCAGCAAGTTTTGTGTGTCAGATTTCTTAATATTTTATTTACGACTTGTCTTGCCATGGTCACAATTTTTAATTTTAACGATATTTTTTCTTTACTTTCGAAACGTATGAAAGTCAGTACAGAAAGTTTTAGAAACATGCTGCAATTAGAGTTGCTATGTTTATGCTCAATAGTTCATGCATCGATTTAATCATAAAAAAAAAAAATTAAAACATTACCTGATGCACTTTGAATTGATGTGTATTGTACCTCTTACACATATTGTTAATCTTGAGGAATAACGAATTTGTTTAAATCATAACTCGGAAAATTAACTACCAATTTTCTAGGCTATTAAATTATCATTTACACGAAACTCAAATTTCTATAATCAATATAGAAGTTTCTAATTTATTACCATTTCTATGAAGGCAAAGTTCATCAGATTTTTCACAGGTACCATGTCAAAGCTTCCATGTATATAATGCCCCAAAAATGTTGTGCCTTGTGTGTACCTAAAAAGCGGTCAGAAACCCTTAAATAGTTTTGTGAATTATGACAACTCATAGCAATGGACATACATATCTCCCTTGGGTCAATAGACAGCTTTCGTTTTGCTTGGAAATACTTGATAAATTTTGGTGATTATACCGAAAACAGTACATGTCATCGATGGCCTTGACCGTGAAATAGTTTGTTTTTGGCATTTTCCACAGCTTGTCAATATATATATATAGATGTAAATGTTAATAGTTTTTAGCATCAGCTAGTTTTTCCTAGTCTAAACTAGTTTATCCCAAGCATATTAGAACGAATCAGTTTAGCCTAGGATGAGCGAGGTTTATCATTTACTCTAATGAAATCACTCCCGATTTTCTTGAAATTTTAGTATGTTAGGGTTACTGGGAGCCCTTCGGCCGCGACTCAGGGTTTCAATAATGCAACATGTCCTATGCCAGCTTCGCGGTTCACTATACTATGTCCAACACGGGCTTCGCTAACACACCAGCGTTCAATATAGTACAGTGAACCGTGGCCGAAGGCCGCCGCGTTCCAGTGCTAGACATATTAGAGTACGTAAACTCTGAGTCACGACCGCAGCCCGCCCATTTATCCAAATATACTAAAATTTCCTTAGACTAAGCTGGTTCATCCTAACACGCTTCGAAAAAACTTGTTTGGCCTAGGAATATCTAGTTTATCTCAAGAGTCCCTTAAAATTTTTTAAAGCTTGAGAAGTCTTTTTTGGTTCAACGATTTTTATTTGGGATAGAATATAATAAGATTCGCAATTCAAAGGTTGTTTGAAGGTTATTTTTTAAAAGATTTTCATAAAGTATAAACAAGTTTTCTTGTGCTTGACTTACTTACAATCTAAGTTGCCCTAAAAAAGGTATAACGTTGGAAAATTTCGACCTGTAAAGCCTACCCATCACGATTTACAGCGTAATTTAGATCTTTCCAGCAACATATGTATGTGTATGCTACTAGTGACAAAGTCATAGTCCACGATTGCTCTTATGGAATTATTCATTGTACCGTATTTGATTTATCTGGTCTCTGATGCTGGACTTCATTCTTCATTCAAGTTTTGATAGATGATACTACAGAAAAAGAAACATTGCAAATTGAGCAAATTTTGCCATTATTTTTGGCATTAGCCGCAAAATGAAAATTATTTGAAAAAATGTATGTATGTATTTGTGACCATCGAAATGGCACAATTTTTCGAGTTCTGAGCGGACTCGAAGATTTCTAGAACATAAATGCACAACACTGAATGATGAAAATGCTATTGATGCATACAAATTAACCACCCTTCAGAGTTAGCTGTGAGTGTCAGCAGATATCCACTCGCCTTCCGGGTATATCCGATTTATTTTCTGTGGAAAAGGTATACATACAATAGAATCTTTTAAAGAATTTTTGCCCATTGTTATTTATGAAGCCGAGCTCAAAAACAATAAAGAGAAATATACTTAGAATGTTCGATCCTGCATGTAAGGATGGCGTCTAAAAATTAAGGTTCAATTCAATTTCAATACACCTTTAACTCAAAAGAGCTGAATAATATAATTATTCGCCTTGATTCATCACTGGCAGTAGACAATCTGTTTGAGTAAACTGGAAAGATCTTACTCTAGTTTAACGCATGTGAAAAGATATTGATCATTAATGGATAGGTAGATTGCTGTCAAAAATCAAAGAAAATAAAAAATCTTTTTGTTTAAAATTAAATTGACAAATAATAACTTTCATTATTGTCAAACGAAAAATGAAAGGTGAAAAAGAGACTTTCTGTTCCAAATCAAATGATCAAGATTAAAATATCATTCATCATACCTTTGATATTTAATGGAATACAAGAAAGTAACAAAACTGACAATGGCATTGCAACAATCAACAACAAAACGTAATAATTTGTGACAACTACAACAACAATAGTTAGTAATGTCTTACAATAAAAATTGGAGACATGAAGAAGTTGATTTTATTCAAATGAATAGGCAAATATGGAATCAACATGAATATAAGTCCCTGACATTTAAATGAAATGTAAAGCGTCACTGTCAGTTAGTTTATCCAAGCAACTGTATTTTTACGTGTCATTTGGACATTAATACATCAAGCCACTCTCATAAGAGGAAGCTAAAAAGCTTGAAGTAATCTGGCAAGTTTCTAACTGTTCACACTGAAAGAAATAATTTTAATCAAAAATTAACATCGAACTTATCAAAAATAAGTGATTGTCATAATATGAAAGACCGCTAAAGTTTTATTTTTATTTCACAGAATATCACTCGAATCGCTTACTGGAAAAACGTCAAAGGTTAATGCAAATCAAAATTCTGTGTCACTCAGATTTCATTGCTGTTATAACATAAAAGTAATCTAACTTTGTTCTCTTGACTGTGGGTTGTTCAATATAGAAAGCATAAGTTTTGTCACTTAATAAAATTCAAAAAAAAAATATTAGAAAATTAAATTTTAATAATTTTATTTAAAATCCAGGCTTAAAATTTTACCTTATTTATTCTTTGTCTTGTTTCTAAGGCCTTCAATCTTTGTTTACGAATTAATGTGTTTTTTTTTTACTTCATCTTTTAGTTTTGTAGCTGCTTGCATGATTTTTTGAGGAGGCGATTTTAACCCACTCGCTTTTTACCATTTTTAGAACTACTGAATGATACCGCCAGCTAGCGATCACCGTACCTCTAGTTTCACTATTAATTTTATTTTATTTTTTTTTATTGCCATTTTATTGAAGTTCATTCATAAGTTTGTAGTTGAATTAATGTTAGACATGTGTTAGATTTACAAGTTATTAGATTTTCTTGAATGAGAGAGAATGGCGAATGTCAAGCTTGAAAATGATTTTTGCCTTCAAGCAGCTTTCATTGGTTGTCATATCTAATATAACTTTTAATATAGATAGATTAAACTTCATATTGTTTTTTTTTAGTGCATAACTATTCTTGTTTTTATAGGCTACTCGCTGGCCCTTGCCGGTAGGTGGCGCGATGAATTTAATTTTGGTATTTTAAAGTCTGGGCAGTAGAGATTGTTGGCACGATAGATAAGAGGACTGAAATATTTATGGGCTATTGATCAAGCACGGAAAAATGCAGGTTATTTAAATAAATATCAATTAACTGCTTGATGTTTGAACATTGGTAATGAAAATTCAAACTTTAAGTCCATGCATTATATTTTAAGAATACAAATCTGGATAAAAGCGTGAGGCGTGGTACCGCCAATTGCTATCAAGGAAACAAACTTTTGGTCCTTGTTTTTTGTATACTTAAATTCTTCCACTTTTGAAATTTGACCATTACATTAATATACTCAAAATACTTTTAGGTATTAAAAAACTGACGTAAAAAATATCTATTTTTGTCAATATTCCCAAAATAAAAATCATGGTATTATATTACCTTATTCCTGTCTCTATATCTCCCTTAAGGCCATGATTTCAGCTATATTAACGTGTTACGGAAAAAGTACCGCCCATTTTAAAATACATTCATTCCCTCAGGGTTCAATCTATATCCTTACCAAATCAAATGATAATCGGTCAATTAGTTTAGCTATGAAAGCGTTTTTCGGATTAGATGTGTAATACCGCCAATTAAAAACAAATATATTTGTCAGTGTTCAATCTATCTGTGTACTCTCTGTGTCAAAATCGGTCAATTAGTTAAGCTGTGAAAACGTTTTTTGCTGTAAGCGGCGTGGCACTGCCCCTATAAAAGAAATGTCTATATCTTCATACCAAATTTCATAAAAATCGGTATAGTGACTCAGCCGTTGTTTTCTATATGTGGCAGTGCCACGCCCACTAAAAGAACTAAGAGTTTATAATAATCTTGCTTAGAATTCAAACTATGCATCTTCAAATCAAATTACATTAAAATCAAAATCATTAAAATCGGTCTATTCGTTTAGCCGTGGAATCATATTTTTATGTTGGGGCGTGACACTGCCTACTATTGGCAAAAATTATATTCTGCATTGGTTGTCTTCACAACTTTCCAACAAAAAAAATTAAACGATTAAGTTTTGTTATCGCAATTAACAAGGGGTCCGAGTGTATTGCAACTGCCTATTTAAATATAAATACCCTTTCACCTGTGTAAATATTTGATCAGTTATGATTAATTTGAATTTTCTATTATATGGGGGCGTGGCATTGTCCATTTTATTTGGGCCAAACTACGTTTCACTTACAATCTGATCTGATCTGTTGCTGAGATATAAAAATGTTGGTTCATATATAAGACCGTCAATACATCTTCTCCACAAAATTCTGATCGTAAATAGGTCAATCGTTGTCAAAAGTATTAGGCACCTTGTTTATTTTTTATATTAGACATATTTTCGATCGCTTTAGCATTCTCCTCAAATACTCAATCAGAAATTGATCTATATATATGAAAATATATAGGCAAGGTGCCTAGAAGTTATGACTACGATTTATTTTTTTCCGATCGAGATTTTGTGGAAAATACTAAATAAAATCTGCGCAGACCGTATCAATCACACAAGCAGCGATTGGGTGCCAAGAGGCTGGGATTGCCTTGGTATTGTTTACAAATAAAAACACACTCAGTTATTAACATTTTACCTTAAAAAAATTTACTTTTTACCCCAATTATGTAAAAATGATTTTTGTTTTAAGAAGGCCGGGAATTGTTTCTTTTCAACTTGGCAACCCTGTGTTGAATGTATAAAAGAAGAGTTTAGTGAAATAAATCAGAAAATGCTTTTTTTTTGGCATTATGCTTTGTACAAAAAAATCTGGTACAATTATTAAGGGTGGATCAACTAAATATTAATTTATTTAAAAAAAAAATAGCTTATATATGTATATAAAAATTGTAAGTTATATTTTTTTTAATATTCTGAATGGTACTAACAGAATTGAAAATATATAAGGGTGTCTAATACATTTGTAGCTTTCTTTTGCCCATTTTTCAAATAAAAGAGAAAGCATGCATCGAAAAAAAAGAGATAAAACATTTACTCGGTGATTTAACTCTAAAATAATTTTTCAAGTATTGACATAACAAAGTATTTATTTACTAAATTATATTGAAATATTAATAGACAAAATATTTATTAAATAGTTATAGTGATAGACTGTTGGATCAGCAGATCTGGATGAGGCTCTATATAAAATATATTATGATATTTCAATTTCATTGCTTTATATCGTTTAGGAAATTTAAAGTTTGAGCTCAGTTAAATTATGTAACCAAATGTAGTCAGCATTTTGTTCGGTAAAAATATAAATATATTATTGAAATTAAATTAAAATACTTAGTGAATTTAAGCGTAGGATGATCTTTTAATATGAGCATTAAATGAGGTGACCGAAAGCGTGCCATAAAATTAGTTTTTCTCTTTAAATTATAATAATATAAATATAATAAAAAAGTGTTTTAATTATGTCTAAACTTATGCTACTGAATTCACAGTGAAAAAAGTTAGTATTAAAATTAAATATTACGATGGTTTGATTAAAAAGTTAGGAAAATGTCATTAGTATTGTTTGCTATAGCATTCGATTAAACTTATCAGCGTTTAATGTTTTTGGTATACGTCAACAAATTTGATTGATTGCTTGTGCCTAGTATTTTTTTAACCTATTGTGGATTCTAAAAATGACATCTTTCATCAAATTTATATGAGAGATCATCATATATGTAAAGGAGCCGAAATAAGTAACTTTTATTCAACTTGGCCATCTCTGCATTTGACTGTCGTATACCACCAGTATACGGTGGTAGGAAGTGTTTGTTTATAGGGATATACGTTTTTGAGGTGTTAATTTATGAATTTTCAGCGTTTCCCAAGAATTCTAAAACAATAGGTTTTCTTGGACAAATTCTAGTGTACTATGCTGATGATGATTGTGGGATTTGTGCTGACCGAGCTGCAGGATATCAAAAATATGTGGTTCAAAACTGTTATGGGAATTTAAACAAACGTTAGCATATGTTTGTCGGACTACTTTGAAGAGGGCAATATCATTGCTGAAGAAAATTTAATATAATTCATTGACTAAGATAAAGGTCTATCATTGATCATGAGAGATAAATTAAATCTACTTAGACATATGTAATGTTTTTATCAAATCTATACAGAATTTTCAGTTGAGTGTAATCACAATAGCAGAAAGAAATCATTATCACCAATTGTCGCCGTCCAATATATACCAATATATTATCTATTACTAGGCACGGGTCGGTATGGCGCCAACTAAATAAAACCACAAAAAATCCGTAGGAAGTTCTTCTGTTTGTCTTTTTTATTAGTTAGTTTTGCATTAATCAAAGAGTGTCGAATTTTGTGGTTTCTCTGTTTTTGTTGTTGTTGTTGTTGTTGTTGTTGATTTGACCAACTTGCGTAAAATTGTTAATAAAAAACAAATCGAGATCATTGCATCATTGACTTAAAAATAAACAACAACGATGATGATGACGACGACGACGACGTGCTCACATTTATTTCTTTTATAATTTACACTAAATTTATAATTTTCAGTTTTTATTAAAAAGATTTTATGTCTTTTTCCATTTGATGGTGTTGTTGTTGTTGTTGCTGTCGCGAAGTTGCAACCACATTTCACTTTGGTCCGATCAAGTCAATATAAGACACACCAGCCTACACTAAATTTAAAATTTTGTTTTTTTTTTTCTGCGGTTTTTTTTCTTTATCGGTTTCCTCATCAACTCTGTCGGATTTTGGCCACAATTTTGGAACCTGTTTATGTGCCAAGTGTTCAGTTTGGTTAATTTTTGTTATTTTTTTCTTGTTTTTGGTAGTTGTTAGTTAGCCAGGGGCAGTCAGTCAAACCTACGCAAAAAACTTCTAACTTAAAATCATAATCAATAAACCGCGAAAAAAGAGTTAAAGTGCAAAGTCAGTGTGAATGTGCTTTTGTTTTTCAATTGAATTTCGTTAGTTTTTCGTAGAAAAACCGCAGAGGACATCAGTGATCAGTGATCACCATCATTCATAAGGAGCTAGGCGTCTAGCGTTTGTATCGGTCAATTTGCATAAATGTTAGGTTTTAATAAACATAAACAAATCTAAATTTAGAGCATGACATACAGTGGAACGAAGACAACAAAAGAGTTTTGCAACTAAATTGATAATATGAGATTGAGAAAAAAATTTTAATTCAATGGATCCATCTTCTTTGAGTGCGTCAATTAAAATTTGACATTTAGTTCATTTAATATCAATTACTGTGTCCAAATTATTAATCTTTTCTATTCTAATAAATGGTACATTTTAATCTAAGAACTTGCCAAAGCTGGATCATGAATAAAAATATATAATGCTAGACTGCAGATAATAATCTTAACATGTGGATAGAGTGGGATGTTGTTCTTGCACAAACATTCAAGCCTACAATGATATTTTTGCTAGAAAATTTTCGATAGTAATTTATTGAAAAAAAAAAAAATTCATGTGCACTAATATACCTGGGAATGAGATCTTTGAGATCCACTAGGCAAACAGGCCTTTGCAAAATAATGCACCTGTGTATCACCATTGAATATCTTCATACCGCTCCCGACAGCTAAAAGTAGAGCTAAGGCTCTCGGCTATCAATATCCTTTGGATACACTTCTTCACTCCAAACGATTTGCTGATAAAAAAAGGCATGGCCAACTTTAAAACTTTGTGCCCTCTTATAAGTCGGCGCCTTAGGCTTCAGTCTACTCAGCCCATACGCAAATGCGTCGTCACTGCACATATAGAGACACGTTAATTTGATTCAAAGAATTCTAATAAAAACTGGCGACTGTAGCTGAGTATTCAAAATAAGTGGTAAGGGCGATTCATATCAAGGTGCTTTTTTCAAAAAAAAAAAAAAAAAATCAATTTTATCGGGTAGTCTTATTATCATACAAAATATCCAACCATCCATGTTGGCTTCCAATGTGTCAACCGTAGCCGACGTTTCCATGTAGACTTGGCTTTGCGTAGCCACAAAGAAAAAAGTCTGGTGTTGATATCACATGATCTAGATGGAAAATTCACCGGTCCAAAGCGTGAAATTAACTGTTCACTATGGTTTCACAACCATTGTTTTGTACGGAAAAAAATGCCAGCACTCTAATATTTTCAGTTCGCTCTTCAGCCTAAACACGGCAATTTCGCTCATTGATGAGTCCATTAAGCCAGAAATGGACCATATTGCTGAACAAAACTTTGATCGAAAATATTAGATCTTTTCCAGCTTTTCAAGAGCACAAAGATTGAATCTTTGAAGTTTCGGATGGTTAACCAAGCCAGAAAGGCACCGAATGATTTGTCATGGTCATCGCGTACACTTTCAGCAACGGCCGCTATATTTTCTTTACTATGTGCTGGATGTGATCTATTTGGTCGTGCAATATCTAATGTTGAAAATTGAATATCAAATTATATGATGGTTCAGCGAATATGAGCGTTCATCAGGCCGATTATGCGGACCATAAGTTGCTTTATGCGCATGAAAGACGAATGTAGAACGCTGAATTTTCGTCATACAGCTGAATAATTTGAAGATACCCATTACAAAATGTCGCAAAAATAATAACCCCATTGAAATAGCCCAAAGTTTTTACAATTCGCATTAACTTAAGAAAGCCTATAGTCCGTAACAATGATGTAATTGAATCAATACTTTTTTGATAAACGTTCATCACCTCATAGGCCGGTGACAGTGACATTTGATGCCTAACCTCACGACTCGGAAAGTTTCGCCTAAAGAACGACAGATCATGAGCTAGTGAATCAAGAAGAGGTCATTAGACACAGAATATTGATGATGCTTGCAAGGATGTACGAGTCATAAACATAATCGAGACAAAGAGCACTCTAACAATTGGCTTCCAAGGCTTTGAGTACTTAAAAACCTTGAAAACATGTTTCAATGTATCTTTAGGTTTTCGGGCCAAATTGATACTTGCAACGGCTTATACTAAAATGGGCGTATTAGCTCCTGCTTGCAAGCTACTAAGCTTGTCTAAAATGCAGCCTCAATAGTGAATATAGTATTTATTTCTCAATATAAGCAATGAGTGATATACTTAGTTCATTTCCACATCACTGGACATAATAATAAGCATTAAAAATCCGAACATTAAAAAGGCCGGCATAATCTCCTTTGATATCAGACTCAGAAACGAGACTATATTTTTCCGAAGGTTTTTGATGCACTGAATCCGAACTTGACTTCCGATTTGACCAATCATCTCTGATTTTCAAAATATCCTTACCTAAGAGTGCTAAAAGCGCAGTTTTACTTTTTTGTCATCTTGGAGGTTATGTTTCAATGTAGGATAAAACTTTTCAATATGACTCGAATGGACATCTAAAAGTGCTACTAAAAGTACCACTAATTGCCTTTAAAGCCCACTTCAATTCGTCTCAAATGATTTGTTCACCTCTTTGAAATATCGCTTGTGGAAGTTTATGATTTTGCCGACCTTTTGACTCACCTTTATGGTGAAAAGACTGTTTTGGAATACCTGCGCGAGGACTACAGGGTTTTATTTCTCAACTTGATCTAGTGACGTGTTATGAAGTTGTTAATAGAAACTCCATTCGCCACGAAAATAACTATTGAAACCACAAATTGCATTATTTGTCCCACTGAACATAAACCTGTCAATATTTCATTCATAAATTTTCGATTGTTGTTTCATATACTATGTGCCATGTATTATATTTGAAACTGATTTTTCATTCATGAAATTAATCGCTGTTGTTGTTTTTTTATTTTTTTTGGAACAATTGCTGCTTATTGTTAAGGTTGCACTGTTTGTTGTTTGCTGTCTGTTGCTGTGCATGGATTGCAATGTTTCATTGTAAAGTTGTAACACCTACCTACAAGTAAGTTCCTATTGTTGTTGCTATTGATGTATTCACTGTTGTTGTATGAGTAAATATTTGTTGTTGTTGTACTTGGATGTTGTTGATTTAGTTATTGCCTGACAGGCGCGTGCCACAAACATGTTTGCAATGAATTCAATTTAATGTTGGCGTTCAAATGTTGCATTTCATTATGAATTTGAAATGTTGTAAAACATCTTCTTCATCAACATTTCATTGCTGTTGCAACTATATGCATACAACGATACATCAGACAACAGAAATTGAAATGAAGCATTCCAGTTGAATCATAAGGGACTTGATCCTTTTGACTTCTTTTTTAAGTATTGATACCTACTCAAAAAGTGATTTAGTTAAACAATGAAGAACTTAAAACCTACGCATTTTATGAATGTTTTTCATCAAACTGTTATGGAGCTCTGTGTCTCAGATCAATATAATACACTCTAATTAACATTGAAAGACTTTATTAGCTTGTAGCGCTTAGAATTTGAGCACTTTCGGTCAGGCCAAACTCTGTCTAATTTGTAAACAGTTTGCTTAGATAACTTTAAATATTGCTCTTTTGAAGTTATTTTTTGTATGGGAAATGCCATGCCTTCTCATCAATATTCACTCACACTTTTGATCATAAGGATCAATGTGAAAATCGGCTGTATTATCTGCAATATTTCCCACCGGAACATAGTCTTATCACAAACTTGAAAACAAAAATACATGGATTTCACTTGATCAGCGGAAAGAAAACTAAATAGAGGTCGCAGCTGCAGCTGTTAGCGCAAGTGTTGCTGAAAAGCCAATCAGTTCGTCGTCGTTCACAGCAATTAAACCTCAAGCAGAAATTTTTGTGGAGTCATTTATGGAAGATATTTATGTGCAGAATATGTAGTTTCAACAGGACAGTGCAATATGCCACACGGCAACGGAATCAATCGATTTGTTGAAAGAGAAGTTTAATAATCAAATAGTTTCTCGAGAGACAGCTTGCCACCGATATCATGCGATTCAACATCATTCGATTTCTTCTTATAGGGTTTCTTGAAGAGTAAAGCTTTTGCAGATATTTCTCAAGCAATTTAACATCTCAAGCAACACAGCACAATGGAGCAAATGTCACTAATTGAGCGATCATTATGCGAAAAAGTTATTCAAAATATACGTAAAAGATTGAAAGCCTGCCGAGCTAGCATAGGAGATTACCCGAAATTAAGTAGTTCCTTTAAATATTAACCGGAACTAATGTTTTTAAATTTCCAATAAAAATATATAAGGGTTTCGCAGAACTTATGTCATTTATTTAAAATTTAAAAATATACCTCAAATGTGGACACTCTTTGCAAGCTTAGGGAATGTCTTACAGTCTTCAGAACAGTTTCATCGAAAAAGTTAGGCTGAATCGAATTTAAATGGCAAAAAATCAAATCAAATCTTTTTTATTAGCCAGAAAGAACATAAATGGGGCTTTACCTCATAGGGTAAACAGCAAAATGCATAAGATATGAAACGCATACAAAATATTAGAGGCCCAACATCGCTACCTTAGTAAAGAATTAATGGTCTGCTGCAAAAAGAACAAATGAGAAATATAAATCTACTCCGCAGTCAGAGCTGAGCAAGCCATAGAAGTAAGTCTTCGTACGGTTTATGAAATAACACGCTAAGCCAAATCAATGCCGGAACCTATTTAGTACTATATCTAATTAGCTAACCCGTTAAAAACAACAATTTCCGAAGACTATTTTACGGAAGTAACATAGGAACTTATAGTTGCTAAAATGTTGCAGGCATTATACCATGGTCTTAACTAAATTTAGACATAAAAACTCATATATTAAGACTGAATCTTAGAGAAAAAATTTATTAAATCATTATGGCAGAGCCACAAGCATATCATGATATTGTCAATCCCATCTTCAGCTCCGACGAAATCCTCCTTACAAGAAAAACGAAAAACGATCCTGCCAAGCATTGGCAGAAGTAGTTTTATTATAGGTACATTCAGTTCAAATGAAGTGGATAACTTAATCAGAATATCTGGTGTTCATAAAAATCAAAATATTTTAGAATAAGCATAGCGAAAAGTACTCAGCTTCTCAACCTCTGGCACAGTGTTGCTATCTTAGTGGCATAGAGTTTTTTTTTTTTTTGTTAAAAGAGTGTTTTTAATAATTTTCGGTATTATAGAAAGTGTGCACTAAGTCGGGTGGTCTTTGGTAACAGTACGCTTTTTGTTACAATATATCATGGCACTTGTTAAATAAAGTGTAGATTTCAATTACTATTCCCAGTTAGGTTACGAAAAAGTTCTCGCGTAGCGTCATGGCAAACATGGTCAAGGAGACTAGTTGACAAAAAATTGACTTTGCCGAATTGTAAAAATTTGGTGCCTCAGAAAAATTTCCGTTCAAATCATACAACGAAAATAGAAGTTGCTTGAACGTAGTTTTAGCAGGTTTTAACCGAAGATATTGGATAAGAGCCTACAGGATAGCAGAAATTACTCCCGTCCTAACGATCATTAAAATAAAAAATATTTTGAAACCGCGTTGAATTCAATGCACTCGCTACAGAACGTTAGCGTTGAAAGAGTTTTATGAAAGCCGTATACAACATGACGAGATAAAAGACCTGAAAAATATTTAGATTTTGCATTGAAAAGCTTATTAGAATTGATAAATTTTGTTTAGATTGTGGAAAGTCTAAAGACTTACTGTTCATGAAAAAAAGAGCATCATGCTTTCGGGTTGAATATCTCAAAATATCTTCGAACTTATACAAGTAACGCGTTAAGAACATTGCTCTTAGAAGTCATGTGCCCAACATGCTTACGGTTAGAAAAACAATTGCTAGAGTAAGTTTATGGATTATTTTTTCATATACCTAAATTTTCAAAACGATAAGATATGATAAGATTCCTTGTAAAGTTTATATTTTATCTTGGACAATGGATGCAGCACAGGAATGTTCAGGGACCGCCGTTTGCATATCCGCCTTTATCGGCAAGCGCCATATTTATAAGTCCAATTTTGAAACGGCTCATTTTGTCATTCAAATGATCGGATTTATGACAGAGAAATAAAGCATTAAAGGTCATTCTTTGAGCGAACTCAAAAACTATTCACGCCAAAAGAGTTAACACCGTAAAATAGCATTCAAATAACTTCAGATCATAAGACCACAAAATTACATTTCATAATGCTACCATGCAAAAAAAAATATTGCATGCAACTCATAAGAGCTTATAAAAGTCTTTCCGTGAGCATTTTGTCATAAATCACAGAAGATGCATAACTTTTTAATTTCCTGCACGAATTCCACATTTAAATTTAGAACATATCAAAAATAACGAAAACCACTCACACAAGATTTTTATTTATACCCCCTAACATAGCAACAAAAAAAAAGTGAGGAAAAAATCCAAATTTAGCTACCAGTCTAGAAAAAGTTTGTGATAAGTTTATTTTCGGCAAATGAGTGACAAGGGATTATTAAGAGGTTAAAAGAATTAAGAACTTTTGTCAACATTTTAGCAATATATTTTGCGTCATTGTGAATTGCTGTAAGAAATAAAACAAAAATTTCAAACGAAAATTGTAATGCAGTTTTCAAAAGCTTATATGGATATGAAAATATTCTAGATATACATTGAGAAAATTGTAATGAATTGAAAAAATGCCATCGTATATGTAAATTAAAATAAATCACTAAGTTTTCAAACTCATTAGCAAAATTTCACGCTGTTGGCGCAAACTATTTTTAGCAGAATTTTGTTATTTATTTAATTTTTGTTGCAACATTTCCATTGCATACTTTCAGGGAATTCGCGCTGTCACATATAATACTTTGTGAGTAGCATCAAGATTTGTGATGTTTTTATTTTTGGCGATACACTAAAAATCACCCCAAATGAAATGGAAAATTGTTCAGTTAATACTCACTACACAAAATGTTAGTGTAGTTTAATAAAATCAAAAAATCTTAAGTCAAAAATTATTTTTTGAAAATTATTTTTTTTAAAATTATTTTTTGAAAAAACAATCAAAAGTCGTTTTTTGTTTGTGAAGTGCTTCTCTATTCTTACAGTTTGTATGTATGATTTTTTTTTATGCTATAAGCATAAGAGAAAGGGAAAGTAAAAATTTTTTTTTTTAGAAATCACAACCCATTCGACTTATAAAAAAGAATGCGTAAGACCGAAAAGTCTGTTCAAAATACGGATTTCAACGAAATCTTGGCGGAGTCCGGTCTTATAATCGAAAAGACCACATAAGATTCGACTTAACCTGGTAGATGGCAACCACACATACAACTTCATAATTTTTTTTATGACGTCATAAATATTTTTCGTCTAAAAAATCCATTTTCCTATAAACAATTTATACTATCCACAAATATCTTAAGTCTTCCAAGCTATGCATTGAAACCATAAAATATATAGTAATTTTTTTTGTGAAAAACGTATAGGTGTTACCTTTGTCGCTGGTGGCAATTCGCACTGCTGACCGATTTAAGGCCAGTATGCATAGCTAGAAGTTCGCTTAGCTCATCCAGTTATTACAATAGTAACAAACAGCACCTAGTTCTACTGCAGTTCTTTTCGTTATTTCACCTAAATCATTTAGGTTCGCAACCATCACATGCTTTTTGTTTGTGTAATTTTGCCTTCAACACACTTACTCAAGTTCAGCAACTTCGGCTCGCAGTCGCCGCAAGCTTTTTGTTTGTGTGATTTTGATTTCAAGTCATTTCTCCTTCAGCTTTTGCTTTTGGTTTGCATGCAATTAGCTTACTGCAAGCAATTCAAAAATATTTGTCAACACTAGTTTTCTGCGTAAAGTATTTTTGAGTTTTTTACCCAGAGTAGTTTTGAGTTTTTTACCTAAACTGACGTAAACAGCTCCCAAAATAAGCGGACCGAGGGTGAGGTGTGGGTGAGTTGCTTTGGGTGTAAAGGCCCGGCCGAAATATTATGAAATCGATATTTTGTTTATAGCATTCTATCAAATTGTATTCACTTTTATGGATCCTTTTTTGTTTCTTTGTGTAATTGAAAATTGGAATAATAAAATACAAAGTGCAGGGCTCTCAGCAGGTTTTGTAGTAAAATATGTCGCATTTTGGTCGTGTTTTTGAGATGTGAGAACTGATTTTTTTCTTAGTACCTAAATCCATTTTTTGGTGCGGGAAAAAAATTATTGGTAGGAAGTGGCGGGAAATTATATTTTCGCCCCGGGATGGTACACCACTGGCTCCCGATGCACTAGTTCTGTGATTTAAGGGTTCAAAAATTTCAGTTTAAATAATTTTCACGAAGAATATGCTTAACATTGAGTTGCAGAAAGAGGAAGAAAAAGTTTGCTACACAATTAGAATTTAGCGGGTTATAGGTATTATGCCGGAAAATTCAGTGTTCATCCATATTTACATGTTTGGACATAAAGTCGATTTGTTTTGGTAAATGTCTAGAAGTGCGGACAACGCGAAAATGATAGAAAAAAAATTTGGTTTTTTGCTTGATTATATCAAGGAGGGTATTTTTTGTTCTATCGTCATCGAGGGCCAGTGGATTTTAAAATACCCTCCTTGATATAATCAAGCAAAAAACCAATATAATCAAGCAAAAAACCAAATTTTTTTTCTATCATTTTCGCGTTGTCCGCACTTCTAGACATTTACCTTTGTTTTTTTCTTCTCTGCAATGTGTTTGCTTAATATTGATCGTTTGATGGAAGACCGTCATAACTAAAAAGAAAACATTTATTTCAAATTAATTATGCTGAAATAACCACCAACCATTTCATGTTTTATTTTGTGTGAAAAAACAATAAAGATATACAATGAACATAATTTGTGAGAAGAGTTAATATAGACATACTTTTATTTATTTTCATAAGTAATTTATTGAAAACTTAGGCTTACGATTCTTGCATTATGGCGGACTTCCAGCAAACGAGCGTTTTTCTTTGAATGAAGTATTCAATCTGTTATAAGTTTACGAAAAAAGCCTATGATCTGGTGCATCGTATATAACCAAGTCCATGTGACTTCGACGGTCACAATTATGAGCAAGACTTTCAGAGATTCTTTTTGTGGAGACTAAAAATAATTTCAAATTTTTTTTCAGGAGGATTGTATCTGAAGCAAATTGCAATGATGAGCAAGCAAAAGTACTTAACTGGTAAGTAATAAGATATTACAACTTAAAAAGATCTTTCACAAAAAAAAATTACTCAATTGTAAGCAAAGTTCGGGCCTCTGCTGTAGCACTCTTAGCCCAAAACTGTGCTGGTGTATTGATTTAGCTAATGTTTGAAGAGTCTATGATATTCTTATCTGTCAATGGACATTTCTTTAAGCTTTTACTAACAATATTTCATTGCGAGTATTTGCTGCGTTTTTTTTTCGTGCTTTCTAGTTGCAAGCTGTGACGCGTCAAAATGAGTTGGCGTTTTAATTATGGTTCATGATGTCGCCACGATCAACGCCAGACGGCACTGTAAACGATGTCGTCAACGGCCATGAGTTGTTGCTGTTGTTATTATACTTAGCTCTTACATTTTAATAAATATTTTTTTGGCAAAAATTTTCAAAAAATAATTTGTGCAGTTGATGGGTTTATTTTTGGCATTAAAACAATATTGCAATTTTGTAGCAGCAACAGCAACAGCAGCAGCAACATTTTAAATGTTGGCTCTTATTGTATGTGAAGAGACCGCTTGTTATTATTATTGTTGTATTTGTGTTTTTGTTTTACAGGCAGACATGGGCGCCTCATTCACAGTTTGACTCAGCGCACAACAAATCATTCAACAGGTGGTTTTTGTTGTCGCATTTTTTTTTTTTTTTTGGGTTTTTTTTTTTCTGTTTCTCTTTGCATTACTGCAAATTCATTTTGGTGACGTTGAACACGTACAATCGATTATATATTTTGTATGCGATGTGGTGTTCAAGTGACGTGCCGCATTGTATTGTTGCCATCAATGTTCTCAATGTTGTCCTTTATGTTGGTAAAGCGAAGAACAAAAAAACCCTCATCATGACCACCCAAACTGTGTCATTTTATGGCCAAGAAAAGTGAATTCGATTTTGCACTGTATGTTATGGTGTTTCTTTTGGCTATAGAGCAAAAACGTGGAAACAGTTGTTTTTGCATCTACTTCTCAACTTTTGATTGTGCATAAATCAAGAATGAGTTCGACATTTAACATTTAATTGTTATTCGTATTGTTCAACATACACATGTACGTTTCTGTTTTATAATATAGATTTGATCTCAGTTTTTGCATTTGTTTAGCATAAATTTATTCCCATTAAGATGGAATCGCTTGACCTATATTGGTTTTTATTTTGGCACTGTTACAATTTCTGTAGTTTTGAAATTCAATGAAATCTCTTTTTGTTATGCCTGTAAGACCAAAATTTAATCATAACGCCTTTTCGGTCCAAGTCAGTACTCAAACTTGTAACAAATCAATTTGAGAGAACTTCCTCTTCCCATATAATCATAGCATAGTCTGATGAGAGTCAATGCTAAAAAGTCTTAGGGTCAACTGAACTAAGTAAGTCGAATCAAGGTAAGACAGTTAAACACGACAATAGAACCGAGCTGTTAAGAGCTTCTGAGGACTTAGTTAAGCTCATCTTATCGTAATCCATAGCCTGTAATGAGCTTTATGCTTTTGTCAGGTTGCTTCAAAGCAAAGTTTCTTTTGATTGAATTTATTACCGTCAAAACGCTCTTTATAAGATACTTCGGACGCCTATTGTATCCAGAAAACGTTTGGTTGTTCATGCTGTTTGACGATTCTTTCATTTTGAACTCGAGTTGAGAACAATTTAATCTTCAAGTCTCTTGTACAGAACATGAATGGCTAAAATTGATCGTTTCTATGCTTCGCCTGCACCACTTCCTTCCAGAAAAATAGATTAAGAATTTTGCACAGTGTACTAAATATTAATATATACTAAAATTTTAACGATTCGAGTTAACCGGAGGTGGTATCCGCTAACGTTTATTACCAATTATCGCACTTTTGCTCCACTTTAGGTGATTGCGAACTGGGTTATCGCTTTTTTGCGGTCGTCTTCATGTGACACCTAATTAGGTGTCATATTCAATCATTTCTGTAAATTTTTTATTCTAATACCTGGTGCCGCAAAATAAACGAAGGGGCTTGAATATATAACTTCTTTGATTGATTTGTTTTTTTTTTAATTTTTGATTTGTGAAATGAAAACTTGAGATATTCAAAATGTAGAGAACAACGTATGAAAGTCATTAAATTTTAGTTTTAAGATTAGCGCTAAATAATTTTATGGCAACGCGCATATCGTTGTTTTTATAATCTGTGTACTGGGCCATCAGAATCAACCATAAATCGTCTAATAAAGCGAGTGCAGGAGAGTGTACACGAAAATCCAATAACTTCAACAAGGAGATATTCGATAAAATTTGGGTTTGTCGCTTCTTTCGATTGGACGAATCTTAGCTATGGATAACCATTCACAAATATGGCTTTTAACAAGATGGAGCCACAGTGCATACAGCAAGGACAACAATGGCGGTGGTACGATATATTTTCGGCAAATGCATTATTTCAAGCAATTTAAATGGCCGCTACGTTCTCCAAACTAAACTTCTCTCGATTTCTTCTCTAGGGGGTTTTTGCAAGAAAGAGTATAGGTCAATAAGCCAGAGATTCAACTCCAACTGAGGAAAAAAGAAACCTGAGCCATACAACCTGAAATGTTGCGTAAAATCATGCTGAAAGTTTAAGAAAGAGCGCTTATTTGGAAACCTGAGGATGGATGTCACCTCACGACGTTATTTTCACGTCTGGTCAGCTCCGGATGCTGCTCCATAATTGAGCAATGCATTTAAATTTGCTCTTCAGTTGATTGAATTTTATAAGAAAAGAAAAAAATGGTTTTAAAATTACCAACCTAATAGCGGGTGCGCCAAATCAATCTGGTCAACATCCGATGCAAAAAGTACTTTATTGAGTGCGAAGGGTCTGTGCTAAACCTTTTCACTCATTTTCTGCAGCACAAAGTGTGCCAACATCCACAGAAATGGATTGCCATTCAATATCCTACTAGCTCTGAAGAAAAATGTCACAGTGATGGTTTTGAAGAAGAAACACTGTTGTTTCGTGACTTATGTGAGAATTAATCGTGCACCGATAAATATCGTTATTGCTCTCGATATCGAGGCCGAGAACGATAACGAGACGATACAAAAAAAAAAACATTTCTCTTACGACCGAGGACAAGAACGAGAAGGGTCTGACCGATATCTCGTTTTTTAGGGATAATGTAATGTTTATCGTACGATATTCACTAAACTATCACCGAGAATGAAATTCAGTCAGAACTTCTATAATACAAAAACACTTGAAACTCACAATCTTGGCTGGTGTTTTGAAATTCGGCGCTAGGATATATATTGTCTATTGTTAAGTACCTCACGAAATCTAAACAAGATTAGACAAGTGGGTGTGGCACCTTTATAGAACAAAACTACTTAAAACACCATATCTTCGCTACAGTTGTGAAACCTGATACGTAAATGAAAATTGTTTGTGCCAAGCAACTTGCCAAGTGTAAAAACGTTTCATTATGGGTCATAGCTCCTTTCATTCAACAAAAACGCTTACATTGCTATTTTTGGAACCTGTCCCAAGCTGTGAAATTTCGTACACGGACCTAATTGTCTGCAGTAAGAACTGCGTTAGATATAGAAGGGAATGTACACTGGACAATGTGCTGGAGAGTCGCTGGTCCAACTAGTATTATATATATATAAATGTGAACGAGTATAACCGAGAATTATCGGCGATAACGAGACGAGAACGAGAAGATAACGATACCGACTAAAAATTTCTCGTTCGAGAACGAGTACAAGACGATAATGTGCTGAAAAAGCACAGTTGTGAGTATCTTCAGTAAAATTAACGAAGAGTGATGTTTGAGTAAGTAAGATGGCAGCAAATCAAAAATTGTGAATTGATCCTGATTGACCTTATAACAGTAAGGCCAAAGACTTAAATGTCATAATACTTTTATGGAAGTTATTGTCCAGTAAAGTGAGTGATACACCAATAAACTACAAAAGCTTAGTAATATCAGCCACTGCTAAATGGATCCATCATTGAGCTATGAGCTGATGCATTAAAAAGTTTCTAAGCCAGATATATACTATATGTATCCACTTTTGCATGGATACGTTTAAATCTCAAGTAGAACGAAAACAAAGCAAAACCAAAATTTTCTCTTCTGTTATATGTCTTTGTTTTTGCAACTCATTTGATGTTGCGCTCTTCTTGCAAACTTTGAAAAAATACTCCGAACAAAGAAGTGTATCACAATTTTTGTTCTTAGTAGAGTTCCACAAATAATTACAAATGCACATACAAACATATGAGTATCCACAAAAATCAAAGTACACAAAATTCCATGCAAGAAGACACCTTAGTCTTCTGTCGGTCGCTCTACTACTCATTCTACACTCAGCTGTCATTTTGGCAACTTCATTCTTTTATCTTTGACATGTGTGCTGATATCTTTACGTGTGTCACACTTGTTGTCGCTTTTGTTTCTGTTGTTGTTGTTGTAGTTGTTGTTATTCTTGTGTTTAGTATTGTCACTGCGAGTGTTGTAATTTTTGTTGTTATTGCGAATTGTGTTAGCTGTCAAATGACAATCGCATTAAAAATGCCAAAAGTGTTGCCAACACTAGTGTGTACAATAAACAGCAACAGCAACAGTAACAGCAACAGCAATGGCCAACACCAGCAATTATCAAGCGACTGAAATCACTGTGCTCTGGAAGACACTACGATACAAAAACAAAACATATTCTTTATAAAATTGCAAACTGAACGATGAAACGTTCCAATACAATACGAGTAAAGGACCTCAACGTAAGTGGGGTTTTTGCGCACTCAAATTCGCAAAAACAAACGGGGAGTAAGTGGGGTTTTTTTAGTGAACGATAGACGACAGGCCAACATGTTGTTGGCCAGAAACAATTCTGTCTTGATAATAGTTGAAATTTATTTATTTGTTGCGCTGATTTTGCGTGATTACTTGGCAACATGTTTATTGAGTGTTCTCGATTCCGTTGTTGTTTGTTGTTGTTGCTGTTGCTGTTTAAATTTTTATCGTGACGCCATCCATGTTTACACTTCATGAAACGAGGGTGGACAATGGCGCTGTCTGGGCGGTCCATTGATCGATTGTATTGTACTGATCAATTGATTGGCTTACTTGTACAATCATGTATGTGGTGCTTTGGAAGATATCAAAGAACAATTTTAAATCTTAAAAAACTACAAAAAGTTTTTGTCTGAAAGCAAAACTGTTTTTATAGAAATGCAGTTTATTTTGTAACTTTCATTTTGTGCTATAAAAATTTTTGAATAATTCTTTCTGGAAGCAAAATATTTGAAAAATGAGAGATTGGCTGCCATTTTACAACACAGCAATATTCCAATGCATAAAAAAAGAATTTCCCTCAACGTTCCGTCCTATTTCTAGGTCTAATCAATAATTTTCTGTCATCGACCACCACCAATCCAATCCATTTGTCGTTCGTCTTGCTTTAAAAATCACCCAACCTCTGGTGAGCCGGTATTTGAATGAGACACTCGCTAGTGACCTTAATACAATCTCTGAGTAGGGTCGTGCTAACCGAGTCAATTTTAATACTAATCAGACCTAGTGGTGTCTGTTACCTCAAAGACCAATAAATTACACACATATTTCCCTTAATATATCGTGCTTGGATATTAGGAGATCAAGAACTCTTGACGTTTTGGACATATTGGTTCAACCGGACCTGAGGTGGATAGATCATGTGTTCGTTGTGTCAAAAGAAGCATCCAAATGTAGCGGTTCTTTGAAACAGTGTTAGAAATACTTCACTTTAGTGAAGATTTTCGGACTGGCTATTTCACCTATGTTAGATCCAAAACTAGAGTACAATTCACAAATCTGGTCCAGAGCTCCAAAAACTACTTTAGAGACACAAGACACTGCTCAACAACATGAAATAATAGAGGATAAAATTATCATCTCCACTATCGATTCTCTTGACCACAGGCGTAATAAGGAGTGTTTAACCCCCTTCTGTAGATATTACAACGGTATGTGCTCTAGATAGATACGTGAACTGGTTCCATCATTCCGAATTTTCTCAAACAAAGCTCGGGTGTTTCATCGGGCTCATCTCTTTTGGTTAAGCGAAAACTTTGGCTGAATTGGTGACTATTTTTCACATGTAACTGGTGTTTTTTAAGAGCGTTGTATCATCCAATAGAAATTAAACGTCAAAAAGTACATTAAATCTGGAATTTTAGTGTCACTTAAATTCATTACGGCTTGCGATTTCATTGTGAAAGGGTTGATATTTAAATATCATATTGAAATTGTGAAAGGTTAGAGAAAATCCCAAAAAATTCTTATTTATTATTGAGGAGATAGCATGATCGCAAACTAAAACTTCAGACTGTGCTCTATACCACGCAGTAGTGTCGCTCATATTTTCGAAATGTTAAGCAACATTAACCTCATTTGGACAATTTTCTTGTGTTTCAAATCAACTCGAATACTTTTTTTTTTAACTTACACTCATAAAACAACTACTAGGCCCAGTACCATTTCTGACATAATACGGCATTAAGCTCCTTCATCAAATGTCAAATATATCGAGTATAATGTCTAATTTTGAAGCTTTCAAGATGATTTCAAAGTAAATTTTTTTTTGATTAATATCCTTACACTCTTTAGTATGTTTATCATTTTATTTTGGACTCACATTTTGGCAGCAAACGCGCGCACACAACTTATTTATAATTCACATTTCCTCAAGTGGACTTAGTTTATTGAACTCTTCAACTTTGAACTTTGTGTTTCCGGAGGAAAAATTGTATCACACAACATTTGTGCAACACAGAGTAAAGTGATTATAAAATCTTTTTTGCAAATGTCAAAGGACAACGACAGATTGACAAGAAATCACAACAAAAACACTAAATATAGCAAAAGGTTGTTAACTTAATTGATGCTCAACATAATTCATAATTACTGGGAATATAAAACTTTTATCTTAATTTTTTGCTTCTTTAATTTGAATAAATTTAATGTCTATAGCTTTTTTTAGTTATTGTTTCCATAAGTGAGATCATATTGAAGGAACAAAAAAAAAAAAATAATAAATGAAAAGCAAAAATACACAGAAAAACCAGCAATTAGTCAGGAAATGACCCCAAATATGGTACTTAAGACTGAAAGACAAAAAGTTTCAACTTAAAAATTACAAATAAACACTCAACAGAAAAATATTATTAAGTTCACAAGCTAGAATGGGGTTTAAACATTTGGGATAAGAAAGAGCAGAGGAACTTGAATGACAGGATTCAGCTGGTCAAGGTTAGCTTAGGTAGGATAGGAAGTCAGTTACGAAAAACAGAATCACTTAGACAAAATGTGATCGATTGTGATACCACAGGGTGTCCACACTATACCCACACGTTGAACCAACCAGATTTCGTAGTGAAACTAAATAGCTGACCTATATTAACATTTCTAAAGTCGTCCAGGTCATCAAATAAAAACGAACCAAGTTTTTTGTGGCGTTTTCTAGCAAGTGCAGGACAGGAGCAGAGAAAATGTTTAATATTTTCCTCTTTCTCCACATCTCCACAACTTCTACAGAAGTCAAAGGACCTAACACCTAATCTCTCCGCATGTCTGCTGATGAGGCAGTGGCCAGTTTTGACTACAACAACTGACGAGACACTATGCCTAGTGCGAGAAAATAGTTCTGATTTGCCTAGTTATATTGCAAGTTGACCCTTGAGTCCATCTTTTGTTAGCATTATTGACAATTTTTTCTTTAAGCAGTAACTTCCAGGTAGCAAGTGGCATGCCAACACCTTCCTTGTCCAGAGGAATTTGTGCATTAGTCCCCTGCCTAGCAAGTTCATCAGCTTGGCAATTACCTTCAATAATCATATGCCCAGCCACCCAGATGAGGTTAATGTTAAAATTTTGAGCCATCTTATTTAGAGACAAGCGACATTGTTGGGCCACTAGACAGTTTACGAGGACTGATTCTAGAGATTTGATAGCAGTCTGACTATCTGAATAAATGTTTGTGAATACAACATTCATCCTCAGCCAGTATGCTACCCCCTCTATAGATATACCCTCTGCCTGAAAAACGCAACAACGATCTGATAACCTTGCAGCAATTCTTATCTTCAGTTCTTTAGAGTAAATACCATAACCCACCTGGTTATTTAGCTTGGTGCCATCTGTGTTGAAATTAATATGGCCCATTCAGCTAGGCAAAACGATGCTAGCCTTAATGGACTTAAGAAGTCTTTATCAACATTTGCGCTCTTAAATGATCTACATCGAAATTGGAATTCTAGATTTCCTACCGAAAAATAGGTGAGCATAAGCCAATGATCGCTGTCACAGCTGATGGGATGAGGAGACAAATAAGACGATAGGAATTCATTCTACTTGTGAATTTCTGGCATATACATAGCTGCATAATTTAACCATGTACATAAATACGTATTATTTTTTTCTTAGTGATTTCTAAAAAATTCTTATTGATATATTTTTAAGATTATTACAAAATTTTTGGCTTGAGTGTATGCATGAGAACGACCCTAATCGAGCGGAAACAGCTTCAATCTCATACGCTATGCGTGCACTACACTGCGCTTAATTTGCGCGATTTCACAGTCATTAATGAAGCGCTTTATTGATGTCATTTAATTAGTGTCACGTCTAGGCTGAGGCTGAGAAAAAAGCAGTAGATTAGATGGAGCAGCAGCTCGATCGTTTACTTCGATGGCAGTTTAAGAAACTAAAACGCAAAGTGGTGGGGCATCGCTGCACTTAGTTGAAATGAGAGTTCAAGAAAACGGAACGCTTCGCAAAGGATAGGTTTTATGGTTCCTAAGGTGGAAGTAGCAACATTCAATCGTCTCTTGCTTAGCTGTCGAAAATTGTGTTTTCCTAAAATCTAAAAGTTTAGTGGACTTCCTTTTGATGTCGCACCCGTTACACAGTTAAATAAAATAAATTGATAAATATTTTTGCTACCAAGATTTTCAAAAACTTTTGAGCAAAATAAATAGGATGATCATGTTGTATTGCGAGAAATTTTTTCTTTAGTTTAGATTTTTTTCCTTGTGCAATTACCAACAAACGACTAAATTTTATACAACAACTCTAATGAAGATTAATTGCAATCACTTCACTATTTGAAATAGGATTAATTGTTGTCTACGATTCACACAGTACAGTGCAGCAAATGCTTAAGCGCATACAAAATGGTCATGTTATGCTTTGATCCTCCATGGTTTCATGGCTGGTATTAGTTGCATAAGTTAAAACTGCAGCATAGACCTCCTATCCAGCAAAAAAAAAAAAAGTGCAACTTTAACTTAATTGCTGTTGCATTGTTGTTGTGCGCAGAAATTGTTGTGATTCGTTTTATCCCGGATTGTGTTTGCTGTTGTTCAATGATGCAACTGGTAGCTGCTGCTACTGATAAATTAAACATTGAGTTGTCGACAGATTTTTAAGATTTCAGTGGCGACTTGTTGATCGTTTGCAGCATAAGTTGTTCTCTTGTAATTTAATTGCTTAATTAGTTGAGAATTTGTTTTGAACGAAAGAGTTTCATACATTAAAATGGTACTGAAAATGATTTAGAGTTATCCGAAAATCGTAGCAGATTCTGGCGAGTATGTCACATTTATTTAAATTTAAATAAATTAGACAAACTTTTTAAGCTATCTGCGTTTTATATTAGCTATAAATAATATCCTTCCTGGTGCGTGCTATAGCGGTTTATAAAGGGTGTTTCTTAACTGCACTATGAGTTAAAATCAAGTTTTGGCGGGCCAAAAATTATTTGAATAAGTGGGTTATTGCAATCACTATCGGAGAAATGTATGCACTTGGGCCATGAACACGCCTACTTTTCATATAAATGAAACCACAAAACAGCTTTAAGTTATTTATGATAGACTTGATCCTACAATTTCACATGCTGACACAACTTGCTGTCAAGCTTAGTTTCCCAGTAGGCAAAAACCAAAGCAAGCAGCGCATCTAGAAGGTCTGTCTTGGAAAGAAATATGCCTCCCAACACCTTTCAAACGATCTTTGTATATTTTGAAATTTTAAAAATACATATAAAGCTTTGATGTATATGTGGTTCTTCTTCCTTATCTTCAATTATCGAACACGATAGCATAGTCTGCTGTTGGAAAGCATTATAGCACATCTGCTGAGAGAAGAGCAAAAGGAAGCCCTTGTAGAAACATGCATTGAACGTTCTCCAACTGGATCATAGTCAAAAACTTAACTTTTAAAATTAAGGTTTTTTCATATTGGAAACAAAATACTTGCATAAAAATCAAATTTTGAGAAGACCTTCTATAAACGCTTAGAAATGTAAAAGTGCAAGCAGGTTTTGCTCAATTGCCTGCTGGGTTTTTTTTTTTGCAAACCAAATTAGTGCTATTTACACCGGCTTCGTTAATGCGTTAGGTATTATTCGTTACTTTTTTGTGTACATTTTGTTTTTGTTAAATAATCGAACTATCTGACTAACGAGCAACAAGGTAATTGAGTGCAGAAATGGCATCGTAAGGCTCTTTCAACCATTATCGATAGGTATTTTTCCTCTAAGTAGGGTGTTAGCTTAACCCTGATTTTGGTAATATTTAAGTTAGGTTAAAAGGGTTGCTTGTCTATGTATAGCAAATTTCAGTTGGAGGCTATTTGCCCATTGTGATGCACTTCATACATCTGTATATAAATTAGGCGACAATTGAAAGTAATTCAAGTTCATGTTTTTACATAAACTTTTGGAACATGTTTCTAAGTTAACATAAAATGTTTATGTTTCTTAAATAAGGTTTTAAACGGATTTAGAGAAACCAATTTTAAATGATCTTATAATATTTATAAAAACAAAAGTTTTACTTAAACTAATGTCTGTTATAATTTAATGTATAAATTTAATTTTTTCTCAAACATAGATACGATCATTGAAATATTAGCCTTACAAATAACTTTTTTAGTAATTTATGTTTCTACCTTTGGTCAAACATTTTTATGAAATTCATAATGATTCGTTCGGATTTATAATGCCATTGGTGTTGCATATCACTCCAAAAGTTTGGTAGCTTACACCGGCTCATTAATACAATTTTTCTGTTCAAGATCGACCACAAATGTTCTACCGGGCTTAGGTCTGGTGATTATGCTGGCAAAATTAATTTCTCAATTGAATTATTTTCAAAATACTGTTTTGCAATACATGAAGTATGCATGAGGTCATTTTCTTGTTGAAAATAACTTGTTAACTTTCTTCGAAAATGTTTACGTAAGCTCCTTTTTTCATCTTTCAATCGATTTTTACCAAGTTTCCAATGCCCCCAAAAACAACCCCTAAACTAAACTGAAAGGGACCCATCTTCGTAGGGGCGCCGGAAGACCTGTTGCGTGTGTTTATAACTCCATACGCGTGAGACTTCCCCATGTGGAATTCAACACGCGAATTCCCAAGCGTATTGATTATAATTCAAAAGTACAAAATCATACATTTCAGACTCCAGTAGATTTGTATGGAAAAATTTATTATCATCTGTACGACATAGTTCTTTCGTCGCTGAGAATCTGATTTAAGACAGATTCTGCCAAGTTTCCAGATACCTTGAAGCTTTTGTACTTGCCAAAGATTGTGGTGATGTTGATAAAATATTAAATTTTTATATGGATGATTTCAAAAGAAATAATTTACTTAGTGAAAGAAACATGCTTCTTTATTTGGAAGATGTGATAGTGATCAAAACATGTTTCTTGATTTGGCGAACAGAAATGAAATTAAATTGAAAGGTTTAACCTTCACACGGTTTCCAATGATTTACTACGGTAACGGTCACTATTTACATATGTAAATGTGAAGGTTAAGAGATGTAATAGATTTTTTATTGAAGCATCTATGGTATAAGGACCTCATTCCAGAATTCGTTTGATTCGTGAAATTGTTAATGACTATTTCTGCATCCTTTTGAACTTATGAGATGAATTTTTCGAATCTGAAGAGGCTGAAATCGTATGTGCTTTCAACGATGATTTACACATGATTTTACACATGTACCACGAGTTGGCTGATGGAATAGACAATGAAGGAATTAAGACTTTCTGATGAAATAAAAGTTTTTTTATTTACATAATAATCGGTGAGAACTTAATAATAAGTAGATAATCCTATATTAGTCCTTTATAATCATGATTCTGCAGAGTTATCAATCGTCAGTTTAAAAATTTCATCATTTTCGAACCCCCCGCGGCTCATCGAATTTCCGCGTTTAGAACGTTATGGCGCCCCTGCATCTTCGTGTTTGACGGTAGCTTGCATATGGTTTCATTTTATGCGATCTAATGCTCTACATAAGACTCTTTCACTTTTTTTTGGATTTTTTAATTTAAATTTTGACTTCAAACATATCGTTTGGACTCCTGAAATTTAATTAAGTAATTTTTAGTTTGCCGGCAAGAGAATAGAAAAGATACGGTTAGTAAAAAGACATCGCTGTACCGGTCCACTAGCCTTTTGACGATTTTTCTAATTAGCTATTTCTCAAAAAAATTTGTGAGCTTGTAATGACGTGCTAATTCCCTCTCAATATAGTTGTTGCCTGAAGAGCCAAGATCGAAAAATTTTCTACATGATTGACTATATGTGAAGATTCTTCTCATTGATTTCTTTGATTTCAATGGCCTAGTGAATTATAAGTTCAAACGAAATTTTTTATACTTCCCGCTACCACCTCACTGCTTGTTTGTAATTTTTTGACAAACAAAAATATGGTAACGTCCTGCTAAGCCACCATATTCGCCGGAAATTGACCCTTGCGGCTTCTTTCTATTCCTGAGCCTGCAGAGAACCATGAAAGGACAACGTTTAGCCCACCATTGATGAGATAAAAACAGGGCATACCGGAAATTGAAATTAAAAAAAACTTTCAAGAAGCGCAGTCTTAAGTGTATTATAAGTGAGGGGGACGATTACACAAGATTAATGTTGATGAATAATTTCCGAAGACAAACAAAAATTCTCCTTATTTTTAGATCAAATCTCCATCATACCTAGGCCTCATTTCGATGGTATTTTTTTTTAAGTTTAAGACTTTTACTACAATATCAAAATACACTTTTATTGCGAACAAAATACTTGCCACTTAAAATGAATATCATTGTCTTATTACAACTCGTACACACATCAGAATACAAGTAAACGTTAAGACATTTTATATGACTTCTTAAGTAATCTATGTATGCATAGCTACTATGAGCAACGTGTGGTGTCTAGACGCCAGACGCGATCGACATAATCAAGAGTTTGCAAAATAAATTAAAAGTGCGCCAAATAAATTGTCATAATCAAAATCCTTCTAAATAGCAAATAAATAAAAATTTTAAAAGCCCGTTCTGCTTGTGCAAATACGAATCACTAGGTTGAGTTTTTAAATTTTATTAAAAATAAACTGTGAGCTTTAAATTTTCTTCACTATAAATTGACGTTTTTTCTAATATTCTTAATTTATAATCTCTTTATTTTTTTTTTGCTGCTGCTGCTGCTGCAATTGCACTACTCTACACACAAGATTAAATACTCAAAATGTGACGATTAATTAATAATTATTGCAACTCAAGTGTGAACATTTATCATTTTTAAAAGTGTTCGAGCGTACGTTTGGCAGCGTAATGCAAAGGAGGAGATTTTGCCACAATTATTATTGCCGCCATTACCTATGATTTTTGTAAATTGTAATGAACAGCAGCTGTTGCTATAGGCTATGGTTTAAGTCTTAACTGTTGTAACTACTCGTAAAACTCAAATGAAAGGTAAATTAATAATTGTAATATCTTTTAACAGTGACTCTAACTGAAGTGCACTAAATATTGGTATCTCCACGAAAAAAAGTGTCAACTATAAATGTGTTGCACAACTAACTTCGCGCTGCTGGTGGATTTGTCAGGTTGAGTTGGTGAATTTAACCCATTGTAGCAAGAAAATATACGCACAATAACTTCATAACAAAAAACTTAATAACATTAAAAAAAGTTTTGCTGCTGAAGTTTTTAAGACCCAAATATTGCTTTAATTCTTGTTACCTTACCTGTAGCGAGAACATGACAATTGAGTTTAGCTACTACAGCTATTAGCTTTCTTAGCCATTAAACTTAAAGCCTTTAACCTTATTAAAACTGAAGTTTGGACATGAAAAAATTATGCTTGATATTTAGTTACATTTTTTAGAATTTATTCTAAGTTTTTTCGCAGCTTCTTATATTCGTAGACCTCAGAGTACCGGCTGTTTATTAAATTAAACAATTTTTCTTTGAACTACATAATTAATCCTTCAAACTTATATATGTACTTCAACAAATTATAAATTATTAAAATATTATGAATTGCCAGAAATGGTTACAGCTAATTATTTTCAATAAAATTATTAAGTAGATAGCTTTAATTTTTACAAGTAATTTTACAAATAGTATAGTACGATTGCCACGAAATTCTGAGCGCAATGCCGCTCAACTTGCGAAAGAGATGAAAGTAAGCAGTCGAAAAAGTTAAATATCATGTCTGTCAGAAGACTCAAGCCTCAGGATCTTTCCGCATTACAATGGGTCAAGCGCTTCAAGAGAACAAGAGGACTGATTCGCATGTGCAGCAAAAATAGAGTGTTCCAATTTGGTGTTTTCTGACGAAAAAACATTCTGGCCTTTCGGCTTAAGAATTTATCCATTTTTCGCTTAGTACTCGAAAATAGCTTTGGAGAAATTAAAATGGATCATACTGTATTTAGTCATGTTAACAAGTATGCACAATGGGTAAAATTCTACGACCAGAATTGTATTAGTCATTTAGAAAATTTTTAAGGAATAATATATTATAACCAGTTAGTTGAAGAGCTAAAGACTTCTTGGTCTTGGACAAAAATCTTGGCATTTTTAGTTTCAGTATTCAAAATATGTTGAGGATATGGTCTTCTTACTAGGCCTGAAACTTTATTGTTTGCAAATCTGTGTAACTAAAGATTAAACAACTCCAATCAAAGTTAGGTTAGTTTAGAGTAGCCATTACGTAGCACTTATGTGCCGCTTTCAAACCACATACATACGTGACCCTACAAAACTGGTAAGAGCATTGTCAAGAGATTTTCATAAGAACTCTGGTAACGATAAAAGCTATATCCAGTTAGTCCTGTTGAGGTAGTTAAATAGCGATCTGATTTCAGTTATGGTCAATTCACTGAGGTTGTGAAAGAAAGCTTGTCTTGAATATCTGAGCCTGATTCTGACAAGGGCCGGAAAGTTGCAGAAATAGTGCTCAACCGATTTTTTCTCGTTTATATTCAGACAGCTACGGTAAAAAAAGTTGATTAGGATTCTTAATTCTTCAGCAGGCTTGCTGATAGTCCACTGTACACTGCAAGGCGCGGCGATTCCCTCGATGTCTTTGGACATTAGGTCAGTGTTTGTTGAAATATTATATGATGGCCATGCTGTTCTGGATATTTTACACCCAATCAAAGTTATGATTAATGTCTTATTCGATTATGTTGTAATCAAGACTGCATTATTCAACTTATCATCATATTCAATCTAAAATTGAAACTCTTATTACCATTAGATTTTGCCAATCACAGTACAAAGTGTGTTAACAATCGCACTTAAAACATCTTTTTCACAAACACATTGCTCACATTGCAACAAAAAAAATTTAAGAAAATAATTTTCATACACTTAATGTGCATGCGACACAACCCAGTCTCATATCAATCTAAACTAATAAATTGTTAATTTAAACTAAAAAATATCACTAGTAGCAGCCTGTGTCACTATGTCTAACTGTAATTTAAGGAGGCCACTTAAGGTGTACACACATTTTGCATACCATATGAAGAAAAAAACAAAAACCAAAGCATTTCCATTAAAGCAATGTTTACCGCCCATGTTGTTGGCTATAAATAAAATTGGCTTTTAATAAAACTGAGTAAATATTATCATATTTTTTACTTGCGTAATTTTATTCAATTTATTTGTCATTCACATCCTTGATACAGATGATTATCTCAAGACATAAAGTATGCTAAGTAATAAACACGTTTATCTTTTCTGTTGAAATTTCGTATTTTTCTTGTTTATCGAAACTTGCGATTCCAAGTAGTCGCTGTTTCACTGTAATTGAGTCTCAACTAATTTAGTATATATAATGTCACCATCCTACTTTGTAAAAAATCTAAAATAGAAAAAAAAATTTCTCAAGCGTTAAGACGCACGAAGTATTTGAAGAAATTGGTTTTTCTATGCAACCATTTTTTCATAAATAAGCAGAAAGAAAGCTTACATGGAACCAAGTTCACAGTAAAAGGTGGATTACGGGGTAATTAGCATCGCAATTCAAAAAAAATTCAATTGCAATCATAAATGGCCAAATTCATCCATAATCACTAAGCGCGACATGCATCATGCAGAATAATTTCTCCTAAATAAATGCGAACTCAATATCGCACATTTTCAATCTGAGGTCATTCAAAACTATAACTATATCGTGGAGGTTCCCTGTTCTAGTTGGGTAACTTTATTTGAATAATTTTAAATTTTCTCATTTATATATTTCATCATATATCGATGCTTAATAATTTTTTATTTTTTATGACAGTAAAGTTGTTATTCGACTTAAATGGCTGGCAGACACAAACTGAGTAAAGCAGCTGGCTAAAAATGTGGCAGTTAACATTCGAAGAACGAAATTTGAAAAATTGAAGCTCAACAATAACATTATGAGAAAATCTTATCTCTTATGAACAAGTTAAAAAAAAAAAGAAAATCAGCAAAATCGAAAGCCCTTAGATTTAGCTGCTTGTGTTGTATGGAATGCCCCTTCATTGATAGCTTTCAATATTTTATACCAAATCTAGGACATTAACATGCATACGAATGAGTTGGAGTGATTTTTGCAATCCAAGAGTATGATTGCCAAACGGATTTACTGTTTAAATTTTAGCAGACCACCTTGTATCTGAAGGTCTGTGTAGGTAACACTTTCTGAGAATTTCCCAACGTTGTGCATTAGTGATGAAAATGGCGTAACACTTTTGAACCACTCAAAAAAAAGTAATTGCGGCTTGACAGCATTCTGCTGAGGCGACACCACATAAATTGGGTTCCACAGGGTTAGTAAAGAGCATTTCGATTTTTCTCAAGAATATGACGCTGTGCCTCATTATACGATGTTTTCATGTTTGCACCATTACCGTATTTTTGTGCACACCAATCTTCCAAAGGGATTCCGTATTTTTTCAAAGTATCGCAAATTAAATCAGCAATCGCCAGATCATTTTTTTGGTTGCAATGGACGAAACCTAGAAAACTTTCTTGAATCGTAAATACATTTTTTCAGGGTTGAAATGAAGGCACAGCAGAAATCAGGCTTGGCATCAACGATAATGGCGGAATATCTAGCACTTGTTTGTTCTTCTAAAATAGCTTATATTACGTTTTGGGCACAAACTTCAATCAATTCATTATCAATATCGGCTGAGAGATAATGCACCAGCAAACGTTTGTGTTGTTGTTGAGAAATCTTCACTTTTTCTAAATGTTCGAGAAGCATCGGGTTATAATGACTTCGTTATCAGTTCTAAAATTCCCAAATAATTTGCGTTGTTTCCTTTTCCAAAAAGATTGTTTTATCCTCGAAATGCTAGACCTCTTTCACCCAGAAATAAAATTGTGTCTAAGATTCGATGTAATATTTCATGCCATTTTTTCGTTTCGCTGATGATCTGTTCATTAAGAAGTATATCGATTGAGGTGTTCTTTTGAATTCGAGTTTGTAGTGAGCGCCATTGAACGATGCAATTTATGTGACCTTGATTTTTTTTATAAGCTTTTTAATTTATTATACAGCTTTATGGTAAGTAAACGAAAAATATTTTGTCGTGCCTACGATTTCCGGGCCCTTTTGCAAAGCCAGGCCCGGGAGGTTTTTCCCCCCCCCCCCCCCCTTAACCCCTCCCTCGTCGGGACTGGAATGCCCCACGCATGTATCTTTGAACAGTCATTATTTTAACGTAAACAACTGTTACATTCGAGGGCGCATTTCGTACACCCAAAATACAATGGCTCGCACTTTGCATAGAATAATTTTCAAGCCATCAAGCTTAAGCCGCACTGTGTATTCGATACCTATCTGATTACTTGAGTCAGCATTGCAATTGCATTTGCTGGACTTAAGGATCGTCCGAAAATATCTGTATGTACATATATGTGAATATATCTGCTGCAATCACTATGAAAAGCAGTCAAAAATTGCCATGACCGACGATTTCGATAAGCAAACGGATTAAGTACAGTGACGAGAGCTTAAAACCGTTTCTTTTAAATTTTTAAATTATAATAAATATAGTAAATCTGGGTCAATACCCAGACATCTTAGTAGCAAAATATGAGATAATTTTGTCCACAGGCTTATCCTTAAACTTCTATCGAACATTAAAGAAGTAACATTAAATCTGATAGCTAAAGCATAATTTTTTTTAATCTTTTAAGTTGAATCGAATGTATCATTAAAATTAAGGGAGGATCTCTTAACTCATACTACAAAAGTTCTTAGAACTAATTTTTCTAAAAACATGAATATTGAAAATTCGAAAAAAATTATCACATGGCTTGCAAATTATCAGACCCGACTCAAAATTTATTGAATGAATAACAATTTTTTACAAAAAATTTTGAAGAAAATCGCTTTGTACATAAATTGATAAAAATGTTGCTTTATTTTTTGAAACTTTTTAACTAAATAGAAACATAGTTGTAAACAATTTGTGGATATTTTTTTCTGAAAAGTACGTTTACAAGCAAAAATTATAAGAACAAAAGAAAAGACAATTTTACCGATTATTCGCGGAGTTATGAGCTTTACAAAAAAAAAAAAGAAATGTACTTTTCCAAAAATATATATATCTGTTTCGAATAGCTTGATAAAATATTGAAAAAAAAAAATAATAGATGCTAGGCTCACAGCCAGTACTCGTATTAAAATAAATAAAAATTCTAATAAAATCAGAGATTTCTAAGCAAAATTCTGTCCGATTTGGCGTGGAATAATTCACATATAGAAAAGTCTTTCCACACATTGTAGCCTTAAATATATTATCTATCAATTTATTTTTTATCTATTTAAAGAAAATATTTTCTTCTAGCCTTCATGCAACCATGATCTTATACGTATTGGCAAAACCATTAATCTCTCAAAGGTCCAACTAATCAAATTATATATAAATTTTCTTTTCCTTTTTTATTTTTTACTTAATGTCATCAAAATAAATCACCGGAAATTACAATGAATATCAAAGTTCACACAATCAACAGCAGTGGCACAAACAATAAGGACAACAATTTCAACAAAACAACAACAACAACAACAGCTTAGTAAATCGCCACTGAAGTCAAGTTACAAACCAATTTAGATGAATGTGTAACATTTTTCCAACAATTTTTTCGACGTTGGTATCTTTTTGCCTACTTTTGTTGCAAGCATTCGATCACAATTCATTTGTAAAGTGATCGTGATCGCATGCTTATGTTGTTGTTGTTGTTGTTGTTGTCGTTGTCAACATCAATGTTGCTGCTGCTGCTGCTAGTGTTGTGTTCACCAAAGAAATCAGCAAGCAATCAACTTAATTAAACATTACCATGCCGTGAATAAGCGTTACAGCTCTTAATTCGTTTCAGATCTTGAATGTGGTGATCTAAGGTGGTCCATGTCAGATATTCACTCTGTTAATTTCGCACACACACACACACAGCCACACACAGCCACACACAGTGCCACAGTGTGAGTTCATTTCCGTTTTCATTTTTGGTTCATGAAGCTGCACTTGATGATTCTTTTTTTCTTCTGTGAACTATTAGGTGTGTATGTACTATAGTACATTGTTAAAATTAGGGTGGTACTTTGTAAAAAACTTATGCACAATGTTATTGGTAGTGAAAGAGAGAGTTCAACATAACTGACTTTGAACTATGTCTCATTACAAGTTTGCATTATAATAAACTTTCTCGATAAATTACAACCTTAAATTAAATAAATTAAATAAAAAAGTAAACACTTTTTAAGAAAGAAGATTCATTCTCATCAACGTAAGGTTTGATAAGAGTATCGGCAAATCCATATTACATAGGCTGCAAGTGTCCTTAATGATACTTATAATATGGTATACGCTTCTTTTTGCCAGTTAAATAGATTATTGCCTGCTTTTCGTCAAGCTGATGACAGTTTTTGCACCAATAAGATAGGGCCCAATCAAATCCCTACTCTCAAATAACGATTTGTTAAAATATAACTAATGTTTATTTGATAAAGAGCAATCAAATTTTCATTTGAGTCAAACATTTTGTATTTGGATCAACTAGTGGTAGATTTTGGTTGAAGAATTTCATGCATAACTCAATAAAATTTTTCATAAATCAAATAAAATTAGCAACATGAAAACCTGAGTGAGTACAATCGGTACATATGACCCATGTTCGGTACATTCGGTGCATTTTCAGTACTTTTTCTGTACATTTTGACTATATCTAAAAATCATCATTTTCTTTAGTAAATTTACAGAGAAAAATGCCTGGAGTGAGCTCTGCTGGTCGGTTTTTGTAAAAAAATTTGATGAATTTTAGCAATTGTAAGTTACTTTTTCATATTCATGTGAAAAAAGTACATTCCGTATCAAACAATTACATTCCAAGTTACCATTTCCACAAAACCCAAAGGCCACAACAGACTCGATTTTTCTCTACACGCGTTGATTTTGTCATCTATCGGCAATGCTGATTTCAAAAATGTTGCGAAATTAATTGCTTATATGGAAATGATTTGTAACGCTTTGGTGCAAAATATACTAAGCCTATTTTTAATATTTATTTGTGAAAACAACATAATTGCGCTGAAGAAGTTTATTGGATACATATTTTTTATTTTTAAAGTTAATATCCTCTATCCTTTAGAGTTAAGAAATTAGTTTTTTGCAAAACCTTCATAGCATAATGCTCATGTGGAAAATTTGTGCAATTAAAAAGAATTACAAAAGCTGAAATTTGACGGACTTTCATTAGTCAGTTTTTTCAATATTGCACCAAAAGGAAGAGAGATATATAATTTAAATTGATGGAAAAAACTACTGAACCACTGTAATTTTACAGACCAAATTATCATCATAGTGTGATCACTCTGTCTAGTGCTTAGAAGTCAAAAGATATCGGACATGATTGAGTGAACTTGCAAGTTAAGTCTTAGCCTAACTGATTTTGTGACAACAAAAGTAAATACGTAATTTTTTAGGGACACCTTTATACATAGTGATGATGACAAAGTGACAAAAAACCGTAGCAAGATTGTTGCTGCAAAAAAAAAGATCACCCAAGTAGTCATTAGTTGTAGATCATATAAACAACTATTGCCATAGAAAGCCTCTTGAAAGTACAAGCAGTGTAGGGCTGATCGGACTAAAAAATGAACAATTTTTGCTAATTTGTAAAATCACATTGTCACTAGAAATGAATAAATTTAGTTTTTTAAATAAATTTTTAATTGAAAAAAAAAAACTTTGCTGACTAATGTAAACAAAAAATGTATAGCTCACCTGTTCCATTGCTGCCAAACCAAAGGGCAACTAGATCCTCACTTGGTGATGTATGATAATGATTGCCGTACAAATAAGGATTAGGATAATCCAAAAGCATGCGACGAGAAGATTGAGACTCAGCTGGAAAAAAAGAAAACGTCACACACTCATCTTTAAGAGTTTACACAAACTCACCTTGAACCTGCGCTGCGTACTCTGAAGCTTTTTGTAAATTAAGTCTTGGTCTAGGTTTGGGCAAACCTTGCTGCGATACGACACCACTTGCGGGAGCGCTATTACACGCACCGGAAAACGACGCCTGTTGATTTGATGAGTTTGAAGAGTCTAACAAAAGTTGCTGCACTTGTAGTATATCAACATATTCATCCAATTCAACGCTTGGTGGCGCTCCTATGCGATGACTACTGCTGGAAAGCGCCGACGAGCCAGCCACCGCTGTGGAGGCGACACTTGCCAAAGGTGTGCTGGTTATACCACCAACACTTGTTACAGTCGATGAAGGTGGAATCGGTGTTGAGTGTGGATGCGCGTAATGATGCAAATATGTGGCACCACTCGGTGTAGTTGGGGTATAAAAACCAAATTGTGAACCCGCTGCGATGGGAAGTGGGGTTGGCGCTGTAAATTGCAATGGGCTACGACGTAAATTCAACAGCGGTGTGGACGGAGTATTAAGTGATTCTTGTTGTTGTTGTTGTTGCTGCTGCTGCGTTGTTGCACTTGTTAGCTCAGTTGAGATGCAACTGGGATTTGTTAGATATTGTTGTGCAATTGAACCATTTGTTGATATTGTTGCAGATTGCTGTTGCTGGTGTGCGCTTGTTATAATTGCTGCTGGTGCTGGTGTTGTCGTATGATGATGTTCACTTTCACGACGCATTGCTAACAACATTTTTACGCGCACAATTTAAGACGAACGATCGATTGAAAATAATAAAATTGGATTTATTTAAAAAATAAGAAAATTCAGAAAAAAATAACTTAAACTGAAAAGCAACTGAAAATTGTAACAATTTGTTGAGATTGCACTCCATTTGGTTTGTTTTTTATGAATTTTTAGTTTTTCGTTAATTTTTTATAATTTTATCGTGAACGCAACTTTTTTTTTATTTATTTTTAGATATGCCCAAATTCTGTATTTAATTCAGCCTTGTGATTTTGTCTTATCGTTTTGTTTTTTATGTAAAAAGACGAATTTGTTAGGAAAATCGTAGCTCTGAAAAAAAGTTAAAAAGAATATATATGTTAATTTCTTTATATACTTCATGTTTATATAAAATTGCTTTTATGAAAATAGTTTGTAACGCTTTGGCGCAAAATCTACTGAATCGATTTTAATAATTTTAATCTTAAAATAACATATTTGTGTTATAACAGGCTATTGCATGCTTAGTTTTTGAAAGTTAAATATCCTCTTTTTAGGGTTACGTTTTTGCAAAACCTCACAGTGCGTTCACTGTGAGCAAGCCACTTGGCACTGCACTTTTTATGACCAAGCGCGCTGTGATTAACTTGTTCGTAGTTAGAAAAGCTGAAAAAATTAATTTTGAAATGCTCTTTGGGATGGTGTCAGCAGTTTTTCCTTTAAGTTCATCAATTATTTCCTATCCTATTATATTAGAACATTTATTAGATAAACATTTCAAAATTTATTTTTTGTCTAATCCATATCTAGAGCGAATACCTCAGTACTGCCAGGTCTGAAGGGCGGAAAGTCCGTAATTGGGAGAATTAAGGGAGGGAGAAGCGTTCGACAATCCGTTTAAATCCGTCAAGACCAGAGCATTGCTGATTATCTCACTTCATTTTACACTCGGACCTCTAAAATCACTTTTAATCTAAACAAATCCTCTTATATTTTATCACAAATCCAAAATTTAAAAATTCTTCAATTATTCCTCCATAAAAAGGTTTTTTTTTTACACATTAATTATGTTGACTGAGGTAAAAATTTACGGGTCCATAAAGGCCAATTCTTGGAGTATCTTCATTTCCATTGTTTTGAAGAGGAAACTATTTCCAATTTCAAATGCCAAAATTATGTAAAACTTTCTACAGCGAGTGCGAAATTCGTCTAGAGATTGTACAGAAACATCAGGAGGTAGACAGGCTACATTTAGCTTTCAATGCGTGTCCAAGAGGAATCTTATTCAACGGCTAGCAATTGTGTGCAGTTTCTCTGCTCATATCTATGTAGTCGATGTATTCTACGTCCATTCTCTCAACGTAATCCTCCTTTAAGTAGTTTTCAACAACATCTTTAAACAGAGTTTCCATTCGAATGTATATTTCATGTATCGTTGGTTTCTCTGATTGGAACTCGATATTTATTTGTTTGACAATGGGTAAAAGGAAACTTAACAATTGCAAGTAATGGTTGTTCCAGCGATTTTGATATAGCTCTTTTGTGCTTTTTTTATAAATCTGTACACATAAAAAGGAAAAAACAAAAAATTTTGGAGCACATTAGAAAATCCGCAATAATCTGTTATGAGTTTCATATCCGTTCTGAAATCCGTTCTTGTTTATTATTTCCCCTAAAATCCGTTCAAAACGTATAAATCCGTTCATCTGACAGTACTGCCGCTTCTACACACCTATCGCCTATACAAATTTAACTTTTAAAAACTTATATAGTAGAACCTTTGTAAGTCGAACTTGAAGGGAGATGCCAAAAAATTTGAGTTATAGAGTTTTCGACTTATGGAGGACTACGACCTTAGCAAATTTTGTCAGGTTAAGATTTCGACGACAATAAAGTAAGTTCGGTATCTTATTTTTCTTTAAGCTATGAAGGTAATTCGTTTAAAATAATCGAGTTGTAAAGGTTGTAAAGTCAAACATTGCTATGTTCGAGATGCAGAGGTCAAATTTATTTTTTCGAGTTATTGAGGGAAAATATGTACTAAATTTACTTGTAGGGACTCACTAATTATTTTGACTCATAGAGGGATCAGATATCGAGCAATGGAGGTTTTGGGGCTTGAAGGGAAAGGAGCACAACATTTTTTGAGAGGTTAGAGAGGTTTTCGACTTATCGAGGTTCCACTGCTTATACCAAATGCCACACAAATACTAGAAATTCTTTGGACCAGCTGTGGTAAAAAAAAAATTTTACAAAACGCTGTACTGCGGGATTTGCTTATGAAAAACCAACTTAATATTACACAAACACAAGAGATAGTTCAGACTAGGGCCAGAGACGAATTGTGTGAATTTTGACATAAGGGGAGTGACACATGTAGAAGCTTAAAACTGTATATTGATAGTGTTTGAAGTGTTGGAACAAAGTTTCAAAAGAATTACGCAAGAATAAAACTTATTTCACATAAGGTTATGACACCTTCAAAACAAGATATAGCTTCAAAACGTTATGTGGACATAGTTATTCATGCAATTAGAATGGTTCCAACATCTCTTTATATAAAGTAGGCGCTTCTTTCTGGCCTTTAAGTTGACTTCTATTAATATTTAATTTTTAGCGAGACCAAAGATAAAATCATTACTATTTCAAATTTTATCTATCAATTCCAAAAAAATAATTATTTTGTAATGTACCTGCGTGAAGGTATCTACATATATTAAATAAGTGTTCTAACGTTTTAACAGTACCCTAATGATATGATTTTCGACTTAATGCCAAGTTTCCTTCTTTTGGTGAAAGGGACTAATTAAGTCTTTTTATATTAATAAATATGTAGGTCATATAAAACGTACCATCTCACTCACACAATGGTATGAAAGCAGTCATTTCTCACATAATAAACAAAATTATTTTTCTTGCATAGAAACGCCCATAGATTTTGAAAGAAAATGTTCTTTAAAATTTTATAACTTGTTCACATATGTGAAATGACCCAAAAAAAAAAAAAAGAAATCAATTAAATTTTTTTTTGACAAAAGAAAGCAAAATGCACGCGGGTCTTACCTTTTTGAAAAATTTTCAAGTTTTAAATTTTTTTTTGCACTAGGATTGAAAAGTTTTCTTTTTTAATTACACTCATAAATTGACACTTTTACGATATTTATCATACTAAATTTATTTATGTGATTTTTTATTGTATTTTTATTTTATTACTATCTATACAACATAAACGAGTATGCAGTGTATAATATATATATGTATAATTTACTAAAAATGTGTAAACACTCAAAATATAGTTCTATATATTTTTATACGATATAATTAATTTTTTTTTTCATAAACTTGAACACGAAGACACTTTTTAGTAGACGCCACAAAGATATAAAAATATTTTATGCGAAAAGATTTCTAGATTTATGACATCGGTTGAAAATTTAATAAAATTTTTATATTTCACTGATTTTTATGCAGCTGTACATTTGCTAAATAGTTGAACTCTTAAAATGATTTTTTTTGATTAAATTTTTTTGTTTTCTAACTAGTAAATATATATATTTTGTTTTGCCGACGGCGCCGCGCGAAAAAAATGACGTTTTCAGAATTTCGACTTAACAACGGCTCGACAGTTGCTTACAATTTGTTGGAAAAGTAATGAACACAAGTTAGCGCACAAACTCGTTATGATACCGCTGCAATTTTTGGAAACTTTTCCTTTATCTTTTCAGCCGAAAAATGTACGTACGTTTCGCACTTTCGCGGACGTTGCAAAAAAGCAGAACAATTTAACAAAATTAATATATTTTTCTATTAAAAATTTTTTTGTAATTTAAAATAAAGCTGCCGAGCCGCTGAGCCGCCAAGCCGCTACTAGATTTAGCCGGTAAAATTTTGAAATGAATGAAGGAACACATGAACAAATGAACAAACGAACGCGCGCAAGTTAGGAAAACTAAAGGAAAAAAGCGTGAAAATCAAACAAACAACGAGGAAAATATGCCGAAAGAAAATTTCAGAAAATCCGGCGAACAGACAACGGGAGAAAAGCGCGTGTGGGAGTCAACAAAACATCGTCGTTCTTACGCTCACTATACTATATACTATGGAGCAAGCGGCACGCGCGACGCGCGGGAGTCAGTGAGAGTGAAAGCAACGAGCAGCGAATAGCAATTGTAAGCGGCAAGCAAGCAAACAAATAAACAAAATGTGAGTTGTATGAGTTAGGTGAGGTGAATTAGCGAGGGATGATGGCAAAAACAGTGAAAACTCTGGGGGCTTTTAAGGTGAAAAACGTACAGATAGTGAACATTTTTATTTTTTTTTGTAGTGCGACAACTGAACAAAACACTTGCAAGCTGTAAAAAAAGGCGCAACGGTGGCTGGGGTGAAAAAAGTTAAAAAAAAAGAAAACAACTCCCGGATTTTTGCTAGACAACCGTGACACCTACACCTAAGGTACATAGCTTTGATTTTTCCCAATTTTTGTTTTTTTTTGTTTTTGACTTTATTTTATTACCTGTTGCTATCAATGAAAGCTGCGCGCTTTTTGCTTTTGGCTCTTGGGTGGGTTCTTGCTGCCGCTGCTTCATCGGGAGGCTTGAATGGCTGTTGAATTCATTAATAGATTTTCATCATCATCAACATCGTCGACGTTGATATTTTCCATGGCAATGATGACGCGTTTGTTTTATGATTTTTATTGGTAGAAACTTTTTTTTTTTTTGCTTGTCGATTGTTTTGTACAATTAGTTTATCTATTTGTATTTTAGTATATTTGTTAACTTGCAATTGATATTGGCAGCAATCATTTTTTCTGCTAATGATGTTTTGTTCTTTTCTTTCTGCTTGCTCTTGCAGCATTGGCGTTCAAGAATAAAAACTGCACCAAATAAATGGATTTTATTTATCATCTTCTAAGGGTGTCCCAAACATAGATTACAAATTTTTTTTATCGCTGTTCGCACAATTTTTAAAAATGAGGCGATACTTCAATATTTAACGCAGGTCGGCAAATGTTCTCGCTACGCTACTGACTGCATTAATAGTAAAAGTGCAGATCTGTCTTAAATTTTTATTAAAATGGTACTTCTTCCACATGTTATTCTCTCGTTATGGTGTTTTATTGGTTTTATTTCTTTTGGGGAGTTCCACAACCACTTGTTAAAACTCCCATTGTTTTTATCAAGGGGGGTTTTTATCAATATGTATAAAATTTGGTTTTATAACCTTACATAATTCTCTTATTATAGCATTTTAAAGTTTTCGCTTGCGTCGGAGGTACTACGTCCTTTTGTCGAAACTCTTCAACTTTATGTCCAGAGCTTACTTAATACTTGTTAGAAATTTGTTTGCACTATATTAAATAACTCTCTCAATAAAGGTTCATGTGAATGGGCGGTGAGGATGGCCATAAACCGATTTCATCCAGTATTAATCCGGAGAACGAAGAAGTAGAAGCTAAAATTAAACTTATTTACCTCTGCACATGAGACACTGACCTGATAAAGTGAAAAACTCGATAAGTGACATACTTTCTTATGTGGGAATTAGTTAAGGGTCGCGTGCAATCCCACTTGTCCAAGTTTGACTGTAGATGAACAAGTTCTAAGTAGGTCAAAATTTTCTACGTGCGCATGCTAAAGGGTGTTTTTTTTAGAGGTTTGTTTTTCGAATAGAGATGAAACTGGCATTTTATGGTCAAATCTGGCAACTCTAATGTAATTTATGTTCAATTTGGTTTGCCATTTCATCACGAACAGGTTGACAAAAGAACAACGCTTGCAAATCGTGCAAATTTATTTCGAAAATAATGGTTCAGTTCGCGAAGTTTACCGCAAGCTCCGTCCATTTTATGGTCGACATAATCGTCCATCAGAGCAATTAATTCGGTTAACCATGGATCGTTTTCGCACTACGTTTACTCTATGTGATAATACGCATCCACAGAGACGTCGAACAGTGCGCACCGAAGAAACAATTGCCGCTGTAGAGCAAAATGTTGAAGAGGACCCGAATGAATCGATTCGCCACCGTGCACAGCAATTGCAGCTTTGTCCATCAACTTTATGGAAGATTTTGCGCAAAGATCTTGGCTTGCGACCTTACAAGATCCAGCTTGTGCAAGAATTAAAGCCGCGAGACCATGCAATGCGTCGTGATTTTGGTGTATGGGCCGAAAATGAGATTGATCTCGATGCTGATTTTCATCGCAAAATTTTGTTCAGTGATGAGGCTCATTTTTGGTTGAATGGCTACGTCATTGAGACGCCATTACATCCACAAAAACTGACTGTCTGGTGTGCTCTATGGGCTGGTGGAGTCATTGGGCCATACTTCTTCCGAAATAATGCTGGAGAGTCAGTTACCGTTAATGGAGACCGGTATAGAGCCATGATAACCGACTATTTTGTTCCCGAATTGGATGGCATGAATGTGGATGAGTTGTGGTTCCAACAAGACGGCGCTACATGCCACACAGCGCACGTCACAATCGATTTATTGAAGGAAACATTCGATGAGCGCATAATTTCGCGGAATGGACCTGTCAATTGGCCACCAAGATCGTGTGATTTGACACCATTGGATTATTTTCTTTGGGGATATGTGAAGTCGCTCGTCTACGCCAACAAACCAGAAACGTTAGGGGACTTGGAAGCCAACATTCGTGGCGTTATTGCAGACATACGGCCCCATATGCTCGAAAAAGTGGTTCAAAATTGGACCTGTATAATTGGCTTTATTCGAGCCAGCCGCGGCGGCCACATGCCCGAAATCATATTTAAACATTAATGGCATAAAATTATCCTTCCAATAAAGCCAAATTGATGGACATTAAAACGATTTTCTTGTGTTTTATTTCAATTCGAAGCTCTATATCTCTAAAAAAAACACCCTTTATATAAACCGAAATACGTAGAATAAGTGCATGTACCTTGGACAATTTTTGAGAAAATTATTTGCTGTCTGCAAAGAAGGGTTAGTTTGAATTTCAGACTTCTCTACAATTTAAACTGATATTTTAGTGAATTGACCAATATATGTAATACTTCGTACTGTCTCCGAAGCAGCATATTGGCATCTCCAAGAGCAACCTAAGTCAATACATCGGCAGAGAGTAAAGCGAAAAATGATAAAAATGTAAGTGGTCTTCATTGATAGATTAACTTTCAGTGGTTAAAGACAAACTGTTGCCATACGTCAGTTATTAAAGGTTCTTTTAGCAGACATTTTTATTTAAAAGTGCAAAAACTCGGATATAAGCTGGAATAGAATATTCTATTTAGTTTTTTTCATACTATATCGAGTAAAATTGCTGGCCATAGGTGGCTTTTAAGCCCCTATATCCTTTCAAGGTCTGTGGCAAATATTGCTGGTAATGAAAATAAAATTTTCATTTGTTCAATTGTTAAGAATATTGAATGGCGATTTCATAGGCCATATTAAAAAATGTAGTCATATATTTGGAACACCTTTAGAAAGTGATTTATGCAATGGGTTCATTTAATATAATATGTTTTTTAAATGCCGTGGTAGTGCAGCTTAAACTACAATAGTTGACTTTTTGTTTCACATAATATTTAATCATAAGTATGTGCTAAAGTGTCCACATGCTAGTTGGAAAAACTTTTTAATTAGGTATTGTTTTTTAAAGTTTTTATTTTTAAATAATTCAAGTTGTTATTTTATACGCAGTTGTCTCGTTAGCGTTAAAGCGAGTTATTTATAATTAACTGCGTCATGAGAATTTCCAACAAAAACGCTCATTAAAACCATGAGTGAAGTTCATTAGACATCAAAGGTTTAACGTGCATTAGTTAGTTATTCGACGCAACGATTTACCTACGTGTTAATCGTTAAAAATTTAAGAACATTGGGTGAAAAAATATCAACATTAAATATTCAAAAGATGTATTTAACTTAATTAATATAAAATTCAATCAAAATATCCTTTCATTGCTATGGGAAACCGAATACTTTGATTTTGACTAGATGGGCTGGAAATAGTTCAATTAGAACTAAAATGTGAACGCAAACGGGCAACACCAATCGTATTTCTGGTTGTCTTTATCTTCTGAAAATGTTCTTAGTCCCGCTTGAAGAGCTAACATTTGTATATTACTACTCATTATAAAAAGTTTTCTCAGGAGTTCTTATTTTCAAAATGGCTTCATCGAATTTGATGAAACTCGGAAGGATTTTTTATCAAGGATAATTAGTAAAACTACAGTTCGCTCATTGGCTGAAAGTTAACAAACATATTGTTATTAAATATTAAAAAAATTAAATAAGAAACAGCTATATTTTGTTAATGCTTCCAAAAATAAAGAATCATGGAATCATGTTGACCTACCCCTATTTTTTCCTTAGACTTCAATATACATACATATTTCCATGCTATATTTCATCAAAGTCAATTAAGGTGGAGTTCCATTTTTATTATGCATGAAAACTTAAATTTTTGTGTATTTTGAAATATTCGATTAGGGTACGAATGAAAACTTTTCAATTTGGAACGATTTTCTCTATTTCTAAGAATTGAACTTAGAAACGACTTTTTAAGAAGAATTGTAATAATTGTCAATTTGTAGTCCTAAAACGGGTTTAATTGCGAGAAACTTCGATCCACGTTAATTTTTTTATCATTTATCTCTAATATCGTAGAAAGAAGATCTGGAAAATATTTCTCATTGTTATTATACGAGGGTGTATCAATATGTTCGTGCATTTTTGAAAGAAACACAGTTTTTTTGTGTTTCTGTTGATAGAGGATATCCAATTTAGCCCCCAGATGTATAAGATATTTTCAACAGTTTTACTTATGTATGCAAAATATTTTCAAATGTTAATTAGAAGATGCTTTTAAAAGCCTACATCATTGCAATTAATTCAAGGAATAGCCCGGAATATCAACCAAATCAGCCACACATTTATGCCAAAAATTTTACTGTTATTTAAAGATAAAAGGTCAAAGGTTTCAGTAATTTATGCATTGAATAAGAATATCAATCTCAAAGAAAAACAAACAAAAAGATATACCCAGAGAATTTTATGTTTTGTTGATGTTTTGATATTGTGGCATTTAAAGTTCATTCCTGACATTTAATATGAAACTGAATCAAGCGAAAATAATCTAAAATGCGTAAACATGGATGTTAAGTTATGCGAATTTCCGATGAATGCCGGGTACCTTTTTTTTGTTGTTGAAATTATGCTTTGTGGTGCTTTGCCCTTTTGCATGTAGCAAACATGTGGGTGTGTTACCATAGTAGCCTCCACCAACTGTTGACTCGTACAGAGCAATATGTACCTATGTAGGTACAAGCAAAACGACTTGTGAACGAAAAAACAATTATGAATGAGATTGTTGAATCATGAATGAAAAGCTTTTAAGGAGCGTATATTGTAAGCTTTCAGCAAAAATAAAGCTTTAGAAATACGGCTGGTGGTGGTTGTTTACTAAAGAGAGCTTCTTTTAAAATAATCTCGAACTTTTAGTTGGAGCATATATATGTATTTTAGCAGGAATAAAATACTACTCATAATTTTATTAGGTGGAATTCGGAGGAGACTGGTACTAGTTTGTAAAACTCAATTCGAGAAACATAATCAAATTTTAAGTTTCAAAATCCTGTATGTTACAAAATGTTAGCTTGAAACGCCTGTTATCTCTGCAAGTGTCCTCTCATAGTCTCCAAGGACTTTTTAATCCGAAGACAGTTTTTTAAAACATTTTGAGTATGCTATCAAATTCAAATAAATTTTTTGAACCATTATTGTTCTTCTCCTTAAAAAAAATGTTTTCGTTAGTTAAAGATCATGCCAGATATTTACCATGTGATATTTTTAATTTTTCAGTGAAAAAAATCGAATGAAAAATCGGCCAACACCTAGAGAAATATATTTTTTTTTTGAGCCTTGTGGGCTATGTCTAGTCAAAAATACTTTGAAAACTCACAAAACTAAAAAGCGTAGATATAGCAGCGGTTTTGAATATTTGACTTTGAAATTCTGATCTTTGCATCAACGGATTGCAAGGGGCCTCTCACATTCGTCGCCCGGGGCGAAGTGGCAATTTGCTGTCTCCTAAAAAAAGTCATCAATTTTGACAAAAACCCTAGCGATAATAAATAACATAAATTTCAAATATCACATTCATGAGGCCATTGCACCAAAAATTTTTCATTTACAAAGAAAAAAGCAGGTCAACACAATCAATTAAATATCATAAAAACAGTAAAGTTTTTGAAGTCCTATAATATTAACGTTACCACGCCCCTAACGAAGTCTTAGAAGCAGCATTTGTCTCTATAGAAAAAAAACACATCCGCTAATCGATAGTGATAATTCAAAAATAATCTCTCCCTCACAATACCCCCCAATGCCCCAAATGACCATTTTCCAAAAAGTTCTTTAGTATTACAATCTCTGGGGAAAGTTCCAATATATATATGCACATGTATGTATTTATGTAGGTCATGACCCGGTTTTCAACTAAAATCCCGAAAAATTCTTCGTACGGAATTTCAAGGAAAAAAATCGAAAGTAAATTTTCGACATTGCTATATGGCTTTAATGCTTTCGATTTGTTTTTTGTAAAAAAAAATATATGGCAGCAATGCCGTGGAGACCATTAGTTCGATATCCTATTCTATACGCAACCCTTGAGATAGTGTATACTTTGATTCATAAAGTTTAAAATTTAAGTTAAAGTTTAAAATTTATATTTAAAAACCTGTGTTTTCTATCAAAATTATTTATTGCGTTAATTGTGGGACTGTCTTTATTTTAGCCCATTTAAGCAATAGAAATTGTAGCAAACAATAGGAAGTGGGAAGTGATACATAAAAAAAATTCAAAAAAAGTTTTTTAGAGGAATAATAAATACAAACAAAAGGTTGGGCAAAAGTAATGTCATTAAGTGAATTTGCTATAATTTTTGCAAATGGTGTCAAGAATCCTTGTGCATTGAGAATTAATTGACAAAAAGCACTGGAACTCACACAGCTCGGAAAATTATGTTGATTTTTTAATACCAATGTCCGGTGGGTGTCATTTCAATTTTATTGGCGATTTGAACTGGCCGGCCAGATGGCAAGATCTGACGGCACCAGACTATTTCTTTGATGATTTTTGAAATCTTGCATTTACCACAAAAAACCACAAACCTTGCAAGTCTTGAAAGCCAACATTGAAGAAGAAATCACCAATTTGGAGCCAGATGTTTTGCGAGCAGAAGGTGTGGTATTTTTTTTTTCAAAATAATGTCATAAATTTAAACTTTTTGAGATAACCTTTTCGTGAATACTTGGGATCTATTTTTACTTCTAACAAAATGCCAGTCAATTCACATTATGACATTACATTACTTTTGCCCCACCTTGTAGTTGCCACTATATTTATTTAAAATAGAACTCTGTGACGTCATAACGCTCAGTATGTTTAAAAACGGCATAAACCATGGGGTGAATATGGATATTTCAGCGCATACGATTTGCGCGCTTTTAAGAGTAAGAACGCCGCTAAGAGCTTTTCAAGCTTTCACAAACTCTTGGAAACTTTCGCTGTAAAACATGGCTTTTATATTTGTTGCCCACCTGTCGCACGCTAAATGGCGTAAATTTAAGTGTAACTTATGTCAGTTGTTCCTTGTTTGATATTTGCATACGTTAAAGGTCAGAATAATAACCAATTTACATTAGCAAACAAACTTTACAATGTATAATCAAATATTCTGCTTACTAATCTTGTTTGTCTAATTCCATCGAAAAATGTACCTACTGAGTCATCGTTATCATTAGCATTCAGGCTTTGATGCAAACAAAAAAAGAAAAAAAACACCAAACTTTCAAATTCAGTTTCTTGAGTAATTTTGGCCCATTGAAAAAACCCGCTTATTATAAATCTTAGAAATACAAATATTTTATTTTCGTCGTTATATTTACGTGAAAGTTCTTGTCACTGACAGTTCACGCTTGCGGACAGTTCTCTTTATCAGATTTATATACATTTCATACTAGGCATCTCTCACAGGCGGACAAAAAACCGTTTTTAACGAAAATGCTCCCGAACAAGAATTGCGTGTAAATCGGTGATTCCCCTTTGGTGATTCCACAGGGAGCTCAAATCTGTTGAGTCTGGGAGGCAACGTTGACTTTTTCATAGTCATTTCCTTGCGCTTAATTTTTTTTTTCGTCAGTTGCCAGAATCATGGTGTGTCTGGTTGTGAAAGCCCGACGAAAAAAAAATGTTCCTTAATATCTCGGAAAGTAAGCCATAAATAGGAAAATGTATTAAGACTCACTTTCACCGTTTTACAATTACTTGTGACGGTCTCCATTTTTGGAAAAATATGAATTTTTAGAAAGTTTTGAATTGAAATTACTCGTTCAAATCCGAAAATCAAATTTTCCGCCCAAAATATCTATGAACCCTATTGCGGTTGTCGATTTGCAATAGATACACGCTCTTTTTCGATTAGCGATTCTGTTCGGTATTGTGTTTATCGACTAGTAGAATGTTTGCCGACTACGAATGGCAAAACAATCGCTGGCTGTTCTATCATTTTGTTTTGACAGAAACGTATTTCTATTTTGTTTTAAAATAGATTTCAAATCACAATGACGCAATTTTTTCTATTAAGTCTCGCAATACCAAAATGGCATCGTTTCTATTAGATCGATTTTATCGCAAATCGACAACCGCAATAGGGGCCTATATATGAACAAAATTACAAAATTTATTGGAAACTTTAAGATGGCGAACGGTGAGTCAAATATTATCGTATAGATCGTTCGGACATGAAATCGATGTTCTTTTATCTCCTCTACAACATTATTCTAAGCAAACTGTTCTACTTGTGGAATACTTTCCAAATTGAGCAACACTTTTTTTTTCGGTCTCTGAAAACCAGACCTACCAAGATTCTGGCGACTGACGCTTATTTCGATTATCAGCCATACCTAAACTATTGCAGTAAAAATTAAAGTACAGTGCTCATTCTTATGACGACAGCTCTGGCTTGAGCACCACTACGTTAGTATGCGTTGAAAGCAATAAAACAAGTTGAGGGGAAGTTGAATTGAATTCAAAAACAATGTTTTAAATAACTGGAACTAAAATAGATATTCGTACATATGGGGAATTTCATGCACAATCAGACACCACTTTGCCTTTGAATCTCTGCTTTTAAAAAATGTTTTTTCTTTTAGTGTGTACTGGTTGAAACTAGCCTTCATAATTTTTTTTTTTTAAATTTTTTTTTATCAAGCTATTTAAAAGAAGGGTAAAAATTCGTGAAACGGAACACCTGTGACCCGGTTACTTGGAAATGCGCGCCGAAGGAAGTTTTTTTTTTCATGTTGCGTAAAGAAAAATCAAATTCAAATTCGTTTATAACAAAATGCTTAAAACAACATTTTTTTTAATGGTGTAATAGTTTCTCTTTAAAAATTCAAAAAATTTTCAGCAACAAAATTGTCGAAAAAAATTTTCTTTGTGAGATATAAATAAATAAAAACTTTTCTGGAACTTATTAACTTACTACCTGTAGTTTTAAAATATCGCATTGTTTTGAAAATTTCAAGTAATCGGGTCATAAGTTGTCCGTTTCATAAACTTTCACCCAGATAGACATTTTTAAAGCTCTAACCATCGTATTTACTCCTGACCTTTAAAATTTCAGAAGAATCAGATGGGAATTGCCGAAGGAGTCATCGCCTAAATACGATATTTTAGCTTGCAACAGATCTATGAGACGAATAAATAAAATTTTTCAAGCGGAAAGTTTTGTATGGAAATATTTGTGGAAATAAAAAAGATCCAATTAGGTTACTGTAGCTGGTGGTGATTTGTATTGGTAACCACTTCAAATGACTCTAAAAATATGCCTTAGACTGAACACCGTAGCATGTACAATTGTGAAAGCTTGAATGACACATGTCGTTCAATGTCCAACGATCAAATTTTTGATCTGAGGTGAATCATAGAAAGAACCAATGGAGTCTTAAATTACTATCCACCAACTTTTCATCGGTTTCTAAGGCACAATTGACGAAATCAGCTTATACAAGATCACGGTGGAGTTTTGAGTCCAGATAAAACGAATATGATAAGACCGCGTAATAATAATGCCTTCATAAACCTGTACAGTATTTCGTTGAGATGAAGCGCAGTTTGAAGCAATATGTGAATTGGGCAAGAATCAACACGGAACGTACCATCTCTTTCGTGGCCACAGGGGTATGTACTTAGATAATATGTAGATTTTATTGACATGATCGCCATTCACGTGCATTGTTTCTGAGAAACCATCGCTTAGATCAAATATATACAGTGAAATCCCGATAAATCATACCCCGTTAATCCGAAAATCTCAATAATTCGTAAAAAACTGTTGGCTCCTTGAAAAAATCTCTTTAATTCGTAAAAAGTCGATACATTTTGGTCCCCTGTCTAATTCGTATATTTTTTTAACATACATAAGGTCTGTTTAATCTCTTATAAATCGTAATTGGATTTGAAAACCTCTTATAATTCGTAATGCAAAGCAAAATTCTATGGAACTATGGTTTGAAAAAAAAAAACGAAAAGTCAATCATAGTAGGCAGCTAAGGCTAAGTTTACCGTTCCCTATCTTGATGAAATTTTTTGTGTTTTTCGTGGTTCGTTGCTTTACCAGAGATGTGTGAAAAAGAAAGTGTTTCTTCTTCTTCTTTTAACCTCATTAAATTGAAATTTTGTTAATTCGTATTGTTCATATTTTAATCTCGCTATATCGAAACTTCGGTAAATCGAAAGCCCCTGTTATAAAAATTTGCTAGTCCCTTGCGATTGCGAATCATCGGGACTCTACTGTAGTAAAAAGAGTAAGACTAGTGATCAATCTAGTTAAACTTAAGTACTTGCTGTCTAGTAACAAGTGATGAGAGTTCAGTGAAAATGTGCATAGTATGCAAGCACAAGACACTGCCAGGGTTCCAATACCAAAATTAAGAGCGTTAGGCCTAGACCAATACTAAGTATTATGTGTTTAGTTTCACTGCTAGTAACAAAGATGCAACGGTACACCGTCTGCGGAAAAATTATTTAACTGAGAGAAAAATGTGGCATATCTCCGGCTCTGAAACTAGCTCTAGGGTCATACAAATGGGATTGTTTTTAATACAAGCAAGACCAAATATTGTCTGTTGTTCCACGAACAACTTTAGTATTCTCTGCGATCATTTTCGGTGTGTCGGAGAAGATACCATGCATGTATTTTGCTTAAACGAAGCACAAAATTGTTGTTCCGACACACAATAACTCTTTAGATACGCATCAGTATTTAAAAAAAATTAAATAGCTCGGAAAATTGGTGGATTACAATTAAAATTATATCTTAACTTAATTTGAGTTAAAACCTTGCCAGTCTAATTTCTTACAAGACTAATCTGGTCCATAACTGAATGAGAAAATTAAGGAAGGCTACGCAATTCAGAACGTCAATTCTTTTTTTATGAATTTCGAAAAATCCAATTTCTAATGGATATAACTTTAATTATAAAAAATTATAAAACTTAGTTAGAAGTTAAAAGACTTACCTTATCTTTGATTGACCATTTAAAATATTGCTTTGTAAGATCATGCAGCCAACTTCGAATTGCACATAAAATTCGCCACTAAAACCGTATAACACTTTGCATATCCTTGATCTTATTTTGCAATAGATTTACGCTTCCTTTCATTTGTGCACGTACGGTTGTCAACAACTTAACTTTTGCTGCTGCTTATTTGCTGGCTTACTGGCTCTTGGCATTGAGTTAGCCATAATTAATTACCAAACGCGCGCACATAAAGATCGCACATGAGATCGTAATACGATAATAGGTGTGCCAAAAAGCCGGACTGAACACGGAAAAGTTAGAGTGCGCGCACTTTGCAGAAAGATCAGTAAAAGCAGATGATCAGTTGTGTAGATCAGCTGCTACTGAATGTTGTCGTAGGCCAGTGTAAGTAGTAGTAGTAGTAGTAACACAAGCAGCAATGAAGCACGCGCGCGCGCGCGCGAATTACAAATAAAGCTGCTGATGATGATGATGACGACGACGACGACGTTTGCGTGTAGAACAAACTAAGATGCTAGTTTCAGATAAATGCGTACTTAGAGAGTAAAGTTGGATGAAGCACAAAGGCCGCTGCTACTATTGCGGGCTGACACCCGAAACGCGGATAATGATCTCGTTGCAACTGTGCGCAAAATTCGAGAAAAAACGATCAACGATCAGTTGATATCAGCGCGTAAAGAAAAACCGCCGGCATGCGATTTACTTTTCTATGCTTAGAATACACGCGAACTCTTTGCGTAAACTGAGACTTAATAAAAATTTTTTTGTTTTCTTTGATAATTTGGAGAGATTTGCAATTTTAAGCTGAGGATCATTTCAGTAGTTTAGCAGTTATCACACGCAAAATTTTATGTACACTCAAAATTTATATCCAATTGATACACTCACTCTCATTTCTTGCGTACTCTTACGCGATTGCTGATCCTTATTAATGTATTGCGGATCGTAGTTTACTACTGACGATTTTTCACATGAACGCTTTTGATTCAATTGCACTTGCGCATTTTTTTTTACTTTTTTGGGAACGGTTGCACTTTTTTTTATTTTCTTTTTGCTGGCTACTTTGGCGAGCGCGTGCGTCCGCTTTCGTTTGATATCTCATAAGAATCAACCAACAACGTTTTACATTAACAACAAAAGCAATGAATTGAGTTAAGTTAAGTTCGAGTTCTTCAAACAACTCGACTTCGGCTCGACACGGCTTACTGTGGAAGTCATCACTCGGCGGTAACACCAACACGAAAACAGATATCAAATACAGTGATACTTACACTCACGCACTACACAACCCAGTTGGAAATTTGACTTGAAATAGTCTGAACTTGTCTTAGTATTCAAAGGAGTGAGTTTCAAGGAATTGACTACCTTTCGAAACTGCTTAAGCTTTTGCCGAGCAAATGGTGAGAATACTCAGAAGCCTGAAATGCCTGATTTAATGAGAGAAAGTGGTTTTAGCGCCTTGTTGCGTCTCTTACTGGAATGATCGAAGGCTATCTGAGGCTCCTCAACCAGTACGTTTGCTTAGATGTTGACATTAACTGCTCATTCATAAGTACTTCAGCGGTTTCTACTTCCTCATCGTTGGAGCTTCTGCAATATGCAGTGCCGATTGGGTAGGTCGAGTTTTCTGAAAAACACACCAATTGCACACTGGGCCATTTAAGCTCCCATGAGAGTGAGTTGAACCGAAAAGAGTTCTCAGTCCTTACATAGCCTCTTCAATAGCATATGGTATCTAACTAAAACACTCTGCGTTAGCGCGGTGGTTATAAAAATCCGTTCAGCGTAAGCGCTTTCACGTGAACTGAATACGAGCCGCAATCTAATTTACATTTTCAAACTATTGCGAAATTTGTCATTGCTGCCGATGATGGCATCTGTATTCCATTTATTCCTGGTAGGAATATGAATCTTATAAATCTTATCGTCAGCTGAAGTTCATGGCGAAGTCCGAGAAGAAATATGCAATTGTGGTAGCCTTTTTCTAGACAAGCTTATATTTGGACTTTATTTATTTTGGCTTTGACTGTATGGTGAAAATATTATAAAGAAAGTCTCAATTTTTTGTTCTTTAACCCTGATTCTCCCCAGGGGACGCTGTCAGATTCATAAGATCTGTAGTGTTTCAATGTCTTAACATCCAGTATTATCATCTGTCTTGCAATTATATTATCAACAAGATTATGATCATCCTGGCAAAGAAAGTTTGCATCTACTCTGTGGAGAAAGCTATTCACGTGCGTATAACTAAATTAAGTGGAAACTCATGAAAACTTCATGGGATTTTTGGCTATACCCGTATAGGTCCCATCAGGCCTAGAACAGAGGTATCCTTAGCGATGAACTTGCAAAGCGAAAGAATATACAATTGAAGTACTAGGTAGTATTAGGCTACTTATATATTGTTAATTTGATTGTCTTGTTTGATAGCATATCCAAGGCTGTACATATTCATAATTTCATTCCCGACACCCGTGTACTTTTCATGGGCCTCACCTTACACGTACATATGTTGGTTTAAAGTTCTTGACACATTCTTATGACCATCGTCAGCAGTAATTCCTACTTGGGTGTCTGAAAACACCACGTTGTTGTTACATTTGAGCCATTTTTGATCGTAGGCTGATCACCTCTTCACTGCGTAGTGGTTATATCTAAGTAGTTGTTATTGTTGTTGTCATATATGTGTAGGCCAAAGTCTTCACCTATGAAAGTGACTGAATGAAATAATAAATAAATTTAAAAAAAAAAATAAATTCAACTTTACGTTTTTCCCCCGCAATTTTCAATTGCTTTTCATTCTGTTGTATTTTCTTTTCATTTTTTTTTTTTAGTATTCAGTTTTTTATTTCATTTTCTCCCTAGTCGGCCAACATCCCGTCCGGCCCATTCATTTAAAGAGGCGTATGTCTAATTTTTCTGAATGTGTTTGTGTTGTGCTGTGAATTTGCAAGCGTATTTGTATGCGCAGTATTCCAGCCCCCGTTTATTTTTGCTTAGTGCTGATTTTATTGGGTAACATGCCTCGTGCCGCAGGGTTGTGTGGGTTGTGTTTTCCATCACCATCGTTCATTATTATCATCAGTATTCTATGAAGTTTTTATTTTTTCTTTACTTGTATTTATCTCATGGTGCCTTTAATTAATTTCTTTTTGCAACCTACTCGTTTATGACAAAAAACTTGCGCTCTGAAAGTTTAAGATCGGTGCTCCAGTTTCATAAGCAATTATTACTCCATCATGAATAATTTCGAGATCTTAGCGTGCTGTGTATCCTGAAATGAAAAGTATTTTATTTGATATAAAAATTTGTATTTAAAGCATAATTTTTATAGCTATCCTTATGTTTATGATTTGTTAGAGTTCGGTTTTATCATGTAGTAATGATATTCCTTCGGATTAGTACACAGAAAATATCAAAAAAATTCATAGCAATAGAACGACGATTTGGTTTTAATCCCGGCTTACTTGAACTAAGTGAATTTTCAACTCAAAAACTAAAAAGCAAAGTATAAACTGACAGTTTTTCAAATCTTGATTAATTGATTTTAAAGTGTTTTTGGAAAGATTAGATACCCCCATATGCGTATTAAACGGGCCGAAATATGGTCGTCGCAGTATGAATTTCAAATTTTGTTTTTTTGCAAAATGTATAGTGGCCTCATCCGGATTTATAATTTGATATAAAAAATACGACATTTAAGAAAACTGTAGTTAAAATATGAAAATCAATTCATAGCTGAAAAATCCTTATGAGAGTGCAAAAATTAACCCCATTGTTGGCTTACTCTACTACCAAGCTATTTACTGAAGTTATAGCCTGAATTTCAAAACCTTAGGATTTTTATTGATTCCGGACTAATACTTTCGAACTTGTAGCTGAAGTGAGTTGGTATTGCCGATGAACTGGTCTCTAAAACAAATTTACCTTCTTTTCTCGTTAAATATCGTGCTATGATTTATAAAATTTTTCAGTTAATTTAGTGTCTTCCATTGGCCCGTTGTTCCCGAGTCAATGTAGTCAACAGAAATTAAACTTTTGATCCTTCAGAAATGTTTATTTTTTTTTCGCTTCTGGCATCTTTTTTTTCAAATCGATTTAAGCAGACCCCACTAATATCATCGATTAGCATGAAATTTACAAGTATTTTTCTACGTACAATTTTAACCTTCCGTTTACCAACAACTTTTTGCTACGTCAACGCCTGAAATGATGCCCAGGAACCTGCTCTATTAATATGGCATGTAATGCGATTAATTGAGCCTTTGGTTAAGCTCTAGTAATGTTATAATCTTCTCTAAGACTGCTGCACCAAAGCCAAGACAGCACCTTGTCCATAATTCACTTGACGCTCTTCAACAGGCTGCATTCCGCTGTACATAAGAACCTTCATTTTGAAAACTTTTAGATGGAACGTGTTGGGTGAGGTGAATTCAGCCGCGATAGGAGGATAATTACTTATCAACAGCCATAGATTCATGCGGTGTATACGCTCTTTCCAAATAAGCCATCATCACTATCCATAAGTTACATATCTGGAGCTGTCTTCTCACTTTCTAGTAGGCTTGCTGCACAAATATTTCCATTATTAAAGCGAATAGTAATGATTTCTACTCATTGCTGCTTTATATTGAGGCATATTAGTGTCATTACAAAACTATTTTACTGGCACAGAAATCAACCGATAATAACCTAAATGCAGCAACATAGCGAGATATGCATGGAAATTCCTCAGCTGCATAGAAATGTACAAAACAGCGCTCAATTCATGTCTAAATTTCTCAGAATATACATTCTCTATCGCTCTCTTACCTATCCATAAAATATGGATAAAATATTTAGATGAAAATGGCGCTTAAAAATACGAACAAACTGCAGGTAAGTTCCTGCGGGCCTTGTTGGTCATCGACGTCATAATTGCCTTCGAGTTGACGATTATGTTAAAAAACTTTATGTAACATTCTATCATCAATTTTACATATATTATTTACAGACGTCAGGGAGGCTCGAGATATTGGGTTGAGCCATTTTGAAATTCTGCATTGTTGAAAGCTTCATAGACCCCTAAGGACTTTGTCGGCCATCGGAGGGTTAAGAGATCGGTATATATTTTATTTTGTATAACTACTTTAAAATTATGTAAAATATATATGAGCTATGAAAAACTTTATTTAAAATCTTAATTTAATGGATTTTATGAAAAGATGACATTCAGTGGAATATATTGCTAGCATCGTAAGTCCATCACTTTTTTTTTTCCTTGAAGCTTTTTTTTATCAACAGAAAACGGCTTAAATTATTATACATTTGATAAAATTGCCAACTGTTTGTCCTTAATTTAGAGCATTTTTCTTACGATTTCAATTGAGTAGAATATTCAATTGAGCGGAATATTTGCACTTTTGCCAAAGTGCATTTTTTTCAAAAACTATATACACTAGAGATCCTCCTCCACACCTCCCACCAAAATATGTAGACAGCACCATCGTTACCTAAAACGAGATGTAAATAACATGTGTATTAGGGTGTGACATTTTTGACCAACTTTTTTTTTCAACTAAAAAACAGGCTTTAAACTTTCAGAAAGGTGAAAAAGGTAGCCTCTAAAAATTTGAGCTCTTAATATTAACAGTAAGAGGTCCCTGTTTCTAACTTTCCATTTTCCATATAAATTACATGAAAAAAAAAATCATTTTTTTTTCTTATTGTTGTAGCTTGACATGAGAGCATTGTAGAAATGAACTGAAACATTATTTTAGTAGGAAATTGAACGCTCTACAAAAAAAAAAAAAAAAAAAATAAATGATATTATTTTATTATTTGATTAACTGGTAAACAAAATTAATTATGCATTAGGCTCAGTAAAATTATAGACTAAAATTTTTTTTTTTTTTTTTTTTTTTTTGTAGAGCGTTCAATTTCCTACTAAAATAATCCTTCAGTTCATTTTTACAATGCTCTCATGTCAAGCTACAAAAATAAGAAAAAAAAATAATTTTTTTTCCATGTAATTTATATGGAAAATTTAAAGTTAGAAACAGGCACCTCTTAATGTTAATATTAAAAGCTCAAATTTTTAGAGGCTTCCTTTTTCACCTTTCTGAAAGTTTAAGGCCTGTTTTTTAGTTGAAAAAAAAAAGTTGCTCAAAAATGTCACACCCTAATATGTATATTAATGCTCTCAATTACGGAAAAACAGTTTTCGGTAGTTTAAATCCACTCTATAATACTCTATACTCTAGAAAATTGAGTTTAAAAAAGTTCGACATCACTTGTTGGCATTGTCAACATCCGGCGTCAAAACGTTCATCGGCCCGGCCAGTTCGCTGACAATGCCAACAGACTGCAACAATCTCACAACATGTTGTCAACTTATAAATTTGTTAGAATATTTCTTGTTGAATGGTTAACGCATTTTATTCACTTTAACTCGTTTTAGACTGCGTATCGAATTACAAAACAATTTGTTTAAAAGTTTTTCTTTCTGCTTGCCAATGTGTGCATGCAGATATATTTTTATTTATTATTTTAATTTCCCGCGCATTTTCAATGGCGACGCTCTGACAACAAAAATGAATGAGGTCTTACCTACTATTTATTTGTTATTTATTACAAAAAGTACTATTGTATGTAAAGCCAACAACGTCAACACTGAAGTTGCAATTTATTTTGGTGTTGTTGTTTTTGACAGACAGCGCACGCTTGTTCTTCACTACAGCGTGTGGCAGATGATGTCATTCAAAAGAGACTTGGACCACACAACAAAGAAAGAAAAATTGTCTTCTAAATGTTTTGTTAAATGCACTCATTAATTCAGGTTGGAATATGGTATATATGTACGTATGACTTCAAAATAAATAGTCTTAAAGGATGAAGTGTGGAAAGGTTAAGATTAAGTCCATTGTATTGAGTGCTATGCAAGCGGTGCTATCGTCTTGTTGATACCACCGTTTTCCAACTACAGTTCATCCAATTTGTGTATCAAATATCACATAACAATGACAATTGACATTTTCTAACATTCTCGGTCGAACGATATGTCCTTGGGCTGTCAGTCCTTAGTCCAAGAAAGTCTAGGACATCACTTAAGTAATAAAAACATGTAAGAGAAGAGATTAAGCAGCCAGCTTGACGATAAATTGGCAAAAACACATTAAAGCTTTGAAGTTCCATATTGTTCCCAAAAGAGTGGTAAGAGTTCAATGTCACTTATCTTCCTGAGTTGATCAAAGCTACCCGGAGATTCAAATGACTCTGAAAAGTTCGTGTTACGGTGCGTTTGATAGCGGTGACTTTAGTTTTGGGACGCAGTGTATGTAGAGGTGGTATAGTACCGATTCTCTCATTTCCTGATCGTTACAGTTCTTACAATAGCCCCAGTCAGGTAGTGCGTGCTTTTCAATTAACGTGTCAATTTCATAGTGTCCCTTAAGAATCTCTGTGATCATCTTTTAATTTTACTGTCCTTTTATTGGTTCAAAGTCACCTATACCAATTTTGAGACTCTATTTCAAAAGAGGCGAGCCACCGTCGATTTATTAATTCGTTAGCTCTGCTCTCTAGTTCTGTGTTTGTAAGAGGTTGTTAGTTTAAGCAAGAAATTAGATTTTCAATATTCCTTCTTTGATGGGATGTTGAGTGTTTAAGTCTTTAGATTTTTTTTATAGATACCATCCAACCGTTTTCAACTTATTCAATATTTTTCCAATTTTGCAATATAACTATCGCTCGATTTGTCAACTTTTTATATTTTTATCATCCTTCACTAACTTTCAATTGTTTCGATCATTATCGACCCACTTGAATCGAATTTTTCGATGCAATTTCAAGATTACAAACTTCTTCGATAGTCTTCAGCACTATATCTTATTCAATTTATTTCTAATATTTTTTCAATTCTATCTCATCAATAAATTTAATTTTCATTCGACATTTATCGATGTTTATTCGTTACTTTTTGACTTGCATCAATTTTAAAATTTTCGACTTAAATCGATGATAATTATTAATCTAAATATACCGCATTTTTCTGTAGTTTCCGATATTTCTCAACTAACTTGACAATTTTTTTAATATTTTTCGACAAAATTAACTTTCTTCTGACTTCTATGGTTTTCAGTACTACTTATGTAAAACTTCTAGACTTTTATAAACTTTTTTTATCGGTAAATAAAGGCCAAAACTTTCGTAGTGAATTTTGAAACAGGACCCTATGCTCTGCAGTTGAGTAAAAAACGGAACGGAACTATGAATATTCGAAAATTCAGAAATCTTGATATATAGTATGGCAAATATATAATTTTTTGAACCAGGAGAATATTTCATTGGTTGATGATTTACCAAACTTACTTAATATTGGATGGACCATTTATAATTTGGAATTTGACCTGGCTATAAATAAAAAACGAGTACTTTTTTTTAATAAGTTTTTTTTTTACGGGAAAATACAATAATTCCGTTAAGTTATGAAATACTATTTCATTCAAATACCTTTTACGGCTGGTCCTGCAATAGCTCATGCAATGAACCCAATTCTTCATTATAATCGATGGTGAGGAACTTTTCTTCACCATTGGCTGCTCCTATTTCTACATCAAGTGGTTGTTTAAGTACATCACTACCTGCAAAAATAGGCTGCAAAGAATCAATTATCATTACGTGATAGCGATCAGGATTCACTGTAACGTATCTTCCTTTCTCATCTTCAAAGGTAAATGGCCCTTATAACCCCACGCCGATACAGAAACCACACCAAACAGTTACTCCTGGAGGGTACATTGCCTTTTCAGCAATAACTTGTGGATTTTCTATGCCCCAAAAAGCAACAATTTTACATTTTTACGTAGCCACAGAGGTGGAAATGATTTTCGAGAATCTGGAACGTTATTTTTACAGTTTCACCATTTTGCAAGTGAGTTTTTATTGTTTCCCAATGTTGTGCAAGCGCATATCGATCCATTTCCTTAACCGATATAAATCTAACTTTATTTAACTTTACGACTAACATACACTCAAAAAAATTCCCAAATCTAAACGTTCCCCCATATGAGGCGTTTCGTCTGTCTGACTTATAAAAACAGAAAATATTATTAATTACATTGTTGTTTTGAAAAAAACTTTAAGTTTTCAATCTTCTATGGGGTAATTTATTTGAACTAAACTTGGAAATTGACCAAAACTAAAATGTGGTGCTTTTATTTATATTCACATCAAAATTATAATGAGAAACTTTCAATAGAAATAGCATTTTTCAAAAATTCAGAAAAACTAGAGGGTATAGAGTTAGAATTTCAGTTTCAATTCCATTTTTACTGTTTTTGTGAATTAAATATATATATTAATACATACATACCAACTATAGCTATAATTGACGCAATAAATGACAAAATATTAATATAACAGGTGCGCCATCTCAATTCGGTCAATGGAAATATTGAATAACTTAAACAGCTTGCGCCATTACAATATATCTCAATTAATTTTTTGGGGTGAGCGCTATAATTGGCGAGACAAAATCAAGCTCTTTTCTGGGATTTTCCATTATATTGGCCAGCGTCTCAGGCGATATGGCTGATTTCAGCTCGAATGTTGCCTTTAAGCTCTTTTATAAAAATATAAAAAATAAATAAAAAACGTTCGTTAGAGTCGAATACGAAGATCTCGGTTGCCATTCAATATCGACACTATTTTGGCGCGTTTTTCGGATATCCCGATGAATGGTTAAAAATGTATTGAATTGACGTTTCTAAATCGTGCATTATGACTTATTGTAAAAGTTATTTAAAATTTCCATTCCACATTCAGATGACCCACGCTGTATTTTTTTCAAAACATCAAATATATCGTAACATTTTATGTTTGCAATTATATTTAATTAAAAAAAATGTTTTATAAGTTTATTCACTTATTTTTAATAAATTCTGAAATGTGCAAAAATGGTTCCAATTTAGCGAAAATAATTCATTGAAAATAATCAGCTGCAATGCTACAAACTAAAAAAATCCGCAAAGTCGGAAGACTCAGAATCGAACATGTATCGTTCCAAATACATGTACCTATGTATGATATTTGTAAGGGCATTATTTCAAAGCAAACCACAACACTGCTAGCGCAAATTTTGTGAAATATTTCTAAATACAACTTTCTGAATATGGCAACACAGATAAAAAATCATATATTTAGCTATTCAACCATGCAAATGTTAAAATTTGATATTTATGATGTTTACGAATATTCAGCACATATGATATGTGGGTGTAACTAGTCTTTTTGTCTTTGTCTAACTTCTCGAGTGCATCTCTTTCATATTTTTTTAACTACTTGTTGTTACTTACTACTATAAATCCACCTACATACATACATATCCTTTTAACTACTCTTTTATATACTTTCCATATTAGTTATACATTTCATATAACTTCCATGAACAGCTGCAAGAGTTTTCATTAAAACATAACGGTACAGTGTTGCCAACATTACGCAAAAAAGAAAATATGAATAAAAACTATCGCGCTCGTGTGCTGTTGATGTAGCACAATGAATTTTATCAATGAACACACCCACATGTCATTTTATGGCCAACTACCGAGTGGGCGCCCTCAATTACTTCTGTTTTTCATGTGTTTTCAGTTCAAGCTTTTTGAATGACAAAAAAAAAAACAAACGCCGAAAGAATAGCAATAAAAACATATCGAATAAAAGCTTTTTAAGTACAGTGAAAGCCAATTTAATTATTAAAAAAAATGTTTTAAAAACATAATTCTTTACTAAATATTTGTTACATTGTTACTGTACGCTCATAGAATTTTTGTGAGATGCGTTGTTGTTGCTGCATTGCATATTTCGATATTGTTGTTGTTGCAATCATATCTGGTCTGGTGGTATATGAGATAAACCTACGTTTTAGATTATTTTTGCAATTTTTTTTTTTGTTGTCAATTTTTGTATGCTACGGTTTGTCTGAGACACGCGAGTTGAAATGCTTTATAGGTTTTGGAATGAAATGTTCTTTTAAAATTTTATTTTTAGAACGAAGTTCTATGTCAATGTGCTTAATTTTTTTTTAATTAGCAGGAACTAAGTTGGTTGTGCTGTAACTATGAGCGTAATTTTATTAACTTTCCAACAGTGTTTAATGCACACTTTGGTGATGAAATTAATCCACATCGTTCCCGAATTGACGTTAGATGACAAGTTTTAGCTTCACTCAGATTATTATTGCTATTGTTAGCTTTGATTACTAGTAGCTTTTCCAACCCGATTAAAAATTGGATATGGGACAGTTTTCGAATTGATTTTTAGATTTTATGTGATATGCCAGTGACCGACAAAAGTCTACATACACCTCCACTTTCTGCCAGATCCAAATGCATACAGAGGACATAGAGGAAATGTAAAGAATGGCGATGCCTACGTAACGATTTGGGAGCCGTCGCACAGTGGATCGTGTCGCGATCAAACATCAAAAATATATTTGTCTTGAAACACGGCAAAGTGGGCATCGTAAAGGAAATACTTCAAAAGAAGTAAACCTAAAATATTTGTCGAAAAATATAATATTTGTAGATTCTGTAACCTTTTGAAATCAGTACTTTTCGACAATTTTATTGTTATAGATTTTTTTTTTTTTTGAGTATTTAGGAAGAAATAATTTTAATTTTGCATTTAAAAAAAATTATCAAAAAAAAAATTACATTGGATTTTTTAATTTAAAAAAAGTATTCAATTGAAGCAGTCAAACACAAAAAATTCACACCAAGTCACGCGTTCATATTAACAAATAGAGAGAACAAAGAAGATATTTATCAAATACTGTAAGAATAAATGACAAATAAAGCATTAAGGTAGTACTCAGACTTAAGAATCATAAGTGCAAATCCCGACTGAACTATGGGGTGATTCACTTCGAAATTTTTTTTTTAATTTTAAATAAAACACTTCAAATGGAATTGGCTATTATTATGACCCGAAATAACAAATTCTGACATGAACTTTTTACAGATAATTTCATTCAAACGTTGGCCGCGACGACGCCGAAGATGTTCCATTCGGATGGTCCAATTTTCGAAATATATCGCGAAATACGCGAGTAATGCTGGCTTTCAAGTGTTGAATCGTAACTGGAATAATCACCGAAGACTTTTGACTTAACATAACCCCAAAGAAAAAAAATGTAGGTGTGATATCACATTATCTAGGCAATCATCTTGATTTTATAATTGCAAAAATTCATGTGAACTTTGAGTGAATATAAAGTGGAAATTTTAGAGTTCTTAATAAATTTCCACAATTTACAAGCGTTGTTCTGGTGTAAGTCTTTCCATAATGAAATGTGAAACCATACTAAATAAAAATAAGAAGCAAATCTGTCAAAAAAAAAAATGAAAAAAAAACCTAAGAGACCAAATGAATCACCCTACACATATGCATTTTAATAATGAGACTTCCAAAACATTAAGAACAACAACCAGGACACGACCCTCTCCAACTTGGTTCAAATTTTGCATGGGTATATACATTAGGGTGTTTATTTTGAAAATTTTGTAGATTTATTTTATTTTTTGATATGTTTTAGCATTATTAGCATGATAATTGTTACTATTCTAAGCTTCCAAGCTCAAACCTGTAAACAGCGAGGAGCTATGCTTCACATATTTAAGGGGGTTGTAGGGTTAACTATGAGGATATCACCAAAGGATATTAGACTTTCCTGAATCCAATAATATGATGACTAGGGCTATGCCTATATATAACGAAGAAACACATAATTACATTTCTTCAATTTAATTAATTGAGGTTTTTCTCTGTTTTCAGGAACCAGAAGTCACGAACGTGGGTTCTGGTGTAAAAATCGAAGTCAAATTAAACGCTGCCTTTGCTGTTGTCAATAACTATGATGATTCCCAAGTTGATTAGGATTTCGTTCATAAAACCCTTACAGACATTTGGTCGACTAAATTCCCCCAAAAACCATTCGATTTTGCAAAGGAGGGATAATAATTTACACATATACACATGCAGCCTCATCATATAAAATTGCACCTTCCGATCGTCGGTAAGTCTAAGTTTCCGGCAAGATTACGTATACTCGCCATTGCCACAGCAACTTATTTGGTTTCAGTGGTCGAAATTATTAAATTAATTGAGGATTTGGTGAACAGAACGGCACATGCCCATTGTCGGTCATTTGATAGAGTCGTGCTCATTATACTAACCAAAAAAGTAATTTTAATCTCAGCCATTTCATAAACGCAATAGATATCATAGTTTTTTGATAGCAAACTCCAGGTGTTCGTGCATAAAGGCACATGTCCTGAAAATATTTATACTTTTTAACAATTCTTGATTGTGTATTTTCAAAAGTGCACGTATTTCATTTAAAAATGTTTGTACTCAACAAAGAAAGTTCAAAGCGCCACATTGTAATAATATGCGCACATGTTCATTAAAGGGTATTACAAAAAGACACTTGTGCATTAAAGTGATTACTAAAAAGGAACAAGTCCACTGAAGGGCTTAGCAAAAAGTCACACGTACATGAAATAGTTTCCCAAAAAGGCATATGTCTATAAAAGGGTTTAAAAAAAAGCCACATGTTTATTTAAAGATTAAACAAAAATCTACATACCCAGTTGGGCCCAGCAAAAGACCACATGTCCATTTTTTCCTGTTTTCTCTTAAAGCACTAAACATTTCCAAAAAAAATTATTTTTTTTTTTTCTAATTGAGCTAAAATAGTTAAGCGAACTGGCATAATCCTAGTAAGTGAATCTGATCAGTTCAGAGTTTTTTCCAATTCCTGAACACTTTTAGCAAGTGAACTATGCCGTTCTGATCGTCCAATCCTCAACTATAGGATATATAAAATTAAAATGTGCTCGTTGTAAAATAAATTTTGTGATTTTTTTCTTACTTTCTTATAGTCACGAAGGTATCGGCAACCGCTTTATAAATTCTCAGACCCAATGAGAACATCAAACATAGAATACTACGGCAAAAGATATTATCGACTCGAGGTGAAAGTTGAAATGTTACTACGAGAGTTCTTGGACTATCTCGAGCAGAAAGAAGCAGTTTTGTTTATGAACTTGTATGTTTAAATTTAGAGAATAAAATAATGAGATATTTCGAATTCATATTAAAATATCTAAATATATTAAAATAAATATAAGCTAAAAAAATAATTTGAATGTAAATATTTATTATTAAATAAAGAATTGGTAAAAATTTGATATTTTTAACATTTCTTTACATTCTGTTGTTTTATTCCGTAAGCAAATGGGTTATTAGGGTTGGCTTACAAAAAAGGTTTATTAAAATATGGTAGGACCAACAATTGCGAAGGAAACGTTCGTTTGCAACCTTCTTGGTTTCTGAGGAATGAAACGCAAAATTCACACTTTTGTTTGGCATAATACGGATTGATGTATAAATACTATAATGTGAGAAAGGTCTCTGTAAAAGTTCTTGCTTTCATTTTGTCAAAAGAGTTTTCAACTAAATGTCGAAATTCCTATTAAAATTGGAGAGAATGTCCTATTCAGTGACTGCTGGAATATCCCCTAGATTTTCTATTTTCTTGCTCAACGCATTAAAAATCGAAGTTTTTCGTGGGGCAGACTCGCTCACTGCAAACGCACATAAATAATGTTGGTAAAATGGAAACCATATGGATCCTATTACATTTGTTAAAAGCTTAAACAAGAAAACTCAACGCAAAAAAGGACACCTCACTTATAAAAATCGGTTCAGTAATAGTTGAGCCATATCATTTTAAAGAAGAGCAAATAATTTGTGTTACTGTCGACTGGTTTTTGATCGCCTGCTGTTTTCATACTTTCATATGATAGAATACGCTCCACAGACATAGCTTTCCGAATTTTATTAAAATTGGTTGATCCGTTACCAAGTTACAGGCATTTTAAAAATTGTTTTGATTACAGCGCCCTCTATGTGCCATTTATGTTATTATTTCTTCTATTACCAAAAACTAGATTATCTAATGAAAAAAATGACACCCCATTTGTAAAAATCGGTTCAGTAATAGCCGAGCAATAACGATTTCAAGTAAATGAAAAAACCCCGTTAGCTTGCTGCTGGTTCATGGTGGCCTGGTGTTTTGCAAATTTTTACGTATTGAATTTTTTCGTGCGGCAAGAAAAATTCACTGGCTGCTAACGCACATAATAATGTCGGTAAAAAAGAAACCATAGCTCCTAAACTACTGAACCGATTTTTACAAATGAGGTGTCATTCTTTTTGTCTTGAATAGAAGAATAACTTCGTTTTATTAAAGTTTCAAAAAATTGTTCGTACGGTGCGCTGTGAGCAAAATAATGATGCTTTTGCCAATATGCCAGTTAACGCTTACTTATTTGATTTTCTATGAGGTTAGTAGCATTTCTTCAGTTCATAAAAAATTGCATTGCATTTTAATAGTTACAGATTTTAACATGTGTCACTTTAAAGTGAAAAGTCAGATTAAGACAATTCATTTTTCGCAAAGTAGTAATTAGTGCATATTTGAAAACTTGTTTTGAATTAAGCACCCCTCTACATAAACTAAATAATTACATTTGGTAGTAACACTAACTAGAATACTTAGCCCAAAAATGACACCTAATACTATGATGAAAAAAGCAATTTTAAATTAAAATGTCGGTAACTTTATAAGCAAAAGATTGTTGCTCTTGAACGTACCTATCCATTTAAATGAAAATTTGGCAGATCGAAATGAGTGAAACGGATTTGAAAATATCAAAAAAAAATATCCTTTTCATAATATTACTACCATCATTATCATTTTCTTAAATTATTTGAACCAGCAGCTATGTAACAGCTGGATAACATTTGGTACATGTGTTTTATGGTCTGTGCCGTTTTCGAGTAATATTGAATCAAAATTTTCAATTATTAAAAAATGACACACCCCACTTTTTTAGTTCTGCCCACTTTTGGAAAAATTTAAGATGTTTATCACCTGCATCTGTCTATCAAATTTCATTAAAGTATATTGAAGGGTTTGCGAGACATGACGCTATGAAAATAAAAGTTTAGGGATGTGCCGCGCCTCTGAAAGGGCCTCTGACAACTTAAAACCAAGCCCAATCTTAATTTTGTTCACATATGCACCTAACTCCCAAGTTTGATCAAAATCGCTACACCCGTTTTCGAAATAAAATCTGAATATATATATGCATATATAAAATATATATCAATATATATGCATACAATTTTAGCTCGTTTAAGTAAAGTAGAATACGACAAAAATAATGACACCTCATTTGTAAAAATCGGTTCAGTAGTTTAGGAGTTATGGTTTCTTTTTACCAACGTTGTTTATGTGCGTTTGCAGCGAGCGATTTGCCCGCGCCACGAAAAAATTCAATACGTAAAAATTTGCAAAACACCAGGCCACCATGAACCAGCAGCAAGCTAACGGGGTTTTTTCATTTACTTGAAATCGTTATTGCTCGGCTATTACTGAACCGATTTTTACAAATGGGGTGTCATTTTTTTCATTAGATAATCTAGTTTTTGGTAATAGAAGAAATAATAACATCAATGACACATAGAGGGCGCTGTAGTCTAAAGAGTTTTTAAAATGCCTCTAACTTGATAACGGCTAAGCCAATTTTAATGTAATTCGACAATCTATGTTTGTGGGGCGTATTCTATCATATAAAGGTGTGTAAACTAACAGGTGATCATAAACAAACAGCAAGTAACGGATATTTTTTACTTAACTTGAAAACGCTATTGCTCGGCTATTACGGCATCGATTTTTACAAATGAGGTGTCATTTTTTTTGTTAGATAATCTAGTTTTTGTTAATAGAAGAAATAATAACATAAATGGCACATAGAGGGCGCTGTAATCAAAACAATTTTTAAAACGCCTGTAACTTGGTAACGGATAAACCAATTTTAATAAAATTCGGAAAGCTATGTCTGTGGAGCGTATTCTATCATATGAAAGTATGAAAACAGCAGGCGATCAAAAACCAGTCGACAGTAACACAAATTATTTGCTCTTCTTTAAAATGATATGGCTCAACTATTACTGAACCGATTTTTATAAGTGAGGTGTCCTTTTTTGCGTTGAGTTTTCTTGTTTAAGCTTTTAACAAATGTAATAGGATCCATATGGTTTCCATTTTACCAACATTATTTATGTGCGTTTGCAGTGAGCGAGTCTGCCCCACGAAAAACTTCGATTTTTAATGCGTTGAGCAAGAAAATAGAAAATCTAGGGGATATTCCAGCAGTCACTGAATAGGACATTCTCTCCAATTTTAATAGGAATTTCGACATTTAGTTGAAAACTATAACTAAAAGATATTATTGTGATTGATCTGAAAGATATGCGCTTCGGGTTTTGACAAAATGAAAGCAAGAACTTTTACAGAGACCTTTCTCACATTATAGTAACTATACATCAATCCGTATTATGCCAAACAAAAGTGTGAATTTTGCGTTTCATTCCTCAGAAACCAAGAAGGTTGCAAACGAACGTTTCCTTCGCAATTGTTGGTCCTACCATATTTTAATAAACCTTTTTTGTAAGCCAACCCTAATAACCCATTTGCTTACGGAATAAAACAACAGAATGTAAAGAAATGTTAAAAATATCAAATTTTTACCAATTCTTTATTTAATAATAAATATTTACATTCAAATTATTTTTTTAGCTTATATTTATTTTAATATATTTAGATATTTTAATATGAATTCGAAATATCTCATTATTTTATTCTCTAAATTTAAACATACAAGTTCATAAACAAAACTGCTTCTTTCTGCTCGAGATAGTCCAAGAACTCTCGTAGTAACATTTCAACTTTCACCTCGAGTCGATAATATCTTTTGCCGTAGTATTCTATGTTTGATGTTCTCATTGGGTCTGAGAATTTATAAAGCGGTTGCCGATACCTTTGTGACTAAAAGAAAGTAAGAAAAAAATTACAAAATTTATTTTACAACGAGCACATTTTAATTTTATATATCCTATAGTTGAGGATTGGACGGTCAGAACGGCATAGTCCAGTTGCTAAAAGTGTTCAGAAATCGGAAAAAACTGTTTTTGCCTCTGAACTGATCAGACTCACTTACTAGGAACTATTTTAGCTCAATTAGACCAAAAAAAATATTTTTTTTTGGAAATGTTTAGTGCTTTAAGAGAAAACATGGAAAAAAATGGACAAGTGCTGTTTTGCAGGGCCCAACTGGGCATGCACATTTTTGTTTGACCCTTAAATGGACATGTGACTCTTTTTTAAACCCTTTTATAGACATATGCCTTTTTGGGAAACTATTTCATGTACGTGTGACTTTTTGCTAAGCCCTTCAGTGGACTTGTTCCTTTTAGTAATCACTTTAATGCACAAGTGTCTTTTTGTAATACCCTTTAATGAACATGTGCGCACATTATTACAATGTGGCTCTTTAAACTTTCTTTGTTGAGTACAAACATTTTTAAATGAAATACGTGCACTTTTGAAAATACACAATCAAGAATTGTTAAAAAGTATAAATATTTTCAGGACATGTGCCTTTATGCACGAACACCTGGAGTTTGCTATCAAAAAACTATGATATCTATTGCGTTTTTGAAATGGCTGAGATTAAAATTACTTTTTTGGTTAGTATAATGAGCACGACTCTATCAAATGACCGACAATGGGCATGTGCCGTTCTGTTCACCAAATCCTCAATTAATTTAATAATTTCGACCACTGAAACCAAATAAGTTGCTGTGGCAATGGCGAGTATACGTAATCTTGCCGGAAACTTAGACTTACCGACGATCGGAAGGTGCAATTTTATATGATGAGGCTGCATGTGTATATGTGTAAATTATTATCCCTCCTTTGCAAAATCGAATGGTTTTTGGGGAAATTTAGTCGACCAAATGTCTGTAATAGTTTTATGAACGAAATCCTAATCAACTTGGGAATCGTCATAGTTATTGGCAGCAGCAGCGGAAGCGTTTACATAGACTTCGAATTTTACACCAGAACGTAGTTTGAATTCAGGTTCCTGCAAAAAAGAAAAACATCGATTAATTAAATTGAAAAAATGTTATTACGTTTTTTTTTCGATTATATAAGCATAGCGCTATTCATCATATTTGGGCTAAGGCAGGTCTAATATCCATAGGTGATATCCTCTTTAATATCCCTGCAACCCCAATGAATATGTGAAGCATAGCTCCGCGCAGTTTACAGGCTTGAGCAAGCTTCATGCTAAAACATAGAATAAATAAAAGAAATCTACAAAATTTTCAAAATAAACACCCTAATGTATATACCCATGCAAAATTTTAACCAAGTTGGAGAGGGTCATGTCCTGGTTGTTGTTCTTAGTGTTTTGGAAGTCTCATTATTAAAATGCATATGTGTAGGGTGATTCATTTGGTCTCTTAAGTTTTTTTTCATTTTTTTTTGACAGATTTGCCTCTTATTTTTATTCAGTATGGTTTGACATTTCTTTATGGAAAGCCTAACGCCAGAACAACGCTTGTAAATTGTGGATATTTATTAAGAACACTAAAATTTCAACTTTGTATTCACTCAAAGTTCACATGAATTTTTGCAATTATGAAATCAAGATGGCCGCCTAGATCGTGTGATATCACACCTACATTTTTTTTCTTTGGGGTTATGTTAAGTCAAAAGTCTTCGGTGATTATTCCAGTTACGATTCAACACTTGAAAGCCAGCATTACTCGCGTATTTCGCGTCGTCGCGGCCAACGTTTGACTGAAATTATCTGTAAAAAGTTCATGTCAGAAATTGATATTTCGGGTCATAATAAAAATTCTGATAGCCAATTCCATTTTAAGTGCTTTATTTAAAATTAAAAAAAAAATTTCGAAGTGAATCACCCCATAGTTCAGTCGGGATTTGCACTTATGATTCTGAAGTCTGAGTACTATCTTAATGCTTTATTTGTCATTTATTTTTACAGTTTTTAATAAATACATCCATCATAAATTTTAAGAATTTACTAAGTAAATCAAAAGTATCCTTGAAATCAGAGTAAGTATCTTTTAATTTAGAAATATTTTGACTTACAAATTTGACCAAGCATAAAATACTTTTAAGAAAATTAAATTATTTTAAGTGTATTTTTCTTTTAAGAAATAAACTAAGTATAATATCAATAGATTGATATCTTATCATCGTTAATAATTATTTTTCAATTTCTCGCTTATGATTTGCGTTGAGGTTTTTTCGCTTTACTTTTTTCATTTCTGCTGCTAAGCACCGGAAATTGGCTCGTGGACTCTATTTTCAAGCGAGGAAAATAAATTTGAATTTAAATTTGTTTAAAAATAGACGATTTTTTTTCTTTCTCTTGTTTAATTTATGCACGTTATTGTCTTAAGCCTAAGACTAAGATAGGCTGCAAAAAAAAAGAACTCCGCTGGATGGATGGATGGATAGACAAACTACCAGCAACGAAATAAAGCAACGACAGACAAAATCGTGATTTACGTTTTTGCCTCTATTTTTTTTTAGCTCTACTCAAGCTCTGCGCATATTCTAGCAATCCAGAGCTGTGCTGGCTTAAACAAGAAGTAGATAGTTAAGCAAAAAACAACAAAAAAAAACCGACTTCATTTTTGTTTAGTGTCAAGACAAACGCTTTGCCAAGTTGACACTATGACACCATGACGGCGGTGATGGCAATATACAGACTCAGACAACAACAGCAACAGCATCAAGAGCGACGGCGTGTTGCGCTGCGTTTGCCATAAATTGCTTTGGGCCATGTTTAAAGCAGAGTTCGTGCCAAGCACAAGCACAACAACAAAAAATAAACTGAATTTTTTGTAAATGAAATATAAAAGACGTGTTGCTTAACTTAAAAAAAGTCAACAGAGCATTAACAACAAAATTCATTCATAAATTTATGAATTAGCAAAATATAGAAAACCGAAAGACCTTAGGTATGCGTAGAAAATTTTAAGCTATCAATGAATGAAAGAATGAATTTAATGATTTAAGTGAAGATTTTAAATTTTTTTGATAACTGAGAAATTATTGAACCATTTGGGATCAAATTATTAACAATAATGAGTTTCATTAAATTTCTATATGGATTATGAAGATGCTATGTATGTGTGTTTAAGAGCTGCTTATAGAATATGCTTCCTCTATTTACCTTAAAACAGAGCAATATCGAAGTAGTAATCATTTTCCGAAAGCATCCTTTTAAAACTAGAAAGTACATTGATTAACGAAAACATAAACAGTTTTGAAGGCAGTACAATGAACAAACTGAAAACTAGTAAAGGTGTTATCTTTTTCCAGGCCGAAACTCACATACCCTACACTACATTAAAAGTACTTTTTAAATAAATGTTAAAAAAATGTTGAGGAGGTTGAACAAGTCGAAAAAAATGTAAAAAGTTTCAAAAATGTTGGAAAGTGTTGGAAAAAACTGAAAATGTCAAAAGAATATGGAAAATGTTGAAAAAAATAGAATAGAAATGAAAAACACGAAATATGTCACGCCCACTGCTACAATTCCACCCACTTTTGTTTCAATAAATGATATTCGTGATTAACATGATCAAACCAAATTTTAGCAGAATAGCTTGTATAGTTTGCGATATGTGCCGTAATTATTCCTAAAATTTAGGGCGATGACAGACCCACTGGTGCAATCCACTCCGATTTTGATCCAGAAATAGCTTTTTATGAAAAAACTTCTTACACCAAATTTCACTATGATTGCTCATATATTTCGATAGTTATGCCACTTAAGGTATTTTAATTGTATGGGAGGTGCCACGCCCACTTTTGCTATTTCGCCAGCTTTTGATTCATATATACCTATTACTCAGTAAACCACTTACATCAAATTCCAGATCGATTGCTCCAATAGTTCACTTAAAATAGCACTTACAACTATATGTGAATGAGGGAGGTTCCACGCCCACTGATGCAATCTTGTCAAGTTTCATTTGATTCTGAAGCTTATAGTAACCAACACCTCTACACAAAATTTTATGAAGATTACTCTCATAGCACATTATCTATAGCATTAAACGTATTTCGCTTATATGGGAGGTGCCACACCCACCGGCTCAATTGTGCAAAAATTTTGCAAGAAGACACCTTTTAGCAAGTGTATCCGCCATATTAAATTTCATAACGATTGCGTTGTTAGTTCTCTTTTTATAACGTTTATAAATATTATAGGCTATGCCACGCCTTTAAAATAAATTTTTCAGTATATTGTTGTGGCTTGTGTTGTTGACTACTTTCAGTGGTATCATCCCTAAAATTTTAATGAAAATCGTATGTGCGAATTTGGTGTTAAACGAAATCCAATTTTTTAATTGTTAAGAAATGCCACGCCCACTTTTACAATTCCGCCCACTTTATGCGCAATTCAAAATTCACAAGATCTGTATCCGAGCACTAAATTTCATCACAATATCTTGCACAGTTTACGAGCAATGGCGTCATAAAACTTAAAATTTAGGGCTGTGCCACGCCCATTTAAGAGCCTTTGCACACTTAAGACCTAGCCTTATCTTAATGTTGTTCTCATATTCACCAAATCACCAATTTTGATCAAAATCGCAGCAACTTTTTTTCAAAATGGACTTGGGTAGATTTACATAGAGTATGGGCGGAAGACGTGGCTGTGAACCGATTTCGCCCAATTTTATATGCTAGCAGTTTGAAAGAAGATGTGAGCTGTGTGCCAAATTTCATTGAATTAGCTTGCTTAGTTTTTACGTAAAACTGATTTCAACAGACAGACACACAGACAGACAGACAGACAGACAGACAGACAGACAGACAGACAGACAGACAGACAGACAGACAGACAGACAGACAGACAGACAGACAGACAGACAGACAGACAGACAGACAGACAGACAGACAGACAGACAGACAGACAGACAGACAGACAGACAGACAGACAGACAGACAGACAGACAGACAGACAGACAGACAGACAGACGGACAGACAGACGGACACAGCTATATCGACTCAAGTGGTGACGCTGATCAAGAATATATATACTTTTCCATACCTGCCACGCCCCCTTCTATGTGTTACAAACGGAATGACAAAGTGAATATACCCTCTGAGTAGGGTATAAAAATTAAAACAAATTCGGGTAAAATGTCAAGGTTAAATCCATAGCCAGTAAGTATCGAAATATTGTGTGGCTGTAATTTTTCCTCTCCGATAAAACTATGACATATCCTTAGCTCAAGCAGTGGCGTCACTCCACCAAATCTTGGGAGGGGAGGGAGCGGAGGGGAATCGAGAATTATAATTCCACCCCATCCCTACTGAATTGACTCCACTGGCTCAGCGATAAAGAAAATTGAATGAAAATTTCTAATCTACATACAGATTTGGGAAAAATTGTATGAAAAAACTTCGTAGATCCGTCGAGGTTCATACAAAACTACTCCTATGCATGTCAACGAGTGCGTGGATTACAACAGAAGAAATTGAGGAAGGTAACAAAATAACTTCGAACGTAATGAAATTAAGTCGAATCGAACACAACGAGCCATGCAGTCTCTGCTTGAGTTCTGCCGCAGTTGCCCGCGGGCAGCAGAATGCATATACCGAGGGTAGCTCAGCGTTGGCTTTATGATTTCATTTGTTAAGCCTAAAAGAGGGTGTGCTAAGTATAAAAAAGTATATATATTCTTGATCAGCGTCACCACTTGAGACAAATTTGACGTGTTCGTCTATTCATCCGCCTGTTTGTGCGATTTTTTGTGTGCCTGTCTCTCGGTTTGTCCGTCTCTCTGTGTTTCTGTTTGTACGTCATTATGTCTGTCTATATGTCTGTCCTTCTGTCTGTGGAAATTACGAGAAAACCAAGCAAAATATTTGAATGAAATTCGGCACACATGCAAAACCTACAAGAAATCGGTTCATGGACACGCCTACCGCCCATGCAAGTAAAACATTTAAATGTTACATTGAAGGAGATATTTGATGCGGTACATATATCCGAGTTTCTCAAAAAACCTCGGTAAAGCTTAAAAAAAAATCCGGCTAAAATGTTGGCGAATTTCGAATAGAGGGCATCGCACTACCCAAGCAAGCGAAAACGTCAAAACGCTAAACAAAAAAAAAATTAGTCAAGGCAATGAAACCAAATTTCACACAAATACAAGAAATGGTTCGATCTAGCATCATAATATGACGAATTTCAGATGAGGACGTGTCAACTCCCATGCAAATATAACCTTCAAAAAGCTATAGTAAAAGAATTATTTGATGTAATGAAACCAAATTTCATTTGAATAGTAGCAATTATTCGGAAAAAATGAGCTAAGGAAATCTTTACAAGTAGGCGTGTCTCTCTTTATAGAAATAAGAACTTTAAAACACTATACTGAGAGAGTTATTTAAGTTAGTGAAACCAACTTTCACAAAAAATGGTTTGGTTTAGCATCAAAAAGTTAGTGAATTTCAAAATGGGGCGTGGCATCTCCCAAACAAGCATTAGCTTCGGAACGCTACATAAAGAGTTATTTAAGCAAATTTTGCAAACTTCAATGTAGATACGTTTAGTCAAAACCATTAGCGAGGTGAAAAAGATTTACTTCTGATAAGAATTTAGAAACTCTGGGGAATTTTATTGCTAACGCGGTTTTTAATTTTTGGCGATGCCAAAGTTAACACTCTTACTAGTTTTTTAATAACTATTCAATGAGTGAGATATATGTATGCTTACATATAAAAAATCTTTATGTATGGCGCTAATAATAAACCCGATTATCTTCCAAATACATATGTCGCAGCCAGCAATACATTAGTTTTTGACTTTATGAGCAGTGCCACCACGCTCACTTGTCATGCTAATATTTCTGGATAAAAAGACCAAATTTCTAATGAATAAATCTAAAGCAATTTGATCAAAATCTATACAGCAGTTTTGCTTGATGCGCGGACATTGAAAGAATAGCCAGGTCTCAGAGCTGTTAAAAAAAAATGATTGCCGATATTTTGTATTCGGATTTCTTCAGAATTAATCAAATTTTTTAACAAGATTTCATATTTTTTATCCCAACAACATGCCCAAGGTATTATTTAAAGCTTTAGTTAACTGCAAACTTTTGCTTCTGAATTTTTTTTTACTACAAAATCAACATTTACTAAGCATCAATTTTTCTTGAATTAACTGTTCGTTTCAATATTTATGAATGAAATTGCATTTGCCAGACTTGACGTCATTCATTCGTTAGCTGGTTCTTTCATTTACAACTTACATTCATAAATAAAAAATAAAATTAATTAATTGCCAATACTTTAAATGGATTAACTGACACTCAAACAACCCAGTCAACCCACACACATATAAACACGACGATCGATAGACGACGCAGCTAATGAAACTGTTGCAAGTTAGCTGCTTGCAAGAACAAATTGCGCTTCAAATTGATTTTGTTTTTTTTTTCGTTTAAGTCGAACATGAAGTTTTGCCCCCAAAAAATCTAGCGAAAAAATATTAGAAACAAAAATCAGGTTTTGTGTTTTTTAAGCTTGTAAATCAAATGTTCATTCACAATTTTGTTTAGAGCACTATGACTACTTGTTGTTGTTCATGACGTTTTCTAAGCTGACACCAGGTGATCATTCGCTTTGCACAATTTCCGGTTCTAAAAAAAAAAATATTTATCGTAGCGAAGTATTCATAGAAATTATTGTTATTAGAAGTGAACATGAAAATTGTTAATTTTTGTTTTAAACAAAAATTTTCAATAAAAAAATAACAAAAAGTGTTATAAAATACAATGTTAACATATGTTGCAAACTGCATTTATTTATAGCAGACCTAACGAAAAACTGAGGCAAGAAACTACTGTGTTCATTAGAGTTAAAGTTTCTCACTTAACTCTTTTGTTTTGAATGTTTTGAAATTTATGGTGTTATTTTACTGCATAGCTATATGGTCTACATTTTTGTAGATTTTAATTAAAGAAAATTTTTTAACAACTTGAGAGACTCAGCAAACTTTTTGTTGTATTTTATAATAACAAATTACAATTTGTTGCCTAAGTCTTTTGTTTCTAGTGATATTTTTTTTTAATAACTGAAAGGAGTAGCTTCGATTTTTTACGCTTTGTTTGTGTGTGTGTGTTTTTTATTTAGTTTTATTAAAAAAAACAATTAAAGTGTTAATTTTACTAAGGGTCTTTCCATTGTTGCTCTCAGTTTAGCTGAGAGATTTAAATATTTGATGGAAATTTATCAAATAGCTAAATTGATGTTGATTTTAAATACATCAACTTTAGCGCGAATTCATACTTCTCAAAATCACCACAAATCACATGGATCCCATGATTTGGTTTTCTGGCAATAATTCCAATTTCACAAATTTCAGTTTGTTTTTTATATATTAATATCTAATATTCTAATATATCCATCTAGAGTAATATTCCCGCAAATGTATCAGCTTGACTCAACGCAAAAAATGCAGCTAATGTTATAGATAGTGGTTCCGCTGCTCTTCGTAATGCTTTCAAGATAAACTTCTAAATTTATAACTTTCGGATGTAGTTCATATATTGAGAATCTGTCATACTGCTTCATGCTAAGAACTTAACATACCATGGGAAGCATTAAACAAAATTATAACTTTACGTTTAATAGTTCGCTAGTTTATATGCGAAAGTCATTTAATTTTTTCATTTGTAAGGCGTATTACCGCCCACTGTATAATAGAAAATTACATTTGCTCATAACTTTCAAATATGTACGTATGTACCAAGTCTCATTCATTTGCATCAAATAGTTGATCAAATATGATGATTTTGATTTTGATTTTTATCTTATATGACGTGGCGTGGCACCGCCCCTTTTTTTCAAATCAAACTATGCTAAAGACATTCCACAAACCAATAGAAATATTTAAAAGAAAAAAGTATGAAAACCCATTGAGTAGTTCGTGAATTTATGTGACCATGCCCATTTTTTCAAACTAAACTATGCTAAGGGAGCACTCAAGTATTACGTTACGCAATTTTTTAAAATTTTCGAACCCTTTCTCCCCCAATGTAACGTGCCGAAACGATTTTTTGTACCCATTCCTTAAACGTTACGTAAAATCTAAGTGAACATGTTTACCTAAAAGTCACAATTATGTTGCGAAAAGTACATGATAGTCGCTGAAATACCTTGTTTTATTCGCGTTTGCGGTAATAATAAAAAAAAGAGAGATTTCTAACGCGTAATACATGCTTTTGGTTAACCGATTTCAAAGCTGATAATTTTAGAACATTCTGCTCGATGAGTACTTTAATTTGATATATCATTAATTGCTGTAGCTAATCTAGATCCCGTCAACGTTTATCATTATAATGAAACATTTTCGCTGTAGCTATTCAATAAGCATATAAACAAAGCGTTTCATTATGCACGCCTAATTTCAAAACACCCCCCCGCTAAAGAAGTTTCACTTCAAAAACAATGTTGCGTAACGCGTGGTTCGAGCTTCCTTTTAACCTTGTAACGCATCATAACGTTTTGCAAGACCCTCCTCCACCCAAATCGCGTTATGTAGTACTTGAACGCCCCCTATGAACCCAAAAATACAAGAACGTTTTCGAGCACCCAACTAACATGTGGTGTGAATATGGGTACGATACCTTGTATCGTTAAGGAAATTTATAAATTTAATAAAATATCTCGACCTCAGCGCCACCTGCCGTGTCACATAAGCTTCCGTGAGCATCCAACAAAGCTATTTCTCATATGGTTACGGATATATTTTTATTTTCTAAAATATCAAAAGATGGGAGGTGCTATGGTCACTATTTTATGAGAAATGTTTCCGAGCGCCGCACAAAAACTCACCGAAGTATCATTGTAATCGGATGAATGATGTAGGAGCTTACACGGAAGCTATATACATACATATGTTTTCGCATGGATTTTGTATCTATGACTTTTACCCCATCATCCGCTTCAAAGCATATGGGGTTCTTTATTTTAAATTTGTGTAGCCCTGTTTAATGGCATATTTCGAAATTAAATAATGCTACGCTGAAATTGCTTTGTTATTTGACTAAACCAAAAGCTTTCAAGTTTGTATTCTTTGATCAAAACAAAAATTAAATGTAAGATATTAAATTAACAGTACAATAGATAAATATATTAGAAATATTCAACTTTAGAATCACTTGTCATGGACTCACCCTAAAAAGCTTAAATTTAAAACTGATTTTATTTCAAACTTAACACTTTTAAGTTAGCCGCATATGAACCAGTAAACCAAACATTTCAATGATAATATATATATAGCTTCTTCTTTTGTCGCAGAAATGAAAAAAAAAAAACACCAATCTAAATAATTTTCAAAATTTAGTAGCTGCTACTCGTAATGATTTTCTGCGGCACCTTTTGACGGTGACTAGTTTATGGCTCTTTTATCGTATCGCTTGAGTTAGCCATTGACTGAATTGTTGATAGAAAAATTTTGAAATTGGAAAATTGATTTTTGTAAGCGCGCTTATCTGCTCGCTGGAACAGTTAATATGCTGTGGTTCATCAAAAACTTACCGCTTGAAGTGCCAATTAATTTGGCTTTTATGTTACGCTTTAACTAGATTGTAGTTTAACTAGATGACGCTATTGATGAAGACATTAGAGAACGATAGAAAAAACAACACTGCTTATAGTTTCAAGACCGGTATCCGTTCTTTTATATTTTTTATTATTTGCATCTAAATTGCATTATTAAATATTTTGGTAACATCTTAAAGATACCGCTCGGTAGCCAAGATTAAAAATTAATTTTGAGTGAAATTTATTTCAGTTACCTGCTTAAAGTAGGGTTTATTGGATGCATATTAAGTTCTTTACTGATCAAACTGTACAAGCTCTGTTATCATTAATAATGAAATTAATATAGAGAAACTCTCGTGTTTGAGTCAATCAATTAAAGTTCGAAACCTTTTTCCAATCACCTCGTAAAACCTACCATATTTCAAAGTAAGCACTTTTATTACGTTAGTGGAAGTTTCCCTAATGTATGTGAGCAAAGAGTTATCCAAGCGAGATGAAACGTTATAAGGTGGAAAAAGTTAATTGACATAAACGATCAGGCATTTGATTTGATTTGATGTCAATGAAAAATCATGTGTCTCTCATGAAGTATAATGTGACATAGCCGGAACGTAACCAATGGTTAGCTCCAGATATCATTCTTCGAGGTGTAACTTATATCTTTAATACGGTTGGTTCCAAAAATTCTTTTGAAATGGATTCCAGGTGGTATCTCGACAACAGACAGGATATTTTTTAGCTACAGTATAGATGGCAACGGTTTTCTCAACGGCAGTTAGCAGGATAAGAGAAAAAAGATAGCATGGGAAGTGCATAGGAGTCTCTAATAACGATTAGGCTGCGCTTAAAGACCTTGCTAACTCAGTCAGCTATTTGATGCTCGTAAGTGAGTGTAAGGCGAAACTCAATTGACTTAGTTGGATTCCAGGATTTGGAGTCACAGGGAATGAACTAGCGGTCGAATTAGCTAACCAGGGTTCAGCAACAATCCAATGGGTGCAGAGCTATTCACCATTACCGGAGTTTATGAGGAATGCTAATACAAGAATCTGATCAGATCTTGATTGCTACAAAATGGCGAAATGTTTCGTGAAAGAACCGTCTAGCAAAGTAGAAAGTAGGCTCCCATTTTAGCTAATGATTGGCCAATTTTGTCTGAATTTGTCAACAGCTATCTTGCGAGTTATTTCGTAAATAATACGAAGATCTCTGATTTCTTCACCTTGTTGAGCTTTGACTGTGAGGTCAGTGAATAGTTCTCATTTATTCCTTTGCGAGAGGGTTTTACTTTCTGTCTGTGCCAAAGAGATGCTGCAACGAGGTGATGATCTGAGTCAATGTTGGCATATCTCTTGACTCGCACGTCAAGAAGACTACTTTTCCAATGTCTCTATATGAGAATTGGTCTATTTGGGTTTTTGGTTCACTGTTTAGTGAACACTTATGTGATTTTGTGCTAAAGCTTTTGTTGAAACAATGTCCCTTCAATCATAAGTTTCGAGTCACTTCAGAATTGGGTTAGAAATTCTATGTCGACGTGCTGAAGTTTATTATTGTTGCTTCTCACTTCAGCGTTGACGATGCCCATAACAATAACAAATATTGGACATGTGCGTATGCAATTTTTTTCTTGTAACAAAAACAACAATTGCACTGCTGGACGCAGTCAAAGCCATTATAAAGGCCTTCCTCTATTGCAATGTTATCGTCTTCAGTGTTTTTATTTTTATGTAGAATACGGGTATAAGGCATCAATTTGAAGTAAATGATGAGGATGGGCCATCAGATTCAGTGATATTCATATAAAATTAAATTTTCTGGTATTTAATTTTACTGGACTTTTAACTTTATAGAAATCTTTCAAGTTTTGACTTTTTGAGATTTTTTAGTTTAGAAATCTCATTTGATAGGTTTTGCCAATAACTACAAAACCTGTGTATTTTTTTTTTTTTTATTTTTTTTTTTCGTGGAATTCCTCGAAAAAATATAAAAGGTACTTTTTTTAAAATTATCATAACTCTAAAACTTATTGATAAAATTAATTTTAAATACACAGGTTTTGTAGCTCTTGGCAAAAGCTATCAAATGAGACTTTTTAAACTAAAAAATCTCAAAAAGTCAAAACTTGAAAGATTTCTATAAAGTTAAAATTTGGAAAGGAACACGTTCCTACGTTTTTCGTCATATAAGTAAGATAAAAAAATTTTTTTCGCCTACCTACAAATATTATCTTTAAAGATAATTAAAAAATAAAATTATCTTTATTGCATTTTAAGTTAATTTTAAATTTTATTTATTATTTTTTAGCTGCATTTTATAATTTAAGTGTTTTTTTTTTAAAGTATATTCTTATTTTTGCTTTGAGAGAGTTGATAAACTGCTTTAAAAAATCTGAAAAAATTCAGGAGTTATTGTTTTATGTTGTAGAACATACCACTGCATGACCAGCAAAATCGGAGACATTTTTTTTTCTGAACAACCCTAATGCAGATAGATATAAATGATTTGCTTTTTATATCATTAAAAATGTGTTACAGTGCAAATACACTTTCTTTAAGCGTTCGGTTATTGTATGAATATATATACTATGTACCTTAAAAACAACATATATTTTGAGCAAACAACTTTCCAGATATTGAAATCTAGAATGTTCTATGTTACTGCAAGGCTATTAATTACTCAAAAAACTTGAAAATTTGGACATTCCAACTATACGGAGTACTTAAATTTTGTTCGGAAATTTTTAATATGAGCTTTTATAAAGGGTGTTTTTTTTAGAGGTATCGAGCTTCGAATTGAAATAAAACACAAGAAAATCGTTTTAATGTCCATCAATTTGGCTTTATTGGAAGGATAATTTTATGCCATTAATGTTTAAATATGATTTTGGGCATGTGGCCGCCGCGGCTGGCTCGAATAAAGCCAATTCTACAGGTCCAATTTTGAACCACTTTTTCGAGCATATGGGGCCGTATGTCGGCAATAACGCCACGAATGTTGGCTTCCAAGTCCCCTAACGTTTCTGGTTTGTTGGCGTATGACGAGCGACTTCACATATCCCCAAAGAAAATAATCCAATGGTGTCAACTCACACGATCTTGGTGGCCAATTGACAGGTCCATTCCGCGAAATTATGCGCTCATCGAATGTTTCCTTCAATAAATCGATTGTGACGTGCGCTGTGTGGCATGTAGCGCCGTCTTGTTGGAACCACAACTCATCCACATTCATGCCATCCAATTCGGGAACAAAATAGTCGGTTATCATGGCTCTATACCGGTCTCCATTAACGGTAACTGACTCTCCAGCATTATTTCGGAAGAAGTATGGCCCAATGACTCCACCAGCCCATAGAGCACACCAAACAGTCAGTTTTTGTGGATGTAATGGCGTCTCAAGGGTCTCATGTGGATTCTCTTCACTCCAAATGCGGCAATTTTGCTTGTTGACGTAGCCATTCAACCAAAAATGAGCCTCATCACTGAACAAAATTTTGCGATGAAAATCAGCATCGAGATCAATCTCATTTTCGGCCCATACACCAAAATCACGACGCATTGCATGGTCTCGCGGCTTTAATTCTTGCACAAGCTGGATCTTGTAAGGTCGCAAGCCAAGATCTTTGCGCAAAATCTTCCATAAAGTTGATGGACAAAGCTCCAATTGCTGTGCACGGTGGCGAATCGATTCATTCGGGTCCTCTTCAACATTTTGCTCTACAGCGGCAATTGTTTCTTCGATGCGCACTGTTCGACGTCTCTGCGGATGCATATTATCACATAGAGTAAACGTAGTGCGAAAACGATCCATGGTTAACCGAATTAATTGCTCTGATGGACGATTATGTCGACCATAAAATAGACGGAGCTTGCGGTAAACTTCGCGAACTGAACCATTATTTTCGAAATAAATTTGCACGATTTGCAAGCGTTGTTCTTTTGTCAACCTGTTCATGATGAAATGGCAAACTAAACTGAACATAAATGACATTAGAGTTGCCAGATTTGACCATAAAATGCCAGTTTTATCTCTATTCGAAAAACAAACCTCTAAAAAAACACCCTTTATATAAGAAGAAAATCTCGAGGTTGCCTCACATATACATACATATATAGGCGGAATAACTTTTTATTCTTTGATTTTTTTTTCGAATTCTCTTACCTTTTTCAAATTTTCGATCTGGCGCAACAATTCGAGTATCAATTTAAGTTCATCCTGCTTACTATAGATTACGAAATCTATCGTTTAATAGCTCAAGCTGTAATAATGCCAAAGGTGCACAGTTGATGGGTTTGTATGGAACGGCGGTCATAAATAGTAATAATTGCGTTAGCCTCTTGAAATTTGGTACTTGGTGGGTAAGACCCTTTCTCCAAAATGGGTATAGTTTTCCATTAATTTGGCAATGCTGATTTCATAGTTGTTGCGAATTTTGCAATATTTTTTATAGTTTTCAAGTTATTAGAGAATAAACAGTAGAGTCTTGAAACTTCGAACAGATGTTTTTATGGTGGAAAAAACAAAATTTCGTGAATATGAAAATAGTCAGTTGACGGATACGCCTACCTCCAATGCGGAGGTGCGATGTGATTGAGACCTTTTCTTCAAATGAGTATCAATTTTCATTAATTTGGAATGCTGATTTCATGTTACAAGTTTTGCGATATCTTTTTCAGTTTTCAAGTTATTAGAGAAAAAACGAAAACGGTAATCATAAAAAGTAATAATAGCACTAAAGTCTTGAAATCAAGCACTGACGTTTTTTAGGTTAAAATAACAAAACTTTGTCCTAGTGAAAAAAATCGGCCCACGAACACGCCTACTTCCCATACAAAGGTGAAGTGTGGTTGATTCATTTCCTTCAAAAATCTGATTTCAAAAATGCTAAGAATCGTGTGATATCTTTCACAGTTTACAAGTTATTCAAGAAAAATAGTTGCTCCCCTTCCTTGAAGGAAACTCTCTTCAGAATTTATTGCAATTTCAGTTAATACCGATACAAATAAATTAACAAGAGCATTTCATAAAAGTCAATATATTTTGTTCCTTCTAAAACTACAATAGGAAAAAATTTATAAAAAAAAAATTGTTAAACAAAGCAGCTTAAAAGTTGGCCTTTAGTTAACCATACTTTCTCACATTATATATAAAAAAATTTCCGAAATTAGGAAATAAGTATTTTTTTCTGTCAAAGTTTGCAAATTTTCTACTTTTACCATTTTTCATTCATGGAAAATTCGTACAATTCATATGTAAGCGATAAAAGAAAAATAAATTGATTTTTATAAAGTGGAAACAATATTATTTCTACCAATATGCCACATTATTGCAGTTTGTTTCAAACAAGTTAACTCGAGCACCGCCCTTAATAACAATTGCTTTCATATAAAGTTTCATAGAACATTTTTGGTGTACAAAGCTCAACTTACAGCCGACTGTGTCACTAAACTCAAAACAAATTTAGAACTTTCATAGTTTTTTTTTCAATCCCTACGTATTTTGTGACAATTGTCTTAAAAACTTTTTCAATCCCTTGGACTTAAATTCTTTTTTCTATTTGTGTCCACAAAATTCGACTGTGCGGCGTAAGACTTAACTTATAAGTTACACTGACGTGGCTAATTCGACGAATCCATAGAATAACTTAAAGTATTTTCACAGAAAGCGGCAGAAAAGCCGCTGTTTATGTACAAATACGTAGAAAATTGAATTTGTTGCACTTTATGGAACTTCATACTTTCGCGGTGGGGTATAAAAAGCAACGTATTTTTATTTCATGTCAATATATCAGATTCAGTTAACGACGATATATCACATAAAAGTAAAACTATGTTCAATACATTGGCAATCAAAATCTGTTTGCTTTACTTAATTTTGGGAATAATCTCTATAAATGCAGTATGTAAAAAGAAATGTCCAAAGGAATATAAGCCAGTATGTGATAAGTCTGGTTGGGAATATAGAAACTTATGTCAGTTTGAAGTTTTCAAATGCGAAAGTCCACGTAAGTATAGCTTAGACGTTATGTCATTTATTGAATTAGTTTATTGGTAATTGAATCAACTTAACTTTTTTCTATAATTTCAGACTTACGATTAGCATCTAGATGCAAGGATACACACTAAACAGATGATTTTATTAAGGAAAACTAAAAACAAAGCTCAACTTAAACGCAAATTCACTAAAATGAAATTTCGCGTCTTTTCTAAAAATATTCAAAGTTTACTTCCTTGTTAAAATTCTAACAATAATATACGATAAATATTTATCACAAAATATGTGTAAGATTTAATTTTATTAATTTTTGTTCTTTCATCTCTTAACTAGGCAATGTTGCAGCTATGCGATTCTGAGCTATTGTCAGACTTCTAGAAATTTATATCAACAAATAGTGATCCCGTTTTGAATTATATACAAATGAAAGCCAATGCTTGAAAAATTTCTAATTTTTTATACCCCACACGGAGGGTATATTCACTTTGTCATTCCGTTTGTAACGCATAGAAGAGGGTGTGTCAGGTACAGAAAAGTATATTTATTATTGATCAGTGATCAATCGATATAGCTATGTCCGTCTGTCTGTGTGTCTGTCTGTTGAAATCACGTTTACGAGAAAACTAAGCAAGCTAATTCAATGAAATGTGGCACACAAGTCAAACCTTCTTGCAAACTGCTAGCATATAAAAATGGGCTAAATCGGTTCACGGCCACGCCTTCCGCCTATACTCTATGTTAATATACCCAAGTTCATTTTGGAAAAAGTCGCTGCGATTTTGATGGCACTTGGTGATTTTGTTTTGAAGTTTCAAATTTGAAAAGGCTCTAAATAGGGCGTGGCGCAGCCCTAAATTTTAGCTTTAATATCGCCATAACTCGTTAACTGTACAAGATATTGTGATGAAATTAAGAACACGGATACACATCATAGATATATGGGTCATTCCATCTATAATGGGCCTATTATTACCCTCATGTTTTTTAAATAGGCTGAAACTTTTTTCAGTGATTGGCCTATCATGTAGAAGATAAAATTTTTTTTGAGAAATATTATTGCTTAAAAAAAAAGTTTTAAATTGTGTTCAAAAAAGCTCGTAAGTTAAACGAAAAAATTCATTGATGAATATAAACAAACCAACACAATCCAAATTAGCTTTTATATTATTTTTAGGTAGTTGTGTACTAGTAGATGACAAAAAAACTGCAAATCTGAATAAATGAAGGCCTAAACGTTTGTGCTAAAAGATAAAAGAATTAACCGTTTCAAAAAACATCAATTTCCCAAATACTCCATCACCGATTTCAGCTTTTATAGGCTCAAAATTTTAAGAACATACAGAAGTACCATCCCTGAAAATTTTATCCATGTTTTTTCACCCTATTTGATTTTACAAGCATTTAAAGTTAAGATTTATGATTTGCAATGTAAATTGAAACATTGAGAATGAGAGCGAGAGAATAAAATTTGAATTGATTTCAGCCTTTTTTGGCTCAAAATTTTCAGAACATTCAGGAGTATCATCTCTGAAAATTTCATTCATTTTTATTCACCTTATCTCATTTTACAGGCACGTTTAAATTATGCAAACCAATAAATAACGGTTGAATTCGCTGGAGCAGATGAGCCATAATATTTATCAAGCTTTTCCTTTGTTTCCTTCGCGGTTTTTCCACGCAAGAAATAATGTTTAATCAATGAGCGAAAATCGGTTTTATCCATTTTACAAGAAAAGTTAAAATTTACTGCCAAGCAAAAACTAAATGACATATCGCGCCAAAAATTTACATGAAGCCTATTGACAGATTACACGCGGGGAAAAAAATACCATATGATGACCAGTGTTGCCATCTGTTGAAAACCGCATCATTATCAATCCGCCCTCGTATATTATATATACTAACGGGTGATTTTTTAAGCGTTCGGTTTCTGAAAATTGAAAAATGACAGCTGTAGTGTTGCCTTCCAGGGCTGCAATTATGGCTGACTTGTCATTGCACACGAGAGGCTTCACGTAGCTTCACACAAAATAGCATAGCGTGGTCAAATCGCATGATCTTGGCGGCCAATGGACTGCTCCAAAACATGAGATTAATTGCTCACCAAACTCGCCTCTTAATAGGTCCATAGGTCGTGTGCTGTGTGTCGTGTGGCACGTGGAATCGTCTTGTTGAAACCAGATTTCAACGAAGTCCAATTCTTCCATTTTGGGCAAAAAAAAGTCGGTAATCGTCGCACGGTATCTTGCTTCAATATTTTCGAAAAAGTACACTGCAATGATACCGCCGGCTCACAAACCATAAGACACAGTGAATTTCCAGGGTACATTGACAGTTCGTGAACCGCTTCTGACTGCTTTTCATACCAAATTCGGCAATTCTGTTTGTTGACATACTCATTGCGCCAAAAATGAGCTTCGTCGCTGAAGTATGTAAATCTATTCATGGTAAAATGGCAAATTTGACTGAGCATTTTTGATGTTGACACATGTTACGAATCACGCGTGAAGAGTCAAAAAATTTACGCTGAAAAAACAAATAGCAAAATAATTACCCAGTATAATATAAATACATTAGCTGACCCGGCAAACGTTGTTCTGCCCTCCCTGTTCATATCACTATCTTCAGTTCCATATCTATCTCCATCTCCATCTCCATCTCCATCCCTATCGCTATTCCTATTCCTATTACTTTTCCTATCCCTATCCCTATCCCTATCCCTATCCCTATCCCTATCCCTATCCCTATCCCTATCCCTATCCCTATCCCTATCCCTATCCCTATCCCTATCCCTATCCCTATCCCTATCCCTATCCCTATCCCTATCCCTATCCCTATCCCTATCCCTATCCCTATCCCTATCCCTATCCCTATCCCTATCCCTATCCCTATCCCTATCCCTATCCCTATCCCTATCCCTATCCCTATCCCTATCCCTATCCCTATCCCTATCCCTATCCCTATCCCTATCCCTATCCCTATCCCTATCCCTATCCCTATCCCTATCCCTATCCCTATCCCTATCCCTATCCCTATCCCTATCCCTATCCCTATCCCTATCCCTATCCCTATCCCTATCCCTATCCCTATCCCTATCCCTATCCCTATCCCTATCCCTATCCCTATCCCTATCCCTATCCCTATCCCTATCCCTATCCCTATCCCTATCCCTATCCCTATCCCTATCCCTATCCCTATCCCTATCCCTATCCCTATCCCTATCCCTATCCCTATCCCTATCCCTATCCCTATCCCTATCCCTATCCCTATCCCTATCCCTATCCCTATCCCTATCCCTATCCCTATCCCTATCCCTATCCCTATCCCTATCCCTATCCCTATCCCTATCCCTATCCCTATCCCTATCCCTATCCCTATCCCTATCCCTATCCCTATCCCTATCCCTATCCCTATCCCTATCCCTATCCCTATCCCTATCCCTATCCCTATCCCTATCCCTATCCCTATCCCTATCCCTATCCCTATCCCTATCCCTATCCCTATCCTATCCCTATCCTATCCCTATCCCTATCCCTATCCCTATCCCTATCCCTATCCCTATCCCTATCCCTATCCCTATCCCTATCCCTATCCCTATCCCTATCCCTATCCCTATCCCTATCCCTATCCCTATCCCTATCCCTATCCCTATCCCTATCCCTATCCCTATCCCTATCCCTATCCCTATCCCTATCCCTATCCCTATCCCTATCCCTATCCCTATTCTATTGTACCTTATGAATGCCTCTAATAAGCTGGCGTGGTATCTAACATGGTGGATCCAATCCAATCCAATGTGGCGGTCAAAAAACTATTATGGTGGCCGAATTTTGGAAAACAAAACGATTTGCACCAAATTTGGTATACTGAGGTTTTGGGGTCACGAATCACAAATCCAAGGTCAGATTTGGAAAAATCAAGATGGCGGACCAATTTTTTTTAAAATCAACCGAATTTTACCATACTTTTTACACAAGGATTTTTGGGGTCATCCATGATGAAACTGAGGTTAGATTTTCAAAATTCTCAAATTCAAGATGTTTTTAAAAATTAACCGATTTGTACCAAATTTGGTACATATGGGTTTTGGGGGTCACCGAAAATGAATCCGAGGTCAGATTTTTTATATTCCAGATATTGGGCCCAACATAATGGATTAGGTTATTAAGTTTCCGCCATATTGGCTTTACCATCTATAATTTTTGAAATTCGACCTCGGATTCATGTTCAGTGACCCTCAAAATCCCCGTATACCAAATTTGGTTTTGAATCTTATCAATAATTGGGTTGCGATTGTTCGAACCTCAAACAATTATTGTACAGATTTAAAAAAGAACCTCCCACCATATGAGCAAACACTATAAACATTATGCTGAGCTTATTCGGTAAATGATACCAAAGTTCGTATGGAGACAAACAATCGCTGGGCAGGAAGTTGGTGTTCGAAACACAAACCTAAAATCAATTCAAAAATCAAATTTCAACCCCTAAAGGAGTCTTCCTGAGGGGTAGCTCAATTTGTATAGAAACTGCAGGGGTTTGAAGGCTGTACTTTTATTTTTCAAATTCAATAAAGTTTCCATAAATTTCATTAATTTATTTCTATCAAAAGTATAAGCTACGATTATACCAATGCACAGCAGATACACATAAAATTGTGCCCAACCCATATTGTTACTATAAATCTTTTTTTATTGCCATTTCCTTTTTAAAAAAACTTGCATAAAAATTCTATTATTTTAGCAAAATGCAATTTCAATTAATAAGCATGCGCAACAGACAGACTACATGCGTGCAACAACAACAATGACACCAGTTACAAGAACCACAACAACAACGAAATAGTAACAACTGCATGAAGGAAAAACTATGTCAAATAAATCATAAAATTCCAGCCAAATGCCTGCATTTGAATGCGTCCTTCAGTGCAATTGTTGTTGTTAAAGGAATACAATTTTTTTTTTTTACTCCTATGTGCGGAGCAACAACTGTAACAAGAGCAACCAACAATAGCAAATGCAACAAGTTCATGAATATTTGATTTTCGTAACGAACATTTTATGGGAACTTTCATATGTGACATACTTTGTAATTTACTTAGAAGTAGTCTCATGCGAGTACTATGGTGAACAAAGCCAGACAAAGTCTAACTACGAATATAAGAGTACTCTAGTATTCAGCCTGCGTATGCTCTATGTTCGGAAATCTCTTCCGGTGTAGGGAGCTAAATTTTCCTACTGCAACAAAGAGTTGAAAGCAGTCGTTGGCGAGTCTTATAACGCTAGTGGTTAGTTGTCAAGTTAAAGCTTGTAAGAAAAACTTATCCTCTTAAATTTGTCGTTAATGCTAAAATTTTTACTTTTTCAAGATATGTCTCAAAAAAAAATTTGGGATTGCTACCAGCAATTACTCCAGTTATAAAAAAAAGTTACATAAAGCGAGATTTTTGAAATTTGATAGAGTTATCATAAATTCTTATATTATATTATTATTTATTTATACTATTTACATAAAATAGTTTGCTTATACAAAAATGGTTTGTAACGCTTTGGCGCAAAATAGACTGAACCGATTTGAATAAATTTTTGTTTGAAACGACATATTTGTGCTAAAGAAGGCTATAGCATATTTTTTTTTAAAGCTTTTAACGTTATATATACTTTTTTATGATTAAGTTTTCGCAAAACCTCTCACAAAAATTTTTCTTTGATTTTTCGTTAATTGTATGACAAAGCCGGGGCTTTGTAAGAATTGAAAAATTTCGAAAAAAGTCGTTAATGAGAAGATATTTCGGGAAATGCTATTAATGGAGGTTTTTTTTTTATGTGTAGGTACTTAAAGTTTTGAATATTTCGAGGATTAAAATAAAATTTGAAAGTCTCTGTATAATCTATTCAAATAAGCATTGCAAAATATCAGGCTATATAGTTAAAGAAATTATTAAAAATACACAAAATAGACTTACATAATGTGGAAAAACTGACAAATTCATCCGATTCAGATATAACATCCTTAATTTCTGAAAGAATAAACAAAACAAAATATTAAAGTTCAAATAAAGAAAAATATATTATATACTTAGATCTCATATTTGACGAGCCACCGAAGACAGTGTGTCATTTAATGCGCTTTATTTTCTTTTTCTATGACTTAAGGGAGAAACTTTGAAAGCGGGTTACCTTGAATGCTAAAAATTGTCAAATTACCCCAACTAAAGTCGCTGAAAATATCAGAGCCAACATGAAAATAAACAAAAGGCTTTTATCTTTAACCTACATAAGGTCTTGGGGTCATTCGAACCCATTTTAGGTGAAAAATTGTTATTTTTTTAAAAAATAATAGCAAATTTAAAGTTTCTGAAAAAACATACATAAAATTATTTAAGTTAGAGTAAAAAAGTGGAGTAAAAAAGTGAGTTTATGTGATGCTTCGTGAAATGATTTGTGCAGTAATTCATTTTTATGATAGCTTTGAAAGGTAATATCAAAATTAATGTTGATAGATCACCCTTCCATTATCATTTTATCACACTAACTTTTCAGTATTCACTGATATCAGTACACAAGTTTGCTTGAAATAGATAAAATCGAGAATTACTTCTTTTTTGCTTACTGCAACATTGCTGCAGTCTTATAGTAAACAAAGAACGAACATGACGGAAAATGAAGGATTGCGGTATAAAGATCTTGCTGAATGAAGTATCAGACGAGAGAGAACCTTGCCTAGAAAATGATGATTATGCAGAATACGCTGAACCATTGATAGTTCTTCTGAGAGAGATTGTGAAATTGCGCATGCTCAGATAAGGACATCAAAATGGTTACACATAAATTTCCATAGCTTTATAATCTTTTCAAGAAACCACCGTCGATGTTTACTGTGGCAATACATGCTAGCTAAATGTGTTACACAATTTATGATTCGAGGGCACATTATTTCTGGAATATTTAACCTTACACACGAAAAGAAATAAGAAACATATCTAAAAAAAAGTCAAGGTATGCGTGTTGTTCTCGATTTAACAGCTGGTCTAATATGTCATAACCCTACAACAGATAGTTTTTTTCACATCGCATTACCTTGGTGACAAACTGCTACGTAAAAATAAGCCTAAATTGCCACCACAGACACTGGCGATGAATGGTAGATCTATATATGTATGTAGATATTCATCATTTTTTTATTTTGCCGACGACATCATTTTCCCATCTAATATCTCTAAAAAAAAAAATAAATCAGTGGAGCCACTCTGCACTTTGTATCCTAGTTCAGTAGTTAGTAATCACGTAGACAAGAAACAAAAAAATATTATTGGGTTACAATAAATGCAAAACTGTTATAGGCACATTGGATAAAGTTAACTCTTGTTATACTTGCAAAAGAAATACAAATCGATGGTCTCAAGTGGTATTTAGTACTTAATATGTTAGATATCATGCTAATAATCATGGTTGCAGCGAAGACTGCTTATCAGAGTTCAGATATGAAGTTTACTAAGCCTTATGTATGTAAAAAATCGAAGAAAGTTATTACGAGCACCATTTTCATGAGAAATTTCATAAAAGATACGTGACTCAAAATGATCAACAACCATCTTTTTCAACCTAATCAGAAGAAAGAGATAAAATTTGATGTCAATTATATCCCAAAATTAATAACAAATCACTTAGTCTGTTATCCTTATAAAAACTTAAGCTACTTAAGCAACATTCCAAAACGATTGTTTTATGTTACTAACATAACGATAATTAATTCGAAAAAAAATTCTTTTATCATAATAAAATTTTATTTTCATAAGTCATACGTATGTTCCTTGTACTAATTTTGCAAAGTTGATGTAAGTTTGAAATAAATTACGAAAAAAAAATACAGTTTTTCTTAAGTACCGTGGGAAATAACATACATATAAGCTATAATAACACACTTTAGGAAAGAAATTATTCTCCAAATAAGAAATTTACTACTTGGGTCAAATTTGACCAGAAAAATATTATTGTCAGTAACATTGAGGATCTTATGAAGGTTAAAGATTGTTAGCGCAAAAGAGCTCTCACGCAATATTTTTGAAGTCAGTGCCCAATTTATTATGGAAGATGCATTTAGATGTCTTGATTTTGGCATCGTAGAGTTAATGTGCTTACGCCTCAAACAACCTTGCAGCAGAAGTTTTAAAAGAAATAAAACAATATGATATTCATCACAACCAGATAGTTACAATCACTTGCGACAATGGAGCAATGTTAAAACAACCAATGAATCCAGCAATGTTCACTGTGCATTGCATGCTTCCTTTTTTCTTTCGTTTGAAAAGTTTTTCAGCGATGGAAACACCAAAAGCAATAGTCGAACTTCGGTTTTTTGTTGTGACTTTCACTTTGCTTTCGTGCTGCGAAGATGTTCGCCGTATGGGAACGATCGATTAGCGTTACCACAGTGACATAATTTATGTCACATGTTTTGGTGTTGACATAATTAAGAAAAACAATTATGCTGACATAAGAAATGACATATTATAAATGGCCAATAAAAAATGTTGCATTATTTAAGTTCAAATATTTGGATTTTATAAAAAAAGAAAGGTTCCAATTTCACAAAATTGTACAAAAGCGATTCAGTTAAGGTATTTTGGAAGAGCAAGGTCGAAAGACTTCATTTCAATGGTTAAAAAGTTGGAGCCGCGGAAGTAGAGGCGCAGCGAATGGCGGTAAAAAATATTTTTCCGGAGCAGAGCGTTTTTCAACTTCGGCTTTTTTGTAATTGTTATGGCTCTTGTGCCTGTAAATTATCGCAGTTAAAGCATAGCCGAAACAAATGAAATTAAAACTTGAAAGCCTTTCTAAGCGCTGATTATTTGCTATGTTTGGGAAATTCATAGCTTTTTGATATATAAAAGAATCAAAATTTAGCCGAAAATATTTTTGGTTTTTAATTGAAGCGTCAATGGATTGGCGAAGTTGAAGAGTCAGCGACATAAGCTAAATGTGTATGCAAATAATTTTCTGGAATTAAATTGAATCCAATAGGTTTATATTGGAACACAGCAATAAGCTGTGTTTGACTGTCGTTTTAGCCGTAGAAAACAAACTTTTGTTTAAACTTATTCGCATTTAAATTGTTAGACAATTGTCTACCAAAGGATATCTTTATCAAAAAGATACAACTTTTTATACAAAAGTATCATATATTATTATTGTAGAGACGTAAAATAATTTGTGTCATTGCATTTTTCTTTTGCCTGTGTAAAGTGCCACGACCACATGTTTTATTTTGACTCCAAATATATCATTTTTGATCTCTGATGCAGAAAATTTTAGTCTGTGAAAACATTCTTGAACGAAAAATATTTCTACTTAATATCAGAAAATGGATCATATAATGTAACAACTCAACTTAATATAACTTTTAAGAAATTTGTCAATTCATCGTTCGGCCATGTATGTATCTACATGGTTCCGAAAATTATTTTATATCATAGACGACTTGTTGTGCGGTTTATCAGCTACTCTTCAATAGACTTATAAATTCGTAATAGTCAATATTGTGGTTTCAGTAACCTTAAGACTTGCTCTTGTTTTTATCATATGTATGCGCAGCTATGACATTTAATATTTCAAATGCTTTTGCATGGTATTGCCCATGCTTACAACAACAATGAAGTACAAATATTATGCAAAATCAACAACACATTCAGTAATTCAACATATTGGTCTTTTTGTCCTCAAGTGATATTTTGAGTTGAAAAACATTGGAAAAAAATTTAAATAAATAAATTAAGTTACCACCTTTGAAATTGAAAAATGACTAAAAATACGAATATTGTCACAAGCACCAGATTTGTGTTTAATTGTTGTGTCAACAACATTGTTGCAAAAAATATCACTCTGGGATGTTTGCATATAAATAGCATGTGAAGAAAGAGAGTTTTTGAAAGGCGTATAATCAATCTGAAATAACTTGCGTTTCGTAGCCAGTGTTCACCAGGCTAACAAAATGGCAAAAAGTCCAAATTTCATAGTTTTTTTTTTGGGTTTAAAGTTTCATTTGAAAAGACAAGAGTAAGGTTTCGGCACAAGCCGACAGCTATCAAAATCAATTGGTGAAATTGGAAATCGTTGCACAGTTGAGCAAGCAAAGTCTGCCGTTAAGAATTGGAGTGAAACTTTTAGAGTAACTAGAAACGCGGTTGTCCTTAACCATGGTAAAAAACATACAGGCAGTATAAAAAAAAGACAGTCGCTTAAAAACAAAAATTGTTGGCAGCAATCCGTGGTAAAATATACACTAAAAGTTACATGAAGTTAGATTTTTAATATTATGAAAAAAGAGAAAGCGGACCGCGTTCGGTCACTTCACAGGGTTTATATCCTTTAACAAATCAAACATTGGCTTTGCGCCCACAACACTTCAGCTCTAAATATTTGGGTAGATATACCACTATCAACCGCTGCTCAGGAATTATATCCTATGGCAATATCAAAATGGCTTCGTTAGCTACAGTACTTTTGCAGTAAAATTCGGGTTAGTATGTGGTTTATGGACCTAAAACTGCATTAAATCAAACTCAGATTAAAAGTTTATATAGGGTGTTCGAATTTGAGGTATTTTTTTAAATTTTAAATAAAAGACATAATTTGTATGTAATCTGTTTTTATTTTTATTGAAAATTAAAGTATATTAATATCGGTTAAATCTTAAAAAAGAATGTCATTCAAATGCTAGTTCGGCAGGGTGTGAATCTTTGACCAAATTTTTTAATAACTTTTTCGCATAGTGATGTTTCAATTAAAGATATTTGCACGATTATGTTGTCTTGGAGTTGTTGAACAGCATGAGTTTCTTTACAAAAATCTCCATTAGAAGAAACCCAATGGTGTTAGATCGCATGATCTTGGTGGCAAATTCAAATGATTTCCTTTGAAAAACGTTTAATTTTTTACTTGTTTTTCTATGGCCCAATTAACGAATTGTCAATATTTTAATAATGTTAACACGATGTTTACTTATGAAGTGATCTATTTCAACTAACCGGAGAGTATTTATTTTATACCTAAAAAACAACGGTGACATCAAGTAAGTGTTAAAAAAAATGGGGCAAATTCTAAAAGGTACCTCAAATATGAATATATAAGATGTAACCTACATAATACTTGCCATTTATATATAATAATTTGTTATATTAATTTCTTGAAATCAACAGAACCTAAAGGCAACACGCATTCGTTGCGACATAGTATATCTGTCAAAGCTTTTCGTGCATTTTCTGAAAGCATTATTTCTCTTTTTTTTTTGAAATACGACCAAGCCAGCAAAATGTTCACTTATCAAAAATAGTACCCAAACTAAGACCATGCTTGTTGACCTCAACGCCAAGTAAGTAATTTTAAGAGAATAAATTATTTCATTTGATTGAGTTGAAAATGAGTTCGCAAAATGCTAGAGGGCGCACAAATAAAAAAAAAAACGAAAAAGAGTCAGCGCACGAATTTCGCATATATCTAATTTAACCCCACTATACGTAGATTATGATTTTAAACATTTATATAGCTTTATATTTTTTCATTTACTTTACCATCGAAAAGCAACATAACGCTGTAATAAATGTTAGCGTAAAACGATTACAAAAGTTGAAGGAATGAGAAAGAATTCCAGCAACGAGTTCGTTGTCTAACTCTTTTGTTTTACTATGCGCAACAAAGCCATTATCTAAAAAGGTTCTTTGTGGCAAGTGTTGAGTGAGGGGAAAAAAAAATAATTAAGCGATTTGAAAATTAAGTCAGTTCAAACTTTTACCAAAATAAAATAAAATTGATTTTATTTTTTCTTTAGTTTTTGAAATTAACATAAATCGACAACGAATGTGAGTTGCTGAAAAATTGACTGCACTAACAAGGCTACCTTTAACGAGCTGACAAGATAAGATTTTAAGGCAATGAAAAAAACAAAAATGGAAATTAAAATTTGAAAATTGAAAAGAAACGCATTCGTGAAAGAAACGTTGACAATTTCAAGAGTAGCGACACTTTAAAATGCTTTGACTTATAACCCTGTTTAATTTATAGGTTCAACGTATTTAGCCAATTGGAGACTTTTATATTGCGTCTTTTATAAAGTTTAAAATTTAAGAAAAAGTCAGCAGCTTATCAGCACATAAGCAGCGTTTTTTTGAAGTGAAAAATTTCATGAGCGAGTAAAATCAATTTGAAAAGTTCAAAAAATGCTGCCGCCTTTACACACATCACAAATTCGTTTTAGCCATTTAAAAAACCTAGTTTTTTTTTTTTTCCTAGAAAATTTAGACTTAAAATTTCACGTCTCGTATTAAATGCAAACGTGTTGCATTAGTTAGGCTTGATGAAAAATTAAACACTTAATTCCTGCTCTCATTTACCTAATTAAATGCCTGAAATTAATTTAAAAGATTTGTCATGCTGCTGCTGCCTTATTGTGAACCGTCAAATAGATTTCCCTTTGTCGCTTAAGCCATGGATTTTTTATGCATTTTTTTTTACTTAATTCTTTTGGGAGCAGGTGTTACTCACTGCGTGACTAATTGTAAACAATTTAGAAAAAAAAAATCAATTTAGATTTTGTTTTTCTAAAACTTTTTCGAATAGAAGTTATAGATTCATTAATTTTCGGTTATAATTTCAGGGATTAGCAGAATTTACATATGGTGTTTTTGAGATTTTTGCATTTTATAATTATGTTATTAACTGCTTGAAGAAATACAAAAATTTTTTTGAAGACAAAACGCCAATAAATAGTGCGATAAGACGTTGCGGTGTTTTTGATGAGGTCGTTTAGCTGATTAAACAAAAAAGAAAACTTGAATGGATTATGTTAAAATTATAGAAAATTAGTTCATGGTATTATTGACTATTATCATGTACATATACTATTTATAAAACATGATTTATTAGGTAAGAAATTAAATAAAGTAGGCTTAAATAATATAAAAAATATGGATACTTGATATACAATACAAATACACACATTTGAAAAACTGAAATTCGTGGAAGCTTTCCACGATTTTGTTATTAAAGAAAGCTGTTTTCAATCGATTCCAGCGCTATTATTTTAAACAACTTCCCGCTCAGTTTATGTCTGTACTTTGTAAGAGTTTAAAAAAAAACTCGGCTTAAACAGCCTAAAAAGAAGAAATTTCCTTTGAAGATGGCTATGTTACAGCTATAAAAGTAATTATAGCTGCGTTTTATTCGCCATCCACTACAAGCTATCTTTAACAAGCAACAATATTTGCTTGGGAAAGCAATGACAAAATTGCAAACTTAATCTTTAACATTTAGCTCATGTATACATAGCAAGTTACTTAATTAGCAGTACTTCCTAGCAGCTATGTATGTTGTCTATTGTGCATTTTGAAATAAATAAAAGTAGAGATATTTCATGGAAAAATAATTCTTTAAAACTTAAGGCGGCAAAAAGAAGAAATTTGAAATAAAGAAGGTAGTAGGAATAACGAGTGCTCGTATAAACAGCGAGTAGGATAGTCAGTAACTTGGCGATTAAAAAACGGCTTACGTTGTTTTTAATGAGCAATTAGCTTATATTTGAAACATATCCTAATAACAATATTTTTGTTCCATCTCAACAATAATCGATAGTTTTGAAAACTAAAAATTGTTCAAAAGCTACAACGTTAAAGTTCAAAACTTTTAAAAGAAAATCAAATTGTAACGGGTGGCTATTTGATTTTTCAGTGTAAGTTTTTTGACACCTCACGCATGATTAGTAACACGTGTCAACGCCGAAAATGCTCAATAAGGTTTTCTATTTCACCACAAATCAGCTAATAAACGAACAGCGCTTGCAGATCATTGAATTTCACTGTGAGAAATGTGAAGATCTAATTTTTTATCGAAAAATTTTCTTCAGCGAAAAAGCTCATTTATGGCTCAATGAGTACGTCAACAAATAGAATTGCCGAATTTGGTCTAAAGAACAGCCAGAGCCTCTGCAAAAACTGCCAATGCCCCCTAAGAAATGCACTGTTTGGTGCGGTTTGTGGGCCGGCGGCATCACTGGACAGTACCTTAAAAAAAAAAAAAAAAAAAATCGCAACGTTAGAGTCAATGGTAGCGTGCGATGATTACGAGCTTTTTTTTGCCCAAAATCGAAGAATTGGACTTGGTTGACATGTGGTTTCAACAAAACGGTGCCACATGCCGCACGGCACACGATACAATGGACCTATTTAGAGGCAAATTTGGTGAGTAATTAATCTCAGGTTTTGGAGCAGTCCATTAGTTGCCAAGATCATGCCATTTGACCCCATTATACTATTTTTTGTGAGGCTGCGTGAAGCCTTTCGTGTACCAGTACAAACCCACCATAACGTCAGCCCTGGAACACAAAATTACAGCTGCCATTGGTGAGAGACCAACTGAAATGCTGGAAAAAGTATGCCAAAGTTGGAACTTGCGAATAAGCCATCTCAGGCGTAGCCGCGGGTAACATTTACATAAAAAATCTTTAAAAATAAATCGAAGAAATTGATATATCGCTCCAAATAAATATTTCATTCACTATTGCAAATTTTCTGTTCCTTTTTCAATTTTTAAAAACCAAACGCTTAAAAAATCTCCCGTTAGAATGGTAAAATTTAAAATGTTTCAAATAATTTAGTGTTTAAAAATTAAAAATATTCTTTTTTCTGAACAATTAGAACCAAAACTTCCTTACATTAAGTAAAAGTTTTACTCAAGAATTGAAAAACTAAGGACCTGGTTAGCTGATTTGTAGTTCTCAGTAGATCAGTGATGGAAACTTGGATTTTTTTTTTTGGGAACGTAATGACTCAAGACACGCAACGAATTTTGCGGATAGTGAATGAATTTCTTGTCAGACAATTTTCGATGCCTAGCGATTGTATGTTTTGATCAAATGTGGTAGGCACAGTATCTATTTTATTGGAAATTACGATCGTATCGGCGGGTGCTTTTTATTAGTTCCAAATTTTCGTAGTTTGTGGATACGGTAAAAGCTGCGTTGTTCGTCCATGGAACCAATAATATTTCGTTCGTTTTATCGAATGCATAATCGAGCTCGCCGCGTTTAATTTTGTTTTGCGTGCTTCATTACGGCACCGCTCATACGTTTTTTGCATATAGCACCACACGTCATTATCAATATTTGAGTTCAAAACGCAATGGCTTCCAACGAATAAACATTTTACCGGAATGACTGCCAAAGCACGACACCATTTGCTCATCGATGGAAAGATGAGTTGTAAATATTCCAAGCTGCATGAATCGTCTATCCAATATGCTCTTAGTAAAGGACGTACTTTGGCAAATCGATCAGTCTGTATCAAGCTCAACGTTGGCGTACAGATGAAGTCATCGTTTTTTTCACAATCAGAATGCCAAGATCCGCTTGAACTGACCAATACGAATCAACGTCTGACTATTGGTAATACCCAGATAAGTAAAAGGCCACAAATTCTTTTTATTTCAAACAAATCGGCCACATCATACTGAAGATTGTTTTGACTTGCAAAGAGATTGGTGAAAGCAACGACTTCGTCGGCGAGAAACAATTGGAATAGTTCACGCGAGTAGTTTTATTAAACTTTTTCCATCATAGCCTTTACAGCATCGTCGTACGTATATCAACTTATTTTCGGTTTTTTTCATTGGACCAAAATCACACATAGGTGTATACGACTCGTTATGCAAGCGCACATTAACAAGATTAGTTGCAGTTACATCGGCCGATGTTGATGTGAATCCGCTTAATTTTGTTCGATTTTGGTGGTATATCATCGGTTAGCGTCTTGAATTCAATTCTAACCTTTCTGACGATATTTTGGTAGGAACATATCGTCGTTCGATGTGATATCGTCATATATCAATTTTTCGTCGCTGTTTCCGTCGACTTTTTTAGGTGGAACGTAAATCACATTCCGCGCACTAAATGCATTCGGACCTTTATCATTGTCACAACACTTTTCCATAATGTAATGAATTTTCATCATACTCAAATATTGCAACCGACTCATTGTGTTTTGAAATATCGTTCATCGCGAGACCTTGCACAGAAAGTAAGATAGAAATTTTTGAAATTAGGTAAAATTTTTTTGGTCGAATAATTGACCATCGGCCGAAAATGGGTTATGCATACGTAGAAACGTGTGTTAAAAATATTGCTTACCTATAGAGATGATTAAGTTTTTTACACATTTGCGCTATTAACTGAAAACAATGCATTTTTTTATGGCATATTACAGAATTTCATGCTTAAACAACTGGGTATAAATAGCAACGCTCTTTTAATTTTTGATTCAAATTCAACTCAAAAAGTGTTCTAACGTAAAGACTTGCAATAATGTGTAATCTATTGAAATTTAAAGTTTGTTTAATTTTTATTCTTATTGGCTTATTATATACAAACGCGGATTCTTGCAGTAAGAATTGTGATGGTATTTATAGGCCAGTATGTGAATCGAAAGGTTATGAGTATGCAAATTTGTGTGAATTCGAGAATGCCAAGTGCTTTTTCCCGTGTAAGTATACTTAGAAATAAAATCAAACACGACGTGTATAAGAAAAAAAATATCTCTTTTCGAATTTTGATAGAAAGCCCTTAACTTTATTTTATGTCTCGAAAAGCATTCAAGATATTGTTATCATATTTGGAAATTGGAAAAGCGGGCGTGACACTTTTTCATTATTTAAAAACTTGATTCAAACTAAACTCTAAAACAGCACGCACGATTTTCATAAAATTTTTAAAGATAATATCACTGAAGGCAGTCATCAGAACAACGTAAAAGTTCGTTGAAGGGCGTCACACAGCCCACAATATTTATAAACGTTACAATAAGAGAACTAACAACGTAATCGTTTTTATTAATTTTACATGGTGGATATACTCGCTGTAAGGTATCTCATAACCAATCCAAAAGTGGGCGCGATGATACCTGTGGGCGTGACATGCAAAAAGCATAAAATATTTTAGTTATTGTGCTATGGTAGTAATTTTTCTAAAATTTGGTGTAGATGTGTCGGTTATCATAAGCTTTGAAATTAAATGAAGTTCGATGGAATTGATTAAAGGGCGTGGAACCTCCCACACAAGCAAGACACGTATAAAATTATATTAAGCGTACCATGAAAGTGATCCTAGTAAAATTTGGTGTCGAGATGTCCACTTTGAAATTAAATAAATTTCGACGAGATTGCAGCAGTGGGCGTGACACCTCCCATGCAAACGAAAAATGATTAAAGTTATATTTAACGTACTATCAGAGTAATCCTCAAAAAAATGTTGGTGTAGAAATATCGGTTTACTATAAGTGGGCGTGGCACCTCTCATTTAACAATGAGTTGTAAGCCTGTTTGACATTTTTTAATATTCTTTGACTGTGTCAACTTTTTTCAATATTTTCTCTATTTCCTTTCAATTTTTTTTAGTCTCTGTCAACTTCATTGAATTTACCAAGATCTTTCAACATTTCAACAGAAGTTTTTCAATCTGTTACAAATTTTTTCGAGCATTATATATATTATATATTTTCGAGCTCTTTCAACATTTTTCAATATTATCCTTAACTGTTTCACTTCAATTTTTTTGAAGCTCTTTTAAGTTTTTTTTTGACTCTTCAACCTTACCTGTTTAACTGTTTCAATTTTTTTGCAATTTTTTCATCGTTTTCAACATTTTTCAAGTTTTTCGGCTTTTCAACATTTTTCAAAAACTTCCGACACATTCAAAATTTCAAACGTTTTCATATTTTTTCCAATTTTTCAAACTCTTCCAATTTATTTTGACTTTTTCAATCTCATTAAATTTTTTTTGAGACTCAACTTTTTTCGACCTTTTCAAAACTTTCCGTATTTTATCGACTCTATTAAAACTCGTCCAACTGTTTCAACATTTTCCAAACTCTTTCAACTTCCTTCAACATTTTCCGTATATTTTCGACTCTTTCAGCTTTTTTCAACTGTTACAAAATTTTATTAACCTGTTCCATTTATTTTTTTTCGACTTTTCCATAATGTTCGGCCTTTTCAAGCCTTCTCAACATTTATCATAGATGTGAGACTATTTCAACCTCTTTCGACATTTTCCATATTGTTTACAATTTTTCAGCTATTCTCACACTTTCCTTAAATTTCCAGCTTTTTCGATTTTTTCAAACTCTTTCATATATTTTACATACTCGTATATTCTATATCTTTTCAACATTCGCATATTTCTAAGGTATTTTCAACGTCAAATCAAAAAAACCGAACTATAGTCGATCTCTTGGTAATTTCAGGTGTCAGGACATTTTTTATAATAGATATGTAATAAATAATTTAAAAAATATAAAAAAATTTTCTATTTTTTTTTTTTTTCAGCTTTGAAATTGGTACCTTGCAGTAATTTTTGATGATAAGATTTTTTCACAAATTCTTTTAGCATGGCAATGCTGCAACTTAAAAAATTAAATTGAATATCCTGCCGATCATATTTTTAAACAATAAAGAGTGATATTTAATTAAATGTATGTAGTTTTATTTTAAAACAGAATTGTTTTGCATGTAGGTAAGCTATAATTGTGACATTAGTTTTCTTCAAACGTAGAACGTACACATATGACTAGATTGAAATACATACTAATTTACTTACTTGACGTCCAATCTTCTGGGCACGTACTGCACCACAGCTGCTTCCACCTTAATCGAGTGGTTGTGTGATCTTTGCTGTCAGCGAACATATACATATGCGATCTATGACAAATGTGAGCTGGAGATTCTATAAGTAAAATAGATATAATTTGGTTAGTACATTCTAGCAATTGTTTACGAACTTTTGTACTACAATATGATGATTAGTCATTAGTTAAGAACTTTGTAAATTAGTTAATCGATATGCCAACTTCTCATTAAAATTCATATATATATAATGCCTAATTTAAGCAAAAACTTTCTGGATAACACTTCATCTTAACATGGCTTAGCCAATGGAAGTTTTTTTAGCTGGAGCTACAGTCTTGCAAGATTGAGTCTAAAAGCAAGTTAGTGCTATTGCCAATAAAATGTTCTTTGCATACACGATTTTTTTTCTCATTTTTTAAGGTCAGTCTCGCATTTCGCCCAAACATTTCTTTATAATTTTTATGCGATTTTGTTGATAAAAAACTTCAAGTCATTTTGATTTTTAAAATTTGTTTACTTTCTGCGAAATAACGAACTTTTACTGAAAAAATATTTCATTGAATAGTTTTTTTAGTTCTAAGCAGAAACTTCGTTCCGTAACCTTTTGTGTGATTTTAATTGCATTCCAGTTAAATGGATGGTATTATTATTATTTAACTGAACAAAAAAGAAAGTTTAGTATTTCGATAATTCAAAAAACAAAAATTTTTTCACCTTAGCTGTCCAGATATATTAAAATGCTGGATCTTAATTGCAATTCAATAAACTTTTTATGTCAAGTATGGAGAGCATATAACGAAAGCGAAAAATATTTTCATCCTTTACGAATTTTGTTTTTATATGTCTTTTAATTAAATATTATATAAATTATTTTAAAGTAAATTGTCAAAAAAAATTAAAATTTAATATTCGCTGAACTCGATTTTCAAATTCAGTGCAGATTTTTTCATTTTAACATCCTTTGATCCTGCTGCTGCGGCTGCTTTTTGCTTTATGAACATATTATTTTCAAGTAAATTGAAAACTAAAATCATGCCGATTTTGTGTAAAAAAAATCAGCGATATTGGAATGAAAAAATCTGTACAAAATTTGGGTTCAGCAAACATGGAGCCTTTACGAAAGTAAGTTTCAATTACATATAACTCGTGTTGAGCTGAAAAAAAAAGAAAGGACTCAAACCAAAAAAAAAATGTCATCGTCCAAAGATTTTTGGCTCAAAAATGTGTTTCTTATTTCGCTACAATTATCATTATGATAGGTTTTTGAAATGAAGACCCATTTTTTTAATTTAATTACAAAAATTGAAAACTTTTAATACACATAAAAAATCTTCCGGAGCATGGTTTGGCAAAAAAGTGGTTGCGATACGTGTGGCAAAGTCGTAATCTGGTACTGTATGTGCCTTCAAGTTCAGAAGTCAATTTATTTAGCATCTTGTATTATTCTACTATAATTCTTCAAAACTATTGCAATTATAGTCCGGGAGGTAGCGTTGCATTTTACGATATCGTTTCTTCCCACTTAATTTTATTTGAAAATGATAGCTTAGATATAGCTGATACTTGAAATAAGCGCCAGAATCGTGGTGGGTCTGGCTGTGATAGGCCGACTAAAATTCTTTGCTTAATAATTTGGAAAGTAAGCCACAACTAGAACAATATGTTAAGACCAAAAGACAATATGACCCACCTATCACTGTTTTAAAGTTTCCAATAAATACTGTAATTTTGAGCAAAAATAGCTATATTGAGCGAAATTAAAACTTTCGATAAAATACATTTTTTCGAAAATGGCAATGGTCACTAGTAATCTTAATACTGTGAAAATTGAATCAAATGTTGTTATACGAAAATTTTTCAGGCATGAAATCGATGTGTTTTCATCTTTTATACAACATTGATCAAAACATATTATGCTAATTGTGGCTTACTTTCTGAGTTAATACGCAAACTTTTTTTTTGTCAGCCTCTCACAACCGGGCCCACCACTATTTTGTTATAGTAAACTATCATTTGCAAAAAAAAAATTAAGTGGGAAGAAATGACTTAGAAAAATGCAACACTACCTCCCGTACTATTAGTGTCACACCGCAAGCAACCTGTGTGGTCAATGTGACAAACATAAGGTATCTGTTCTGGGATATGCTTTAAAAAAAAAAACACTTTTTATCAAATGAAATTGACATTTCAATTGTGATATTATTTATGTGCAGGTGTCTGTTGCCAAAGACTAACCAATACAGGCTGATGAGATATGATATTGCTTTCTTATCATTTGAATGCTTGAAACGTTTTTTCTATTTTTCTTTTTCTTCTAAACCAAAGCATTGTTTCGTCTTGATTTATTATTTCGTGCTCTAGTAATATATTTTGTTCTTTATATTTTATGCTAATTTAACAAAATAAAAATTGATAGCATTTAGTTTTTTCTACAATTTTTTCTTTAAAATTCATTAACTTCATAGTATTTAGTGTCAATGTTAATAAAATATTGTTATTCTTATGGTAATTTTATTTTAATATACCAATTTCAGACAGAAACCACCCAAAGTGATTCAGAATAATTTCATCGATATTTTTCATTTCGTAATTAATTACTTTTGAAATTAAGTACCATATATTGTTTATGTACTATACATATACTTGCAGTCATATTTAGTGATATAGTTCATCATTATAATATATATATCTTATCTCATTATCTTTATTGATTTCAAGCAAGTTTTCGCAAATATCTCAAATAGCTTCGTGAGTAGATGTAGGCCACCAGAGAGAGTCTAAAGTTTTTATTGTAATGAAGTGAAACAAAGGATTTGTGCTTTATTCAACAGCAGCAGTTTATAATGTATGACCCTTAGATGTGGATATATGTGAGTAGTAATATTTTTATTTAAATATATGTTGCGGAACAGAAATGCCGTTCTGCTAATCTTGTTATTGTTATAGTAGCGATTCTTTTTTATTCTGGAATTGTGATTTATTTTGCTTGAAAGCCAAAGAATTGAATTCTGTGTAAAACATTTTTTCAAATGGTTGATATTCTATAGTATTCTATATAAAATGGCTTTTGTGGAACTGGTTTGTAACGCTTTGGCGCAAAATTTGGTGAACCGATTTTAATATTTTATTTTTAAAAACCACATATTTGTGCTAAAGAATATTATTGCATACTTTTTTTTTATTATTTTTAAGTTGAATGTTTTTTTAGAGATTAAAAATTAGCAAAACCTCACACAACAATTATTTGATTTTTCGTTGCTTTTGCTCATGCCGCTACTTGAATTCTGTATCGTTATTGTTTTTATGGTTGTTTTCTTTTTCTCATTTGCTTGTATTTGACTTGGTAGTTCAATGAACAAACTGTCTTTAAATTTTTTTTTTGTTTTGTGTTTCTTTTGGAGAAAGAATAAGATGTTAAGAGAGTAATTTCATTATAAAAAAAAAACACGGGACGTGCGCTTGCAAAGCCACGGGTGCCATTAGTCGGTCTATATAATCGTAACCAAAAATTTGGAATGGCTCAAATAATACGATACTAATTGAAACGCTTTGTTTTTATTTCCCAAATTCACGTTAATCGAAGCAACTTTAGGATTAAAACTATCAATCGCTATGAATAAAATTCCTTCAGTTTTAACCTTTTTATTATAAAATCTCTTATACGGTGATTTAAATAAGCTCGTATTCTGTTAATCAGAAGACTGATTCTGATGATAGCAATGCAAAATTATTATTAAATTCACAACGCCCCCAATTTGGCAAATCAGTTTTGAAGTTGAATGACACATTGGGCAAAACTGCCGAGATTGATGTATTAAATCTTTATTAAACTAAGACACTGAACTGCTGAATTGGAATGAAAAGATTTATTTTATTTTTTGATTTAAAGAAACGGAGCGACCTTAAATGAACGTAGTATATACTTGCTTAAGGAAAGATTATGGATCATATAAAACATCTCAAAGAACTATAAACATTTTTGCACAAATCGATTTAATCGTAGAACGGCCTTTAAATATTTCGACAAAACTATTTCGACCTGCATATATTTTATGTGGAATTTAAAAGAAAACTGTTGTTTAAATTATATTAAGTTTATTGATAACATTACTGAATTGCATTATTTACATTTATTGATAGGAACAGTAAAAACATAATTAAGTTAAACAAATAATTAATTCTTTTAAAGTTCTTGAAAACATTTGACACAGATTCCAGGTGTGTGTTCCTTTACTCTTTTGATCTCTTTGTGTAAACCCTCCTCGGTAAAAATAACATCAAATCTAACGCATTTCTTTCCTTGTATCGGGGCCATTATCGGTCGCTTGGAACAGGTACATGCTTCATCCACTTCATCCTATGAAGGATTAGATGATGATATCCATAGCTTTGTTATAAGTTAATGTGAAGAGCATTTCGTGGATTTTTGGTTCGTTTAGATATACGATTTTTAGCCGATGGAAGATCAAGCTCAATCAAAAAGTTCTTACGAAAATTCCTTGTTTTTTTTTCAATTAGGATCCATTGCTGAAAAGATGATCAAAGTATTCAACACTGAAAGGTCGACGATGTTGGAAAAAATGTCGATATTTTATAAAAATAAAACGTTCTTTTACTTCACGTTTGCAATCCGTTTGGGCTCTGAAAGAGTACAGAGTAGATATTTTTTTTTTTTCAAAATAGAGAGCCATGACTTTCGTGCATGGCATACGCACGCGCAAAGACAGATCGGTCAGGGATTAGCAGAGATATAACGATCATACACACAATAATTTGCTGAAATATTTCCAGTAGCATAAGTCAGATGGTGCCGGAACATGAGGTGACTGAAGTAATTTATGAGCCATATGTCTTTTGACGGAATTTTTCGACAATAAAGTATTCAATCAGTGCCGAGCTAAAGGATTATCTACGTTTGCGATTAAATAATGTATGCTACATTGAATTGCGTGTATGTACCTCAAAGGTCTCAAAGTCGAAATAGAATTTGGGATAATGATAAAGTAACAAAACATAGGCAAACAGAGCTGATAGTTTTCGAGTTATGTAAATGAAATAAAAGAAAAAAAAAATTGGTCGAAAGAGACCCTAACGGTTATATAGGTCATGCAAAAAAAAATTAAAACTAAAATATTTTGATTCAATGAGAACTAAACACTCGCAGTACAGCTGCGTTAAATTTTACAAAAGCAGCCGACACTCTTTCATATTAAATTGCGGTACCGCTTTGCAATTAAATATCGATTCCGTAACAAATCACGTGTGACTATTTTCGTGCTGAGCTTCTGTCACAGATCGAGTACGGGCAGGGAGTGAAGAAGACCAAAATGCCAATATTTACATTATAAACTATGACTTGTGCTAGAAAATTTCAATGAACAACAAAATTTAGTAGGAAACATTAATTATTTATAAAATTTTGTACGATAAAACCAAACTTTGTTTGGATATTACCACAAAAAAAAAAAATATATTTTCTTTAAAATAAAACCAAATGACATTCTTACCCATTGCGGTTTTCCTGAAAGAGAATTTTAATGGCATGTTTATGGCAAGAAAAAAAAGTCATCGTTTGTTTCTGTTCCGCTCTTTGATTCAACCAACAATATATCATTACAATAATTTATGTTTTTAATTTAAATTAAATGAAGTAGGTAAGAAAAACTAAAAAAAAAAACAAAACATATCGAAAGATTGAAGATGTTTATCACAAGTTCTCCATTCACTTAACTCACAGTCAGCGCGACTATTTTTATCGATCTTGCTTATCTGGCATTACATCTCTTGGCGTGTCCAGAAAACAGTGAGCTGCTAAGACCGAAGCCGCAGCGAAATATTAGTGGAAGCAGGTAAACTAAAAAGTGTAAAAACAAAAACGGAAAGTAAACAGAAAACTCATTAACGCAATAATTAAGACGACAACAAGGTTTTTAAGATAACGTTCAACAAGCCGTGCAAAAGGTAACATCTTCAAATAAGAAATGGAGAAAAAAGGATTTATGGCTTGGATACCACCTTTTGCTTTGTTGCCATCACTATTTCTATAGTATCAACTCTTTAATTTTCCAACATGATCGATAAGTTACTAAGATGGCTAAAAAAGATTTCAAAAATCCTACTGCTGTGGTCAAATGCATCAACTAGCGCAATAAACAGCTGTGACAGTAGTAATACGACGCAAAATAGTTGGCATGCACTAAAAAATAAGTGTTGCCATACAAATTTTTCCAAGATCGACTGAAGAATTGGGAAGCATTGTGTTTGAGGATGCGAAAAAAATTATAACATCTAAAAAACGGATTGGAAAATTTCTCAAAAAACCATTTTAACCCGTCTTCAATGAGTTTCGGAGATGTAACACGGCCAATGAAAGTCAGCAAACTTTTGCAGTTCCTCAAAAGTGTTTTGCAGAGCTTCTAGCTATAATTTTGCGAATACTCTTAGTAAACACGAGGTCAATAAGGTAGCGTGTGACGTACCCCAACAGTGTTTTTCTGTGTGTAATCAAGTGGGTTTTGTCACAACCCACCTTCTTGACGACGGGTTGGTTAACAATCCTTTACTTGAATTGCAAGAAAGTAGAAATTTGGTGATTTGAATGAAAAAATCCCTCAGTTCCTTACAAAAATCCAATAATTGGCAACACATCTCTTCATCTGTTCCTTCATGTCTCTTTGTTCCACACCAATTTTTCTTCTTACTTGTTTTTGTTGATTTTCTTGGTCAACTTAGCGCACATTTAATGAGTACCATACATGAGATCGATCGAACGTATGTATGTACGTTTGATCAAGCAATTCAACGATCGATCGATCGATCGATTGCCTTGCAAACGCATTGAATGCCTTCAGCCCTTAAGCCTCAAGGATCAAGTGTGATCGCATACTGGCGCACATTTGCCAGCACATACAGCAGATGCTGATAATGATAAAGCATTCGTACATCAATCGTTGACAGCTAGCTACCAGACTTTAAACGCTCTCGTACTTATAGTGCATCATTGATTTTTGATCCTCTACTGCTACTGTGATATCCGTAATCTACTCATTCGGATTGAATGCGTACTTCGCTTCAAACTGTGAAGATATCATGGTGTGATAAAGCCTTACGAAGTTAAATATTTTGAGTTTTTTTTTTTCTTAAATTCATTTTTATTTAACATGTGGTGTTTTTATGTCATATTGTTTACGGTTCTGCTTTAGTTTTGAGAATTTCAGTAGCTACAGGTAATTACACGCTTAATTTGCTGTGTTATTGAGTTGCTTGTATCTTCATTTTGAGAGACTGAAATAATGAAATTTCATACTTTTTTGGAATTTGTATAGCACACGGATATTTTTTTATTTATTTATTTCTTAAAAAATATAGTGAGCGGTCTTATATACAGAGCTTAGCTTCTAAGCAAAATAGTCAAAGTTTGTATTTATGAAGTCACTTACAGGTGCAGAGTAAAATCTTACTGAAAGAGGTGCCAAGGTATCTCTCAAGATCATTCAAATTACGGACCTTAGAATTTGGACTTAAGCTTAAACTTAAATGTAACATAAATACAATATGTGCCATAAGGTTTCTTACAATAATCTATCTAAGAATATCGTCAGGAAAAAAACAAAATATGAAAATTTAATAGTGAAAAAATGTTGCTATACAAATTATAGGGAATTGTGTAGTGGCAATATCTGCAACAAGTATTGTGCAACACACAAACAACAAAAACAGCAGCAACAACCACAATGACATCACTTTATATGTTGATAAGATTGTTAATCAGTTTTACAAATCACCAAAAGACGAAAGTAGTCATGGACTTCATTGTGGCTTATGAAGATTTTATTTACTTTTACTTAACGCTTGATGTTGCTTGCTAGCTTTGAGCAACATTTGCAAATTTTATAATGTTAGTTGCAGCAATTGAGTTCGTAAAAGCAATCAGCTATGAGAATTTGAAGCATAGTATCAAGTAAACTGCAATATGTTGTCAATGGATCGAGACAACATTTTATGTTTGATAAAAAAGTTGAAACGAAAATATACGGAAAATGTCGATATAGATTGGAAAATGTAATGGAAAAATCAAAAGATATTTAAGAAAAGACGTTAAGTTCCACGCCTACTTTCCTATTTTCGCTACTTTGAGTTGAATAAATTATACGTATTCGTTATAGGAATTCTAAATTCTATCTGTTATAATCCAGCCCGGTTTTGATCCAGAAAAAGCTTTTTATAAGCAACATTCTAACACCAAATTTTAGCATAGCTATTTTCATTTGCCAAGAATGTCATTTAAAGTATAGAAGGTGCCACGCCTGCTGGTGCTGTTTCTCCCACTTTTGATTCAAATACATTTACCTTATTGCAAGTAAACAATCATCATTAAATTTATACCAATTGCTGCAATAGTTAACTTTAACTAACGCTAACAATTTTTTTTTTTATATGAGACGTGCCACGCCCATTGATGTAATCCCATCGAGTGCTATTTATTTTAAAACTTATAACAACAGAGATCTCTTTACAGAAATTTTTTGAACATTTCTCACATAACACACTAAATAACACATTTTACGTTTTTGCTTGTATGGGAGGTGCCACGCCCAAAGGTACTGTTGCGCTCACTGCTCTTAGTAGCATCATCTTTCAAATTTTTTTGAAAATCGTAGGTGCTGATTTCGAATAATACCGAATCGAAACTTTCCATTCCATAAGATGTTACGCCCCTTTTACCATTCAATAAATTTACGATTAGCATCAGTTTACTAAACACAATAATTTGCATGATTTGTGAGATATGACGTAATAAAAATTAAACTTTAGGGCAGTACCACGCTCCTGTCAGAGTTTTAAAAAATTTGAAAATTCTTCAAAATCCATATACAATTTTAGCTCGTTAAATAATAGTAGATATTTCAAAGACCGGACACCATATACCAAAATGGACTGATGCCTCAGTTCGCGACACCCAGTGACACCCAGACTTCAACGTTAAATTTTCTCGAAATTAAGTAGCCGTCCTTGCTGATTGTTATCTTTCTTTTTCCATGAACTATAGCGAAATTTTTGTTATCCTTTTAAGTGCTGCCTGAAGTTATATCTTCCATTTGCTTCATACGATACGATTTTGCATTTGTTATTTCCGTCTTAGATACAAATATATTAAGAACCACCGAAATATTCTGCAATTTTTTGGTCATTCGAAACAGTAGCTTTAAGCTTTGATATAATTAAACTATATAGGTTATATAGTAGTAGGGCCCCGAACGCAGGCAACTCTTCCTCAGAGTTTGGCTAAATAAAAAGTAGGTTCAGAGTCGACCCGTTAGAAAAATAGTCGTATTGAAAAGAACAGTTCATTGCGGTACAGATGTTATCATATTTCAACGCACAGGATTTTGTTCGAATCATTTATCAAGGATACCACACGATAGTCTTTACCAAAAATATTTGGAATCTGTTTTATGAAATGGGATGAATGAATCGAGCTCATTCATCAATCATGGATCAAGAGTGGGAAAGCATTGCCTCCTGCTTTAATGAAAATTTGCATCCTGCAGCTACGTTGTTTTTTAGCTTCAGTGGAATACATTTCTCTCTTACCAATGCTGGAGTGCACAAATATGTTAGTATTTTACCCAATAATTTTCAATTAATTTTACTTAAATACGTTGGTTGTTCAACAACAGATTTTCAGCATTATATCCAAGAGTTTGGATTCAATTCTTTAAGCATTCGTTGTCAAACCATAGATTTTTATGAAAGTTTCATTAATAATATCGAGTTATTCAACCGAGCGCTCTTCGTACACCCAAATCTTATTCTGGTACGGGAGAACTTGATTTTCTAATATTAAGTCTCTCTTCTCATGGAAGTCATAGCTTCTTTTCGTTCAGCAAGCAAGTTCTGAAAGTTACAAAGCGATCGATTTAGATTTTACTTTAGGACTTTGAAACTTAGTAGTCCTTAGTCATCATAAATCTGTTTGAGCTCTGAAAAAAGCTCTAACCACGCAAGTAGAAGCTTGAAATTAGTCTCTCTCAATAAAGTATCGAATCGAAAATTTCAATTCTTTTTGCGCAAAACTAAACAACACTATCACTGCAAGAAAGGAAAATCCGCTAAAATGCGTTTTTGTTATTCCCATATCAGGAAACGAGGATCATTCAACAACAACAGCGCGTAATGTTGACAGGAAACTTCGAAAAAAAATAAAAAAAAAAATCAAACGACAATTCGTTGCGCTTAGTTAGCAATGCCTTTGTCAGTAGTGTTGCTATTATTGTTGTTGTTGTTGGTGTTACCAATGAGTGTCAACAACAGCAACGTTTGTGGTCTCAACTGAATTCAACAGTTCACCAAAAAAGACCGAACTTTTAGTAGCGTCTTTCATTCATTCATGTTTTGTGGCGTTGTAATTGAGTGCGATGAGATGATGATGATGACGATGATGATAAAGTTTAGCAATGAAGCTAATGATGATAATGTTGATCATCACCGTTGTTGTCGCTGTCATGATGTATGTGTGTATACTTGTTGCTACAATATTGTTTGCATTTAGTTAGTGTAATTTGCAACATACATCTGGCTGGCTCATAAATTGTATTACCATCATCTGTGAGTATGTCTTGGCGATATCTTTTCCAATGGCTTTGTCAAAGTTTTTATAGTTGGTATATTTGCATGGCTCTACTAGTATTCTCTTCACATGTAATCACTACAGTTATCTTGCTTATTTTACATATTACATGAGCTTTAAAGGTTTAGGAAGTTAAATATTGTTTAAGATTTTTTGCACCAGTGTTGTTATGCTAAGTTCTTAGAAATCAGAAAAATTATATTCTCATTTTATTTATTAAGGAGTAACTTCATGAAGTGCTTATTGTTTGAAATACTTTTAGCAGGACATTATGTTTTCTAAGAAAAAAATTTCTTAACAACTATGAAATGTAGATATCATTAAAAACGGGAGATATTAAACCTCTGAAGCATATGAAAGTGAATACTTGAAGAGAAATAATGGAGCATAATCCACAAAGGAAAGTATTGCAGGCACTCGCTACTGAAAGTTTACACAGGAAAAGTTTTGAGGAGATCCTATGCTCCGTGTGGAGATAAAGGACACAAGACAGACCCTTCAATATCAGTTACCTAACAACTTCCGTACAGATCATCTAAGTTAGTAAGCCCTAATAATGCATTATAATAATTTTATTGCAATCTAGTGGATCCTGCGGCTTTACACGCACACGCCTCAACTTTTTTTTTTTTCATAAAGACTATTTTTGTGGGGGGTTTTTCAAAAAAATAAATTTAGAGCAAAGAAAATTTAAATTTAGAAAATAAATAAAAACCAGAATGCAATTACCTTCCTTAGCACATATATGTTATTTTAAAAAAGAAATTATTAAAATCGGTTTTGTATATTTTGCGCCAAAACGTTACAAGCCAATTTGAGGCAAGCAATTTTATATAAATTATATAAATTCAGAATAATGTGAATACTTAATAGAATAATATTTTCAAAAAGTAGTTTTTGATTGACTCGAGATATAAATTGTAAAGGCTTAGTCAAAAAATAAATACCCTTCCTTCCTAAAGCGCCTCCCTATAGCGATAGTCTGAAGCTCTACGAGCAAAGAGCTGTGAGCTACATAAGAGAACCTTGCTAAAAAGCCAAGCGCTACATCGATTAAAATCCCAATTCTAATTAATGAGTTATATCATTGCTTTACATGGGATAAAAGTTTTTAGTCAGTTTTTTTAGTTGTTTTGCTTGACAACGAGGAAACATCAATTTGGTTTTGTATGATGCCAGAAATATGTATAAAAGATAACTTGGATGATTTGGAAATTTAAGCACCAAATACTCGTCGGAGTGTGACACGCAGAGAACTTCTGTTAGTACTACATTAGTTTGTTACTTAAAAACTAATTTTTCATATATTCCCAATCCAAAATAGGTCCCACGATTGCGTCAACCCTTTCATATCCCATTTCCAAGACAAGTTCTCACACTCATTGAAATTTCCTGAGATCAGTGTCACTTTCTGACTACGACAACAATAGATGATAAAAAAGAACACCTTTTGTAAATGTTGTCACCTTTTCTCTCAATTTTTTGGTGTAGAATAAGTAATGCGCAACAAAGCAGCAATAAAAGTTGGAATGTAAATAACTTCAACTCTGACTATTGTTAAGATACGAATATTTTGTTAATTTTCTTCATTGATGCTCAATGGATTTAAAAATTGGTTTCACACCATTTGGAAGAGATAAAACCTTAACTATTATATTACTGCCGAAGATTTGTGTCATTTGGTTTGTCATTTCTTTTCTTAGTTATTGCTGTCACTTTGTTGCATCTGTCAAATGGTTTTCAATATGCCGATTAACATGGCATTGTTGGCATAAATTGATTTGAATTGTGCGCAGAGAGAATTCATTTTTGAAGTTCTCTACACAAATGTGTTGCTCATGTTTTCTAGTGACTTTTCATGGCAATATTTCAACATACCATAGGTACACATAGGAAACTCGAATGTTAAGATCTTAAAAATTTGATAGTGTTGAAGTTGTTTGGTTTGTTGCTGCGAATGGATACAAACAAATGGAAGCTCTTAAAAAAACTATTATGAATATCACGTTAAGAGTTGCAAATGCACTTGTTTTATCTGATGTCATGACTGACAATCTTACAGACACTCATTCACTCAACTTCTGAGTCAGTCACTCAGTCAGTCAGTTACTCGGTTTTTCTTTACCAGCTAAGGTAGTTTTAATAATTTTGACATAATCACATCACTCAAATCTGTTATGTGCGCGATAGATAAAAAACATTTATTTGTTTTGACGTGCTGTCAAGTGGACACTTTTTTTACAGCCAGCAAGCCAGCCAGTCAGTCAACTCATATGAATGATTTTTATGATTTCATTACGGCTTTTTTTTTGTGTGTTTAAGTTTAAAAGAAAAAAATTGATTATCTTTCTCCAAAGATCTGTTCGTTTGATTTACAAAAAAACAAATTAGTGAGAAACAATTTGTTAAAATTATAAATTTTTTTTTTATCTCTTGTAAGAAATCTAACGTGAGACACAAGAAAAAAATATCTTTTTTTTTTAACTTTTATGCATTTGTGTCAAGGATCACTTCTACGACTACGAACACACTATTCGTTTATGTTAGTTTTTGTATAACTATTTATATTAATCGTAGATTTTTTGTGGTGCATTTCAGAATAATACTCGCTGAACTATTCAAGATTGGATGACCTTATTATATCTTAAACTCAATCCCAAGTCTAAAAAAATAAAACAAATTCACAAAAATTAAGAAAAAGGATTAGCGGGCTCAAGCTTCTTAAACGAGTACCTGGTTATCTTAAGTGAACATGGACTTAATTACCACTCGATCTTTCCATGATTTTGATCGTTCCATTATCACTATCAGTATTATTGTCATTGTCGTTATCATTATCATTATCGTTATCATTACTATCCTCATCATGATTTCCTCGTTTTGAAGAAATTTTTTTAATGGATCAAGGCATACGATGCGATTTCCACGGATTGTTTAAATCATAAAATCTTCTTTAATATGTGACTCTTTTGCACTGGGTTACACAGTTGGCTTGCAAGGATCTACATTTAAATATTCCTGGTATGGTAAAACAAATTTGTGAGTCCTTCTTAGGGCAGAATATTATATATTTGATATATAATCACCTCTTAAGTACATGAATGATGATAAAAAATATAGAACGTAGAGCCTTGAAACTGGCTTTCAGTGATCATTTATAAAATTAATCTTTTTTGCAAGCCCTAAGCACAAGCTCATTGCAATTGAATATTAAAGAATTTCTTTGATTATTTTGCGACACTGCAGCTGCAACAACGCTCACTTCAGGCCCCCGGCAGCAATCTAGCAGCAACTGAAAAAAAAAAAACGAAAATGGTGCAATGTCCGGTACGCATGCGTAATATGATGATGCAACTGGGCACGCGCGTACACTCACAGACAACGCAATCGAGTTTGGCCTCATGTCATACGCCTAATTTGAATATCAATCAGTAAACATTGATATAAATTTTAGATCATTTTTTTTTTTAAGTTTTATTGCTTGCAATTTTTGTGGCACGAATGCGAAGGCACCTGCAGTCGTTAGCTACCAAAAGAGCGAACGGTAGATCGCAGAATGTGCAACGCGCGTGTATCGTTTACAATCGATGCTGCTAGCGATTACGGCTTCAGGAAAAATGCCTTTTTAATTGATAAATTCGATCGGAATTTTAAACTTTTGCGATAAGTTAAACGCAAGTTATCGTAACTACAAGATGCGCGGCAATAAAATATATACATAGAAGCGGGTTACAATAAATAAAGAAAAAAAAAACTTGAGGCAAATAACGTTTACTTAGTTGATTGGATGTAGGTACACGTCGTTATTCGTTAGCGATAGCAAAAGTAGAAAACCTTGGTAAGCTGTAGACAAAATTTTCATGTAGGTATTGCTTCCACTGAGCTGATTTTTGGAACAGATCTTCCGAGGGAAAAATTTGCTGACACTTGCTGTATATATAAGAGAAACATATGAAAAAACAATTCTTGACGTCATTATATCAGCTGTAGACTTGTATTTATTAAAAAAAGCTAAAGCTTTTATCTTCATGCAAGATATCGAACCGTAATAGATTTTTGAAATTCGGTTCAATAATTCCTGAGATAATTCTTAAAATTTGGGAAAAGTTTTGGGGTGAATTTATGTGACTTCATGGGCTGATTCTACCGAATTTGTACCGAATCTTAGTATTACATCCCTTTGATTTCTTGTTAGCGTGCTCTGAACAGGTACAAACATAGATGGATAAAAAGCCATGAGGAGGTGAAGCTGATCAAGAATATATAGAATGATTTAGACATACCGTACTTTTTTCTATGCTTTTGAACCCCAGATAAAAAAACGTTCGTCATTTTGATGAACATCAGTTAGATATTCATCGCTCTTGCCCCTAGCTACATGCAGTCGGTGAGTATTTAGAGTTTTGATACTTAAGCTAGTTGTTCGTCGTTTTGACGAATGTTTAGCTTTTGTATAATTATTTTTCATACGTTTTCAATTTTATTTCTAATGTTAATTATCTTAATTTTTAGATATGACAAAAAAAAGGTGTTGTTTGTGCAACAACATATTGTAAGCTTATCTGAATACATATAGAAAGTTACTTTTATTTTCTAAAATTTTAAATAAATGTAATTATTCATTAACTTATATTGAATATTATATCGTTACTAGTAATAAAACCATTTAACTTAAAAACAGTACACCACTCCACATATCAAAAATCAAAACTTTATGTGCTCGTCAAAATGACGAATAGTTCGTTTTTAAGAAATAATTAATAAGGTAAGCTATATGAGGCTAAACGGAAGGACAAAATAATACATATATATTCTGTGGGTAGGGTATAAACATACCCTACACTTCGAAACTATTTTCCTCCTCAAAGGGAAAAAATTTTTCATGCTTCCATAGTTACGGCTAATTTGATGTATTACAACTTAAAAAAAAAGAGAAACTGATAGCTAAAAAAAAAGTAATTTGCCACCCTCTTAAATCTGCGATTATAGGCCCGAGTCTCCTTGGCAGTACCCTTAGTCCACAGCCCTGGGTTTAGTCAAGACGTATGGTCTTACATGAAACTTATATATGAGGTATGTGTATTTAGAGAAAGGTTGGAAATTTCTTAATGGTATCAAATATTTATCAATTTGTGGAAAACATACTATACATATGTATATAATATGCATGATTTATCTAATTTTGGTACGTTTTTTTAAGAAAAAGTAAGAAAAAAACGTAAATATTTTAGTTTTTTTTTTATTAATAGCCAATTTCTTAGCTCAACAATTACTACTGCGGTGCTTTTCCGGGGTCAGAACCACTAAAAAAAGTGCTGCTTTTGTTAATTATGGCACAATAGCTGCAAACTTCCGTCTAAATCGAAATCAACTGAAGAATTGAAAAATTAGTAAAAAAAAGAGGAAAAAATGGATAAAATAAAACCAAAAGGAAAATTTCTGCAGAAGTCAAAACAAGAAGTCGTGATTGCACAACTCATAACTCACTTCACTTGAAACACTTGAGAGCGACGCAGTGTTGACAACAACAACAACAACAACAACAACTCTTGCAACCCCAGTAACTGAAATCTACCAAAAAATATATAAAAAGTATATTTCATTTCACTTCAGAACACTTTGCGCTTGCGCGTAATTTTCAACGACCTTTTCACACTTTTGTACACGTATTGTTTAATTAAAAACGACGGCAGCAACGCTGCACGACGACGACGATGATGCTGATGATGACGGCGACTGACGACGCAAACAACAAGATCTCAGCTCAAGTGTTGGTAAAATAAAAAAAGGTGAAAACAAGCCGCCGCCTGTGGCTAAAAGGATCAGGAGCAAAACTTGAACATGTGCGCGCAAGCGTAACACTTGAGTCACCACGCTGGCCACTGAATTTGTGTTGGATTGCCTTGGCACTGAAATAGCGTCTTGCCATCAATTCAAAATTTTTCCAGTGTATTTTTGTAAGATAACGCAATGAGGGTACTTTTTGGGCAAATTTTCCTGTTAACAAAAATCTAAGTTTGGTAATTAATCCAGTCACTGTTTCAATATGACCTTTCGCATATACCAAGCATTAATATTTTTCTCAATCATATCAAAAACGAATGTGGTTGATGGCAAGACTGCAAGCATTTAACAATTGTTACGCTGCTGCCTGTAGCAGTCATTGTTACTGCTTCCGAATCTGAGTGATTAAATTGCTCCAGAAACTTAACTTTAAAATTATTTTTGCGCATATTCGCGCATCATGTTGCATTGTTTGCAGTTGATTGTCTGACAGACAGACAAATGCAGCTAGTGGCATAAAGACACCAAGCAACAAATGGACAGACAGTTGCATTTTGCTTGTAGGGTGATTTTAAGATTTAACTCGTACTTGCCATTGCATGATGCTGCAGTTTTGGCTATAGGGTAGTTTGGGGCAGTAGAGCAATTTGTTATTTTTTGTGTTCAATATTGAACGGCATTTTACTCAATTTTGAGCGTTGATGAAATTTATTCAACATTTTAGCAGCTTTATATTCATTGTTAGGCTGTCGTCAATGAGGTTCCGAAATGTAGCTCGGCCAATGACGTGGGGTGTTAAGTACCTGTGTTTGTTCATTGAATGTTGCACTACAGTCTTGCCATGAGTCCATGAGTTCTCTTTCCAAAAATCTGGCCTTTTTTGGTGGATATTCTCACGCAAACGCCTTACGCCAATCTTGAGTGCCAAAGAATTACCTAAGCTTGTGAGGTGAATATTATCTATTCAAAAAACATCACTTTGCACAAATTCCACTGCTTTTACAGGGTCACCTGCACTTCTTAAAAAAAAAAAAAATTATAATTTTGAAACCAAAATAAAGTAAAATTTTTTTAAGATGTTCGGATGTTATTTTTGCACATCCTTCTAAAAGAGTGTCTTACATACAAAAAACTATATTTTGAGCAGAGCATATATCCCACTACTACCACAAATATATATTTTTTTTCTATCTACACTATCCCTTTTTTTTCATCATAGCTGCTATGTTCTAGAGGGTCTTCCTAATTGTGTGGCTACAAAATGCTCACAATTGAGAGGCTGATTATTTTGACTTGATAACGAGGCTAACAACAAGTTGCAAACAAACACCAAACATAGCCCAAAGGCAAGCAGCTTCTGCACCTCTAAATGCAACAGCAACAACAACAACAAAAAATACCAACAAGAATAACAATTGCTATCACAGCAGACGAAGGATTTTATGTCGATGAAATGTGTCAAGTCATCCAATGATTTAGTCAGTCAGTTTCTTTTTTTTATTCACTTTTTTATGTTCAATGTTTTTATTGTTGTTTTGGTTAACAATTGAATTCTCTTTTTTAATTCACCATTTTTAGTGCTTATGGTGATATTTTCACTTTTCGTTGTTGTTATTCTGATTAAAGCCTATGCGAACAAATTTGTTGTCATAGGAATATGTACACAAACTTTTATTTAATATTTTCAAGTCCAGGAACTAATGGACGCAATATGAGATGTTGATTTATATGGCAGATAAAAACAAGGCTGCTTTTTAATTTCACAATAAATAATCTATTGGACTAATTTTAATTAGAAAAATTTTGCAGAAAGCTTCCTTAGAGATCTTAGATGTGATCTGACTAAATAGAAAATGCACAAAAGGATTATTTTTCGATTACAAAAATGAAACATCGACTGAATGGTCTAAATTATCATTCATGTTTATGTATGGATTTTTATACCAAAGCCCGATTATCCTAGAAACCTCAAAGGACTCAAAATGTTTAATTTATTGTTCCTAATTGACGAAATAAAATATGAAAACAAAAATTTTGTTTATTTACCAAACCAAGTGGAAGAGAACACAATCGCTCCGAAGCCATTTTTTCCAGAAATGAATCGTATCTGACTAGTCCATAAATATCACATTATTTGAATTACCATGAGTACTGTGAGGTGTGTGCGAATGATATTCAAAACGAATTAAATGGTAGTATCCGATTAAGGCTCGAATCGAGTAATTCTAGCTTTCAAATAATCACAATAATTCGAATAGTTCAAATTATTCAAATAGTTCAAAAAATTCGAATGGTTTGAAAAGTTTGTATAATTCGAACAGTTCGGATAGTTCGTGTAGATAGTTCAAATAAATAGAATTATTTGTATAGTTCGAATAATTCGAATAGTTCAAAGAACTTGAGTACTTAGTTCAAAAAGTTCCAATATCGATGTGAAATAGCCCGACGTAATACTTTCAGCTAACTTTTAGTTTCTAATTTCCAAGGTCAAAGCTTTTCTATTTAGCCTCCTGACTTTCATATGAAATGGCTAAACACTTATTACTGCTCGTAAATATTATTTAATTTTTTACTACACTGTTGGCCTTTAGATTACCAGAAACTTTTTTCTGTTAAACACTGGCTGAATCAAATGAGGAATGAAGAATTTCAAAGTACTTTGAATGAACACAAACGCTGGCTGTGATCATGTAAAAATCAAGCAAAGATATTAAAACTTTAGCTCAGGGTATCCTCTTCACCTTCTAAAGAAATCTAAATGTTTTTCTTATAGCTGACAAAGGGCTGTATATTAATAACGTTAGACGTTTAGGGGAGGAGAGAGAATTAAGCACTTTCTTATGAATGTGGGATCTAAAAAATCTTTACGTTAAATATATAGTTAAACAAAAAAACATCGATAAAATAAAAATTAGCGCCTCCTTAATAGCTTTCTGCCGCACAGTGGTGTAGATCCTGAATCCAGGAGGACAAAAGTGCTGATGCGATATCTATAGATAGCTAAAAAATAAAAAGATTTTTGACGATATTTTGGGGCAAAAAAATAGTGGAATTTTGAGTTCTTCTTCCAACATGTGTATCATTTTCCATGTTTCCGAAGTCACTGATTCTGTTTCCAGCAATATTTTTTGTCATAAATTGCATACCAGAGGGAGGTGGTAGTATACAAGACGTAGATTTATGAATTTTGCCTCAAATATATAATTTTGTATTTTATTTCATTTTGTACTATATATGAAAATCAACAAAATTTCTAAATGAAAACAAGAAACCCCACTGAATAAATGATAAAATTATTAATAAACAAGCGGCGACAGCGTTTTTATCCACGTTCCGTTCGAAGACAGCGCTTTCTTCTAAAACTGAATTTCCGTTTGTCGCATTTTTTAGAGTGCACTACTATGATAACAGATGGTTCTCCGTGGAGTAATTTGGGCATAGTATATTTTGACACGTTTGCAGAATTGGGTGCGAGGTAAATTTTGGTGAATTTGGCACTTTGATTTCCGGTTTCGTCCACCTAGATTTGGGATATATCCAACTGAGTGGCCCACTCTTCGCAATACGAAAGGAGTTGCACACTGAAGTCTCCGATTTTGCCGATTTTATTTGTTGTTATTATTTGACTAGTTGATGAATTGCTATAAATTATTTCAGCATAAGTCTAGTGCTAGAATTTTTCATAAATTGATGAAAAATACCACAATACTTTAAAATAATTTTTATATCTCTCAAAAGTTGTTTGAACATAAATTGCTAGTAGAAAAGTATTTGGAAAACAAAATTTCCTATTTCTGATCTTCTATCGGGTAAATGTGGTTTTGTGTTAAACTTGAAAATTTGATTGATTTCGTGTGGCATGTGCAACCGTCTTGTTGAAACTACATGTCAATCAAGTCTAATTCTTCCATTTTGGGCAAAAAGAAGCCGGTAATCATCGCACGGCACCTTGCTCTAATGACTTAGTTTTAGAAATGATGCCACCGCCCAACAAACCGCACCAAATGGTACATTTTTTAGGATGTATTGGCAGCTCTTGAATTGCCTCTGGCTGCTCTTCAGAACAAATTCGGTAAATCTGTTTGCTGACGTACCAATTGAGTTAAAAATGAGCTTCGTCGCTAAAGAAAATTTGTCGATAAGCACATTTTTTACAGGGCACGAATTTCGATAATAAAATTCAATGATTTGCAAGCGCTGTTTATGTGTTAGTCTATTCATGGTGAAATGGCAAACTTTATTGGGCATTTTTGGCATTGAAACATGTTACGAATCACGGGTGGGGTACCAAAATATTACGCTGAAAAAACAAATAGCAAAAAAATCACCCCCATGCTATTTGCAATACCAAATTTTATCCTTCAATAAAAAAATCAATCCAGCAGCGATTTATTTCATAAGAATATACATATGTATAATAAGAAACATACATTGATGCATATTATAAAATTTGTTGGATAAACAAATAATTGGAATATATAACTTTATTTCAATTGATATTCAAAATGCAAAGAATTTATTTAAAATTTAATTTATGAGAGTGTAACATAAGACAACAAAAATAAAGCTAATACAAACAATGCATTTATCAGTGCAACATCGATATGATGCTGCTGCAACTTGCTATTATTATTGGTTCATCAATTTGTTGTCCAACAAGGCTAACATAAATATGTCTGAACAAACATAAATGTTAAAGGAACTAATAATGCATGATCACAATAGAAGCAGCAACAATGACGCTAATAGCATAAGAAAGTTAAGGTGGATCCATTTTATGAAATCTGAATTCCACAAGAATATACATAGTCCTGAAAGTATATGATTTTTATTAAGAGGTAAATCATCAGCTCTGGCCTTAGTGCTAGTGATGCTCCGTGGTATATATTATGATTCCTTTAGTAAGTTTCATGTTTTCTAAGGGAATATTCAGTTTGCCGTTCGCTTAGTAGAAACTCTCGCCATCAGTGTTGGCATTTTGGTTTTTTTGAAAATGTACTGAATCAAGACATGGAATGTACGCTATGGAGGGCGAACGTACTTTTTTTGTCAAGGATAAAAAAGATTAAAAATCAAAGCTTAAAGAAAAACCAAAAAAAGAGATAATTACTACGCAACCGAAAGTATGTTTTTTTCAGCAAATCTGGGTAAAGTTTTACCACAAAACGTATTTTATTTTTTTCAACAAAATGTGCTGATTAAGAGAGAGAGAGAGAATATGATAACGACAAATAGATGACCATTTCCCCTTCACAAAAAGTTTTAATTTTTACCAAAAGAAATTTCTGGTGGCTAAAACTTGTAGACTGTGAAAACCATAGGCAGCGACAGGGGGTTTCAACCTTACTTTTCACTTTAAACAAGCAAAGGTAAAAATTATCCGGTATCAATCAGTGTCCTTTGCTCATAAAATATTTTTCTGCACTTCAAATTTTTACTTAACGCAAGATCGCATTCAGAAGGAACAAATCAAAAGTGTTTAAGAAATAATTTAACAACAATTTAAAAAAATATTATTCTAATATGCACTTTATGACGTTAAAAACAAATCTGCAAACCAAAATGGTAGCTCGAATCGGCTTCAGGATATATAGCCATCGAGAATTTTTGATGAAGTTCTTTAAAAAGCACTACGTGTTAGGAGTCCGTGCACAGGTTTTAACGAAACATTTAAAAAATAACCAGGGTTGCCAAGTTGAAAATTAGTTATAAATAGCCTTAAAAAATAAATTTATGTAATGGCAAAATTTTATAAAAATATTTTCATTACCAATTAACGGCCATTAACGGCTTTTACCTTCAATTAGCGAATTAATGGCCTCTTATGCGGCCTACGGCTTTGGCATCCAATAAGCGGTCGCGTCAATAACGGCCACTTAGCAACCCTGGAAATAATACTGGAATATTTTCTAATGGAAAGTGACAAGTGTTTTCGAAAGATTTTTGCACAAAAATGGTACATCATTTCTTTGATAAAATGAGGTTGAAACTTCCAAAAAAGGCTTTTTTGAATAACTGTCGGCACTAAATTCGTCTCAAAATGAATCATGTGGCTTCACTTTTCGATTCCAATATACCAAAAATCAATTGCATCTGACCTTAAAGCACTGGGAAATACAGAATAATCAGTTCTGTGGGGGTTACAATTTAAGGATTGCAATGTATGCCGATTCATCCAGGGTTTGTTCGTTGGTGGCCATACAAACTTATTACTTTCGATCCAGTTTCCGATTAAAAATTCTTCAAAGATTGCAAGGGTACATAAACCAACTTAATAGTTGTTGTAAGAGCGTGTGGCGTGCCAAATGTTCAGGATGTCTATGGATTCGACTAAAATGATATTCGCTACTTTTATTGGGGGCTTAAAGCCCCCTTTTCTCAAAAACTATACGTGATTAACAAGTTTTGAGCATAGATTCGTATTCAGCGTGAACAATTTATCGAAATCACTCAATCATTTCCCATTAGCAGGTTAATAAATATCAAACAATAAAAACCTGTTGTAAGTCCTTAAAATCGGTCAGGTTTATTTAATTTCAATTACATGCAGAAGTCATTAACCAAATTATATTTAATTTTTTTTCCGAAGTTTTACGACATCATCCAATGTATGAATATTCAAGTGACAACAATATAAATCGAAATCTCAACTTTTCATTTTGACAGAAAGTAATGCAGTTTTAACCTAACCGAAATTAATAATAAGAGTAGCTCAGTTGAGTAAAATGTGCGTATCTGGCATAATGCTGGAGGCATAGGTCCAAATGTGATCGGTGACACATAAAGAAATTAGTTAAGTTCTGCTTTCAGCACTAAGGTTCATTCAGCATATATTTTATGCTTCTAAGGATGTGCTTCTAGTTAGCATTCAAGGAAGCACATTTCATATGCTTCCAAAGATGAGCATATCCGCAATGACATTCAATTTTAAAAAAGATAAGCAGCGAAAAGTGCATTGGAATTTTCTGCATGCTTCCTTTGGAGCACATCCGAAGCGTTTCCGTTTTACGTTGGGATACCGCACTGAAGACTCAACGTATTAATCGACACTCAGACACATGCATTCGAGTATCCTCATAAGCTTTGCGCTCATGTTGCCGCTAAAATTTTTATGACATTTCCATTTCTTCGCTGGCATTTGTCTGTTCTGTCAGAGAATTGCTTTTAATCTAAATAATTCTATTCTTTATTTCTTCGCTTTTGATGGAAAGTGATTCGTATATGAAAGTCAATCAAGTAAAAGTACACCCTATCATTTATTTTGATATTTACTTGAAACCGTAACAAATTTTATTCACACAATATATTTCATTAACATAAGAATGTAACAAAAAAAACAAAAAAAAAAAAAAAAAATTTCCGTTTTTGCTGTAAATGAAACCAAGTAACACAACTTAATGCCATGGTTTTTGATATATCTCGATAGCCACTGTACGAGTATGTGTGCATTGATATTAGCTACCTAGAGATAACCTCTATCTAATGAAATGTTGATTTTATTAAGTCCAATTCGATTTTCTGCTTGAGATTTTCTTAATTTTGTATATGTAATCGCATCTTTTGTTACAGTTGCACAGCAGTGGCTTAACATTAAGTTGCATTCAACATTATGCCCTTTGATTTTTTTTTTGTATTGTCCAAATATTGTTGCTCTTTGCGCGCTGTTAGTTATTAAACGTTAATGAACTCAACATGTCAATAAAATCATTATTTGTTTCATATGTTAATTAGATTCGTTTCTTTTGTTGGCAGTCACTACTACCACTAATGAAGTGAAAAAAGTAGAGCTTGAAGAATTTTTGTTCTTATTTTGGTATGAGATTTGGTTGTTGTTAGCACAGCTGCCTGGTGATAACTTTATTGGAAAATTATTTGAATTTAAGTTAGTAAGAAAAAGATTTGTTAAACAGACTATTAAACAAAGTTTGTTTCGGTTCATTTTCTGCTCAAAAACAAAGAGACGACAAATTGCTGAAGTAAAGATTATATGATTTATTGATGATATTTTGACAATTTATGTTTAAGTTGATCAAAATACAAACATATGAAAGTGGATATGGAAAAATTATTCACGATTGTTCACGCATAAGAATAAATGATATGTTCCAATTGAACGTGCACCCAGGATTTCTTTTCAGTGATAGCAACGAAGCAACATTAAAAAAATGGTTGATGCATGAACTTTTTTGTTGTCAAAAACATCGAAGGTCAATTATTTCTAGATTTTTACGAACTCATCTTTCATGCTCGTGTTTATCTTTTGAAGATTGTCCATACAATGGTATATGTAAAGTAATAACTCAATTGCTGATCATGGTGTCAGAGGTCTTGTTATGAAAATTACTGCATGACATCATATAAAATTCAATTTTATTTTTCGGAAAAAGGAGACGTACTTTTTGTTCATGCAAGCAGTGCATTGTAAGAGAAAAAACATTGCTGCAAATCATGGTAATTAAAGTAACATGATATATCACATGTTATTTGAGTCGGTGGAAAATATAATTCAGTGGAATAAATTAAATTTCCAGACAGTAATATATTATTTTAACATTAATAAACCAAAAAGTAAAACAATATTTAAAATTTTCCTTAAATTGGTTGATTCAATTATAGGTTTCATTTTAAAGCGTTTTCCCATCAAAAATTTTGATATTATTAAGAAATGGCTTATTTTTTAGTATTAAAAAACGTATTTGGATGGTTAAAATCTATTTCTACAGAGAACAGAATTCGGAGAAGACAACATGAAAATGTCACTGAAAGTCGTACTCTTAAAAGCATTGATAACGAACATATCAAAAAAAAAAATATCAAGATCTGTTGAACACAACATGAGAACTTGTGGTACCTATTTGGTAAATTTGGAAAGAAAAAATTTAAAAGTTTTCTTCTATAATTTTTGTCTACTATATATATTTGATTATATTCGATCCAAAATTGTGAAATAAAGCTAAACCTATCACTGTCGGATCAGCTCAAAATGAGTGAAAATTCGTAATATAATTTTTCTCCTCTTATTTCACAGAGCAAATGTAGTCACTAGAAATGTAATGCCTTCAGAAATTTTTCACTTGAAATCGAACAAAGTTTCAGTTAGGTTCAAGAAATGTTTCATTTCCATTTCAGAAAGCTTTCAATAATGTATCCATGTCCGTCTTTTGATTTAATTTGAAACGTTTATGAAACGTTACAGAAATCTTGAAAGAATTTGGAGAAAAACAAACATTTTACATTGCTTCATCGAACTCTTTTAGCATTCAGCGCTACTTGCGCTGTTATGTTATTGCGCCAACGAGAATCTGAATTATGGTTTCCTTTTATCCGCTTCATTACTTGCGTTGATATTTAAAATTCATTTAGTTTTTGTGACGTTTTCTTATTTAAAACTGACATTAATCTATACTTAACATAGTATCAAACAGAGAATCATAAAACATTATTAAGATTTAATCAGGAAAATTCAGTAAATATCAAAATAGGAACCTTTCAAAAACGCTTCAGAATGATTACATGTGAAAGATTTCGTGCGTAACGTTTCAGAAATGTTCCGTTGGCACACATGAAATAAATTAAATTATTGAAAAATTATAGGATAATTCTGAAGTGGGAAAAAGGGGAGCAGGAGATCTTACCAGATCTCAAAACTATTCAATCAAGAGAGGGGGGGGGGGGAGGAGTCAAAGTTTTAAATATACTAGGTATACAAATATGAAACCGCTAATGACATCTAGCGGTCGATAGCCGTATATGTATGAGCTTCCGAACCGCACCAAATGTCTTAATTGTTCATTCTGTCATCTGTCAACAATATTCAGTTCACAATTTGTCAAGTTTCATACAACAACGCATTTTTTCCGCTCGTAAAGATTCTCATTTGCGGGAAGCATTGATTTTCTGTTTCCATTTGAATAAAAACGCTTCTGAATCGCATCGAATGCTTGTTGAAGCTTACGGCGAGCATGCTCTTGGTCGTACACAGTGCAATGAGTGGTTCAATAAATTTAAAAGTGGTGATTTTGATGTGATAAGTGAGGAGCGCGGCCGGCCACCGAAAAAGTTTGAAGACACCGAATTGCAAACATTATTGGACGAAGATGATGGTCAAACGCAACAACAGCTCGGTGAACAACTTAATGTGACACAACAAATCGTTTCCTTGCGTTTGAAGGCCATGGGAAAGATTTTAAAGGTCGGTAGATGGGTGCCACATGAACTGACCGACAGGCAGCAAGAAAACCGAAAAACCACTTGTGAATTGCTGCTCGCCAGGCAAAAAAGAAGAGGTTTTCTTCATGGAATCATCACTGGCGATGAAAAGTGGATTTATTTCAACAATCACAAACGAAAAAAATCATATTTGAGCCCCGGCCAACGACCCAAATCAACGCCAAGACCAAATCGCTTCGGCCGAAAGACAATGCTGTGTATTTTCTGGGATCAGCGTGGTGTTATTTGGTATGAGCTACTAAAACCAGGTGAAATAGTTACTGGTGCACGTTACCATCAACAATTGATCGCTTTGAACCGTGCTATACGTCAGAAGAGGCCCGAATTTCAACTTCGCCATGACAAAATTGTATTCCAAGATGACAACGCATCGCCACATCGAGCAGCGGTCAATAAAAACTAGGTAGAATCGTACAACTGGGAGCCCCTGCCCCACCCGCCGTACTCACCGGACCTGGCGCCATCCGATTACTATTTGTTTTCATCGATGGGACACGCACTCAACGATTGGCACTTCAATTCTTACGAGGAAGTGCAAAAATGGCTCGATGAATGGATAACCTCAAAAAACAAAGAATTTTTTTGGCGAGGAATCCATAAATTGCCTGAAAGATGATAAAGATGTGTAGATAGCGAGGGGAATTACTTTGAAGATTAAATTTGGAACTATTTTCGCAAAATGAACGTGTTTTTTGAATAAAAAATTACCGGTTTCATATTTGTACACCGGTAAAACTCACGTAATTCACGGACGTCCCTTCTTTTAAAAACATTTAAAATTTTTTCTCTGCGTATATATCCAAAATACATCGGCTATTTGTAAAATACATTCCGACTGTCACAAAAATCTCAACTGCCATCACTGCTTTGAATGCTTTATGATGTACACCATTTTGATGCAGTAATGTTTATGATTTTTACCCAGTCAGACTTTATAATGCAGATGCAATTTTTTCACCAAAAGTCGACAAATTTTTCTTTTCGTCAACAACTTGAGAATTGATATATACTCTGGTCAACAAATAAATCAAAAAGCTGAAAAAAGACCACAAAATAGTAAAACATTTTCGTACACAAGTCGAAAGGTCTTGGTATTTATTGGTATTTTTGTTGTAAACTAATATTAGTGGTGTGAAGGTTAGTAGTGCACCTAGGAGCGGGGGACCCGATAACTTCTTTGCCCTGAACGGGCGCCCAATGTGCACGGTACGCCACAGTGTTTGGGGTATAAAAACGTACACAAAAATATCAAGGAATCGCCCATACTGATGACCTTTTTGTGCGAATTGAAACATTGCGATTGGGTGATTTTGCCACTATTCCGCTGGTAAGTATTTATGAAATATATTTCTAATCCAATAAGCAGCTTGCTATCTAAGATATGAATACGTTATTTGTGATCAGCACATATAATGCACAATAGCTTGATTTCAAAAATTTCGAATGCCTTGATAAATGTTTTTATTCAAACGCAAACAGACCACCACACATGTTTATCACACGCATTATTTATTATGTGAATTAAATTATTAATTACCCAGAATCTTGCTTACCCTGTATGCAATTGTTTCCGTTCACCAAGTCTCTGAGTTTTTGATTTTAAAGATAAATGCAATGTAATGCGAACCAGTGACCCTATAAACTATGGATAGACAATTCATTGTTACGTTTGATTGCCTTTCATACCTTTTTACATCAAACTAAATTCATAAAAGGGTCATGATTAATTGTGGGAGCTAATTTTCCCGCAGAGTTACTCAAAAAAAAAAAAAAAAAAAAAATCGGAAAAAAAAAAAACAATTGAAAACTTTGAATTTCTGTGTGGCGGTGCATTGTAGCGTGTAGCTATCATCGATCTTTTAACGCTTTGATTTTTGTTTTTGATTTCTTACCTCTATTTTTATTATTTCTTTCTTTTCAGTTTAGGGCGTGGTAGTGTACTCTCAATTATGGTTGAGATTAATGATTTGTTGATTTATTTATTGGTTAGGGTCAAGTGCACAATAGTATGATTATGTACGAAGGTGCACATCGCAATTGTTGCGCATTTAAGTGGGGAGGGGAGAAGATGTTTTAATTGAATTTTCATGAGATTCTTATGTAAATATCATTTGATATAATACTCAAATAAATTTTTAATTTGAATATAAATTTTCTATTTATAACATTTGAAACTAAATTTATTATATTTACCAACTAATGAAATACAAACAAAACGCCCAAAAACTGAGAAATGAGACAAACATCTAATGAGTTGCTATGACATTTCTGTTTCCAGTCCCAAACGTGAAACATAAATTTCAAAGCAATTATGTCTATTTATAGGGCAAATCAAAGATTTATGAAATGAAACGCTGCTGGTGTTGAAAAAGTTTCAACGTAAATACTTTAACTGTCTGCACGAAGGTGACTCAAAAGTAACCATGGGCTTTTAGCTCATTAGTGAAATTTTTTTAAAGGAAACTTAAGAAAAAGCGTGTGGAATCAAATGTCATTTAATCTTAAAATACACACATCCCTGCATACTTGTATACATATGTACAAACAAAATTTGAGTCTAGCTTTAGTTAAAGCTATGGCAACTGGTTTACTACGCTAATTTTTTGGTTTGGATTGTTTTATTAGAGTAAAATGTGTGACATAGGAAGCATTTAGAAACCATTAGAAGGAAAAACTGTCACATGAAGTAGAGTAACCAACACACATGAAATTTATGCCAGCTTTTTGGTTAAATCTATGCTATTTATACAAAATTGCTTATATGGAAATGGTTTGTAACGCTTTGGCGCGTAAAATACTAAGCCGATTTTTTAGAAGCTTATGGCATACAAATATTTTTTTTATTTTTTTCAAGATAAGTATCGGTCTTTTAAGATTGCCGTTTTGTAAAACCCCATACAAGAATTGTTGCTCGATTTTTCGTTGCTTATGCGACTAATTCTTAATTCTGTGTTGTTGTTTTTCTTCTCATTTGTACCTTTTGTATTTGGGTTCGAAGTTCAAAAAACAAACTCTCCTTAAATGTTTTCATTTTTTTTTTGTTACTTTTGAAGAGAAAGATAGAATAAAATGTTGATAGAGTAATTTCATTATGTAAAAACACTGGGACACGTACGCGTGCGAAGCCGCGGGTACCACTAGTAACTTTATAAATTATGCACTGCACTGGATATCGTACGTGATACTTTAGTTTTTATTTTTTAAGAGAGATTGAGAAAATAGAGAGAAAACCTTAATCGAAGCTGTTGAAAGCTAGAAAAATTTTATCCTCTCTGACACAAAGCAACTTCAGAAGGACTGAATAAAAATTCGTTTTAGCTCAGTGGCGTCACTTCACCAAAACCTGGAAGGGGAGGGGGGGGGGAGGGTGCGAGAGCTATAATTTCATCACTATTAGATGGTTTTATTGAATTGATTTATTGAATAATAACTAGTATCAGATCCTTGGGGAGGTAGGGCAATACCCGCCTCAACACTACCTAATTGACGCCACTGTTTTAGTTAGAGCAACCACCACAATATGCCAGTTAAGATCATACCAGCTCCACTAGCTGGATAAATACAAGTTTTTTAAGTGAAAATAAAAGATTGATTTTGTACCCGGTAGCAATTCTTAATGCCACTATTATCTGGAAATTCTAATCAGATCGTAGAGGCTGAACAAAGCTTCTTGTAACATTTCGATTCCTGGCTAGTTGTTTTATGTTGTGCCAGTTGGTTACGATTATTTACATAGAGTTTTACACTTTTCATTGCAAAGATGTTCTGGAGTTTCCTCTGCATTAGGCAGTGTGGGGATTGCACCAAAAAGCTGATCGATAAGTACGCAAGCATTTTTCCTGATGGTAAGGACTGTCCATTGTAATAATCGTGATAGAACCTCAGTGTAGAAAGAGGTATGTCATTAATAAGCATTTTAATAGCTCATCGTAGACTGATTATGAAGACATTGGGTGGCATGTCCTGTATACGACACTATTCTGTACAGTAAAGACACACATGACGCATGCCTACTCATGTCTTTATATCCATTCTGTTATGTACAGCATAAAAACAGATACGAGATATGAGATGACATATATGAGAAATGCTTTTAAAGACAAGGTCGAAAGTCTCGTTTGTGTCCTTATACTATAAACATAAAAGTCACTTTCAAGATATGCCGCTCTTGTCTATATATTGTCTTTTTAAGGCCAAAGACAATTGTTAGAAAAACTAGTATAGTACAGCACAAACAACCTAGTGAATAGCAAGCAGGACTATGGATCGTTTGGACATGGACATAAAATAAAATTACACAATCTTTTTTCTTTCAAAAATCTTTTAAAGACATTTAAGTTTCTAAGACTCTTTCAAATAATTTTTTAAGAAGCCTTAAAACCTTTATTAGCTACTAGGGTTTTAAAGTTGCTTTGTGCATCGAACGATCTAGATGATAGGAGAGCGATATTGTCGGCGTAAACTAGTTTTTCCTTATGACTCCAAAAGTCGTATTGAATCTCACTATTACCAGTATGAAAGCGGCTTAGCACATCATCCAGCATAATTAGATATAACAGGGATCACGTCAAGCAACACTGTGTGGCCCCAGTGTTTGGTTTGATTGAAAATGAAATTTTGTTTTTGTGGACGATGTGGCATGTTGACCTCTCGTAGTGCACCTAAATAATGTTAATAAGTTTCATCGTTTTTTCCAACTCGTTTCAAATCGCTTCTGAGATATTGGATGGTTATTGGATGTTGTTGTTGCCGAAAGTGAGCTCTATTAATTAATTTCAGTACAAGAGCCATAAATCGAATATCCTATCTACAGTAATATTTTAAAATATTTTTTGTTTCTTAGATAGTAAAGTTTATTCCATCAGATAAAAATGAATACTTAGCGACACAAGTTGAGTGTATTGTGTGTAAAGGTACTAACACTTTTATAGTTCCAGTAATTTTTACAAGCCAACTTTCTGCGTGTATCATTATGCCCGATGGCTGCAAACATTTATGATTTCTGGCACTATAAAGGCTATTAGAATACGTACTGCTAAGTTTAAAAATAAACACAATATTTTATTTTAAATGAAAGCACATGAAAGATATCATGAAAACAATGAAACAAGTTACCACATGAAATTTGAACGCGATCTGTCACTCAGTGTGTCTATTGCTGCTGATTTTATGACGTTTACAAAAGTTAAATCAATTGAACAAAGAGTTTTGTGGTACAAATAAAATTCCGTGAGCCGAATCACTCAAGATGTTGCAAAAGATCTATGCGATTCGCGTTAGTTAAAAACATATGCATATGAATAATATAAAGCATTCAAAGAAGGTCGACACGAAGTAGTTAGAATGTGTGTCATTCCGGTTGATATTTAACTGTAACGAGCTACAAAAACATCAATAACAAAACAGCAAGTTGGTGCTTCAAAATCATTGTAAGAGTATTAGAGAGTTGAAAAGTTTGGCATGAAACACGTCGACGCTCGAATTGAATCGAAAGAGCTTCACTCTGTTCTAAAAGAGCATCAAAACTAGGTTACAAGATATGATTTCTTGAATTTCTACGGACTCCTTCTCAATGAAACGCATAATGACTGGCAAAGTCACTCGAAAATTAAGGTTATGCTGACAGTTTTCTTCGATTACAAAGATATGGTGGACTCTTGATATCATTCAGAAGGCTATACGAAAAAAAAATGGATTATTATTAAGTGTCATCAACCGCTTGTGCGAGAATGTCCGACGAAAATGGTCAAATTTGTGGAAAGACAACTCATGGATTTTGCTCTATTATTGTAAAAGAGTTTTTAAGTAATAATTCGAAAGTTACTTCAAACAAGCATTGTATTTATCTGATATGACCCCGTCTCACTTTCTTTTCTGTTTCCACAGCTAAATCAATCACTTCGAGGAAGACGTCATAAAAACAAATTCACTGAATGAGCTGATGGCTATACCTTAATCAGCCCACAAAATATATAGAGGGTACCGTTTTATTGCAAAAGTGGCATCAACTTTGAAGGTGACAAAATAAATTTTAATGAATAAATAATTTAATTATTTAACATTTTCGAATACTTTTTCCTTCGAATCTCCTCAGCACCGATGCTGGTCTTTATTATAAGTGTTATAATGGTACTTTTTCATTTTGTTTCCAAAGTTTTAAAAATAAATTTTTAAACAGTCATTTTGCAACACGGATTTTCAAAAATTGATTTTTTTCTTTTGCAACTTGGCTTGGGATATATTCCCTTTTTTAGAAAGTCATCAAAAAAGAAAAAAAAAAATATTGAAAAAAAAACTTGTTTTTGAATGTGTAAATTCCTTTTTTAATCTCTGTACTTTCAAGTTTTTTTCTGTTTTATTTTTATTTTAATCTTTTTTAATTTACTCGTGCAGCTGGGGACACTTGTGCGTGAATTTGTTTGCATACCTCCTGGCGCTATTTAATTATGGCGCTGATAACATTTTGCGTAGATGGTAGCAATTTTTCATTCCAAAAATGTAGTAAACATAAAACACAGCAAAAAAAAGAATTAAACAACAACAATTTTAAAACCTTTTTTCCATACTGGTTAGCACTGGCGTTGCCATAAATTTTCAAAAATGATAAATTGCATTAAGCACAAGCAACATACAAGATACGTTGATGATTCTTCTCTTTTTTTTCATTGCATTCATTCATTGATGAAGTGGTTCTAGGCAGATTATTACGTATTTAATTTATGGCTTCCAGACATGAAAATGTCATTTGCTCGAAAAAATTCCTTTAGGCATTGCGAAAGAAACTGAAAACAAGAATTACTTTTGCTTTTATGCAAAGGAAATTTCTCTGCTTAAAGTTCTGTATGGTAAGCGTAAACTCTGACAAGTAGCTTTGTGTAAAAGAACACCCGCATTTCTTGCACCTTCGAAATTTTACGCATATATGTTAAGTAAAAATAAGTTTCACATTTTTTAAAAATTCAACTAAATTCAATCAATCAACTATTCAATCAATTCAACTAAAAAACTGTGTCAGTTATTCAAAATTTTAGTTCTCGGATTTGTATTTGTTTTTTCCACAAACTCTGATCATTACATCACTAACCACCACTCACTGAAAATTATTTTGCATTTGTATAAATTAATAAAAATTAAAAGATTTTTATTTTAAATGTTGTCATATATAAGTATATTGTCACTTTAAAGCCATCAACTGTCATTGAAATCTTACAATTTTACATGAATTGACCATAAACAAAGTAAGTAATGGAATATGCCATTTTGTTGAAGTTGCTGCTTTAAAACTTCTAATTTATTTATAGTCGTTGAATGTTGAAAGACTTTAAGTGTGAGGTAAGGAGTTGAAAATTTTATTTTTAAGATTCAAAATGCCAGTATTACGGAAAGTTGATTTTACATTCATATTGAAATTTGTGAAAGCTGAGGCTCATCGAACTTTAATTGTGATGCCGTGTGAGCTTTGTGTGTTAACCGTAAACTCATGTAGAGTTTTCCATATCCTTTTAGTATAATTAAACATCCTTTGTTTTACTTTTCTCAGACGATATATGTAAATACTTTTGTATAGAACGTCCATGAAGTCAATGCAGATTGATATATTAAAAGAATCTTACAATTGTAATTTTCCTTTCTTAGAGCTACGCTTGGGATGAAATAAGGTGAATGAATGATAGATTAATCAAACTTCGAGTATAATGATGTATCATATGACGAAAATAACTACACACAACAATAGCTTAAGGATGATTAAGACACAGAGGAGTTTGTGAAGGAAGTACCGCAGCCTCAAATTGAAAGTTGCCATTTCTCTGCAAAAGACGGAAATTTGTGGCGTCGTGATTCCAAAGTGAGGCATCACTTTCATTCATTAAAAATACATTTTTATGTAAGTTACCAAAAAACAAACCTCATTAAATTATTTTAACGCGTCTGCCTCTGATATATTGTGTTAAGAGCTAGCATAAATTAAGAAAATATAAAAGGCAGATGTCCACACTGCCGCATTTTCAATAACAGCAATTGTTGATGTGTACAAAAAAAACTCTATTAAATGATTTTATCTTTTTCTTCCAGAATTGTTTTGATTTCATTATTGCCCCTAGAAGCTGAAAATACAAGAGGAAGACGTGTAGGTTTTTGCTTTTTCAAAATATATATATTCCATATGTTAAAGTCGTCAATTTTTGTGAAATTCGTGCATCAATTTAATTTATTTAATCATACAGTATAAAAGCTTAACCCTTTCCCGTCAAGACTCAGTTTAAAGATATCGATATCTTTCTTTTCTCCGAGTAATCGTAAATTTAAATTTGCTAGCTATCCTGCCGTATTGAAACTTATTGTGGTCTGAAGACCTGTGTCATAAATTTCAATCAACGATATTTTCGAGGAAAAAACTTTTACTCAAAACTGAGAGATGCTAAACCAAAATGATGGCCGATTTTGCGTAGAATGTCCCATATGCACAACCAGAAAATAAGTATAATACAAATAACCGAAAAAATTTGATTGTAAAACGAAATTTTAATGGTAATAGTTTTGTATAGAAATATCCTCAATAATATGCACCGTAAGTACTCAAAAACATCTGCCTTCGAAATAGAAGCGATAGAATTGTCTGACTTTTCGATTTTTGTGTTTTTCATAAGTAAAGGAACCAGTCAGCTAAGAGGCAGACGCGATGAAATAATTTGGTTTTTTCATTTTTTTTTATTTAATTTTTAATTTAATTTTTTTTAAATGCTAAGTGGCAGAGGTTGTTTTTCTCGTTTCTGATGACATTATCTTCATAATAATGTCGATCTGCCTGACGATAAAATCATTTAAGTTTGAAAAAAATTGTAATACTCTTACGTCTGCCTCTTGCATTTATCTGTATTTGTGTATAGACACATTTTTTAATATAAATGGCAGACGCTATAAAATTGTTTATAGCACCATTTTTCGCAGTTTTAAAGGGCTCTTAATAAATAACACTGAAACAACGCAATGGCAGAGTTGTTTGTATTGTTTATTAGCGGAAAGCCCACTGTAGAAAAGTCGACTACATAAGATTACACGATGGGATGTACAGGAAAGATAGTGATGCTTTTTAGTGAAACTAAGAAATCACAGTTGTACTGCCAAAACCGCCCGGATACCCAAAAATGACCGAATTATGGATAATTTTGTTATTTTCATTAAGAGTGTATAAAATTACAGCTTGAAATGTTAACCACTTGAAAGCCTTTATCGAATATATGTGGCTAAATTTTTGAATACCGTCCCAAACATGGCCTACCATCGGATTTTAGTGTCAATTTTTGTAAATAAAAATTACAGTTTAAAATGTGTGCCAAATGATGAAGCTCAATGAGCCTAAATAGAATATATATGGTTGTTCTTGTCGAATCCTGTCTCAAACAAGTGTTGCTAACCATTCAAGAAATGTTGTCCCAAAAAACAAGTGGACACTCATGTTTGGTACAGGATACAACAGGAAAATATAATATAGGGGATATTTTAAGAGTAATAATAAAAAAATGTTCGCTAATGTACATAGTTTTAGAGGCATTATTGTTTTTTAAAAAAAAGTTTAAAACGCAAAAATCACAAATCATGCAAATACGGTCAAATTTAATTTGTTAACTTCATCACTTTGTGCATAATAATTACAGCGTTCGTATCACAAACTCCGATATTGAATTTCGCTCTATATATAAGCACATTTTGAACATAATTATTTATTTTATATTGTTCTTACCCCTAAATGTCACAAGAGAGCGGATAATTTTGAAATAAATATTAAAATAAAACCGTGCATTTAATTTAATTTTATAAGAAATATTAATTTTCCAAAAAACGACATAACAGAAACTTTAAATCGATGAAGTTTTCCTGTGACGGACGATGGATATTCGAAAACAAAAAAAACAAAAGTTACATGTTGTTGACTGAGTGACTGACTGGCACCATAAGGGAACTCTTAAAAATTTTATGGCATTTTCGTGATCGCCTAATGATGTTTAATGGTTAGTGTTATGTTTTTCTGTTGTCATGGTTCTAGCAATAGTTTTCTATATATGACGGAGCATTACAACTTAAATGGCGAGGACAAGAGAGACTAACTGACAGACAGTACCAATAATAAGCATAGCGTCATATAACACTTATAAAACAGTATAGGGCAAGATAAGCAAAAAGTACGCATGAGCAAAAGATTACGCAAATGAGCTGAATCCAAAGCATGGGAATAGGTATGCAGGATAAATTTAAATTACGCTAATTGGTAGTGGGCATAATTTTTTAATATCCTTTGATAGTTTAATTATAAAATCCATTTCATCAAACATATAAAAGACCATAGTCTTATGTTAAAATAAAAAAAAATGTGAGTTTAGCTACAATAGCTATTAGCCTTCTTAGCTGTTCAGCTCTATGCTTGAAATCAAGTAAAGAGTTACTAAGCATTGGGACCAGCTCATGCGTAATATTTGTACATTTTACCTTATGTTGCCAACATAACGCAGACGTGAAGGTGGCTCCAATTGCTATGCTTTTTTGACATTAAACGATCATAGTTCGAATAATAATAACAAAATTCTATTAAGAGATTTTTTTTATTTTTATTTTATTTTTAGCGACTTTGAGCGAAAGAAAATTGTTGGTGACTTTAGTGACTCCATTCATGACTTGTTGTCAGTGGCTTTTTACAACTATAAGCTTTTTTTATTTTTTCTGATTATATGACTGGTATGTAGTGCATCGTACAATCTGTCTGTTGGTGCGCCTGTCAAACGATTCATATGTAGAGCCTTTGCACTTAATGTGTGTTCCCTTTCCTGAGGCTTTTTAAAATCAATTCAAAAGCCAACATGATGTAAAGTGATAATTTTTGTTGTTATTGTAGTTGTTGTTTGTAGCTATAAATTGGCAAATTTATTAATATTTAATGGATTCTAATGTATCGATAAACGTGTAAATATGACTTATAAATAAAGGGTGAGTTTTGTAAATATGACTGGAAAAATATATTTGATGTGCGTAGTAAGGATTAGGTTGACGATAGAAATGAGTGCTATCATCATAATTTAGGCCACAGTTGTTCCCATTGCATGCCAGTTTTATGACATCACCCATTTGCGAATCAATTAAAAATTTTTGGGCAACCTTGCTTAATGTCCCCTAAAAGCTAACCATTCGGCATTTTGACGAACATTTATTTTTTTATATTTTAAATGTATAGTGGTATGTTTTTTTTAAGTTAAATAGTTTTATTACTAGTAACTAATATGCCATTTAATATAATAAACAATTTTTTTTTGGCACAGGCAAATTTTCTAATTTTGTTTTGAAATTTCTTTAAATAAAGATAATTAACATTGAAAATAAAATAAAGAGAGTCCTTACACGTATAAATCCATTTTGAGCGTATTAACATGTGTATAAAATTTATAAAAAAATTTAAACAAATGCTAACCATTCGTCAAAATGACGAACAAGTAGCCAAAATATAAAAACATTTATTGACTCCGTACTACCACTACAAGCAAGCTTTCGGCGGCGGTAGAGCGAGAGCGAGGAATAGCTGAATGATGTTAGCCAAAATGACGAAGGTTAGCTATTAAGAGTTAAAAATACTATTTAAGTTTCACTCGCATTTATAATTGCCACCTACGTTATTGTTCAGATAATACGAACTTCGTTGAAATATATTCCAGAGTTTTAAGCTCAAAGGGAATTTTCTTCAAAGATCAACTTTTTTTTTTTTGATCGAATGGTATTGAGCTTTAATTTTTTTAAGCCAAAAAGTTTCTGAAATCTTAGATCTGATTTTTTTATATGAAATTTGAGAATGTGTTCAGTGAAGAAACAAAAGTTACACACAAAAAATATTGCTTTTTTTGACAAAAACAAGGTCTTCTTAGAAAAATTTATTACTTAGATTCACAAGTTTTTCGTCTGTACCCTTCGCTTTCGCTAAGTCAACTCTCTTATAATAACAATTGTATAACACGAATTTTGTATCTGGGTTCCAGATGTCACATTTTGATTTCTTTCACAAAACTAATAAGAGAAAAAATATTTTCATTATTTTTATTATTATTATTATAGACCAGATCGATCTTAAAATGCGAAAATCACGGTTTTTTGATAAATTTGAGGCAGAGTTATATCGAAAGGTAATTTGTTTTTATGAAACCATTAATAGGGTCTGAAAAAACTACTTTTCTTTTCAAAACACACTTTCAATTGTATCGATATCCTTTTTTTTCCAAAATATCGTAAACTGAGTTTTATTACACAGGTCTCCATACAAATATACATAAGTTTCAATATGGTAGTATGTGTAACAAATTTCAATTTACTTTATTTCGGGGGAAAAAAAACGTTGATAAAACTTATAGTGCATTTTAGAGAGGAAGAATAGTTTTTTCGGACCCCATTAATGGTAAGATTATCTTGAAAAATGTAACCATCAGAAAAATTCTAACCGCGAACTTAAATTCAGCGCGTCAAAATCCTTCGGAAAAATAAATAACTTTTGTCGTACTGTTTATTCGTTAAAAAAATGTAATGTTCTGAAAGAGTTTTCAGAGTCATAAATGTCAGACTAATTGGACTTGAAGAAATATAAATTTACCAAAATAACAAAACCAAATACTTATGGTTTATGCAAAGCAACACCTATCATGTTCAAACCTCTATATCATCTCTTTTAAATCAGTTATTAGATACTGATTTGATTTATGATCAAAAATTAGCTTCGAAATCCTATATCTTTGAAAATATACAAAAAAAAAAATTTTTTTTAACTAGCAAGACTTACCCGACTTTTTGCACATATCAAGGCGTTGCATGTTCTGCATACCTGTAAAATAGAAAGAAGACAAAATTTAATTATATAAAATAATATATTTAGATATTTTTATGTAAGGCAAATGGAACAGATAACGTTGCCATCCTAGTGTGAAAAATAATCGCAGCCGTGTACTTAAAACTACTTCAGCAGCTCGCCATTCCAGCAGGTAGACGGCTGATAGAGCCAAATTTTGTCCTAAAATGGAATAACGCACCACTTTACAGGGGTGACCGCTACAAAGTCTATCATTGAAAATGTTTGGACCGACCTTGAAATGGGCATTACTCCGGATAAGTCCAAAGGACTAAGGTTTTACACAACAAGTTATCCACACGAAACATAAGGTATCAGCCGAAAATCTCATATTATCATCTCCCCTACTTCAGCCAGTTTTTGAGAAACAGAAAACTATTTTGGGATTAAATAAATTACTATCCAATAGAACAATACTTTTCTCCAGTTTGAGGTATTTTGGGTTATGTCATTTGACAAAAAATTCGTATTATGTGAATATCCGAAAAGATTTTAACTCAAAAAGGGTAAAAATCATACAATAATTATGTATATTAAAAGAACAACTAACCAAAACGCTGAAAAAAAATTAAAAGACTCAACAGAAGAAATAAATTAAAGCAAATAAAATGTATGAAAAAATTGATTTATATTAAAGAAAAATGGAAAAAATCATTCAAAAGAACAACGAAAGAAATGAGTAAGTTATATAACAATAAATTTCTAAAAAAAGGTAAGGAAGTAGAAGGGATTAGTGGCAGTCAGTCCATTGTGATACCACAGGGTCTCTGATTATATCCTCGCGTTGAACCAACCAGATTTCGTAATTAAACTAAATAGCTGATCTATAGTAGCATTTCTAAAGTCATCCAGGTCATCAAACAAAAACGACCCATGTGTCTTGTGCCATTTTCTAGCAAGTGCGGAGAAAATATTTAATATTTTCCTCTTCCTCCACATCTCCACAACTTCTACAGAAGTCAAAGGACCTAACACCTAATCGCTCAGCATATCTGCCGATGAAGCAGTGGCCAGTTATGACTACAAAAACTGACGAGACACTATATCTAGTGCGAGAAAATAGCTCTGACGAACGCTTAGCATCCCATTTCGGCCAGATTTGCCTAGTTATATTGCAAGTTGACACTTGAGTCCATCTTTTGTTAGCATTTTTTACCATTTCTTCATTAAGCATTAACTTGCAGATAGCAATGCCTTCCTTGCCCTGAGGAATTTGTGCAGTACTCCCCTGACGAGCAAGTTCATCAGCTTTGCAATTACCGTCAATGTTCCTATGCCCAGTCACCCAGATGAGGTGAATGTTCAAGTGTTGAGCCGTTTCGTTTGGGGTTGAGCGACATCGTTGGGCCTCTAGTAAGCTTAGGAAGACTGATTCTAGAGGTTTGATAGCTGCCTGACTGTCTGATTAAATTTTTATATCATTTTTGGATACAACATTCATTCTTAGCCAGGATACTACCCCCTCTATCGCTATATCTTCCGCCTGAAAAACGCTACAATGACCTGGTTACCGCGCAGCAATTCTTATCTTCAGTTCCTCAGAGTAAATACCATAACTCACATGGTTATTTAGCTTGGTATATCGGTGTAAAAATTAATTTCTAAAGAAAGTTGACAAGAATAGAAATAAAGGGTGTTTTTTTTAGACGTATAGAGCTTCGAATTGAAATAAAATACAAGAAAATCGTTTTAATGTCCATCAATTTGGCTTTATTGGAAGGATAATTTTATGCCATTAATGTTTAAATATGATTTCGGGCATGTGGCCGCCGCGGCTGGCTCGAATAAAGCCAATTCTACAGGTCCAATTTTGAACCACTTTTTCGATCATATGGGGCCGTATGTCGGCAATAACGCCACGAATGTTGGCTTCCAAGTCCCCTAACGTTTCTGGTTTGTTGGCGTAGACGAGCGACTTCACATATCCCCAAAGAAAATAATCCAATGGTGTCAAATCACACGATCTTGGTGGCCAATTGACAGGTCCATTCCGCGAAATTATGCGCTCATCGAATGTTTCCTTCAATAAATCGATTGTGACGTGCGCTGTGTGGCATGTAGCGCCGTCTTGTTGGAACCACAACTCATCCACATTCATGCCATCCAATTCGGGAACAAAATAGTCGGTTATCATGGCTCTATACCGGTCTCCATTAACGGTAACTGACTCTCCAGCATTATTTCGGAAGAAGTATGGCCCAATGACTCCACCAGCCCATAGAGCACACCAAACAGTCAGTTTTTGTGGATGTAATGGCGTCTCAAGGGTCTCATGTGGATTCTCTTCACTCCAAATGCGGCAATTTTGCTTGTTGACGTAGCCATTCAACCAAAAATGAGCCTCATCACTGGACAAAATTTTGCGACGAAAATCAGCATCGAGATCAATCTCATTTTCGGCCCATACACCAAAATGACGACGCATTGCATGGTCTCGCGGCTTTAATTCTTGCACAAGCTGGATCTTGTAAGGTCGCAAGCCAAGATCTTTGCGCAAAATCTTCCATAAAGTTGATGGACAAAGCTCCAATTGCTGTGCACGGTGGCGAATCGATTCATTCGGGTCCTCTTCAACATTTTGCTCTACAGCGGCAATTGTTTCTTCGGTGCGCACTGTTCGACGTCTCTGCGGATGCGTATTATCACATAGAGTAAACGTAGTGCGAAAACGATCCATGGTTAACCGAATTAATTGCTCTGATGGACGATTATGTCGACCATAAAATGGACGGAGCTTGCGGTAAACTTCGCGAACTGAACCATTATTTTCGAAATAAATTTGCACGATTTGCAAGCGTTGTTCTTTTGTCAACCTGTTCATGATAAAATGGCAAACCAAACTGAACATAAATGACATTAGAGTTGCCAGATTTGACCATAAAATGCCAGTTTTATCTCTATTCGAAAAACAAACCTCTAAAAAAAACACCCTTTATTTGACAGCAATTGTCAGTAAAATAAAAGAATCGCAATATATTGATCATTTTATTAATGTGCATATAGAAAACAAAGTCACCCTGTAAATATGCAAGCAAATACCAAAAGTACATGTTAGTGTCTCAAAAGACAATCCGTAGCTGTAAATGTGACCGCTGTTATACGCAGCAGATGTTGTTGCGATCAATGAGTTTGCTCAATCGCCGATCACCGCCGCCATCGAATATAAAGTAATCTTCATGTTGATCGATCAGTGTATACAATATATAGAAATTACAACAAACATTGGGAGTGCATTAAGTTCTCTAGTGTTAGCAATTTTTGTTGTAGTAACAGCAATAAATTTTCTTTAAGATTTATGCTGGGAATGCGTTTTCATGGCATTAAATGGGAAATTACTATTATTTGGCAAAGGCAGCAAGGTGGTGGTGGTGGTGGTGGTGGTGGTGGTGGTTGTTAGTGGCACACGCTTCAGGCCCATTTTAAGTGGCTTTTTTTTCTCCACATACATCAAACGTACAAGTTATGAGCCATACGTGTTAGTTGGCTTGAGGCTAATTAATAAGCCTTTTTGATTTATCATTTCATGTATTTTTGCGCCGGTGCTGTCAATAAACATAAAATATAATTTCATTTTTGGGTTGGTAAACGCCTTCACGTGATTTTCTTTTAATCTGAAGCTAAATTTTAACGAAAATGCAAAACAAATTTTTTAAAATGTTCCCAAGATATTATCATGTCAAAAATTTGTCAAACTAAATAAAAGTAAAAAATGGATTTATTAACATACATAAAAGATAACATTAAAAACTTTCCCCAAACTTGAAGCACAATTTCCGGCACGCGTCGCCCAGTCATCGTATTAGAACATAGGTTTTTGTTGATTTACATCTGATTATTATGATTTTTCGCTGTTACCGGAAATGCATTTGGCATGCGCGAGTCATTTATCTATTAAATGACTTTCATGTCTCATCGAGACAATGTGGCAACATGTGCACAAACATTCTATACATACAAACGGTCTTATCTATTCAGATTTGTCCCATGATTAATTATCTTGATTTTTATTTTTGAGACGCATAAGATTTAAACACTTAATTAATGATAGCCACAATTTGGGCCAACAAAACATATCAATTTTTATGTTGGTCGCTAAGATCCTGCAGTGATTAATGATTTGTTTTGTTTGAAATGAGAATTAACTTATGCGTTTTTGAAGTCTTTTTTTTATATTAAATAGACGCCAATTTGAAAAATTCGTTAATAATGTTAATTTTTTTTTGTTTCGGAGAGAGCAAGCATATTCCAGAAAAAAAATAGCTCATAATATTATAGCGCCACAACTTTGAGGCAAATAAAGATAACGGCTGAATATTTTTGCTATTTGTTTTTTTCAGTGTAAGTTTTTTGACACCTCACGCGCGATTTGTAACATGTGTAAACACCAAAAATGCTCTGTAAGTTTTGCCATTTTACCATGAATAGACTTATAGATCAAGACCGCTTTCAAATCATTGAATTTTATTATCAAAATTCGTGCTCTGTGAGAAGTGTGAGGATCCTTTTCCAAAATAGTTTCTTCAGCGACGAAGCTCATTTTTGGCGCAATGGGTACCACAACAAACAGAAATTTCGATTTTGGTCTGAAAAACAGCCATATGCAATTCAAGAGCTGTCAATGTACCCTGAAAAACTCGCTGCTTGGTGCAGCTTGAAGGCCAGCGGCATCGTTGGACCGTACTTTTTCAAAAATAATAAAAATTGCTATGGAGCCAGGTACCGTGCGATAATTACGAACTTTTTTTTTGCCTAAAATGGAAGAATTGCATTTGGTCGACATATGGTTTCACCAAGACGATGCCACATGCCAGCTGGCACACGATACCATGGATCTATTGAGAGGCGAGTTTGGTGTGCAATTAATCTCACGTTTTGGAGCAGTCCATTGGCCGCCGAAATCATGCCATTTAAGCCCACTAGACAATTTTTTGTGGGGCTACGTGAAGTCTCTCGTGTACAGAGACAAGCCAGCCACAATGACAGCCCTTGAAGACAACACTACAAAAGCCATTGGTGAGATATCGACCAAAATGCTGGAAAAGTATGCTAAAATTGGAGTTTGCGGATGAACCACCAGGCGTAGCCGCGTTCAAAAAATCCAAATTTTATTATATATTTAAAAAATACTTTTAACAGAAAAATAATAACTTCTCTGCTTTCCTTGTTGTCATCCATTTTGTCTATTTTTATTTCTTCTTTTTTAAGCATTTCCGCGAAACCGCCATTCGCTTTTAGTATTGAATCATACATATATTAAAACAGCCCTCCCTACACCTTGCTAGACTACCTCGTCACAAGACACCCTAGCTGTATATTTTTTTCTGGCCCTGACTGCAGCAGCTCCAAAATATATTTCATAGCAAGTTCCGACCATTAGTTTTAGAAGAAGCTATTGACATTCAACTTTGGACATCAATTCCACTTCCGAACTTAATCGAAATCAGAACATGACTGATTCACTCGGTTTTCTTCAAAGTATACACTCCAAAACGTTATTTTTTTACTCCGATAAGCACAATCAGAACATTTTTTAAGTTGTGGTTAGTTTTAATGATCTTATTTAATTGCTTATAGTGTTCTTCATAAGACTTCAGCTAATTTTCAACTGCCAAAAAAGATGTTGCCTTACCGAAATCTTCTTAACTTACCAACAAATAAATATGTTTCTGCTATTTTTGAGCAAAAACTACAGTGCTGTAGGAGAAATCTAATACATAAATACGAAGCACTAATATTGTCAAAAATAAACATAAAATCCACGTAATTTTGAAGCCAAATATCGAGGTCTAACGCGATCATAAAGCCATCCAAACACTTAACCTAATAAAGCTATTAGTGTAAATGCTACATAATGAAATCACAGTTTTTTTTTTTTTTAAATCACGAATTATTTATTTTTGTTTTTTTATAATTTTCTACTTGTTAAAAAGTCATAAAAACCCTAAGAGAAAACAAAAGAAAACATCAACAAACAACTATGCCTGGATATTGATTATAAAAAAAGTTGCACTAAAGTGCTTAAACTCTCCCTAAGGGGCACTAATAATGGCCTCTGATGAGCTGCTGCTCATGTGTTAGCGATTTTTTATGGTTATTAAAATGAAATTTTAAAGTTTTGGAAGCTCGTGTCATTGGTTTTCTTTTTTTTCATTTTCATCAAATTTTAGTATGATGTAACAGTATGGAAAATGGCTTCATTAGTATGAAACATGCCTCATGTAGCTCATTAAGTTCCGACAAACAAGAGTTACCATGGAATGCATTTCTTATTTTACACTAACAAGTAATAAATATTTTATTTACATTGTTAACAAGTTAAAATTACAAATGTATGCATAAGAAAACTTTTGTTTTTATGTTTTTGAAAAATTGTAAGTTTTGATTTTCGTGTGTTCATTTTAATTATGCATCCATTGTTTGGATTTACTCAAACCCTCTGAGCCAACAACAACAACATTTTGAATACGGGCTAATTATTTGTTAACACACATTTTCAAAATACATTTAACAAAAGCTTCGACTGTAAGACCTGTATATAACAAATTTTAATATTTTCACAATTTGACATTTAAATTTGTAAGTTTTTTTAATTTAGAGGGCTCCCATCTGAGTTTTTATTGGGCTCATTAGTTTATTGTTGGCGCCATTTGCGGAGTCTTCACTATCAGTACAAAGCAATATATATCTTCAACTTAACTCTGCTTTTTTAAAGCCCAGTGCTAATGTTCTTTAAAAGTTTTATTACATTGTAAAGAGTTAAGTCGTACAATTAAATTTTGAAATATGATGGCATTTTATTATGCTATTATGTCTCAGCGGTATTTTTAAAATAACGTCGTAAATGGTGTGAAATTTCCTTTATGTGATTAAAAAATTTTTAGAATTTTAAGGCATTTAAAAAAAAAAGTGAAATTTTACTTTTGGTAACTGAAATGGGTCAAGTTTCTTCAAAACTTGCAGTAATCATTACATTTCTATCAAAAAAACGCATTTTCCTTACATTATTAAGGATTTCTGGTAACGTTTCAGATATTTAAATTGAGCTCCTTGATCGTTACGTGCTTGCTCACGTAAACTTTTTTTTAAGGTACCTCGAGAAGATGTGCTGTTAATATGATGAAAATGAAAACTCTACAACATCTCTCATTAGTACCTTGATGGTATTTTTTGGATCTTTTGGCTTACCGAGCACCACTTGTGTCTAAAATCTGTTATGTCCTTGCATGTCCTTTTTGTTGCCTCTTTACTAGAATCGAATATCTCTCGATTAGCCGGAGTTCAGGGCAATTGTGTTTATTCTCATATCTGAGAACGAAATTAGATTCTTTTTTTGGCTTTATTGATGTCTTAAATAATTTTCGATATTAAATATAGATTATACTAAACATTTGTACATTAATCAATTAGCTAAAATTTTACGATGATATTGGTCTTTGCTGAATGACTGTAAGTTCAATGTAATAATGTTTAATATAATAAATAATCAGGCACTAAAACCAATTTTCTTATAGATTATATATATAGATAATAGTCTTTCGATGTTATTTGATACTTTTTTTTGGACGTCGCTCGACTATCGATACTGTGCAACTGGTGGTTGTTGGTTTTTGGTAATTATATGAATATTTTGATGTTTTTCTATACTATTTGATACTTCTTCAATGATTTCAGATACGATTTCATATTTTTATATATATTTTAATAGCTCTTCGGCATTTACGATATTCATGTTTTAATACTTTCTGAAATGGCGCGCCTATGCCATGCCATGTAATATAATCCCCAATTTTTAATCCCGGCGACAGAAAACTCGCGATCAATATCTTTCTTTCCAGGATTATTTTGTCTACGTTAGATTTGAGTATATTCATATTCCTTATAAATACAACGTTGCATGGATATTTTTTTGTTGTTGAACGTTGTTATGTGGTTTATTTTTCATTACAGGGTTGTGTTTTTGAGGGATTTTTCGGTGGGTTTTTCATTCCAACGTCTACAACTTTTTCGATAATTTTGAACAACTTATATTCGCTTTTCTGAATTTTTTTGATGCAGCTATTTTCCAAGTTATTCAAAAGTGGTCGTCCCTTTTCGATGCATTACGAGTTTGTTTGATGTATTTCGATACTTTTCGTTGTTTTGAAATCCAACCAATTTTCGTCTCATTGTTTTAGTTTAATTGTATACTTAAGATTCTGGGGTGTGTTCCAGTAACTCGTTTTACTATATATTTTTTATGAATTTGATACAATGCGCTTCCTATTCAATATTTTTTTAAAACGAAATTCATCTCAACACCAAAATGATCCTTAGTTTTCGAGTAACAAAGAGACCACTCAACCTTTGCATGTATTTTTAATTTTTTTGTATATTGTGTGTTCTATTATTTTGTTTATAATGTGGGATTTGTCATTTATAAAATTTGATATTAATGAGCAACAGGTGAAAATTGTTTTCCATTCTTCAACATTTCCACGCTATTTCAAGCATATAGTTTTTCTCGCTTCTTTCACATAAGAAAAAAATCATTTGCTCGCTTATTTGTACAACGTACAGTGGGAAGTTTTTTTTACTTTTTGCCTAACAGCTCGTTCAACTGTCACTTTGTTTTTGGTATCTTGTAATTCTTTTACTAATGTTCTGAAAACAAGAAAAATGGTTTTGTGTGCCAAGTTTTCTTGTGTTACGTTTTTTCGTTATATTTTCAATGTAAGTCGACAATATGCGATTTGCTGCCTAAACACGGCTGTCTTGCGTCTAGTTAAATATTGTCATTAGCCATTAAATAATTTTGTTTTTTAATTTTCATAATGATGCCTCTATTTTGCCTAAAAATCTCTGTGGACGTTATTTGAGGGCATAGAAAATGGCAACACTTCTGCGTGTAAGCACTTGCGAAAGCAATTACGTAGATCATTTGAAGTAATCACATTGCTGGTGCAATTTTGCATTCGAAACGCACCAGAGTTAAAGTTTTGAGGACATTTCGAAATAGAGCCATATTAATAATTCTAAAATTTTTTTTTTTGGAAAACACTTTTTGAAATGTTTTTTTTTTTTTATTTTGCACTGGTTAATGCGATCAGCAAAAAAAGAAAAAAAAGTGTTCACTACCTTATCTCAAAACACAAACCAAGACATTCTCTTCACAACCCATTTTCAGTCGTTTTTGAACGATTTTTTACCAGATGTATATATATGTATGTATTTTCCGAAAAAAAAAATTGTATAGTTCAAGTAGACGTTCCTTATTAAACAAGTGAACTTTTTTCCATCTGTTTTACCTCAGAGAAGTCGTTTTATCTAATTTAAGACAAAGTATTTCGAGTAGGGTCCGGAAACCTTTTGAATCCCTTCCATGAAATCGTGCCTTTGAACAATTCTTTAATCAACATTTTAAACAACATTTCAAGCAAAATCTTTACAAATTTTTAAAGATAATACATCACAGTTTTTTGACACTTCATTAAGTAATGAAATGCTAAATGCTTTAAGTTTGGGTTAAAGGGGACAAATTGAAAACAGAAAAATCTTATATTTCCTCAATTGCAAGTTTCTTTTATTTGAATTATTGAAAAAATAAAAAAATAGATTGCAACTTATTAGCATCAAAGTAATTCCAATATTAAACCAATAAAAAATTTTAACTGACATTTTTCGTTTACGAAAATGTCACAAATTCACAGCAGGATTCATGCCAATACAAGTGATTTAAATTCAATAAATCACCTGCATTGCATTGATTACACAGACAGCAGAGACGACTACTTCAACTGGCGATGCACCGCAATGATGATTCTGCTGAATCTTCGCCTAACACAGCAATGCTCTGAGGTCTCTTATGTCTACTGTTTCTTTTTTCATGATATTTACAATTTAGTGTCTCGAAGTTTACTGAAGCAAAATTTTCATGTAATTATTTTTTGCGATACGTTTATTTTTTTTTTGTATCAAGAGGTTGGACTTTTTTTAATAACATTCCTTAAAGTCTTTCAGATAAGTTTTTTCGCAAAAGCAGCGCTGAATTTAAGTTTAATTTAATTTCTTTGCGAATCTTTGTAATGAAACCCTTAAATAAGAAGTTTTATATAATTACCACTGCATACATCTTACGAAACATTTCTCTCTGGAAAAAAATGAACTTCATTTATTAAGCAATACAAGAAATTCAATATTTCTTGAGGGGTGCGCTGAATCGAATCGCTATGCTGAAAACACTTGTTCGGAAGGTAATTTTTTCTATGACTACCTACATGTATTTAAAGCCAAAAATAGGAGAATCCACATTTTAGAAACAATTTCGATATATAAGTAGTGATATACAAACTCAATACAAATTGCAAACGCAATAAATTGGTGTTGTTTTTATAAAACAAAAAAATTTTTTCATCCTCTTTAATGATTCACTTTTTTAAATTCAACTTCAAAATAAAATAAAATAAAATAAAATAAAATAAAATAAAATAAAATAAAATAAAATAAAATAAAATAAAATAAAATAAAATAAAATTAAATATAATAAAATAAAATAAAATAAAATAAAATAAAATTAAATAAAATAAAATAAAATAAAATAAAATAAAATAAAATAAAATAAAATAAAATAAAATAAAATAAAATAAAATAAAATAAAATAAAATAAAATAAAATAAAATAAAATAAAATAAAATAAAATAAAATAAAATAAAATAAAATAAAATAAAATAAAATAAAATAAATAAAATAAAATAAAATAAAATAAAATAAAATAAAATAAAATTAAATAAAATAAAATAAAATAAAATAAAATAAAATAAATAAAATAAAATAAAATAAAATAAAATAAAATAAAATAAAATAAAATAAAATAAATTAAAATAAAATAAAATAAAAAAAATTAAATTATATGTAAATTATTAAGTTTGTTTTTATATTTTTGCTACAAAAGAAGTTCAAATTGAGAATAAATGTTCACTTCTTCCTAAGGTTTTATATAAAAAAAATCAAACAGTTTCATTATACAGGATGGTTGGGTTCTGAGCCAGGTGTTAAACAAAGTCCCATTGCAGTTGCAATTACACACGAAGATTGACTTCATTTCTTTCAAAATGATAAAGCTAGTGCATTGAATTAAATTAATTTCATTAGCTAATTAACTCACATATTTTTCAATAGTATTATAATTGCACGCCGTGTTTTCAGTCATACAAGTAACTATCACTTGTTAAAACCAAGCAAAAAATTTTGTTTTTTAATTTTTTTTGCAAGATTTTGTCTTTTACAAAAGTTCCAAATAGTCTGACGAATTGCCAGGCCAGTCCAACACAGTGATGTTGTTATCAGCAAAAAGCATGCAGAACGTTTTGCTTTATGGCAAGGAGCTCCATCGTGCAATAAAACACGTTCATCTCTATTACCAAATCATAACTAAGGCTGAGACAACCATCGCTTTTCTAATATTTTCTTCTACTGGTCTTGTTTTATAGTGCCTTGCACAATTCGAAGACGACCAGAAACTCTTCAATGTATCACAAACGACACCGTGAAGCTGTGGTGTGTTTAACCGTCGGAATAAAACAGTCCGGATGGATTTCTTCTCAAGGCTTTCTTCCTACAAACTATGACTTATCAGTTATCACTTGGAAAATGGACTCAACTTAAGAGAAAACCTGCTGAAAAAGAAAAACATCCCTTATGATCAAATTTTTCTTGACACCGATGGAGAATAATAACTAGCACAATTCAAATTTAACCTTTTCCAACATCTGCTGACAGTTTTTGTACTTCCAGTCTATTTTTGAATATCTCCGTCAGATGTTTAGTTAATACGAGCTTTGGATTTTTTTTTCTAGGCATGAAGTTTTTAGCTGATGAAACAATCACTGTGTTGGACTGCTCTCTAATTTCGCCAGACATCCCAATGGAAGAAGTATCGGAGCTCATGAAACGCGAGATCAGTAAAGTTGGAATTACAACAAAATAATAGCCCATTGAGAAACTGATTGACGTCTAATATCACTATACATACCCAGAGGAGTACCGTGCATATCGGGCGCAAAAGAAAATAAATTATTTGCCGCCCCTACCGTCCCCCCTAGGTACACTACTGTACACACCTTTAGGAATAACGTTGTTATATGGTATTTTCCACAACGGGTCCAATAATATGGATAGAATTTCTACTATGTCACAGCTTCTGCAACTGTGAAAACTAAAAAAAATTTGTTGTAAATAAAAAGCGAATGTAACAGAGTATTCTGTGGAATAACCCATAGTTTCTTGACAAAAGCACAAAAAAAATGTTTATCAGTGATTTCTTCGTTTTCTTAAAATAAATCGCTCCACTTTATATTTGTTATCAATAAATTTAAATTGACACTTCACACCTTGATATGTCACACGATACTTTTTGTGGTACGAATATTATACGTACCATAAGATACTTACCAGAACATGGATTCAAACGAGAACTTCTTGTATATGCAAGAACTCTTCACAAGAAATGATTTCTGTTGAACATACAGGTTCATGTAATGTTAAATTATTTTTTTCTCATTTTTCGGGCCTTGGGACAGACAGTCGGACCATGGACTGTCAGTTTACAACTGAAACGCTGCCGTTGAACAGGTCCTTCAATTTTACTTTGTACAACTTTAACTCATTTCAAAGATAAGACAAGACTACAGAGAGCTCAAGACGCTAAGATAAAGCAAGTATGATCATGTAAATACATTAAAACTTTTTAAGTCTTATTAAGAAAAAAAACTAAAAAACTCTAAAGAAAAAAAATGAAATCCAATTTGAACGAAAGACCTTTAATGTTTATCAAAAAACTTAAAGAAACTACGCAAATTAAATGAACAAAAAGCTGAAGGAAAAAAAAAATGGCATAAAAAATAATTTTTAGATAAAGTTCACATTAAAAGTCTCATATTACAAAATGTAAACAAGCCAGGTTAATAAATAAAATTGGCAGCACCACTCAGCGGCAACACACTTTTGTTATCTCGCTTGCCATTCGCTATTTTGTTGTGTTGCTGTGGTGGCATTGGCAGCCGCGACTTTGAATGGCAGTGATGCCGATGGTGATGCCCTTGTTTGTCTCTCATATTAATGAAAAGTTTTGTCGCCTGTCGTTTGCTCCGGATGGAACGTCTTTGTGACAAAATCTTATAAATTAGCACGAAATATGGTTATCTCTTGTTTTACAAAATCAAGTGTCATAATATGGTTGCAACAGTTCAATTTTGCTTGAGTTGGACTTTTAATTACACGACAATATCAATGAGGTAAAAAATATCAATTTAATGAAGTTATATTTAATTTATATGCAACTTGAAGCTGCTCGATAGAGTATGTGGAAGACAAAAGTGGTTTGACCATACTTGACAGAATGAAGATTGTAGTATGGCGCGGTAGCCGCTAGCTGCCAGCAAAAACTTTGTTGGAACCTTTTGTATGCAGGTAAATTGTAAGCATAAAGTGCTTGAAAGCGATTGCTTAAAAAGTATGTTTTTTGATGAAAGGTCTTCGAATTTTTTCAAATTTTTTAATATTTACATTAATATTTGATTCCAAAACGATTAGAGAGTTAATGAACTAGATTCGATAATAGAGAATTTTATCAAAAGGGCGGCAGTCTACAATACTGCTCGTGGCAGCTATTTAAGTTACAAATGCTTCAACGTCATTTATACATGAGTATATGTATGTTTAGGGTGGACCATTTATAAATTGAAATTTGAAATTGTCATAAAGAAAAACCGATTAATTTTTCTCAATATGTTTTTTCTTATTCGAAAGCACAATCTCTCTTGTTAATTATAAAGCACTGTTTCATTAGAATGACTTTCTGGGTTAACCTTGCAGTAGCCCATACAATGAACCCATTTTTTCTGTACATTTTCGACTATAAGGAGTTCTATTTAACCGATGGCTGCATATTTTTCGTCCTTAAGAATCTTTACATGATGGTTAGTGTAAAATTTATCTTTGATGGCTTCCTATAAATAAAAATACAACGGAGTCGCGAAGCTGCGCGATGACCAATGCTCATTGTCAAAACGAATAATAACACCTCCCACTCAAAAATGTAGATTTTTGCATGACTTGTGTGACACAGAATCCAAATCCATATCTTCGAAAATAGGCCGCAAATAATCAGTTATTACATATTATTACAGCGACATTGTTTAGCAATCACTGTAACATATCCTCTTTCCTCAGTTTCAAAGCAAAATGCCTCAATGAAACCTCCGATCCAGAAACAATACCAACAATGCTTTCGGCTGTGCGTACGGTACGAGTACGAGAGCGTTTTGATTTATCCAATAAAGATCCAGCATGACAAGATTTGATACACCACTAATGATTTTAAAATTACTCAGGACCATCTTCACTTTCAAAAAAAAAGTCCAGTTTCAATTGAATGTTTTAAATTAAAATTACTCGTTCAAATCTGAGAACCAAATTCTTTACCCAAAATAAAAATATGAGTCAAATCTTGTCCTATGGTGACTTTTCGACCATGAAATTGATGTCCTTTTATCTCCTTTACAACATTGATCTGAACACTTTTTTCCTCTTGTGGCTTACTTGCCGAGTTATTAAGCGAATTTTTTTTTTGTAGGCCATTCACAACCAGCCCTAACACGATTCTGGCGACTGCATTCAATAATCAGCTATATTTAAGCAATTGCAAAAAAAAAATTAAGCGGGAGGAAATTACCATGAAAAATCAAGCGCTATCTCCCGGATTATTAAGTTCAGGTCTCAAAGGCAGAAAGCTCAAGTAAAACTTAAGATGCTCAGCACATAGATAAATAGACATTAGTAAAAATAGATGGACCAATTTTTTTTCAAAGTCGCATGCAGTGTTTGTGGAAAAGTCTTGAGTTATAAGTAGACGTTCTTCATACCAACGCCATGAAATTTGGAAAAATAACAAAAGCTTCTCAAGAAAGTAGCTAGACACATTGCATTCAGCTGAAAGGACTTGAAAATAAAAATCTATTTTACTGTACCAAATCAACATTAATTCGCACATGCGGAAAGTGCGATACATATTACGAGTAACATGTATGTACCATATGCAGGTACTTACATATGAAATATGATACGATAAATTCCATTATATGAGCAATACTTGAATTTGTACACTTAAGTGGCCAATTTATTTAACTTTGATTTGCGCATATCCAGTTGTTAATCAAGAGAGACCACAACCTCTCTCTTTTTCGTTTCGATACGCTAATGTTGGATTAAAACTTAATAAGCCAATGGCCAATAAAAATGTCACAATTTCGCGCAGAAGTATGTGAGGTTGATTCAAGAATTTATAGAAAATTTATTGCATAGCTGGCGAACACAAATTGTTATTTATCACAGGAGCAAAAATAAATTTGTAGCTTTTAACTAGGTAGTACGATAGTCTTTCCTACAGGTACAAGATACTGTGGTAAAAATAGGAGTTAGCCGTTTTCAACACTACTTTTTTGGTAGTGTTAGGTTTAGTCATATTTTTTAATAAAGAGTTTTTTTAAAGAGAGTTTTGGCGTTTTATGCATTTGGTTCTGAATCGATTTGTGATAAAATTGTCGAAAATATTCCTAATAATACTTATAGGGTCGATTTCTAACTAAAAAAAATTGATTGAAACTTTATGTCAAGTCAAAAGTTAAAGTTCCAATAAATCTTAAACTGAACATTAAGAAAACAATACTTAATGATGAGGACAAAACTGATAATTTTTCACTTCTTTAGCGAGGACAATTTTTTTTTTTTTAAATTTTGCTATCAAAATTTCCAAATGTTCCAACAAAAAAAAAATTAATTTCTTTTTCCAGCCAAAGATGATATTCCACCTATTCTTTCTATTTACAGTGTCTTAATTCTTTTACCGGATATTGACAACAATTCGATTTGGAGACAGGAAACATCTTGTAAAACTAGCATAGCTACATGCTGTGAACACGCACAAAGACAACGCCAGGCTGACTGCCCGATGCTATGGTAAATAATAATACATGGAAGGACTTATCTACCTAAAGTACAACGTCAGTTATAAAAAGAACAACAAAAATTGTAACAAAAATATAATAATGGAAATTTAAAAAAAATTGACAGACAGACATGAAGCCAGCGCACACTATGGACACGCTTACACCCCACAAAAAGACAAGTCGATATGCAATGTGGTAGATACTTGTGCATATGGATGCGACTTATGCGAATATCGACAATGAAATGTCTATTTTTAACTATTAAAGTTTTTGCATACAACAACAACAAACATTCGGTACTAAAAGCTATAAGCGGTCGAGTCTGAACATCATATGATATTTATGATACAAAACATAAGATCATTCTGAGAAGCTTGAAATTTTTAAATGTCTCCTCAATTTAAAAGGTTATTAAAATTTACGAAATTATAGTTAAGAACATATTTTATATACATTTATGGCTAATAGGGCTTTTACACTGCCATCAAAAACAGCACGCATTTAGTTTTTGTTTTGCGTTTTTAAAAAAGCTTTCACACTTGCAGAATTGCTAAAATTACTGCTACTAAAAGTTGTGCTTTTTTGGAGCATTTTCCTTCACCTCCGATGAGAACAATGAAACATTGGTTTAATGAATTTAAACATAGTCACAAGTGTTTTTAATGAAGAACGACCAGGTCGTCTAAAAGAGGTAGCAACTGAAGAAATTATGAATAAAATTTCCGATATTGTTTTGAAAGACCGAAGATGAGCGAGATTGTTGAGAAGGCTAACATCTAAGATGAACGTGTGCGTAATATTTTCCACGAATATTTGGGCATGAGAAAGCTATTGATACGATGGGTATCGTATCAATAGCTTTCTCATGCCCTCTGGCACCCGCCAGGAATACACACTGTTGATCAAAAACGGAACCGGGCTACCAGTTCACAGCAGTGTTTAACCGAGTATAATCCGAGTGAGTTTCTTCGCCGTTTCGTAAATATTGACGCAACAAGGATCCGTCACTTCACTATAGAGGCCAAAGGACATTACATCCAAAAGAAGGGCTGGAAAGAACATGACCACCGGTATTTGGCATTTAAAAAGAGTTGGCAGTTAAAGAGTACTTATCGACTATTTTGAGAAGAGCAAAGCAAATAAACGGAGCGTTCTATGCAGAATTATTGAAACGATTTGATGAAAAGTTAAAGAAGAAACTTCTTCGTTGGGCACACAAACAAATGTTGATCCAATGCAGCTGCTTATTCGTTTCGCATAGCCACATCAGAATTAGTTGAATTTCGCAACGTAGTGCTGCCGCACCCACCATATTCTCCAGATTTAGCCTCCTGAAACTTTTTTCTCTTTCCAAACACAGAAAAAATATCGATGGAAAAAAGAGATCCACAACGAATGAGGTGGTTATCGCTGAAACAGAGGTCTATTTTTCAAAGTTCAACACATTCCAATATTCGGACGATTTGCAAAAGTTGGCAGATCGCTTGGCTAACTGTATTGACTAAAAAGAAAAGCATTCTGCCAAAAAAAAAAATTAGTTTTCTTGTCAAACAGAGGTACTTAGCACTGTTTCCTTACATGCCTGACACAAGAAATTTAATTAAAAAAATCAATTTTGAGGCTAAAGAACTAAGTTTTTAATCTAATAAACCAACGTGAGGGCTCCGTTAAAGCGTTTCTTCTCACAAAAGTGATGACGCTCCTCACCTCTCCTGTTTCTCTAAAATCTCAAGTGGTAAAAATAAGAATGATAGAGCTTAACCCTAGAAGGTTCAACCAGGTCTGTGCAGACCTTTTGCAAAGAAATATGTGCATAACTTTTTTGCTTTGCATTTTAGAGACGAGTCTGTCCATGATTTCCTGGAAGCGGTTACGGAGAACCTCTTTTTCCTAGCACTTAACACATTTACACACACTTTAAGGACACCTGCCTACACAAATCCCATATAAGTACGCGCAGACCTAGTTATACCAGTTAGCGCCAAACATCCCTGAGCCACGTAGGGTTAAACTGAGATATCAAAAAAGCGTTTTTACATGGTATATTGTTGTGACGATTTCCATATTTTTTAAAAGACAACTGTAAAAATATTTTCTTAAAGAAGCCTTGCTTTGGTCTTAGAAAACATGCCCATTCTGTGTCGATTTCGGCTCTATGCCGGTCATGCGGAACTAACTGGAATAATTTAACTTGCCCGGGATAGAGGAAAGTGGATAGTCATGACCTTAAATGAATAAAATAAAGTAATGCTGTCTAAATTTTCCACAAGCGACATGCTCTTCTCAGAAAATGTAGTGCCTTAAAAAAGGGTTACTTTAGGCTTAAACCAAATGACTGCCTCCTTTGTAACGCAATTGTCACGCCAGTGAGGAACAAATTTATGAATGCACATTTAGTGTTGACTTTTTCACACCAAGCAGGATATAGGTAGGAAAATTTTTCCTTGTTGTTGTTGTTTTTATTCTGCTTTCTGAATGCGAATAGTTGAAAGTTCTTTCGTTGCGGTAAGCGCTTGTTCAGAAGTCACACAGCGTGTTTGCGTTGTTGTTTTTTTTTTTCAACTTTGCTTTGATGTTATACCAACAACGTGTGTGTTTGGCACGCGGCCGGTTGGCACTATTTTTTATTTTTTTTATTGAAGCCTTTTTTGATTTTCCTTGTTGTTACCTGAATACCATTCGATTCGTCCTATAACCATTGGAAGAAAAAAAAATAAAAAATCAGAGTACAAAAGTGGATTTGACTTCGGTTTGAGAGCGAGTCATAAATAAGTTAAAAGTAACACAGAATTTTTTTATTCCTTTTTAGTTTATTCAGCATGTCAAATTGTTTTTTTTTTTTTTGCTTGGAATACAATTAAGTGTTTTCCAGCGGCGTTAGGCTGCATCTATCTCATCTTGGCTTCGATATCAACTTTAATAAATGAGTGTAAATAAAAGCTTTAGTGACAATAACGTATGACCCTAAGCCACAATTGTGTTTCCTAATGGCACTAATGTAAAAAAATTATTTAAGAAAGCCCTCTGTCCTTCGGGAAATTAGTTGTTTGGTTGTTATAAGCGTTAATTGTTTCAGGAAACTTCATTGTTGCAGCAAACATGTTACAGCGCAAGTAAGCTGTTAAGAAGATACAGATAACTCAAAATAACTTCATAAGCGAAAGAACAATGTTTGTGCCAAATAAAAAGTTCACCTATGTTATTTAAAGCTTAAAAATCCTAGCCAACTGCAGCTTAATAGCAAAAGCAACAACTGAAATAACAAATATACAACGAACAATTTCTCTGCCATTAACTTTGGCCTACATTTTGTGGGCATATTAACATTAGTAACATCAACATATATGCATGCTCCTAGAAGTTGTTGTTGTTGTTGTGGTATCTTTTATGTCTATCTATCAAATTGCTGCAGATATGTCCATACTCACGTGTTCGGGCTACTTTATTCATTTCTTGTAATTATTTGCACCCGATCTTTATTCATACATAGATTAAGGTGTCCGTTAAAAGTTAAATGCTTCTAACCACTCAAAAGAAAAAAAAAGTTCTCAAGCCTGAAAGAGTTTTTTTTTTACCCTTTTTCCATGACAATGGCGAACATCACAAAAAAAAAAGTCCGACGAGCAGATTTCGCTGTCGGTTTTTTTTTTACTATCGCACAGTTCAGAAAACGATTCTCGTAAGCCGAATCTTTCGTTAGCGTAGGCAAATTTTATTCGCGTCAAGACCACCGTGAAGAGATAGGGGAGGGTGGGGCTGGTTTTATCACTTTATGACAAATAAATTCTTATTTTCAAGCCAATTATTATTTTTAGTAATTTGTCTTACAGCACTTACAAGTTGTAGTTGGTATGTGGGAAAAATTTAGATTCAAATATTTTAAAGTTTTTTTTTTTAAAACAATGACAAAGCAAAAATGACAGCTGTGATTTTTACAACCGCATACGAGGCTAAAGCATTTTGAATACCGGAATGAAATGGGAGCAAGTTGTAAAAGTAAGGTAAGTTTAAACTGTGGTATCCAGTGGTAAAACTTACGCCATCACTTTCTTAACAACTGCCCCATCTCCGGTTTTTTAAAATTAAAATAATTTCACAAGATATATAATGAAAGTAATCGGCAACAAAGTATTCGAACGTAAAACCGATTTTCTTAGCATTCATTAAAAAAAAGTTAAGTTAAGAAACACTCAAATATTATTTTATCAAAACTTACAAGTACAAGAAATTTGTGATTTGGCACAATTTTTTGACACTCGCTCATAACTCTCTTTGACAACGCCGGAAGATGAAATTATCAAGCTCAGCCAATGCCCAGTGGAGAAAGAAAGCATAGAAGCCAAAAAGTTAATGCCTGGGTTAATTAGTACTCTCAGTTAAAACTTACCCCAGTTAAGACCGGCGCCACGTTCCCCTACTCGTATTCTGAACTTTTTGATACATATAACAATATTTAACAAGTCAATTCTTTGTTACGAAAAAAATTTCGGTATATAAGCCAACAACCTAACCAACATGACGCGCAAGCTCTTGAAGCCTTTCTCGCTGCACTGATAACACCGTCGCAATATCAATCAGTTGCTAAGGATTCTAAAAGATATTCTAAATTTCTTCGACAAAATAGTTATTTGCAAATATTTAATTTTGTATGCCAGGATGATATATGGAGTGGAAGCAGGGTTTCGAAATGACTGATTTTGACCCGGCCAAACCCGGAATTGCAACTCAAAGCCTGGGGCCTTGTAGGAATTGAAAACTTTCTTAAAAAGCAGGTAGTGATGGATGATTTTTGTTTTTAATTGTTAATATTGGTGACTGTATCATGTTATTTACCACAAAAAAAAATTTATTTTGTTCGATTATATTAATTATTTATTAAATAGCTGACTAAAAAATTGTCCTTAACTTTTTTTTTAAAAAAAAAATTAATTTTTACCATTTCAAGGAAAAATTATTTTATTTTGAGAAGGCTTGTACAATTCTCAAGTACAATTATAGAACACAAATTAAACGAATAATAAATTTTATCAAAAACTAATGGGCAACTTCCACTAAATAGGAGAAGAAAAAGCATCGGTAAAGTACCCTTTTCAAGTTTACAAGTTTTTTATTTTTATTTTTAATTAAATTTAATTTTGATTTTAGAAAAATCAAACTTAAAACAAAATTCAAAAACAAACTGATTACTGAAGAAAGAGCTCGTTAGTATTGTAAAAGCTGGAACAGCTAAACGAGTTGTACATCCTTGGTATAAGCTATAGATCCGCAAAATTTTGGAAACAGAACCTACTTACAACAAAAGCAACAATTACAGCAGACAAAACCTGAAAAATCGATCTCGATAGCAAAAACAAAAAATTCTGCAATAAACCAAAAGCCAATTCCAAGAATCAAACAAGAACAACTTGAGTGCAGAAATAAAATTACACTGAGAGATGCTTTGGGAAATTTTCACTAAGCAACTTTATTGAGAGCTTTATTTTAATGATGATTCATAAAAATATCAACATGATATGAAATTTTTAAGTAACCAAAAGTAAGAAAATATTATTTCGAAAAGCTCGAAAACTTTCGCTGAATGTACTATACGTACACTCTTTTGCCAATGGATTTGTTGGCAATCGTGTAGTAGCCTTATCAGCGAATGCTGATCTAATTTTAGGTTAGGTAAGATACTAAAAAAAAAAACATCAAAGGCTGTGTTTAAGTAAAACCGCCACCGCAGCAATGCATGAAAAAAAAGTTTTGTTTTTTTTTTTTTTCAAAATAAGAAAAAAAAAATATTTAAGTAAAAGAAAAAAAAATGTACAAACCAAAAACCAACAACAGCAGCATCAGCGAAATAAAAAAGCAAAATTGTGGCATTTGTTCAAAGAAATTACTTCCTTCTTGCATGCAAATCAACTTTAATGACTGACAGTCTGACCGCCTAGTAATGCGCTAAGTTGCGCGTGGTGGTGAACAGTGTTGCCAATAAGCTTTTTTTTCGGGAAATATGTTATTATATAAAAGTGAAAAATACTTCTAGTAATTTTTGCCTTAAAATAATATTAAATAAATCATTCTAGGCATAAAAATTCAATAAAATAATAACTATTTTTTTCCTTTGTTCAACACAAGGGTGTTGAAAAACACCATAAGGCATTCACTTTTCATCGAAAACCTCAAAATATTTATTTTAAGAAATTATTAAAACACAACACTGTTTTCTTAATTCAATAGATCTGGCCAAAAGCAAACAAAATCTTTCTAATGACCGCATGGTTTCGTACGCGTGCCAATACAAATACGCATGCGTTTTGCTCATAGCACAGCATGCGGGCCATCCAGATTTATAACAAAGATATCGCACAACTGTGATGGCTTATGGCTCTACTTCTTTGGTTGACTACAACAACAGTTGCATGGGATACTCAACTGAATTGAACTGAACTGAAGTTATGTTGAGCTAAGCATGAGCGCATGTTTTGTTGATCTCTCTGACCAGGCTATCTATTAGTTGGACATGATCAACATACAACAACAACAACAACGACGACGCATTAATTTTTAAGCATCCATTAGTTGGTGAGATGTTGTCTTGAATTAGAACCAGGGTGGACTTTGCCAAAACTATTTGACTAAAATTTGTTCTTTGACCATATGGGCAAACATAGCCCTGTCAAAACAAATTATAGAGATAAAAGTGGCGTAAGTTCACCAGTTGATGTGTTGTTTCAGCGCTAAAAACTACTTACTCAAGAACTCTAAGCAATAATATGGTACCATATATTTTGGAGTACAATAATAAAAATGGGAAATCCAAAAAAAAAAAAAAAAATGGCTCAATGAGCGTTGATATTTTTTAATTTTTGTTTTATTTAAAGGAATCAACATATTGACAGTAAAATTAATTTTACATTCAGTTGGCATAAATAACCAGTATACTTCAATAGGAAGAGATTTGGAAAATCTGAGAAAGTTTTTTTATTTTTTAAAAGCCGGAAATTACTTATTTTCAACATGGCAACCTTGCGACAGCGCCATTTTAAATTATTAAGTGTCATTGCTCCTAAAAATACAAATTGTGGAATCACGATACTCTATTCCTTTCATAGGTTTCACTCTATCTCCACACCCAGAAATATCAAAATCGATCCATTAAATTAGCTGTGAAAACATATTTTCCAATTAGGGGCGTGGCACCACATCAGTCACTGAAAAGTGGTGGACCACACTGGCCTAAAAAAAGGCCTACAAAAGATGTTTTTTTAAGAGTGAGAATATTTTTTTTTTTTTGTTTTGTAAGTTAAATAAAATTATCTTCGTAGGAGGGGGCAAATAAGTTCTTTGCTCTGGACGCCCAATAGTCACGGTACGCCACTGCATGTATGTATAATAATAATTATACTCGTACGACCCTTAGGATGTTGTCGTGGCGAGCATCCATATGTATTACTTCTTTCCTGTTCGAGGTAGACAGCAGCATTTTAACAAATCCTTAGTCATTTCCAAAGAAAATGAGCTTAGTTGCAAAAAAAGTCGACGCTTGGATGCCTGAAACAATACAAAAATCAAGTGAATTCGATCTATCATAAATAAGATCTTTCAAACTTGTAATATATCTTGAATGAATTTTAAAAAAAAAGGATTTTCAAATTTGTAATAATTCAGGAATGTCAGAGCCCTGGTAAGAACTTCATTAGTTATCTTTTGTAATTTGATAGCTGTACGTAGCGTTTCTAAGAGATTTTTTTGATTTCAAACTAATCTGACCGAAAAGAAACACTTGCTTTGCCATTAAAAAATTTCTAAGTACTTTTGCTGACGCGCAATATCTTCGTTAGCTAAAAAAAACTTTTATATTCTTTTAACTGCAGAAAGTCAACAGATATCCTCAATAAATATTGTATAGTCTATTGAAAGCCTATTAACTTGAGGACTCTGAAAAATCTCAATTGAGTGATATTACCGGTTCTATTAACTATGAGGAGTAAGCTTTTTTTTTTAGTCCAGAAAACAGAACTGCATAATAACGTGAAGACTTTAATTTTTATGAAATTTATATTTTATTTGGTGATATGCTCAACGGTTTACATTACATTGAAATTGTTTATTATTTGACTTGAGCGCTAGCGACAAGGAGTCATATTGGGTAAAAGTTTATCTTATGAGCTCCTCTCCTTTTCTATTAAACTATTTGTTTTCTTAAGAAGCTTTTAACATAGACAACGATTATGAAATCAGAAGTTTGGAGACGCATCTAGTTTTGGATATAAGAACATTGAAATTCAGGAATAAAGTTTTCTATAAAATTTGGGAACCTCTGGATAGATTTTTTAAATATGGATGTCATGTGAAAGGTAATTTATTAAACTATGAAAAGGCGACTGGCTCATTAAAGTTAGAGAATCTTATATTAAAGTTTTCGAGACATGGCAATTTCTACCCAATTTTTTTTTTTAAACTAATTTTTTTGTAAAAAATTTTTAACAACATATGTTTTTATTAATGCATTATGAAAGCACTTTTTGTGACCTTTTAAATGATGTGTTACTCAATGTTGGTTTTCTTTGTGAAACCAATTTCTTTTGGGGAAACAAATGAAGAAGCTTTAGAAATTATTTTGAAATAGTAGATAATAGTAGACAATAACTTAAACAACAATGACAATAACAACAACAACAACAAAAACAACAACAACAAGAACAACAACAAAAATATAACATATTTGTTTTCGGTGTTTTTTTTTTCATAAAAACAAAAACATTTAATAATAGATTGCGTAGTTTTGATTTAAAATTTTTGTCTGCGGCGCTGCTTTTTCCATTTCAAAACTAAACTTAGTTCGTATGATTAAAATATATTAAAATGTCATAGTAAGTCTTCACCTAAGTATAATCGCTCGCAAAATGGATGTACTGTCACATTTTTTTAATGAGCTGGAAAGTTGTACAACCTTTGTATAAGTGAAAGTCCATAGATTCGTTCGAGGAAGAAAATTTTATTGACGGCATAGTTTGACGAGAAAAAAAATAATTAATAATTAAAAAAAATATATTTTGGATTTGATTTATTTTCGGTAGAAATGGGTTAAGAACTTTAACTCTGGGACATACTATACATCAATTGAAAGTATATAAGTTCATTTTTTCCATTGTATGTGAAAAGTAAATATTTTGTTAACAAATAACAATTATAATTATAGCAATAAAAAAAACTGGGGCAGAAATTTAGATTTGTCATATCTAGGAAACTATAGAGCGAATATCAAACTTTCATGTACCAATAATATTGCCCATTAAATTAACTTACATACACTAACACCCATTTTTTGAAAATCTATCCCATAAAAGTCAACCTATAGCAATTTTCTGAAAAACTATATCCTTAACTTCCGACGGCTGTACCTCTCTTATGATAACATTTTTATTATTTTCTGCTTATTTCCCCTATTTGCTCAAAAAAAAAAAAAAATTGGGAAGGATCTCCTAAACTAAACCTGTGCCGAGTTTTCAATAGAGATGTTCATGTGATTTACAATTCAATTGACAATTCAAATAATCTTTATTAATGATTCTTTTATATTTAAATACAAGTTAGAGACTTAGCTAATAAGTTATTACAACTATGGTAAATATTTTTAGTATTAACAGTATTAATTTTTAATTTCTTGGAATAAAACATATTCTTTAGAATAGATAGGCTTATTAGAAAAACTTACATTTCATATTAACAAAGAACAAAAATATTTATAAAGAACAAAATTTTTATAGTCTAGAGATAAAGCGAGTACTTATGTTTGAAAAATAATCGCTTAAACGCTCAATTTCAGTATCTCTGTGAGCAGCTTCAGTAGACGACCACCAGGCACGATTTAAACACATTTTAAGCATTTTGTTTTGTGCAATTTGCAGTTTTTTTATGTGTGTTTTTGCTATGTTTTGAAATATTGGACATCCATAGCATAAAATTGGCCTAAATGCAACTTTGTACAACAGTATTTTTTACTTAAACTAGAATTCTTATTAATTAAACTATATAGCATTTTAATGGATTTGTTAATTTTTTCCAGCGTGTATTCTACATGGCCTTTGAAAGTTAGTTTTTTGTCAAAAACAATACCCAGATATTTGACTTCAGTCTCCCAATTTATTAATATGTTGTTGATGCGAAGAGGCCTTTTAGGGATTTCAATAGTTTTTCGACGCGTAAAAAAAAATTGCTTTGGTCTTAGAGACATTTATTTTGATTTTCCATTTTAAATAATACTTCATGTAGGTAGACAATGCAAGCTATCAAACTGTTAAAGGTTATTATACTCAGGTTTTTCAGATAGAAAATAAACAATTGAGATTTTTTAGATAATGTATTTTCATTATAAGTTACTAACATTAAGCATAATGATTACATTTGCAATATGCTTTAAGTTAAACTTTTATAAATCCGTAAGCACATCAACATAAAAGTCAATTATTATTAGTAACAGGTTATCAGTGGATACCTTTAGTGAAAACTGGTAATTACCTGCAGGGATTGGAAGCAATTTAAACATGGATTGGTTAATAACGAAGTCCTTCAATATTATATCATGCTAAAAACGATGAATTATGTAGATTTAAAAACGACAAAGTAAAATAATTCCAAAAAATATATACTCACATTATAGGGACAGGTATGATTCATATTTGTATAGCGCTGAATCGCATCAAAATAAATTTTTATTATTGGCGAACGGGACCTATGTCTTAAAAATTCGCAGAAGCCGACAGTGCGATTATAAAGAAATGGTTTATAGCTATTTGTCTTTTTGAATATCGCTACATTAATCTGAAATATTTGTTAATCAAAAGAGATTTATTTGATTGATACGCTTTTAGACAATACTTTTACCAATAGCTTTTTATCAAAATTATTCATTTTAAGATATACATTCGCAGAGATAGTATCACGTCGCAGCACTTTGAGTTTACAAGTAGTAATTTCCAGTATGGATTTCATATATGATTCACATTTTATATTTGTAAAACGAACAATATTAAATGAGGATGCAATATTTGGAAAACTGAATATATAAAGACTTGCAACTAAAAATATCAACAATGTTTTAATTTTCATTATTATTTGCTTCTTCGTCGATTCCAAGTGTTCAATTCAAAGTTAACTTTATCAATAATTTATATTTGAATATATTTATTTAAGTTACTACAAAGCTTCTAGCTAGTACTAATCCGTTTGACAAAAAGCAATTATAAAGCCATTAAAGGCCTAATGCAAGATATATCATGTGATACATTAAGATTCTAATCTAAAAAAGGTTAAAATCGCTCTGTCTGGCTGAGATTGACTAAAGTGTCGATTTTTAATTTATAAGTCATACTTCATAAATATTGAAAAATCACACCGTGACGAATGTTTAACTTTGAAAGAAAAATATATATAATTTTTAATTAATATATTGAACACTACCATTGAAGTGTTTGCATTGAAATGGTTTGGATTTTAAAAACAAAAGTAATAACATCTAATTTTGCTTCACGTCACATCGAACAGCTAGTGCCACCTAGTAGTGGTTCTCAAAAATGTAATTCATTCTTGATGATGAACTTGAGCATATTTTAATCGAAAAGTAGTTTTGGCTTCAAAGTTCAGAAATTGGAACAAACGCACCATATTCTCCTCAGGAAATTAAGTGTTCCGGCGCGAGAACTTTAATTTGCGAAATATTTAATATATATAAACGCGAAAAATCTGATTTTCTAGTTAAATTTGTGTCGTATCATTTTAAACAAAAATAAATTATTTGATAGAAAATGTTTAGCAGATGTGCCGTTTGTGTTAAATAAATAGCCACATCAAACCTTCATCGATGGAATCGAAGTGCGTCAAAGTTAGTCAGCTTTACTTTATCTTGTTATATTTTTTACTATTGAACTAAAATGAAATTGTTTATTAAATACTGTCCCATATTATACATACATTTTAATAACAGTTCAATTTTGATTAAAAAGTAATTTGAATTAAATCTTAAAATATTCATCGCATGGGGGCTATATGTGCGTCGATTTTCGAACGAAATAATTACAATTTAAAAATTTTTATGGTGCAGTTTTATTTAATTCATAAATCTAAGAATATTCGTTGGTGAAATAACGTTGGAACATGGATTTTAAAACGAAACGTTTACCTACGATCGGATCGCTTTCAAAAAATCTTATATTTATTAAAGTTTATTTTTTGAGAATTTTTTCATTCATACTCATATTCATATTTCGGAAAAAAGGTTTTTTTGAATTAAAATAAAAATAAACAATTTTTCGCAAAGTCGTATTTATTTTCTTAAAGAGAATTTAACAATATTTCTAAAAAAAGCGATCGGATTTGTGCATATTTCCCAAAATTATGAATACTTAAAAAAAAAAATCGAATTTTGAAAAAAAATTTAGCATTTAAAAATATTCATATCTCCAAAATGAATAGTCGAGAAATTTGGAAGAACTTCATTAATGCGTTTCCGATCAGTCTCAGAAACATATAAAATTTTGAAAAAAATCGGAGGAGGTGACCGAAAAGAGTGGCCGATTTGGTATGTAATGCCCCATATATATATCCGAGAACAGTATTGAGTGGCTCACTGTGGTTGTTGAGCTACTACCAAAAATATGAAACGTAAGTGTGCACATTGCATGCAATAATAAGCGCGAATCTGAGTTATGCTCACAACTACCAATAAATAGTAAATAGATGCCAGTAATCAAGGGCAAGAGCTAGCCGGACTTCTAGAAGGCCTTCCTTGGGAAATATCTCGTCGACCCACGTCCTTTCAAACGTACCTTCTTTTTTTTCATATGAAATTTTCTTTGGTCCAATCGATAGAGAAAAGTCAAAAATTAATTTTTAATGCCACTTGCGGTGGCAAGGCGATAAAAATGAAAAATAATTTGAAATTGGGTCTGAAACGGTCCTTCCAGGGTCTAGAGCTAGCTAAGATGATGTCCAAAACTATTTCTCGACCTTTCTCTATCAATTATAACAAAAAAAAATTTCCCGAAAATGATAAGACTCTTTTTCGACCTTTCTATAAGAATTGGAAAAAAAAAACTTTTTTAAAAAAAGAGGCAGAACGGTCCTCCTTAACAGTCCAGGAACACTCCAAGTAATGTCTAAATATATTTTTAGAGCATTCTATATCGATTGAACTAAAAAAAAATATTCCGAAAGTGTGTCAAAAAAGGTCCTTTCCCATGGACACTCCAAGTGATGACCAAATTCTTTTTCGAGCATATTCTATCGATTAGAACAACAAAAAAATTCCGAAAATAGTTCAAAAACGGTCCTTTCCATGGTACTTGGATACACCCTACATTTCTCTATCGATTGGAACAAAAAAAATGTTTTCCGAAAAAATATCAGAAACGGTCTCTTTAAAGGTCTTGTCAAAATCCATTTTCAATATAACTCCCTCGATTGGTGGCAAAACAATGTTCGAATGCTCTCGAGATCCATTTCTAAAAAAACTTTACAAAATAATCCACGCGAGTTGCCAAATTTTTATTTTGATACAATAACAAGCCTACGAGTATGTACGGGAAATATTCATTCGTAGCTCACGCAACATCAATACACATATTCGAAAGGGAACGAAATGAAATGGAATTCACTAGGAACGATTGAGTAACGCACTCGAATTCACAGACTTCGCCATGAGACGAACAGCAGATCGTTTCACAAAATTTTCAGTGAGCATGAATCTGTATGTATGTGCTGAAAGTTTCATGAGCTAATGACTGGCTCGCTACTGTTCTCTATAATGTTATATTTTAAACATGCGTGGCTTAATTATGAAGTCCTTCAGTATTAAGACATTTCAAATCGATAAAATATTAAGATATAAAAATGCAGATTATGCAAAACATAATAAACTAAAAAAATACATATTCACATTATAGGGAGAAGTATGATTCATATACGAGAAATAATGTTTTTGATAAAGTCTCATTATCGATCTCGGTCCCGATATCGAGAACGATATTTATCGGTTCTCGGTGAAGCACTACTTCTCTACAGTGGCCTTCAATCTGGATTTGTGTCGGACAGAGATATGGATTTTCAAACTTTAACAGCCAAATATCATGGATTTCTGACAGAAAATATACAATTGACAATTTCCAAATAGATATTTATTACATGCTAGAATTAAGAGTTTCCAAATAGATGTTTATTGCTTGCTGGTCACATTTAGCTTTCGGTTACATTTGCAAAATTCTTCGAATTTAACGTTTATAAATCTTTAAGGACACTAACATAAAATTCAGCGTATCCTATTAAGTGCTTAGCAATATATCCCTTTAATGAAATCATGTAACTACCTGCAGGCAAAGGCACCAATTTAAACATGGATGGAATAATAATATAGTCCTTCATTATAATGTCATGCTAAAAACGATGCAATATTACATTATTAAATTGACTGAGACAAAAAAAATAACCCAAAATATATATGTACTCACATTATAAGGACATGAATGATTCAAATTTGAAAATGGTGTAGCAGCATCATAAATAGCTTTCTGCAGTGGCGAACGTGATGGATGTTTTACAAATTGGCAGAAGTCGGTGGTGTAGTTATATAGAAATGGTTTATAGCCATTTGCCTTCTTGAATATCTCTACATTAATCTAAAAATTTTTGAAATCAAAATAGTTTTATTTTATTATTATTATACCTTATTTAGCAACACTCTTACTAAGAATTTTTTATTAAAACTAAGTCCTTTTATATGTACGTTCGCTGAGATCTTATCACGTCCAAGCACTTTGAGCTCACACCTCTGAATTTTTACTAGATTTGAAACTGCTAAGCATTTGATATTTGTAAAACGTACAATATTATATGAGGATGCAATATTCGGAACACTGAATACATAAAAGCATGTCACTAAAAGTTTCAGTAATAATATTTCAGTTTTCATTATTATTTGCTTATTCGTTGTTTCCAAGTGTTCAACTGAAAGTCAACTTTATCAATAATGAATTAAGTTGAATATTTAAGTAAATTTATAGCTTTTATGCAGTACTACTTCGTTTGACAAAAAACAATTATAAATCCATTTAAGTCTAAAACAAGCTATGTATTTGATGTTATGCATTAAGATACTAATCTGAAAAACGTTAATATCACTCAGTCAGTAAAATTGGGGTATGACACATTGTTTGTTTTAGAGGTTAGCTGGTTTAAAAGGTTCTATCTATATAGTTTTTTTTTACAAAATTCTATCTATAGTTGGCTTCTTTCCTATTAAGAAAACTTAAAGCACATAGTAAGAATCAAAATTATATCAACTTAAGTCCGATCCTGATTTCAGTATATATATGTAAATTCATTTTATTTACAACCGTTTTAAGATAAAAGAAAGAGATACTTATTCCAGCAAGCCTTGTTGATCTAGATGTTAATAATGATTAAGAAGTTCCCGTGTAGGAATTCCTATTAAGTATTATCCGGATTTGGTTAGATATGGTGGACCCTCTTATGGGTAGCCATCTATAAATCTTATTAGTATCTTAGAATTGAAAACCTATAAAGGAATTATGAATTAGGTTTGGGAATGCTTAGCAATATTGCAGCCTTATCAGCGAGAGCCTTAAAAATCTCGTATAGTCTCAGAAATAACTTTGCTTCTTAATTTAATTTTAACGCCATTGTTCTCCTGATCTCAAATTTGCTTGGATCACATGAAAACATATTATTTCTTACTCATGGATGGATGGAAATGCCGCTGTTTTGAAAAAATTTTCAGCAGTTTCTCAATATTTGACAACTTAAATTGAAATGCAAATAGCTTGATAAAAAATGTCTTTCATTCAAATCGGAAGAATACGTGTCCTCTTATTTCTTCTAAAAAATAACATATGTTATCGGCAATCAATTCCGCAATTTGAAGTTAGTCAGACTGAATGTTTTGGATTGGATTCGGTCAACTTAAAATTCCAATGTTATTATTTTAAATTGCATTATTATATGCGTTTTTGTCAATCCCAAGATCTTCAATTCAAATTTAACTTTATCAATTAAGTTGAATATGTTTAATTATGTATTTATAAACCTTTTAGTCAGTTCTTATCCGGTTGACAAAAAAACAAGTTATTTCATATAATGTATTATGACTTTAATCTATTAAACGTTAATACAGGGTGTTTTTTTTAGAGGTTTGTTTTTCGAATAGAGATAAAACTGGTATTTTATGGTCAAATCTGGCAACTCTAATGTCATTTATGTTCAGTTTGGTTTGCCATTTCATCATAAACAGGTTGACAAAAGAACAATGCTTGCAAATTGTGCAAATTTATTTCAAAAATAATGGTTCAGTTCGCGAAGTTTACCGCAAGCTCCGTCCATTTTATGGTCGACATAATCGTCCATCAGAGCAATTAATTCGGTTAACCATGGATCGTTTTCGCACTACGTTTACTCTATGTGATAATACGCATCCGCAGAGACGTCGAACAGTGCGCATCGAAGAAACAATTGCCGCTGTAGAGCAAAATGTTGAAGAGGACCCGAATGAATCGATTCGCCACCGTGCACAGCAATTGAAGCTTTGTCCATCAACTTTATGGAAGATTTTGCGCAAAGATCTTGGCTTGCGACCTTACAAGATCCAGCTTGTGCAAGAATTAAAGCCGCGAGACCATGCAATGCGTCGTGATTTTGGTGTATGGGCCGAAAATGAGATTGATCTCGATGCTGATTTTCATCGCAAAATTTTGTTCAGTGATGAGGCTCATTTTTGGTTGAATGGCTACGTCAACAAGCAAAATTGCCGCATTTGGAGTGAAGAGAATCCACATGAGACCCTTGAGACGCCATTACATCCACAAAAACTGACTGTTTGGTGTGCTCTATGGGCTGGTGGAGTCATTGGGCCATACTTCTTCCGAAATAATGCTGGAGAGTCAGTTACCGTTAATGGAGACCGGTATAGAGCCATGATAACCGACTATTTTGTTGCCGAATTGGATGGCATGAATGTGGATGAGTTGTGGTTCCAACAAGACGGCGCTACATGCCACACAGCGCACGTCACAATCGATTTATTGAAGGAAACATTCGATGAGCGCATAATTTCGCGGAATGGACCTGTCAATTGGCCACCAAGATCGTGTGATTTGACACCATTGGATTATTTTCTTTGGGGATATGTGAAGTCGCTCGTCTACGCCAACAAACCAGAAACGTTAGGGGACTTGGAAGCCAACATTCGTGGCGTTATTGCCGACATACGGCCCCATATGCTCGAAAAAGTGGTTCAAAATTGGACCTGTAGAATTGGCTTTATTCGAGCCAGCCGCGGCGGCCACATGCCCGAAATCATATTTTAACATTAATGGCATAAAATTATCCTTCCAATAAAGCTAAATTGATGGACATTAAAACGATTTTCTTGTGTTTTATTTCAATTCGAAGCTCTATACCTCTAAAAAAACATCCTTTATTTCTATATGCGGCTGAGAATGATGTCAAAGTTGGTAAAAATTAGACTATGTTAATAAATTTATCAGTCATATATTTTTGCACATTTGTGTCAATAGAAATTATATTTTCCAAAAAATGATGTCATTTTAACTTTTGTTCTACTTGTTCAGAGCATCCTAAATTCTACCGATTTTGTCAATTTTCTTAACCATCTCTCCTATTGAACAATAACACCATGCCGTATGTTCAACTGGAAAAAGTATTCTATATATTTACTTTATATTCCGAATTGGTCAATAATGCCATCTGGTAATCAATGTTAAAATTCTTAATTCTAAGTAGTAGCACACTAAAAAGTTTTTCCGAAAATGGTCTCATAACGTGGTTCGGGTAACACCTCTGCTCATGTTTAGGTCTGAGTTTTCCCCATTGACTGGTCAAATTATTTTTTTTTTTCATATGTTAGCCAAAAAAGATAAATAAATATTTATTTAATAAAGAGACTGCTACTACTTATGTCCCAAAACTCCACGAGGAGCGTACACTGAAGGAAAAGAAACATGATTTTTTTAAATAGAAGGCTTGCTAAAAATTTAACATATGTATGTGAAGATCGTTTTTTCGGAATATCACTATCTCTTTAATGTTTGTCCTTATTTTGTTGCAGGTACCCGGAGACCGAAAGAAGTTCGGTTTTTCGTTTTAAGGTTGAAAAAGTTAAAAAAATATGGAAAATGTTGAAAAAAGTTGAATGACATTGAATAAGTCGATAAAATATGACAAATGTTGAATAAAGTTTATAGAGGTTGAAAAAAGTTTAAACAGTTGAAAATCGCTGACAAAGTCGAAAATGATATGGAAACTATTGAAGAAAGTTGAAAAAAGTTGAAAATGTTAGAAATACACTGAAAATGTTGAAAAAAGCTGAAAGAGGTTGAATCAGTCGAATAAATATGAAAATTATTGAAGAAGTTCATACAAGTGAAATCGTTGCCAAGTTTCGAAAAACATTGAAATATGGATGAAAATGCTGAATAAAATGGAAATTGTTGAAGAAAAAAAATTAAACAGGTGGAAAATGTTGAAACAGATGAAAAATGCTGAAAAAGTCTATAAAAAAATATGGAAATTTTAACATTTTAATTAAAAATGTTGTGAAACTCAAAAAAAAATTTAAAGAGGTTGAAAGTCTTGAAATAAATTGAAAAAGTTGAATTAAATTGTCAAAAAAATCTTGGTAAATTCGAAAAAGTTCAAAGCGGTTGAAAATGTCAAAGAGATAGAGTTGAAATAGTAAAACTTCGTGAAATATGTTGAAAAAGTCCAAAATAGTTAGAAAATCGAAAATGAGAAAAAAGTTGAAAAAAGTTCAGTAAGAATGAAAAAATCGAAGAAGTCGAAATGATACGCCCACAAACCTACTTCTGACTACTTTTGGTTCAATATATTATATTCATGATCGGCATCCGCATAAAATACTAGGTACAAATTGCGAGATATGCCGTAAAAAGCCTTAACATTTAGGGCCGTGACACAACCACTGATGCAATCTAGGCCGATTTAGATTCAGATATATATTTTTATGAGCAACATCCATACACCAAATTTAAGTATGTGCGATTACACAAATAACTTTAAGGTATTTTACTTGTTAGGGAGGTACAACGCCCCTGGTGCTATTTCTTCCACTTTTGATTCAGATTTACTTTATAGCAACTTAACTTCTCATATTGAATTTCGAAACAATTGCTGCAATAGTTAACTTGAAATAGCGCTGAAAACTTTTTGTTAATGTGGGAGGTGCCAAACCCATTAATCCAATCCTAACAAACTCAATTTAATTTCAAATTTTATAGTATCCGATATCTCTGTACCTAATCTTATGAAGATTACTTTCATATCTTTACAATTAAAGCGTTTAATAATTTTCTGTTGTATTGGAGGAGCCACGCCTATTGATGCAATCCCGTTAAGCTCCATTCTATTACTACAACAATAATATAGTAACTGACATTTCTAAATCAAATCTTATTAGGATCACCTCCATAGTACACAAAAAACAATTTTTAACAAGTTTAACAAGGAGGTTCCACGCCCACAGGTAGTGTCGTGGCCACTTTTGTTTATCAGATGCCTGCCTGCACGTAGATCAGCCGTATCAAATTTCATAACAATTACGTTATCAGTTCTCGTATTATTACAGTTATAAATATTGTTGGCGGTGCCACGCCTACCAACTAGTTTTTCTTGAACAGTCACCAATGTAGCTGATGACTTCTGTTAGTAGTATCATCTCTAAGATTTCAATAAAAATTTTAGTCGATGTTTTGAGCAATATTGAATCCAAATTTTCATACGTTTTGCAACGCCTACTTTTTGATTTCGCTTTCTTTTGGTACAATTCATGACATACATACGTATGAATTGCATCCGTTCACCAAATTTCATTAGAAAGTCTTTCAATTTCGCGCGTAATTATGTACTTTAGCAAGAAAAAAGATATTTCGAAAGAAAATCGTTTTTAAAATACAGAAGTTGAATGAATTCAAGCTTTTTGGTTTTTTTGTCTTTTGGTGCTTATTTCAAACGAAATGAAAATGAAAGAAAGATATCACTGAACTCACCTTTGACTCCGCAAGAAAGAGTTTTTACGCAATTTTGGTCCATATAATTGCACCTTTTCATTAAAGGGTCATCTTTATTCTCATGTTATGGAACTGTAATGAAAATAAGGTTTCAAACTTAAAAAAAAAAAATCTGAAATGAATTATGTCTTTTGAAACATAATTTATAAATATTTTTTATATAATTTGAAAACTTAATTGTAAATATATAGTCCCGTTTTATGAAAGTTTTTCTGCAAATACTTTTATGCTATCATAGCCACTTCTCACATATAAATCCACTCTATACTTTCATCCATTTACCTAGTTATGTAGCAAAATTGGAGCTACAATAAATTCATCAATAAAATGTCGAAATCATTTTATTAATGCACACGTCACACAATAAATTTTCGCATGCATGCGCATCATGCAAGAAAGCCTTCAAGAAATTACTAACTTTTGTCTTACAAACTACTTAGATGAGGGGGTAAAGAAAATATATAATACAAAAAATGATACGCAAACTAAGTTTTGTTTTTTTTTATCAGGAGGGCTTCTTCTCATGTGTGTTCATCAATTCAACAAGCGCACAGGCAAGCATTCAGCTCACAGCATTTGACCAGTCAAGCGGCTGACATGCGCCTGTCGTAACAGAATGGTAATTTGTGAGCCAACTCGAAACACCCAAATCATTAATCAAACATGTTAAAAGCGCTTTAGCAGCTTTCATGACCCATTGCTCAACCTCCTGGCCCCCCTGTTACTCTAATCGAAACTGTTTAGTGCAGCGCAGGAGCATAAAGTATGCAAAAAATTTACTGGTAATAGTACTCGAAAAGTTGCGCAACATTTACTGCGCGCTCATGAGACAGACGTGAGAGTTCAACGAATAGCGCGCATCATCTATGAGGATAAAATGGCACAAATATAAAATTAAAAAGTATGCTTGAACTTAAGATAGATTTCAACAATATGAGTCGAATTTTTTTCCAAAAACTATCACTTAAACTGTTCCTATTTGATAAGTGCCACGCCTCGTTTTCGCAATTTTTTTCTAGTTTTTCTTAACTTCTTAACTACAGTACTGAATGTTTTTATACCGAATTTTGGCAAGATAACTCTAATAGTGTCTCTCCATTGTAGTTATATTTGTATATAATTTGCCACGCCCACTTTTCTCAGAGCTCGCTGTTTAATGTACTTTCAATATCTAACTCTATCCTGTAAAGAAATATAAAAATAAATGTGGGAGCAGCCAGCTCTGAAAAGCGGAATTCAAATTGATCACTTGTGGCTGGTTAAAGGACTCTCAACTTCCGTCATTTCTGTAAGAGTTAATTGCGAATTGGATCATTATTTAGTTTATGCACAAAAAATCTCCATAAATGGCAACAAGCTTCAAAAAAGCCTAAATGGCGGATGTGTCAGCTGTATGATGAGAGAACTCGCCGGTAATATAAGAGAGTTGAGAGCGTATCCTATTGAACTCCATTTAATAGCTGCGATTTATTCGGCAAGAACGTTTCTATGTGCCTATAAAGCGACTAAGTCGCTAAGTTGCCTACTCGCTGTTTATATGAGTACTCGTCGTTTTTTTTCCTACTTTTTTATATCAAATTGCACCTTTTTGCCGCCTGAAATTTTAATCAATTGTTTTTCCGTGAAATAGCACTTTTGTTTTTCATTTTAAAATGCACTATTGATAAAATACAAATCTGCTGGGTAGAACTGGTGTTATATAACATTTTGCTATATACAACCTATAGTTTTACTAGTGAACTTTGCAATTTTGTTTTAACTTTTCCATACAGTTATTGATGCTAGCTATAAATGGAAAATAAATCGCAGCTTATATTTTAAAAAAATTTCAACTCTAAATATATTTTTTAAACAAAATACATTTTCCAATTGAAGCCATATGTTAACGAAGGTGCGTATTGCGTTTAAGCTAAAATTATGCTAGATTTTATTTAATACGAGTACATAAGCTACAAAATACGTAGTCATGCTCTGTAGCTAGCGGCTCCATAAATGATCATAAACACAATGCTGCACTGTGCCGTGCATCTATTGGTAAAAATTATGAATTTGGTGGACATGAGGACACGAGGTCTTGCTTAATTTGACTGGGGGTACGTTGAGTGAACATCATTAGCGTGCTGTGCCAAATGTGAGCGATGTAGTGCTGCCCCATCGTTGATGTGGAGTGGGAAGGTACCGAAAAAAAGTTATGATAATGTAGTGCCAAATAGCTGAGGATGGTAATTCTGCACAAATTATTACATTATGTGCGCTTTCGAGCGGAGTTTTTTTTTAAAGTATATTAAGACATAACATGGTGAAATTACTTAATAGATATATGCACATAGTAAATAATATATGGCGTGATGATGGCACATACATGATGATGACGAAAAAAGGAACATATTAATTTTCAATCAAGTTATTTATGAATATCTAACTTGCCCAGAAAACTCTATACGGACTTAAAGGACATATTTTGCAATAAAATCATAATAAAGTTTATTCGATATCCTTGCTGTTCTTGCAAACCTTTTTTATTATTTTGGCTCAAATCTACTTAGATTAACTTGAAGTTTTTTTACTTGTAATGTCATGAAGTTGGATGTCTTGTGACATTTTTGTGAATTTTAATGATTTTAGAAAAGAAATAGTCCGTTTATCAAAGTTTCACATTTGGAGCCTCAATGTCTCGTGAACTAAAGCTTTTTCTAAATCGCAGAAAAGGATGTGTACCCAAAATTTCTGGTTTTGTTAAAAAAATATTTTCGAATGTTTCAACTATAACTTCAGTAAGTGTCGCGATATAACATTTAACTTTAACTGAGCGTTAAAATTCTATAGAATACTATAAAGTTATATATTATATTTTGACCGATACTAACACTTACACTATATACAGTAGACGTCCAATATAACGAACTAATAATGTCTGCACGAATCAGTCGCAACATCGAATAATTCGTTATATAGTGTTTTTTAACTAAGGCAAATAAAACATGAAATAGCGGATAAATCTGCAGTTACCATTTTTTTTTTGAGTTATGACGTTCTTGCATGCAAGGAGCGATATACAAAAGCGACGCTAAAACACAGTCGAGGTACGGACGTTATATAAAACAGTTATTTCCAGAAAAAACCAAAAAAAAATTTGATTTAAATAGCGTTCGCTATTTAGAATAGTGAAAGTTTTTATCGTTCGTAATTTAAAGACATCAATGGAAAAATTTCAGTTTAAGAAACTGTTCATTAAAATGAAAACTTGTAAAGTCCTTATACGTTATATTGGAGTCTACTGTATAATTACATATCTTCAAAAATTGTCATTAAAACGACATAACTGACTAGTTCTTAGTACTATAAATAATACGTACAATGTTTGCCACTGCGTTGTTAATTAAGATCCTCTTAAAACTGTAAGAAAAACAGTTACCTTAAACAATTTTATTGAAAAACGTTTTTATACACGAAAACAGATGAATGCAAGCGGCTAATATTTTTGTAACAGCATTGAAGTGGAATTAAATTTTTTTTAAAAATTTTATGATATTCTAATGGTACCCGCGGCTTCGCACACGCACGCCACGTAGACTTTTTTCATAATGAAATTACTCTCTTAACATCACATTCTATATTCTGTATTTAAAAATAAAACAAAATAACAATTGAAAGAGATTTTATTCTTTGAACTTTGAACGGTACAAATAAGAAAAAGAAAAACAACAACAACCAATACAAGCAACGAAATAGCAAAACGAAAAGTTTAGTGTAAGTTTTGCAAGAACTCAATTTCAGAATAAAGGATATTTATTTTAAGAAATAAGTATGCCATAACCTTCTTAAGCACAAATATGTTGTTTAAGAAAATAAAACATTGAAATCGTCTTAGCATATATAGCGCCAAAGCGTTACAAGCCAATTTCTTGAAAGTGATTTTATACAAATAGTATAGATACAAACTTGAATGATTTTAACATCTGAAAGATTGCGTTTATTATAAAGATAATTTCTTAAGATTCAGGATAAACAATCTATGTTACTTAGTTATTGCTGCATTTCAAAATTGCAATATTACAAACATGTAAAAAACTTGAGCACTGAATAATTTCATCGCGTTTGCCTCTTTGCTAACATAAAAATTGATAAGGCAGACGATTCCAGCGTCGTTTTTTTGAAGGCAGATGATTCCAGCGCTGCTTTTTTGATGGTAGACGATTCCAGCGCTGCTGTTTTGACGACAGACGCATTTCAGCACTAACTGTCGATAGTATTAAGAATATACATATGTATCTCTTTAAAACTGATACTGTGCATATTTTGCTATCCAAAATTTTATATTCTCTTATTTTGGTCATCTACTCACATTACTTTGTTTTAATTTTGCTGCCATTCTACGCCAAATTGGACACGTTTTTGCATTTACATCGCTGATTTTTGTGTTTAATTTTTTCTTCTGTTAGTACTGGTAGAGACTAGCCTCCATTATATTTTAAATAAATATTTTTTTTTTTTTTTCTACAAAATATCTTTTTTTGAAATTTATTACACAGGTCTACATACAGATCTACATATGTTCCAGTACGGTAGAATAACAAGGAAATTTAAATTTTTAAAAAAAGAAATTGATATAATTTAAAGCGGGCTCTGAAGGGAAAAGGTTACGCTTTTTAATTATATTTATATAGCTACATAAATATGTTCGGAAAAATCTGGTGTTCCTAAACTAAATATACGAATTGGTACAAAATCGACGATTTTGACATAAACAGCCCCGTATATTTAGAAAAAAAAACAGAGATCTACAGGTCTACCTCTCATATTTTCAGCTTTTAGACCCTAGAATATTGGGCTAAAACTGAAGATAGCGAAGTTCAGGAAGAAAACGACAAAATTGTTTGATGGGGACTTTTCTACATATTAATTATTGCTTTTATTATGTAGACATCTGCCTTTATATTTTCGTTATCTATATTATACTCTTAATTTTAGGGATGCCGATACGATTACCGATATATCGGTATATTCCAATACATCGATATCGAAGATATTTATTTTCCGATACACCGATATGTACAAAAAAATGTTCCTGTGCAACTTGCGTCAACAATAACACATTAAGCTTTTTGTTACCGCTCAAATTTTTGCAAATAAAGTTTTTTCTTTTGATCACCCACTTTCCTCATACAAATCGGAAACTTGTTTCGAAAATTTCAATTGCCAAGGGATATCAATTATTATGGTGTCCCAAAAAAGTTGTCATTTGCGTCAACAAAAGCATTCAATTATCCTAAAATTTTATTTAATTTTTATTTTTATATATTGCAAAATCTGCTTTCTCTGTTATGACCAACAGCTTAACGAGTACGTACTCATTTTCGTCAACAGAGAAGTTTCTTCAATGAAATTGTTATTTTTTTTTTTTTGATACTGTGATGACGTCATATTTAACTACGTCATGCAACTGATATAATGCTGCATATCAATTTCATTCATTTTTATGAAAGTATAGAAGATTTTTATGAATGAATTTGGATTATTGCGTGTGTCCTATGTACGGGACATGCGCTCCGCAACTTTATTGATTACTTTGATTGCGTAATACAGATCAAATGGTAACATATTTTTAAGAATTGAGTTTGTTTAATTATGTAATATTAAGTTTAAAAGATTGCAAAAAATGTCATAACCATAGGAATGAGCAGAACCAACCGTATTTATTTTAAAATTACATAGCTTTACTCAAAATAACACCTCTCGAGGCAACATGCTGAGTGTACGTACGCGTAATTGCGTAATTGATATTACCCTCCAGGCAATATCAATTGGTGACTGTCATTGCTGTTTTTGGACACTTGTTTTTTCAAGTCAGTTAGCATTTACAACTATGCAGCCAATTTAAATTGGTCATAAGAAATTAATTGCTTTGCGTTAGATTAAAGTGACCAGATATTTTGTTTTAATATAAATTAAATAAATTTTTGATTCCAACAGATGTGTACTTTGCTAAAAATAAATTGAAAATGTTTGAAATTATGAATTTTTAATAAAGAAAATCCCAAAATAGATGTCAATCTGACCGCTAATTAAAACTAAAATTAAATTTCAGAAGCAAATAATATCGTGCAATCCCCACTCAATCTTAATGATTTTTAGAAGAAATGGGACAGTAATAAAAAATCTACAAGCTCCGATCAAATAATGCTGCAAAATATTTTTTACGAAATGCCTGCCAATTATATAGGTAATGTGTGTACATCGGAACTCTTAAGATGATACAAAAAATCTAAAATCAAAAATGCGGAACCCCGAAATCTATCGTACATCTACGCAATTGCATGTGAAGGGGGAAAGAATGTAGAGTTTTTGGCGCACAGTGTTTATGTTTTTTAGTATGATTCTTAACTGGACAATGAGAAGAATAATATATAGAATTGGTACTCATTTAAACGTTCAAAGCCCCCACAAACTGAGCAAGTTGTGCACTTTTGAACACTGCGCAAACGACCTATCAAAAATCATTGCACAACAATTCGGTCGCGCAAACTTTCGCTGCTAATTGTGCGATTGTTGTCACTCTCTTTTCCCATACGATTATCTCAGCAAAAATTGTTTGCTTACAAACTTTGTATTTGTCACTCTTTTCCCATACGATTCGCTCACAAAAAATGACAAGTGCCAGAAATTGCATAAAATATTCGAAAGGGCATTCATGAAACACATCGCTCAAAGTTGCCTATTTGCACAATTGTGCAGACCTGCGCGTTTAGATGAATACCATTAGCGTGTTTGCAGACTTTTAAACATCGGCTAACAACGCTTACTGAAGATATGACTTAGTGGTCATTAAAACTAGTATAAGCAGCTAATTGCCCATTTTTTGTACCTTTCCAATTATTAGAGATATTCTCTAACAATTCATGCATTTTGCGCTACTAATTTTTTTGTTGTTTTTACACTAAAATTACTGAACATAAAGCTTTGCAAAATACAAAATAATATAATAATTAATACATAACATGTTTTACATTTGAAAACTTCTTTTAAGGAACACTTCGCTCAGGGCTACCGGCCTTTTCAAATAAAAAAAAAGTTTAATAAAATAAAAGTTATATTATTAAAAAACAAGTGGTACGCACCCGCGGCTTAGCACGCGCACGTTGTGTATTTTGTTTGAACTTTGAAGCCAAATGTAAACGGTACAAATGAGAGGAACAAAAACAACAACAGCAATGTAGAATTTAAGAAGCAGCATAAGGAAAAGACATAAAAAATCAAGCGACGACTTTTGAGTGAGGTTTTGGAAAAACCTAATCCTTAAATTTAATTTTAAATAATAATAAAATAAGTATGCAATAACCGTTTTTCGCACAAATATGCTGATTTTAAAAAGAAATTATTTAAATTGGCATAGCATATTTTGAACTAAAGCGTTACAAACCATTACAATTTTCATGTAAGCATTTTTATATAAATAGTATAGATTCCCAAAATGTTGCAAAGTTGATGAAATTTATTTTATTGTGAAATCGACTGTGAAAAGAGAAAATTTTCGATTTAGTATTATCTGTGAAATGAACGTTGACACCATGTAAGTATTTCCAAAAAATTAAAGAAAAATCAAATCTTATACTTTAATGAATCTGGTCACCTTAAAATGAAATCATAAAATCGCTCGTTTGTTTCAAGACTGTCATAAAAGAATCCTAAGGTGGGGGAAAATTCGTATTTTAAGATTTCAATAAGTGACTTTTAATATGAACATTAAAAGAAGTGTGTCTACATAAACTCTTCACACAAGATAAGTTCATCAGATACCATTCTAATTTTTCCACAAAAGATACACGGCAGATTATTCTGCATAATTAATACGAAAAAACTATTTTTTGAGCTTTGACGTTATTGCAGCAAACGAGCAATATATAATAAATGCTTTTAGCAGCATTTAAATGTACAAATACCTTGCCATGGGCAGATTTATAACAGTCTATCATTTGAATAATTGAGATCTATTAGGTTTGAGCATTACTCAATTCGACAGCACAATTAAATGTCACAAGAGTTTAACAGTCGACCAGACAGTTAACTACCGATAGCTGACTATCATAAATGACATCATTTGCATGGTAATTTTAGGTTGACTTTAAGCATTTCTTGAAGCCGAAAGTATAATTTTTAAAATAAAAAAAGAGCGTCAAAAATTAAATAAAATGGACCTTATTTGGTCAGATTTTAATAGTGGATTGTGCAGTTTTAAGCTTTAAAAATATCTAACGAAATTTGTGATTTTTTATTTGCATTATTAAATCAAATATGGAAGTTGAATATTTTCTTTTACCACAACTAAAAATAAGTTGTGATTAAGAACTTACGAAATTCAAATGTCATATGCGGCTTTTAACCCAAAATGGTCAAGAAATGAAGTTTAGCAAGCAGCACTAAAAAGGTCTTATGTCATATTTGTGTGCTACTTTTTCGTAAGCAACTCTCAGTCAAGCATTCATTCGTCCAAAATATTCACACAAATCATTCAAAATCTCACATAATTCCTAGATATTTATGTTATTATTAATCGTTGGCAATTAAGAAACGCTTTAAAAATGCGTTTTCCATGTACGCATAAATTACGCAGACGACACGACGCGACGCGGCGCGCGAACTTGTCGTCGAGTGAGCGAGTGTAAAGAGTGTCACGCGTGTCACATTGCATTGTAACATTTTAATTAAGTTGCAAGTGTCAACGAGACGACACATGAGTACTAAACGAGATACAGCATCATTCAGTGTTAACATCATGGGTGCAATTAATGCATTTAGAATAGAGGGAGATGTTCTGTTCTTCATTCAAAAGGGTATTGCGCACAGTAATTTTGCACCATTTTTTTTTTTGACATTCATCTGCAATATTTTGCAGAGCTTTGCGCCACCCGCCTTGTGAACTCACACTTGCTGTACCATCTACATACTACATCGGATGGATGGTGTTACATTTCATTATAAAATGTTGCCATATTTAATGAAAACATTAACAATTTTTTTATGGCACGCAATGTGGCTTAAAAGTTGGCGCCCTCCAGTATGTGTTACATACAGTATGCTTGTTCTTGTTACTACTAAATCGGCTCTAAACACGTCTGACATAAGTCAACATGATGCGCTCCATGTGAGACGACATCGCATCATAGTGCCATCGCATGATGACAAGACTTTTCCGCAATTTTCTTAGGTAGCCCAATATAGAAATTATGTAAAAATTTTTATTTAAAAATTTTTTCTCTGTATTAAGCACAGGGTGTATCAGATTGAAAAACTCGAAAAAAGTTGAATATGTCAAAAGAAATTGAAATCGCTTGAGAAGGTCGAAAAGTGTTGAAAAAGTGAAGAGAGTCGGGAACACTCGAAAATAGTTAAGAAAAGTTGAAAGGGTCAAAAAAAAATTGAAAGAACTTGAAAATGTCGAAAAATATGAAAAATGTTGAAAGCGGTTGTAAAAAGTTGGAAGAAATAGAAGAGCTCGAAAAATATCGACATCGACATACAAAATTGTATCACAATAACGTAACTAATTTACGAGCTATGCCGTAATCAGTGTTAAGTATGGTGTGGTGGCACACCCACTGATAAAATCCAGCCCAATTTTCATTCACAAATAGCTTTTTTTAAACAATATTCTTACCACAAATTGTATCACTGCTCACATAGTTTGCTACGTTTGTCTTGCATGGGATGTGCCACGCCCACTTGTGCTATTTCGCACACTTTTGGTTCAGATTTTCTCTTTAGCTAGTCAACTATTTGTTAATATGGAAGGCGCCACGCTTATTGATGCAATCCCGTCTAACTCCATTTAATTTTACAGCTTAACCGACATCTCTACAGTAAATTTCATCTGGATTACACCAATAGTACACTAAATATAATATTAAAGATTTTTGCTTGTGTGGAAGTTGCCACGCCCACAAGTCTAGTTGCAATCATTTTTAATTAGGAGATACTATATCGCACGTAAATCTGCCACATTAAATTTCATAACGATTACATTTTTAGTTCACTTACTATAATGTTTATAAATGTAATGAGTTTTTTCATTCCATTCAAATTTAAAACTGTTATGAAAATCGTAGATGTCGTTTGCGAGTAACATTAAATCAATTCCGCCTGCTTTTGGTACAACTTAAAACAATTGTGATCTACATTCGTTTACCAAATTTCATTACAATATCTTGCATGGTTTGCGAGACATAACGTTATGAAAATTAAAGAGGAGGCGGCGCCACGCCTCTAAAGTACTTCAAAACTTGAAACTTGGCCAGTCCTTTTCTGTTTCTTAGACACTTTGGCAACACAATAATAGAAGATGATTATATGAGCTCGTCTTGTGGAATGTCATGTTCGGGATGCCTTTTTTCGGTCTAATTACTGGCGTACAATCATATTTAATATACATACATACAAAGTCCAAACTTGTAAGTCAAAAGTATTAGAAGATGCTATGCCACTTATACTCGTAAGATCTTGTTGAAACCCATATGGCAAAGGAAGCCAACTCAAGATATACCCAAGGTCAAAAAGCAATATACTGATGTTTCGCACTAGATGTATTGACTCGTCACTTAATGCTGTCATAACTAGCTACTTTTTTTTAAGTACTATTGAAGTTGTAGGAATATTAAGGATGAGGAAAACCGTTCTTTGTTTCTACCACGGACTTGTTAGAAGCTGATACATAATTTTCTTATTACAAAGATGACTTAAAATATTTTAGTACATATAGTTAACCTTTTAAATTTTAATATAAAGATTTGTAAGTTCCAGAGTTGTGTGCTCCTATGATACCATAATCGACCATCATTTAGTTCAAGTGACTGAGTTGATCTTACCAAACCTAACGTAATCTAATTTAAAATTACATAAATCGTTACCCTGATGCATTTTTTCTGTATCACAGTACTTTGTTTTAGAAAAACTAATGTTTTTCACTTTTGCATCGAAAAACATTGATTGCGTGTCAACTGAACATGATGTTTTTTTTCACTTGTTTTTCTTGACAATTTTTCCATTTTGTTTTTTTATTTGCCTCTTAATTTAACAGAATTCATGTTACTTTCGGTGTTATTCAAACTGATCAAATCTCATCTGATCTGCCGTTTGCTGCGTTGCTGTTATGAAATTCAGGTTTTCGTATGAGATTTTTTTTTTTTTTTCATGTAACAAGTGTTCATTTGAATATTCAGTGGTTTTATGTTGCCCCCCAAATTCATTGGATCCTTTAGCCAGTTAAGGAAACAAGTAAATCATCGCGATATGCAAGATATTTACCAAAATTTACATAAAATTTTTTCGAGTTAATGAGGTTGAAGTTGCACTGCTATGTGTCAATCATTGCAATTTAAATGACGTTCGATTCAGTTGAGGCACATGACGGATGTAAATGTCATTATAATTTCATTAGCCGTATTGCTGATTACAATATTATGCGTAACTTAAAAAAGATAATTATAGTATGACATTTCTTTATTATTTTAACGAAAAACTTTAATGTGGATATAGATAATTCATAAAAAAATCTCTATTACCAGCGGATTCGCTTATGTGAATTTTATAGATTTTTCAAGATTTTAATAAAGGGTTTTTCTTGCGTTCTCTTTTTTGGGACTTTATTTTTGAATCTTAAATTAATTCACATGGATACATGGTCAATCGTTGATAAGACACGTGATGCACATATTTGTTCTGTTCTGAGTTTATTAAGCACTATTTATTTTAGCAATATTTAACGACTGTCTCAGAAAAAACTTGCGCTTTGTTTTTTAGCTATAAAAAAATACCCAGTTATTTTTTTGTTCTTTTTTCGTTTTTTATTAATAATGGCTAGTGTTCAGAATATAAATAACTATCTTATTTTATTAGAGCCCAATATCTTTCAGTTGGGCGAAGCTCTGGGCAGTTGGGCGAAGCTCTGGGCAGTTGGGCGAAGCTCTGGGCAGTTGGGCGGATTAGCTATTTTTGGTACGAAATTGATCTTTTTACTTGCATACCATTCCATCGTAGCTTTAGAGTAATGAGAGGTTGTTAAATCTGGCCAGAACATTACGGTACTCTCATGTGCACGAATAAATGGTAGATAACGTTTTTCGAGGAACTCGACTATATAAACTTTGATTGTGCCTTGCGTAACAAAAAATCTACTTCTTAGATCACAAGTGTATATGGCCTGCCAAACCATATATTGATTCGGAAATTTTGAAATTTTTTTTCTTTGCATTTACTAGACACATGCCCCTTTTACAGTGATGTATAATATTTGTGCCCAGGTAGCTGCTTAAAATCTGCTTTAACGTAAGTTTCGTCTTCCATAACACCGGAATCAAATTTAGTCAGGTACCTTTCATTCAATTTTCGGGCTCGCATCGGTACCATTAACTGCTTTTCATCAGAATGGTCTGGTACATACTGGGATTTTGCTTAAAAAGGGGCTTCACCTTCGTCGCTACCTTTAGGTTAAAAAATTCTGGTTTTCTGCCTGAACCGTTTTTTCGTGAAACAGGTAGACCTTTCTTATAATTAGAAATAACCGCAAAGACAAAGTTTTCTGATGCACCAACTATTTTTGCTATAGCTGAATATTATAATTCTGAATTTTACAGGTATGTGGACAAAATCAGTTTACGGACTTTTTGTTGCTTGTTAGATATCTATGTCGTTAGAAGTGCTATCTTCAAGTGTTATACATCATATTAAACGTCACTTTATATAGAACAAATATTGTGTAGACCTATAAGATTACCAGGTAGAGTATAATACAAAATATAAAAAGCGCAAGTTTTTTCTGGGACAGTCCTTATATTAAAGTAAAGTAAAATAAAATTAGATTAGTAAGTATTTGATTGACCCAACTAAGTACCTTCAATCCTCAATAACAAATATTATGCTTGAAATAATAACAAGGGCCGTCTTTCAATCAAAGGGATATATTGATATATACAAAAAGATAATGTTAATATAGCTGGAATCTTGAATGAATATAATTTAAAGTTTTTGGCTGTGCTAAATCCAAAATGAAAGAACTGTGATTAAAAATTTTCCTTTTTTTCTTAATTAAATGTGACATACAAAATGACTTTTTACGCGGAATGTGAAATTTAGAACGAAGACATCAAATGATGCGAAATAACGTTTATAAAAAAGTGGGAATTGCAAAAATTAGTTGCGTTATATCTTGGATATTTGCTATACTGAATGCTGATTGGCGTAAAACAGTTTAAAAATTAAGCAAACTTGACAGATAGGCGTGGCACCGTCCATACAAAAAAAAAGTAAGCAAAAGTTATATTTTCAGTGTAGAATGTGGAATTATGGGCAAATAAACTTTTTATATAGACACAGTATAAAAATTCAAAAAAATGTAATGAAAGTGCTTGGGCTGAACTGAGTAGCATTTCCCATTCCAACAACGAACGAAGCATATGTAACCCGTATGCTTATACCATATTTTCTTTCTGTTCTATTTTAAATCCAGAACGAATGGCATGTTATATTATAACGTATATAATTATAGTATATTGTAGGAACTGACCGCGGACAAACCAAATTTTCGGGAACAAATTTTAACGATTTCTGTAAATTTTTTGATGTTTTCTTGTGTATGCATCTACTAAAAATAAGCCCATAAAGTAAATTTAAAACATGTATTACTTCTCTTTGATGAAACAAATAAATATCATTGAGTCGGTTTGGTATGGACATTGTTTCGAGATTTTTCACATTAATGGTCCATTTTCCACATTTTGCTGTAGTAGCTGAACTATTTCCTCGACAGTTTGTTGCTTTCGTTTGCTGAGTAGTCCCTCCTTTGATAAATTGGTTTGAAGCAGCGCTGGAAGATAAGTTTCCCATGAAGAAATGCTTGCACTCACCGTCGAAAAAACAAGCAGCGTCAGTGAAAGAGGTGACATTGATACTGAGATAATTTCATGGTGCCAACAAATGTGACGATTTGGAGTGAAAGTTCAGTATCAATAGTCTTGATATCTCCTTTGGACATGACGCCGATGTGTGTAGTTTTCACGCAAAGACGAACAGTTGTATCAAAGGTCTTAAAGTCGGAAATCTCGTGTTTAATTTGATAAACCACTTGATTTTTCAAACTACCACCGATAACGAACTTTTTCATATACATACAACGATAATTGAGGATAACAACGAGGTAGATACTGCGTGACGAGGTTGAACATCTTGCGATTGCTATATTGAGTCGTTGGTCCATCGCTTACAAAGTGAGTTATTTTTATCGCTGACCGCTGTAACTTCCGAAACAATTTAACCCTTTGTAGCTCAAAATCATGAAAATTAAAAATATTTTGAAAAAGGATAGGTTTAAACAAATAAAAAAACACATATTTTTTAGAAATTAAAAAATTTCTATTCTTTATTAATTATTGAACATTTTATGGAGTGTAACATTACTGTAACATTGAGTTAAACGAAAAAAAAATGTGGTATGGAAGAACTTGAAAGAATTATTTTGTTTATAACATAATACAACACCGAATTTTTCGCAAATTGTTTGCGATACGCCAGTACACTTGGAAAACTTGCAACGTATTCTTTTTTCTACTGAAATCGGCCAGTGGCCAATTTGATCCTGCCAATGGTTGACATGTTGCGCAGGGCTCTTATGTTTTTTGGCTTGAATTTAATTTTCTGGTGACCTTCGACTCTTGATATTACGCTTCAGGTCATGTTGAAAATCTGCTGAATTCGCCATAGTCAGGTCTAGTAAATGAAAGAACATTCGAACCTGCCATCTTTTACTTCGTATCATTATTTTATACCTTCCCATAATGTTATCAATCAAATCTACGCCTCCCATATGTTGATTATATTATCCAAGAATATGAGGGCGATCAATGTTGATGTACTTCTTATTGGCCTTATCGTAACGTCTGACTTGGGATTTGGGCAATTCACCAGTAAAAGATGATACGAGTGCTACAACATTGATGTCTTTCGATATGACGTTTTACACATCAGTTCCAACCATATCAGTTCGTTTTTCATCACTTCCTTGTCACTGCTCCAGTAAAAGCAAGGAAGTGAAGTAAATGTCAAAATAAAGTTGATAGTTCTGATGTCTTGGCATGCCTCACGTCATTCTCACTACGAGCTCAAATAAATTACGTAGTAAACTAGTGTTTGATTGCCTACTTTGCTATCCAGGATCTGGAAGCGAGGGGCCAGCAATAGGCTCACTATCTTTAGAAATCTGAAAATCTGGATCAATAACGCTATCATCATCGTCATCTAATCCATCTCCACTATCATATTGGTGCAATATGTGATATATCTCGCCATCCTACAGTGATTTCGACGGCATTCTGTAATAAATTCAGATAAATTAGCATAAACGTCCACATACTTTCGTTACAACTAGTATTTCCATCGTCACTCAATGTAACAGAATTGTTACAAACATAAAAAGTTACATTATTCACATAAAAAAGTAAAAAATATGCATTGATAACAATAAATGAACAACATAATTCACTTACCTAAAGGCTTAAACCAAAATAATAAAATTTTGTACACTGTTTGTATTTTTTTTTAATATTCAAAATTTGCACGAATTCCAACTTTTCACTTTTAGCAACCCACAAAATTCAAACTCACTGAAATCCAAAGGCTACACCGCCTGTGATTTTTATTGGATTCTAAGTAATTTGGTGTGGTATGCTCAGCACTGTGAGACTGATTTGAATGAACTAAAATGTTCAAAACGTATTTTAGCGGGATTATTGAGGTTTGTTAAAGAAATGTCACACGAGGCTACAAAGGGTTAAGGTTATGTCAACAAACTGCAAGCGAAAATGGAAAATTTGAAACAAAGTTTTTTTTGTTAAAGATATCGAGTACCACGGTACGGACATCTTTTTTTTTGCGACATACTATGTATATTATTAAAATTCGTTGCTCGATAACATTCCTGCAAGTAATTGAATTGTTTTTTTGCAATGTATTACAATATTTCCCATACTACGCCACGAAACAAATTCATCCAAAAACTCGAGAACAATGTTTCAACTTCAGTTACTTATTTGAAAATAAGTTTTTACTTCAAGCTTTTATAGAATAGTCTAGCTCTGCTTCGCCGGTCTATTTTTTTTTTTGTTAACTGAAAGTCGAGGCTGAAAAAATGTTCTTAGTAATTTCATGTTGGGTACATGCCACGGTACGGACATCGAGTGTGAGAGTGTAGTTAAAATAATATTTATCGTTGGATTCATTATGATTTTGAAAGTTTAAAAAAAAATATATAAATAGCTGTAGTCATCAGGGGACAAATAAGTAAGACTTAGTTGCAAATCACCTTTCAAATATGTAGCACAGAAAAATGTTTAAAATTGCTTTATCCTCTCATAATGTCGAAACAAAAATCTTTATTTCACTAAAGTATAAAATGAAAAGTTTATCAACTTTTTTTAAAATTTTTTGGGTTACTTTCACTTTTTTTATACATTATTTTAGCTGAAAAGTGGGATAAAAATATAATTCGAAAAGCAAAAAAGTGACGAATGTGTACTGGTTCATTAATCTCAAAATAGTTTGCTGCATGATCACAAAAAAAAGGGAGGAGTCAAAATCATATTTCGAAACATTTTTCATTACATAACAAAAATAAAACGAAACGAATAAGCAAACTCTTTCAAATAGATGATCCTACTTTTTTAACCAATTTGCACGAAAATAGGGGTAAAACAAAGATCAAAGTAAAACTCACAAAAAATGATCAGCAGTAAATTCACCATGCGAAGAGAGTTCAGTGATTTCCCCTTTATGGTAAGTGATGAGTTCGAAAAGAAGTTTTATTTGGAAGATAAAATGCAGTTGGTGTTGTAATGAAATTCGAAAATGAAAATCAGAAAAGAGAAACATCAAAACAAAACGTGCAAGGGAAGAGAAGAAGTTGTAATAATAAGAGAAGCTAAAATGCATTTTAAGTTTTAGTAGAGCATTTATCTTTTTTTTTTATATGTAACATCTAATAAATTACAATTTCCCAGGACAAGATTTTCATATCATAGCCTTAGAAATTGTATACTTATGTATGTATGAACAAAGTGATTTAAAACTTAAAGAGTTGAAGTTCAAATACTAGAGGTTTACATTGAGAATGTACCAACTAGGCATAAGCGTCAGTGATAACTTTGTCTTTTCTTCACTGACTCTTTCTAAGGACTGTCCCAGAAAATACTTACGTTTTCCTTGTTAGTTATAAAAATATACACAGTAATTTTTTTGGTCTTATTTCGTTTTTTATTAATAATGGCTAGTGTTCAGAATATAAATAACTAAAAACTAAGTAACAATTTTTTTTTTATAAAAATTTCTTATTGACCTAACAGCCTGTTTTTCAACAAAGAAAAACCTTTTCAATTTATAAAAATTTCTTACTTTTTTCGTAAGGCCCTTCATTAAATTTTGTCCAATCGTTTCATCGACAGTATGGTACGATTTTTTCCACTTAAGTCTGAAGTCTTGTGGATTTTTTGCAGTCTTACCACTCCTTCCAAAATCTTATTTCATTAGAGCCCAATATCTCTCAATTGGGCGAAGCTCTGGGCAGTTGGGCGGATTAGCTATTTTTGGTACGAAATTGATCATTTTACTTGCATACCATTCCATCGTAGCTTTAGAGTAATGAGAGGTTGTTAAATCTGGCCAGAACATTACGGTACTCTCATGTGCACGAATAAATGGTAGAAAACGTTTTTCGAGGAACTCGACTACATAAACTTTGGAATTGATTGTGCCTTGCGTAACAAAACATCTGCTTCTTAGACCACAGGTGCATATGGCCTGCCAAACCGTATATTGCTTCGGAAATTTCAAAATTTTTTTTTTCTTTAAATATACTAGGCACATGCCCCTTTTACAGTGATGCATAATATTTGTGCCCAGGTAGCTGCTTAAAATCTACTTTAACGTAAGTTTCGTCTTCCATAACAACGGAATCAAATTTAGTCAGGTACCTTTCATACAATTTTCGGGCTCGTATCTGAGCCATCAACTGCTTTTCATCATAACGATCTGGTACTTTTTGAACTCTTTATGTCTTTAGCTTACTTCGCTTTTTGATCTTTTGTACAGTAGATTTTGATGTAACTGCTCTAGCCGCCATATCTCGCACTGAGGTGTTGGGATTTTGCTTAAAAAGGGGCTTCACCTTTGTCGCTATCTTTAAGGTACAAAATTTTGGTTTTCTACCTGAACCTTTTTTTCGTGAAACAGCTAGACCCTTCTTTAAGTTAGAAATAACCGTAAAGACAGTTTTTTCTGATGCACCAACTATTTTGCCTATACCGAAATATTTTAAATCTGGATTTTGCAGGTATGTGGAGAAAACCAGTTTGCGGACTTTTTGTTGCTTGCTAGATATCCTTGTTGTCAAAAGTGTTATCTTCAAGTGGTATACATCATATCATTTAAACGTCACTTTATATAGAACAAATATTATGTCTTTTTAGACCTATAAGATTATCAGATAGAGCCTAATACAAAAAATTAAAAACGTAGGTTTTTCTGGGACAGTCCTTAAGTATATAAGTGGCAAGATCTGTGTATAACTGTTGGAGTCAATGTTTTGATCAGAGTAAAATTATTAGCCAAAATTAGACGAAAAATGTTACGATATTCCAATTGCAAAAATGAAAAACTTCGAATGCGGTTAGTATTCAGTAACATAGCTTATATGTTCAACAGCTTCCTTAGATAAACTCAGCCTTAGTGGGTCGTATGTGAAATCAGAGTAAAAGTATGCTTAAGAACCAATTCTTTAAATCTTAAATACGATTTATTACGATTTTTTTTGTATCTTTTAGCTATTCACGGACCATAGGGCATCTACAAAACTCTTCCAACGAGCACGATCGGCAGCGAATGCCTGAACTTCCCTCAAAAATTTTCCCGATTCACGTATTTCCTGCTCTGGCGAAGGTTTCCACGAGAATTTAGGATGCTCGCGTTGAATGGATGAATTACACTCTCAGTTGGTGATTTCCGCAACGTGTGCATAGTACCTTATCACTTCCATGATTTAAAAGAAAATCGGAACTTGACGTCACCTGGTGAGCAGTTCGACATTGGCAATAGTACTACGTAACCAAATCTACAGAATTATTCGTAAGCACTAGTTAATTGAATATCAAGGTGCTGTTTGTAAACCAAGTTCCACAGATGTGGATCCATTCCGATATGACGTAATAATGGATCTCAGCACTTTCGTAGAACCAAGCAGTTTCCTTAATAGACCTAAGCAGCTGATCTTATTTTATGTGTCGAACATAATCAAAAAAGATCGATAACAAGTATTTTGAGTCGTCTTTTACAAAATTTGATGCAGAAATGAAGAAGTGAAATTTTCTCTGATCGAAAAAAAGTAATGCAGAAATCGTTTTTAAAAAAGAGTCCTTCTAAATTTTCAGACCCTTTTGACCTGAATACAATTTTCAACCCGGTCTGATGGTAGAAAGGTATAATTTTTTGAAACGTACAAAGGTACGTTTTATCTAATAATACATATAAATAGTTCATAGTTCAAGATTGGACTTTTTTTAAATAGTGCTCTAGAAAATATATAAGATGTGTGTAACTACTTTTAATAAGCACAGCAGTTTCATTAACTATCAATTCTTTAAGCAAACTTTTAGCATAACCGAGGCGCTAACATAATTTTTAAAACAATTATTCGAAATATTAACAGCTTCCTGTTGTCTATGAGTAGACAGACTAATAAATTTAATAGAAAAATAGATAGAAGTTATTTTCGCGCCACAAATATACAGACATCAAATGGAATGCGGAACGTTTGCTAAGTAAAGATGACGCCGACAACTAAGACTGCTCCAGAATCCTCATATTCTTACTGCTGCTCATCACTTTGATACCGTTTGGTGTGCTACATCATTAATGCAATCAGTGCAACTGTTGCAAGTGTAGCTTGCAGCTACTGGAAGTTATACTCGTAAGACAACAAAAGCAATAAAAATCAAATAAATTTGCTGAAAGCAAATTTTTTTTGTTGAAAAACTTTGAGCAATTTAGAAATTTTGTTCTTACAACAGTTGACTCAGAGAGTTGTTCTCTTATCTAAGCATTAATTTCATATTTATTTACTGTTCAAGCACGCGCCAGAACTTTAACCCATATAGAGCCATTAGGTCATTTGTGGTTACATATAGGGCATATTTAAGGGAATTGATTTGTTTTAAATGTGAAGATGACAGTCTTTGCACACTAAATGGCTTTCACATATTAGGGATTGTGGTGACATAGAAAAACAGCACTTAAAATTATTAAATATGAAAATTATTTTTATATATAGAAAATTGATGAAATATGGGATGTCTTACTACCGAGTGGGTATTCAAAGTTAAAGTTAAGTTGTTTATAAAATGGTTTTCGAACAAAGTTTTCAAAATTCCGCTAATCTGAGGTGAAAAAAACACAAAGGTGTGACAGCTTGTTTGTGGATTTAAATAAGCGAAGTTAGGGCGTTATACCAAAAGATTTTGATCCTAGCGGTAGGTACTAGTTTTTAATAAAAAATATCCATCGTTTGGATCTGTTTCGCTTTCGTTTCGCTTTCACTGAGTTAGTTTACATATATTTATGGCTAGCAAAATTCACAACTCTGTCTGCATATTCCCCGTGGTACAACCCGTACTTACTGCAAACATTTGTGTCCATTTTTCAAATCTTACAACTTTGTATAAGTACCCAGAATAGCCATCAATTGTCTTTATTGTACGGGAGCAGCCAAGTCCCATTGTCCAAAAAATGTGAAAGTATGTTCAAAACCTTTTCGACATCAAAGCAAATATAGTCCATAAGTTTGAGTTCAGTCGGCTTAGTAGCCTCCAGATCCATAGATAACATACAGGCAGACATCTTTATATTCATAAAAGAAACATCGGTCTTGGTTTCTTAAGAATTGTAATAATTCAAAGTAAATAGTTTTTTTTTTTTTTTTAATCGAGTATGGTGTATGCGTGCTCAATGTTTTAAATGATATAACATTATCGCCGATAGCGAGATATTGGTCAGACTTTTCCCGTTCTAGTCCTCGGTCGTACAAGCAATTATTTTTTAATGTTGTCTCGTTTTCTATGTCATATCGAACACGCTGAAGCACTATAATCAAGTCATTCGCGTATATGTAATTCTTCTTGTGTTGGAACAATATATATTTTGGATATAATTCAACCCAAAAAGCTTGCTTTGGCCTACTGCTCAATAGAGTTTTTTTAAGTGTAGATAATACCCATATTCCCCTTGAGCTGTAAATATTTATCTATTATATACATTTATATTTATCTTATTTGAATCAAAAATCTAATTTTAGCTAAGTACATAGTCAAATCCTTCGAGTAAATGTTATATATTTACTCCACTTACTTATATTAAAAATTTGTCAGCCTTCTTCCTTAGGCAGTATGTAAGCCCCTTCGAAAAAACTCATATTTTGAGAAAAGTTTTCTTAATTTTCATTGAACATTATTTGATCGAATTCTTAATTTTCTTCAACTAAATCTGTCTTAAAGTCTTGCGGCATCAAGTACACAGTCAACTTTTTAGGAGCATATCTATACCCACACTTCCATTCTAAAAATCACATCGCATTCGATGATAGTTTTAACTTCACTTTGAACACCAACAAATGCTGTATATAATGGGTTAATTTCTTTGAATAATGATAAGTATTGGTTGACGCCTGCAGCGTTTTAAATTGCTACAACGAGGTGGCGCATGTGCAATAGCAGCAGCAAAAGCAACAATTGCTGCAGACCCCAAAGTGTTAATCAGGAAATAATATTTATTTTTTTTTCCTGTGGTTTTTTTTTATCACTGATTACAATAAACCTTTAATGTTGGTCTCGTTTAACCAGAGAATGGTGTTTGCTCTAACAAATTTCTATTGGAACTTCTTCATGCTCATTTGTTTCCCTCTACCCTAAGTTGACCCGTATTCCATTGTATCTTTTTTTATTGTCTTATCTGGATTGTTCTTGGTTTTTTTTTAATGATTTGATTAAATCAAATGTGACTCTTTAGTTTTTTTTTGCTGCTAAGCTGCTGGTGTTGCATACAACTTGTTATTCTTTAATTTGATTCAAAGGGCACACGTCTGGTGTCAATGGTCATCTTTTGTCATTATATGGCGGTGGCAGCAAATGTGTTAACACTCAACATTTATTTAAAATTTTTAAATTATGCCGAAAGATAGCAAATCATTTTTAAATTGCTTATATCTTAATTTTAAATTATGTGACAATTGTAGAGATATCATCAATAATAACGTAATTATGTTTTAATTCTTAAAATGTTTGAGCACATGAAAGAGCTGCTGATTATTTTCGTATTTAAAAAAAAAAATTGAATTAAAGAAAATTCATAAAATTACTGAAATAATTGGAGTGATAACTTTTACTACTACCTAGTGATACAAAGCGAAACAAAATGCTAGCAAAGTTTTCAGGTATTGAATACTCGAAAAGTTATGTTTTCAAAGTTTCTTTGAAAAACTTGAAAACAGCTGGTTCCAAGCGATCTCTAAATATTCATTGATCGCATAAATCGTTCATATTCAAAAGCTTAAAGTTTATGTAGAGTACATATTTGGCTCGTACTCATAGAAATTCAAAAGTTGCATTTATTTAATACAACCTGGCCGTGGTTCATGCAATATTCATAAACAAAGAAGTTTGCATCTTTAATGCAACAGCAACAACAACTGAAACTGCCACAACAACTTGTCTTCACCTTTTACAGCAGGTACATATTTTATGTATAGTAGCAGCCATAATTTGTCCACTTATGGTGTGAAACTATTTGTTTGATATCACCTATGCTTTTTTTCTTCTTTTCCAAAATTATATCGGCTCGCAACATGCCTCTTCTTTTTATTTGTACCACAGTTTACGATTATCATAACTTCACGTGTTTAATCCAAATAGGAGGAGAGTAATTTAATAAAATCCTATTAAGATAGAACATGCTGTACAAAAGTGCTTTCTGTTGTAAGATACATGAGCAAATTTAACCGAAAATATTGTAGTTTGTACATGAGAGGTAAAAAATGTAATAGGAAATATTTTCCATAAGATTAGTTAACTAAATGTATGTTTACTAGATCAACTGAATTAATTTACTTATCTGGGAAAAAGCTGAAAATTGAACTCTTCAAAATTTAAAATAATCGTAAGAAATAAAAATTGATGCAAGAATTGTGCCACCAAAAAATGCGTTTTGGAATTTACAAACTTTCTCGAGAGACTTTGTTTTACCCTTTCTCGTGGGAGGCGCGATATTGTATGAACTCGATGGATGCGATGGAATGAAATAGTGAAATAGCCCATTCTTCTAATGGAACTAAATTTTTTTCCATACTCTGTCACATATATATAGTAGACCTGGCAGATGTTGCTATGCCCGTACTGGTAGAAGGGGCGATGAGTTTAATCTGTTATAGTCATTGTCTTTCATACGTAACAAGTCTCATTCATATGCATCACATTGTTGCTAATATATACAAAATATTGTTTTATTCGCATGTGGGAGGCGTGATATCGTACATTTTTTTCCTTTGAAACTTACTTGTGCCTGTACTTTATATGCATTATTCATCTGTGCTTAATAGTTGATGAGATATGACGAATTTGATTTGGGAGGGGGTGTCATCGCCCATACAAAAAACCTATCATTGACTATAAGATGCATTTAAAAAACAATAATGAAATCTTCGTGAAAATTCTATTGAAAAAATACTTTTGTATAAAGGCCAAACTCCTACTATTTAAAATTTTTTTTTGTATGAGATTTCAACCTCCTAGCTCCAACCCGTAAACGGCGCAATCAGAGTTTGAGTCCGATCTCATTGAAACTTGACAGGAAAACGCTCTTACTAAAACGTAGTAAAAATCTACCATAGGTGCCAGGATATAGCGTTTTAGGTACTTAAGATGTATTGTAATTGCCATAGCATGTTGTTAAATCATCGAAGCCCAAATTTTGAACAAAAAATTGTTTATTATTATTTTAAGTTAAATGCCAACAAAAAAATTTTTTGATCCAATAATGACTGGAGATCGCAAACATGAACATGATCATTTCCTTAAGATGATTGAATACATTTTTTTATATTTTGATGGATTTTTAACCAAAAGCTCCCAAGTCGAGTTTGAAACATTAAATTGATAGCACTCTCGTTATAGCATTTTAAAGTTTCTGTTGGCGCAAGCACTAGTCGCGGACTAAGGACTTAGCCATAGGGAGCTGAAGTTAGAATAAGTGAAGAAGCTAAGTAAATAATATATATGCTAAACAGTATTTTAGTTGTGCATCAAAGTACTGGCCAAAGGGCGGAGTTTCAGCCCCTATATCTTTCTAGATGCGCCACAGGTAGATTCTAACTAATACTAATTTGGAGATACGTAATCTTTTGATATACGAAAATAATGATATCATAGAATATGTCCTTGAAAATATCAAGAAATGAAATGCATTATTATATATAAATTGATGAGAATGTCAAAAGAAAAAAGTTCAACGTCCGGAAAACAATGAGTGTAATTATTCATGTGAAAGCTTTTCAAAAACAGAGCGTCCAGAAATTTTTTAAAATGTTTAAATAAATCGATTTGTTTTATCACTTTTATGACTTAGGATATCTTAAACTTTTTTTGATTTATAACTCACTTTTCCTTATGACTTTGTTCTTACTATAACCAGTATACTCGTATTCACCTATGGGTCTGAGATGAACTCTGAAGCAGGCACAGAAGTCAAATCAAAAGACCCAGAAATCTCTCAATTTTCCCATGTACCTGATTTAGCTTGCGATTTTCAGGCTGAAGTATTTGCTATTCTTAGTGGGCAGAAGATAGCTACTCTCTCCGATAGCCAAGCCGCTATCAAAGCGTTGAGCGCGGTACATATTAAATCGAAGCTAGAAGCAGAAAGCAGGGTAGAATTTGTCAGGCTAGGGCAATTTGATTTTGTAATCATATGGGTTCCAGGCCACAGGAATACTGAGTGCAATGAAAAAGCAGATGAACTAGCAAGGCGTGGTTCCTCACTTAATGAAACCGCTCCGGAACGAGCTTACACTCCCATCGGTTAAATTAAGACAAGAACTTTTTCGTATTTTCTGTCTGTAGCCGGAAACTACTGGAAGTCCTTAAAAACCTGTCAAAAAAAGGGACAATCTAGCCCTCTTATAGTAACCAGAGAATCACTTTTCAGAAGCCGGTCTGACATTGCAAGAATCACCGCGACCTGTACGGGCAAGCATGCCGAAAGATAAGGTATTCTGTTGTTCCTGCCACAGCTGCTTGAATGCAAGCGAGATTGAATCACTAGAGCACTTCCTTTGAAGCTATCCAGCCTTAGCCAGACCCAGGTTAAGATGCCCTGGAAAATTTTTCCTCAATGACCTCAGCGAATTTGCCGAAGTTGAAGATCGAATCTTTGCTACACTATCTTAATTAGGCTAACTGTATATAGCTGCCAAAGCATCCACCAACTCGCCTGGTCACATTATGTGGTAATAAAATTACACTTTTAGTGCTGATTGATATCAAGCATCCCGTGCTAAGCCACTACTCTGACCTTACCTATAAGAACAAACATTAATTTTGGACTTAGTTATTAAAGCTTTTACATTTCTTGAACTAGCCACAAACACTGATAATCAAACATTGAGATCAATTAAAAACCTCACTTGAGACGAAATCATTTGATATTTAATCACCCTACTTGTTTGCACTTTAGGTTAGTCGGCGAAGTTCACAGGAAAAAATTTTTCAAAAATAATGTTGTAGCATTAAGAGATAAAAACTTTACTAGATACTTATTCGTGCCAAAGTCTTAAACTAAGTTCGTTTTGGTGTTTATTGCCACAATTAAAAACGTGCAGAATTTTTATGTTTCATTTTTTTGTAGCCTCCAATTAGGCCGAATTACAGACTTGTTCATCGCGGATATAATAAACATTATTAATTCGTTGATAATATAGTGCCGTTTAAAGTAAATTTTGCTAGAATGTTTTTTTCGATTAAAATGCAAAACACGTCACTTGTTATACGCCAGTTGCTAAAAAGGTATGATTAAATTAATAATGCTCTATGAGCATCTCCACTAAGTGTAAACGACACGTTAGAGATGAGTTACTCATATCTACTTGTAAATGTTTTCAATTAATTCACTGATTAATATGAACATAAGAGCTGTGTGTGCGTGCACAACACTGAAGTAGAAAATTAAAATTCATCACAGATGTTACTCAAGTTGATTAAGCTTTGATTCTGGGTCAATTCGGTAAATTAGCACCTCATCGTAAAATTCATAGTAATTGATGTAAACTGGTTATTATTTGAAATATTTTTTGTCTTTTAAATAAAATATAGAACATTTTAAAATTTTGTTTTCTGTTCATTTATGTAGTGGCTATAGTGAAATTTTTTCAAAAACCCACTATACCATCAAAAAGGATTACCTTAACACTACAATTTCCATTTGGGTATGTCTTAATAGTAGGTATTTCTTCCAATGTAACCTCAACTAATACATTTACAATTAACCCAATACCAGCGTTTGGCAGAGCTCTCGATAGCTCACGAGCGCTACATCTAATTGCTATCGGCTCTTTCTATTTTTGGCGCTTGGCCTGCCAGCCGAGTATTGTTTGAAGTCAAATTTTCACCTTTCAACTTGATTAGCGCAATAGTTCTATTTGCCAAAATTTGGATCATATAGACACTTGATTATGAAAAGCTCTTTTGGCTCGCAAGCGCTCATCTTTCCATGTGCTCGCTCACACCTCTTTAACTTTCAGCAAATACTCGCTAGACGAGAGCTTTCTGAAAAACATCTTAAGCTACTCAAACAAAATATCAGGCGCAACTCATGATCAGCCCTATTATCAACGCGATTTCATGCGGCAACTTTTGCTTTCACTGGCCCTACACATAAATTTTACTTAGATGAACCATCATGTCGGTCATTTTCTTCTCGATTAGCGCAATAAATCTTTTAGCCAAAATTTGGCTCATATAGACACTTGATTATGAAGAGCTCTTTTGGCTCGCAAGCGCTCCTTTTTCCATAGGCTCGATCACACTTTTTTGACTTTCAGCAAACGCTCGCTAGACGAGAGCTTTTCGAAAAAGATCTTAAGCTACTCAAATAATATATCACGCAAGACTCACGATCAGTCATACTATCAACGCGATTTCATACGTAACTTTTGCTTTCACTGGCCTTACACATAAATTTTGCTTTATTGAACCATCATGTCGGTCACCGCGATCGCGTCATTCTATTTTTAGCATAGAAACCTCAAAATCTTAATATTATCTTAATATTCTGAGGTCGAAATCGAATGTAACGTTAGAAAGTCTACAGGAAATCGCACCAATCTTGACTGATTGCATTTGAGTTTTAATGACATATTTTTCAGGTTGAATGTTTGTCTATGCAAAAAAAAACAACAAAAAACCACCTAAATAAAATTGATTTATTTCGTTTTATATATCAGTTTTATCAATCACATTAAATTCCTTACACGAATCGATCACTTAATTGTTACTGTATCTGTCATCGGTAGCAGCTGCAATCATTTGTGATATGTTCTTCCTTCTCAAATGTATCACAGCCTGATCTTATAGATCATGTACAGTGATATAGTGTGTGACTTCTTAACGTCCTAATTAAGTGGAAGAAAACAAGGCATGTGATTGCCAATGGCTTTAGTTGATCGACGTTAACTTTGAATTTGATCTTGTTTAAATGAAAGCCATTAAGTGTTGATGAATGTTTTAGTTTGCAATAAAAATTTTATAATGCATTTTTATTATGTTACGTGAAAATAATTTTAATTGCGAGTATGTCTTGTAAGCCCGTTACATTTTTATTTATTTTGCATGGTATATTCATTTTGCTCTTTAGTTTGTAACGCATTAAAGAAGGCGTGGCAGGTATAGAAAAGTAAATCTATTTTGTCTTTTATTTCCTCACAGAGTACAGGACATTATAGGGTATAGTAAATTAGCATATATCCTGAATTAAGTGTTCGTTTGTCGGTCCAGTAATGTGTTAGCCTGAAACGAAGCGAGGTAATTTGATGAAATTCGGTACACTAGTTACTTAGTCAATTATAGTTTGTGAGATTAAAAACGGATCCACTTGACTTCTGGAAAAGCCTACCACGTACACATATGTAAACCTATCTCAAGACTTGTCCCATATTTTAGGTATTATCTCCGAAGCAACAGAATTAAATTTAAAAATAAAGCTGTATTACTTATAAAACTATATCTTGATATTTTAAGTAGGCGTAGGAACACCCCACCCCCTCAAAGCAAAAGTTTTTAAATTTCATTCCATAAGCTTAATCACGGTGTTTAATTGGAGGGCTTAAGTGAAAGAAACATTAACACTGTTTTTGCATTGTTAGATAAAACGTCCTTGACCGAGGATCATCAAAAATCCAATCATTGACGGTTTTTTATAAAAAAAATATAGTTTTTTACATAATTTTTTTTTTTTATTTCTTATTTTCTACGCTGATTTTTCGACGATGAATTGAAATTTGGTTTTAATTTGTTTATCACATCCGGCTTTTGAATGTGACAACATTTACATTTATCCTATATTTTACAGGCTACTCCTTTATTTTCAGCGAATATCCTATAAAAATGTACTCTTGTATTTTTGTGAAAAATCCAGTGACTATCTAGTTTTATTTGCAATGATTTTAAGCTTTGTATTTCTTTTGCAACTTAACGATCATTGTCTTGCTCAGTTTGTTCTAGTAAGTTCTAGAAAAAAAGGTTGTGGAATAAGACAATTATTTTTCAAGTTTTGAGAATTTTGTGTTTGTTGCGTAACGATGGATTTAAGTTTTTTACTCATTTGGAAGCTGAGAATTGCGATTACAAAGATATGGCAGCAATAGTGGAATATGTTCCTTGTTTACCCGGTACGCTCGCCTATCGAGTAATCGCAACTATGAACAAGACGTGGACAGTTGAAAAATCTTAGTTTAAAGTAAAAACTTTGAAAGCCATTCTGACCGCTAAGATTAATTTGAATATGACGTGGATTGATTTTTACAATTGGATAAGAAAAAAACCGGATATGCTGCGGAAATTCGAAAGACAAGTAAACTCAAGGTGGAACTGAAAGAACCGAAAACGAAGCAGACGAGTACATGGACAAAGACTCTGATTAAATTAAAGTGCCAAATTATTTATTCATACACAACAATTACTATCCATTCTGCTTAAAATAGAAAAAAATTTGTGTTCTGTAATCAATCCAGTTTTCGGAAAATTACATCCTATAAAATTAAGTTTTTTCTCTAATTTATCCTGTTTTTCCTTCATATCGGTTTGGGTTGTTTTCGCAAAAATAGCGTACTCCGCAAATTTTGACCTATCAGTACTAAGGACTCCGCCACCTGGGGAGCTAAAATTTGGCAGTGTTGCTATATTTTAAGGTACTTTAACGTGTCAAGATTTGAGAAGAATTGGGTGAAAAAAAAAACTTATGAAGATTTCTTCCTTTCTATGAATATCGACTATGAATTATACCCCAAATAATCTCGCATTCAAGTTTGTTTTTATAACTCAACTTTGTCCACCTTGTTTTTTAATATCCATTTTAATTAGAAAATATGATAAATAGAAGGAATTTTCGATAACAGTCTTCCGCTTTTGTAACTAATATGAAGATATATCTAAGTATGATACTGATTTCTCGCCTTATGTTCATATGTACCATGCACTTGTGATGCAAGTATCTAATGCATTCCAATGGAATTGAGTCTTTAATACCAAATCTGAAGTTAGAATTTTTTCCATACGTCAAAAATATCATTTCTATCCTATAGCATCCTATAGCCTTTTAAAGTTCCGACTTAAAGTTGTAATTTCTTACGGATTTCTCAATGTTGAATATGTCCATGGTACAGTAGCGAGCATAAAAAATGCAACTGCGGTCACTGAGGCACAAAATATGCGATATCTTTGAAAAAAATTACGTTACGTCACGTTCTTGAAGTAAACTTTTGTTGAATTATCTGCATCCATTATTCTGTAACGCATCAAATTACAAGACAACCTTAAAAATTAAGAGAGCAATAAAATGCAACTCTTCGAATTTTATTTTAATAGTTTGAGTATTCTCACAGGAAAATATTTTAGCTTCAATTAATCCTTAATGGCATAACCATTATTGGTGATGATGTCACTATGTCTGAAAGGTATAAGATCCACTCAGGACATTAAAGTCTACGCTTTCAATGAGATGGAGTGTGTCATACCGCAGCAGTGTTTTTCTGTGCTTTTCGCCTTCAATGCATTACTGGTGACTAATCGTGCTTGCTGTGTTAGTTGTAAGATGTTTAATCTTCAGCTTTTGAGACTACTGCGCAGATATTTGTGCGAGGAGAAATTTGTCTCTGTTTTTTAATCACGTGGGGTTTGTTACACCCCACTTTATTGACGGCGGGTTAAGCTGTTTTTTGGCTATGTCGAATGCGTATATCGCATGAGTAACGTATAAAGTCACACCACCATCTAGCGATAATATTTGCGTATTTTTGGGAATGTACGGAATTTAGACTCTCTATGTCTTGTTTGGATATTAAATGACTATTTCTTTTCATATGCTCGCCCATTTTGAGAATTTCAAAAATTTCCGAGTGTACTAAAGATTTCTCCGTTGTACTTGCGTTTTTTGTTTTTCAAAGCGCGAAATTACTGGAAAATGTACAAATGTACTGAAAATGCTATCATCAGAGATCGTAGTTTTAGAAGCGACTCTCACAACTTAGCTAAATTGTTCATTCAGCGGAAATACGAGACCTTATTCGGAATTTCACTCAAAAAATGTATGTGATGTGATGGAAAAGATGATGAATTTATGAAATTGCAAAGTCTCATAAATTTATCTATCGTCTCTGCTACATTAAGTTAAAACAAATTTTCAAATAAGCTGCAAGTTTCGGTTTATTTTTGTTCTGTATCAAAAAATTCTTCATTCCAATAGTTACTAACATTATCTTATCCTTTTTAGTCATAAAACTCGTTAGTTATAAATTTTTTAAGATTCAAATTCCATGTTGCTAACACAAATTTGTGCGGTAAATAGTTACCATAACTAAACGCAAAAATTTATTATCTAATTCCATGTCGTTTAGGGGGTGATTCTAAAATGTAAACTGCGTTAAGCCTTTTAAATCTATCTATGTATGCAATTATGTTAATCCTTCAATTGCTTTCTCTGCACATCAATTGCCATCGTCTTCCTCGTCTTTCTGCTAAGGTGTGTCTGTGGTGTTTTAACTTTAGAGCAAAGGCAGCCACATATTTAGTTGATCGCCATTAAAGCGTCAATTTTATGACACACATAATAACTGCTAACCACCAGCAGTGGAGGATAACGCACTTGGCTTGATGCTGCATGTCGCTTATGCAGTAAATTACTCACTTCCTGTGTCGCACTAAGATAGTTAGTTGTAAGCGCAATTGAGTTCCATTTTAATCTAACTATATGGAAATGATTAAAATTATGGTTTAAAGTTTAGTTTAAATTACAATGAAGCTACTTAAGTGTCATTACATAGAAGTCATCAACATCGACAGTGTGTTCTTGGATATTAGAGAATTTTATTACTTAATGAAAATATTATGAATTTTGCAGGAGCTTAAGAAATGAAGAAAACATTTTTTTATTACAACAAACTCGTTTTCAAATGCTTTCCAAAATATCTGATACATATCATATGATGTTTAATTTTGCGCATTTAACACATAATCCATTTTATAATATAATACATTGTAAGGTATCCTATTCCACAGCAAACTATACATTATAATGGTACCGCCAAAAACATAATTTCTCTGTTTAAAATTTACTACCAAATATCAATTTCATCTGGAATGGTTTAGCATACATTTCAAACAATAATGATGATAATACCAACGATTTATGACGTCGATAGGTTTTGTATTTTGAGTTGAATCTCCCCTTACCATCAAAGAGTTACATACCGTTTTGATATGAAGTACAAGATAACAAACTACCAATAGTCTATAAAGCACAATGGGACTAGTCAGTCAATGCCAGTGTTATAGATGGTGACCACCAGCATTGTCAATGTGTGTGCGGTACATTGTTGTGTTAATCAGCAGCCAAGTTTATATGACACTTTGAATGTCAAAAGATTGTGGTCAAAGAACGTACCACACATGAAGTGTTTTCTCAATTTAGCTGCTTCTTGGAGTTCAAAGTATCGCATAGGAGATGATGCTAAAACTTTTTTTTTTTTGTTTATGTTATGACACGCACACTTTCATTTCATATAAGATTTTTGACAATTTAATTTCTTTAACTTTTTTTTTATTTTCTCAAATAGATAAACTTTTTTTAGGTATTAATTTCTTGTTGACGGTGCGACCACCATCAATGCGGGTTGAACTGCATTTAACACTTGTTAACGAGATTTTTACTATCAGCGCGGTAAGCGCGTGTGGTCAACGTTGATGTGTATTGTATTTGATTGGGCTTATTTTGAGTGTCATTATTGACACTCCTATTTATTTCTATGGCAAAAGCTGAATTAACAGTAAGCTCACGATATTCTAAATGTATGTGGTTACAGCGTTCATTTGCAATTTGATGCTAAAATTTCAAGTTTTAATCACGATTACCTATAAAGTTTTAGAATGCAACCTATTTTTTCAACGATAAATGTCGTAAAAGAATTATTAACCCATCGTCATAGGATGGGGTGGTTACAAAAAAGAGACAACTTTCTTCTCGCACGAATATCTGACCCCGTGCTCTCAGTAGCTGAAGATAAAACATCACAGGTAAACATTGCTGGGGTATGTTACTCCCCACCTCATTGATCGCGTTATTGATAAGTTATTGTGTCTCGAAATATTTGATCATGTAACCGCGAGTATACTGTATAACACTAATGAATGTATTGATGTTGAAAATTTATGCTACAAAAATTGCTTTAAAACCCTTTTTATGTAGTCGCGTTTTGTTGCAATTTTATTTCGATTTTTTTTTTCATCTTATAAATATCGTTAATTTAACGCGACTTCCATTTGTAACATTAGATTTTTATGCTGATCCTGATTTATTGCATGATAAGGTGATTAACATAAAATGTTTTGTAAGCAGCAGTTCAGTAGTTCAGAAGAAATTTTAAAAAGCTCAAACTGCAGTAGAGTCTTTAATTAACAAAGGTACAGTTAATAAATAGTTTATAAAGTGTTTGTGAAACTAAACAATAGAGTGTCACCATGGGAAACTTAGTACTTAATGGGTTTTTTTGAGAAATAAAACTGGTGGCTTTACTCGGCTTTTGTGAATACCAGCTTTTCATCGAACGTTTGGATTATTTTTAAGTTCAATAAAAATCATTTACTGATTATTTTAAATTATTTTATGTATAAACCCAAGCAAAATCAGAGCCACTTTGGTTGTGGCTTATAAACAAATTCGATAACTTTAAATTTACAGTAGCGTCGTGATCAACCAATATAAGTTTTCCAATAATGTGCCATATTTTCACTTTGCTACCAAGAAAATATGCGATAACTTCTGCAAGTGTAAAGATTTTTTTGCAAGGCTTTTGCGGGAACACTTCAAAATACCCGGTAGGGAAAAACAATAAAGCAGAAGACATACTCTGAAGCAATATCAAGGATAATATAATGTGATAAGACAATAGAGTGTTGGTAATATCACACGCAAATGGAAAGTAAGAATCTTCAAAGAACTTGAGGAAAAAGTAAATATTTCACAAAAACCTGAGCCTTTCCTTAGATGAACCATAGCCTATAGTAATTCGTCAAATTTGTCAAATTTTACTTTTTTTGTCAGACTATCCTCCTTTTTTAAACAGAATCGCTACTAAAGTTTTGAACCAACTTGCTTCGTACTTTATGCATTTACTAGTGGTAACCGCGGATCGCACGTGAACGTCCCGTTTTTTGTTTTTAATCTATTAATATATCATGATATATTCCTTCTTCAAAGGTAACAACAGCATAAGCAATTGAAAGAGAGTTTGTTCTTTAAACTTCGAAGCCAAATATAAACGGAACAAATGAGAAGAAAATGAAAACAACAATATCAATACAGAATTAAAGAAACAGCATAAACATAAGCACAAAAAAAATCAAACAACAATTTTTGTTTGATGTTTTGCAAAAATGAATCTTAGAAAATAAGGAGATTTGGCTTTAAAAAAAAAATAAAAAAACTAAGTATGCAATACTCTTTTTTAGCACACGAACAATGTTTAAAAAAAGAAATTATTAAATTCATGTCAGTAAATTTTGCACGAAAGCGTTACAAACCATTTTGATTGCTTTTCCCAACACGCGAACTGATCGATTTTTTATGAAGTGCGATAACTATAAATTCTTTATTTAAATTACCCTAAAAAACCAATGGTGCAGGATATTTTTTTATGAACTATAAATTCTTTATTTAAATTACCCTAAAAAACCAATGGAGCAGGTTATTTTAAAAAGTGGTTTGGATATAACACTTTTTTCCAAACGCACCCGTTTTTATTGTTCGTTTATCGCTTTTTCTGACAAATTACCCTAAACGTTCAGGTTGCATTTTGGAAATAAGCGACTCGACGCATGTATATTCTTTTTCATACCATATGAATTTTGTTTATTGTGCAGGTGCTAAGCAGGGCTTTTATGCCATAAACTGCTTAAAAGGGCTAACCAATTTAGTGAAGTTGGCCTGCCAAAGCCTACCGATGAACTCGATGACTGACGTTAGACAACTGATCCAAATTTTCTGGAACTGTAATCAGAGTGGCATACAAACACATATAAAAAAAATGGGGGCATGTGTACAAAATTTTGTTCCATTGTATACGAATGTTGCCATAGGATTTTGAACACATAAAAACTTTTGATCAAAATAATATATGCTACATTAAATTACGATTTTTTATAAAATTCTAGCACGTTTTATTGCTTGCTTTTGCGTAAGATTATTTCATACGATTTTGTTCACTTCCAAGCTCAGAACTAAGGCGTGACAATTTTTCCGCTGGGTTTCTTTAATTTGCTTCAGTTTGTTCATCTGCAACAAACAAGAGTTCGTGAGCCAAGTTAGCGCTACGATTTAATTGCCAATATGATAAATTGACCATTAACATGAATTTTTATGGCCAATTATAATATGACTGTGAGCCTTACTGCGTGAGTGCAGCAATTGCAACAGCAGCGCCTAGTAAATGAAAATCAGAAGCGATCTACGAGTAATGATATTGATCAGAAGACTTTGGACTGGATCAGATAAAAGCGAAATATTTATGCTATGCGTCGTAAAAAGTGTTAAAGAAAACAGAATCTGAAGTGGAATTTGGTATACGCTTTATTGGTGGTCATCACATGGCAAAGGGATGGACACTCATTAAATTCAACTTTTGCTTGATGCTGTTTTTGCTTCCCCAAAGGGTTGTTGCTGGTTGTTTAGTTGGTGTGGAAAACATGCGAAAAGGTGATGACGAACCCATTATTACTTGAAGGCATCAAAGCAACTACAAGTACCAGAACCATTTAGAAGTTACAAAATTTGTATTGATAAATGTAGCTTCCGTAAACTTTTCTTCAAGACTCTGTAGGCAATTTATTGTGTGGTATGAGAGCAAGATATCAATGTCAGATGATTATCAAATTGATCGATTCGATAGAACAACTTTTTAGAGAGCATTTGTTAGAAGACAGAGTTTATTTATTACTCGATTTTATAAATGAAAAATTTATCAAACACATTTTTTTTCTGTGTAAATTGAAGCCTGTTTTCATCAATATATAGCTAATTTTTAGAAAATATTATATGATCATGCTGATTAAAAAGCAGATCATCTAAAACAAGCGTTAACAACACAATATAAATCAATCATGGGCCAACAAGATCATTGACAGCTCACAGTTGTTCTTGGCAATGTTGTTGCGGTTAGCACTGTTGTTCTTCAGTTTTGATTTTGATCCTATATCAACCTATCCATGTGTCTGTCCGTACATCTTAGCCACATGAAGTAGACCACATGCAAGTTACAATTATTTTACATGCCACATAGAAACAATATTCATTCAGTAACAATACTGCCAATATCGAAAAGATCAAAACTAAGCACTGAATAATAAAAAGATTTAAGACCGGAAATACATTCTTAAACATGTAACCATAGAAATAATTCAATATTTTGACTGATTTTTTATAGCTTAAGGCTGTTTTACATACGTACATGGTTACGTATTATATAAGCTAGCAAGCCAATGTACCGCATCTGTGCTATGAGTGAACGCGTATGTTGAAACCAAGAGTGTTACGATATATTAAGCTCACCCGCATAAGACATAGGACTTAACTTTTAAGCCCATTTTTTATTTTGTCTTTTCCTTACTTATTTCTATACATGTCGATGTTACTGACGCGTCTTTGGCATAGTGTCTCAATTGATCTTGACCATAACTTGCTATTTTGCTCTGGTCTGTTTAGTTGACTATAGCCGGTTTTAGTACATCCTAGCTTGATTTTAGTTTTGCTTTACGATTACGTTAAGAAATCTATGCGCATCTAGCGAAATGCATACGTTTCATCTTTCACGCAGCCTATTTGTTTTGACCAGGATAACATTACTCCTGCTGTGCATGAAATTTGTTGAATTATGCTGCAGGGTATATTGAATATATTCGTGTATGTTTAAGCATGGCCTATGTAAATTTTTTTTTTTTACTTATTACAAATGCGGATACATTTGCCAAACCTATGCATTGCATTTTGGGATGATCAGCGAAGAAAATATAAAGGAGCATAGTACGAGTATACAGTTTAATATAAATTAAGGAAATTTCTCTAAAATATTACATCAAGTCGATTTAAAGCATATTAATTTTGGTTGCGGCTATATGAAAATGTTGGATAAAGATCTGTCAGATCTATAAAGTTCACATTATCACTAGGCATAATTGAAGCAATGGCGTCATTTACTAGGCAGTTTTTCTAAAGTTTCCTTTGAATTCTACATCCCCAAATCTGATGAGCATGCACTACCACTTGAAGAATTATTTAATACTGTCTTGAAAAATTTTATAGACGTATCTGCTATCTCCTGTCAGCCGAAATCAGTATTTATTTCCATGTCAATTTCGATCTTTTTGGATAAAATATGGCTTTATATGATCTGCATTGGTCCATCTTGATTTTTTGTTGGAGTATTATTTGAACATCCGTTTTTCTATTCCAAATATATTCTGTATTGTCAAACTATCTTGGTTGGTCCTTACGGTGAAGCTAAACTCTGGTGTACTGATTGTGCTCGTAAATAGTTCAAATAATGTGAAGTTTATAATAAATATGTTTAATTTTTTCAGCATTTGTCGCCGACTGAGAGAAGACAAAACACTGTTTTCAATTAACAGGAGAACTGGAAAAATGCCATTACAGACACCACATATATTTTCAAATTTTGTTTTAATTGATTTGTATATTAGTGGTCTGCACGAATGCACTTGAAGCGAACATCAAGCCACTCATCACGATTGGGAGTCCATGGAGATCTTATACACGACAACCACAAATCAAATCAAATCAAATCGATACACCAAGCATGAGAGCTGAGTGCTGCACTCGTAAATAAAATGTTTTACGATTGCATGCACTCGTAGTTCATTGCCTTCGGCATCGAGTGATTGTTGTTTTTGAGTGCGCCTACTAAAACAAAAGATTTCCTTGAAGAACGCAAAACAACTGATAACATATAATTAATCCATAAAAACTCTACCGTTGCCCTTTTGGCGACCCATTGGTAATATTGTGCATTGTTTTTTCTCATGTTTAGTGTTGTAAATGTTTTGTTCGGCTTGAACAACGTTGACGGCGAAATAAAGGTCAGACTACAAACGAAGTCAAGTCATGTCGTGAAATTGTTCTGTTTTGTGCAAGTCTATTGATAACTCGCCAAATTTCAATAGAGCCATTGTACTCGTAAGACTCACTAATACATATTCCTTTCTATAAAAGGATTTTTAGCAAGCGCAAGTTTCGACTTCGACACTTCTTTCCAAGATCTCAACTTTCTGCTGACTTCGAAAGTCACTCAACTTTGCCTAGGTCTACAAATCAAATAAATTATCAAAATGAGTTAAGACTTTCACTTTTCTTAGATGATATTTCTATCCAATCTATGCTTTACCGACCCACTCCAGAAAGTTTTTCGCCATTAGTTGTAGTGACACGAGTCGTTTGATTTCAGCGTGGAATGCATTTCCGTGAACCGCATACGCCCATTTTTAATTCCATAGAGTTATAGTCAGTGGTGGCCACTACCACATGCAACGATAAACATGTGTTGATGATTCTGTATACGTGCACGCTTTTTTACGTTCTTTAACGCTTTTTTACGCTCTTTGAGCGCCTGTTTGTTCATCTTTTTCCTATTATCGTGATTTTTTTACGTGGTAGAGACAAAAATGCTATTGGATCTCTAATTAATTTATTTTCGCCAAAGAAAGATTTGTGTTCGAACATATTTTTTGATCTCAAAATCTAAAAATATGTCGACTAATACTGACAAAATTTAGACCCATGGATCCGTACAATGATGTTAAGTAAATTATAGAAATTAATTTCAAAAATTTTTAATCACATCTACCGTTTCATTGAAAAATTTTTATATTTAACCAAATACAAAAATGTCGATATTTGATTTTGTCGACTAAGGAGAAAAAGTGCACACGCCAAAACGCTTTGCGCATGTCTAACACGCAACCAACGCTTGGCGTTACTTACGGCTAACAAAAAAGCGCAACATACAAACAGCAGTTTTGTTTAACACATGTTAGCTGCCAAGCCAAAAAACAGTTACAGCAACAGCAACAAGAGCGAAATAAACAACAAGGCAAAATTGTTGAAAAAAAAAATTTTTTTTCCTTTTTATTTTTGTACTGCACACGCAGCTAAAGCTCAATGAAATTGCATTTGCTGCAAATGCACATGCGCATGCGCTTGCGCAAATCTTTTGTGTCCGTACAATAGCGATGGAGAGCAAAGAGTGCGTGTGAAATTCGGTAGCTTTGAAATTGCGTGACGGTAGAAAACAATGCCTTTGGGTGACATTTTCCGTCACGTTATCCACCAGCTGCAAATTTGAGGAATTTTTTTTTCGTCGTATTGGAGGCGTTCAAAGTGGGTGGCATGGCATATAACTTTTAAGCGTGTTGAAAATCTCCTGTTACTCTAAGGTGATTTATTTACAAAGACTTGAACAAAATTGATTTCATGTAGGGTAGTGAGCAGTGTAAGAAGTTGTTTATTAATATTTGCGATTTTTTTATAAAAGAAGAAATTAATGAGGTTCCTATTTGGCGTATTGACTACTTGTTGGCACTGATCTAATGCCTTAGATTTGCAGTTACTGCATGCTATATTTTCTGATATTTCTCAAAATATTCAATTATAAATTAAACCTTGAAGGATATTTTGTTGATAGTATACACTCATCACAAAGTTAAGCTTGGATTGTAGCTCATTTACGACTTATATTCATTAAAGTGGTAACAGATTCCATTGCTAGAAGAGCAACCTTGAATTGCTGTTACTAATTAATTACACACAAAGTTTTACAATTTTTGTAGCAACTTAGCACCCGTAAAATCTCAGGTGCTACAACTATTGCAACTTTGTCGCCTTACATCTGAGAGCTACTTCAACACGTATCGGCAACGTTACTAAATACAGCTGATCCACTTTGATGATGTCGTTTTATCCCATGTAACATGGTTTATTTAACATCCCCTGTTACGTTCTGACATAGTTTTTGAATTATGTTGCCTGTAGTTTTTTTGTCGTAGCTTAAGAAACGAAGTTGCACTTATTATTTCATAAGTAGTTCTTATTTTAAGTTAAGTTTTCAGACTATTGATTTATTTTCAACTTATCACAAACCTGCGTGACTTATAGTAGGTCTGTTACATACCTAGCATATGAATATGCATTGAAAACAAAGCTTGAAATCTATTTGATTAATGTTGGTCAACGTACATTATGAGTCTACTTCCTATAAAAGTTGTTTCGTGTTCACATTTGACATCAAAGTCTCCAAACCTCATTATGTGGATATCAGTAATACATTCTTTTAGCTAAAGCTATAATGTGAATTTTCATAAAAATTGTGAGTTATACGAAATCAAAATTTTCAATTGTTGAAAAAAGCTTTTTTCTTTCAATACCGTCTACTTTAAGCACAATTCAAGATATTTATGATCTGTATACTTAATTTCAACACAAGATCTTGCACGGTTAACGAGTTATGGCGTGATAAAAGTTAAATTATAGGGCTGTGCCACGCCCTTTTAAGAGCATTTGCATATTTAAACCTAGATCAATCTTAATTTATTTCACATGTTCACTAAATCACCAAGTTTCATCAAAATCGCAGCAACTTTTTTCAAAATGTGCAGGGAAATTTTTACATAGAGTATTAGCTTGTGTAGTTTTCCCGTACACATGATTTTAACAAACAGACAGACAGAGAGACAGACAGACACACAGACACACAGACACACAGACAAACAGACAGACAGACACACAGACAGACAGCAGATAGACAGACAGACAAACAGACGGAAACAGCTATATCGACTCAGGTGGTGACGCTGCTCTATAATATATACACTTTTCCTACCTACCTATCACGCCCCTTCTATGCGTTACAAATGGAATGACAAAGTGAATATACCCGCTGTGTAGGGTATAAAATTAAAAAAAAATTTCTCTAATCTTAACACAAGAAAAGTACAATCAGGCATTGTTTCTTGGACCACAGGGTATATTACCTTGAACCATAAGACTAAATTTACCAACATTTCCCTGTACATAATACTTTTTAACGATCAATTTTGGACTGATATATCAGTGCTTCTAGATAACCGACGTTTAGCTAAATGACGAATCAAATTTGTGTTTTTTAGCAGCAGATCTACCACTTAAATTGTTTTGAATTGCCATCTTTAACTTTACGTCCTTTACCTTTACCGTAGGGTTGCTAAGATCTGTTACATAAATGGAGACAACTGTACTGTTACAATTTACAGCTACACGCTAGCAAAGATAGTACATGCACTTCCCCGACGGGAAAGCCAATAGAGCAAATTGAATGAAATTTTCCACACCTTCAAACAAACTTTTTTAAATTGGAAATGGCCGAAATCGGTTCACCGACAAGAATACCGCTCATACTTTATGTACATATGGCCGAAGCTATTTCGAAAAAGCTTTGATGAAAATTAGGGACTTGGTGCACACATAAGAAAATGTAGATTTGCTAGGCCAAAAGTTTTCAAAGACTAACTAACCATTACAGGAGCGTTGCACTACCCTAAATTTCACGTCATATCCTGCAATGCATTCAAGATATTTTGATTAAATTTGGTAAATAGATGCAGATCATATGAATCTGGTAGATAAATTAAGCGGAAGTGAAAAAGAGGGCGTGGTTATTATAAAAATTTGATTGTGTATAACTCTAAATTGACGCCTATGATTTTAATAAAAGTTTTAAAAATGATACCCAGCTACAAGCTAAGCCAGTATACTAAAAGACCTCGGTACAAGACGTGGCACAGCCCACAATATTTTAAATAAGAAAACAAGCAACTTTATCGATATTAAATTTAATATGGCAGGTATTTTATAACAAAAAGTGTGCGAAATAGTACCGTTGAGCGTAGTACCTTCCATAAAAGCAAAAAAGGTTGAAGTTTTTAGTTAGTGTACTATGAAAATAATCTTCACAAGTTATGGTGTAAAGGGTCAAGACTTATTACGGCACATATAATAAACTAAATTGGCTATGCGGATCATTTATTGAGCCAAAAGTTGGCGGAAGACGTGCCAATTTTCATATCTTTCCGACTTATTTCAACTTTTGCCATATTCATTTTACCCAGGCTGCATTCAAGTGTAGGTTTTCAAAGCTTTATCGGAAATAATTTGTAGGCATACGCTTTTTAAATTTTATTTTAATGGGCTATTAAGTAAAATGTTCAGAGTATTTAAATATTAAGTATAAAATAGTTAAAATGAGAGTTAGCTCCAAGGGCGGGCATCTTCATTTTATTTAAGAAGTTCTATATCAACTCATGTATCACAAATTTAAAGATAACAAGTAGAATTATAAAATCCTCACATTAATAACAATAGATCATGGGGCCCAAAAATGGACAAACGAAAGCAAACTAATTAATAGTTTTTATAAAATTTAAGAATTTTCATTAAATCTTTTATGCCAGTAATGTAGTCCTATCAATTTTGAGAGCTTCTTACATCAGCATTTTTTTCCGTCTTTATCTTTTAAAACGGAAACTCCTCTGTAATCTAAGTGGGAGTTATTACTTTTTATCGATTTTTTAACACAAAATCTATATTTGCCGTAGAATAGTTTTAACTCTTCAAAATTATTAGATTTTTTGAGACCTGATGGAAAAATTCTGAACTCTGTTTCGGCTATTTCGATCAAAATCCGTAGCAATTAATTGCAGTGCGACCTCGGTCAATGCAACCATCGATATATATCAACTATTCAATGTTCGCAGCGAGTACATTTCTTTCATTTTAGACTCGGTAAGTGCAACTTTTCAAAACAATTTTACCTCGCTAATTGCAACGTAAGCCATTTAATGATATTATCTGTAGCATTTGTCCTGGGAAATCGAATAATGTTAAAATTTGTGAATACCCCAATATGGAAAAATGTTTATACAAATGGTTTCTTAAGCAAGTAATGATGAGTTGAAGTTATTTTGTTTTTAATGTTTTTCTTATCAAATATCTATACCTAAGGTTACTTAAGATTTTTTGACTCCATCATTGCAACTTCCGCTGTCATTGCATCAGGATTGGTTTTTATTAGTTGCGTTAATCGAGGCCGCACTGTAATTGCATTCTGATGCATGGTGCATATGGAAAATTACGCACAAAGTTAATATAAATTCAGATATATCTTTGAGTTTGTAGCAAAAGCGGACATAGGCAATTCATGGACTGTTTTTTAAAAAAAAAAGCAGTTGTTATCAAAAATTTCTGCTACCAATGTTTTGAAATGCATTGAAGTTGTACGACATTGTTTTTGTCCTCCTAAAAAATATTATCAACAACTTTCACAAAAAATAGCAAAGCGTAATACAGTAAAAAGTCATATTAAATTGAATTATTAAGTCAATTAACGTAAAAACCAATAAAACTTCACGGCTGCTGTTTTATTTATTTTATAAAATTTTCTTAAAAATTGAAACAAAGCTGGTTAATTGCCGAAAAAGCAACGGCCCATCGAGTGAGACAATACCATAATAAATTATGCCTACTTCATTGTCAATTGTTTTATCTTTTTTTCTATAGTTCGATGATACCCAATCAATCGAAAATTTATATATTTTCAATCTTGCTAATTGTTCATTGTGTATAGAGCGACATCTGTTAAAAAACAAGGGAACAACATCAAGCGCAGCATGAGTTTAAACGCAATAAGGAGAATTAAAAATAATTAGAACTAATTTTGGTCATTTGAACACAATAAAATTGAGAAATTTTTTTTTTTTTTTATTAAATTGACATTTGTTGAAATGTTTACAATTTACTATTTAATGATAAAGAGAGATACCGAAAGGGTTATGCTCTAAAAACTTAGACGGCTAAATGCTCATACTATCCGACAGTATTACCATTGGTGTATTTATTTCAGTGCTTTCACAACTTTCTTGTGACAAGAAATCAACTCATTTTATTCATTGAGTGAAATTCGCATATGTGATGCTCAAGAGCACCCTTCACCATCAAGAAATGTGCATATGTTTGTATACGATCGCAAACTGTAGATATACATACATACATACTAATATATTTTGATTCTTTTCGTTGTTATTATTGCAAAAAATAAAAATGTTTTCTGTGATTCAAATTAAATTTCCACAATCTGCAGTGAATTCATAAACATACCTCCAAAAATTGCCCATACAGTTCCATACTAAATATATACTGCCAGTGCACAGTGAACGAAATCGTCTGGAGCGGTGATAAGTTAAGGATAGGATGCGTCTAAGATTTTTTAATAATGAAGTATCTTTATAAAAATAAATCAACAAGCTGACCCGGCTAACATGACCTCAATCGGTGAAGACGTTCAAAAGTTACGCAATCACAAACAGACACACCAGCGATTATGTGAATATATATGTATATAGGTCACCCTAAATATGCACTCTTAATAAAATTTTTACAGCCTAAGCTATGCTTCTTGATATAGAAACTATGTGGTGTAAATTTGGTGTGAATCGATTACGTGGTATTTGTGCAAATGCTTTTTTAAAAATATTTTTTGTGCAAGGGCCACCCTATATATGCACCTTAAATAAAGTTTTTATAGCTTATGTTACTTTCGGGGCGAAGATAAATCCAAATAATCAGAGATCAATGAAATCGGTCCAGCCGTTCTTAAGTTACGAAGCGGATATCTAAACCGACTTTGTTTTATTGTATATAGATGACCTTTAGGAGTGCCCAAACTGAAGTACTTGGACGGCAACACATTACATTACATTACAGAATAAACTAAGAATGGTAATCAAGGTCGGAAAAACTTGCAGTGAAAGTCAGTTAAAGGGCTAAAATCATAAAAAGCTGAAAAATATGAAAAAAAATGGTAAAAATCGGTTTTGTCTAAAAGGGGCAGGTCCCCGATTTTAATTTTTACGGGAAATGTTTCCTTATGCACTGTAGAATAAGTTCCAATTAAAAATTTTGGATTAATTTGTGATTCGATAATAACGTATTTCAAGCTCACCGTGATTAGGGTATACAAAAAATTCAGTTGATTTAGTATTCCCTTACGAGCTTCGCCGCGTTTTGAATTATCATTATCAGTGCCGTTTTTGAAGTAATTGACGATAAAATGCAGTCATATGATTTTAATAGATAATATTATTTATATATAATTTTTTAAAAATATATGTTCTCTACTTGCTATACTTAAAAGTGCTTGGAAAGAAATCAGAAGAACTCGTGTCATCGTGTACTAACGTATGCGCAATAAAATCTGGACAAAATTTAATAAGGGAACAAAAAAATTATTTCATTTAGTGCGCGGAATTCGTCAAAATTGGCGTTTTTAATACATTTGAACCTAATTATCTCGGAGGCTAGACGTGATAATTGATGAGATTTATGATGAAAAGTGCTTAGAGAACAAAGCTTCCCCCAGGAATAAAATTGCCATCATTTCGCATGAGATAAGCCTAGAGCAAAGTAGACGTGACGAGACATAACGAGTAAATTCGAGGTTATGTGAACCAATGCTCATAACCAAAATTAATATACGTAACTGATCGTAAGTGAGCGAAACATTTTGACCAAACGTGTTTTTCCGTAAGAACCGCACTTCAAACCATCACTACTCGTCTGTTTGGTCTTCACTAAGCTTACGTAGCATTTTGGGTGAAATGCCACAGCAGACGTAACGAATGCAAACTTTCGTTAAGTTGCTATCGTCTCGTCAAGTCTATTTTGGTTTAGGCTATACGTGTAATTGCACGATTAAAAAAAGCTTAACGCAATCCAAGGTTTATCACCACTCAATAGTGAATAGTGAATGTCGAATGGCTCGCAAGCCAGCTTGATCATATTGAAACCCTGAGATCAAGTGCTGTGAACGCTTCTTAAAATAAAACAGAAGTAGATCGGCATCATTACATGCATTGAATCCCATTTCCAATAAAACAGATTCTTTAACGAATAAAGGAAATCTACAGGAAATGAACTGCGGAGAATTCAAGAGCAGTTCATGAATTAAATCCTCCGATATGTCCAGCGGATCACACCATTATTTACAACAAACAAAAAAGGTTTGAATTTCTCACCATAAGAATATCGAGCTAAAGGGTGTTTTTTTTAGAGGTTTGTTTTTCGAATAGAGATAAAACTGGCATTTCATGGTCAAATCTGGCAACTCTAATGTCATTTATGTTCAGTTTGGTTTGCCATTTCATCATAAACAGGTTGACAAAAGAACAACGCTTGCAAATCGTGCAAATTTATTTCGAAAATAATGGTTCAGTTCGCGAAGTTTACCGCAAGCTCCGTCCATTTTATGGTCGACATAATCGTCCATCAGAGCAATTAATTCGGTTAACCATGGATCGTTTTCGCACTACGTTTACTCTATGTGATAATACGCATCCGCAGAGATGTCGAACAGTGCGCACCGAAGAAACAATTACCGCTGTAGAGCAAAATGTTGAAGAGGACCCGAATGAATCGATTCGCCACCGTGCACAGCAATTGGAGCTTTGCCCATCAACTTTATGGAAGATTTTGCGCAAAGATCTTGGCTTGCGACCTTACAAGATCCAGCTTGTGCAAGAATTAAAGCAGCGAGACCATGCAATGCGTCGTGATTTTGGTGTATGGGCCGAAAATGAGATTGATCTCGATGCTGATTCTCATCGCAAAATTTTGTTCAGTGATGAGGCTCATTTTTGGTTGAATGGCTACGTCAACAAGCAAAATTGCCGCATTTGGAGTGAAGAGAATCCACATGAGACCCTTGAGACGCCATTACATCCACAAAAACTGACTGTTTGGTGTGCTCTATGGGCTGGTGGAGTCATTGGGCCATACTTCTTCCGAAATAATGCTGGAGAGTCAGTTACCGTTAGTGGAGACCGGTATAGAGCCATGATAACCGACTATTTTGTTCCCGAATTGGATGGCATGAATGTGGATGAGTTGTGGTTCCAACAAGACGGCGCTACATGCCACACAGCGCACGTCACAATCGATTTATTGAAGGAAACATTCGATGAGCGCATAATTTCGCGGAATGGACCTGTCAATAGGCCACCAAGATCGTGTGATTTGACACCATTGGATTATTTTCTTTGGGGATATGTGAAGTCGCTCGTCTACGCCAACAAACCAGAAACGTTAGGGGACTTGGAAGCCAACATTCGTGGCGTTATTGCCGACATACGGCCCCATATGCTCGAAAAAGTGGTTCAAAATTGGACCTGTAGAATTTTCTTTATTCGAGCCAGCCGCGGCGGCCACATGCCCGAAATCATATTTAAACATCAATGGCATAAAATTATCCTTCCAATAAAGCCAAATTGATGGACATTAAAACGATTTTCTTGTGTTTTATTTCAATTCGAAGCTCTATACCTCTAAAAAAAACACTCTTTACTTGAATTCTGAATTATCTTAAATTTTTTCACATCTGAGTTTGGAACTTTATGAATTATTAAAAACAGAATTTTGTACACTACCCATTATTCTAACCACAATACTTTGAGTTGTGATGGAGATATTTTTAATACTGCAAATAGGGTAGAAAGTTTGGCGAGTAGTGGGTTCAAAATCGGCAAAAGCCTGCATACATTCTTAATGTAAAGCTTCGTATTGGGTTTTTGATCTTATAGTAAATTCGTTTACTGTATAAATGTCTGTATGTATGTACACATGTTTCTAGTTAGTTTGTTTATAGGATTAAGAGGGGGATTTTTATAAATGATTTTTTAAATGAGTTCATCTGCTTGCTGTTTTCATTTTGTGGCTCATGTTATAGTGTAGCATGTACCAAACATAAGGTTAAACGCTTTTAATGCAATCAAAGCATTCATTTTTTAAATCAAAATTTGTGCGCATAAAATGTTTTAATTTTATGTAACTCACTAAAATAAAGTGAATACCTGTGATATGAAGGGTAATTCAAACTTTTTTGCTATACTAATAACATATTAAAATAGACAATATAAAGATTTGTCAATAGAAGCAACTAGTTACCCTTAGCAATACCGGCAGCTTTAAAAAAATACAGAGTAGCTATGCCAATGGAATTTTGATAAAAATTCCAATTATATCGCAGTATTTCAAAAAGTAATCAAAACAATGTTTACATAACCAAAGTACTGGTATTCTAATAGGTACTTGTATTTTTACTGGGTATTTTTATATTGTTCATTTAAATACTTTGCATAGTAAGAGTATTTTATGGTTAAATGGCTATTTTTTTTTGCATATCAAAATAAGTTTTATAATGATTTTGAGTTAATTAATTTTATCACATGCAATTTTAAATAAACAAAGTATTTAAACTTTGAGGCTCTATTCATGCCTCACGAAATAAAATTTGCTACAGCAACACTTTCTTGCTCCACATTTTCTTAATGATATCAATTTAAATGCTTGCAATTACTCTCTTCTACAATATGTTTAATTATTTTGTATATAGCGTTTTATTAAACTGCATCAAATTTATTGATTTTGTTGCACTCAATTCTCTAAAATAATTAAATACGAATTTTAATGAAGACGCGTGCATTTAAATTGCGTATTTCTATATTGAGAGCATCATCATCAACAATCAGATTTTATAATAATAGAGTTCATCATCATCAGACTTTATTTTTTTGTAAATAAACTTCGTTGTAAGATTTCAAATTCTTATTTTAAGTAATTTATAAATTTAATTGTTTGATTTGATTTTCGTTTTATTAACAAATTGATTTGATATGAATGTTATTTCAGATACAATAAAAATTTTCATAGACTAAATATGAAATATAGCATATCTATTTACAATCCTCTAAAGAAAACGAAGCCGCAATTAAGCATTTTCTATAGTTTTTTCGATAAACAAATTTTTAAAACTTTTGGTATATCATAATCGGAAATATCCAAAATATGCACTTAAATCTTTTTTTGTAACATCCTTTTTAAACTTGTTTTCTGTATGAAGAAAATTAATTGTTTTAGCCCAAAATGGAATATAACGAAACCCTAGAAAAAATAGAATATACCGATTTCGTGTGTTGTCGCTTACAATTTTCGCTTTCTAGCTTATCGTTCTCAGCCTCGCCTCTCCTTTGGGTCACACTGGGCCTAAAGGATCGATAGGTTGCATTAAAATGGCAACGAAATCTGAAAGCACTATTGTTTTTATGCTTGATTATAGACAAAAAATCAGTTTGAATTAAAATCCTAGCTGATCCTGTTTCGAAAATATTGATATTTTTCGCCTTTTGATACAAGCAATCATGTATCGACGTTTATTAAAGTGTTCTAATTGATTAGTAGACTTCATATATATGTATATGTATATATACATATACAAAAGACCATCTTTGAGATGTTCCAGAATAACATGGATTTTAACTGTCTGAGAGGTGTATCTCAGACAGTTAAAATCCATGTTATTCTGGAACATCTCAAAGATGGTCTTTTGTATTTGAACAACGATGGTTTGGGTTGTGGTCGGAGCAGACTGGTGAATCTGTACATCGCGAATTCCTCAAATTTTGGGAAAGATTCAAATTGAATTCTATCGAAGATCCTTCATTTATAAGCAGATTGAAAAAAGCGGTAGTAACATTTTCTTCCCAACACATGTAATACTTACATGATATAAAGTAATTGTTTTAATGGTATAAAATACTTTCAAGGTGGATTAGGCCTATAGGGGATACCACTTTAAAAAAAAAGCACCATGATATATATCTCATTAGATGGTGTGGAAATATCAGAAACTATAACATGAATAGGAATTAATTGTATGCGCAGTATATTTCAAATATCTATTCAAATGTATATATATATTTCTACATAGAATCCTAGGTGCTCCTGGTTCGGAAATATATATATATATATATATGTATATATATACATACATATGGAGTCTACTAATCAATTAGAACACTTTAGTAAACGTCGATACATGACCGTATGTATCAAAAAGCGAACAATATCAATATTTTCGAAACAGGATCAGCTAGGATTTTAATTCAAACTGATTTGTTTTCTATAATCAAGCATAAAAACAATAGTGCTTTCAGATTTCGTTGCCATTTTAATGCAACCTATCGATCCTTTAGGCCCAGTGTGGGGTGTCTTGGCATACAATTGACTACACGGCTGGCTGCATTAGAAAATATATCTATGTAGTAAAAGACCTTAGTTACTGTTAGTTCAAACTCGGTGTCATCCTCAAACTGCAGCTCCATTTCTGAGTCGCTTCCGTGTCTCAGTTGAACAGAAAATGTCTAGACAGAGAGATAAATGCTTTTTCATCATTTCATATAAGATGTTGAAACATTTCCTCCAATTCATTTACAACACTAACTGCTCTCAACTCGTTCACATTAAAATCCACATTGGCAACAAATTCCTTGTAATTTCTTACCTACATACAGGGGCTTGGCAGTCCCATCGTCGTAGTCGTAGTGCAATATGATCAGTGGTGCCCACTACCACAAGCAAACTCGCTCACAATAAGCATATGTTGATGGTTTGTTTATCAAATCTGTATACGTGCACGCTTTCTTACGCTCTTTAACACTTTTTTACGCTCTTTGATCGCCTGCTCGTTTTCTGGGCAGCACCGAATATGATTATGGTGCGCTCATTCTAGCGTGGTTTAGTTTGTAGAAAAAAAATATTTGCTCACTCCTTTGGATTAGACGCTGCAGGAGCCACTTGTTTGGTGCCGCAGAGTATCATTTTATTTTGCAAATAAGTACATATGTATGTATCATGACGGAAGAAACGAAGAAAAACATTTGAATTGGCATGTGATAATTAAAATATTGTTCCGTAGAGCAAAAACAATCATATTTTATAATATAAGTACTATTAATGATTGCAAAGATTACTAAACAAAACCATCACGCATATCTGATATCTGCAATTTCATCGAAAACTTTTTCATCTGGAATTCGCGTTGATAGACGTTCTCGCTGACAAACATTTTTAATATTTTAGGAGTCAGTTGAAATATAGTTCAACTACGAGTTGGTGGAAGAAATATAGTTCGCCATATCAAAAGTCCATTTTTTTTTCGCAATTCATCATTAATTACTCTAAGGATAGAAAATGTTATTTCAACTGATGAATAGGTCAATGATAAAATGTGCATGGACATAGCTAGTTCTGCAAAGTTTCCGAATTTCAAGTGATTTCCCACAACTTTGTCTTCCATCACCTTTGCCCAGTATTCATGCGAAGATTTTTCATTGATTTCTAAGCGATGAAGAAAATTTCACTATTCAGTTATAGCATCGACATCAATGAAAACATTTTATAAAAGCATGGCAATGTCTGTGATATCATTTTTTAACATCTTCGACGCAATTTCGGGACAGTACATGGATATTTTTCAAGTGTTTTGATATGGTTTGGAATTCTTCATTGCAATTCTTCGCCTAATTTGACTCAAAATTCCTAATATAGTCCTTTGATATAGGAAACATTGTAGGACACATTTTTTTAGTTAATTCATAAAAACTATACCCAAGTCATCCAGAAATTTTGGTATGGAAATTCGCACAAATCAAATTTGTCAGCTTTTTGCAACTGCTGTGGAAGAACTATTTTTTGCAAAGTGGAGAGCAAGAATTCATTCAAATCTTTCAAGAGATTAAGAGGCTCTGCTAATTTCGAATAAATGTCATTTTTCAAACTTTTAACACTCTTCGAAATACTGCTAAGGAATATAAGATACTATGATTTTTCAAAGTTGTGCCGCTCTTAACTTGTTTCTTAATGAATTCGTTAGTAGGAATCCCTCCAAACTGACAACACTGTGAAAAATTAACTTTATTTTAAGTTCCCTTAAAGATACTGTAACCATTCAGCAAATTTTATTTATTGGGGTCACGTAAAGTGTCGCCACCCCCCGTGTGGCAAAGATATTGCTACATCTTTGCACTGCGACGCTATACATGTTATCTAATTCACTCGGTAGATCCATAGAAGAATAGGAGGTGCAAATAATATCAACGCGCTCAAACTATTTCCTTAAATTTGTTTAAATGTTCTTCGATACTCATTCAATTCACGGCCAGCTTTGAGTACATAAAAATAATCAAATGCGTAGGTTCTCAAGATATCTTCATTTCATAGATTTTCGTTTATATTTAAAATGCTTTTAGCAAGAAGTTTGGTTAGAACAATTAATTTCTATAAACTATATGACACTTATGAGCAGAAATTTGACACAGACGGCAGTTACAGGAAGAAAAATTGTTTTACAACATTCTATAAATGAGAGAGTCGGTGTACTTTTTCATGTTAACGATCACGTCGAACGAGGAACTTACTGTTCCAAAAATAACTTTGATATAAAGTGTACTAAAGACTATTGACAGCGGTGTTTTTAAAGACTGTACTTAACTCAGGTAGGTATACTTCCACCTTAATATTAGCGCAACTGAAATACAGCACTATTAAAAAAAGACACATTTCAAAACTAATGAAGAAAGTCAAATGTTCAACTAACGAAAACTCTGCTGTTGACTTTTGCACAATGCGACAATTTGAGCAGACTTCTGTGCAACATATGTTGTGTATGTCATTTCAATAGAGGATTCATATGTTGTTTACTGTGCAATTGTTGCGCCTATTTGACTTGACGCGCATAAACTGCATGCTACAGTGTAAACACTGCGAAATAAATATTTATATTCTATTCGAATTATTTGTGACATTATTTCAGTCAAAAAAATTTAAATATTTTAAGGTACACCCCAATTAAACTTGCGTTATTGGAACTTTAAAGATTGCAAAACTATCGCACTGGCGATTTTGCCACGAATTTCAAATTAATTTTTTACATAATATAATTTTTAATGATAGCGAATAATTTTTTGGATAGCGAATGTATATTTGAACATATACCCACAAAAAATTTCTCAAAAAAGAATTATAATTTCCTTAAAACAAAAAAGTCATTCGGAAAAAAATTAAATAAAAATTTGAAGTTGCCATTAATAATAATTTTTTTTTATTACGTGAGAAAATGAAATATCGAACTCGATTCAGCAAAAAGTTGGGAATGCATTTTTTGACACCTAAGCCACCTTTTCATAGGCCAGGTTACATATATTATTTATTATTTGGAAATCACAATGAATATCGAGGATGATTTCACCGTCCCAAAGTTTTATCATCCAGGGCGATTTATTAAAATTTAATAGAATTTATTTATAATTTAGTTGCGTTTTATTTCACTTAGTATTTCTATAATTTTGTTTTCAAATAGTATTAATAAAAATAGTAGTATTCAAATAATTAATATTTTTCCGAATTTTAATTTCAGTGTAACAATGTGACCCTTTAATGAAGAAGCAGCACCAGACACGCAAGAAAATTTTTTTAAAAATACCGTGGGCTAACATATTATGCCCTTGTGCCAATTGTTGTACAATGGGATAAACAACAACACGCTAGAAATGTTGGTGACGATGGCTAGTGAGTTGTATGTTTATTATTTTTAAGGCATGAGAGACATTTACTGAGCTGCTGCCTCTGCTGCTGATGATCCTATACAGAATTCAAAAAAAAAAAAAGAAAGAACGCACAAATACGCACATGCGCTTAATGATGAAGGCAGGCAGAGTCAATAAGTCAGTCAGTCAGTTAGTTAATGAAAACGTAAGTATTCGTATTCGTTTGGTATTCGACGAATAAAAGCCTAATTCTAGAAATTTTTTTCTGATGATCGATCGATATTGGCTCAGACTTTTTTTCAATATTTTTTGTGTAGCATATTTCTTTTTGGAAAAAATTTCTACCAAATTACGAGCATAGTGAAGCCTATCAAGGTTGACGAAAATATTTCATATAAAAGAGTTATGAGAACATCATAGTTTTTTCTTAAAATTAACGGTAATAATGCCACAATTTTTTCTTTGGTTTTATGCGCGTTAGTTCTATGTACTTAAGTGAATTTAGAAATCATGATTTCATTACAAAGAGCTTAAAATCATTTTTGTGGCCTTGGTAATCATCAACTTTTATGAAAAAAAGTGAACAAACAAAGTTATCTATCATATACTGTCAAAATTTTATCTAAATGTAACGTGTTTATCGTGTTGAACAAATTTTGTTGTTTTATAAATATTTGACTACAAGCAAATTGTTTATTTTCTTAAATTTTAATTTTTGTGTTAAGTTCAATGTTTTATTTAATAAAGATCAAATTGAGGCTACAAATTGAAAGTAACTTATTAAGTTACATTTCAGGAAAAAATTTATTTTCTCACATTAGTTAATAAGTTTTAGACTTTAAAAATGGACCCCTATTTGTGATTTATTTTTTCATTAATTTCAAGCCCTTTAAAATTAATTTGTAATTTCAATATTCACTCAGATAGCCCTTTTTATTAGAATTAATTTCAATTTTACTAAGTTTAATTCATTTCTGAGTTGTGCTTATCTGGAACATCTTTACAAACATTTAAGTGCCAGAAAAAAGTCTTCCCCAAAGCTTTTACTTGTACATTTTGGGAATTACCACTAAGAACTCTTAATACTCAATTCTTTTCCGTCAAAATTCGCACATACATATGTACTATGAATTCCATGAATTGAAGTACGAATTGCTTACTCATCCAAAATTTTCTCCAGATTTGGTCCCCAGCGACTACTTTCTGTTGCCAAACCTGTAGAAATGGCACGGCGGAATGAGAGAAGAGCTCATCGCCGAAACAGAGACCTTTCGAAAACGTATTTTTTCGGATGGGATCAAAAAATTAGAGGAACGTTGGACGAAGTGTATCGAGCTGAAAGGAGACTATGTTGAGAAATTAAACAGTTTCTTGCCGTAGAAATCATTCCTCGTTTCATTTTTCAGAGAATTATCGAACGGCATTCGCTTAGCTCATTTTACTATATTAAATAGAAAAAATAAATTCATTTTTAAAGAAAATTTAATATTTTGAAATGCAAAACCAATTTTTTTTTTTTAAATATTTTTATAGATGAGTAACTTTCGAATATTAAGTGTCCTCGGAAAATTCAAGAACATGAGTTTTTTATTTTTACAAAAAACTTCCTTTCTCTGTAGCCATTTCTAAAATTAATGAAAATGGAGGAACTTATATCAGGTAGTCACTGACAATCAGCACATATCAAGTAGAGTATAGTTTAAGAGAATGGAATTTCGGAGTTTACTCAGGCACAATTAGCAGTTAAATATACATAAGTTAATGAGTGCTTTGAGGAATGGCTTTGGACATCTTACAAGAATCTTTATGTTCCCCCTTGTGGTCATACTTGGCCACTATTTCTTATAATGCAAACACTAGAAAGGGGTATCAAACTAAAAAAATTAGTTTTGTTGAAAATATGCACTATCTGCCCAATTACACAGAGCTCAATAAAATAGAATACTTCTGGGCAATTATTAAACAAAACCTTCTAAAATACCGTGAACGGGTCAATGAAAAATGATCCTTAAAAAAAATGTAACGTCCAAGAATTGAAATAAATTCTGTTAATAAATAGATGAGGAGTTTTAAGGGAAAAGTGCGTACTTTTGCAACACGTTCTACGGAAGACTAGTGTTTTTGTATACCGAATGAAGCTCAAGACGTTTGAGGATAATAAATAATTATATTTAACTTGGAGTCTTACTGGCAACTACCGATATCCAACATTATAACACCATTTGCAATTTTGGAATGTTTTGAAGTTATGAATTAGGATCATTTTCTAAGAAATTATATTATATATGTAAGTGTTCGAAAAGCGTTAGAAAAGTCAATAAAAAAGATACAGTTACAAACACATATCAAAAACCATTAAGACGCTAAAAATTATCCTGAATATTAATCGTTGAGGACTGTACCGGAACCTATAGTATATAGCATAGCTTAAAAAAAAATAAAAGACATCGGCATCCGGTGAGTTGGAGAGTGCAGCAGCAAGAGTGTTGAAGCAGAGTGATTTTCTGACCTTTTTGGGTACTTTCAAAGCTTAGCTAGCAAAATATATTGCAAATTTCTTGACTTATCCGACGATACAATAGAGAAGGTTAAAATATAAAATAAGGTTGTAACCCATGACACGTTTCAGAAAGCTTTCGAAATAGTACGTAACGTATCAGAAATGTTTCACATAAAATATTGCAAATGGAACGTTACAGAAACGTTTCTTGTGATTTTCAAGTTTAGTGTTACATGCACTTATTGTGATATGTTTCCGAAAGGTTACATATTCAACGTTTCATGAACCTTTCAAATACAATCTTTTGACTCGTTGTTAACGAAATCGCTCACATGTAATTCATTATGAAGTGTTTCTGAAAGATTCCGAAAGTGCAAGGCTGGTTCCCTGTGTGATGCTATGTAACCATAGTTTTGTATTAACATTTACAATTACAATAATTATTAAATGGTCTATTTATTCGTTAAGAAGAGAATATCAAATAAATTTTATACAGTTCAGTTCAAGTTTCTTAATTTAATTTTTTCAACAAAAAAGTATAATACTTACAGAACTTTCAAAATAATTGGACCAAATGTCGGCTATCATATACTACGATTAAATGAAACAATAATTCAATGTCCGATGACGTCATCGTAGCGCGGATAAAAAAAAAACAAAATATTGCAAATCTTGTACAATTTGTGATTTTTCGATTCTTACAAAGATTCTGTATCTTTTCAAATTAAATCAAAAAACGGCCATTAACAATTACCACAAGCTTTGTGAAATGGAAATGAAAGATTTCTGAAACGTCACTGAAAATGTGTGTGTGTGTTCATCTGAAAGATTTGTGAAAGGATTACGAAATGATACATGCCGAGTGAGAACATTCTGAAAAACAGAAGATTGTGAAATAATGAAATTGATATCTTTTTAATAGTTCATGTTTATAAATTTTAGCGAAATAAAACCGTTATAGCCTTGACCAATAAATATTTGCATGAAAAAAAATTGTTGAAATAGTTTTGATTTTTTTCAGTTCTCATTCTGTTGTGCTTTGAGAAATCAAAGGAATGTACACCTTGATGGATTTTCATGAACTTGACTAACATATGGTGTATGCTAAGATATCCAGAGATATAATATGTAAGCATTAGTATCATATAATAAAATGTTTCCGAAAAAGTTTACATAACTTATGAACGAATTTTTCGACTAAAATATCGCTGGGAAAACATATCGGATATACCCTATAATATCAAAAGTATTCGTCTGTATTTCATTCACTTTATGAATAATGACTTCGTTGTATACAAAACTTTAGCATCCCTATCGAAAATAAAATGAAAAAAGACGAGGAGCACATAATGAACTAACAGTCAACATATGTGAAAAAGATGCGGGATGTAGCGTAAATGTGCCGTTTAGATATACACAGATATACATATGTACGTATTTTTGCCGTTGTATTTTCAATTGCAGAATTGAACAAATATAGCAACAACAATAATAATAATGAAAACAAAAAACATACTATTTTCAGAATACAAACTAAATTGAGTGAACGAACTGTTTGTTTGTTTGTAACGAATTACTCGTACATCTCGGGAGAAATTGAGCAAAATACAACGAATTTTATGTGTATAGAGTATATAGTGTGTAGTAAATTTTTTTCGGAAAGCAAAAAATAACACAAGATGCGATCCAAATGCGTTTGCGAGTGATCGGGAACTTTAAAATTGAAACAGTTTGAAAAATGCGCTGATCATATTAAGAACTCGTGAAAAGGCGGTAGATATTTACCCAAAATAAAAAGAAAAAAAAAACGTTTAAATAAAAGAGGCCGCTATTATTGTGCAAAAAAAAAAGTAAAGATACTAACTATAAAGAAGAAAAAACATATAATAACAATAAGAGAAAAATTGAAAATTAAAGAAAAGCTGATAAAATAAATTCTATTCTTTTTCCAATTGAACGTGTGCGCAGTGGAAAATTTTAATTTATCTGAGGTAGTGAAAGAAGAAAAAGTGAATTTTTTTTTTAAAATTTTCATACAATTTAAGTACGTGTACCATCAGCGAAAAGTGAAAACTTTGAAAATACGCAATGTCTATAGTATATAAATATATATACGTGCTATATGTATGTCAAAACGTATTTTGATTGACATATGACGAACGTATTTTTCATGTCTTTGTTAAATGTTTTTAAATAATTTTATAACAAGGTCAATGATACCTTACGTTGCATTGAAAAAAAAAAAAAATTTCGCCGGATGTATGCGCGACATTTTTAATTGAATTACCAGTGAAAGTCCTCAAAAATTTTGCTACTTCATGTCAATTTTTTGTATATGTGCAATGTATAGCGAAAGACTAAAAAGATCGTAAAACTTAAAAAGTTCGCAGAAAACTAAGAGGAAATCTCAGGCAACTCGGGAACATCATATATATAAACAGTCACTTTTATTGTTATACAAAAAAAGTGCTTGTAACGGGTGATTTGTTTAGCGTTTGGTTTTGAAAATTGAAAAAATAACAGAAAACTTGCAACAGTGAATGAAATATATATTTCCAGCAATATATAAATTTCTTTCATTTAATTTTTAAAAATGATTTTATGTAAATGTTGCCCGCGGTTACACCTGAGGTGGTTCATCCGTAAGCTCCAATTTTGGCATACTTTTTATAGCATTTCGATCGGTATCTCACCAATGTCAGCTGTAATGTTGACTTCGAGGGCAGAAATTGTGGCTGGTTTGTCCTTGTACACGGGAGACTTCACGTAGCCCCATAAGAAATAGTCTAGTGGATTAAAATGGCATGGTTTCGGCGGCCAATGGACTGCTCCAATACGTGAGATAAATTGCTCACCAAACTCACGTCTCAATAGGTCCATAGTATCGCGTGACGTGTGGCATGTGGCACCATCTTGCTGAAACCAATGTTAACCAAGTGCAATTCTTCCATTTTGCGCTAAAAAAAAGTCTGTAATCATAGCACGGTACCTTGCTCCATTGACTGTAAGTTTGCAATTTTCATTATTTTTGAAAAAGTACGGTCCAATGATGCCGTCGACCCACAAACCTCACCAAACAGTGAATTTTTCAGGGTGCAGTGGCAGCTCTTGAACTCTTCAAACCAAATTCGGCAATTCTATTTGTTGACGTACCCATTTAGCCAAAAATTTGCTTCGTCGCTGAAGAAAATTTTCGATCAAAACACATTTCTCACAGAGCACGAATTCAATGATTTGCAAGCGCTGTTTGGTTGTTTGTCTATTTATGGTAAAATGGCAAACCTTACAGAGCATTTTTGGCGTTGACGCATGTTACAAATCACGCGTGAGGTGTCAAAAAATGTACACTCAAAAAAACAAATAGCAAAAAAATCACCCGTTACTGAGCATATACGCATATACGTACATATGATGTTTGATCACAAGTTCGGTCAGTTTTTCTATGCGGAAAAATGTATATTATCATTTTCTAAAAACTGAGTTAGCGTAGCTTCTAAGAATATATGTTATTCATAATATATTTTGGAAACGTTTTCCAATCTTAAAAGTCCTACAAATACACCACAAAATCTATATTTTAGACTTACATACTTTTGAACAAACATTGTAGATTTGCAGAAGTTGTATACAATATATATGCCAATACATTTCGCAGCAATATATGACCAAGGTTGCAGGCAAGCTAATATACACACATATTTATACAGAATATACCATCCACAATTCATTACTTATTTTTTTATTAAAAAAAAGAAACAATTTTTTTTTCTGAATGAAATCAGCAAATTTACCTCTTAAGAAAAAAATCACAATTTTTCTGAAAAACAATAATCTATAAATAATTCAAGCAACGTGTATAATTAATTTTCTCAAAAATAAACAAATTCATTTCAAAGACGTAAAGCCATGAATTAAAATCGTGTCAAAATATCAAACAAACAAATCAAATTTATTTCTCTTTTTCTATTTATGCAGTTGAATTTGCGGCACAAACCATTTGCAAAACGTTAGCAATTTTAGAAATTACCAAAAAAAAATAAATTTCTATAATTTATACAATCAATATACTGTATAAATGCAACGTGTACGAATATTTATTTGGTTGAGTGTAGCGCGCACTTAACAGTACATATACAAATTGAAAATTACGCTCGCAAACGCTCTAGCGCACTTACTCTTTCACCGGAAGCGTGTGAAAGAGATGGCTAACATTTTCAGCGTTGAACGAAGTACACAAAACGTTCAATTTATTTACCGCTCGTACCATAAATAGCAGCGGGTATGGGTTTGCGGTTGAAAAAAAAAATAATTAACCTAAATTGATTTGTGACTGTTACTTTTTTCTATCGTATTTGCCGTTTTCCTAATGTAAACATTGCACAAATTTTGGTATATTATTTTGCTTTCGATTACAATTTGAAATTGCAGTTTTACCTTTGTTTGTAGCCATAAAGAAGTTGAGAAAAAAACATTAATTTTTGCTGCTGCGGAAACGGATGTTTATCTCAAATTTGTTAAAAATTATAAACACGAGTAGTAATTGAAAATATCGTCGCACCTCCTTTTGGCATAAATCCGGAACTTGATCAGTTTTACTTACAAAACAATTGAAAACTTATTCCACTATAATGATTTATTTGTTAAATACAGTAGTAACTCGGTTAATGCACTCAATAAAACTGCGTTCAATGCGAGCTTAGTGGTTGCCACAAGTACGGAGTGTTCACGTTTCCATAGAAATGAAAGCACACTGTAGCTATATATTAACATAAGATATATAAATTTATTTTGCACCGATACATATGTATGTATATGGGGCATTTTACGTCAAATCGGACGCCACTTTGCTTTGACATCTTTGTTTTTTTAAAATATTTTTGTTCTTTTAGTACTGGTTGAGAGTGCAAAATCTAAGTTTAAATTTGAATTTTTTTTTTTAATCAAGCTACTTAAGAGACATACATTTTTGAAAACTAAGACGCTTTGGATGAAGTCGTTTCGCTTAGGAAAAACTAGTTTATCCTAAAAACTAGTTTTGCCGGTAATATATACATAGATACACATCATTTAAAATTAATTTAAAAAAATTTTCGTGTTTTTCAAGAGTGTAAGTATTTATTGCTCCTGACAAGGACAACAATAATATCTACTACTGGAGGTGGCATAATAAATCCTAAAAATCTGCTTCAAGCTGAAAAACTAGGTTAGCCCCGTAAAAAGCTTGATAAACATATTTAAAAAAACTTATGGGAAATACTCACAACCAGTACGAAAAGAAAAAAAAAATATCAACAAAAGCAGAGATGCAAGATAAAATATTGTCCAATATGGCTTGTTTTACATCATGCTAGTGATACCCGCAGCATCGCATGCGCCTGTCCCGTTGTTTTTTTCATAATGAAATTTCTTCTTTAACATTCCATATTCTAACTACAAAAGTTATTATACAAAAAAAAAAATTGAAAGAGAGTATGCTCTTTGAACTTTCAAGCCAAATACAAATGGGAAAAAAAGAACAATAACAACACTGAAGCTGTGACAGGTTTTGCAAAAACTTAATCCTAAAAAAGAGTACATTTAACTTAAAAAGATAAAAAAATGGTATGCAATAATCTTCTTTAGCACAAATATGTTCTTTTAAAAATAAAATTATTAAAATTGATTTAGAAAATTTTGCGCCAAAGCGTTACAAACCATATTCATGTAATCAATTTTATATAAATAGTATAGATATATCATACATCACTTAAGACATTTGTTTATTTTGCGCATCTATTATATGAAATTATTATATCGCCGCCAACATGATGTACAAAATCGAGCTATTGGTGTATATCAATTGTTCTTTTTTCTAATCTCTAGCGTGACTTCTAGCAGAGCTGTGTTTTACCCCACACGCAGTGTGTATACAATTTGCCATTCCATTTTTAACGAATAGAAGTGACGTGACAGGAATGAAAAAATAAATATCCTTTATCCGAACAAACAAGATATTTGATGATATATAGAGCACATACAACATGTTAAATGAGAGTTCGTTAGATTAAAAATTGGTGAAATCAGTACAAAGACATGCATACCACCAAAAAAGAAAACTTTATACCAAGAGAATTATTGAATGCAACCGAATTTTACGCAGAAGCGAATTTCGACAAAAGTGCTTTGCACCTACCACATTTACAATTCCAAACTCAATCTTAATTAATATTAAGGTTATTAATTTTAATTCGGAAACTAACTCCGCAGACTTCGAACTTGTCAAATAAAACGCATAAATTTGGGTCAGGCCACACACTTTAAGCTACGGAATAATTAACGCATAACTATGCCCAAAGCATCCTGATTTTAATTAAGACACTAAAAATATATTTTTCAAGAAAAAGTTATGTCAATTAGTTTCAACTGCATTGTATTTTAGATCAATTGGGTTTTGTGGAAATATACTGAATCGAGACTTTAAATGTTAGTACATATTACATGGCGAATGTACTTTGTCATCATAAGCCTCAAAAGTTAACAAAAAGTTTTTTATTAAAAAAAGTCAGCAAAGTTTATTCCAGGTTTCTGAGCATATTTCAGCTAAATTTACTAGCACAAACTGTGATTTTTAGAAATAGTCCAAATGTACTGAAAATGTAGATACCACAAATGTACTGAAAATGCGCCGAATGTATAGCACTGAAAATGAGCCAAATTTTCTGAATGTATTAAAAACTTGTCGAATGTACTGACCACGAATTTTCAATACGTAAATATACTGAAAAAAGTACAGCGTACCAAAAATGGCCGCAATGTTTTAAATTTTCCCTATGAGAACATAAAGACATTGCAAAAAATTAAAGCCTATTTTGACATATTTTGATTTCCGAGGTCTTTTGCTTGTGATTTTTGCTAATTTTGGTTCTTAAAAAAACATTAGTACTGAAAATACCTTTCAAATGAGTTAGACAAATTTATAAAAATAAAGTACATATTTAATATTGATGTTAAATAGCATATTTTCAATGCCCCCACATTCACGATTTTAGTGCAAATTTTTTAAAATGTTGACCATTTTATCTTACTGCGCTCTTTGGAAAATATATTTTTATTATATTCTTAAATAATTGCCTTGGCAAATAAAAACTGCAATAAAAAAACGGCAATTTAAAAACATTCCTCAAATTATAACACCCTGTTTAAAAAAAAAATAATGCTTTCAATAATTTATTTCACGTTTTTTTATATACATAAAAACAAAGTTTTTTTAACAATAATGAATGTTATAGGGCTATTATTGTCAATCAAGACTGATCAGATGTTGATTGGTGCAAGGTGTTTCATTTGGGGTAATTTATCTCGACAGTTAAAGTATTTTTTTAAGGTAACTCACTATGGAAAAATCGTACTATAATATCTAACATAAAATTTCAAAACCTTGTTGCAATTAATTTTTCTGGCACGCACTGAGCGTTATTTTTGTATACTACATTATTTCTTAGGTGGTTCAATATAATGGATTAGTACCAACTAATGTTTTTTTTTTTGTTTTTTTTTTCAGATTACCAACCAAGCGCTAATTAAAAAATTCTACTTGTAGAACACAAAATGAAATAGAGCACACATTTAAAATATAATTTCTTCTTCAAGTATATCAACCGCTCAAGTAAAACGCCGGAAAATCTAATTAACAAACATCAAAATTTGAGTAGATCCGCTCAAAAGGTAATGATCATCTCCTGAGATCATCACTTGAAAGCAACACGTGTTAAATAAAATCAAATGAAAAAAAATTCTCAAATAAATTAAAAACCAAACTGAACATAAAAGAAAGCAAAAGTTTCTCAATTTACCAATACAAAACTAAAGTGGATTTCCGGTGAATTTCAAATTACATAGAAACCGAACAAAATCAACGCGATACAACGACAACAACAAAACGACACATGTGTCAACTGCAACTCCTTGGAAACCACTTTTAAAAATAAATATACGCGTAAAAAGATCAGCTAAAAATGGATGATGAACGGCCAGAAGATCACTGGAGTCGAAGAAGAAAGACGCTAAAGGAGCAGCATAACAACAACAACGATGACGATGACGATGACGACAACGCTAACATAAGCCATAAACCACAAAATAACAACATAAATTATATTAAAAATAGATCTCCTCCATTGCTCCACATGCTACTCATTTATGCGACGGCGACGATCATTCTGATCATAGCACTGAACACACCCTGCCCAGCAATGGCACGTCGTCCCACCTCACAGGAATTGAATGATTATGATTATGGTATTGATATACGCAAACGTAATGAACAACAGCAACAACAACTGAATATAGATCATGTTGAAATGCGTGTTGCTCAAGAGAAAGAACACGATGAAGTCAATGCAGAAGAAATCGAAGAGGAGGAAGAAGAACCTATAGAGTTTGCACCAAAATTTCGTAATCCACAAAAGTTATTGAATATCTACTCAAAACCATCGGGTAACTCTATACAATTATCATGTCCAGCTTTAGGTAATCCTGTGCCGAATATCACTTGGACACGTAATGGCACCAAAATTGCACGCACAATGGGTAAAGTGACGCAAAAGAAATGGGTTATCAATATGGAGGACTTAGTGCCGGAAGATTCTGGATCGTACATGTGTCGCGTTTGCAATTATTTGGGTTGTATAGAGCATGTCTCAAAACTGATTGTCAACGATCGTGTAAATCACAAGCCAATATTGTTGAAAGCACCCGTCAACTTAACGCTACAAATAAATGGCAGTGGCCAAATGGATTGTAAATATCTATCCGATCTGCATCACTCAATGGCGTGGACCTTCACAGCATGCAATAGTAGTACTGGTTGCTCTGCAAACCGTACAATCATCAAACAGGATGTAGGTGTGTTGGAATTTGAAAATGTCACCTTGGAGGATGAGGGTTGGTACACCTGTATTGCAGTAAACAGCTTAGGTCAATCAATGAGCAGCGCTTATCTGCGTATTGTTAATAGTTTGCTGCATGATTCTGGTGCAACAACAGTAACAAAAATCATACGAGGTCACTTTATGTGGATCGGTATTGTGGCAACTGTGGTTATACTGCTGTTGCTACTCTCTACAATATTCATAGTCTATGTGCTGCGCAAGCTGAAACATGAAAAGTTATTGAAACAGCGCATCGAAACGGTACATCAATGGACGAAAAAGGTGATCATCTATAAGCCTGCGGGTGATTCTAGTGGTTCCATGGATACAATGATCATGCCAGTGGTAAAAATTGAAAAGCAACGCACCACTGTGCTTCAAAGTTCCAACACTGATCCTGCGCCATTTAATGAATATGAATTTCCCTTGGATTCCAATTGGGAGATACCACGCCTACAGTTGATACTTGGCGCTACGCTCGGTGAGGGTGCTTTTGGACGCGTTGTCATGGCGGAGGTAAATAATTCAATTGTGGCCGTAAAAATGGTGAAAGAGGGTCACACTGATGATGACATCGCAAGCTTAGTGCGTGAAATGGAAGTCATGAAAATCATTGGTAAGCACATTAATATCATTAATTTACTCGGTTGTTGCAGTCAAAGTGGGCCACTTTATGTTATTGTCGAATTTGCACCTCATGGCAATTTGAAGGATTTTCTAAAGAAAAGTGGCCCAGCACCACTGTCTTCGTCTATTAAGGAATATGCTGAACAGCATGGAAGTCCACAACAACAACCGCTTCATAATCTTACCGAGAAACATTTGATATCGTTTGCTTTCCAAATTGCACGCGGCATGGAATATCTTGCGTCACGCCGTTGCATACATCGTGATTTGGCCGCTCGCAATGTGCTGGTCTCAGATGATTATGTTATGAAAATTGCCGATTTTGGATTAGCACGTGACATTCAGGATACGGATTATTATCGAAAAAATACCAATGGACGCCTACCTGTCAAATGGATGGCACCCGAATCATTGCAAGAGAAATTCTATGATTCACAAAGTGATGTTTGGTCTTATGGCGTATTGCTGTGGGAAATTATGACCTTCGGTGCACAACCATATCCCACAATAATGTCTGCTGAAGAGCTTTATAGCTATCTTATGTCTGGTCAGCGCATGGAGAAGCCATCAAAATGTTCACTGAATATTTATATGTTAATGCGACAGTGTTGGCATTTTGATGCCAGTGCTCGTCCAACTTTTACTGAAATTGTTGAGAATTTGGATAAAATACTGTTGGCTAATGAGGACTATTTAGATGTTGCGGTGGCTAATTTGGAAACACCACCATCATCGAGTGACGAAGAGTCTGATGTGGAGTCTTTGCGTTATCATTACAAGTAAATTGTGTTGGTTACTCAATATCGCTCATATTTTTAAGTAGCACTGTAAATATTTAAAAAGTTTCTTATTAACTGTAGTAATTTTGATTGAAATCAAACCAAATACTATCGTAGATATAAGTTTTAACAACGAAACTAAAATTAGGTGATTGCTATTAGTCCGTAATATTTATAGATAAGTTCTTTTCTTATAAGTCTGTAGATTTATACGAAAACCAAAGGCAATATACCAAATATTAATTTAGTAATGTAATGAAACTATGTGCATGAAATATGTAATTATTTTCCTCACGAGCTCGGTTGGAGAAAAAATAATCAAAGGAAAAGACTCTATTATTAAATTATATTAGAAAAAATAAAAGTTTTTTGAAATTTTTTCGAGAGTATGGGACAATGGTTAAAAAATATCCCATACCGAATGAGGTATTTCAATAAGTTTTAATATTGCAATGATATTTTAAAGACTGTTGAAGTTCTTTTATCAAAAGCCTGAACAGTTATGGACAGTTTAAATTATATGTAGTATGATATGCAAGGTTAATTTATATGGCCTCACTAACTTTTGATCAGCTATATGCAAAACTGGCCAAAACTCAATTTTGGCTATTTTTATACCAAAGCTTTTGGGTACTCTATACTTACAAATTATGAAGAGGCTGCTTTTTTTAATGTTTATTAATTGCATTATTTAGCATTTTTTAATTCTGTTAATTTATGTAACTGCAAATTAAATGATTCAGAAATTTCCGACCGATGGAAAGTTACGTAAGAACAAAAATTTACCATTTCATTGAAATAAATGTCAGCCGAATCGCTATTGTGATAGTCTTCAAATTAAAATTTTCCAAAAATATATCGAACTCAAAAAGGTTTTTAATAGATTTAAAAAGTTTTTTAATGATTTCAGAAATGAACAGTTTTTGTGCGTTCACTAAAAACACAAAATTAAAAACGTGGTGTCGTTTTCATTAGTAAGTAGTTAACGATAGTTTTATTCGCTAAGCTTTCGTATAATTACTACCTCAGTATATGGGTATTAGGCGTTTTTCTTTTACGGCTCATAATTCTGAGCAGAGTAGTAATGGTGCGTACAGAGTACGCCATATTCCAAGTAATTGGTCCAATTGCATGTGCGTTTGTTGATTTATTTGCATTTCTTTAGTTGCGGAAATATGTAGCCCTGATTTGCCCGACTTAATAGAGCACGCCTTATGGCATGTTTTTTACCATTTTGAGATTTAACTGTAAACGTGTACTATGATAATATATTGACTTTTTTGTCAAAAATTATTTACTGGAATAAAAAAACAACAACAAATTCTCTCGATAATCATTTCTCCAATTGAACCGAGCTGATAAGATTTTTAAGCACAGCTTTTATTAAAGTCTAAGGTAACATTATTATTTATTTTAAGCTTTGTAGCTGTAATATGAAAAATATTTATAAATGTATTGTAGTATTTAATAGATAGTAAGTAAGTAACTCATTGTATTAATGCATTTTGCTTTTGAGTTCTTTCCACTGCTTTCACAATATGTGCCTTGATGCTGACTTCTGCAGTTTTATTTTGAAAAATTATGTATTATTTTGGCTCAAATATTCCGATAGTGTCAACTTTTTATTAAATTCAAGTAAATTTCGTTAGTTCACAAAGTATTGAAAATCTGTGCTAAAAAAAAAATTCCAAAGCTAAGCTCATTTGCTTTAGTGGTTCGAACTGACCGATTTCTTAAATTTTGGTATCTAAATAAATTAAAAGCAACACAAATTCAAATTGAAACGGTAAAGCGTGTGCCAAATTTGACGACACACAGTCCATCAAAAAAGCCATTGAGTTTACTCCATCATGTGAGTTTCTCTTTTAATCTTCCTGATTAACGTTTTCCTACACTTAGTTGCCAAAAGTATGAAAGTCCTGTTGAGTCACCAATAACTTTTAAAGAGTTTAAGTAATTCTTTGGAAATATTTTAGTTTGAACTAAATAAAATAAATTTTGATTTCATTTGAATCCATAAAATCTAGATATGCTATGAATTTAAATTGCTTACGTTTAGTTTAGAGAATATTGGCAAAAATCAACAAAGCCCTTTGTTTTTTAAAAATTACAGGAGTTTCTTTTGTCATGGTCATTCGTATTTATTTTAATTTTAAAATGATTTAAAATTTAAGCTTATAATTTGAATATTGAATAAATTAAGTGATAAAATAAATGTCTTAATGTTATACGTACTCAGTTTTTTTCGTGATGTAATGGGAAGCTATTTTATTCTATATTTTTTTTAAGAAAAGATATATTTTCAATAGAATTTTTTCATAATTCGTAACAATTCGTTTACTTAATTTGTTATTTTTCCGTTTGCCTGTTTACTCTCTTGGAGAAAAAGTTCTCGATTTTGGAGCAGAATATGTTGTTCATATTACTATCACGAAAACAAAAGTACTAGTTGGTTTGAAATGGATAAAATCCAGACTATTGTATGTATGTAAAAAGAAAATGCTATTGAATTACTTCTTTTTTTGCTTACTGCAAAATTTGTACAGTCGCATTGTAAACAAAGAACGAGCATAACAGGTGTAAGATTGAAAACTGTGCGAAATATTTCGTACCGGAAAATTAAGTATTGTGTAATAAAGATCATGCTGAATGAAGTATAATATGAAGGGAACCTTGTCTAGCAAATGAAAATTATATAGAATATGCTGAACCATTAATAGTTCTTCTGAGAGTGATAGCGAAGTTGGCCAGATAAGGACATCAAAAAATGGATACTTATCAATTTCTAAAATTTTATGATCCTTTCAAAATACAACTGTCGATGAAACATCACCCAATTTTGGGTTCTTTATGATTCTCGGGCTCGTTATTTCTGGAATATTTAAACTTATACACGCAACGAAATAAGAAAGATGTCTAAAACTGGTCTAAAAGGTAGAAAGGAATAAAGTAACCAAAAGCACAATTTGCATGAAAAATAGCAAAGAAGATTTGTGATATGAATCAAAAAGATCATCACCCTCTAATAAACCTTATTTGAAAAAAATGGAATAGTGGACCGTTCAAAAGGAAAACAATAGAATTTAATGTCAATGTCAAAATATCCCAAAACTAATATCAAAACACTTAGTATGTCATCCTTGTAAAAAATTTGTACCTAAGCCGCTTTCTAAAACGATTATTTTTTGTCGCTAATATAACGATAATTAATTCGATAAAAAATACTTTTTTTTCCATGTAATTTTTATGGAAAATGGAAAGTTAGAAACAGGCACCTTTTAATGTTAATATTAAGAACTCAAATTTTAAGAGGCTTCTTTTTTCACCTTTCTGAAAGCTTTAAGCCTGTTTTTTAGTTGAAAAAAAAAAAGTTGCTCAAAAATGGCACACCCTAATAGGTATAGTCTTTACAGTCTTCGCAATATTAATAGTCTTAGCAAGTTGCATGATCAGAAGTAAAGGAGTTAACCTACACCATAAGTCGTCGAAAACTGAAATTTGGATTTGTGACAGCTTTTTTCAGTAGAAACATGTTTGCTTTATTCTAGTAAAAAAACAAAACAATGCTTTTAAAATAAGCAATTATGGTTAGCTATTGTCATAAAATTATGTTGCTTTATATATCCAAATATTTTCCCATCGGTGTGTACTCATGTTTTGCAGAAATTTTTATTGGATCTTAACAGGTAACTTAACACATGTTTATTATTTTTATTAAAAAGTTGGCAGAAACGAATCATGATTTTCTTATTTTCGATATAGCGTTGACATCTTTTCTCAGCACATTTAACTACACTAGAAAGTTGAAGAACAAGAAAATTGTACAGATATCGTCAAAAAAGATAAAAGAATTCTATGTTTTATAGGTTTGCAATACAAATTTCATGTCATACTAATGATACTAGTGGTAATGAAATTACTCTCTTAGCATTTCATTCTATATTATCTCATCAAAAGTAACTTAAAAAAAATAAAATTGAAAGAGAACTTTGAACAAATACTAAAAATGAGAAGAAAAAAAAACAACAACAACAACAACACAGAATTCAAGAAGCAGCATAAGCAGCGAAAATTAAACTACAAATTTTTGGTGAGGTTTGGCAAAAACTTAATTCTAAAATAACGATACATAACTTAAAAAAAAAACAAACACGCAATAATCTTCTTTAGCACAAATATATTATTTGAAAAAAAAATTATTAAAATCGGTTCAGTATAATTTGCGACAAAGCGTTACAAACGAATTCCACATGAGAAATTTTATATAAATAGTATAGATGATGCCAGACTTGAATCTTATGCAAAAAATTGTACATAAGAAATTATATGTTTCATGATACATTGTCAAAATTTAAAGATTTAAATGGTTAATATATTTAAGTAAAAAATTTGAAAATCGTATTTTTGACAATTTATGCCAAACGCAAAAATGAGAACTTAGATTTTTTTGAAAGTTTTAGGTTATCAATACTGAAAATTTCAGGATATATTTTAAACCTCTAAGAGTAACTTTTACGAGTATGCCTATTTTAAATGAGAATTTTAATTTAATTTTCAACCGGATATTTCTGTTTTTTTTTTTTTTTTTCAAAAACTAACGGAATGGCTCGGAACTAATTTTTTTTATATTTTTTCATCAATTTTTAACAAAAAATATCTCAAAAGTTTTTATACAATGCTTCCTCTGGAAACTTAAATTTCAAATAAGCAAAAAAAAAATCGATTTGAAAAACATTGCAATTATGCGTATCAAAAAAAAAAAAAAAAAATTGTGGAATATGGGTTTGAATCCAGAATCATGTTTACAAAGTCAGAATCGATCTTTTTTAAGAACAGAATGAAAGAAGAAAAATTTTCAATATTCAATTTCATTTCGAAAATTATTAAAAATGAATTTTAAGGCTTCAACAAAAAAAAACAAACACAATAAAACAGAAATCCACGATTTATCGCTCATAAATTAAAAGCAATACGCATCCAATTTCGCTCTTACCACTCGTCGCTGTTGTTTCATTTGAAGCATTAAAACAAAAGCCACAATCAAAATGAATGCATAAATTATTTTATTAATTTATTAACTTATTAATTTATTATTGTTGTTGATTTTGTTTTGCTCTAACAAGCCACACAAAAGTGCCGCCGCCAACTGTTGCTGCTGGTGCTGAGGCTGCCTGCCGGTGCACTGTTGTTACTCGTCGCATACTGTTGTTGTTAGCGATAACAGCAAGAAAAATAACAATTTTATCATATTATCGCATCGCATCTTGTGGATCAGTTAGTTGGTTGATCGTGGCTCATGCCGCGCTGCATCTCATTTTTTATTAACATGGCGCGTGCTTTTTTCCGCTTTTTAAAGCTTCGGATTAGTATTACAAAAAAAAAACAAACAAATAAAGAAAATTAATGTTGCTTGAAAAAGTAAGTAATCGTATTCGTCACCTGTATATCAAATGTGTCACTAACGATATTTTCTTGTTTAATTACTATTTTTTTTTTTGAGAGCAAACTTTTGTCTGATATTAAAATATGAATTGCATATTCTTTGATTCATTGACCCCTACTTAATTACTGGCTATATATTAAAGACTTAAAGTTTCATGCGTGCACCCTGAATTAATGTGAGCTTTCCGTCTAATGTCTTGAAAATATTGGTTAAGCGGTAAGTTTCGCACAAATGCAACGGCCACTACTATGGAGTGACCCAGTGGGCTGATAAAGAGTATTAGGTTATGTTATTTGCGGAATATAACGCGTGATCATAACTTCGACCAAGGATGGATCCCTTGTATACTCAATAGTCATTCACTCTATTGAAACATTTCGATATTTTTCTGAATTTCAAAATGGATTTAAGACTTTTGTTTTAGTTCATCTAAAGCAGAGTTAGCCAAGTCGATATTCAGGCTCCTTTATGAATATAATGAGCTGCTACATAAATTGATTGAAAAATGTCATTTTTAGATTTCACAAAAGGTAAAAAAAAAATAAATAAAAAAATTTAATATTGTGGCATTTGTCGTTACTCGTGTTATTTTGTCAACATTTTTTGTCACAATTCAGTTGCTCATTATCAGTGTCATTTTTTTTTTTGTTTTTGTAATTTTGTTCTTTGCAAAACATAAAGCAATAACAACAATACAAAAAATACGAGCTAGCGAAACATTTTGCCTCATGCTTGGGTATCGAAGGAAGTAATTGTTTTTACGATCGCTCCAAATGCATTTTAATTTTTGGATTTTTTTCAATTCTTGCAATTTGTGTTTGCAAATTTACGGATTGGCTTTTTAAATCAAGTGATTAGCGATTTTTAGCTCAATTAATCAGCTCTTCTGACCATGCCTGGTCTAAAAGGTTAAGGAAATTACTGCCGAATACATTAAAGCGTCGCACAGTGGAAGATCGTGGCCATAAATACAAGAAAAATTAAAATGCAAGGGATTTAAACAAAAAGAATGAAACAAAAACTATAAGAGATCTGAATTTTTCTTTAGGTAAAATGACACAGTGGGCTCAACGTTGAACTTTGGACATAAAAAATGCTCTTTGAAATATTCTAGCTAACTTGCACAGGTATGAATTGTACGGACTTTTGAAGAATTAGAATGAAAAATGATAAAAAATACTTTCCCACATATTATGTGGGAAAGTATGGCTAATCAAAATCTTAAGTTCAAGCTTCAGTTTTTCACAATTTTTTTTTAGAATTTTTTCTATTGCAATGTTTGAAGAAAAAAGTATTTTTAACGGGTTATTTTCTTCTATTTGTTTTTTCAGTGCAAATTTTTTGATACCTCACGCGTGATTTGTAGCATGTGTCAACGCTAAAAATGCTCAGTAAGGGTTGCCATTTTACCATAAATAAACGAACGACGCTTGCGAATCATTGAATTTTATTATCGAAATTCGTGCTCTATGAGAAATGTGTTTTTTGATCAAAAAATTTTCTTCAGCAATGAAGCTCATTTTTGGCTCAATGGGTACGTCAACAAACAGAATTGCCGAATTTGGTCTGAAGAGCAACCAGATGCAGTTCAAGAGCTGCCAAAGCATCCTAAAAAATGGACTGTGTGTTGCGCTTTGTGGGTCGGCGGCATCATTGGACCGTACTTTTTCAAAAATAATGAAAATCGCAACGTTACAGCTTATGGATTTTTTTTTCCCCAAAATGGTAGAATTGGACTTAGTTGAAATGTTGATTCAACAAGACGGAGCCACATGCCGCACGGCACGCGATACCATAGACCTGTTGAGAAGCGAGATTGGTGATCAATTAATCTCACGTTTTGGAGCAGTCCATTGGCTTTCAAGATCATGCCATTGGAACCCACTATTTTTTGTAGGACTACGTGAAGTCTCTCGTGTACAAAGACAAGCCAGCCACAATTTCAGCCATGGAAGAGAAAAATACAGCTGCCATTGGTGAGACACCGGCCGAAATGTTGGAAAAAGTATGCCAAAATTGGAGCTTACGGATGAACCACCAGGCGAAGCCCTGGGCAACATTTACATGAAACAATCCTTTAAAAGTAAATGGAAGAAATTGGTGTATCGCTTTAAATAAATATTTCTTTCACTTTTGCAAATCTTCTGTTTTTTTTCAAATTTTCAAAATCCAAACGCTAAAAAAATCACCCGATATTTCTTCAAATTTTGCAATCCGTTAAAATAATTGTATTAATTGTAAAAACCTACAAAGTGAGGGAAGGTGCTTAAATTCAAAAGTCAGTTTCTTTAACGGGAAGAAAGCAGGCAAGGGGTGTTGCTATCTTTTCATCTCCTTTGAGATAAAAGGTATTAAATCGAATGCTTCTCAAAATCAGAAGAGAAAAGTCTTCGAAACGGTTTTTCTCTAATAACTTGAAAACTATAAAAGATATCGCACAAATTTTAGCATTTTGATATCAGCATCAGCATGGGAACTGATACCCGTTTTGAAGAAAATGTTTCAACCACATTCCATCTTTGTATGGGAGCTAGGCGTGTCTGAAAGCCGGCTTTCTTATGTTCACATATTTTTGTTGTTTCGACCTTAAAAGCAACTAACAATACTGAATTTTAAGAGTTCCGGCAAAGAAGAGTAGTCACAGATAAAATGGAAAATATTTACTTTAACATCTGAATCTCTACAGCCCCTGCAAAAGGTCCCTGATGTTGTGCTGACAGAGCTTTTCGGGGTCTTTGCCAATAAAATAGTGTTCAGTTACTATATTACACACGTCTGGGTTGAATTCTGTTTAATTCCATTCGGAGTAAGCTCCTCAGCCTGTTTCATTTGCCACTTTAAGTCAATCTTTATAGATCACTATGGAACTCTTTAAAAGTTTCCATCTCAGTCTATCAACTAATATCACATGAAAATTGGAAGAACAAGATAGTTTGTAATATTACAGCTGATGTATTTATTTAAAATAATTATGTGACCACACGATTTTGATCACCAAAAACCAGATACTTCAGTTTTAAGACATTTTTAGCGGCCCCACTTTTACAAAGATGCTGCATAGCTTCAATTCCAGCACTTGGTAAAGTAATTGCAGCACCTATAATCCCCATATATACCATTATCTGAACTTTGCCATTCCTTGAAAATATTCCACTTTTTATCCATTGGCGCCGAGAGAAGGACTGGGACAGCCTTATTGCATGATTTTTTTATAAAAACTTTTTAACAATTAATCATTACATTATAGTTCCAAAACGATAGTGCTTATTTAACGCATTTTCCTTTTCGGGACCTGCTCGGGGCACCGATTGCTCAGGTGGTATTCATATGGAGTCCAATTCAAGCATAGTTGACCATAAGCGTTTTGCAGCACAATTCACAAGTGTTTACCAACAAATGATTGCGCTTAATCCTTAAAATTTGCTGACTTAGTGCTATCTCAGATTCACTTTTTTTTCGAGCATATAAATAACCCCCTCCTCGCTATTCCTTAGAGAATAGCGAGATGTGGTACAAACTCGCAGCCTGACGACATCTGCACTAGTGATAAAACCATTAAATTTTTGAATTGTGCTTCGGGCAGGGTTACAAGGTGACCGGGATTGACACGGCCAATTATGGAATTTCATGTGTAAGCCGTGGACGTGGTAAGATTTCCAACATTTCTGAAATCACCAGGAATTGAACGATTTTTGTAACATCAAAGTTTTGTTGAACGCACAAAACCATATGAGCGAAAATGTTTTCTTTGCAACTTGGCAACCCTGGCTTAAGGTATAACACGTTGGATATTGATCCGTAAATAAACTATAACTATTAATCAGAAAAGTGTTACGCCAACTTTTAACGAGACCAAGCTAACTTCTTTTTGTTTAGCAATAAAAAAGTTATGTTTTTAAACGAAGCTATAAAATAACTTTCATTGTAAATATTTAATACTTAAATACAAAAAATCAAAGACTAAAAACAAAAAACAATAACTAGAAAACTATCTTTTCAATAGAATCTGGTTATCCGATCATTAGCAATCTGTAAATGTTTAATCTAAAACTAAAATATGTTTACAACACCTTATAAAACTGGCAGCTAACTTTGACACCCTTGTGCAATAAAAGTCACTATCTACACAAACAACGAATAAGTTATAGAAATTTTTATTCATTAGATTTTTACTGGCTACTACAACAAAACCGTTGCCAACTACTTTAGTAATTAATGATACAATAAACTTTTTGGAAATTTCAGAGAAGAGTATCCAATTAAGACTTAAATTAATGGATTTCATCAATTAATACTGAATATGGGAAATAAACAAATTTTTCTTTTAAGACAATTTAGATAAATGTTAAGATTATTTCAATAAGGAAAACGTGTCAACTTAAGTGGCAACACTGAAGTGCACCGTACCGTTACCAATTTGTTGATGTTTAACCTCTTTTGTGATGATGAGCATGCTTGGACTACTGCAAGCAACTGCTTAAGCAAAGTTGCAACAGTTTAACATATTACCAAAAAGATGCTTATCTTATAGATATTTTATATGCTGATAAAAAACATTGTAAGGTGAGAGAATTAATGGCCAAGTGTTCATTAATATAAGGAAAAATTTAGTGTTTAATTAAAATCTAAACGAATTGATGACATCGTAAATTGTAATTTAAATAACATATGAAAACTTTAACACTTTCTATTCAAGCTGCATGTTAATTAATGAATTTTTAGTGCATGGTTAATGTAATATGCAACTTAACTGGATTTGTGATAAGTGACAAGAAGATATATATATTACGACGCTCATAATAAAATCTTTAGCTCAGGACTCAATGTTCTCTCTAGCAACTCAATCAGAGACTCCTAAATTAGATTTTAGGAATACCAACTGGACCAGATTTGCAAACAAGGCAAAGATGGAATATATGAACCGCTTTTCTTCTTCTGAAGCTCCCTCTAATAGGAACTTAAGTAACGAAGAATGTGATTCATGCATCGAAAAATTGAACTCTGTCATTCTATCATGCATCGATTCAACCGTGCCAAAAATAAGTAGAAAAAATTCTATGGGGTGTTATCTAAATCGAGAAATCCGAATGTTACAGAATCACAAAAGCTTTTTAATCACACAGATTAATAGAATGCAGCGGAGGGCTACTGGTGTGACGCAAAATAGTGATTTAATAAGATTAAAAGCCATTTTAAGAAATGTAAAGACTTTACTGGAGCAACAGTTCAGGAATAGCATTAACAAATATTGGAAACAACGTGCAGAACAAATTCTTAAAAGCAATTCAAGAAATATGTTCCCAAAAATAAACCGACTTTATAAGCCGCATAATGATTTTGCCATTCCAGAATTACAAATTCCAGTTTCCTCTGAACACCTCATCACTCAGGCGGGATTTCAAAGTAGAAATGTACCCATCATTAACAACATATTTGTCGTTGGCGACGAAATGTTGAAACTCAATCTTATTGGATCACATTTCGAGACCGTGCACCAAATCGAGGCTCGGCGAAGTAACACTGAGGATTTAATTAATAGGGAAGTTCTCGATTTTGTAACATGAATAACTATTCTGAATGTCTTGTTAGCTTTAGCGATGATCTTAAATCAGATGAGTTACAAGGCGGTCAAACTCTAAATTACTTCACTTCATTGACCGAACTAACAGATATTTTTAAGAAATTAAGCAATAAGTCATCAAAAGGTTTAGATAACATTCCAAACATAGTCTTGAAATATGTTCCGATAGAAATCATAAAAAAATATTGCATTATTTTCAACAATCTATTGAATAATTATTACTTCCCGAGCAACTAAAGTTGTCCCAATACCAAAAAAGAATAAGGATCCCACTGAGATAACTAGCTATAGGCCAAGAAGTCTTCTGCCCAACATAAGTAAGGTATTCGAAATTGTGATAAGTAAGGCCATTCTATCCACATGTGACGAAAAAAGTGTCATACCACAAAATCAGTTTGGGTTCAAGAGACAACACTCAGCAGTACACGCTATAAATAAATTAACCTCCGATATATACTGGCATTTGAATGGGAAAGTCAATACGGCGGCTTGTTTAATAGACATTGAAAAAGCCTTCGATACAGTTTGGATCGATGCGCTCATATATAAACTTATAAGATATGAATTCCCACAATATCTCATTAAAATTATTGTAGCTATGACAAAAGAAAAGAGATTTGTTGTAACAAATGGTAATTTTACAACAAGCAGAACATTCGAGGTATCGAATGGCTTGCCTCAAGGCACTGTCACTGCACCAATACTCTTTAATATTTTTATCGCTGAGATATTGAAAGAAATTGATGTATCCTTAGTGTTTGCTGATGACGTGATTTTGTACGCACATGGTCCAAAAATTGAATGTATTCAAAGAAATCTGCAAAATAAATTCAATGACTTCCAGGCATTTTGTGAAACTTGGAAACTTAAAATAAATTACTCTAAATGCGAAGTAATACTCTTTCGCTCACCTCTAAGACGTGGAAATCACGACCTTAGGAAAAATTGGAGAAAGTTAGAGATTATTGGTGCAAATGGCTTTCAAATAGCTACCTATAAAAATGAGTGTTCGATATTTAGGAGTTCAATTGGATACACTTTTGTATTATAATGAACATATCAACATTATGATTGGAAAAGCTAGAGCAGCATTTATGGCTTTGAAAAAGTTGTTTTACTCGCGTTATCTCCAAAGCGAAGTAAAAATTATATGCTACCAAGCATTCGTCCGTCCAATCCTAACATATGCGTGCCCAATATGGTGGAATATAAGTCCTTCATATATGGAAAAAACAAGGGTTTTTGAAAGAAAGTGTTTAAGAGCATGCCTGTATATGTATCGAAGTCAGCATTCAAATTATAGGAAATATATTTCAAACAAAAAATTAATGGATGCTTCTGGAAAATCTAGAATAGATAATGTCATACTTGGACTTATAAGAAACTGCTTTGAGCGCACAACTTTTATTGAAAATGATCTTGTATCGAAAGCACTGTATCCAAAACAGTTGTACTTCGAAGACTCAATGCAAAAAGGATTGTTACCACCTGAGGCTTTTCTGTATCTCTACTCACTAGGGTACATATCAGACGCATGGAACATACCAATAATTTATCATGTGGCTAGGCGAGCTACTGATAAGAGAATCCGACATTCCTTATGTTTACAGATAATCGAAACGCAAACTGGAGGTATTGTAATGCCATACCCGAGCGTGACAAAATAAATAATGATCGCGCGAATAAAAATAAATTCTGGTGGCTCGACTGGAGCTCAGATATCACACAGCCCTAATATTTAGAGTCTATTGTGCAATTTTATTTTTGTATCTATTTAGTTTAAATTAGCCTTAAGATTTTATCTTAATCAAAAAGTTAATACTGTATTAAAAGTTTTTCCCCTTTTTTCTTTAAAAGTAAATGTAATATAGCAGAACAAAGGCAAAACAAAAACAACAATTTATCGATAGATCTTATATTAACTTGTAAATAGATTTTTGTAAGGAGTACCTTTTAAGGTCAGTTACTTAAAAAGTATTATAGAATGTAGTATTTTCATTGTTCTACGTTTAATATTATATGATTGTTAAATTGGGATAAATAAATGAATTAAAAAAAAAAAAAAAACGCTCATAATAAAACAATTTTGCTTGAAAACATGTCTAAGATGGGGCAAAAGTAATGCCATAATGTGACTGTGCCATAAGTTTTGCAAATGGCGTCAAATGTCATTGTGCTTTGACAGTTATGTTGTTGACAGATGGAGAATTGGCTGAGCGTCTCGTGCAAACTGAGTCCACTAAAGATGTCACAAGGAGTGGCCGGAACCGTATCGCTCGTTCGATCGATTTTTTTTTTTGCCACAAGTTGCTGAATTGATTCTCGAACATTGTTGGTTCCAGCACGACGAAGCAACCGCTCACGCAGCTAGGGCAACAATAGAGATTTGGACAAAGCAGTTTTCTGGCCGTGTGATCTCCCGTTTTAGCAATTTAAACTGGCTGGCCAGATCACCAGCTCTAACGGCACCAGACTTCGGCTTTTTGGGGCTTTTTAAAATCTCGCGTTTATTACAACATATCTTGCAAGTCTTAAAAACTAACATCGAAAAAGAAATCACCAATTTGGAGCCAGATATTTCGCGAGCAACAATTCGAAAGTACTATGAAATTAAGTGGGAAAAGTTTGAAAGTATTTTATTAGAGAGCTAATTTTGTTTGATACAGCGCTCAACTTCCACCTTAAAGGCATGGGTTGGCTGTGGGCTTGTTGTATTAAGCCTTTTACTTCAAAAAACCACAAGAGAAAAAAATCTAATGGCATTAAGTCCCATCATGTCATGCAATTAAGGAACAAAAAACTGAATTATCATGTCTCGATAGCGAGTAACATTAGCTGTTATGGCCTGACTATCAGGATTTTCAAAGAAAAATGGTCCGATAATGCTTTCAGCCTAAAATTCGGCCAAACAATGACTCATTGCAGATGTCTTTGTTTCTCAACTCGTGAGATGAACTTCAAATGTAAAATTTTTGACAATTAAAGATACCATCACGATGAAGATGACCCACTCACACCACTCGTTGTTCCATAATCCATTTAACGAACTGATTGAATTTCTGTACAGTCAGAGCAAGCTTGACAGTAAAACGCGGTGGCAACCAATGTTTAGGAAAAGATTCAACAATGCAACCTCATGCATTGTACTTAGGCCTGTTTGAGTTCTATCATTTGGCATATATTTTGAGCTATAATATTATTCAGGCATCGGGAGGGGCTTTGGCAAGGTAACCCTGGGTAGCTAATTTCACCAAAATACATCACTATCTTTCCTCTCCTTATATATATATTATCTTATACACACAATTTTTTTACAGCGGTCTCTCCGCTTATAAGGAATAGAAATTAGTCATAATTAAGTGTTTGTGTATAATGAATAAATATTAAGACATAGCATTAGGGACAAATCGAAGTGAATAAAAAATGAATTAAGTGAGACAATTGGTTTATGTAACGATATCTCGAAACAAGAACTTGGAAACCGATCGGCGTGTACCCCGGCTTAGAAAACATTGTTAAAAAGGTATCCAATATTTATTGATTGCAAGTTTCCTTAATAAATCAATAAGTCTTGGAATTAATAAATAATTTAAAAAATTGGCCCAATTTAAACACAGCAATATAAAAGTCTGCGAATGCTATTAACTGATTATCAGCATATAAGGAGTCAATTTAAACATGGATGGTTTAATAACGAGGTCTTTCACGACACAATATTAAAAATTACTAAATAATATTGTCCCTTAATGTAATATACTCACATTACAAGGACATGTATGATTCATAGTTATTTGGCGGCATTTTAGTGAAATTAAGGAACCAGGGTTGCTTTGCCAAAGTCTATTCCAATGACCGAAAATGCCCGAATCGCAGCCAATTTAGTTGTTTTAATTAAAACTGTATGCCAAATGATAGATCTCAAAGAGGCCTAAACATAATACATGGAGTTGCATGGCTGAATCCTGTCCCAAACATGGATTTCCACCGGTTTTTTATGTCAATTTTCATCAATGAAGATAACACCTTGAAATGTGTCAAATGATAGAGCTCGAAGAGCCTAAATAGAATATATAGGGTTACCTTGTCTACTTCTGTCCCAAACATGGGTTGTGACTCATTTAATAAAAATTTGCCCTAAGAACGAGTGGTAACCCAAGGTTAAGACAGGATTTGTCTTATTTATTCTTGTTAGCCTTTCAAGCTCTGTTGTTTGGCACACATTTCAAGCCTAAATACATGTTAATAAGAAATGACCAAAGAAACCGGTGGCAATCCATTTTTTGGGACAGGTTTTCGTCAATGCAACCAAATATATTATAAAGGGTGTTTTTTTAGAGATATAGAGCTTCGAATTGAAATAAAACACAAGAAAATCGTTTTAATGTCCATCAATTTGGCTTTATTGGAAGGACAATTTTATGCCATTAATGTTTAAATATGATTTCGGGCATGTGGCCACCGCGGCTGGCTCGAATAAAGCCAATTCTACAGGTCCAATTTTGAACCACTTTTTCGAGCATATGGAGCCGTATGTCGGCAATAACGCCACGAATGTTGGCTTCCAAGTCCCCTAACGTTTCTGGTTTGTTGGCGTAGACGAGCGACTTCACATATCCCCAAAGAAAGTAATCCAATGGTGTCAAATCACACGATCTTGGTGGCCAATTGACAGGTCCATTCCGCGAAATTATGCGCTCATCGAATGTTTCCTTCAATAAATCGATTGTGACGTGCGCTGTGTGGCATGTAGCGCCGTCTTGTTGGAACCACAACTCATCCACATTCATGCCATCCAATTCGGGAACAAAATAGTCGGTTATCATGGCTCTATACCGGTCTCCATTAACGGTAACTGACTCTCCAGCATTATTTCGGAAGAAGTATGGCCCAATGACTCCACCAGCCCATAGAGCACACCAAACAGTCAGTTTTTGTGGATGTAATGGCGTCTCAAAGGTCTCATGTGGATTCTCTTCACTCCAAATGCGGCAATTTTGCTTGTTGACGTAGCCATTCAACCAAAAATGAGCCTCATCACTGAACAAAATTTTGCGATGAAAATCAGCATCGAGATCAATCTCATTTTCGGCCCATACACCAAAATCACGACGCATTGCATGGTCTCGCGGCTTTAATTCTTGCACAAGCTGGATCTTGTAAGGTCGCAAGCCAAGATCTTTGCGCAAAATCTTCCATAAAGTTGATGGACAAAGCTCCAATTGCTGTGCACGGTGGCGAATCGATTCATTCGGGTCCTCTTCAACATTTTGCTCTACAGCGGCAATTGTTTCTTCGATGCGCACTGTTCGACGTCTCTGCGGATGCGTATTATCACATAGAGTAAACGTAGTGCGAAAACGATCCATGAATAACCGAATTAATTGCTCTGACGATTATGTCGACCATAAAATGGACGGAGCTTGCGGTAAACTTCGCGAACTGAACCATTATTTTCGAAATAAATTTGCACGATTTGCAAGCGTTGTTCTTTTGTCAACCTGTTCATGATGAAATGGCAAACCAAACTGAACATAAATGACATTAGAGTTGCCAGATTTGACCATAAAATGCCAGTTTTATCTCTATTCGAAAAACAAACCTCTAAAAAAACACCCTTTATTTAGATCTCTTCAGGTTCTATCATCTGGTATACACTTTGAAGTGCAATGTTAGACAGTCTTAAATAAAACAACCAAATTGGGTAAAATTCGGTTATTTTCGTATATCGGGACAGACTTTGGCAAGACAACTCTGGTTGGTTAGTTTCACCAAAATGCGTTAAATTCTTTTCCGTATTTCTTACCCTGTAATATTATACACTCGACTTTTTTACAGCGGGCTCTAGGACTAAACAGCACAACAGAAGAATCAGATACAGCAAATAAATTAAATAAGGTAGGAGAAAACTTACTCACAAAACGATTGGGTAGTTCGATTTCAAAATCGCAAGACCAAGTTTAAAAATTTAAACATTAGTTTATTTCAATAGAGAGACAGTCAACAGAGTTACCCACCAGATTTCATGTTTAGAAATGTTTTCTGAACTTTTTGAAAGACTAGATCCAAGAGGAAATATTTTTTACCAAGTAAAGAATTGAATAGCCACTTTTTGGAGCATAATGTCAACAGCTGTTAACATCAAAACAGCTGAAGCTCAATCTATACACAATAGTAATTTTTCCATTTTCAAAAAAAAAGTTGAAGTTGTAACTAATTGCCAATTCCAATTCATTCATAAATTTCAATGCTGTTTGTTGTCAATTAAGTTTTAAGACCGGATTTCGACTACGTTTTGCGTTGATTTTAAAGTACAATGAATGATTTAATTTTGTGCTGCTTAAAAATGTATTTATTTACAAAAAAACTTAAGGTTAAATTGTGGTTTTTAACACATTTAAATCTAAGATAACTAGTTATTTTATGACGCAATGATTAAAAAAATAATAAGCATTGAAACAACTGTTGCTTTTTGTAGAAGCTTCAACGATGCCATCTTTTTTTTGTTATAAAATTTAATATAGCAATTACTAAAATAACTATCGATCCCAATCAAATTACAGGAATCACAAAATCATCATTTTATATAGCAAATTGATTTCACCGCAAAGCGCCATGACTCACATCCGATTTATAAGAAACTTGTTTTAGTTGTCGCATCGCTTTGGGTCGCGCTTAATAAGCGGGTGTTTGACTCATCTTAAGGTGTTGCCACGATTTCATTCATTCAACTAAACGCTCTCGTAAGCCACAAAAAAGCGGCGCATAATTTGATTAAAAGTGCCAACTTTTGATGTTAAAAGATAATTTATGATTTCCGCTTCATTAATTGAAATGCAAATTAGTTGTTTATACTAAAGTATATGTTTATCGGCGACAGCTGTGCTTTCGATTTTGAGCTACGATAATTTATGCAAAAAAATAGGGGACTACATTTATAATTTATGCAATTAAAAATATGTCAATAAGCATGATATGGGTATTTAATTAAAATTTAAAGCAGTCAGATTGCCTAAAATTTTAATAACCTAATGCTTAAATCTTAATCTAAGCGGTTATCTGTAAAGATCTGCGCCATGGTTTCGTTAATTTTACATCAAACAAGAAACGAGAACACAAACAAAAATGATCCTAATCTCAAAACTATTTCATTTGTTAAACAAGTTTTATTTCAATACTACTACTACTTATGTACATATATTGTAGCGTAATCTTATAAAATACATAAAAATAAAAAATAAAATCAAACATTAAGCTTCATGCAGGAAATGATTTTGCATAGACCAAACATCAAAGACCAAAAATGGTACGTACCAGCAGTGCAAGCAACAAGTTTTTACAACGTGCCATATCTTGCAAAGTAAAGAAACTCTAAAGTAGTGGCTGCAATTTTTATATAGAATTGTTAAATATTTGACAGTTTTACGAAATCGGTTTTTGAAAATGAGCAGTTATCGAATACTTAGAGATTGAATGACTTCTTAACGTTTTGATACAAAGTTTTTTATGAAAATAATGTTAATGACCTTAAATGTTCATGGCCCAACATAAGAGTTTGTTAAATTATCTTTTATTCGATACCCTTATCTCTAAGTTCATTTATGGGCTCCTAACTCGGATTTCTGTATGATAGTAATGAAGCAGGTGAGCATTTTAGCTATGTAAATTTATTATCGTTTATATTGATATGCAATTTAGCTAACATTTATACGAATCAAAAAATCTAAGAATAGCGTGAAAATAGCGCCGCTTTTTTTTATGAAATTATGTATTACATATATTCAAATTGTTTTACCGCATCTGCCTATGATATATTGTATTACGGGCATAGCACAGATAACGAAAATATAAATGCCAGACGTCCACTCTGCTGCATTTTCAAACTAAAATTTTTAATAAAAAAAAATCTATGAAATAATTTGATCGTTTTTTTCTTAAGAATTTCGTTGTTTTCTGTGTTGCCCTCAGATGTAAAAATACAAGAGGCAGACATGTAGGTCTTTGCTTTTTCGAAATATATGGGATTGTGTATGTTAAAATCGTCGATTTTACTCAACTTTATATATTTATTTTAAAGACACAAAAATTTTCCGAATATTTTTATCTATGTAAATGTAAAGCTAAAACTTTTTCTTTTCGCTTTTTGCCTATTCCAGTACCAAAAGAAAAAACATTTTCTAAAAATCACAGTTGCAAAAGCAAGATCGTGTCAGATTTGCTATGGAATGTCTAATATACAGGAAAATAATATTAGTGACCGCAAAAATGTAATAGTAAATTTTGCATAGCAAAATTTTTACGGGTTTAGTTTTATATAGATCCTCAATAATATACAGCCTAAGTGCTCAAAAACGTCTGCCTGTCAAGCAGATGCAATAAAGTACTCCCTTCTCACACAAAAATAATTAAATAGAAAATGTTAATACAAAGGTTGTGTAACGATCAAATCGATCATGTTCGAATTTTTGCCACACGCAACGAGTCAAACTCGGACAGCTCGATTCGTTCAACTCAGCTCATGTTCATGATCAGTTCGTTCGTTTTCCGTATCATACGACTGCAACTCACGAGTTTTGAGCTACTCGTTTCTTCGAGTTCCAACTTTTTTCCCTCTGTACTGCGCATCGTCATTTTAATTTCTTTTCTTCAAACGACATGTACGTGAACGAGATGTACGAATTTGGTTGAGAGCTGAAATTTAGTGAAAAGCTCGTGAGTTTTAAGTTTTTTCGAACGAGTTTGGCACGTTGCACAGCCTCAGTAAGTACAGAGAAGTAATTTCGATGCACTTGTACTACTCTGGCTCTATGTCCGATAATTATAAAACGAGACCCCATTAGCTCAGATATTATTAGTATATTTTCATATTCTAATCAATTACCGATCCTTAGAAACAAATTTTATTGTGTATACATATGCAACATGTTTGAAGAAAATATTATTGGTTCAATAATATACACGGTAATAATTACAAAATTATATCTTGGTCAAAATAAATATTTCCTTGCCTTTGAATGTGCAAGAAAAATCTGCGTAGTCGGGTAATCGAATAATCGAGTTATGATTTCATTCAGTCATGATAACTCTGAATGCAACGCAAACAGCTAACATTCCCTCAACGATCAATTAATTTCACTAAAATGTGCTATTAATTTGCATGTTGTTGTTGGTTGTTAAAATTGTTGTTTTTCTATTTTTTATGTTTTTGCGGTTTTTTTATTATATTGCGCTACAACTCAAGCTTTAATGCATTTATGGCATGGTTTGGCATCAAATTTACCAAACCAAACTGTTGGGCGCCTGCATTATGTTCATTCTACACTGACGTTCTGTGCCATAATTGGAATTCGCCAGCACTGCAAGCGATTCCAAAATGTTACAAATTGTTTGTCTAATTGATGAGTAGGTAACATAGAAATAACATGGGCCAGTTTGATTTTTATATTTTTATGAGTTTAACAGGTATTCCTGGACGATATGGTAAGTTAAATGTTACTTAGTATGGTTTACTTTCTTCGAAAATTTTAGTTAAAGTGTTAGCATTTGTGAATCGTAACTATCGGAAATTATTACACTTTTGTCATAATCATAAAAGCCACTGAAAATCAAAGTGCTATAAGTAATTTTTAAATTCATTTTTGAAAATTGCAATCGTTAAAATTATCAAGAACTCAAAAATTTGTGCAAAACAAAAATTTCGATTTTTCTTGGTTTCACAACGATAATCTCTACACCTGAAAACACTTTATCTGGGGCACTTTGAAAGCTTTTTAACAAAAAAATATATCTGCGCATGCGCAAAGTGAGATTTTGATTCATTGCGCGATTATGTGTGCGCACGCAGTTTATCTTCCAGCACGAAACCTAAATGACAGCAGCAGCAGTAGAAGTAACAGCTAAAGTATTTACCAATGACAAACCTTTTTACATCTTATTGTTAATAAAATATTGCAAAAACAAACACAAAAAAAAATAAAAATTAAATTGCACACACAAAGGACTTTTCAATGAGTATCGCGTGATTTTCTGCCGTAGATTCTCAAGTCAACACAGAATATCAGAAAATCGAAAAAAAATTCCCTAATAAATTTCTGCATCTTCAATCTCTGAAGTGCAGCCAGCACCATCTTACACCAACCACCGCCATAATAAGAAACAGAAGCAGTAGCTCTTCATCTGCCGCATCGTGTAACCGCAGGAAATATTGAACTTGCAACATTTATGGTTACTGTGGCAGCTACTGCAACATCGCATTTCATTTCATGCTATTCACTGTATGAATTACAAAATAAAAAATAAAAGAGAAAACCATCCTTTAGATATACGAACAATTTTCATTGACCAAAATGAGTTCACAAATCCGACACATTTGTGCACATAATCCTTTGGCTCTCTATTTGGTTATGATACCTACAGTAGGGTGGCTCTTGTTTAAAATTTCTTAAATTAAGCTATTACAATTGATGGATCTCTTTTGAAAATAAGCTTACTATTCTTTTTTTTTAAAGAAAATGAGCTATAAGCGAAAAAACGTTTGAATGTCAATCACCAATCGGTCACCAATTAAACAAAGCTAACACTTAAAATGCATTAACTTTCTAATGAAATTTTTACGCTTTGAATTTTTTTTGCTATTTTACACTTAGGCGCCACCTATCAACTATTCCCAATCATACACTTAGGGAAAATTGACTTCAAACTTTTATTTTTGACTTAAGGCCGCATATTTTGAAGTTGACAATAGTAAAAATAACATTTTTTTATTTATTTTTAACACAAACAACTTTAATTTTATTTTAAATTTGAAAAGCATTAAAAATAAAATTGCATTACATCAAGTATCATTAGCCAAGTTGAATGGAAGGATATCCCAGTTTTCTCAAAATAGTCTTTTTGGGAAAAAGCTTATGACTTTTTAAATGGTAAAAAATTAAATTTTTCTGAGGAAAAAATTTTATGACCTTTTTTATGTTCATTAAAAAAAATGGCAGTACATGCAACAAAAATCATCCATTTACAGGTTTTGACATGAAATTTTGGGCTTAATGGACCACTTGGCAACCCTGATGACAACTTATTTTAATGTTTGGGCATTTTAATTGAGGCACATTTATTGATGATAAATTTCAAGTAACGATGCTTCCAAAAAAAATTAAAAAAAAAAAAATTGTAAAAATCGAGGGACCAATCCTGCTAAGGGAAAAATGACGCTAAAATCAGAGATGCTAAAGCGAAATGGTGTCCGAATTGGCGTGTAATGCCCCATTGACAAAGCTAGAAAAGTTAAAAAAAATATTTTTGATCGAAAAAATAGAATATTAAATTTAGCATAACAAAATTTACATAATATTAGTCTCATACAGTGGCGGTCCCAAGGGGGGCTGAAGCCCGCATAACTCGTATATTAAGACTACAACGTACTAAAATAGTCATAGATCTTCATATTTACTGTTTTAAATATCTAAATTAATGTCAAAAAAAATCCTGAATGGATTTCATTTATTAAGGAAATATAAGATTAAATAAGATTTAGGTAGTAGTGGTAAAAAAGAAGAACTCTTTGCTACGACGTAGTCTAAAATTAAAATGAAAAATTAATAACAATACATATTTTCTAATAACTTTCTTATATTTTTATTTTAAAATTTATTTATTTTAAATTTTAAAATTAATGTAAGTTAAAAACATTTATTTTACTTAAATTTTAATTTAAGCATTTTTGACATTTCAACGCCGACATATATGGCTGGGAAAATCAACGGAGTTCAGGCTTTGATATCTGAAGACCAACCCTTAGCATTTTACACCCATTGTTTCAGTCACGAGTACAACAATTGAAAGATAAAATTTCCGAACGGAGTCCAGAAACAAAAAAAAATTGTTTAAAAACATTGTTTGCGATCAGATGGGTAGAAAGGCATGAATGCGTTGATACTTTCAGTGAATTGCTACTGTTTATCTCTGAAACATTAGAAGACTTAGAACAAAGCAAGGACACCGATTTATTGAATCGAAACTAGGCGAAGTTGGAGAAGTGGGCGGTGCATATTTTAACTTATTAATTCATTCGACCTTTTCGTCAATTTTGAATGGTTCCAATATTTTTCAACCTCTTAAATATTTTTTGAGTTTTTCAACCGCTTTCAATATGTTTCAACAATTTCCATATTTTTTCGCATTTTTCAAGTTTTTAACATTTTTCAACATTTTCCATATTTTTCGACGTTTTCAATTTCAATCAACTTACTTTAACGGTTTCCATATTTTTTAGTCTTTTAAGTCTTTTTCAACTGTTTCAACAGTTTTCGGCCTCTTTCAAACTTTTTACATTTTTTTCGACTTCAACCTCTTCAATTTTTTTTTACATTTTTTTAAAATGTACTTTCAATGCAGTGTAGCGTATGTGAGTTTCGGCCTGGCCAAAGATAGCACTTACTAGTTTTATTTTAATTTTTTTTTCTCTCTCAAATGTTTTAGAGCCGCAATATGTATACCACTCTTACTTGGATCATATGATTTCAGAACTAAAACCAAAATTCCTTAGAAGGCTTAATACCGGCAAATCACTCGAATGTGTCAGTTGACAAGATCGTGGAGGCTGCTCTCACTTACGAAAGTGATTTAAATTGCAGTAAAATTGAGCTCAAATCCGAAATTCAATTGTGGCACCAGTATTGTTGTAAGACCGATTTTAAAAATGCTTTGAATGCAATGGAAGCATTGACCATTATCAAAAGCAAAAAAATGGAATCGTTCTTCCCAAACATCACAATTTTACTACAAATATTTTCCACGATTCCAGTGACTTCGGCAACATCAGAACGAAGTTTTTCTGTGTTAAAAGGATTGAAATCGTATTTAAGATCTACAATGAAAGAAGACCGCTTGAATGGATTGGCTCTGGGAAATATTAATAAAGAAATCGATATCTGCTCAGATGAAATCGTAGAATTATTTTGCCAGAAGAAACCTCGCCGTCTTGACACCCTCGACTGGACTACTGATCAGATAAAAAAGATCTCTATGTTTTATAAGGGCTAAATTTAACCTTTTCATTTTTGTTATATACCAAAATTCAATCAATGTGCGTTTTCACTAAAAAAAAAATGTCCGTGAAGAGAATCCTAGGTCCGCCACTGGTCTCATATATATGTATATATTCTTAAAAGCTCAAAAACGTCAGCCCTCGAAAAAGCAGCGCTAAAATTATCTGCCTCCTCGATTTTTGTGTTTTTAAAAGTAAAGCAACCAGCCAGCCAAGAGACAGATTCGATAAAATGATTGAGTACTCCATTTTTTTTAACTTGTTTGTAATATTGCAATTTTCAAATGCTGCAAAAACTAAGTGGCAGAAGTTGCTCCTTTCGTTCTTTATGACATAATCTTTATAATAATCGCAATCTGCCTGACTATAAAATCACTTAAGTTTGTATATATCATAAAAAAATGACAAAAAACTTAACTCAAAAATAGAAACTCAGCAATAGAAACGTCTGCCTCTTGTAATCTGTTTTTTTTGTGTAGACACATTTTTTAGTATAAAAGGCAGACGCGATAAAATTGCTTAGGATAACTTTTTTTTTAAGTTTCGAAGGGCTCTCAATTAATAACGCAAAGACAACGCAGTGGCAAATATTGTTCGTAAGGACTGTACCGAAAAGAATCTGCACACTTTCAAACAAATTTTTTTTCGCTAGGGTATGGCTTTCAAATAGCGGAAGCACCGTTAGAAAGCATTATAAGTTGTGTATTTATTATTTTTACTATCTTTGATATCATTATGATAGTTGTCGCTATGCCACGCATTGAAAAGCAGGTCCGCAAAGAAAGTGTGCACTGTACTAAAAAAAATATTTCAAAGAATTGAAGAAGAACTGGCTTGGGTGCAAAATTTAATCAAAGGAATCAAACAAAAGATTAGACTCAAATTAAGGGAATCATTTTATTTATAAATTTTATTAAAAAACTAATTTAAATTTTATTTTTTTTTTATCAGCATCAAAAAGTTTCAGGAAGAAATTAATGAAATTAAGATGTGCCGTTTCTTTTCGGTACAGTCCTTAGTATTATTTATATTACTTAGAGCTTAATTCTTTACAACCTCTGCCGAACAATATAGTCGAAGAAATCGAAGAAGAAGCCGAAAAAATTTCGGCCAACGGCTCCTTAGCTATCAGTTTTAAGTTGTGTCTGGGATTATTCAAGGCTGACAGGTCAAAGTAAAAAATACCGCTTTATAGCAAACTATTGGAAGGTGAACGTGAGAGATTTTCTTTCTTTTTCTTTTTCGATTGTCTTAGTATATTGGTGGTTACCTTCATGGACGATACAAGTCAGAATTTGAAATAGATTTTGAGCCACCCAATGCAAAGTTAATGCACTCAGGGAAAAAGTCAAAGATATTATGTGTGGTTCAACAATAAACGCTTATGATTTAGCGCCAAAGCCAAAAATGTAAATAAGGTCCAGCTCATCTTGTGTGATTTTTGTTTATTTTTATGCAGAGACTGATAGAAAAGTAAGGTTTTTTTTATTGTTTTATTTGGTTACTAACCGATTGCCAAATTTAAAGAATGTTTTAAGTAATATTTACGTATTTTCAAAAAACCCAACAAACTTTGTGCATGTCTAAACCAAAGTTAGTGAGTCAGTGTTTACTTTAGTTTTCGATGGCTTATAGCACTTACAGTGTCATAAATCTTTTGAAGTTTTTATTTTTTTTTTAACGACCATTTCGATACTTTTTCAGCGTTATATAATGTTATGGATTGTTTACAAGTTTTGATTATGAATACTCTAGTTATAATCATTAGACATTCAAAAAATCAATGAAATATTCTCCAAGAGCTATGTTGTCTGTTGCTTTTGGTAGTCAATTCGGCATTATATCTTTGAACCTTTCCGTAACTAAAGCGGTATTGGTGAAATTTTTTGGATAGTTTAACTTAAACATTTTAATACCAAAAAAGTAATTTAAAGAGAAATGGGAAACTCTATTGCAAACATTTAGAGCAAATCAGTTCAATTCCAAAGCATGAGGCACAAACCATGATTTACGATGGAAGGCATTAAACATTCACATTACACCAAACGAATTAGCGCTAACATGAATTTGTACTAAATTTTTCGCGTCTTTTGCGAGCGGTCCCAAATGTGTCTTTAATGTCAGAATATTCATGCAGTGTTCGCCTTTTTGGCACACAACTGCAACCCATACGAAAAAAGAAATTTGTTTCTGCACAACTGGCTATTTTGGGGCCACCTGCTTGAGTAACCTGATGATGAGCTTTTAGGAATGGAACTCTACTAAGATCGGCAATTGTATTTTCCTGAAGTACAACAACAAAACAATAGTAACAGCAATAATAACAACAACACAAATACACTTAAGCTCTTCTTTAAGCATCCTTAATGGGTATCACGACCTTACTTAGCATGACGACTAGTGTGAATCTGTTGCCGCATCGCACCGCACCGCACCACATTGCACCATTACAATGAACATCTAAATGTGCGTTTAATTTATGGTGTGCTACCTTTTGTCGCCTCTCGCTTTTGGTCAATTTCCAACAAAGGTGCCAACTTTCGTTTCATGAGTATCATCTCCATTTGGTGGATATTTACAAGAAACATTCTGTGCGTGTCTATAGCCGCTTTATTTTAAATATATAGTCGGTACGTATGCGCTTATAGCTCGCTGAGTCTTTTTTTGTTACCCAAAATGATGAATGTTCTTGAATTATTTAACACCAGTTATACTTTGTGCATGATTATGTGAAAAATTTATATTTGGTATGGGTCGTAGGCCTACATGTTATATATATCTTCAAAATCAGAATCAAGGTAGCATTTAAGTATTGAAAAAACAATTTTTCTTCAAGTTATTGCTTGTCAGATAATTTACTTAGTTTCGATAATTCTTTAGTAGCCTACCAAAAATGAAGAGCGTCGTCCAACATAAACGGGTTTTGAATTACAAAGGCTTACTTCTATATCACAAGCCTCTAAGACAACTTTGGATTTTGGTGGCACTGCTGGAGATTTATGGACCAAACCTTGCATTTATTCGATACCGATTGACCTTTTTTCTATGACTTTTTGAAACTAAATAACTTGTTCATGGCAATTACCTGATCTCTAAGGCAAATATTCTACCTAGTTCTTCTTCTCGTACATGGCGACAATCAAATTAATATTCACATAATTAACGTTGTCAGTCATTATATCGATTTATTCAAGTCAAAGCATCTTCCCTTAGCTACGCTGTGTCAGTCAACGACAACGAATCTCAAAATCATTGAGTCAGACATGAATTCAGTTTTTCTGTAATAATTTGAAACTTGGCTTACAAGGAGCGCTCTGTTGGACAATTAACAAATGTTTGCTAACAATTGTTGTCGCAAATGAAAGCTTGGTGACCTAGAACCATTTCCAACATTAAAGTTCTCACCAGATGCCGCCAAAATCTTATTTCCATTTAAATCAAGCACCAACTGAAGTCAGCCGGAAATACGTCAATCGGGGAAATTTTAAAGAGAATTGATGGCAATCGCTATTGATTGTGAACGTTGAAAGAGTTTTGTGGAGACTTCATGCCCCGTCAGGAGATAGAGGACACATTACTGTACAACGTACTCTATCACCGCTGAGAGCATATGGCATCCACAAAACTTTTCCGATGTGCAAGGTCAACTAACTTCGATTCTCCCAAATATGACATCGATTTATCAACATTATGTTTCAAAAATCACTTCCAAGAGGACTTTCGGGCGCATTCCTTACTAACTACTCTGAGGATTGCACTTCATTTTATCCAATGTATTTACATTTCGGACTTTTCAAAGCCATACAGAAAATCTGGCTCGGTAGTCGGCTCAAAAATATTAAATTGGAACTCATTGATTAGATGAATTTATTGACAACTTCGAGATGTTCGCTGCAGGTCTAATAACTCTTGGCTTGGTCTACAATACTTCTAAGGAAATTGTTTGTTCAGTATTATCAAAAATAGAATTGGTGACAGCGGACAATCTTGACGTATAGCAGACGTGGATAAAAATGTAGCAGAAAGTTTGCATATACTATATGTAACGTTCTACAATTGAAGTCCTCGTATTGATCCTCGATAAGTTTAACGATTTTTGATACTTAACCACGTCGATCTTGTACATTTCAGTTGCAATATCGGTCGATGCTACTAAGGTTTTAAGGTAAAAGGTAATCGATTTGGTTTAATGGAAAAACTTCGACTCATTTTCCTGCTCCACAATAATGCCAAGGGTGTGCATGTGTCATTTTTGGGTGGAAACCAATTTGATATTTTCAGATATGATATTTTCAGATGGCCTGGCGCCATCTCGCTGATTCTGGTGTGGAGGATCGTTACTATTTATAATAATCTCCTTGTAGCTCTGACGCAACGATTAGTGAGCATGAGCAATTTTTTTTAAATTTTTGAATATACATTGTACTTAACTTCAAAGGAGGATTCTGTTCAATGTTTAAGCAAATGGGAATGTTGACGACATTTGATATTTGCTAATGAAGACGGAATATTCGATGCGATTTTACTTAAAAAAACAGAGTATTGGGAATACTGACTATGTCGAGGTTAATGGGTGATTGTTACTGAAAAAAGTACTATGTTCCCGTTTTTTATTAATTGATGAACAGACAACAACAGACAAAGCTAGTTGTTTATATACAATACTCTGGCCTTCAAGATCAAAGATCAACTTCTAGGCACATAGGATTTTTTCGATTTTCCTTCTTCGGAAGTAAGGTAAAAAAAATGCTTATAATTTTCGATCTAATAAAAATTGCGCAAAAGTTTGTTTTTGTTTTGAGATACTAACAAACATTACCTCACGCGAATCGAAGACGTCGTGCCAAGCTGACTTAAAATGAGCTTTCAAAAACCTTTCCACCAAATGCGTGTTGAAACTTATATATATATATTTTGTTTTTGTTTGCTTTTCACACTATTGCTCCAAATATTTGAACGAAACAAATGCATTTCAGAAAACCTTTATAAATCAACAAAAACGACTTGAACTCTGCTCATATGTTCCATACGTACTAATGATATGCAAAGGTCAGCCAGCCACATTTGCAATAAAATCGGCAACATAAAAGCCAAACTTTCGTATCTACAATTGTAATAAAAATAATGAAACGGGAGGTGGAATCAGACTCAAGGTAAGAAAATACAAAAGCCACAAACAACTCCATATTGAAGTTGTAATAATGAGATTTGATTGCATGCCAAAGAATAGCGGCGCACTAACTCAGCCTAAAGCTTACAGTCTGTTTAAAGTAAACGAACCAAAAGTGCAAAAACTACGCCATAAATACAAGAGAAATAGCTAGGAAAAAGCGCTTGTAATGCGTAATAAAGACGTAACTGAAATTATATGTTTGGCCCAAAAGGCAAAAAGTAAAAAAAAATATTTGAAAATTCATTTTGGTCATAAAAACTCGATAGTTGTTATGGGTACCTGCAAGTAGAGTGTGCAGCTGAGCTGGGAGATACTGAATTCGTATGCAAATCCAGTTTAAGGAATTTCTTCTTTTTTTGTTTTTCTTGGTGGCTCAGCATAACCACCCACAATAGGAAAACCAGATCTAAAGAACTAAAATTGAACCTTCCGTAAATGCAAGAGGAAACAAGCGCAATTAACTGTATGGCAGACAAACGGTTAACTAACCGAATAACATGCGAGCAAACAATGACCATAAAAGCAGTGGCCGCTGTATGTAGTAGTATGGTAAACGCATTGGAAGCAGAAGTTTACACTGAGAGAAGTTCTACTGCAGGCATAAATAGTTTGATGACAAAAACTGCGTATGCAGAATTATCAGCGAGCCTTGTATAAGAAAAATTAAGTGATCGTGAAGTAGAGCCAGATTGCTGGTGTAAAAATTATTTTTGGCACTTTTATAAACAATAGGTACCCAACCTCAATTGAAAGATAAATTCTATTGCTTAAACTTTTTCTCTGAAAATAATTTTATATTTGCACAGGCCAAAATATGGACGAACATTTTAATATGCTTGAGGCACACTGTACTAAACAGTTAGTTCAATAAAATAACTCAAATTATTTGCTGTTTCGATACACCACAAAAAAAATTACCCTTCGGCGAGCTTGTGCACAGGCCAAAATATGGACGAACATTTTAATATGTCTCAGGCACACTGTACTAAACAGCTAGCTCAGTAAAACAACTTAATTATTTGCTGTTTCGATACACCACAAAAAAAATTACTCTTCGGTGAGCTTACCGATCAAAAATTGCATTGCGCTTGTTACCTCGTTTTGACACGCCAAGGAAGCTGTCTACAAAGCGCAGGACAAGCAACATTTTTGTAACATCAAATGAATAACATAAAACAGAGACACAACAGAAACAACAATTTTAGCTTTGCTTTGTTTTACTTTTTGTTTGGGCTCGCAACAAATCTATGCAAACAGGTAAGCATATCAGGCATAAACATTCTCACTCAGCGGCCCAAAGGTCACTGATGATTCTATTTAGCAATGAATGAAATTAGTATGAATAGCTTTAGTGCTGTTTTATTATTTTATTGTAGTTTTTTTTAGTGTTATAATGCACTGAGCAGTAAGCTAGTTACAAAATCGAAACGGACGAAACGAAAAAAAGAAAGATATTCTGTTTTGTTAACCACAGAACAGAGCGATGGCATTTGGGTTTTATGGAAGTGTCCTGAATCGAGACTTGGAACTTATTTTTTAGAGGGCGAATGTGCTTTTTCTGTGGACAGCAATTTTCATGGACAGCAATTTACTAGAAAAAACAATAAAGTCTTAATAAGATCCACCGTTGGTTGGTGGTTCTCTTGACCTTGGAGCCTGCGGCTATAGCCAACTGTAGCCCTACCTGAAATTCAGCGCAGTGTATAGAGGATAGCTTTCTTATAAGTTTATTTTTTTAGAACACTAACAGGAGCAAACTCGCCAAGTGGCCGCTTTTGACGCGGCCAGGCCGTTAAGTGGAGGTAAAAACCATTAATTGGAGGTAAAATCCGTTAATTGGAGATAAAAGCCGTTAATTGGAGATAACTGCCTTCAAAGACTGTAAATTGGAGGTAAAATTGTCTTTATTCGAGAAAAAAAAGATCAAGTTTTTCCAAAAAATCTTTTCAAATAATATAAAATTTAGTTGTACCTGAACAGGAGATTTATGTGTTCTCTAGCCTTACAAGTTTGTGCGTGACAGCTTTTGAACATCGCAGAAATACACTGCTACCTATAACAATAAATTTATGAAAAATAGTTTTTACGGTGTATAATTTTTACATTCAAAGGAGAATAAAAAGCTGAGTAAAGTACCGACTCAACTGAAAATGGCAATAAAGAAAAAATTGACAGTGAAAAAAATGTTGCAGCTGAGTAAAAAAGTTCAATGCTTTGAGTTAGTAAGTAGCGTTGTTGTTGTTTTTATCGGAACTACTGCTGGCGTTGTCATCAACTTCATCAGCATTTCATTTATCATGCGTTACAGTTGCAATTACTATTAGAGAATTCCCCATTTGCTGGAATAAAAAAAAGCAGCCGTCTATGTTAAATTTTACTATCAAGTAAAATATCTTCTCTCACTAGAATCTGCACCCTCAAGCAGCGGCTGCAGCGCGAGCAGTAGCTATAACACAACATGGGCTGCCACTCGATGTCGCGAAAAATTAACATTTGATTACAGCGATTCCTCGAGCGATGTCGGTTCTGTTTCATTTTTTCTATATCAAATGGAAGAAAACGACAACTCTTCTATTTTTCACAGTAACATCCGCGTATGTTAATCAATTTTCTTGTCATTGCTGGTTTTGTTGTTATTACTCTTGTTATTGTTGTTGTTGTTGTTGTCGTCGTAGTCATCGATTTCTATGACAACTCCACATGGTGGTGCATCGCCGATAGCCGCCTGACTTTTGTTCTGTGACTTAGTTGACCAACATTCTTGCGCTTTGGCGACCACCATAGTGAAAGACGAGCGTTTGTTGCAGTGGCAACAAGTGTTCACTGCTACTTGCGGCACATTGTGCGGCTACACACATGCGCATTACTACCACTACTACTGGTTTCGCCGCCGCTGACATATGTGGTTGTGGCCCATGTCATTTATCTCGATCGGATTTATCTTTGATTAATTGTTGTCCATGTCCATGTCGAAATTATTGGTAGCTTCCAGTTTATGTGTTTTTTTTTTTAATACTAAGACGCTAAGTCACCTATTAGTAAAGTAAATATTCTGAATATTTGTATGTTTGTTTAACCCGCATCTGTGTTGGATTATAGGGAATTTATTGGTGCTTGCGTTCGTTTGTCACCGCTGCCAATTCGAGTAGCTCAATTATTCACAGCTTAAAAGCGGTTCGTAGAATTTGCTTAATACGCTTAATCTGATGCAAGATTTGTGAAAAGTATAAATCATATTCTATTTTTTTAAGCCCAACTGATTTTACTTTTTTTTTGAATAATCTTAACATAGTTGCTAAAGTTTTCCTAGCCTAGAAGCTTTGGGATACATTAAATATCTAAGGAACAGAAAATGTCACGATTGATTATTATTAAAACGGAACACCTAACATTAACGGCTACATAGTTTTAAACATTTCAGACTTATCCACATTTTTTGACGTTTTCAAAATTTTTTTACTTCTATAGATTTGGTCAATTTTTGATTTTTTCCACAATCTGCTACTTTTCAGCGCTGCTCGGATAATATTCAGTATTGGCATTTTCGGTATATTTGTACTTTTTTTAGTACATTTGCGTAGTGGTAAATCGTCGTGAGTACATTCGACAAGTTTTTAGTACATTCGGAACATTTGACCCATTTTCAGTACATTTTCGACTAGATCTAAAAATTACCAATAACTTTTGTAAATTTTGTGTAACTTTTTCTTGTTTATGTCGAAAAGTATATTCGGCAATAAAACATTATGTTTTATATCTACATTCGGTACAATTCCACAACCCAATTGCCATCACTGATACTAATGCTTAAAAGCAGACGTAGCTCCTATAGAAAAATATAAGTATCCTGGATCTGTTCCACCTTCTGAGTCAATGTAGTCATGTTCCAATGTTTATCTGTGGAAATAACGAATATGGAGAAGAGTGGATACAAAATTTGGTACACTGCTAACTTTAACAATTTAAGCTCGTGAAACTGGAAAAGGTGAATAGGTAGGTGAAGTACTTACTTACATAAGTCTAAATCTATATATTCAAAATTTCTAACTACATAATGACTTTAGAAAGCGTGGTCGCTAGTTACACTATGTATGATTTATCTACTATAGTGGGTGCACTATTTGAGTAAATGCGACAAATTATCACACCAGTACTAGAAATGATTCAAACGAGTACCAAAAGAAAAATGGGTGAGCTTGGACAAGGGGGGCGTAGCCCTTCTGATACATACAAAAACTTTATGATGAATGTAATGTTATCATATTTCACAAAAATACTAGAAATTATTCCTAAAAGTCCTAGAAAAAAAGGAGGCGGTATTACAAAAGTAATGCCATACCTACCTCTTTAGATAGCTAGCTACATAAACTTCTCGCAGTAATTTTAATAAACTGGGTCGGGAACCTCTGACGATACAAGAACGGAGTGGGATGGCATCTACTATACTCGTATAACAACCACAAAAATTTGATAAGCTATGATATGATAAGTAAACAATTCAAAGAAATTTCACCAAACGTGGTATGGAAACATTGTACCAAAAATGAAGTAAGGTTGAGATAGAGGGGCTATAGTCTCGATCTTCGATCTGAAAGGAGCCCCCAAAAAACGCTGAATCAAGCTATTAAGGTAGGGATAGAGATATTGCTAGCGTGCCGGACCTTAGCTCAACGTGGACCCCAACATGACAAGATGTGCAGATTTTGGTATGCTTTGTATTGACTCCCGTCAATATACATAAAATCTTACTGGGGGCCTTTTTCGGCATAACAATTTTGTGAGTTGAGTTTTTTAAAATATAATTAAATATTTTTATTTAATTTTGAGCCCTGGCCGAGAAATCTTAATACAGTGGTACCTTTGGGTAAATCCGTAAGCTTTTAGTAAAATAATAACGGGCATATAGTGAATCAAACATAGATTAGATTCTTTTATATATAGCAGAACAGAGTACCTCTACTACAAACTTCTCTCAAAGCCAGAAAGCCCTTTTAATGAAAATCTAAGGCTATGGGTATTTATTTTTGACCAGAAAAAAACCTTTTCGTTACTATAAATTTTCTGCGATATCTAAGCTGTACTGCTAGCTATCCTCAGAAGTGGAAAAGTGACGTTTGCTCCCTTTAAATCTAAGAATCGATATATCCTCATTGACATATCGTCGACCATTTACTATTTTTCTTTCATACAGAAATCATTGTATTGAAAAATTCATTAGTTTTAAGGACACAATATTCCATAATGACTTCTATGGTTGTGGCGATCAAAGGCCTGTCAAATACTTCCCTATCCTTCTCTACTCATCATATTTAACCGACATTGCTTTTAAATAACTCATTATATTCTAATTAAAAGTCAATGTCAAATCTATCAAATTATTTGATACCAAAATATTAACCTCTGCTGGATGAAAGAAGTCTTTCTATGCAAATAATAAAAGATCATATTTCATAGTTCCCAGTAATGTTGCAACTATCTATTGCCGCTGTTTAAATACATAAAATATTTAAATTGAAAATCACCAACAGCGGTGCTGTCAATAAAACTCCAATTTGTCGGTCTTAAAGCTATGACACAGCACACGCTGTTACGAGAAAAAAAAAGTTCTTTCCAAATCTAAACCACAACGTTAGGGCCAAGATCGATGTGAGGATACTCAAAGAAAAGCCAAGTGAAAGATAAATGCAAACGTCCAATCAATAATTCACATAAAGTTGTAAGCAGCACAGTTGGGGTTGAAAAAAAAAAATCCATAGATGCACAATTGCTAGAGAAGCTTATTTATTAAAGTCAAAGTCAAGTATGAAGTTTGGCCTAAAAAAAATAAACGAAGCTACAAAAAAACTTTACAATGAGCAGAAAATTGAACTCAATAACTGGAAATTGAAATATATTGAATGGCAATTCATACTACCAATAACAACAATTTGCCACAAAAAACAAATATCCTTGCACCTACCAGAAATGCGGCTTGTGGCTGGCCCTAACTAAACGCATAGTTGGATAGTCACGATTTTACCATATTATACTCTGAGCGTCCGTCCAATTGGTCAAAGAGTCATCTGTTGGTAGATTCATCCAAGGCACTACAATTACTTTTAAGTTAGTAATGTTGTTCTTGGCACTTCAATTTGAAGTATCAGACTCAATGATGAGTGAGTGCAGTACCAAAAGGATACCTTTTAGTACAAATCAACAGAATCTTGCTTAGCATTGTTATTTTGAATTGGTAGCTACTATATGTATATGTCTCGTTATTGCTTCATATTTGATGTTTTTATTTCAGTTTTTAAGTAACTATGGAAAATCATGTGCTTGGACAAAATCATGATTGACTTGCGGTGATCGTAGCAGATATCAACTGCTCTTATGCTACTGGTTTAATTAAAGCGAAATCTTAAATTTTGGGTAAAAGGGGGTTAAAAATAAATACAAAAATATCAAAAAAGTGTCGCTCGGATCTAGTTTCGGAGATCTGGATATAGCTTTTGTAAAAACTATTATAATTTGGAAACCTCTGTATGGATATAAAAATATGGGAGTCATAAGAAAGATCATTTAATGAGCTTCAATAATGGTTAGTAAAGCTTGGAAGTTTAAACTATCATTTTGGATGACGTCTTTTCAAAAATTTTGGAAATCTTTTTTTTAATGACCTATTTTAATGACCTACAACTTGCTTAGCATGTTAAGAAAGCTTCATTTATTCCCTTTAATATGTTAAATAGGTTGTTCTTAAATTTTTTATATTTACCCCCACTTTTTTCCGGAAAACCAAAAAACTTGTTCAATAAATTTTTATGAAAAGTATGTAACTATTTATGAACCAAAACAAGCAAAAACCAACATTAACAATAAGTACAACCACAATAACAATTGTTATAAGACGATTCTCATTATAAAACTTAAAATTTTTTGATAAAAATTTTTCGTCTGCGGCGCTTCTTTTTCCCAACACAACTCTATCATTTCAACAAATTATGAATTTATATAGTAAGGTTAGCATTATAAAGCTTAAAAATTCATGAAAAATTTGTTCAACATTAGAATGTTAGCGAAGCTGGTGTTAGACATAATATAGTAAACCGCAACCAAAGCACGCCACGAAGCGATTTGTGCTGGACATATTGAAGGATGTAAGCCTTGAGCGGCGGCCGAAGGCCGCCCACTTATCTTAGCTGTTATTTTCAGTTACTGTGGCTAGCGAAGCCGGTGTTGGATATATTATAGGATGTAAGCGATTTTCAAGCTAAAAAAATATGAAGGAGACCTTTCCGCTTCCAACAAATGTATATACGTATTCTTGATTAACTGCACAACATACTTGAGATTCAAGAAAATTGGGAGTGATGCCGTTAAAGTAAATAATAAACATAAAATCCACCAAATTGATTACGATTTTTCGATAAAAATAGCTTAAATAAAAAAACCATGCAAATGGTAAATCATTTTAAAGCAAAAGAATTCAGCTTTCTTAGCATGCTAAAAAAGTATAGGATGTTAACACGTTTTTTGGAATAAAGAACGATTTTTTGAAGAAAAAAAATTGGAAAAAATTTCAGAAAAATCGTCATATCACCAAAATTATAGTTTCGATTTCAAAACTCTGCTTGCCGTTATTGTGGGATATAAGACTATCTTCCTTTCCCTTCTAAGGCGAACTCATCGTTTTTGCAAAAGCTATATCCGGAACTTCTGATGGCTACTTATATCTCCGTAGCTAGATCCGAGCGGCAATTTTTTTCATATTATTTATTTACATTTAACACCCTTGGTTAATGGAGAATGTCGGCTCAAGTAAACCTGTACCAAAATTTTATAAGGTGTAATGAATACATTGATAGATAGCCACTTACCAACAAACAGCCATTCCAGTAAGCAAAGTCTAGTCAAGTGGTTTAACGCATGGCCTCATGGTTCAAAATGCATTGGATCAATGCTTGGTCGTTATCAAATTATTATTTATTTTAACTTGAGTTTATTTTTTTATTTATTAAAAAATATAAGAACTTCCATACTCGATACGAGTGATTTTTAGCCGCGCGAACTGGACGACTCGTTGTCGGGCTCCCAGGGCTTGCAAAAATTGCTGCTATTCACGAAGTGTTTTTCGAAAATCTCTGCAAACATTGAATAGTGCCGTGTTGTAAAAATTCATGAAATTTTATTTCAAATAACGATTGAGAAAAACACAATATTTATATTTACAATACACCCAAACACTTGAAAATTACAAAAAAGTTTTTCTGTTTAAAATATCCAAACAAAGAACAATTTGTACAATTGTAAACAGCTGATTGCAAGCTCACGTGCAGGGTTGCCACTGTGCCCAAAAGCTTACGAAACCGGTTTTTTTAAACTGCTCACATTGTGAATGAAGTGAATGAAAAAATTTTACTGCATGACAACGATTTGAAAATTTAGTCTCTGAAGGAAAATCGCTGGATTTTCTAATGATACAGGGGTATTTTGTTCAGTGTTTATGCTTCAGTCATGAATGAATTTTCAGTACACTTGGCGCATTTTTTACTCGATGCGATTTTATCTGCAAGTTGATAGTTTGGAAGAAAAAAGTGATTGATGCCGAAATTTCGACCAATAATATTTATATTACTAACGCAAAAACTTTTTCCGAAAATTTTTAAAATTCAAAATATTCTTAAAAATGCATCCATACCATGAGCATTTCTTCTTAAATTTTTTTTTATTTTATTTTCAATATTTTATAAAAACTTTACGTTGCGAACGCCAAATCCAACTCGGCATTGTAGGTAAAGTAATTGTTTTAACGAAATTTTTAAACTAAGTTAAGTAGGCCTTTTCATCAGAAAAACTACAATAAACGAGTGAGGTGGCGCACTTAACAAAGAAGAACCGAGATATGTAAAGATCAATATATTGACAGCAATAAGTTTAGTCTTTCAATATGTTTCGAGACGCAACTATAAAGCTGTCACACTCTGGCATTGCAGACATTTTTAAGGTCGTATTAGCATGCAGTGGCGTCAAATCAGTAGGGCTGGGGATGGGAATGCCTCCCCCCAAGGATCCGATACTAGTTTTTATTCAATACAACGATTCAATAAACCTATCTTATAGTGGTGGAATTTGAATTCTCTCCACCCCCTAAGGTTTTTGTGAAGAGACGAAACTGGTTTTATGAAGTTATAAATGAAAATATATTATATTCTAATATTAAAAATTATAAAATTTCCTTTCTTGTGACAAATATCTTTTTAAATTAATTTGGGACTTACAACTAAAAACGACTTTAAGAAATGCTCGAATTCCGATACCGCAAAAACTAAATCCTTACCCCAACTTTTGATCGCACTTGGACTATTTTTTTAAAGGAATGTCAGTATTAGAGCCAAAGCTATACAAAACCTTCACTTACTTCGTGCTCGTATTTCAAGCATAGCTCAGTAGGTCATACTTCATCTCAGGATTAACAAACGGAAATGTATATCGCATTTAAACTTTAAACTCAAAGGTGAACTTTAAGACAGCATAACAAATTGTTCGACAAGAGCTATTGCAATATCTCAATTTTAAGTAGACGTTAGAAAAAAAAATATAATAAAATTAATAAAAACATTGCACGATGACATCACTGTTAAATACAGTACGCATGCGCAAGGCCCAATTGACCAAGTTTTTTTTTCTTTTTTTTTTTGTAATTCGCCAATATTTTTGCAACAAAATATCTGTTATGACCAATTGACCGACCAACCGACCGGCAGAGTAACCAAAATGACTTCACTGACATTGCAGATATGTTGCACGTCTTATATTCATAGTGTAGTTGTTGTTGTTGTTGGTGCAATTTGCAATTAATCTACAAGTAACACTGCCGTAAATGGCAAACCAACGATACTGAGACTGCGCGCGCACACAATTTTTTTTTTTCAAACAAACAAATAATGCAATTTGCAACAAAAAATTTATGATATCTTGAGAAAAATCTAAACAGCGAACGGATGCATTGACATGCAAGCAGCACCACCACTTAGCGTTTGAACTTGAAATCGCTGGAAAATGATTTGAATTTTTATAAATTGAAAAGTGGAAAAACAAATGGTCGGTCGGCAACATTTTATGTCATTTAATATGATTAAAATGCATTCTAAGCGATTTCAATGCTTTTATGGTTTTTTTATTCTAAAAAGGTCATATATCTTAGCTTCAATGTCACTTTTTTTTATTTTTTGTAGTTGTAGTATTAACCATTTTTTAAATTTGAACTCGTTGACATGAACACCACCTTTTTACTGTATTTAATATATGAGCATTTTTGCTAATGACTTCATTTAGACGCTAGGTGTTGCCAAAGTTATGCGGACGACTGTATTGCACAAATAACAAAAGAATAATGAGCTCTTGCACAGTGGGAAAAGTGATTAAACGGAGAATTAGTTGATTAGAAATTAATGGAAAAAATGCTCGAAATGATAGTAAAAGCTATGTGCTTATAGTTAGTTGCTGTGATCTATCTAACATACTAAGTACAATTTGTTTTTGGGCAATATTTTTTATAAATAACACTTCTTGAGCTTGAGCGAGAAGAGTGGTGAGTGCTTAACCGTATCTACGATAACACTAACATGAATAATTCAATATACTACACTACCACTCATGCAGAGGGCTCTAACAAGGATATATTCTTAACATTTTTTGATAGCTTACACTAAGATTTGTCCTAATGTCGCTTGTAATGCAACATTTACGATTGTACGCATGCGTAAAGACCAAGAAATAATGAACACATCATTAGCAACAAACAATAAATTGTTTGATCCGACTTGAACTCAAACTTATGTGCAATTAGTAAACGACCTGTTGAGTATCAACCGAAATCTATGGCCAAAACTCAAATGCTTGATGCTTGGTGTGAAAATAAGTTGTAAGTTTGTATATATTTTTTTTTTTTTCTTGTTAAACTTTAGATCTTAATTATCATTATAGAGATTGGAACTATATATATAAAGCGAAAAATCAAGTTTTGTATATTAGTATGTATTTAGTGCAGGGCCTTTCGACGTCATGAATGGATAAATACAACTTAGCCAGAAATTTTCATCAAATTAAGCATTAAAGTCCTTAAAATTATTGAACAAAATTTTAATAAAGATCCCAATTTCTATATTCTTATACTCATGGCTTTCATTCGGGCTACCTGTCCCACTTTAAAGTGTTACATTTGCCCAAAGTAAATGATGTTTAGTTCGACAAAGCTATTGCTGTACGTTATAAAAATGGCTACCTGTCGGCCAACAGAGGGTTTTAAGTGAAAAGAGTTTTACTCAAAATAACTCCAAAAGTAAGCCTCAAATGGAAAAATTTATTAAGTCAAAATTTCTAGAGCAGATGTAAATACGTCAATTTATAGCTTCGCCTAGCCTAGGGGCCTATGTTAAAAGATATGAAATAAATTAGGATTAAGTGAATATTTTTGTGTATTGACAGCATTTATTTGCAAATAATTACACGACCCAAAAAAATAGACTGATTTAAAACGCCAAACAGCTAAATAATAAAGGAGTTCTAGTCGAAATAATACTTGTAATAAACCATGTATGTGCATTTTAAAAATAATCTAAGACTAAAGCTAAAAATCAGTAATTTACAAAACAAACTTCTACCACCACCCAGATCAATTAGACTGCCAACATAAACTTACATCATTGATTCATATTGATCATAATCAGATCACTCGTATAATGTCTAGTATTTCTCTGATATCAAATAGGTGCACATACAAATAAACCTGTCAATACCAGTGATTTAGACAACTTAAACTGTTGAGCTCAATTGCATGGCTAAGACTTGTAATCTTCGAAACAACAACAACACCACCAGCAACCAAGCAGTAAAAGTCACAATTTGAGCAACAAGAAATAATGGCAACATTTCACTTTATATATGATCATAAATAGTACACGTATGTATGTACATAGTAGCATGTGCAGCAGCACACTTTACCGCAAATTATCGAAATTAAATTTTCACATTTGAAACTAATCAAGTTGAAAACGGTAGACAAAAACGTGCTACTGCGCATGTGCAACATTCAGTTTGCCAGGAAATGGCAGCATGGTAGCCTGGCAGGCTGCCAGCTTCAGCAATTGAAGTGTTGAAAAATTGTTGCATCTACATGTTGATAAATTTTGCGACATAAGTGAGTAGCAGCAGTAGCAGCAAGCAACAAAATGTTGTTTTTATATTTTTATCTACACCCGTGGAGTTGGTGATCAGTCAAGATAACAAGAGATAAAATATTAAATTCGATGATGTTCACTGATGAGATACTGGTAAAGCAGCTGCCGATTTGATATCTCATGCTTACAATAACTTATGGGGAAATTTTTTTGATGTTAAAGGATTAATTAGAGCGTATAATGTAAGTCGGTTAAATTAAAAAAAATAAACATATTATGGAACTGCTAAGGAAATTCAGGCATACGTTTAGATTTCATTTTATTGACATAAGAAACTACTAGTTCTGAAAAAGCATTATGCTTCCCAATGAGCAAATTTTGAAAAATTTCGTAGTGGATGCCGAAATGTTACTAAATATTTCATACCGATCACTCTGACTTCATTTTATTCTTTTACTTGAAAGAGGGTGGCAACCCATGTTTAAGACATGATTCGAGAAGGCAATTTTATACATTCTCTTTTCGGCTTTTCGCGCTCTATCGTTTGCCACACATTTCAAGCATTATTATATATTATTAAAAAATTTCCCAAAAAACAGGTGGCAACCCATTTTTGGGATAGGTATCGATAATGCAACCTCATATATTATCTTAGGCCTCTTCGAGCTCTATCATTTGGCATATATTTCGAGCTGTAATATTAAGCTGAACTATATTATTAAAATTCGGTCGATTTCCGTCATCAGAACCGGCTTTGGCAAGGCAACATTGCTTGTTTAGTTTCATCAAAATACATTACTACATTTGCCGTATCTCTTACGCTCGACTTTTAAACAGCGGAAACTTGGGCTAAAAGCAATTTGGTTTGAGTGGACGAGAATCCATTCCAAGTCCAAAGTATTCCACTTAAAGGGTTGAATCTTAAAATATTTGCTATTGTATACTTAATAAGAAATTTTTTATGGGCAAATTTATTTTACAAAAAAAAATTTATCTCACTGACTGAAAACTAAATTGTTATGAAGGACGACCTTCGAAGCAGAAAAATATAGTTTTTAGGACAATTCACATTCATTTCATACATAAATTCACTTGAGCTAAAAAAACAATATGCAAAGATCGTAACGATTACCAGTTTCATGACAGAAATCACTTCATAATCGCTATAAATGGATTTATATTTAATTCGATCCAAAGAAATCGTTATTTATGTCGATCCAAAATTTCGACTTTCACAACAGTTTTCAGCTATTATAGAGGTTTTCGAAGCTCTGTTCTGTTCTATCATTAACTGATAGTTTTTGACTGTATCGATGTCTTAAACTTGTTCTCAATATTTTTCAACCCTTTCGATATTTTTCGGCATTCAACAACTTTTCGTATGTCGAAATATTTCGAAAAGGGCAAATACCGTTGAAAAAGGTAAATAAAGTAGAATCTAACTATGAAAAATTATCAAAATTTGCCGGAAAAATCGAATAACATAGCAAAAATCGAAAATAGTTGAAACTATCAAATGTCACTGTGCGTCAAAGTCGATACTTAAGAAATAATTTTAAAAAAGTTAGAACTTATCAAAAAACATCGGAAAAAATCCAATGTTTGTGAACGATCGAAAATAAACAAAGAAAACTAAAAGCTCGATAAAAGTCAAAATGTGACAGAAAAAATAAAAATGCTGATTATTCGGATCTAAAAAAATATATAGATCCATAATTACAACTATTTTTGATCTAAATATATAAAAATCTATAATTACGATTATGTTTGATACAAAAAAAGAAATCCAAAATAGCGATTATTTTTGATAAAAAAATTAAAAATTCCTTAAAAAGATTATTTTAATACTAAAAATATAGAAATCCAAAATAACAATTATTTCTGATCGGCAAAATAGGTCCAAGGTTACGATTATTACTTGTGCTGATCAAAAAAGATATAAATCCAAAACAACTTCAATATTTGATCGAAAAAAATAAAGATCCAAAAGTATACAATAAAAATCACAAAACTAAAAACTATGTCTACACTCCTCACTAACAGAAGATCATCTGTATACTATAACTCACATGTCATCTTTTATTTTTCAATGCCATTTTTTGATCTCAATTATTGGAAATAACGATTATTTACGGTCCCTGCTTATGTAGTGTTCAAGTCGAAGTATTTAAAGGAAGCTTTTAATATTCGATTACTCAAAGAGCTATAACTGAGTGACATTGTTATTTATTTATCCCTGAGCGACATATACCCAATAACGCCTGTACCTAAATATAAATGACACAGTCAGTACTGTTACTGTACGGCTATGCCTAATATAACCCAATTTTCTGGAATTGCCTATGATATGAAACAAAAATCCAATAAGCTATGAGCAAAAAATACATACTCAAATTGACCTGAAAAATTATTCAAATATGTAAGTAAGTACGTATTTGCAGCGGAGATATAATATGCGGCGCACTATTCAGCGTTGTATTGCAAAACTCCTTCAAGTAAAACAATACATCAACAGCAAACTGATGTTGCCATCGTTATGTCAACAAAGCCAGCATTAATAGCCAATCTTGTTAAGTCGACGATGCAGTGAGTGAGTGAGTGGATCTGTTCGGATATGCACAGTTCAGAGTTTGATTTACATGATTTGATTACACAAGTTAACAAATTTTAAAGATTTTTACAGATTTTAAAAGTGGACACTAAGGCCTCTAGAGTCTTAAAAAACTCGTGTGTGTGCGTCAGGTGGAGCACAAAATACTGAAAATCACAGTGAACACATAAAATGCATTTAGTTTTAATTTATTTATGAGGTCTGTTCGGAAGGTGAAGGTTTTTAAAATAAAATTTTCAAAAAACAATCAATGAAAATGTCACACTAAGGATCGATATCAGAACATTTAAATTGCAAGACTTGCCAAAGCACATAAAATTTCAACTTTTTAAGGAAAATTTGAAATTGTTTCTGTTCTACTAGAACACCTGCTGATTTTCAAATTTTTTCGTTCAATTTTACAACCGTTTAGCAAATAAATATATAAACGAGAATGCATTCGTGGGTCCAATATATATATATAATATATGTTTTCACAATAACGTTCTTATGCAATAATTTAAAGTCGAATGGTTTCATATAGGACCTGGATCTCTTTGACAATCCAATGTTATTTTCAGTTCAGCCAGACAAAGGAATAACTCCTTAGCTTTTGCATAATGCACAACCGAAATCAGTTTCTCTGTCTGTTTTTAGAACCTTGTTGCCTTATGTTATTTACATAGCCGTCCGTATAAAGCGCATTTTACCATTACAGCAGCATCTCGCATCATCAATGTCTTTAGTAATTTGATTATAAAAGTGATTTCACTTCAAGTCTTCTACCACTTGAAGTTAGATTTTTCTTAACTTGGCTAAAATATGCAATTTGGCTTGCAAATTGTTGCATAATGAATTGCATATCAAGTGCGCGCTACACTACGTCAGCAGTCAACCACTGCAAGACAACAACGAAAAAAAAATCAACAGAACGCTAAGAAATGATGTCGATCGTTATCTGTTGTTAACGCTTTATTTCCATTTTGGCTCAAACAGTGATTTGTTTCTACAAATTATGTCATTATTCTTGCCATTTTTGGTTGCACATTTTTTTCAGTTTTTGTTGCCGCATGCAAAGCATAGAAAATTCTATGCAACGTATAGCCGATGATCTTTTTTCTTGGTTAAAGAGATATGATGTAGTGATAAGTTTGCAAATAAGTTATGTTACGCTGCAGCTTATTAGGCCTTGTAGATTTATGGGGTGTAATACTGATTGCTGATTTTTTGTAATTTTGATTTAAAAGAACTTATAGGAAGTGAAATGAAATACAAAATGATTGATCAGCCAACAAATTTTTTTTTTTCTAATTAATTTTTAAAAGGACCTTGTTGCACGCTTCCACGCTTTGCTTCCTAAGGGCTACGTGTGTGAAAACACACATGTGCCAGATAATGTGTGAATACCTCAACGTCTTACGCTTCGGCTAGGGCAACACTTACTATTTCATGCAAGTGGACGAGGAGAAATGAGTTTGAATGAATCAAGGTGTAATTGGACTTTTGTAAAACTTCGTTAAAGTTAAGAGAGCGTCATAAAAATAACCCAGCCGCATACGAAGGGTAACGAATTTCGTTCAAACTCTTGGCTGACTTAGTCATTTATATGGACGCCTGAGTCCTGGGACCAAAATATAATCCTTTAAATTAAATAAGCCCGGATATAACTATATTTCCTTTGACCTCTTCGGGCAAAACTAAACCTTACATGGAGTAGTTGTGTGAATGTATGTTGTTTGGACACTACGTTCAACCATAGTATAAGCTTGAAAAAGATTTTCGCTATCCAATCCAAGTAGTTTGGTAAGGACTATTTTTCTCAGTAAGGGTCTACAATATCATTTAGGAGGTGAAATATAAAAGAAAAAACATAACTGTGATCTAATGAAAAACTTTCTTCGGTGTACGAAGGTGGATATCGCTATTACGAAATTTCCAGTAAAGAACTTCTTCTTTTTCTAGAGATTTTGACTGGTAACCCATCATACCGTCAGTCGTGCACGCAGTCTTGTGGATTGTGCAATTCCAATTTCACAGCCCACAATTGGAAGGTTCTGCTGGCTATGTTTCCTTTAAATATGGAGTCCGCGAACCAAATGTTTTGATCTCGCAATCATAGCTGTGTCATACCGTACATATTTAGATACCGGAGTGAAGAGGTAATTAGCCGCCTTACGTGGTTATTTCCAATCGATCTTCGAAAAATGATTGGATGTTGGAAAAAACATGATCGTCGAAGTAATGGTGGCAGAAATCTGAAGTGTGAAGAGTCCTATGAGAATCCTTAGAGCACCACTTCAATATCCTAAAGCGAAGTCAATCATAATGATCCCAAAACCCTGATTTCATATCGGAAAGGCCTGTTATCTGAAAGTGTTTGGGATTAAACTGCTGGTAGAAAATAGACTGGGTGAGCGTTCTGTAAAAGAGCAACTTTAATTTGTTTTTTAGCTTGAACTCTAAGTATGGACGCATCTCGCCGATTAAAACAAACATGTTATACGATCAGAAAAGTTAACTCTCAACGGAGTCATTAAAGACTGTTATAATAGCGTCTTACAGGGCCAACAGTGGGCGATTATAGAAAGAAACGCAATTGCACATAGCCCTGTATGGTAATGTGCTACCGATGGACAGAAGTGTAGACATTTCATAACCTTTGATTTTGATAAGACACGGACACAATTGGTGTGTTGTTTTTGACAGACTCTCATTTCACCCGATCGTCCAGATATTTAATCTTATTTATGTATATCACTTGTATGCTTCAGGCACAAATTGCATTTCAAGTTGAGTTGAGGAATGAACCGAAATCACACTGAAAGCTTAATATGTAACATTCTGAAGCAAAGAACTTCTCTGTTTACTAGACAGTCCGTGAAAATTACATTCCAATTTGTATTTTATATGATTCGTGTTCCACTCGCATATGAAATAAAATAAGTATTACACAATCTAATTTATCTTTCGATATCTGTAAGTTTTAATAAAGCTTCATTTAACTCTATCGCTGTTTAACACAACTGATCGTAAACACCAAAGTAACACGAATCGGAACACATATGTATACCTAATTGTATAATCACAGTAATTGCCTGTAAAATTACTTCATCAACTGCAGCAATACGGCACAACACAAAAAAATTCAGAAATTATCAAGTACGCCATGATCGATGAGGATCATCAAATGTTTAAGTTTAATTTTTTTTATTTTCGTATACTGACGTACGGCGACGGGTCACACGCACCTACCAGAGGCATGTCAACAAAATGCGTGAAAAACAAACACCAATCTCCAAAAAAAAAACTAAATAAACACAAGCACAGAGACGTGCAAATATGAGACGATAACTGCGATGATGCCAGCTGCGTCACCCGCAATTGCAGTGTTTATGTATTTCTTCTTTGTCTCTTCCTTGCAATGGTGTAACCATGAAATTAAGTATTTATGTTGGTTGCACGCAACAAAAACAAATATTGTCCTATGCCGAAAAAAAAAATCACCGATCATGCCCATCATATCCTGCTGTAATAACCCATAATTAAAAGGAAAAAAGGGAATAAGATCTGCTTGAATACAGCGGTACCCTCACAACTTTGGTTTGAACTCATGACTCGATCGATCGAATGCTCGCACAAAATTCGCGCTTATCGCGATCATTACGCATTACATTCAGTTGTGATGATCATGGCAACCTTTGTCCATATCGTCGTCGCCTGTACATTTAAGTTGAACCATTAAGGCACCAAGGGCAAGGTCTTATATTAGGGCTTTGAAATCGTGATGCTTTAATATGCGTTTATCGTCGTACTATTTTTTCGTTTTTGCTGGAGTATTGCAATGATCCTGTGTTGATCTTGCACTTTTTGATTTTATGTTCAAATAATTTTTTTTTTAACAAAAGCCGTTTTTGTTGGTTTTTGATGCCAATCTCTGATTTTATATGCTTTTGTCTTGTGTCTGCAGGTTTTTTTAAGATTTGATCGTGAGAACCAATGCGGGTGTTCTAAAGTGTTTCCTTTTTGAAGTAAATTTTGTTTTTGCTGTTATATCAGATCAATTTAATAATAATTTTTGAAGCAAGTGTTAATGAGCGGGTGCCATATGTTAAGAGGACATTGGACCTCCACGAGTTCACAATATAGAATTGAGATACATAAGGATTTACTTTAATCAGCGGTCGTCAATACTTCCTAGAGTTGGCAAATAAAAAGAAAATCAAAACAGACTCTCTCTCCTCTTATCAAAATTAGCAAAATTTTATTCCAAAATATATTAAATCAAGTTAAGGTGATCACCTTAATTTATTCATAAAATCCCGCCTTCACGTCTCATTGTTCAAACATCCTTATCCAAGGCCATCAATTAGCTGAATTTTACCCAAATATAAAATCATTCCCAAAGCGACAACAGCCAATTAATAATATCCTCCCAATCTTGCGCCTTTTAAAGATAACAAAAATATGAAAAGTTAACAATTGAATAGTTAATAATTCACGCCCCACCTCTGATGTTGTTGTTATTTCGACCTGTCATATTCAAATTGCTAATATGATTGGTGTTTACAGATTAGAAAACAAATATTTTACAAATATTACCATTACGATCTTTTTTTTTAACATTTTGCGCATCGGCGCTTTTTCTAAAATGAATGCGCTGAATTCAAATGCGCGCCAAATACTGTGCCGTGCCGCGTACAGTGAGTACCCAGATGTTGCAGTTATCGAAGCCAGCATTGCGGCGAGCGATAACCTTTTGACTCGAGCACATCACTTTTACAATGCAAAAACAAGAGGAAAATATGCTCCAAGCATAAAAAACAATATCACATATATGCACTGGAAGAATTCGGATACAAAACCCAAGACGCAAAACTTAATGGTAACACGACCCAAGTTAAAGTTGCATAAGCAAAGTTTCTTGACTTCTACTTCGATTTGATCTCAAATTTTACTTAGAATCCAACTTCAACAACTACTACTTGACTTCGACTATGCTTTGACTTGATCTTGACTTGAAATTGACTTGACCTTACTTTGACTTTGCCTTGAACTTTGACTCTAACTTTGATTTTGAGTTTGATATTGACTTTGACTTTGACTTAAACTTTGACTTTGGCTTTGGCTTTGCTTTGGCTTTGGCTTTGGCTTTGGCTTTGACTTTGGCCTTGGCTTTGGCTTTGTCTTTGTCTTTGTCTTTGGCTTTGGATTTGGCTTCGGCTTTGCTTTGGCTTTGGCTTTGGCTTTGGCTTTGGCTTTGGCTTTGGCCTTGGCCTTGGCTTTGGCTTTGGCTTTGGCTTTGGCTTTGGCTTTGGCCTTGGCTTTGGCTTTGGCTTTGGCTTTGGCTTTGGCTTTGGGTTTGACTTTGGCTTTGGCTTTGACTTTGGCTTTGGCTTTGGTTTGGCTTTGGCTTTGGCTTTGGATTTGGCTTCGGCTTTGCTTTGGCTTTGGCTTTGGCTTTGGCTTTGGCTTTGGGTTTGGCTTTGGCTTTGGCTTTGGCTTTGGCTTTGGCTTTGGCTTTGGCTTAGGGTTTGGCTTTGGCTTTGGCTTTGGCTTTGGCTTTGGCTTTGGCTTTGCTTTGGCTTTGGCTTTGGCTTTGGCTTTGGCCTTGGCTTTGGCTTTGGCTTTGGCTTTTGGCTTTGGCTTTGGCTTTGGCCTTGGCTTTGGCTTTGGCTTTGGCTTTGGCTTTGGGTTTGGCTTTGGCTTTGGCTTTGGCTTTGGCTTTGGCTTTGGCTTTGGCTTTGGCTTTGGGTTTGGGTTTGGCTTTGGCTTTGGCTTTATCTTTGGCTTTGGCTTTGGCTTTATCTTTGGCTTTGGCTTTGGCTTTCGTTTTGTCTTTGGCTTTGGCTGCACTTGACTTTGACATTGCTTTCACTTGACTGCGACTTCGACTTCGACTTGACTTTGACTTAGCCATAAATTGACTTAAACTTTACTCTGACTTGTTTTTGCCTTAGCTTTACCATGGCTTTGACTTGGCATAAGCTCGACTTTAATTTGACATCAACTCGGTATAAACATGACTTCAATATGGTTCGACCTGACTTCAACGAGACATCGCCTTGATTGGAACTAATGTCCACAACACACAAGCTAGGGAGTTGAAGAAAACAATGCCATTTGAAGGATACATTTTTTAAGGTTGCTGTCGTTCTTTTAACTATAGATTGTCCCTCAATCCTTAAGCTACATGAAAGGTTGTTCAACATAACGCGAAGGGAACAACAATTGAAATACATAGTTTATTATCCACTGAAAAATTTATATCAGTTTTTCTTTCCCTAACAATTATATTTTTTTTAGTGTAATAGAATGAAACAAAAACGTGTTCAACTGACAAATTGAATGAATAAAGGAGCAACAAGTGGTCGGACAGACAACTAGACAAACGGTTTGTTGAATAGATAGATAGGCCCACAGACAGACATACAAAATGGACAGACAAACATAGAGCCATATGCTCAGATGCTAATAAGCAACTCCGCGTGGCTTCCAGCTATCTAGCGAAATACAAAGTAGAAAAAGTAAATAAATAAATGAAAACTAAAAAAAAAAATGACAAAACGCCGCGCGCATGGGCAACATAAATCGAAACACTTTGCAAAAATTATCATTTTTGGATACGGGCTAGGAGGGTAGTTGCTGCACTGTACTGCGCCGGCGTACATAACCAGCAACAGGTTGTAGTTACTTCGTGTGGATTTATGAAAGTGATCAGGAGAGCAGGGTTGTTGCAGCATTTCTTCTTCATTTGTTGCTGGTGTTTAGACAAATTTCGAAGGTGTTACCACTGCACAATGCGTTGCAGCACACACCAAAAACACAAACACTTAAGTGCCAGCGGTAAAAAATTTAAGAAAAATAATAATTTTTACATTTTAAAAGATTCCGTTTTTCACTAGAGTTGCATTATTACTTATGAATTTTGTGTTTTTTTTTTGTGCTCTTGCTAGACTTGCAATCATTTAGTGCGGGTGTTGCTGCAGTGCTTGCATGGTATTCATATGTGCACATGTGCAGTGCGCTCTTTAAACAATAAACTTCCTTCAGGCATATTTTTCGTTCAGAGACTAACCAAAATGACCATATGGTGTAGTCAGCTTTGTAGAATCTTCTCACGCATTATTGTTTATGAAATAGGCAATTGGATTTCATTCTCAATGCCTGGAAAAACTTTTATTACACATTAAGCAACTTTTTTGCTAAAGTCTCTCTTAGCCATACTAATTTATTGCTTTTTTCCTAATGAATACCTATTTCGATTTCACATAGCTCGAAAACATCAGATAACTCTATTCACGGTATCTCGGGCTTTATCAGTATCCGAGAGGTGCTTGTGATGAGATGATTTTTTACTCTACACTAAGTGAATAACCAATTTGCTATTCCGTTTACAACGCATAGAAGAGGGTGTGGCAGGTATACAAAAGTATATACAAACTTGATCAGCGTCACTACGTGAGTCAATTAAGGCAGGTTCGTCTGCCTGTCTGTGAAGGTCTCGATTACGGGAAAGCTGAGCAATATAATTGCATGAAATTCAGTAGGTTCACAGGCTACACTTTTAAACCAGTTTTTTAGAATTGAAAATGTGCAAAATCGGTCCGAGGAAACACTTACCGTCCATGCAAGTAAAACATTTAAGATGCTATATTGAAAGAATTGCTTGAGGTAGTGTAACCGAATTTTCCAGAAATACGACCAAAAATTAGAAAAGCTCTAGACAAAAATTTTGTGAATTTTGACGTTTCTGACGCGACAATTTCCGTGCAAGCAAAAGTTTCAAAACGCTACACTCAGTAGAGTACCTAGGGGGAAGGCTGAATGGAGGTCGCCCCTGGCACAAAGCTTTAGGGGCGGCAAAATGATCGTGAAAAATTCGTCACTTTGCTAGGGGCTTAAAAAGTCAAAAGTGAGAACTATTTTTTAAAATAGCTCGATGTAGCAGATTTCAAGGTGTAAGTGGAGATTTTCGAATTTAATTAATGGATTTAATCATTTTTCATTTTGCTAGTGTTTTTGAATGTCAAAAGTGAAGACCTTTTTTTATTTTTTAGTAAGGTAGAAATGAAATTTTTCTCAAAAAATACGAAAATATCGGGCACACGATGTGTACGGTACGCCTTTGACTACACTGAAAGGAATGTTTATCGCAATAGAGCCAAATTTGGTTTATTACCAGACTAAAACTTGGGAAATTTCGACATGAGGGCGTGGCAATTTCCATGCGATGAGATTTATTTAAGACAATGGTTTCAAATTTCACACAAACTGTAAGAACGATTTGGAAAAGTTCTTCCAAATAACAAAGCGATTTTAAAAAATGGGCATGGCAACTTCAAGACGCTATACTGAAGGCATGAAACTAATTTTTACACAAATACATGTTCTAGAATTTTGAAAAAAGGGTGTAGTGTGATTCACGATAAGCCGCAAAATTATACAGAGGGAACTATTTAAACAATTGCTTGCAGCTGGTATATAGGTACAATCACCAGCTAATTAATAACAATAAACACAAAAAAGAAAGCACTTACCCAATGTGACTACCAAATTCTTCACGCAAAGAAAATCCACTTTCCATACTGGAACGCAACTGTGAAAAACAATAACAAATGCTGTACACCTTAGCAACATTTACAAAGCACCCACACAGGTTAATGAATTTAACGGATTCTTTTAAGCAAATAAAACAAAACACACGCGGAGTTTTTCGAAAAATTAAATATAACTTTAAACATTTGTTGACCTTTTTTGAGAAAATGAGAACATTTCCAAAAAAGTTCCATTTGAATTTGCAATAAAAACACTACAACAATAAAACAAAGCCCTTGCACTGGCGGCTGTGCCATCGACGCCGCTTCAACAAAGATTTTGTATTTTAAGGCCTTTTTATTAAAATATTTTATTCAATTTATCACTAAAAACACATAAGGCCATCAATTTCTTTATATTTTATTTATTAAAATCGTTTATAATACTAAAAATGCAAAATTTAACCGGAGAAATTAACACGCGCTTTAAAAATTAAATAACAACTATTTGTTGACAGCTGTTGAGAGTGTTGCCACCTGCTTGGTCCGCACTTTGACGGCGAACTTTTTTTTAAGGCAAACAAATGTGGGACTTATAAAGGGTGAATTTATTTCATAAAAACTATAATTTCTTTTGCTGAAAGATTATTATTTATCAAAAATGTGTGTGTTCTTCCAAAAAATGTTTATGTAAGCAATAGTCTTACTATAAGTAAATTTATGACACTATGTCACCAGTGACCCATAATAACTATTATTGGCTTTTTTCGATTGAAGAATTGTCAATTTTAAGGAATATTATTATTATTAATTACTCATAATTATTATATTTCAATCAATTTTTTTACACACAAGCATTTGATTTTGCATTTCCAAGAATTAGTAAGTTGGAAAAAATATTTGTTTATATTGTTTCGAAGAAATGTTCAAAGAGTCTCCCATTTTTAGAGTTTTATGTGCTTATCGATGGAAGTGGTGGTCCCGGGTTCCGAAAGTGCCCAATTTTGGTCTATTTGCAAAATATTTTTTTCAACCAATCGATGGAAAGAGGTCGAAAATGATTTTTGACCATCACTAAAGATGGTTCCGTGAAGGGAAGCTGGATAATAAATAACAAAACTTATTTGATTTTTTTATTTTTTTCCGACCAAATTTGAACCTAGGGATGCTGCTTTATGCCAGTGTTCTGGCCTACTTATATTATTAATTTTAGTCAGACCAAAGCTACATTAGTTTCCTGTCAAAATGAAAAGTTGAATTTTCGCGTTATATACATAGCTGTCACTTGATAATTTACATATTATACTTTTTGGCCAGCCAAAATGTATGAACTGACTCGGTTGTTGTCATCACGGAATGTCCAGGTTCAAACCTCAGTGGATGCAATGTAAAAGTTTTTTTTTTAATTCTAAAAAATCTTGCAACTTTTGACAAACAATAATTTCCAGCGGCACCACATCCATTTAAAAATTGCATTTTTTTTTTCACTAATTGGAAAACTTGTCAAAAATTTATTATGAGTCGATACCCCGAGTCTTGGCAAGTTTTAATCCGCTGTTTTAATTGTAATAAAATCGCATGACCTCTGTTATTGGAAAAGCTTTAAATTGTTAAAATGAAGCATGAATTCATTTCAAAGAACTAAAACGAAGGAAATCCTTGACTACTATTTTGTTCGCTCTCTATTTTGGCAATGGTTTTTCTGACGACTTCATCGACTTTTGAGCCCCATATCTCCAATAAATGGCAGCCAGTTCATATTGGTTTGAAATCTTTTTTTTTTACAAGGATAAATAAATTAGTAGATATTGGGTGCGAGAAGACAGGGAATTTCTGAAATTAACCACAATCTATCGGTTTGAATAATACATTTCACCATACATAGCGTGCGGGGGGTTTTTTTTTTACAACATATCGTTCTAAAAATGTGTGTTTCGCTTTGCTAAACGCTATTTCATTATTAAAATTTTATTAGCTGTTAATAATGTTATCGTTTATTTTAAGCGTTAAAACGTGCAAATGCGTGCTGCTGTCAATACACGCCCTCTCCAGTTTCAACTTTGTTAGTAGCTTAAGACCCTCAAATCCACTTAAATTTCCAACACTTGCTCTTGCTTTCACTTGGCACATAATACTCACACATGTAAACAAGTTCTTTTTAAAAAATTTTTTTTTGTAAAACTAATTTTCAGAAAACTTTTCATCAATTTATAAATTTTTCTTTTTCCTTAGTCAAACTAATACGCTTAAAACTTTTAAGCACGCGTAAAGTGCCGCAACTAATGGCGTCATCGTTTACTACCACCGATCGTGCAGTAACAATTTTCATATTCAATTTTTTTTTATTAGTATTTTTACAGCACATTCTTTTCCATAGTATGAAAAAAAAAAATTAAAACATTTAAGCTGGTGTTAAGTATAATGGAGTTAACATTTTTCCAAATGGTTACAGCAAAGAGGTTAGCAGCTTAAATGTTGCGATGTTGCAAGCGGCTCGCACAACCAAATGCAAAAAATGAAGGATAAACGTTTGCCTCTTTCTTAATTTCCGCGATGTGACGATAATGATAATGATCGCGTTGATAGCAAAGATTATCTATTGCAGTAGCTGATCGCCTCAAATTAAAGGTGATTAATTTCAAAAATGGTTAATAAAATGAAAAAAAAATTAATCGGCAGTCGTTTTAATACGAGTATGTTGGCAATATGATACTCTAAAAAATTCAAACAATCAAAGTCACTGTTTATTTAACATGAAAGCTCAAAATAATTGAAAACAATTTTTTAAGTAAATAGTCAGGAATAAATACATAGGAGCAAATGGGGCATAACAAGTGAGCTACACGTTGGGGTCTCCGATTTTGTTGAAGCTTTTTATGTGGGTAGTTGGTATTAGATTTTAGTAATATTTTTTGTGTTTGAGAAATGAGTAATTGATAATGTAACATAAATCATTTGCTACAAATTTTCTAAATTCGTGAAACAATTATATTAAAAATTTTTTTTTATCTCTGTCAGCAATGACTCTACGAAAAAGGTTATATAGCATAAAATGTTTGAAGATATGTAATTAGATTTTTGAGGTTCCACATCAATGCTTGTCGAACGACCACATCGTGTGTTCAATTCATTTAAAATTTTTCCATTCGATTGTTTTTGACCATTATAGAATCAATTTTACAATCATTGCCACTAAGTTTAAATTTGATTAAGCCCATGAAAAAGGTCAACACTTAAGTAACGTCAATTATTGTTTTCTTAAAAATTTTGTAATTTTTTTGATGGCAAACCGCTGCATGAAAATTTCTTCATTGAAACTTCTATGTGCAACTGTCAAAGCAGCTTGTCATATGACTATAAAACACTCCCGATATTACCGCTAAAAGCGTTGGAAATAATTTTCCACTACGGTTATAATCTGAGACACAAGTTAATTTATGCAAGAGCAATAACAACAACAACGGCTTGAACTCGCAACAACAAGTGCAATGATCTTTTAGGACGATCGCCACACAACGTATACGTGCTGCGCATGAATCATTATCTTAAAGAGCATCTTCTAACAACAACAACAACAACAACAACAACAACAACAAAACTACCAACCAACCTTAATCGATAAAAATCAAAGAAACCACTCAGTATTGGCAGAGGTCTAGAGAAAGAATATCGTTCGATAAGCGCCTATATTCACGTATACTCGTACGAGTACAACGAATATCATCAACTCGTTCTACCACACCCTCACTTTAATTTTGTTGCAATTACAAATACAGGAGACGCCCTTCATGTTTGTGTCTTTTCGTCGAATGGACAATTGGACAACAGTTGACTGTTTTGCGCCCGTTGCCATATAACTGGCGGCAATTTCTCACGATCGATTTACGCATCACTTGACTGTTGTGCTGTGTCTGCACCCAGCTGTTAAGTTGCACTTAGAAAAAAAAAAACTGGATTGCAATTGAAGTAAAATATGAAAACATTTTTGAGAAAAATTTATTCGTTGAGCGGTGCAGAGAATTAGTAAAAAAATTTTATGAGCTGTGAAAATCCAGTGATATTTACTAAAGCTAAGTTTTTAAACTACACATTTGATGAAAACTTTAACGATCTTCACTTAATTTCAATTCGTAATTCACAATTCAATTTAATCGAAGTCAATGCCACAAGTCAAAAATATATTTTTATATTGGTTAAAATTAATAGAATAACAATTTTTTGATAAGGCGACAAATAGAGCCTTCATTTTTTTCACTTGATGAAAACATTTACTTAAATAGCTCTCAAACAGGTCTATTCTGATTCTAATTTAGTTCGAAAATGGAATTGAAGTCAGAAATTTAATGTCATTAGCTCTTTTAAGTTGAATGATCGGATTTTTCATTGGATTCTTTTTTTTAACTTCAATAATTCGACGAATATCCATTTATTGTATGACCCTGAAATAAACTTGGAATTTCAATTATGTTTCTTCTAAGAAAATCCAAGACGTAATCAAATACGTCAAGATCACAACCCTGCATTTACAATGGGTAGCAAACATCAGCCTAAAGTGACCAATGACAATCCAGCTCCTGGTGATTATAGCCCAGAAAAAGTGAGTCAAGATCACAACCCCGCCTTTACGATGGCTAGCAAACATCAGCCTAAAGTGACCAATGATAATCCAGCTCCAGGTGATTATAGCCCAGAAAAAGTTCGTCAAGATCACAATCCCGCCTTTACAATGGGTGGCAAACATTAACTTCAAGTGACTAATGATAATCCAGCTCCAGGTGATTACAGCCTGGAAAAAGTACGTCAAGATCACAACCCCGCCTTTACAATGGCTAGCAAGTATCAAATTCAAGTGACTAACAATAATCCAGCCCCTGGCGATTATATTATATTTTCGGCTTCTAATGAGAAATACTTCCTCTGTTGCCAATATCCGGTCACTTTTTGTCTGGTGCTTTTCAAAGATATTTCTCGCACTTATGAGAAATTAAGTTGATTTAATTCAAACATGTCTGAGTAGTTATAGCGTTTTGAAGTATTATTAATATGGGAGGTACACTGTCTTCTTGCTCAAGCTCGCCCACTTTTTCTTCGGTACTTGTATATATTAACTTTGGTACTTGTGTGAAGTTTGGTAGCATTTACTTATTTTCAGCACCCCATGAATCTGTTTCACTCATTTTATAGTTCCTTGAGATCAAATGGGAAAAGTAACCGATATTCCAAATTTGTGCAAAGTGTACCGATTCGTTTTCTCTTAAACTTAATTTTCACGGTAGGACATGGCTAGATCATTTTACGAGCTGATGCTGATTAAGAATATAAATACATATCCACGTCCCTTTTTATGCATCACAAATGGCTGGATAAAATGAATCCCTGATGGCCGATTTATAGGCAGTTTGATTTGAAACCATTTAGAAACTATAAATTTTTCTTTGTTCTAATCCAGAACATATACTTAATATTCATTAAAAGTCATCTTAATCTATTTAGCCTTTAAGGTGTGATTGAGAAACAACATCCATACTTAAAATTTTACTGTCAATCATATCTTTATAAAAACTTAATTTATGTTTTGTTTTTTTTTTTTCAAAGTGTACATAAAATTTAACCAGCAAGTGCTATTGGCCACTCTAAGCGTAAATGCGTTTCCGTTTTATAGTTTTATAACTTAAGGCATTGGGTTACTTAATTGTTTTTATTTCTTCTCATATGTAGTTTTATTATTAGTTTCAAGTGTTTCTACCTTTGACGCTGCCCTACCTTTTGGAAACGATCGTAAATTTTATGTTTATATTAAAACGAGAAGAGTCAAGCGATGCGATTCTAAGTAAATTTATTTGTTTTGGAATTATTTTTAACTTTTCTAATGACAATGGCAAAATTGTATGGAACTATTGGCTCAGGAGTGTACACTTTTGATAAGCGATTCATTTGGAAGATTTGGTATTTTGATCATGTGGAAAGATGCTTTAGGTTAAGATATACCTAAAATAACGTGAGCATGTGATCCGAGTTTCGGGGAGCAGGTCCGCGTTTTTGATTTTCTGCTCCGCGCGGTCTGCGATTTCATTGGAAACAAGAAATCTTCTTGTTGCTATGGTTTTCGGTGAAAGTGAGGACCGTTTTGTTTTTTTAGTTAATACAAATAATTGGAGATGGCAAATATCTGATTTTACATTGAATTAATTGGTAACATCAGATTTTGCTTCGGATTTATGACTTTATGAACTAACAAAAGATTGTTAGTTCATAAAGTTTTTTGCAATTAAAACAAACAATCTTAGAAATGTTTCATTAACTTTTTCTTGCTCCGCGTTTTTGTGAAAACTGTCTGGTCACGTTAACCTAAAAGTAATAAAACAAAAGTGTTTCAAGCTTTAACACCTCTAAAACACAACAATGAGTAAGTATGTAAGTTTCAAAAGCTGTTGGATGTCGCTATAAGAGAGCGTAAATGGCGCTAAATTGGTTACACTCTGAGGATGTCAAGCGAAAACATCGCGAAGCAGTTCTTCGAATGAAACCCTTAGGCTGTCTAGCATAATAACAGATTCAGCGAGCCAGTGGAAAACGTGGTCCCAGCTGATGTACGTATCTAGCTGCACACTGGGAAAGATGAAAGAGAGATATTGCCACCCTATGCCCCGCTCGGGATTAACGGAAACAATGATGATGATGATGATGATATTTAACTGTGCTACTTAAAAAACCCTTAATACGAACAACACTAATTTTATATACAAATTTGTGAATCGTAACAAATCTACATACTTGTATTAGAGTAGTCCGTTAGTGACCAGTTTCAAAAACTCACCTGGATTAACTCAATATAACTTTTCGCGTAAGCTTAACTTGACCACTTGTTAGTAAAAAATATATAACATTATTTCTCCGATTGATCCTCCCCTATTTTATATATACAGACAATTATAAAAGAAATGCTTACAAACTTTGTTCTCATTTATCATATAAAAAAAATCGATAGACTTAAGCAACGAACTTGTTTTAACAATTGTGAAATTTCATTTACTCGTCACAACCGCAAAGTATAACTTTTCTATTAACAAAGGTTTCGGGCGACAGCAAAAACGCAAGAGAAAAAAAATCCATACCCAACAACACTATCACCAAAATCAACAACATCGTCATCTGCAACAAACTGTGGCACATTTCACTCTTTGCTTGTTGTAAATAAACTCTTTTTTATGTTTTGCTTTCATTTTGCTCTATTGCTATTTGTTTTGTTTATTGTTTGAAAAACTAATTTCGCAACTGATCATGAATTTAACTAAAGCTCTACAGCTTCTACCGATGTTATAGCGCACTCGCTGCTGTTGTTGCTGCTGCTGTCGTCCATGTTGCTCGCCAACATTCAAAATGTCACCGTTGGCAATTTTCCTGTCATATCAACTTGGAAAAGTCATAAAATTTATGTAAATAATTTAAATTTTTGCACAAGCAGCAACAACTACATGCAGCTGAGCTATTGGCAAGGCAACACTCGCAAGAAGATGGCATGTAATGGAAGCAGAGAAAAACTAGAGCTACGGCCAATGCAATAAATGACAGTTGGCAAAATTTAGTGTCGTCTTGTGCGGGAGCAATAAGACACTTAAAGGCTGTGGTTTTTAATATTCAAAAGGGTCATAAATTTAAATAGCAACTAAATTAAAAAATTAGTTTGCTATATTTCTTCTTGTTTTCATGTTCTAAAAGAAAAAGAAACTTAAAAACAATTTCAAATACTTACTTAGATGAAGATCTGCTTTATTTTTCCGGAAATCAAACATGGCATCCTGCCGTGTCATATGTTGCAGTCATACTGTCGATGGGGGGTTCAGCGCATGCGAGTATACTTGACGACGTCTCATGCGGGGTTGGTTGCATGAAACAACCAAAACAGCAATTTATTTACATTGGCAACTACTGCGTGAAGGAACCAACTTAAAAGGGGACCGCTACGCAGCATAAAAAAATACTGTAAACAAAGTTTTTTGAAGTACATTTTTTAGCTTAAAACTAAAACTGTTAGTGTTATTATCTCAGGAGATCTTAAATATACTCATATATCTATCTACTCAGGTTGCGTTTTCGCTGTTCTTGCGTATTTTATAACAAAATAGTTGTTATTTTAACACCATAGATACGATATGCAGAAATTGCTGGTAAAACTTGAAAAATTAACATAACAATTTTAGCTGCACATAAGATGCTGTTAAGTTTTTTTCCAAATCGGTCATAAAACCGCACAATTTTACTGCAATAAATGAACTCAATAGGGCGCACACGTGAGCATTAAATTTAAGTAATACCTTACAAGAACCATAGCAAGCTTATGAATGATTTTTGCTGAAAAGTTGAACGCATCTGATAGCGGCTACAAATTGTGTTTTACCATAATTAATTATCAAAAATAAAGTGGCAAAGAAAAAATGTCTATTGTTAAAGTGAACGTATATATATATATAAAAATTTTACTTCTACTTACTGCTAGATAAAAACTCCAAAGTCGGCAGTGATCGGCACCAAACAATCAGCGCAAGTACACATTTACGAAGAAGTTCCGATATCTGGCTTAAATGGGACATCATTCAGAAAAGCTTCCCGAATTGTATTTGCTCTGATTGGTCACTGAGCTAAGAGCTCTTTATGGCTCAGGAGCTGTTTATAAGAGCACTCGCGAGTCCATCCTCTTACAAAGCTTGCGAACACTACATTTGGTACGGGTTCTAATAGCTATCGCGAGTCAAAACCACAACCTAACGAATAAAGCTTTTGTACGCAGAGCAGAACGCTACCATTATGTTCCGCTCTCTCATGTCTGCTTGCTATGGTTTGTGTTGCTGTTTCAATCGATGAGTGAAATACGGAATGTATTTTTTTTTTATTCATTGCAAAACCGACTTAAAAAAGACCTATAATGGCTTTTGGATGCTTAAAATCTATACTCGACCTTTTCACATCGATTGAAACACAATAAATCGTAGAAAAGTATCCTTCAAGAATCTAAAAATGGTCCTTTAAAGAACATGGAGCCCTTAATTTGCTATCCTTCCGCAATGATGCAATAAAAATGAAATGAAAAGATAATCACTCCGTAGACTCGTAAAAACATTGCCGGCATTGAAAAAGAGGTCAAATATAAAGACGCAAGATACAATAGACTTTGGCTGGAATTTTTTGAGGCACGTTGTAGTGTTTTAGAAAGGTGAATGCTTCAATCACTGCAACCAAGAAATAAAGGCCTGGTATATGATATATGTTGCTTACAGTATCGTAGTATGGGAGAAGCAGCGGAGCCGAAACTTCACACATCACCACAAGATAACTTTTTAAATTTTATAAAGTAACAAACTCGTAACATGTAGAGAAACCAATTGTGTATGCGTACCTTCTGTGTAAGGCATAACTCAGAAAATTCAAAATAAAATTCTGCACATTTTGCTGCTGGTCAATGAAATTCCATTGAGTTGAAAAATTTAATTTTTTTTAATCTTTTATTCTGCTAAATTTATTTTACCATTTTTTTTATATATCAGCTTCATCTGCTGAATTGGCTAAAGAACCTCTTGCCGATGTTTCAACCTCTTGATAATCATTCACCAATTGACAAATATTTTGCGAGGCCTCTGCCAAGCTACCCTCTTCCAGACCCTCACCAACATAATGATAAACAAATGCACGTCGCTGATACAGTTGATTAAATTTTGACACCAGACGGCAGATGTGTTGTTTGAAATAGTGCACACAGCGCGTGTAGTTGGCGCTAAATCACCACCAGGTACATAACTAGGTGGCATAGCGTTAATTCCGATTTTAAAACCAGTTGGTGACCAATCAACAAAGTGCGTTGTACGCATGCGCTTTATATTTTGAATGGCCGTATTTACATCATTGGGATTGACTTCACCACGAAAGAGTAGCACACATGACATATATTTGCCACGTATAGGATTGCAACGAACCAGCTGATGTCCAGGTGTAAAGCAGGAAGTTGTGAGTTGTTCAATATTATAATTGACATATTGAAATTTACTAACTGGCACCAATGGGGCGTACGTAAGTAAAGGGTAGTGTATGCGTGGATATGGTACGAGATTTGTTTGAAATTCATCAAATGAAACATTGGAAGAGCCATAGAAACGCTGTGACGCTGTGAAGCAAGAAACAACCTGGAAAAAATAATGAATAAATTTAAAAAATATATGATAATGTGTAGTAAAAAAAAATCCAATCCCTTATGACTGCTAAAAGTTTCTTCAATAGCTTTTAGTCGCTTACATTGATTTCCCCACAACAATCTTTAAATTAGAAATACCTACTCACCTGACCAATAAGACGATTTAAATTCGTGTACGTTGGTGCTGGCACATCTAACATTGTAGCACAAATCTCATACAAGGCCTCATTATCCACAATAAATGTACAATCACAATAGTCCATGGAAAAATGCGTTGCTAGCAGAGAATTATAAGGTTCCACCACAACTGGTGAAAGTCTACAAAAAAAAAAAATAAATTAAATTAAATTTTGAATCTCATATCACTTGCAGCAGCCGACTTACGATGGTGAAGGAAAAACAATAAATTCAATTTTTGTTGTTTTTTTACCATAGGCTTCATTTAATTTTTCCAACAATAGTGTACCAAAGCCAGAACCAGTACCTCCACCAATGGAACGAAATATAAGAAAACCACGTAAATTCTTGCACGATTCGGCAATACGACGTACAGCATCCATGGTACGATCTATTAACATTGTACCAAGTAAATTGTAACCACGAGCAAAATTACTGCCAGCATCATCCTTGCCAGTAACTAAGGTATCAGGATGAAATAAATAACGATATGCGCCAGTACGAATTTCATCTGATAAAACACAAGAATAGCCGGAGAGTTTCAAGTTAGACAATTGCATTGAAAACTACTGAAAACGTACAAACCAATAACTGTAGGCTCAGTATCGACCAGCACAACACGTGGTGTCACTTTTAGACCCATACCCGAAATATCGAAAAATGTAATAAATGAATCATCGCTGGGCATTACACCCAGACAACCATTTGGCATAATACCATGCTCCAGACAATAGAGTTCCCAACAGGCATTTGCTATTTGTACACCAGCTTGTCCTATGTGTATTTGTATGATTTCACCCTTAAGAAATTAATAAAAAAAACATAAAAATATTAAACTTTTAAAGGATATTTAAGGAGTATATATAAATGTTACCCTTCGTGACATATGGTTGCAAAACAAGAAATTTTGAATTTCTTGAATACATGCAACATCTATATATTGCACAATAAAATTTAGTCTTTTTAATTTTTCTTATCTTTACTTTATTAATTTATATTTTTACGGACAATTTTCAACGATTTTTTTTATTTACAATTAAGAAAAACAAAATTTAGATGTTAAATGTTTTGTTAAAATTTATTTTATTGATTGACATATTTGAAATATTTGCTTTGAATTTTGTATTTTGATGGAAACAACAACTCTCAAAAACAGTTGAGACAATAAAAATAAAATTTAGAAAAATTATTTATTAACAATACGGGTTTTTAGAATACTTCACTTTTGTGATCTCATGAAAAAATGTAAGCAAAGTTTTTAAAATCGTATGAGAAAAAATATCACTAATTTAAAGGCAAAACAATTCAGTGATTAAACTCGTAATTAAAATTAAAAATAAATTCCATTTCAATAATGGGTGTTTTTCTAGAGTGTCATACTTTCCAAAAAGAATTCAGTGCCAAAGGTCTTACAACGTTGGTGTCACCTATTATACTCTAATGAAGTTTGCCATTTCATTATAAGGTTGATAATTAAACAACACTAGTAAATTAACTAAAATTTCAACTTCAAATTACAATCATGAAATTAATTGACCGCCATAATTGCGTGTTTTGACACCATTGAATTATTTCTTGTGACAACGTATGAAGATGTTCGAAAAATTAGTCTAAAGTTAGACCATCAGATTGCACTATATATATGCCCAAAATCATATTTAAGTATTAAATGGCATAAGAGTATCTACGTCTGAAGTCAAAATTCAAGTCATTTGAAGAATATTTTCATATTTTAATCCAAGCCGAAGCTATGACACTTTAAAAAAACATCCTATACATAGGTCATTTGCAGACATACAAAAAGTTAACTAATGTAAATATATAAATCAAGGTTCTGTCAATGGCAAATCGAAAATACTGATAAGTTAATTAACTTTGGATGAAAGTAGTTCACACTTAAGGGAAATAGTGTTACTTTTACCGCTGTTAAAGCATTTTTTGACCAGGAAAGAAGTTGGAAAACTATAGTCTGGTTCGAGATAAAAAAATTAAAAAAAGATACGACTTCTGTGTCTTACTGACACAGCTATAAGATCATTTGCAAATTCGGTCAAGCATGTCAAAGTTGATACAGGTTGATTTCAATCATCAAAAAATTTTAAAATATTCATATATTTGTCGCGAGACGGCTACGACGTTTTTAGCTGTAAAGAAATCCCAGCTAGCACATAGTCCGACTTTAATATCGAAATCGAATATTTTAACGAATAATTTTCGAAGAAAACAAAGCGTTTGGCGTACTTAACGAACCCATAAAAAATATGCCTTTTTTCAAAACATATCGAATTCGTTTTTTGAGAACGCTTTTAGACATTTCTTTCTTTTGCACTTTCATTTGCAATACTTAAGCCGATGTTATACTAAAATAAAACTCTGCAAGCCCCATTAAAACTTTGCTGCAGAGAACACGAAGTGACCGTCTTTAATCGCTTCGGAGCCAAAAATTACCGTTGAGCACAGTATCAAGTAAAAACTACTTAAAACTTAACGAATAACTATCGCAATTTGACAGTCATAAATGAAAACTGACGAAATTTACTTTCATAAAAACATGCTCTTAAACGAAGTTTCGTTTCGCACGTAATTTGTACTGGATGGGTTGCCCAGAAATAAATACATTTTTACATTTTTTATATGATGACTTTTATATAAAAATTTTAAAAGTTTATGGCTTTTAACTAAAAAACTTAAGTTTTTGTTATTACTTGCAATACTCGTTTCTTTGGGAACTTATTGAGAGATAATTTTAGTCATAACAATCTTAACTAACAAGAAAGCTCATTAGAGAGAGGGATTCAACATCATTTTCCTCCGTTAAATCACAAACAGCAAGATTTATCTCCCTAAATGAGTACTTTCATTTTGAAAGTCTCGAATATCTTTGACAATTTTCGCAAAAGTAATTTAATTGTAATTGATTCATATAAGTGTTTCTTCAAAGTGTTAAATACACATTTTGTGACTTAGTTTAATGTATTTCTTTAAATTAAATGTATTTCTATATATTGTACGTATTTTTTAAGTTTAGGGTGTATATAGTATGTATAAGTGATTCTAATTACATCATGCTTTTTTTTAAATATTTTCATCATTTAACAATTGCAATTTTTTAATAATACTTAGTATATACTGATTTTATTTAATATTTTAGAGTTTAAAGTAGTTTAAGTTCATTGTTAGTTAAATGAAAAAAATAGTAATACACTAATACACACATATTATTTGCTTATACAATGTACTAAGAAATATTTATTGTCTTAAAATAACAAGATCATAAATAAGAAGACGATTCACAAATTAGGAATGTTAAAATACATAATAAGAGTGACTAAAAGTAGACTTATTTTCTAGATTTTTAAAGATAGATTTAAGATTTAAGTATATTTTCAGCTGAAAATCTAATTTTGCACAAATTTTTATTTATATAAAAAAGTATTTTCGATTATTCTTACAATAAATTAAATAATGTTTAAAATATTTGTATTTTCAATTTTAGACCTATACTTTTATAACAATACTTTCAGTTAATAAACATTATTCAAGCTCTTAAGACGATGCATAAATTAATGCACGATATACAATACAAAGCAGTGTTTATTATTTTAAGTTAATAGAATAGTTATTGGGTCAGGGCAATGCTTCGAATTTTGGTAAAAAAAAAACATTTTAAAAGGAAATATGTATACCGAAATTTATAACTTTGACCGATGTTGCGGATCGTTCTCCAAAAATATTAAGTTAATTTCGCACTCATAAAAAATCATGAGAGATAAGAGTATACAAATTTAAAAGATGATAAAGGCTACAAACATTTCTTAAAAACAACAAAGCAGCTTAAGCATTGTTGCCGAAATGCTGAAACCTTCTCCTGAGTTCAGTGGTGAACTTCTGCACCCTGTGGTTTATCCGAATTTGGGAAGAAGACCGCTAGTCTTCGACTAGCTCATAGCAATCTTGAACAGAATTCCAAAAAAGAGGACTTACCGCTAGTGGCGTCATGATACTGTCAATCACATAAAAGTTTCTGGCGAAAACCAGTTATCTGAAAACAACAGGCAGGTTTTCGCCCAAACAGATCGTATATTGATCAAATTAATGCCATTTGTGCAATAGTAGAACAGATAAATTTATGACAGGCTTTATTGCATTTAACTTTCGACTACATCACCGCTTTTGATAGCATCGACTGAAATTGCATCTGGAATGCAATGAGATGTGCAGCCCGTATGATCATTACGCTCATCTAGACTCAATACGAAGGTTTCGAATTATGAGTCTAACATAACGGTAAGCTTCTGATCCTTTCAAGTCCAAGTCGGAAGTGCGCTAAGGTTATATGATATTACCAAGCTTCTATTTATAGCACTAAACGATGTCTTTAGCACAACCTTGGAGTCCCCCAGTTCTCGCATTAAGTGGACCTTCAGCGAACATCTAGAAGATCTCGCTTATGCCGATGACATATGCTACAGAAGATTTACTTCGAAATACGTAGGTCTGAAAATCTACATTAATATAACAACGATCATGTTCATTCGCGTAACCAGTGCCAGCAGTAGTTTCACGATAGTCGCATTCAGCACAGAAGAGAAGCATATGTAGTTTCACTCATTTGGGCAGCATCATAGCACTAGATAGCAGTACCTATAGAGGCACCCATGCCAGAATCAACAAAGCTTCGTAATGTCTGGCAGTCTAAGTTCCTGTAAACGACACCGAAATTCAAAATTTTGAGGCTAATGTGTTTCAGCAAAGATGTGGGACACAGTTTACAAGTGTTCACCAAAAACTAAAGTGAAACCCTCAGGGCAGCAGAGGACGTGGCCGTCCAAAGTCCCTGAATCACCGTAGAAATGAATGCTAGAACAAGAGATATGATAATCAGGGAAATTTTGGAGATAATGGAAGGCACGAGCGGACACTATGCTCTGTGTGGAGATAAAGAATACAAAGGAGAAGAAGAAACCTAATACAAAATAAGTTTTAGATAAACTCCCAACATTAAAAAAAACGAGAAGAGATGCTGTTTGCCCCTAAAATTTTTTACATTTTGATAGTAAATGGTTAACAAAATCAGTATGGTATTTGTGTGCCATTTTTAGTTTTATACAGCCAAGTCGGGCTGAATTGCAGATATTTTTCGCATTGTCCAAACTAGGAATAATTTAGTATCACTCATATCATCCACTTGTGGATAAAATAGAAAAGTTATTTTTGAAGGAAGCATGCAACTAAGCTTTTCAGACAACTTTGCAAATTTTTAAATGATTACAAGTGGGGAATTTATTATTTGAAAATTCCTTCAAACTCATTTTGGACAACTTTTTTAAACTTTTCAGCTCATATAAAAAAAAAGTAAAAATAAAGAACTGACTTAATTTGGAAACTGTGCAAGTCTTAAAGCAAGGATTGTTCGATCATAATTCGATCAAAACCAGGTGGTGGTCCATAATTAAAATTGTCTAAAATTATATCCAAAGTAGCGCCACTACCAACTGAAAAAATAAGCCAAACAATTATCAACTGTCTTTTCTTGAAAATAATAAGCACTCACCAAAGACTACAGGATACACAGCACCCTTCACATTACGAAAAGGTACCTCCAAGTTCTTGCCATTGAAAAAGAAATTCAATTCGACATGGTCAAATGCAATGCCAATGATGTCGCCTTCATCGGGAAAAAGTCGCGGTTCTGTTTTCGCCAGTTCTGTTGAATCTTCTGCTGGTAAAGAATCGTTGTTACCCGTAGTAAGCAAAATGTCATCAGCTATATCTTCAATGCCAATTAAGCCAGCAGCTGCTGCAGCTGCAGATTCTGTATTATCGAGCAATTTATTAAAATGCGGTTCTTTTGTAATGGCCATTGCTACTACTGGACGGTATTCTTCACCATTGTGTCGTGTTGCATTATCAGAACAGAAACACCATGACTCCTTGTCGCAGCCACCATATTTTTTGCTTAAATCTGTTTGCCGCGTTGCCAAACCGACAGACCAGCTGCCACTTTGTTGTATTTTAAGCTCAAAATATGATTTGGATTGTACCAATGGTGCAGTGGCCAAAGCGCCACCGGAACCCGTAATGCGTAGTTGATTCGACAGCAGTATAACATCTGGTCCTGTCGAAATACAAACGCATTATTAAGTAAATATAAAAATTAATATGTAGTTGACGCTTCCTCCAAAGAAAATACGAAGTAGTAAAGTTGGAAACAGACAGAAGTTGAAATCAAAGATTTTTAATATGCAAGCACAGCATGAAAATTTAACGTAAACTGAAGAATCTTAGATTTCGTATGTTATTCTACAGCTTCAATAGGAGAGAAGGGCCTAAAAAAAAAATTTCTATAACTACTTCGATCTTTGGCTTGTTGTTTATGTCATTCTGATTTTTGACATGTCACTTTGTATCATTCAGCGTCGCAATGCTCTGAACTTTTCTCTGTATCTATGTCATTCAGGTTTCCGCAAAGCACTGAACAACAAGTTTCGAGACCACCAAGTCCTCAATATCCGTGTCAAGCAAGGTTGTCCAAAATCTGTATTCGTCTTATCAGTGTGCTTGTAATACGTATAAAGTGGTATTGAGATTATATTCGACATATTTTATGGAAGTGTGCAAGAATACTTTTCGCTTTGTTACATCTTCCGCGGTACCGCCTTAGTAGTGAGAACGATGCGAAGGTAGCATAACGACACATTGGTGCTTACGTTGTTCCCATTTGTGTTTAAATTTGTAGGAAACGTTTTTGTTGATATTGCTTCAGATTTCTCAGTGTCAAGACGTAGTCCAACGGCTATTTGGTCGTTGAGTCGTATTAGATTGATTTCTTTTACATTTAACATTTAACATCTCGGTACCCATATTTTCAATATTTTACTTTTGTAACATTTAAATTGAGTCGTGACTTAGTGACTTATTAGAAAAGTTAATGAACTAATAGGAAAATATATGGAAGCATTCGAGTGCAAACAACAACTGCGACTGTACCTTGCCAGGAGTCCCATGATTGCTGCTTTTTCTTTGGTTTATCATGATGTCGAATGTGTTAGAATTATTGATTTAGTATATACCCCACTAAGATTTCTTTAAAAAAATATAATAATTTAAGCTCATTACATTTCATATAAAATTCTTTTATTTAAATGAGGTCGCATATTTAGGTCAGATAGAAAAAAATTAGATAAAACATGGGCAGCAACAGCTGTCAGCAGCGTGATGGGGTGCAAGAGATCATATCATTTTGCACATTGAAAAGTAGTGACGCCATCACTGTGATCAAAATAAAACTTTTACTGAAATTCCTTAAACTCACCCATATGCGCTGCGTCCAGATAAATCTCGGGCTCTCGCCCACGATTTGTGGTTGCTGGTTTTCTGACGCTTCCATTTAAACACGTCCTTATGCAGCAAAACATTTTTTTTTTTTTGTTTCTTGTGATTGGGTTTCACTTTACACTTAAATGAATACGTTTAATTTGAACCATTAATTATAATATAATTCGTTGATTTAATTATGTTCTTAAAAGTTTGCAGCTGCTTGCTTAAAATTGAGGTGTTTAGCATTTGTTAAATTTTTCCAACCCCTTCTTTGACAGTTGTTCGTTTCGCTAGCCATCAGCTGTTCGCAACAAAGTTGAATTGAAATTTGTGCTAGAACAGTGTTTAATTTTTATAGTGTTGCCAGCCCACTTTAATATAAATAAATTTGCTTTAGTACATAGACCCTTTTTTTATATTTCCAAATATTTTCATATTTTCTCATAAAGAATTTTATACAAATGTGATATTTCAAAAATAAAACATTAAACTCTAAAATATTCTACCCGTGGATGCGAAGCTTGGTTTTGTCAGGCTAAATTTTAAATTAACTATAATTACATGTTTTCATGCCTCAAAAAAAAACTTACCTTCCCTGACTTCTGTAAACTCGACTACGACATCATTTTTAGATCTGCTATCAAAATTTTCTATGCTGTTTTGATGTTTTTAACGTGTTATGAAAAGTAAAAACTAATGCGTTAAACAAAACACAGACGGGTGACGGAAAATCGTCAACGATTGTTCGCTATCAAAGGAATACCCGTCGGAAAATCGTTCGAGTAAACACAGTTGTGTCGGACAACGAAAATTCGGCAGCCATTTTTTTTTTTTTTCATTGATATTTTCACAAGCTGATTTGTAATGCAACACTGATCGCCGGCCGCCGACGCTGAAAACAGCATTAAATTTAAATCGACGAGTACTCGTTGGCAGGCTTCCAGTCGTCCGCCGGAGCTCTGTTCCATTTCATATGATCAAGTGTGTTATTAGTTTGACAGCGAATAGTCATTGACGATTTCCCGTCACCCGTCCATGCTCTATTTAGCACATAGCCATTACTTCCATTCCCATTTGATTTTAATGCTGTCAATACACAGATTGTAGCGTGTATGGTAATATTTGACAAACTGCGCTTAACATACATACACGTCCAGACAAATAGCGACTGTTGTGGCAGAAACGACCAACATGAGTTCGATACGGGTTTACCAAGTACCCGTTTTTGACGTGGCCAGGCAATTAATTGCATTTCAAAGCCTTGGGCCTTGTAGGAATTAAAAAATTTCGGAAAAAGCCGTTAATGGATGGATTTTTGTTATAAAGCCGTTAATTGAAGGATTTTTGTTGCATGATATTACATTTTATTTTAAACTTGGTGACTACAAAAAAATGGTAATCCAGTAAAAAAGTTGAACTATAGATCGTGTGAAATACTTGAAAGTATATGGCGAAGAACCCAATCTCCAATATATCAATAAACCGTTCTATGTATGGGCCCTATAACAAGAATTATCTGGTAAGCAAACAAATCAAATATGCTCCACATTTCAAAAAGCGGAGAAATCTTATTTTAAAAACTTCTTGAATGGTTAAAGACCTTGGACAAAATATTTGGTATTCGAAATAAAACACATTTTTTCTTTTACAATTACACAAAACAATTTTAAAATTTTATTTAAATTTTTTTTAATTATTTTTGTATATTATATATTTTTTTTGGTATTTTTCACATAATTTTTTTTGTCGGCTATCAGCAATAAATGTTTCTGTTTTTTGTTGTTGTCATTAATAATTGCCTGCATTTTTTCTAAACATTATCGTCATTTCTATGCAATATCAATTCATTTTTAAAATAATTCTTATATTATTTATCATATGTTAATATCATATATTTTCAAACTCTCCGGAGTTTTTTTTTGTATTTTAATTATTTTCGGCGTCTGTTTTTGTTGTTTTTATTTTATGAAATGTCTAACAACACTTGTCTGTTTCATTTGAAAACGAGTTTTTATATTAAAAAAAAACTTTGCTGGTCATTAAATAGCAGTTTAAGTTTTGCCAATATACTATAATATAGTTATTTTTTTGTTTTTTCAAAAACATATTAATGAAATGTTTTTTAAATATATTTACTCATTTTTGTTTTTTTTACTTTTATAATGCAACAATAATTTTTTTAAAATTCACAATTTCACATTTTTGCTAAATATTTATTTAATAGTTTATGTTTGTATATATGTTTTAAAGTTATTTTCATATTTCATAATATATATATGTATATATATATGTATGTATAAAGAACAAGGCTTTTTTATAAATATTAATTTGTTTTTCTTCTTCTTTATCTGTAATTAATAAACAGATTTTCATTTTAATTGTTAATTAACTGTTTCATTTAATTGATATGAATTGTTTTGTTTTGTAGATTTATTAATTAATAAGTTGTATGCGTATTTTAAAAATTTGTCTTAGCAAAAAATATTATTACATAATTTCAACATAAAATATTTAGAAATTTATTTTTTTTTAGATTTGTTTTGTTTCAATTTTACTTGCTTATTTTTTTTTTAATTAATTTTAAATGAAATTTTGGTAAATATTTAAACTGCTTTTGAAAAATTTTTGTTTTTTTGTATTTTTACATAAATTAATAATAAATAGCATTTTTATTTCATTTTTATTAAATAAATTGATTAAAATATTTTTTTTATATTTAAAAATTTAATTTTTATATATATTATTAAAAACAAACTTTCTTTACTCATAATCGGGCACGAGCTTGATATGTTTTTGTAGTTTTTTTTGTTGTTCTTCATAATTGTTAGTTGTATGTATGTATGTAGTTTTACTTACTGCTATAATTTTTTTTTGTTTTTGCTAAGTCTACGCTTCCTTAACAGTTTTACTATGTATGTAATTCATATATAAATTTAATTATGTATATTACTCATTTGAATTTTACTACTTAACATTTAAACAGATATTACACAGTTTTATAGTTATATATTTTTATTAAGCAATTTGATATATCTATTATAGACTCAATTTCTTATTTCCTTACAATGTCAACGCTATGTTTATATTTTAGCTTTAATGTATGTATGTATATTCCTTCATGGTTTACAAATAGCTTTAGTTTTTGTGAATTACAATAAATGTATTTGTATATTATTTTAAAATATTTTTTTTTAAAAAAATTCACTAGTTTAAAATTCGTTTCATTAGGTTTCTTTCAATTTTTTTAAACTTTTATTGAAAGTAGATATGTATTAAGAGAAATATTTGTGAAAAATAGTTTAAAAAAATTGTAAAATATAAGATAATTTAATGACAAATATTTTAAAGTTCAAAGTGTTGCTTTAAATCTTTTAAGCATATTTTTAAATATGTAAAATTAATAAAATGCTGAATGAATGAATAAGCGAAATTTGAAATCAATCAACTACATACAACACCGTAATGCTAAATGACTTCTGTTGACGCTTGGTTTGATCAGTTAGGTACTTATAGTTTTTTGAAAGTGGGCGTGGCAGTATTAAGTAACAAAAAGTAGTTATTTGTTTATAGAAGCCTACAAAATTTAAGTGGTATTTCAGTTTAAACTATAATTTTTGATGTAGCTACATACCTTGTAGTTCTGATTTGAAAACAATTTTGAAAACATTTTTGAAAAAATTAATTTTTAACTTCGAGCTCTGCTGTATTCCTGAACATTTTGATTCCTTCAAATAGTAAAAATTTTAAATCAAAATAGTCCTATGTACCACCTTAAAAAAATATAAATTAGATACCTCAAACTTTAGTGCTTGCGATGGAGCTTATTGAATAAAAACTAAGATCATTGAATGTCTTATATATTTATGTATATCTTTTAAGATTATTTTTATGCAATATACATATATTTGTAATATTTTCTGAGATACAAGAAAGTAAAATGAATTTTGTTGTTTTAAATTTGTACAAAAATTACATTTTGTTGTATTATAATCGTTTCTATAAACTCACTTTAACTTTTTGTATCACCGAAATTATATGTTTGAGAGAAAAAAGTATGTCACAAAATGTACCGACAATTTTAAAATCAATATTTTTTATTACAACCAATTTTTGCATAACTCCCACCGAAAGCGAAATATTCATGAGAGTATGAACTATGCCTCAATGTTTCCCATATGGCGCATAGTATGGAATTTTCGTTTGTTTTGGACAAAACTACTTCCGGCGGTAGGTTCCTAACTAATTTTGATGTACTTTTGCTTTAAATGTAGGGAATTATATATACTTTTAGTTGCAAGAGACACTATTCACTTTTTTTTTCAAAATCGGTGAAGCTACTCAGCCGTGGCAGCGTATTTTCCCATTAAGGGCGGCGCCACGATAGCTTAAAGAACTTAATAACCTTTCTTAGGGTTCAATCTATCTCCAAACCAAATTTTCCTTTTAGGGGCACCGCCTACTATTGGAAAGAAAATTACATTGTGCTGCACTGCCATTCTTCACAACCTTTCCAACAAAAAAAAAATTTAAACGAATATGTTGTGTTATTCCATATTCACCTGGATGTAGAGAAAAAATTCTTGATAGCATCCCTTATTCAAGTAATTCATCATCCCGAAAACGGAAAAGTAGCAGGCACAATTAAAAGTTTATTTAATTCCCTACATTTTAAGCCAAAGTACATCAAAATTGATTAAGAATTCAAGGCCGCAGGTAGTAGCGTCGGCAATTCCAAAATACAAATGTTTTCAACAACTTCACGATTACATTCGACTAGTGTTGCTTTGGTTGATATTGACAAACACTAACACTAAGAATTCTCGTTGTAATGTAAACAAAACAGCAAGGACCATGTTAATTCAACTCGGTTTCGTAGTTAAGTTCAGGTCTGATTATGTATTTTGATCCGACAAAAAATAATTCCAAAAATGGAATTCAGTTATTTAGCATAAAAAATGCTGGCCTTAGAACTTCGAATCTTTAGATTGCAAGCGCATGGCTGGTACGACTTAACTGATTTCAAAACGGTTTTTAATCTTTTTTCAAGAAATCTTTTGTTTTAATTGAAACGTAAATACTCGAATACCTAAATGTCAGGAAGAATTTTATCGGTATCTGTGGACCAGTTTAAAAACAGTTGTTGATATTATGCTCTGTAATTTTTCAAATCGATAGAAACACTTAAGAAGAAATTGGTCTCAAAAATCATTGCACTAAATCATAAGCATTGCACGAACAACATATGATTCCCAGTAGTTAGTAAGTTCTATGTGGCATATTTTGCCAATTGTCACAGGCCAAATAAAAAAAAATGTCCGGTTGAGCAAATTGTTGCCCTATTCGTTGGCATGTACTACTACTCACATAAACACCAAGGACAAGGGTAGTGATCTACGATAAATTAAATAGAATGAAGCCATATTTTTTGGTATATATTGTTCCCATAATATAGTGAAATAACTTAAACATTTTTAAACTTGCATTTTTCATCAAGTACTGAGAATTCATAAAAACTAAATCATAAAAACTAAATTATAAAAATAAAACACAAATTTGTAACTATTTGCAAATGAACGTAAAACTTTATTATAAATATTAATTTTTTAAACAATAAACAAAAAACGCATCATATGTTAATTATTTTTTTTTTTAAATTATATAATTTAGCATAGATAATATTGTATATTAAGTGAATAATATAAAAAAAAAAAATGGAAAAAACTCAAACGAAATAAAAGAGTAAAAAATACTGAAAATTTATTTTTAAGAAACAGAGTTTTATGAAAATTTAAAAAATACATAGGTATTTATAAATTATTTATTTTCATTTTATAAACATATATTCCCTAATTATTTACGCTAGAAAAGTTGCTTTTCAATTTAATGCATTTATGTATGTATGTTTTATTTGGTTGCTGCTTTACAATACAAATATTTTTCTCATCAATGTTAAATATTTTTCTTTTTCTTTACTATATTCATTATTTAATATTTATGTTTTTTTTTTGTTTGTTTTACTATTAATATTACTTGTAATTTTTTGTATGTTTTTTAAATGAATGTATATGTTGTTGCTGTTTCCTTTTTCACTGATATGTATTGGTTTTAAAAGTTTTTTTTTCGCAATTTTAAAATGTTCCCATAATTCATAATATATTGTTTAGCATAAACTATTATTATTATTCTTTAGTACAATGTATGTATTTTTTAGTAAAATTTCACTTATAACAACAGTTTCTTTAGTTGTTGTCTTTTCATGCCTTATTTATATAATAATTTGGTTTGTCTTTCCTTTGTTTCATTATATATGATATCACTTAAAAGTGATTAAGACTTAAGTTATTGCTTAACTAATTTAGTTTTTGTTTTTGTCATTATGATATGATATGAATTTAGCTTCTAAACTTTTTTTATAACCTTTTATAAGTTTATTATAAATAGAGAGAGAGAGAGAAATTGTTAAAAATAGTACGAATAACAAAAATTTGTTGAAGATTTATCAGTACATATTAAATAAAAAATAGTTTTATCGTTGCTGAAAATGCTTAAAATATTAACTTGATTTAATGCATCCGCATTTTCTAAAAGGTTTTCTGAATTAAATTTTGATAAGTCTATTCAGCGTGCTTTATTTCAGAAAGGGACTTTTCCGATTTCTATGGACTCGTCGTGCAAACATAATTGTATATATGTCGCTTTTTATGAAACAAAATATGTTTGTCATGAATCTCTGATAATAATGTATATACTACAGAATGTTGTTCACTGTTCGTTTAGGCTTTATTAGTTTAGTACACTGTAAAACTATATAAATTGAATTGCTCAAACCTCTTAAAAAAGCTGGATGGCCAAACTGTACCAAGAGAGTAGCTAAAAATTATTTGGTAGCTAAATATTTTTTTTTTTTTGAAACATAATAGCGTCAAACACTAACAGGTTGATAGTGATACCTCAATGGTTATCCAAATCATTCCCATTTATGTTCAGCGATTGTAAATAGTTCAGGAGCTATAATTTTTCTTTTTACCTTGCTCCTATTTCTACCAAGACGAAAATCAAGAGTGATCTTGTTGCATTAGCAAAAGAAGCTCCTAAAATTGTTCTCATTAAACTTTTAACTTTATAGCGTCGAGGAGAAGAGTTTACAGATCGAATTTCTAACTTCATATGTACGAATCTCTGTTGAAACAAAAAAAAAGTTATTTCTTTTGTAAGAATCAACTATTGCCATCAAAATGAGTTTATAAAGAGTACTCATATTGAAAAAATAAAAATTTAGTCCACCCCAATGACACGCAATGTACAAAAAGGTGTACAACATAGAATACTAAACTATTGAAGTTTGGTGGGAGTGATTCCCTAAGGAATGCTGTAAAAATACTTCGATTTTGATAAAATGTTCTCGCCTATCGAAAATATTTATTGATGGAAATGTCCTCAGTTTTACGTATTGTAAAATTTACAAGATTTTTATTTTTATTCTGTGATTTCTAAAAGATTGGGAAACGAAACAGGATCTCGAGAGTTGACATTGAAAAATAAAAATATTTTTCGGTTCAAGAATTTGAAAGCATTCAAGAAAAAATGTTATCGAGATCCTTTTTTAGTCAACCTTGGCAAACAGTTGTTATTTTACAGAGCATCCTCGATTTGTCTGTGGGCATCTAGAAACATAATTTTAAGTCGTGCCATTCATTACGATTCCGCTTATGGCGCTTTAGTTTTGAATTGGGTTTTTTTTTGTTGCTTGAAGTATTTCATATTTTTAAGTTGCACGTTAACAATCGTATAGTATCACGTTGGTTCAATATCCTAACGAGAACATACATATGAAGGCAAGCAACCCTAAATCAAGCTTCTGAAGAAATTGATGCTTGTAGCTTAAATTTGTTTTAATTTGTTATAGATTGCTTTCAAAAATCGAAAATAAATATACTTTCTAAAAAAACATCTACGCATATATACACATATGTAGTCGAGTTAGCGCTTACTATAAAATTTCAGCTCAATTTTGTATAATCACGGCATATTTTAGGCATTTTCAGCATAAACTTGAATATTTTCTATTGAAAAATATCAGAAAATAGATATCACGACATATTTTACTACAGATTTTTTTCATTTTAATTGTACATGCGTATTATAAGTACCCATATTTTGCTCTAAATTATTTATTGTTTTTTTTAGAAACAGATTGCTTTAATTGTTTTCATACTACATTTTACTTAATGACTAAGTAAAACTTTTATCATTTATGTATTGATTTTTTTTATTTATTTATATTAAACTTACTTGCTAGCATTTTCAAAACACAAAATTTAAGAAAGGCGCAATTTCTGATATGCATTCGTATATATGTATACTTTAAAATTTATTTATTATAACTTTGTTAGTTTTTTGTTCATTAATAGTTTTTATCAATGCAGTAAAATAAATGTCGTGATAAATCTATCAAAATAAATCGACAACTTTTTTTTTTGGTTTAAAATCTTACAACACTTAAATTAAAATAACATTAAGCTAAATAGATAAAGGACAAATGTTTAGAAATCATGCAAATTAAAGTTTATAAATTCTTGGACGGAATATTTATGTCGCAATTGAAAACAAATTTTGTTTTACTTCAACTTAAAACTAAAAAAGGTTTTTTTTTTTGTTTTATGATGAATTGAAACTAAGCTAACATTCAAATAAGTTAAACTTTGGATAACATTTATGTTATTTTTACAATTTTAAAACACATTTTTGTTGTTTTTTCTTAAAAATGAATAATTCATAGATTTGATATGTATAAATAGATATTATTTTTATGCCTTTGGTATTTCTAGTTTTTAACTAAACAATTAATAATAGATAAATAGTAAGGACAACTTTGGTAAAAATTAATTTTCATTTTATAACTAAAACAAATTAGTAAAAATTAAAGGATTTTGATTTTTTTTTTATAATGTTAGTAAATAACAATATAAAATTTATTTTAAAAAGAAGCCTCATTCGTCATCCAATTCCAAGAACTTTTACTTGAAAATTTAAAAACTTAAGCAAATCGAAAGAATTATATTCTGTATTATTGCAATAGAGTAATTGCGTGTTTTTCACAGAATGTATTTCTTATTCTCTGCATTCATTGCTTTTTCTTATGATCGATGTTGTAAATGTTATGTTCGGCTTGAAAATGAAAAGCGGGCTAGAACAAGTCAGAGTACAAACATAACACAAGTCATGCCGTTCAATAGTTCTGATCTGTTCTAATCAACTGCAGACTCACACAATGTCTATAAAACCATTGTACTCGACAGCAAGTACACTGATCGGTTGAGAGAGCGAGTGCACTCACGCAGACCTCTATTAGTTAGGTACGAAACTCACTTCGTTTCAAAAATAACCATATCTCCGTTTATATTTAAAAAGCAACTGAATTTATTTCAGAAGTAATTTGAGTTTCAAAACCAACATAACATATTGTAGTTTGCTGAAACTTTTTGTCGGCGGTAGCCAATGTTTACTGCGAGTGTTACTTTTGTAAGCAAAAAAAAAAAAAAACACTGTCAATATGAGTTTTACCAACAGAGTAATTGCGCAAGCTTTATGTAGAAAGCAAAAGGCACGAGTTAAATTTTCGAACAAAAATGTTAATTCAGCAAATAATGATTATTGTGAAAATGTTATCACAGTATGAATATTAAGATTCTTAAAATACAGCTCATTATAATTCCACTGTTTTTAATAAATACTGTATTTAATTTCAACAAAGGGTCGGTTTCACAGTGTTCAGTAAAATACAGATTTGAGGTTAACTATCCAAATTTGGCAGGTTAACTAATTGTAAACTAACAGCTGATTGCCAATTGGTCAAAAATTTTTCAATAAATATTTATTATTCGTGAATCTCAGTGTACCAAAAAAAAAGTATCTCTTAGTTAAATTTCTTCCACTTTCAAGCAAAAGCACCTTGGAAAAAGGAGCATCAAATGCATGTTAAGAGGGTAATTTTTATTTATTAAAAGCACAACAAATTTAGTAATTCAATTCTGATTAAACTAAATGTTTAATTTTGATACTACTATTTTAAAGATATATCTAACATATTCTTCAATATGTAAACATGTTTTTCTTGTATATTTCATATAAATAATTTAGTTTTTCTTTACTTCACTACATAAGATGATATGTTCTGATACGTTTTGTTTTTTTATTTTATGTCTTTTCCTGCTACATTTCCGGTTGTTATTTCGTCAGGCTTGTTTAGTTTTTTTCTTTTATCTATTTATGATTTTTCCATATGATTCTCATGGTTCATGATTCTCATTTGGTTCATGTAACTTTTTCAGTACAAAGTTTTTCTTTTAATTTTTCCCCAGCAATTTTTTCAAGTACAAAATTGATTGTTCTTGCATATTATTCTTGTATATGTATATTTTTTTCTTTATAAAAACTTTCAAAAAAGTTCAATTTTCCTATGAGAAACTTGCATTTTGTCTCTTTCCGATTTTGTGTTGCTATTTCTGCACTGTTTACAAACATACGAGTACTATTCATAGTGGGCGGAAAGTAGTTTGTTAGTAATAGTACACAATAGTAGTGGTACATAGTTTGTATGTAGCAAGAATAGGAAAAGTATGAAAATTAAATTGTACATACATTTTATATAAAGTTCATAGTTTCTGTTTCGATTTTAGTACAGCATAGAAAATTGCAGTGTAGTTTGTGTCTTCACTATAACTTTATTTTTAACATAATTTTTTTTCTTTATAAATAGTTGGTTGAGTCTAGTTTGAGTCTTAAACTTTAACATTTACACATGAGTTATGTTGCATGTCTGTTTAGGTTTTTTTTTTTAATTCAGCAAGATTGCTTACATAGATTTTTTTCATTTTTGAATTCGGTTTGTTTCTTTCTAATGTATTCATTTTAATGTCCAATACAAAAAGTTTTTGTCGCAATTAAATTTTGAAACCCTTTTTTTGTAACTTCTTTTTTTGTCTAATTGATTTTTTAGTTGAATATTTTTGCAAATATAATTCAGCACTTTACTACACTTGAAAAGTTGCAGTTTGTCGTTGTAAATCTTGTCACAATCTTGTTATTGAATAACTGATTTATTTAAACAACTTCATCATCAATTTAATGCATAATTTTCGTGAAATTTGAATGTATTGTTTTGTTTATGTTAATAATAAAATTTATTATTCAATTAATTTTTAAAAAATCTAGAAAGAGAGCTATTTAAAGGGCACATTCGGTTAAGCTATATTTATATAATATTTAATTTTGTTTTATAGTATTAAGGTTTTATAATTTTTGAATTTTGTTTTATGTTTTTGAATATTATTTTTATTTAATATTTTCTGCTTAAATTATTTGTATATAAATTACTACAAAGTAATAACAAAAGTACTTGAACGCATCTGTATTTTTTTAATAAGTTTAAGATATTAGTTTTTAAAAAAGTTTCTAAATTCATGTAAGTTCAATTCCTTTGAATGAAAGTTTCTTTATAATGATGAAATGTTGTGGAAAGAAAAGTTAAATTGTTCAGTGTAAGAATGTGAATAAAAATTATATAGATATGTGAAGCTGAAGTTTTCTTTGAAGTATAGAAAAGTAAACATTTCTGCACTTTATTTTTCTGTTGTAAAAAAACTGAAATAATAGCTTAAAAAATATATATTTTTGCAAAAAATTATATAATATTTAACATAAACTCAAACATAAAATTTGTTATCAAAGAGCTTAATCTGCAGTATTTTTTTTCTTTAGTGTGTAATATAATTTAAGTTGTACGAGAAATATTTTCATATTGAATTTGCTTAAGTTTTTTTTTTAAATAAAACTTAAAAACTTCACAATTTCTAGCTTAAGATCTTGTTAAAGTATTTTTGTATAAAGTTCTATTCCACAAATTGTCGATTAAATAAGAGGAGTGCCAAAAATATGACTAAGACTTATCATTTTTGTATTCATCGACTTTTTGTTTTGTAAGAAACTTGAGCTCACATCCCTTCAAAGTATTCAAAAGCTTTAAGTTTCAGCTATAAAATATCTTATAGTTTCAAGTAAATCGAAATTTTTATTTTACTAAATAGGACATTTCAGCCAAAAGAGTTGAGGCAAACACAGTAAGAAATTGTGAAAAAAAAGGATAAAAAGCCATAGCTTCCAAATTTCGAATACCATCACTAGACATGAGTTATATCAAAAATTCAAAAATATACACATATATATTTATATAAGTCTAATTCTTAGCTAACTTTATTTGAATTGATATTTTTGAGACTAAACTTTACTCTAAGACCTCTAGCTAAATGTTAAGCCATAAAGTTTCAAAAAGATTTCCAGCTTGCTGTACGATTTTTTATCACAAGAGTGTAACTTTTTAAATTTAGCAGATATTTAAGTTTGTTTTTTGGAAAAAATTATTATACACAATCTTAGAAATATATATGCAACAAAACTTTAGATGCACAAAGGCGGTAATAAAAATCAGGCGTGTATCAGAAAAAAAAATTATGATTTTAGGAAAGATAGATTAATATGCAATAAGACTAACAAGATAAGATTGACTTAACCAGTTCAATCAATATTCAAGATATTTAGTGCCAAGTGTTATAAAATGCGTTTTTTCGTTATTATCCCGCTTGCTATTTAAAGACAGGACAGATATTTAGTTTGAAAGGAAGTTATATTCATAGATTAGATAATTTCTATAGAGAGAGAGAAAGAGAGCTAAGTGTATAAAATGTTTACTTAATTTATGTATGACATAAGTCGTGATCAATTTTTTACTTGTAATCCACAGTTTTCATGATACTAACCCAATAATTGTAAAATAATGTAAACAACAGAACTGCTACGATTTATTTAGTGCGAAAATTAAATTTCTGAAATTGCACCTAAGCTTTTTTTCAACTGTGAAATTAACAGTCCTGTGTCTTACACTATTTTATTGATTTCAGCTATGGATCATGTAAATGGTTGGTCCGACCTAAAAAGTTGTCACAACCTTTTTTAAATAGAAAAGCACGCGATACATAACTTTTATTTCACGTGAATTAGTTGCCAATCTATATAAAGCGAGATATTATCAAAAAAACCATTTCGAACTTATACATACATCATCATCATGTAAATAATTGAACTTATGTGACTAATACACTCAATTTTTTCTATGAGATATTATTTAACTTATAACATTTGCTCAGTCTGAATTTCTGTACTATTGATGGATATCGAGAAAGTAGCGAAAAAACATTTATTTTTAACATGAATACTTAGTAACCTTTGGTAGTCATTTTTGAGCTTATAATACTATCCCTCTGAAAAATTTTATTCTTTTATCTGATACAAGTCTCTTTGACTAATCATAAACAATTACATATACAAAGAAAAATAAACTTTATGGTATGCAAATAGTACACAAGATCGCAAAAGCATCTATAGTCGTATAACATGCTGAGAAGAAAATTAAAAAATCAAATTACGTATTATTGTAATAATATCAATAAATGATCTATTTAGCCTTTTCGAACATAATTCAAAAGAAAACTATTCCAGCAGCTAATTTGTTTAAGATAAGAGCTGATAAATTTGGTGCAATTACTGGTTAGCTAAAATATTAATGAAAATGAAATTACGACATTAAACAACATAAAGAAAGGTGATATATACCTTAGAGTTTAATTCAATTCTTCATTAAAATTTATCACAGCGTCACAATTAAAGACAAAAATATGATTTTCTGAGTGTTTATAGCTGCGCGGTTCACATCAAGTCTTTGTTTTAGCAAAATACTTATACTGCCGCGCAGTAGCGCAAAAGGCATATGTCAAAAAAAAAAATATGCGTTTCGAGATAATTGATGTTTTGTGTATGTCAAATTGTTAGAATAACTCTAAAATTGAGATAGAGGGAATTCTCTTAACAGATTTTTAATACATTTGAACTAAGATTAGATAAGAATCCAGAACTTGCATTTTTTTGATGTGCGCCTTTTGCGCTATTGAGGGCAGTATGGTGTTAGTTAAACTCTCATTGCACCAAGAGATTCATTTCATTAACCGCCGAATTATGTAAGGCAAAACAAGTGAGTGACTGAAAGTGACACATTAACCACAGCCTTTTAAAACTTGTAACTATAGACTTGCTCCAACTTTAGTGTTCATTTCTACTCAAATAACATAATTTGTAAAAAAATTTTAGAATCAGGCTTACAATTTCAAGATATCGGCAGACGAAAATCAGTCACTCACTTGTTTCGCCTTACATAATACGGGTGCAAATGTTTTTAAAATAAAATATTAACGATGTATAAACTATTGCGTTAAATCGATAAAATATGTATTGAACTGCTTTAACAACTAATCAAAAACTTTAAACTTAAAAGTAGTAAGATATTGTGTATGTAAATATATTATATACAAAAAAAAAAACAAAAAAAAAAAACATAAAATTTGCGTCTGAAATTAACTTGCAAAAAGTAAGACATCAAACAAAAAAACATGCAAGCAAATCGAACTTTAGGGTAAATTATTCAATTCAACGCCAATTTAGTAATGAAATGTTTATGTAGTGAAGTTTTAAGATTTAAATGTTATTTCTTCAGCACTAAATCAATTGAAAATACATAAAAAATATATGAAATATTTGCATGATGAAACTGTAAACTATTTTTCTTTTTTAACATGAGCTTTGTTAACGATTCAAAGAAAAGAAAAAATTTATATCTATTAAAATTCAATTAATTAATTGAATACGTTGTGTATAACAACGGCATACTATTTAATACGCTTAGTTATACAATATATTTTATGTACATATGCTTACAAGCAGTATATTTATAATTGCTTTAAGTATGTATATGTATTTAATATTTCTTTCCATACATGTTTTGGTGTATTTATGTATGTACGTTTGTATGTCACCACAGTCATAAGAACTATGCATTTTTTCGAATGAGATATTTAAAATTTTTGAATTTTTTATAATAAATTTTAATTTACTTCAATGAATTATTAGCATTAAAATAATTTTTTTTTTGTTTAAAAATTTAAAAAAAAATTGAAAATTTTATTTATAGCCTGTAGGGTAAACGACGCTTATTTTACTCGTATATGTAAATATTTATTGTTACTATATTTTTAAACTAGTTTTTGGTTCCTAATTTTTGTCTATTTTTCAATTATTTATATAGTAAATATGTTTTAGTAATTTTTATATTTTTTTAAATTGCTTTTAGTTGTTCTGTACTTTTCTATATAGATTTTTTTATATAAAACTATACTGGGTCTTTTTTTTTTTTTTGTTGGAAAAAAGAGATTTCTTCTTTTTGATATAACATGTCAACACGGACATGTGGAGAACCCTTAATGCTGTATAATATCAACCCTTATTAAAAATAAAAATATGCTGCAAATCAAATTTTACTCAATTTTCTAGAAACATAACATTTGTGTTAATTTTATTGCTACCTCATTCTGCTGTAATTAAACCAACTTTATTAACGTTTTGTTATTACTTTTTTTTTAACTCTGGTAAAACTTTGCGCGCTTTTCTATTGTTCTCTATTTTCAAGTATTTTTCGCTATTTAGTTTTATGGTTTTGTTTTTTTTTGAACTATTAAACTATTTAGTATTTTAGTTTATTTATTTTTTAATAATAAAATTGTTGCCCGTACTATGCAGCAATATGCGTTGTTGCTGGCAACATATATGAATATATACCAGCTGTTGTTGCACCAGGCGCTGCGCCGGCAATCAATGTTGTTGGTATATGATGTGTTGCGGCTAATGTTGCTGCTGTTGCTGCACTATTTGTTGTATAGAGTTGATGTTGTTGCTGTTGTTGATGTTGCTGTTGTTGATGATGTTGCTGTTGTTGTTGTTGATGATAATGTTGCTGTTGTAATTGGTGGTGATGTTGCTGTTGTTCTACATGCGCTGTTGTGTTAACGGGTCAAGTCGGTGCCGTCATTAGAAATTGATGGTGATGTTGATGATGTTGCTGCATTTCACGTTCGGCTTTTTTACTAATTAAATCATGCCTTGATTCCATACCCGCTCCTCTGTAAAAATTTGAAAATAAAATAATTTTTTTGTTTGATTTCAGAAAATTTTGTTGGTTTTATAAGACCCTGTTGAAAGTTAAGTTTTATTATGCGTTAATAGCGTTACTCTAAATGAATAGTTAAAATTTATTAAGTAAAACACTACGTTAGTTAGTACTCCTTGATTTATTCAGGTTTAAAACTCTAAAAGCTATATACCATATAAGTTTTTTGAATGCTAATTTAGTAAAAGTTATTTATTATATTTGATGTTGCCCGTGGCTTTGTATGCGTATATGGACATGTTGCTTTTCCTATTTTTCTTTGTTTCTGCTATTTCTAAGCCTATCCACTTTATGGCAATTGTGTCTCTGCTGGGGGATGACGCACATATTTTAAAAAGCTGAATTACCGTCTGCCTATTAAGTGCTTTTTAAAATTTACATCAAATTTCACGGTGTGACTTAAGCGAATATTATTTGTTGTTTTTTTTTTTAAATATATAAAGCTAATAATAAGAAATATAAAAAAGTTTACCCCGAACAGTTTTCGAGATATAATATATTCTATATAGTCAGGCTTCCTAAGTGGCTGCTTTAAAATTTATGTTTAATTTTTCAACAGTTCTCAAAATTTTTTGGTTGAAATCAACATTTTTACTTTTTTTCCTAAGGTTTTCAACATTTTAGTTTAATTTTTCATCATCTAATAGTTGAAACCAATACATATTTAGTAATTTCAACCTGAAAGATGAATATTTCGACGTCCAAGTAAGTTTTATCAACTTTTTAGTGGTAAAATTTTATACTTATTTAGGGTAGAAAAATTTGAAGTTCAAAACTTCGAAAGATGGTTTTTTAAACCAAAAGTCCATAAAATGGTTGAAAAATTTTTGTCTTCAAATTTATTGATATTTTTAATGAAATCTAAATACAGATTTACGATTCGGTATCACTTTCTTGTTTTCAGAATTGTAAATATATATACAACATCAAACGTATATACATACATTGTTAAGATCTGTGTGAATGTTGTTAGGCTGGCTCTTTGGTGCGTGTGTATAGAGCACAATTACAATTGTTAAGGGACTTAGAAATTTTTGGGCCAAATATATATGAAAGCATATTGGTAAGAATGTATGTCAACTTAAATAGTTGAAAAAATTATGCTTAAATTTTAAACCGTATAGGCCGTTAATTGCATGCCATAGCCATAGGGTGCGTAGGAAGCCGTTAATGACCGTTAATTGGAAGTTATTCCGAAAGTTTTTTCATATTTTATAAATTTTTTTGTCATTTTGGAAGGCTGTTAATTTTTTTCAACTTGGCAGCCCTGTATATAAATGAAATACAATAGTGGGCGTGGCAGCTCCCATATACACAAACAATTTTAGACTTAACTTCAAGTGAATTATTGTGAGTGGTCTACTTTCTATACGGTTCCTCTGAACCAAATGTAGGCGTGGCATCTCTCACACAAGAAAAACACTTAAAAATGTATTTTGTGAACTGTACGAAATATCTTAATGATATTTGGTATGATGATTTATTAAAAACTTCAAGAGTGGATGGGAGTACATCAGTGGGCATGGCAACTCCAATATACAAATAAACTCATTAATAACTATTTCAAAAATTGTTTCAAATTTCTGATATGAAAAACCAAAAGTAGAATAAATTTTAGAAATAGGGGTGGTAACAGTAGGCAGGGAAACTCCCATGTAAAAGAAAAACTACATATTTAATATTTGCTGAACTGTAAGCAATCATAATAAAATTTCACATTATTGGTTACTATTAGTTTTCAATGGAGCAAAACAGTGGTGATTTACACAAGAAGTTGTGGCTCTTCGTATTCAACCCAAAAACATTTTCTAGTTATATTAGAAAAACGAGGTAATCAATTATGTTTGTACGGACAGCATTTAATTTAAAAAGTAAATCAGATCATGTAATACCTTAAGAGATTAGTTTTTTTTTGTAAACTTGAACCATTAAGCAAAAATAACAATTTCCAATCTAAATATCATAGACGATTTTGAAGAGTACCTCGGGGAAACTTTTTATCCTAGCAATTTTAGTTTCTGAATCAATATCCTGGTAACTACAAGATTTTTGGGGCTCTTGCTACGAGCAACGAAAAAATTAGAGTTTCTCAAGAGTAAATGGATATTTACTGACAGTGATTTTAGAGCTGTCAGTCCTCTTAAGCACCATTTTTTATGGCAGGTAAACGCTTAAGTATAATTTCGAGTATTTCTCTTAGCAAAAACTAAAAATTTAATGGCCAAAATGGTTGCTTTATTTCTTTCAAGGTCGGTTTAAATTAAACAACTATGTATAGGTCCTGATTGAGGCAGAGTATACAGTAGAGTTTTTCCCAAGTTAGTTATGCTTTTGCATTTTTGCGAACGATTTTATCGAATGTGCAATATTATCTGGAACGAATTTTCTTTCTGTTTATTTCATATTCTTGTATGTACTTTATTATTCATTTTATAAATTGAAAAATTTAATTCGCCTGCTGTCAGTTATTGAATGCTGCTATGTTTTTAAAACTTTACTATGATCTGCCTATTTGTATTCAAACTAGGACATCAGTATATCCTTTACAGCAACCTTATTTTAATATTCCCTGATGCTGTTGTTGCTGAAGCTGTTCAAAGCCATACGTACTGCTGACGCGCATAAAAAAAAATCTTAAAGGCACTGACACCTTTTCATATTCTCTTTTCCTTTGCTGTCTAAGGTATATACTCGGAGTAGGCTGATATCATCATACAAAACCCCCAAACACTCAATCTAATACTGCTGAAGAAGAGGAGGAAGAAGAGTAACATGAATTTTTTATAAACTTTACTTTTCTGTGCAAATTGAAAAATAAATTTATGTAGTAGTTAAGTATTTTATAAACATATTAAAAATAGGATAAAAAAACATTGAACGTAAGTAGTCGATGTTTCGCTTAAAACAGAGAAAGCCACATTTGTGTTCAATGCAGAAGAAGGTGCAAAATATGGAAGGATATTATTTATTAATTTATTGCAAAATGATGTGATCCACATATGAATTTGTAAGTAAAAAAAGGTTGAACTCTATGCAGAATAATGTACGTAATAAAGTAAAAACTTCTTCTAAGCAAATAGATAAATTTAAAACGATTTGGGAAGTTATGTTGTAACTGAGGTAATGTTATTAAAAACAAACGATACTTCAGTTCAGCCTAATATTTTTTTTTTTATATCAAATTTGTTGGTGGAAATATTTGTTGTTCAATTACTTATTTACATACTTATAGGCCTTAAAGATTATTGTGCTTTTTTAATAATAATAATACGATGATATTTTTTTGCCTTTGAGATAAATTATATATATATAAATGTATACATTTTTACGTATTTGGTTTCGTGGTTCATTATGAGTAAAATTTTGTATGGGAGGGCGTCTATCTCGAACACCCAAATCTTTCTCAGGCGTTTTGAAATTCAAATACCTCACGAAATCTGAATGAGTTTAGACAAAGGGGCGTGTCACCTTTATAGGGCAAAACTACTTAAAACGCAATATCTTGGCATCTATCGCAGCTACAGTTGTGAAATTTGTTACGTAAATGAAAATTGTTTCTGCTAAGCAACTTGCTAAATGTAAACAGGGTTGGATAATATATCACAGCTTCTCCAATTCAACAAAAACCCTTACGTTGCTATTCTTGGAACGTATGCCAAGCTGTGAAGTTTTGTACATGCACCCAATTGTCTGCAGTAAAAAGTTCTTAAAATGCAGCCGTGGTTGTACAACTGGCAGTGCGCGGGAAAGCCTCTGATCCAGCTAGTTATATATCAAAATGTGAACGAGAATAACCGAGAAATATCGGCGATAATGAGACGAGAACGAGACGATAACGATACAGATCAAAAATTTCTCGGATGAGACGATAAGCTTGGCGCCACAATGAGCACGATACGAACATTTTATTACTATCGCATCGTTTTCGTATCGGTGAAGCAATAATACTAACATAAGGAAACTTTGTTAATCAATTGTTATTAATTTGTTTGTACATTTTAGATGACATCAGGAAACCGCATTTGTTAAGAGATATCTCTGAATGTGTTTTGCATTTAAAGTCTGGTATTTTTTTTTTCTTTCTTTTTAATTTCCGATATTGTGGCGCTATATTTTGTGAACTTTTTATGGTACTTAAAACAAAAACATAGTGCTTAGCACCAAAAATAATTAAAAACACAACTACAATTATTTTTCCAAAAAAATCTAAGTATTCCACTATAGGTTATGTTGCTATAAGGTAGAACTTCTGTATTTCCAGCTTTGATAATTCGAAAATTCTTTAACCCGTTATTTTTCTTTGTTTCCTTCATGTCAATACAAAAACCCTTTGCAATTTGAATTATAAATCTCCTGCAATTTGTTTACTTCATGTTTTTTTAGCCTTTATTATTGGAATTTCGTTAGGCTGACCCCCATAGAACTTAACTTCTGTCACTTGTGATTCACAGGTTCTATTGCATACATATTGGACAAAATAAAAAGATACCATCTAATATGATTCTTTTTTTTTTAAATATTTTAAAATGTTTAGAGAGTGTCTTAAATTAACATTCAAAAACTGTGCAAAATTACGTCTATCTTTTAGTGAATTTACAATCAATTAAAGTGTGATGAGCAAAATTATTTTTATACAACATAAAATCGTAGTAAAAATAATATTATTGTTTTATTCTAGCAAAAGGAAATAGTGACTTACTAAACTCAAAAAGATAATATTTAAAAAGTGTTTCTGCTTATGAAAACAAAAAATCGGTGCTAAGTTAATATGCGGAAATGTGATGCTAATGGTTACGTTAACGGTAATGACGCTAATGCGTCAAATGAAAAACTTAATAATTTTTTTTCAGCTTTTTGGATATTTCCAAAACTTTTCGACTTCAACTTTTCAAACATTTTTTAAAGATTTTTTGTAGTTATATTTGCTAACGGTCAGATTAATTTTACCAGGCAAAGCTAGTTTCCTAAAAATATGCGATGATATCTTAATGCAAAAGCACTGTGTAGCGAAGCCGATGTTGGACTTGCTATAAGATGTAAAGTCTCAGCTGCGACCGAAGGCCGCACATTTACCCTAACGTTTATGCAGAAATACTATGTCTAGTGAAGACGAAATTTTCTGAACTTAAGGATGTAAGTCCTGACTGAAGACTGTGCAATAGCCAAACGTACAATAATTTATTGTCTTTATTTTTTTACCACACTGCTTCTGGAAAAAAAGTTGATGTGTGCCAGCAGCCTTCGGCCGCGGCTCACAGTATACATCCTATTGTATGTCCAACACGGGCTGCGCTAGCAAGTGCTTTTGCGTTAAGGTTTCATTGCATATTTTTAGACTCACAAGTTTGGCATCGAAAACTAGTTTTCATTTCAACCTAATTCAGTTTTTTGATTTTTTTAACTTACATACATCAACATCATCGAATGTTTTTAAGATTTTTTCAATCATTTTCAACTTTTTTCGGCTTTTTTAGCGTTTTAAAAAATTTTCGGCCCTTCAACTTTTTTAATTTTTTTTCGTATTTTGAATTTTTTTGACATTTTTCAACACTTAACCCTTTTTAATATTTTCAAAATTGTTCGACATTTCTGACATTTTCTTAACTTTTCCAAAGTATCTTGAATTTTTGAGTTTTTCAATACGTAAGCATTTTTTCGACGCTTTGAATATTTTTCGAATTGTATAACATCATTAAGTTCGCACATAACGTCGCAAGTATTTGATTTTTTCAACATTTCCTTTTACATTTTTTAAGTTTTTGTCAATTGTAAATTGTTTAACACGTTCAATTCCATATGAATGCACAACTTGAATGCTATATTTTTCATGTCCGTGAAGGTGTAAACATGTTGTCATACATTTGTCACAATTTCATTTAGCTAGAATAAGTGAATGAGTGTAATAGTTTTAGCAGTAAAATAAAAAAAAAAAGTAAAATTCAAAATAGTGGGTGATTGATTTATAAAAACCAACTCACACACGAATACATACGTCTCTAAAAAGATGATTTTGGTGCTGAGTTGGATGATGGTGCTGTAGTGAGTTTACAACAACAGTGGGCGGTAGTGGTGGTAGTGCAGTAGAACGATTAACAAGATTTTGATTTTGATTTGAGGAAGAGGTGCTAGTAAAAATTGCTGCTGTTGGTGATGATTGTGCGGCAGCAGTGCCTATAAAATGTTGCTGCAATGGCGGCTGCAACATATGAATTTGTTGGGGCTGATGCTGCTGTTGTTGTTGATAGCCATTTAAAATTATTAATTGTTGCTGATGTTGTTGATGCTGTTGTTGATTTATTAAAGCAAAAGCATTCGCTGCTGCTGCAGATGTTGCTGTCAAAATTGGTGTTGCAACATTTATTGTTGCCTGTGGTTTCATTGCAATAGCAACATTATTATTATTATGATTATTATTATTATTGTTGCAAATATATGTTGCAGTTGGTATTGCAGCAATGTTGTCATTCATCATCATTTTGGTTTTTGCAAATTCAATACGAATTGAACCACGATCAGATGATAATAAATATTTTCCTTGCAATTGTTGCATTGCTGTCGCTGCACTAACAGCATCTTTAAATTCAATAAAAGCTACAGGATTGTTGGCAATGCTGTTGTTATTGTTGTTGCCATTGCTGCTGTCGTTGATATAGTTGATGTTGTTGCCATTTAGATTCGCTGCTATTTTGGGTGAAGTTATTGCTGTTGCCATTTCTTGGTTTGTAGCTGATGCAGATGAAGTAGTAGTAGAATTTGTGCTTGTTGTAATATTGGTAGTAGTAGTAGTAGTAGAAGAAGTAGTAGAAGTGATATTGTGCGAACAACCTTTTGTGTGCATTCGTAGGCGACAAAAGCCAGGCATACTGTGCAATTTTTTTTATATACGACAATATTTTTATATTTATATTTATGTATTAATATTAACAGACAAAATTATGAATAGAAATAAAAGATATTTTGTTTATAAGTAATAATAAATGAAACCTTTTTATAAAACCCCAGACCCAGTAATTATAGCAAACGAAAAATTCTAAAATTTTGGTTTTAAAGTTTCACCCATATTATTGTTATAAGCCCAAATTTTATAAATGTTATTTAAGTCAAAATATATGTTGTCCATTGCTTTCTTGATAACTGCATTATATATGCTGAGGAAAAGCCGATAAAGCATTTTTGGAAAAATCATTCAACAAACTGGGCTTGATAGAAATAAAATACAAAATTACCTGAGACAAAATTGCAATCTTTTAAAATTTTAATCGTGCTAAGTATTGTCCTATTTAGAAGCTGGCAGTTTCGCAAGAACGTAAATGAAATTTTACCAAAATTTGACGATATCGCCGTTCAAGAAATCCGATTTTCATCGTTAACTCCTAAAGACAATTTTTCTGAACAAATAATAATTTTGAGGTTATAATGTTGGAATAAACCAAAAAAGTTTGTAAAATCTACAAAAATGTTGCTCCGGTTTAAATGTTTTTGAGTTTTGAATAATTTTAACTGAACAAAACTGAAAACACAAGGCTCGACTCTTGCCGCTGAACAAAAAAAATTATAGCAAGTTCGCTTAGTCAGCTTGAGCTAAATATAAGATAAAATACGGGTGTCCACCGGGAAGGTATGTAGTACTTTGCGTTATTATAAATTTTAGTTAATGTTGGCAATTATGTATAGAATACAGCATCAAATATATAAATGTGGACTATTTTGGTCACATTTTTCATTTAATTTTGACACATTTCACCCGGTATATTATTAAATTATAAAAATGGTTTATCGAATATTTTTCCATAACAAATTAGTCAAGTCCTTGCCACACAAATATATACTTTCAAATATAATATTGAACACCCTGTATTTCGGAAATCCTATTTGCGCAAGTTTTTTTTTTCCAAAATTTTTAACAACGAAATCAAAGAATTTTTCTTTCTATTATATTTGTAACTATGCCGGTAAATTTTTATCTTTCAACTATGCACATATAAAGATATAAATGGGATATTCCACTTCAAATTGAACCCCGTTTTGCATCTCCGGTTTTTTCGATATTTTTTGTTCTTTTAGAACTGGTTTAGTTGATATATATTACCGGTTAAACTAGTTTTTAGGATAAACTAGTTTTCCCTAGGCCAAACTAGTTCATCCGAAACGTGTTAGGATGAACCAGTTTTGGCCCATTCTCAGCTATAAGCAGGAATTCAAGACAGCATTTTTAAAGTGATTTTCGGTACGTTGAGTCATGTTGTCCTTCAAATGATTTTAACAAATGAAAAAGTTATGTAAATGGCTATAAGTAGTATAACTCCAATATTAATATATAAAAATATTTTTTTAAAACTTTATGTAATAAGGAGAAAGAAAAGAGTTTTGTTTAGAGGGTGAGTATAAAAATAAATTCGATTTAGTTATTCATGTTAACGGATTATGTAGAGTGTGCTTTATTTTTACAATTTAACTTTAATTGGTGCAAAACAAGGCAAACGATATTATTGTAAGTTTGTTACTTTTTTCGAAACGAAAATTATTTGTTATTGTTTTCAGATTAGTAATATATCTTAAGTGCCATTAAGTTTTGTGTGTTGATACAATAAATTTCGGTATTTTGTTCATAAGATAAGCGATATATTTTTTTATTGAAAAAAAATTAAAATGAGAATTGAAAAAATAAAATAAAAGTTTAGGAAAAACCAGCAGTACCAATACAAATATCAGTACCAGTATCAGTATCAATATTAGTACCTGCGTACACGGTCTTTCCTAAGCCGAACTTTTTTTTCTTAAAATTTAATCAAATTAAAAATATTTAATTGTTTTAATTTTATTTAGGATACAATCAAGTCAGATTTTCAAAACTCACCTTGAGAAAACCTCCTTCAGTTCATGCTCCGATACAAATTGTCCCAAATTAGCTACAAATAGCGTAGAACATGGTGCATTTGCAGCTAATGGTTGATTCGCTTGATTATTTGCTGAACCGACTGGACTCGCTAGAGCAGGACTGGATAAAAAATGATGATGACCGGGTGGACCAGATGGCCCTGTTGCAGCAGCACCTGGTTGTAGGCCAGCAGCAGCGGCATATTGTTGTATTGCTGATGTTGTTGTCTGATGATGTTGCGGCATTGTCATTTGGGTCTGGTGGTGGTTCATCGCGATGGAGGGTTAAATTAAGAAAAATAGTTGGACTTTTTTAATTATTAATGCATTATTGTATTGTATGTGAATGCTTGAGGACAATGAACTTACTTGATGCATAGGTTGCTCCATAACTTTATCAGTATTTAGTCAGAGGTAGGAGCGTACTGGCACTTGCGGATGCAATGCCGGATGTACTAATGTTGCATGCTGTAGCGCAGCAGCGCCTGGTAATTCACCGGTAGCTGCAGAATACGCTAAAGGATGATGCCACAATTCAGGTCCACCCGGAAAGAAGGGACCACCCAGATCTAGTGCGTGCGGGGAAGAAAAGTGTTGCAGAAAATTGTCTTCGTTAGAGAACAATTTTTGTGAAATTATTTTTGTTTTATTAAAAATATTGTTTGAAAATAATTTGAAAATAGCCAAGGAAAAAGAATTTTACAAAAGAAAAATTTAAGCATAATTTTAGAGATAATCTATTGAACTATGCGATTTCTGTTCTCAATATAAATGATTTTCTGTAAGACATTTTCAAATTTATTTTGTGAATTCGTTAAAGGTTTTACTTTTTTAAATATTTATCAAAATAATAAAATGTACACAAATACTTACAAAACATAAGTTATCCCTAAAATTATACTTTTTATTTTTTTTTTGCTCAAAACGTTTTGCCGTGGTAGAATTATTAAATAGATAAATGAAGGCTTAACAATTTTTTATCTAATTTAATTTTTTTTTTTACAGAATTTATATGATTAAGATTGTTGTTGACAAAATAGCAGCAAAATAGTGTTTAAAAAAACAAGTTTCTTTCTTAACTCTTTCGTTTGAGTTAAAGCATTTTTCTTGCTCTGACCATTAACTGTTTGTTCTGTTACACTGACAAAATGTGGCCTATTTCTATGGTCACAAGGCAAAACAGCATAAGTTGATATGTGATCACAAGTAAAAACTGCGCAAATAATTATCATAGTTGACTTGTGGCACCGGACTTGTTTTTGAAAACGCTACACTGACATTAAAAGTTTAACAAACGCACAAAAAAAACACAGAACTTTTATTAGTTACAAAAATTTACAGAGTTATAATTGAAAGTCGATCAAAATTATATTGAAGAAAGGACATAAATTAGAGCTCCATCCCAATAAATTGCGACAAGAGTTGCAAAAAAACACTTTGCTTTTATTATTATTAAAATTATTTTTATTCTACGAACAGTTTGATAGATCATAACAGTAGCTCTTCATCGCAAGATATAATACTATTTTGTTTAGCAGATTCTGAATTACCGACAAGAGGCTATAAGTTTTATTTACTACATTTGAAAGAAAGCATGTTACAATTTCTTGTGCGAATGGAAGAAGTACAGTTTTGTACCAAATATCATTGTACACCTATCCGTTATACATTTAAAGCTTCAAAAATATTTTGTTCAAATATACAAACGCCATAAATGCAAAGTTGCAAGCTCTGTATTTTGGTAGCTCTTATTTTTAGACACTTAACAAAAAAAAATTATCAATACTGGCGTTTACAAGAAGATATTATATTCGGAACCTTAATTCTAAATGACAAAATGCAGTTAAGTTTAAGCATTTCCACCCAGACTTCCCTAATTAAACCCAAATAATTCAATATTTATCAAATTTCTTCACTTGTTAGTCTCCTTTGGCATTTGTGGTACATGTACCCATTCGGTATTGTTTTCAGTTGCCACTGTTTTGATGTATCACAATGTCGCTTTTATCCCATGGGATGTAACAACAAGATAAATTATACATAAAATGAGTTTATTCGATTATTCTGGGATAGAGGTGAGGTACCTAAAATTTTTCGGTTATAAGCTTGATTGAGGAAATCCAGTGCAGATATTTCTCAACCAAATAAAAAGATTTCATGTTTTCATGTACCATGGAATTAACTTTCATTTATGAAAATGTTAAGGGGCGGAGACTTACTGTATTATTGCTTTTACTTCAGTATTAAATCTTAATCTTGTTCACGAATCTGTGTAGTGACTTGAAGATTCAGGCCCTGGAAACAATTTTGAAAGGGAGGCTACTCCAAAATACTTAAGAAAAGTGAAACATTTCTCTTCTTTGCTCATCGCATTATAGTTAGTTGATACCAGGACAGCTGATTTTCCGTAAAATTTGATTACTGAAATTGAATCCGCCAGTTAAAAACTATATGAGCTTTTTATTTTGAAAGTGGTCTAAGTCTCACTTCACTGATAAGACAAAATGAAATAAATTTTGTATTGTTTATTTAAATTTATATAATTTTTTCTTCTCAAAGGATGCTTGTTTCAATATAAAATGAAGTTCATATATAAAATGTAGTTCTAAAATAGCAACAGACATAATATTTTTGAAAAATAAGTTCTTCTTTCGATAATTAAACATGTTTCAGAACATATACTATAAGTGTTCTCTTTCGATTAACTTTCATTTTAAACTCTCAATTTTTAACGTTGTTCCTTCAATGCTACACATTGTACTTGTTAAGTTAGTTTTTTTTTTTGTTTAAAGGGTCACTTAAAAATTATTTATAAAGTGCTAATTTATATTTTAATTATACATAAACTTTATGTACTGTTGTACTTGAGTGTATTTTTGTGATTTTTTAAGGCATTTGTGTTTACGTGTATATTTGCCATTGTGTATTGTGTAGGTGGTTCAAATAAAACAGTGCAGTAACATTGCGCAGGATATTCTTTACATATAAAAAGTATATAGTATTTTACGAGTTAAGCAAAAAAAGGATTCTAGTACGATATTATCCAATATGTTTGTGCGTTGATAAGCATTTCTGAGGATTTCAGTGTTAAGTTTAGTTGGGTTTCTTTTGTGCGTTTCTTATTCAACTCATTTTGTGCCAATTTGTACAAAAACTACCATTTTAAATTAAAAAAGAGAACATAAAAATTATATAAAAACTCGTAACAATATTCTTTTAAGGATAATTATAAATCATTTCGATACGATTGTCTCATTTACTAAGAAAAAATATCCAACAGAGCTCAAAAATATGCATTGTAAAATATTTAAAACTTGCATAAGCTCTGCGAGTGTTGAAAACCAAATTAACATTGCATATTTCTAGGCTTTTCTTATTATTCATAATTAACGAAATGATGTATAATAACTTGAACTTTGTTTTGCTGCTTTTCTTTTAATTTTTCTTATTTTATTTTATTTTTGTTTTTTTCTTTTCTTTTGTATTTTACTTACGTCCAGTGAGTGGGTGCATCAATGCAGGATGTGAGGCTGTTGTCGCTGTATTGGGCTGTGGTTTGGGTTTGCTCACTTTCGTGTTACTCTTGGCGAATTCCAAGCGAATTGTTTGGGGCATATCGGGATCGAAGCGTACACCCTGCTGTAAATGAGCGTTTACATACAGGGAATTGTTACTTGCTTTGATTTAATTTTTGATTTTAATTTTTCTATGTTTTTAATATTTTTATAAATACTTAGTTAATTTCGAAAGTAAATTGTTGCAAAATAAAAATTTTTAAATTAATTTTTAATCAAAACTTTAATTGAGCTTAACCCTCAAACCTTTAACTGAGTTGTTGTTTTTTAAAAGTTTTATAATAGGCATTATTTCCTGATGTATTTGAAAATGTTTTTGGTGCCTTGCAATGTGAATGCTTCGGCAATAGTTAAGATAATGATTTGATTCTTATTGGTTTTTGTCTACCTTGAAGTCGAATTTGGTTATGACAAGGCTAATTTACTTTAAAAAAGTTTTAGAAATTCTTTAAGACAATTTATGATTCTTTTATTTCTGTTTATAAATTTAATAATGATCACTAATTTGTAGCCTTAGTAGAAGCGCATGATTCTTTTAAATGGTAAAGAGTTTGATCAATTGAAATATTCTCTGTAAAAAATTAACACTTAAGACCTGAATGTATTACATAAAGTAAAAATATTTTCTTAAAAAGTTCAAGGTTTGATGGTTAAGTTTTAGAATTGCATTTTTAAATTTTAGTTTTACGTTATTTTCTTAGTTATTGAAAATTTTAATATTTTAACGATTCGCCAAAAATAATCTCTTTCCACTATGCATGACAGGTGTTCAGTAATAAAATTGCTTTGCTATTGAAGGTTTTTAACTTAGCTCTGTTTTATAATTGAGCAGTTTTGAATTTTTCATATTTTTAAATGAAAGGAAGTGCTCGCTGAATATTTGGGAATTATGGTAAACTGGTGAAAACACTGTTCGGTCTGCGCTTGCTTATGATGTGTGTGGTTTCTCACTTCAATTGTTCATCAAGGTAGTGATAAAAATTCATTCATTGTGAGGTTTGGTTTTGCAAATTCAAGTGTTTGGTTTCTTTTTGTGATGTTTTTAGGGTGTGACAGTCAACGACAAAATTTTTATATAGTTTTTTTTTATTTTGACTTAAAACGTTTTGTGTTTTTCGATAGTTTTTTCGGCTTTAAATATGTATGTAATGTGCAAACGCAATGACTATGGTATTTAGTGTAAGAAATATTTTACTTTTATTTTATGTAAACTATACTTCATATTATAGTGAAGTTGAGACACAATCAATGACGTGTGTACCTTTGTTCTTGGACTTTTTTGCAATAGAAAATCATTTTTTATATAAATAAAAATATTATCTCAATTATTATTACGACTAGTAAGACTGTTTTCTAAAGCTAGTTCTAAAAATTAGATGGAGCGAACGAGCCTATCTTACATCCCTACTTATTGAGTCAAGCGGATTTCATATATAAACAATAATAGTCTTGAATTTACCTGGTAAATGAAAAATGTTTAAAAGCTACTTTTAGAAGATATTTCTTGTCTACATTTTATATCTGTTTCAAAAAGTTGAATCCGATGTCCGTCTTACCTTACCTCTCAGTGTTAAAATAATAGTTATAATGGAGAAATTGTTAATTTTTATGAAAATTAGTTTCGTAGCACGAACCTTAACTAAACTTTTTTTTGTTTATGGATTAGACAAAATAAATTGAATATGTTTACCATATTTTGGCCAAATAGCAAAGACAGATAATGCCTCTACTTATTTATTAAAATCATTTCAAAGGTTCGTTAGGAGCTACAATGTTGTTTTCGGGCAATCAGTATTATTTATACAATTTTTGTCTAGTTCTTCTGTAGCTTTTTGTTATGTCTTTTAACACTTTGAATGTTAGAAAACCTTGAATTTTTGAAAAGAAATCCAGCTTAGTTTTAGTTTGAGATGAAAGTGAAAAATATGGTTGTTAAGGTCTTTGCATGTTTTTGAAAACTGGTATTTTTAAATATCTCAAACATCTAATCTGATTGAAAAAATTATGGACTTTTTTGGAGTCGGAAGACCACACTTATATATATATCACTGAAAATTTAAGACTGGTATTTATTTTCGAGGCATGGTTAAAAAGTTAATGACCATGGGCAAAAATTGCATTTTTACCACTGAAGTGTTAAATATCACTAAATGCTAAAACTGCAGTAATGGCATCGCATGACTAAGTATATATATATTATTTAATAAAAAGTTTCCAAAAGAACATAAGGAATTTATCTAAGGCATCATGAAACTCTTTTTAGCCAAAAATTCATTGAATTGTATCGATCAAGCACAGGTCCGTCTTTGTTTTTCCTGCTCCGGAGGCTAAAATTACTACTTCGAAAAAAGCTGCTTTGAGTCTGTTGAGGTAAATTCGCTGAAGCTATTCCTAAATCAGACTATGAAAAATGTATAGAGGACTGGATCAAGTGCTGGCGCGATGATGAGGACTATTTTCAAGGTGACTGAACAAAAAGTTTTGTTGAATAAATAATTTTTGTATAGTTTCATTTAACAAAATTATACTTTTTACACAGAATGTGCATCTTAAATTAAGTAATAAATTTATATTATAATAAATTTTTTCGAGACAAATTTCGAAGTTTTAACTGAGAAGTTACTTTGAAGTTCTTTCAATGAATTTAAAAATATCAACAAATTTTGTTTTTGCTTTAGTATTAAAAGAATTGTGGGTGGGTATTTGTAACCATCAAAAACATGAAGAAGTCAAAAACTTTTGAGTATGTTTGCAACTATGTTCCCCAATTGAAGCTTTAAAAATTAAACGAAATCATTTATTTTCCACATATCTCTTTTTATATTCAGATAATTCGCCTTCTGATTCAATGTACTTTCTGCAGAAACACAATAGTAATTTCAATGCACTCTCGAACTCATTTTGTGGAATCGCTTTCAAGAAGCGTTTTGAAACTGTTTGAATGATCTCATCGAAATAGACTCCATTCACTTCATTTTCATTTTAGAGAATAGTGCCAAGTCACATGACGCTAAATCAAAATACGGTGAATGATTTAACAAAAATTGACGAACAATCAACGAGGTGCGTCTCGGTGCATTATCGTCTCACAAACACTAGGATCGTAATGTTCTGGTCGAATTCCAAAAATTCTGGTCATCAAAGGGTGTAAAACATTTAAGTAGAAAGCACCAGTAGATGTTTCATCAGTTGAGATACATTCGCGGTGAATGAAACTTTCGAAGAGAAGAATGAGTATTGTCTTCATTTTTGATTAAACTCTTGGCGCTTTTTTGGCATGTGGTTACGATTTCGACTTCCATTGAGCACTTTGACACTTTGTTTCCAAGGCATACTGAAAACTCCATGTCGCGTCACCGTCACGTACAAGCTCTCTAGAATGTTGCAGTCTGTAATTATTGCTCTTTTTACTGTATATTTCAACACGTTAACGAATTGGACTGATGAAAAAAATGTTATAAAACTGATATATGTAGACTAAAATTTGGAGTTCGGTCAGCAGATGACGTTTCTATGGCTACAATTACGGAACATAATTGCCGCACTGTGTAAATAATGATTGTTGTTAACAAATAGTTTCTTGTAAATTAATTGTTCTTTTTATTAAAATATAATTTATTTTAAAGATTTTGACATCAGAACTATGAATTTACGAGAATTCAAAAAAAATTCATAGGGCGGCATTCCATATCAAATCGGTCACTTTTTTCGGTCAATCCCTTCACTTTTATTCAAAATTTGCACGCGGTCTGACCGGTTTCATAAATTCATATGTTAATCAAAGTTTTTTTGAAAGTTTTTTCAAAAAAATCGAAGGGGGTATACGTACTAAAAAAACAAACGATCTAGTCTAAAATTTGTCATAAAATCGTATGTTTTTCCTTAGAGCATTTAAAAACATGAATTTAAAAAAATACGACCCGATTGGTTCAATTTTCGGAAAGCTTTGAGCTTTTGAATAAAAAAATTCATATCTCTAAAATGAATGGTAAAAAAGTCTCAAAAGCCAATAATATTTTGAAAAATAAATTGATAGTGATGACCGAAAAAAGTGGCCGATTTGGTATGGAATGGCCCATATATATCTCACTTAGGCAATATTAACGCATTGAAAATTCGGGTGTCAGAAAATTTCTGTTTGAACGGGAAAATTATTATAGCAAAATTGACAGTGGTTCGAGATTTTGATTTTAGCTGTCGTCCTTAAGTTAAGTAACCTCACAACTTTTAAAATCAGTATGATTACAAAAATGGGCTGGTAACATATATAATAAATAGTATATTTGTTATACATTAAATGCAATTAAAGTAAAAAATTGAAAAAAAAAATATTTTAAATAAAAAATAAAATACAACTTAATATATGAGTGATTGGTATGTGTTCATTTGAATGCAAAAATAATTAGTCTCAAAGCCATACTAAGGTGTCACATTTTGGTGTAAATATAGTTTACACTCGTCAACGCAAGCAAATAGTGATATTGAGTTCATTTATGATTTGTTTTTTTTTTTTTTGGAAATTGTGACCGCCAAGCACACGTGCTATACAACAATGGTGTCAAGTATTGCAAAATGACCCTGCACATCTTCTTCTTCTTTTTTTAAAGAGTATTGTTTTCAAAATATTATACATTTTTTTCTTTTCGAAAGTTGCATTTGCACATTTGCTATAACACTAACATATTTAAATTATACAATATTTATGTAAATTTTTATATGTACCTAACTGTGTGTTTTATGTGTCGATTGATAGGTTTGATTTTTTGCTGTGTAATACATATTTGCAGGGAGTTTTTTTTTTGTTTTTTGTTTTTCTTACTTTTGTACGATAGTTGCATAATTTTGGGAATTGCATTATTTTTGGAAAATGTACGTTTTAATTGCATTTGCTTAAGGTTTATACCGGTTTTGAAATTAAGAAATAAATATTTATATAGAAAAATATATGAAGGCTTATGATAATTGTGACGTCAGATTTTTTGCTTTAATTACCTGCAAATCCTGTTTGGCTGCCTCTGCGCCAGCTCTTGTGTGGAATGTAACAAAACCAACTGGCTGCAAGTTGGAATTTTATTAAAAAAAAAAAATATTTGCTATGAAAAATTTCTAGCTTTATTTTGTACTTACCGAAGCGGTTTTGCCATTTTTACTTGTAACTTTTAACAGAGATCCTTCATAACCCTGGAAAAATATTAATTGGTTAAAATGATTTTTTTTAATGCAAAAATTAGTATAAATTTTTACCTCGTAAGCTCTAAATAACAAGTAGAGCTCGCGTGGTTTCGCATCCATAGGCAAACCACTGACAAATAGGGTTCGAACCTGAAAATTACAAAAAAAAAAAAAAATAATGGTTAAAATGTGTTGTAAAGAACAAAAATTAAATATAAAATTATCTTGTTACATATGAGACATTATATCTTTAAAGTGATTTTTAAGAAATTTAATGGATTTTAAGGGATTCTTGAGAAAGTTTTATTTCAATTATAGATACTATTTAAATCAAGCAGTGTTCAGGGAAAGTTAATTTCATTATTATTTCAGCACTTTAATGCTAATAATTTCGAAAAAGATGACAAAAAATCTAAAGATTCACAAAAAAAAAATTATTCAGAGATATTTAATTAAAAATAGCACGACAATTTATGGTGCAAATGCATTGTTGGCACTGCCTCTTGAACTAGACCCATGATGATGTTAGCTATTTACTCGCGCACACTCTCTCATACATATTCATACGCTGACTTACGACAATAACACACGCCTCTCATAATGACGCCCCTGGTGATTATGACGATGTTGTTATGCTGCTGCTGCTAATGTGTTTGTTGATGGGTAAAACATCAGCGGCAGGCGACACAAGTGACATGACCCCAAAAAGTATGCAAAAGATATGAGAAAGCTACAAAGGCGAAATGAGTCGAAAAATACATGTTTGCATATACATATGTATGTACGTGTAGTAGCATCTACAGTGGAGATGTTATCTGACGGTGCAGCAAATGCGATTATAAATAAAACTGTGAAGACGCGATATGGCAACTTCCATCTTATCTTTTCAGCAGAATGTTTATATAATTTCCTTTAACTATGACTTTGGATATCATGCCAAACAGAATAAACTCGATTATGGCCTTAGACTCAGACGTTTTGACTAACTAAATTACATGGTCAAAGCTCATAGAAAATTGATGCCCATGGATGGAAAATATTTTAAAATAAATAATGAGGTTGGAACATTTTCAATAAGTGTGAATAAGGCGTCGAATTTTTAAAAAGTTAAATGAGGTTGAAAAATTTGAAAAAGTCGAATAAAGTTGAAATAGGTTGAAACGGGTCTAAAGATCGAAAAAATATGGAATTTATTAAAGAAAAAAGTTCAAAGAGAAGTCGAAATAATACGGGGAATATTGAAAACGTTCAAAAATGTTGAAAATGTCGAAAAAAGTTGAGACAGTTGGGTTGAAAAAGTCGAAAACAGTTGAAAGGGGTTGAAAATTGTCTATAGGTCAAAAAAATATGGAATTAATTGAGAAAGTTGAGAAGGTTGGAAAATGCCAAAAAAATATGGAAAATATTGAAAACGTTGAAAGAGGATGAAATCAATTTGAACAGTTGGAAAAAGTGGATGAAGTAAGAAAATGTTGTGAAAAAAAGAAAGGGGTTGAAAAACTAGGAAAATGTTGAATAAATCGGAAAAATTTAAATAGATCGAAAAAGTCGGAAAAATATGGAAAATGTAAAAAAAAGTTGAAACAGTTGATATACGCAAAAAAAGTCAATAAAGTTAAAAGAGGTTGGAAAACCAAATCGGAACTCGCATACTAAATTATATCACAGTAACTTGCATAATTCGCGAGACATGCCGTAAATTCAACTTCTCATGTTTCATGTTCAAGAATTCTTCGGCAACGCTCGAAATTTGAACATTTATTCACATTCGAGTATATCATCATTTCAAATACATACAGGCAATTAAACCTCGTTTAAGAATTCTTTTGTGATGTTTGTAAAACTAACTTTGAAAATGAGTATTTTATCAGAAACAAATGATGAAAATGAATGCTTCTATACGGAAGCTTCAGGAACTAAAGATGGAGACGCACCAAGTCATCTAGATTCTTGAATCTCGATTAAATCACAAATAGGATTACAATCGATTTTCTGCAATGACATGCCAATATTAAAGTAATGCATTCGGTGATGGCGCTCGTAATCAATGAAAAAAATTTTTTTGTATATTTTTCGATTACATATAAAAGATGTTTTTAATTGTCTTTTTCAATGATAATGTTTTTGGCGCACTATGCCCTAAAATGTGTTCAAGAAACATCTGTGGTTTAATGGTACTACCAACTTGCATACGACAGCGTCCAACAACATATTGTTTTCATACAAAATTTAGTCGACAAAGAAAAAGAAAGCACACACACATACAGCAATAAAAAAAAACTCATTTCAGTCATTTTGACATCAAAGCCAAGTTGAACCAGAATATATATTGTGGGGGTGTTACTAAATTTTAGATGAAGCGTAGCCAAGAGAGATGATGGGTAGTAGATAACAAAAAAAAAATTAATAAAAAAAAAACACGGAAGGTCTCGTTCACATATATTTTGAAATTCACCTCATCTGCTAAATTACAAAAGAGATTTTCCGATAGAACACGTTTTAATTTTCACACATACAAGCGCTGCAGCACACATACACATGTGTCAGTGGGTGTGTGACATACAAACATGCGAGTTTAAATTTAATGTTACTAGCGGGAAAACATTTAAAAGCTTTCTGTTGAGATGGTGTATGTAACGAAAAATAAAGGTAAAAATGAAATGTACCGCAACAAAATTAAAGTAAAGTGTGAAAAAGGTAAAAATGGGGTAATGCTGCTTTTTTTCACATTCACAAATTAACGAACTGAACTCACATATGCGTCAACATAAAAATTAGGGTGAACTTAACTACTACTAACTAATATTAATAAAATTTGGGCAAAATTTAAAGTCTGATTATTCGCAAGTTAAGCAACGTTGCACTCCACTGCTTATGACATTTTTCTTAAGCAAATTTTGCTTAAGATCCACCCTCAAACAATCACACTCAAACGCACATATGTTAAAGTTTATTTTAATGAATTCAGCGTTTATGATGTTCGCTTCAAAATGAATTCAACGTAGATAATCAGAGTGAAAATGATAATGTTGTTTGTGTTGCTGCTTTTGTTATTTCACCTCTTGTACATATTACCCTTGTTAGCCTCAGCTTGAGGTTATGTGAATATTTTGGCCTTTTGCGTTGTATGGTAAAAAAAAAACGAAACGAGAGCAAAAAAAAAAATATTTTCTAGATTGGCGGTTGAATGATGTTGAGTTAATTACACAATTTCACAGAATGACGCTTCAAGTGTTGCGCTGTAGGGTTCAGCATTATTTTGGATATTTTTTCTCTTCATTCTTTCATAAAAGTTTAAATACCAAACTCTTTAAGCCTTAAGACAGTAAAAGTTTTATTGCGGAGGATGAAAATATCTTTTAATGTCAAATATTGATAGAATTTAAGCATTTGAAATTATAAAAGAAAATATCAAGAAAAGTTGTTATGTAATAAGTGCAAGCTGCTGATTGAATTTATCAAAAGCTTTCGATATCTAAGCTGATCAAATGAATAAATTAATTTAAATAAATGAATATTATTTATTTATTAATATTTTTTTTTTATTTTTTATACACATAATATTTTTAGAATTAAATTCCTTATAAAGATATACAAGCATGGCAAAATTATGCCGTCCGCCGGCATATTTGTCTATACCAGTGGTGGGCATGGAAATCTAGCAATAGGGCGCAACAACGAAAACAAGCAACAACAAACTATATTTTAAAGATTTTTTGCTTTCATTTTCAAATTCGCCAACAAACAAAATTGCACTACAAGCAAAAACAATTGCTACAATCGTCGAGACACAATGCGGCGTCGTTGCTAAATCCTGTGTGTGTTGTTTTTGTTTTCGTTTGAACTCAAGTCGACGCTGTGCATCGATAGCGTTGAAATTCTACGAATTGTTTTTTGGTTGCTTATGCATCGAATAATGGTTCGGGACATGAGGGCGGAAAGTGCCTGCACTTGAACATATCTGGTCTATACTATTACAGAAGGAGGTAAAGTTTGTTTTTTTTTTGTTTTTTGTATGTGGAGGGTAATCTTTGGATCTACTGCTTCTATTCTATTCTTAAAATTATGCTACTAATAGAAAGCTTGACTATCCCTATGTAACATAGGCTATATTTTATTTTGATAAAAATAAGGCGCGAGCCAACCCCCATGCAACAGAAATACTTAAAATGCGATATGTTCGTACTTATGATAGCTTGAATCTTAAAAATTGGTGATAAGATGCAAATGGTCTATGCCAAGCATCTTGCCAAATATGAACTGGATAAAATTATGGACGTGGCACCTTCCATGCAACAAAATGCACTTCAAACGCTATATTTTGGCTCCAATAGTAGCAATAGCTTTGAAATTTAGTATTAGAATGTTAATAGGTTATGCTAAGCGCCTCACGAAATAGGGACGAGATTAGGCAACGGGGCGTGGCACCTTCCATACAACAAAAGCACTCAAAATACTATATTTTCATACCTATAACAACTAGAATCTCAAAAATTGATGATACCATGCAAATGGTCTATGTTAAGCACATAGTAAAATATGGACAAAATTAGAGAGGGGAGCATTGCAATTTTCATGCAACAAAAACTCTTAAAACGCTATATATCTTCGCTCCTTTGATAGCAAGAGTTTTAAAATTTCGTGTAAGGATAAATATGGTCTATGTTAAGTACCTCGAAAAATTTGAACGGGATTATACGACGGAGCGTGTCACCTTCCATGCGATAAAATTAATTAAAATGCTATATCTGGTAACTTATGATAGCAAGTGTTTTAAAATTAGGAACAAGAATCTGTCTGTTCTAAGAACCTTATGAAACATGGAGGCGATTACACAATGGGGTGAAGAAACTTCATTAAAGCAAAAAATAAAATATCTTTAAAAGTCACATCTTAGCATCTTTGACAGCTACAGCTGTGAAACTCAATACTAGGATGCATATTAATTGTGCCAAGCTACTCGCATAATGTGAATGGCATTGTGTATTGGGACGCGGCTCCTCGCATACAATAAAAACACTTAAATTGCCCTAGTTAGTACTTATACCAAGTTGTGAAATTTAGTGCACTGCCCCAATTGTCTGCAGTAAGGAATGCGTAAAATGTAAGCGAGATTGTACAACGGGAAGTGAGCGGGATAGAAACTTGTCAACCTCACATAACATGCCTAGGACACTATCAGTACAAGGCAATATGGCATAACCAAATTATAAGATCATTATCAATTATACGCTAGGACTGATTTTGTATATTATCCAAAATCCACAACCGTAGGTACATACGATCTAAATATTCAAGGTTTTCTTAAGTATTATATGTAGTTTGAAAGTTCGTTTCTGGAACTATAACCCTGCACCATGTTTCACAAACAATTGCATAACCTGTTCTAGACAAAATATCCCAGAGAATTGTGATTTTAGCATGTCAGTTATATTTAGACTTGTGAGGGAAATTGATGGACTGTGCTGATGATGCAATCGGCGATAAAGAAACGGCTGAGGAACAACCTTGACTTTGTAATACAGTTATAGCGGTATCCCTGAAGCTTTTAATTTTCATTTGTGCTAAATAAATATCATGATATTAATATGCCTTAGTTGTAGTTGCTGTTATAGGCTCAAAGACACAAGATATATAATTTTTTAAATTGCGTTTTCAGCAAAGTTATCATAAATACTGAGAGTTACAATTTTGCTGAAGACTGCAAAATAATTTTGAACGGCATTTATAGATGGTGTAATGAAACCTAAGATCATTTTTTAAAAGCAAAGTTCATCAAATCAACTCAAAACGGAAATAAATTTGAAGACATTAATAATTGTGATGGAATTTTACTAAGTCTTAAGAATGATATTAAATGCAAAATCGGTATGAGTGTAACATGATTTTCGCGTGGCATTTTTAAGTTTTGTCGAATATTACGATAAAACTTAAAATATTTCAATTCTTACGACCCTTTCAATACACTTTAGTCAAACGAGTTTTTTATAGTTTTAGAGTTGTGCTTGTATGCTTGGACAGCAACATACTTTATTTAAGCTGAACTTTAACAAAAAATTAATTTAGCCTTAAATTTACATCACAATGTTAAAATGTTCCTTTTTAAAAACAAACCTATTTGCAAAAGTAAGCTTCTCATCAGATGCTTTCTAATTTTAATGTGAAATTCCCATGTACAATACATACATACATACATACATACATACATACACACATTCTAGAGCATGTTGCCAAACATATGTATATAACACATATCACAAAATGCGAACAACAATAATGTTGCCAACAGGTGACAGCACTATGCGCTTTTGTAATCCTTTGTTTTTGTAAATATTATACCCTACAGCATATATTCGGAAACTTTATTATACAAACTATACTGGTTTTTGTTGTTTGGCCTTCCCTTTTTGTAAAGTGAACATGTTGATTTTGAAGCAGAGATACCCATAGCCTCAGTAGACCTGAAAATGATGGTAATCACAAAAGTCTGGCAGACTAAAAGAGTAGTTATTGTCTTTTAGTTGCTGTTGTTGTTGTTGTTGTTGTTGTTGTGAAATTTTGTATGCAGATTTAATTGAATTTAAATTGTTGCTTTTATTTTTGGTTTAGTTAAAATTGAAAAATTTTAATTGAATTCTTAGGTTAAATATATTTTTGTCTTAAAATGTTACAATATTTGTTAGAAAATAAAGTGCTTTTGTTACATAGTATTTTGGAAAAGTGAAAACTCAGACTGAAATTTAGATTTTAAGACTTTGCAAGTTTTTGTTTCGGAAACTTTTGTATGTATGAATTTATTATTTCTAAAATAGTTTTGAATCAATTAAATATTACTCATACGCCTAGTTGAACAACATAACATTATTGCTTTAAAATTTTAGTTCTACTGTAAGCTAAAACTTAAAAATTTGAGTTTTTATGTGAGTTTAAATAGTTTGCAAGGTTTAATTTGAGCATTTATGTAAACATGAGTTTTTAGGCTTATAAATATTAAGATTATATTAAGCCTATTGTGTATGGGTATTTCCACTGAAATGATCGAAAAGTTAAAAGTTATTAATTAGTTGATACATGATGACAGTCATTCCAGAAAATCCCTCTATCAACAACAATTCACTAAAAAATCTAAGACATCAAACGAATCTCAATTTTCAGTTTGCTCTACTCTTCAGGTTCTAATGTCCCGTGCGCGATCAAAAAACATAATTTGTTTTCATTTCGTGATTAAAAACAGTAGCAAGTGTGTCAAAATTTGTGTTTAAACATAGTCTTTTGCACATAATTTGATGCAGAGCAAAAAAATAAAATTTAAAATTTTTAGAGCTGTTTAAAGTTTTTCACGTGCGCAATCGAAAATGTAAAACTTTTGTAATCTAGGCAGTTGCAAAACATGCCAGAATATCGGATCGCTATTAGATACTTAAAGTTCTTAAAGTAGGCATGTCACCGCCCCTAATGGAAGAAACGCAGCCACGACTGTGTCGCTACACCAATTTTGATCAAATTTGATATGAGAATAAACTGATTCTTTAGTTAAGAAATGTGTTTTTAGTAGGACGATATCACGCCCTTTACAGAACAAAAACGTTTTAGCAATAAAAAAAAAAGTTACATATTCTTCTAAGAAAAACCTATAATTAGTTGACTATTGTTTCTTATTTTCTTTCCTAAAATTTATCTCACCAATTTAATTCGACAATGATTTATATCATACTTGTTTTTTATTTACTATATAAATATTACATATAAAAAATTGTCCAAGTGAACCATAATGGAAAAGTATCTCAGGTTCGCAATGCCCACTTCACAATATCGCTATACCATGTAAGAAAAAAAGTAAATAAGAGTTTTCAATCAAACCAAATTTAATAAAAAGTAACATTAATTCATAACATATTAAAATTGGTCGTATTCAAAAATTTTTCCAGGTTTCGCTGACTTTTGCTTTTCTATAGATGGTCATGAAAAACACTTCCATTTTTTGTCCGGTGCGAATCGTTTTTTTATTGCATTTTCCTTGGGATCGGCTTTACGTATGGTATCAACTATACCACTTAATAAAGTGCTACCAAAAAGTTATTCTTTTAAGTAACAGAAGAGACAAAAAGTGTTTGACTTTGACTTTTATCCCGCTTTAAAAGTGTACGAATGTCCGGTTCGCCACTATACACATATGGCGGAGCATTATGAATGCTTATAAAAGATAAAAGATTTTTTCACTTTAATGATTTAAGAAAATCTTTTCTTAAAAAAGTCAAACAAAATGATTAAATAATTGATTAATTCAATTGTAAGCAAGATGTATTTAAATTAAGACCACTTAAGAAAATAAAAAAAAACACTACAATTTCTTTTTCACTTTTTCTGCATACATTTGCAACATTAGCGCGCTACTTGAAAATCCACTTATCCTTGGCAAATTTTTTATGCTATTCACTTTCGAGCATTATAAGAAAAAGAAGCATCAACTTGTCTCGATTTTCCATTTCCTGCTGCAAACCACCATGCCGCGCACCGCAACATTCTCGTAAAACAAACATGGTAGTAGCTTATGAATATTACTGCCTAATTAATGTACTGAAATTAAATCATTACCGAAGGAAAAGAAGATGAAATTCTTATAATAACACTAACGAAAATAAAATCCACTTCAGTTATGTTTCAGCAGCGCCAGTTTCTATACCAACATTCCAACATCAGACGTTGTCTTCGAAGGACTAAGTCTTAATCACACACATTTTTATCGTCATTAGCGTTAAGCAGTAAAATGCGGTTGAATAAACCAGCTAAGTACGAACGTATCTACTAATGTAAGAGCGTTGGAATTTTTACTACCATAGAAATTTGTAGCGAGGAAAATTTTTTAATTTTTATTTCTTAATTTCAAGATGTCGATGTTGTCACTTGTATTTGTACTTGTTATTTAATTAAATTATGTCGTAATAACTTTTCATCAATACTTTCTCCAAAATTCGATGCACTAAATGTTGAATTTGAGATGAATTTGCATTAAAATCAGGAATTAAGCACAATCGAAAGAGTGTGAAAAAATGATTTGCTATTATATTTAATTCCTATATAAATTGACGATCCATATTCTGTTCTGACGCTTCTTATGCACAATTAACCTTTTAAATGATATACATATATATGATTGGTATTCAGAACGTTTTTTCATTTAACTAGGTGACCTAGGATGACTAGGTAACTTTAAAAAGTGTAGTGTAGTACCAGTATTTTGATTTGTGGGCCTCTTTTACGCACTTTAACTTCATTTTTATTTTTGTTATAATAGTTTTTAAGTTAGATGTATGTACATATCACGGTTGTCTGGAAAAAATTTTAACCCTAAAGCTACATCTCTCCAAAAATTAATTATGCTATGTATTTGGGGTACCTCACTAATCCTACTCCGTGATCTAAATATCTCATCAAAATTTGTTAAGGCGTGTGAAAGTACCGCTCAACCCACTTTATATGATGTTGGTATCTCTTTTTTCTCCAAAATATCATAAATTCATATTTTCTAGTCATCCTGCCACACTAGAACTAATGTAGACCTCCATGTACAGAGGAGGACTGTCTAATAAATTTAATATTACAATATTTCAGAAAAAAAAGTATTGACATAATTATAAGTGAGATTTGATGGAGAAGAGCTGTACTTTTACCTACCGTAACAAATTTTGATTTTGTTTTCAATTCGCGCCATAATTTATTCTCGAATATAAAAAGTGGTACTTCCTAAATAAAAGTGGCATGGGCTTTTAATTTTTTTTTGCACGAAAATGGTCAGCGAGGTACCCCAAATATGAAGCACTTTGAATTTTTGGAGGTATACAATTATAGGGTTAAGACTTTTACAGCCAACCGTGATACTTGTATACACATAAATAACTTTCAAATAAGATAGATTTCCTTTTCCAAAATATGATCAGATGTAATCTGCGGAAACTTTCGCACCCTATTCTCTTAAGTTACATCTGTAAAACGGCATACTTAAAATTTGAACTTCGAACTCGTTTAAGGCATCTATGTTTGGGTTTTTGGTCAATTAAATTAGTCTATTTGCATCTGCTACGTTAATTTTTTGTTATTGTAATTCAGAAAGGACGTGTAATAAATGCAAAACTAAAAGAGATATGCAAAACTAACACGAAACTCGATTTTCTTCAATTACATATGATATATGTTCTATTTGTGTTTTTCAATGTATTCAAGCAAATAAAAAGTGGCTTGGTGACAGCATAGGATGTTAACTTTATTAGTTCCGTTTTGAAAATCTTCAAGAGATTAATAAATTCTAAACTCTTGCAATATATTCAAAATGTTCATGTGGATTTTCGTTGCAGTCAAAATGCCATTCTAGAGCAGACAATGAAGCAAGAAGTTTAACAAATTTTAAGAAATCCTTATGAAAATTTATCAATTTTAATGACAGTTTTCTTTAAACATTTATTTTTATGTAACATTATTTCATTATATAAAACTATACATAATTTTGTTTTTGCTGACATTTCTTGCGAATTACTACATTAATGACAAGGGAAAACAGAGAGAGTTTATAAAAATCGCTTAAAAATTTCTACAAAAAATGTACTCAGAATATTTTCGACAAGCCTTATCTAAAGTTATTTAAAAAAATACTCTTTTTTTTGGAGAATGTTCAATGTTCATTGACTTAAATCAGCAAATAGAAATATGTTCCTCTCAATAAATTGCATATTTGTTTCTATAGCTCTACGAGTACGAGTATAAACAAAAATTTAATCAAATATTTTCATAGAAAACAAATCTAAATTACGGAAATAGAGAAGTAAATATTGTGGCCAGTTAGGACAGATAACAAAATATGTGTTGACAATTTGTCAAGTTTGTACATATGTATGTATATATATTAATTGACTTGCAAATACAAATGTAATTATGTGGTTATATTACATTTGCGCAAATGACATACATGCGTCATATTTGTAAATGTTTGTTTATAGGAAAAATATCAATTTCAAAATGATTGCAGTAAGATTTCTCAAAAAAGCCCTTTCCTCTTATTCCATTTAACTTTTTGTATTGAAAGACAATATAATAAAAGGTTAATATAAAATGTTTTGTAATTTTATTCTAACTTTTATATTAATAATTAAAAATATTAGATATCACATTATAATCTAAGTCTGCTCTCAAAATGTTTCAGCTGCTCACGTTTCTACAAAGCTCTTCATTCTTACAATCTCATTTAATCGAAAGTCAACAATTATAACATTTTCACGAACTTAAAATCCCTTGTTATGTTCTTTTAATTGTCTAAAAGTACAAGCAACAAATCCCTACGTTTTAAGTTAGAAAGTATATAACGCACAAGTACACATATACTTTCATAAATGCAACTTAACACATTACACGTACACTTCAACACCTTCGTTAGCTGCAATCAAAAGTAATGAAAAACAACAAAAACTGAAACAAAACTCCTGTAAAAGCTATGAATTTTAAAATTGAATTTAATTTGAACGAACTGAAAAATACGGTGGAGTATAACAACAGGAACAAGACAGCTACTTTAGGTTGTGATGTTGCCTCAGAGCTCTGATGGCAAACTACTGCTTGAAAATTCCCCATTTTTTGTAGTGAGTTTAAGTACACAGTTGGCGAAGGCAGGAGCTAGCAGTGTTTCCAGAGGCCTTCCTTAGTAAGTTTGAGGCCTTTCCACCACCTGTCAAACGGACTAACAGAAGTACTTGGAAAAAGTTTAAATTTAAATTCGTCGTTAGGACTCTAAGTGTGCTGTTTTATCCCCGTCATCTTACTTACGTTAATATTTTTAATGTTTATTTTTTGTGACGTTTCCTTAGTTTATAATTTGACATTGAATAAACAACACTTTTTCCTCCATAACATCCCAGCAGACAATTGAGCAAGGTCTGCCACGGAGAAGGCCTGCATGCTAGATTTTCATGCAAATAAAAATATGTGTACTCATGAAATGCTATTATGCCTTGCCACAGCAGACGTGCTCTCAGGACTTATATAAGAAGGCAAAGAAGAAGGACTTTACTTTAAAGTTTTTTATGTATTTTTTTATTTCATATATTGCAATATTTTATGATTCGACATTATTTTTTGTCATCTGCATTGTACATGTATGACATTAAAAGTAGATAAATGGTTGGAAGTAAAGCACGGCGTGCATGTTGCTAGACTGACCTTCTGTTTCATGTTATCCCAGTAGGCAAGGGCAGGTGCTAGCTAGCAGTGCTTCTAAAATACCTTCCTAGGTAAATATAAGGCTTTGCCACCTTTGGTACAAAATACATGAAGTACGAAATATACAACGCACGTATGTGACTTTCTTAAAGGAGCAACGAAAGTTCAAGCAACATAAACTGAAGGGAACAACTCAAGCGTTCAAACATAAATACAAATATACATATATGTATGTATACTTCTAATTAATTAATTGCTTCTTTATTTTCTTAAATGTGATGGTAGCTTTGCCATAACATAAAGTAAAAGAAAATTCACTGCATCTAAATATTTTGCTATGTACGTGTATATGCGAATATACATACATACCTACTTGTATGTGTATTAACTGTGTGAATGAACATATCTCTATTTTTAGTTGTTATATTACATTTTAAGTTACTTAGCTTGTTATTAATGCAGATGCTAAGTGTTAGGACAACTTATAGGATTCATTAAGATTTTTTTTTTGGCATTTATAGTTGAATTTAAGTCTGTGGCTTGTTAATAACAACATGAATGTGGGTATATGAATAAATATGTTCCAATAAGCCTTGGGCGAAAAGGTCATGCTCGACAAAAAAAGGTTAATTATTTCTGTAAGAGGTAATTTTACTTAAATAAATATTCGACTTTCATAGCTATGCAAATGTACATATCCGGGTTGGAGCGTTTAATCAATGCTTAAATTAAATGCTCCAACCCGACTATAAAAAAAATATTCCTAACTAAGCTAAATTCATTATGATAACTGTACTGCTGAAACGATATTGAATAAATAAAACAAAATTTCAATCCTAATTTTGTATTCCAAAATTCAGCTTGAAGTGAGCTCAATATTTTCTGATATTGCTGCAAGAGCTGGAAGAGCCAAACGAGCTATGGACTGCGCATCCATGCTCCAAATAATGGGTAGTTTGCTGTTTGGACTGCACAATTTTCAAATATTTTTTATCATTTTAATACCCGCCATTTGCCACTGAAATTTTTTTGGTTGATCAACATTTTTAGTTCTCATTGGGTCTAGAAGGCTGCTGGAAAAAGTTGCCTTACTGAAAAAAAAAACTGAAACCTAAAAATCTCATCTAAAATCAACTTCGTTATTACTTGGGACATAATTGGAGTGTCAACGTTTACAACTTATTATCTTAAACATATATAATTTTTGGCAGGCATCTAATGAAGATTTGCGAACTTATTAGTGTTTTGAAAAAGGAAAATTTTTATATGCATGCAAGTGGGTGTAGAGCGTGTCTCAACAAGAGTACGCTTTTTAAATTTTGTATAATTTTGTTTTGGTGTCAACTCTGAAATTTGACAACTGTAATTATGTACTCGTAACTAATATTGCAAAGTATTGCAAAAACTTATCATGTGCTCAATGGAAATGTACTAAAAATCATTTGAAGAAACTGACGGGGAAAACGCTGAACTCGATCTAAGGCTATCGCATCTGTGGAACCTTCAGGAAAATCGATAACTACGCAAATGTTGAGTAAAACTCTATTAATTTTAAACTTAAGTAAAACACTTTGTTTCAACGATTATTACAACACACACACATAATTTCTTACTATTTATTATCTTTAAATTTTAAGCAAATAACAGCCATGATACATATATACATTCAATTTCAAAGCAATAACGTGCTGTTCCGTAAATATTTACCCAGTTAATTAAGTCAACGTCACAGAGCGCACAGCAACAGCAACCACAACTGATGCGGGCTTTAACCAGAGACTTCTTGAACATCAACAAATTTATTCCCAAATCAATCTAATCATTGAGCACGTTTTTTATTTGTCTCTTACACTAATGAAGCAACCACACCAAGCTTAAAGTCATCCAACATCCATCCAATACTGCAACCCAACCCATTCATTCATTCAACCAAATAACCCAGCAACTTCGTTTTGCGGTAAAGTCTAATAAGTAAATTATGCATTCCCAGCATTTTATCTGCAGCACTGTAATTCAGTAAACAAAACTACTACTAGAAAACATACGCACACACATACAAATACATACACCCATACAAATGTACTCATAAATATAATTACACTTATGTGTGTATGTATATGTGCATACATGTATAAGAGTGCAGGACCCGAAAACCTTTAAAAGCAGTTTATCAATATCAATACCACACGGCCAAGGGAAAAAAAAAGTTGGCAATGGACTCTGCCAATGTTCGTTGAACCTGACTTATGCCGCAATCGAGAGAGAGAGAGAGAGAAAAAGCAATAAAGAGATATCGGTTGGATTGAAAGCACAAGGACAAGGTGCCTGTATACATTGAGGGAAGTTTTTTTTTCAGAGTTTATTCGTTTTACCTTTATTTTTGTATTTGTTGTGATACTTAAGCTAGATAATAACTAGGGACATATGGAAAAAAGAGTTGAAAAAATTACAGAATGCTGCTGTGTTATGTAGAAATATTATTGGAGTAATTTTCATGGAACAGAAAAATTGTTGAGTTAATTTGTTAAATGAAAAAATGTCTCTGAGAAGAGCGAAATAAATTTTGAAATTTAACTACAAGAAATTTTGAAATGAAGATTTATTCAAGAATGTCCGTCCTTATAATTTCCTTAACAAATCACAATGAAGGAATATTTGAAATATTTTTAATATACATAATACAATATCAATTTTCAGTAAAAATCGCACTGTGTAAAAAGTTTTAAAAATTGGTCAAAATATTCAGACATTTTTTTTTTATATTTCATTCTGACATTTTTTTTTAAAATTTTATGATGTCAAAAAATAAAAATGTTTTCATTCAAAACAAATAAATATTTTTTGAATGTCGTAACTAATTTTAAAACCTTTTTGCGATTTTTACTGAAAATTAATATGTTGTTTAGGAGAAAAATGTTTAAAGATGAAATTTCGACTTGTTTTTATCAATATCGCACAGACTAAAATACTAGAGCAAAAACAGCGGATTCAAAACTTATCTATTTTGTCCCATAGCAAAAAATATTCAAAGAAAAATATAGTTTTGTGCATAAAAATCACAGTTGACTGCAATTTGATCGTGAATATTTGACCCACAAAAAATATAAGCCTGCCAAATTTTAGATTTTAGGTTAAAGTTTTGTATGGAACTTTTTTCTAAAATAATTTTTTTAGGATTTGACTAACTAAACTCTCTGCTGGACACCTATGACCAATTCGTTCATGTGCACTTTTGAATATGTCTGTATATGGGACATATAGGTGTAGCCCGGGTCCATACCCTAAAAAGCTTTATCGTAACATTGGTCCTCATATCAAAGCGTCTCATTTTTCATGGCGCCGTTGTTGAGTAATAAGAGTTTAAAGTTAGTGAGAAGACAAATCCATCATAGGTGTCCTGAATCGGTTGTTTTTCGTGTAAGAAAATTTTTTCCAATATTCGTTTTTCTCATTTAATTGGACATTATATATAATGCATCAAATAAAAAAAAAATCATTTTCAATGATTTATTATAATAAAATTAGCTGTATCATTCATTGAAAAGTTTGTTAAAAATTTGTGTCCGAGATATCGTTTTTATAGTAAACTGTACATTTGTGCCCATTTGTTAATGATAAAATTTTTTTTTCTTATTATTGGAACGTCAAAAATAAATCTGTAAGTAACTATCTAAATTGGTCTTAGAACGATTGGCTATTCCTAAGCAGAAAAAAAAGGATGCGGAAGAATTCATCAAAGGTATTCCTATGTAAACATTGAAAATGTAAGAGTCCCGCGTAGAGTTAAATGAAACACGCTGTATACAGGAACCAATAAAATGTTCGTAGCAAAATGCTATTGTAAATATCAAATGAATATATGGGTCATTCCATCTATAATGGGCCTATCATTACCCTCGTGTTTTTTAAATAGGCTGAAACTTTTTTCAGTGATTGGTCTATCATGTAGAAGATATAAAAAAAATCCATAAAATTTATTTGACCAGTATTATTGCTTAATAAAAAAGTTTCAAATTGTGTTAAAAAAAACTCGTAAGTAAAACAATAAAATTCATTGATGAATATAAACAAACCAACACAATCCAAATTAGCTTTTATATTATTTTTAGGTAGTTGTGTACTAGTAGATGACGAAAAAACTGCAAATCTGAATAAATGAAGGCTTGAACGGTTTCTATGTGGTAAAAGATAAAAAAATTGACCTTCCAAGAAAACATCAATATCCCCAATACTCCAACATCGATTTCAGAGTTTTTAGGCTCAAAATTTTCAGAACATATAGGAGTACTATCTTAACTTAAGATACCTGTAAAATGAAATAAGGTGAACAAAAATGAATGTTATTTTCAGAGATGGTACTCCTGAATGTTCTGAAAATTTTGAGCCTAAAAAGGCTGAAATCAATTCAAATTTTATTCTCTCGGACTCATTCTCAATGTTTCAATTTACATTGCAAATCATAAATCTTAGTTTTAAATGATTGTAAAATCAAATACGGTAAAAAAACATGAATAAAATTTTCAGGGATGATACTCCTATATAGTCTAAAAATTTTGAGCCTATAAAAACTGAAATCGGTGATGGAGTATTTGGGAAATTGATGTTTTTTGAAAAAGTAAATTTTTTTATCTTTTACCACATAGAAACCGTTCAGGACTTCATTTATTCAGATTTGCAGTTTTTTTGCCATCTAATAGTACACATCTACCTAAAAATAACATAAAAGCTAATTTGGATTCATCAATGAATTTTTTTGTTTTACTTACGAGTTTTTTTAACACAATTTGAAACTTTTTTTTTAAGCAATAATACTGGTCAAAAAAATTTTATCGATTTTTTTATATCTTCTACATGATAGACCAATGACTGAAAAAAGTTTCAGCCTATTTAAAAAACATCAGGGTAATTATAGGTCCATTATAGATGGAATGACCCATATATGAAATATGTATGATTGACACAAACAAATGCATATTTGCTTTAAAGGAATTATCTAAGTACTATTTAGAAAAATATTGATTACATCAGTGCTTTAAAACATGTGTGTGTATAGTATACAGTCAAGGCAACAATGCATAGTGTATGTAAAGTCCATTGCGTCAAAGTATATAACTGACAGCGACGAAAAAAGACGATGCAATCGCTACGTCAGCCACGCATTAATAGACAAACATAAAATCAAAAAACAGCTTTTCGAATATTAAATTTCGTACTAAATACATATAATATTCTGCTTTTATATACATATATATTTTAATATACAGTAAAGCCTCGATTATCCGTCTGCCTATTATTCTTCACCTCCGTTAACCGTCACGATCCATTTCATTTCATGTTTTAATATCTGTGTCGTCTTATCAAAATATATAAATAAAATGCGATTAATTTCCTGGTATTTATGCGACATATTGTTTTCGTTTCGTTCCTCTTAGCTCATATTTAGGGAAGATAAAAATAAGCTTTTATGAATTATACTGAGATTTTAAAAACATAAAAATATATCGCAAGAAATTCATTACACCCAATGTGTTTTACAGACGGTAAAATACATAACTTTCATTGCTTTTATCACAATATACAGATTCTTCATCACAATTAACAAATTGAACTCTTGAATTTGAGGACATTTCGAAAATTCCTTATTTGTTCGGCGTTCAATTTTAAGTATACATAATGACAGCGAAAAAGTTCTCAGAATTTATGATATAAGATCTGAAACTTATGTTTTCTATTAACTGTCTTTTCGGTCATCCATCTGACGGATAATCGAGGTTCTACTGTAGAAACCAATTTAATTTTCTTATCTCTTTTTTCCCCCTTCGCTTCACATAAACTCACAATTGTAAAAGTATACAATGTACATCAAAAGTTACCAAACTTCATCCTTTGCTTTGACAGATCCGTTACGATTCGGCCGCACTTTATTCATTTGAGCTGTCAGTTGTTTACTTTGATACAGCAGACTTGACGGACTCTATGAATTAAGACATTCAGGGTTTAATGTGACGACGACTTTGTAGAAGTCTGGGCCCCAAACGAAAAATTTTAAAAGTATTGTAGCGAACTTTATTATTTCCTATATGTGTGTATAGAAAGTGCCAATTGACCATTCAATAGTATTTTTTTTTTTGTATTTGAATGAATCATACTGGGAATTGATCTGTAGTTTCAGTATTGATTAAAATTCATTGAAATTTTTTTTCATAATTTTTTATCACAAAAATTTGGTCATTGAACATAGTTACAACCATATGTACCTAAATAGCAGAATTCATTGAACTACATTTGTTGTATTCGTCGATAAAGTAGCATTTCACTGATTTATCGACCTAGCTACTAAAAAAATTATATAAAAAACTCAATACATAGTGTTTTTTTATATCAATACTGTAAATTTTATTCAATTACTGAGAAAAGTTATGAGCTTAACTCATCATATAAATCTGTAGAATTGCAGAACAAAAGTACCAAAATTAATTGAAATTTTTTTTTTTTGGAGTGTACCAAATATTCGCCTACTAACAAAAGTGTTTTTAGCCAAAAAAGGAAAAATGAATTTAAAATACAGCAATGAATATAAAAGCATGTGTTAAATCTTTGAAAATATTGACCAACAGATCCAGACATGTCCATTTAAATGGGGTTTATTTTTGCCAAAAAAAACGCGCACAAATTTTGTGTATTTGAAATGAATGAATTCAATGAATGAAGAGCAGACTAAGTTCTGTTGTATGGAACAAATAGGACAAGTTATTCAATGCTTGAAATTGATAAAAGCATGTAAATGAAGCTTAGAGTACTTCAGACAAGGATACATGAAAATTTCATAGGCAGTGTTAATATAGATGAGAGTTTTATCATTGGCGTGGATAGAGAAGCCTAAGCCACACAGATTTCGGTATAAAAACATGTCGTATGAGCAATAGAAATTTTATACACATTAAAAAATAAACAATAATTGTTGGGATGACTTGAAGTGAATTAAATGTTTATTGAAACAATTTCGTCTTCATAGCATAAACAGTTTGCGAGATATGTACTTTCCGGGAGTTGGTAGTTGATGCACATTCGAAAACAAACTCAATACAATTCACCTATAACAGAAGATTTACTTTTCCTGGAACAAGCCAATTTTTCGAATATGTATTATATAAAAATGCACATATTCCATATATATTGCAGTTGCACTTGCACAATGTTATGTTTTCTTAAAGACTTTATGTACATAACTCACAAAATTTTATAAATAAATAATTAAAACTCATTAACACTTTCTAGATAGCGTTGCTGCTGTCATTGTCACATCTGCAGCAATATCAGTAAATGAAGTTAGAGACAAGAAAAATTTCCATCGGGAATTAAAAGTTTCCAAGAATTTTTAAATAACATGGACTTCTTTTGAAGTTTCATCGTTGCTATGTACTGTTGCTGTTGATGTCTTACCCTCACTCCTGCAAAGCTTATAAAATATTTAATTTTGATATCTTATAACTAGCTAGTTGGAGAAAAACTGCTTTAGCAAGAAGATATCATATTTCAAACAAAAAAAAAAAGGTTGCTCTCACTTCTGTTTGTTTAAAATTAAATTTTAAAAGTTACAGCCTTTAACGAAATTATATGATCAATTACGCCTGAGCTGTTGAACCAATTAAGGTGTATTAACAGCATTTTGGTATGCAATTTATAAGAAGCAAATGCTTCAATATTTGACTACTTTGCAATTGGATAAGTATAGCAAACTTTTTTAACATTAAAAAACCAAGTTGTTATCAATAGAAAACAATCAGAAATTATTGCAAAAATCTTAAAGTCCAACAAATTATTTCAGACTTTCATCCAAAAATAACATTTACTCCAATTAATATAATAAATAAATTGCCCTAACTTACAACGAGCATAATGATATTTATTTCAGCTAATGCTGATAGTTTGACTGAATATAAATTACATTCTACGAACTTAAGTTTTCTTGCACTCATGCCATATGTAAGCAATATTTTATAACTAGAAATCAAAATTACACTTGGCTGCTAATTGATTATGACAAATTTTGCATCATTGTCTGTATAGTTGAGTTTTAATTAATTAAGTGCTTCTAGCAGCGAATATTCGAAATTATTACGAGTACTTTGAGCACAGCATATGCGTTGGCATTTAAGGCTAAAATTTTGGCCTATGTTGTAAGGCAACAGAGCTGCGTGTTATTAACATAATTGATGTTGTTGGCAAAATAATGAAGTTGGCTGGCTGGCTAGGGACAACATATGTTTGTTGTCTTAAACAGCACTGCTGTGTAGCTAGCCTTTTATATAGGTAATGCCTATAGATACACTAAAATAATTTGGTAATAATTTATTATCACAAAATTGAGAACATCAATAAATTTTGCGTATAAAAATTGGCAAAGATAATTGCATTTCATCATAGCGTTTTCATTAAATTTTCTATGTGAGTACTAAAGAAGAGTTTGCTTAGAGCAAAAATTGCTAAAAGCGAAATTTATAATAATATATGTTCACTTATTATTATGTACATATGTGGTATTATTTGCTTGATCTCGACGTCTTCGATTTTTTTTTCGTTGGTAGTATTTGATTAGTTCAAAACATACCATAGATTATTCGGCATAAGTCAAACCAATTTTGCGCTACATTTAACAGAATTTGCGAATGCCAATCGCGAGGCAAAAGTGGGCGGAATTTGAAAAGTAGGTGTGGTATTTGTCGACTTTTTCATTTTGTTTTGACTTTTTTAAATATTTTTCGACTTTTTCAACCTCTTTGAATATTTTTCACATTTTTTCAACCTTTTCAGCGATTTTGAATTATTTCAACATTTTTCAACATTGCTCAACTTCTTTCAACTAATTGACTTTTTCGAACTCTTTAAATTTTTTTAATATGTATATCTATTTTCGTCGACTCCTCAGCCTTTTTCCACTATTTCAAAATATTTCAATAACTTTCAACCTGTTTCAGCATTTTCCATTTTTTTTGAACGTTTTCAACATCTTCCAACGTTATCGGCTTTTTCAGCCTTATTAAATATTTTTTTTACAATTTCCCGACTTAATCAACTTTTTTCAATATATTACATATTTTTTCGACTCAATCATTCAACCGTTTTCAAATTTTTTTAACATTTTTCTTATTTTTCGACTTCTTTCAACTTTCTTAATTATTTTTTCTATTTTTTCGATGTTTTCAGCGATTTTGAATTGCTTCAAAATTTACAACTTCATCAAATTTTTTTCGAATTTTTCAATCACTTTCAATTTTTTTTCACTATTTCCATATTTTTCCGACATTCTCAGCCTTTTTGTTTAACTGTTTCAACACTAATTTCATAGAAATATTTACCTGAGGTAAAATATTACATGTATGACAAACTAAATTTTTCTACGGCTCTTCTTAAGATATTTTAAAGTCAATTGACCTTCGGATAAATAAAATTTAATATTCAAACGATTTTTAAGAAATCCAAGATCAAAGTATAAAAGCATTCACTCAAGCATCTGTTTGAGTTTTAGTTCATAATAAATGTCGTTTTAAAAGATTTCTATTCAGAAGAAGAGAAAATAATAAATACGAACGCAAAACTTATAGTTAATGAAGCAGCAAAAATTAAGCCAACTTGAAGAAAATTACGTCAACTCTCAAAAATAAATTTTTTTTGCCCTTTTCGGTTTTTTAACCATTCAAAATGCGGCATGATGAAGTGAAGCAAACAGTAGAGCAGCAGTTAAAAGAAGCCCTTATCCTTGTCCTACATTTTAGCTTAATAATAATTCAGTGTGCACAAACACAAGTATAGCAGCAGCAGCAACAACAACAATTTAGCTAAAAACAGCATTTTGTTGTGAAAAATTTTCGTAGCAGTTGAAAAATAAAAGAAAATCCTACACACGTTGACTAGGGCAGAGGCAAAAGAAAAAAAATTAAAAATTTAAACTCATTTTTGTAGCTGGAAGCAGTCAGTCGCAGCAGTAAAAGTAAAAGAAGCAGCTTTCGTTGGTTTTGTATTAGTAAGCATGTACAACAGACACGCACACATACACATGCGATGTTAGCAAAAGTTTATTTAAGATTTTAACTTTTATAAAAAGCGACAAAAAATAATGTAACAAAAAATACAAGGAAAATGATATAATTGTTGCTTTTGTAGTGTTGTGGCAGCACTGCATGAAAATGCTTTTGGCTATGCACACAGACATATTAACACATCCCAGTGAACAAAATTACTCGTATGAATAGAACGCTCTTTTAGAACACCTTTGAACAGGAGCATACCAACTGCCGTGAAATTTACTTTACACGTTTTTAATATGAAAGGACTCGGTCGAACGAGCCTTCCGAAGAAGACCTTCTAAGTGGAAAGAGGAGAAGTAGGCCTGTCACGTCCATTTCAAAATGGAAAGCAGAAATTAAGGCATATTTCCCAATTTTCGAAGAGAAATAGACAAAATTGTATATAACTTTCTTTTATGAAAAATCGATATACAAAAATATAGACATATTAAAAATAGATATGTAAAAATATCGATTTACTACCGAGACTTTTAATTAATTTACGTTTTGTTTTGGATGAAAGGCATCGTGAATACCCAGATTTTTTTTAGGTGCCAAGCAAAACTAATTTGTCAGAAAATTTTGAAAGCTACGAAAAGAAACGAATTATGAAAACAGATATATTGGGAGCAGTTTTTGTTACAAAGGTTGCTTGGCACTTCAAAACTAGAAGGCCAACTTTCATGAAAGTCCTATTTTTATCCTTTCCAAAAAACTCGTATTTTTTTCTTTTCATCGTATGACCGACTTCTTTCAGTTTTAAGTCGCTGATATGATCTGCTTATTTAAAACGAAGATCACCTTATAGCGCTTTTTACTCCTGCATTTGACTACTGGGTAAGTTCAAAGAAGTGGCAGGACAATAGCCAATTGTTGTCGCTGTGTGTAGTGGTGAAAGCAGCGTGCGCGCGCGACAAGACAAACGTCAGCAAACTAACAAAAACAGAATGAATGATGAAAACCTCTCTCATACAAATGCTAGAGATCTTAGAATGTTAGATGTTGCACATTGGGACATTTTGAGAAAATATTGGCAGGAATCCTTTCCTGGATTTTTTTTTCTTCAAGAAGAAATGGTAATTGTAAATTGGTTTTTACTGTCAAAGTACTTTGTATAAGCGATCTCCGGTAAGACCACCAGTTTCCACAATATCAAATTCTTCTATACGCTTTGTGATAGAGACAAACTTGTACAGCGACATACATTTATGCCAAAAATGAACGTCTTAGCCAATGATTCAAGTTAAATTTTAGGCCAAAACTCTCAAACAAGTAGGAATAATCTGAAAGAGTTAAGAATCTTTGGGACTCGTCTTATTCACAGAATATCATAAAATATGTAAAGAGCTGATCCATGAGGGAAGCCTGGAGTATCAGCAATCTCAAGAATATCAACAGAACGAAGTACAGTTTCATTAAATTTATATAAGCTTTCTTTGGCATTTGAGGGCGAAAGATATTTAGAGCGAGTGAAACCTGCAATCCAGTTTACGGCCATATTAAGATTTCTAGTACCAATATGCAATTGGGTACTCAACTAACCAGTTTTTTATATCATTCAGATTTTGCAAAAGAAGAGATCTAGAAGAACAGTTGCCGTAAACAAATAAATGAGCTGAACTACATATCACACAGATGTCAGTTACAGTGATGTCCATTAAAAAAAATAAAAAATGTGCCATTAAAGCCAGAGAGGCGGGGTACTTTTTGATAGTCACACAAAGATGATGGTACCGCAATAATGAAGTCCGAAAAATGTTCTCTCTAAGGCGTGTAAAAACAATGTCAAACAACTAAGTTCGAAAAGAAGAATTACAGCACCAAGTTCAACAGAAGCAATGTCAAAGTTAACTACAATGACAAAGAAAGTGAAAATTACAATGATAATGATAAGGATATCGATCCTAAAAGTGTTATTCAAGTAGATAGCGATAAAAATTCCACTGTGTGCAAAAAATGAGAATTAACACTATTTCTCCAGCATCACTCTTTAACTGTTGTATGGAGCATTTTAGTGAAATTTTTTCCTAGGACCGTATGATAAAATCCTCCGTCGTTTGATCTTAAAATTGCCCAACAATGGCATCAGTCAATGTTCCTTCAATTTTACTGTACACGATGTTATTATAATAATAATCATAGTGATAATGATAATGATAGTGATAATGATAATGACAATGGTCGTGATAAGAATACGCAGTGATAAAAATGTTGATAACGATAATAACTAATACTAATAACGATAATGATTACGATAATTATATATAATGATAGTGACAATGATAATGATAGTGAATATTATTATGATTACAATAATGATAATGAAAATGATAATGACAATGATAGTAACAACAACCCTTAAATCGACAAAAACAAAAAGTTATTTCAACTAAATTATTGATAGAAAGCATTAGAATTATAAGAGCAGGCAGATATTCGTCTCGTGTGCTAGCATTAGAAGTACAGAGAATGTAACATAACGCAGCCCAATACAAAGTAACCTTTTAGTGAGAATTGTTTTCCACACAGAATTTTCATGTTGGCTGCGACAATTGAATAGGGTCTATGGAATTGCTTAGTTTACTTATTTGAAAAGGTAGTGTCAATCATATGATAAAATTCGATCCAATTTAGGGTTTTCAAAAGAGGAAAAATTCGCGATATATGTGGCGCAAAAAGAGCCGTTAAGTCGCAGGACTCCATATATATTGAACAGAAATTGGACTAAGAGTCGTACGCACAAATTGCGAATAATATTGTTGTAATCTTATCACTCGAATTTGATTAATAATTTTTTTTTCTAAAACTAAAAATATGACCAAATTTAAAATCGAAATTCCCCAGATTTGCTACACTTTAAAGCAAAATCTTTGTTTCATTTTTATTTTACTGTTTTTCTTGTTCATATTGTGATTTTTTTGCGCTGTTTACTTTTTCACTTGAAATTCTCTTGTTGTTTATTCCACTACTTTTGTATTTCGTTTGTGCTTTAAAGCAATTGCAGCATTATTTGTCTAAAACTCTGGCTGTTATATTTGCTTGTTATTGTTATTGTTGTAGCTGTTGTTGTTTTTGTTGTTATTGTAACAATTGTTGTTACAGTGTAGTGGTAGAGCGCATTGTGAGCTTTGTACATTTGTTATGTTTTTTTTTTTGTTGATTTTTGTCGTTTTTTTTTTGCTAATGGCGCAAAGATTTTAACTGCAATGGAGAATTGTATTTTTCTTTTCTTCTTATTTGGTAATTAGTATCATATTTCATAGCAGCAGGTCATAAAATATTTAAAAAAATACTTGCACACTTTTAAGAGATTTTAAAGCAAATACCTAAAGAGATTTAAGGAAATTAAATCAAAAGGATTTTGGATTGTTAACGAATAAGAGGGTAAAATTTTAAACTAAAATACGAGTGTAAAATTTTAAACTAAAAAAATTTACACAAATTTTTAGATGATTCTCTAATTTCTACAAAAGAAAAATGCACCAACCTAAGTCAATTATTTTCTGATAATTTCATTTATTTCAAATGAATTAAAATTCTCAACTCAACTTCACAATGCTGCAATGCTGTATTTCTTTTTTTCAAATTGTGTTTTCCATTTCACTTAACCACAACTTTCTATCTTAAGCAACTCCCAAAACTTTTAACCTTATAACGAAATTTATTTTCAATTTCAGTTTCAACTTCAATGACTGTCAATCAATTTGCACAGAAAAACAACAACAACAACAACAACAACACAAAAAGTAACAGGAACCGCAAGGCATAGGCCAAACCGATATCAAATGTGAACAGGAAGGAAAGGAATTGGAAGAGCGCAGTACGGAAAAATCTCCGGCCAAGAAATCAAATCATGTAATTTTTGGGTCAAACAGAAATTTGTACAAATTTACGTGCAACATCTTTGGCAATTTTCTTATATCCAATATTTACTGCTCGTACTTTTTTAGTTGAAGCCTCATTTGTGCGGTGAGTGTTACAGGAAATATAACACGTGTTTGTTCTGCTCCGATTGCGCAAACATCAAGTGTTGAATATTAAAAGAAAATTTTGCTGCACACGCATATACCTATACACGGTATATATTTATATAATAATCGGTCACATACGACATTGCCAAATACCCTATATTAAAGGGTTGAGTTAGAGAAATTTTGATTTATTGGCAAAATGCCACATTTTTTAGATTACAAATTCATTTTTTTGAATATGTTTCATGTATCATTAACTTAAAATGAGGTATAAATGCTATCACACTCTATCTTTGAGTTAAAAATGTTAATTAAATTAAGTAGTTCTTTGCTTGTTTGCTGATAATTTATATGCTGAAAGAGCTGAACCGAAAGCCTAGTGCTCTAGGGGAGGTAAACTAAAATTCTGGAAAGAAATCGAAGATATAAGGAGCTGTATGTTATTAGTTCCCAATGAGACATTTAGAGCTCAAAGGCTCACGTTGAACATGGCGCAAGACCTGGGTGAGTAATGTGAGATGAAGATCGGCACCCAGGATCTCCAAAAAATTGATTTAATCAGTATATCTGAATTTACCTAACACTTTAAAAAGTTATACTGGGAATGCAGATGTACATTGAACATTTTAGTGAAGAGGAGGTTATATTTACAACTTTTTTATTTGTTAAAAAGAAACGCATATAAAGCGCTTCCGATGTGCTTCAAGTGAAGCAGTAAGCTTCTTCGTATGCCATTTCCACTGCATATCTTTTTAAACATAGAAAGATATTGCAGGGATGCACACATTTGGAAGTATATAAAAAGCGCTACCTTGAAGTAGGCGCACTCCATTCAAAGCACATAAAATACGTTAAGATGTTGAACACAAGAACAATTTTGGAAGCATATAAAAAATACTTTAGGTATATTCAAGAAAGCTTATTAATGTCACTGGTCCAGGTTCAACCTCTAGTGGATGTGGAATTAAAGTTTGTTTTTTTAAATTAAATAGAATTTGGAAGTTAATGCTTCCGAAAAAGTATTTCTGACCCACTTTCCGTGGAAGGCTGGCTCCATTGGGTATATGTACAAAGAAAGGCTTTGAAAGGCACTTTGGCAAATTGGAGGTGTATATGAAGAAAAGAGACAAATTTTGTTCAGTAAATGAAAACAATTTTAATAAAGATAGCAAAAGTGGCATTTCGAAGCACTGGAAAAGAAGAAGACTAGTTTAATCAAGAAGGCGTGTCACCTCCCACAAAGTAAGTTTTTAATGCAACTATAAATTGTGGGTTGAAAAATAAAATTGTGTGCTGTCGATTATAAGTTAAAGAGTGACAATTCCTCAGTGAAAAAACACTTTTTTTGAGAGTTTTAAGCCAAAAATTCAAAGAATATTTTCGAACAAGCACCGTAATCTTCTGATATGACCTTATCTAACATTTTTTGTTCTCGAAGCTAAAACTACCACTTCAAAGAAAGAACTTTGAGTTGGTCGCAGTCATAAAAGCAAATGCGCTGAAGAAGCTGCAGGCTATACCTGTAGTAACCTACGAAAAATTTAAGGCGAACTGGTTCCAGATCTGGCGCAGTTGTATTACGAGCAGTGATTGGATCTGCTTTGTTTTGGTGAGTTGGTCGCAGTCATAAAAGCAACTGCGCTCAAGAAGCTGATGACTTTACCTCTATTAGCCTAAGAAAAATGTATGGATAACTGGTTCTACAGCTGGCGTAGTTGTACTACGAGCGGTGATGGAGTCTAGTTTGAAGGTAACTGGTAATTTGCTTTGTTTTATTTAATAATTGCAGATACTTTTCACACATCACGTATTATTATAAAATATATTCTTCCAAAAGTTTTGACATTGGATTTTTTAAAATTCAGTGATATTTTTAAATTCATTTGAAATACTGAACAATAACTTTTCATTTATAAATTTGGATGTGACAGATATTCGGCTTATTTGAAAAAATTTTCTACATTTTAATGTAAAAGAGAGGTTATTTCTAAGTAAAATCAACTCATTTTATAATTCAATATACCACATGTTGCTGCCTGTAAGGTGTCAAAATTGCTGCAGAGGAAAACTTTTTGATTGCGGCATATAAGAAAAAACAACAACTACAATTCTGGTTGCTTTTGTCTTTTTTTCAAACGCTAAGATTTTACTTCATGGTCCTTTTTTTTTATTTTGTTTTTGTCAAAAAATAAAAGATTTTTAAGTGCTTTCTTTTGTATTGTAAAGTCGGTAAATTGATTTTAGGTTTTTTTGTGGTTGTTAGTATTTCTTTTTTCTTTTTCTCTACGACAAAGGGTTTTGTTTCAAAGTATATTTCTGTTTGATAAAAATAGCATTCCGTTTAATAATGCAAACGAGGCATTTACTGTAATTCCTTCATGCGAAATTCAATTAATTTTAACCCATATCTTTTTTAGATTCATGCTGACGCTAAGTTTTGACAGTTGCTATCGGGAGAGTGGACTTCGACTTGTGTACTTACGCTCAGTTCAAGCCAAATTTATTTATTACAAAAATGTTCATGTCATACCTGAAAAAAAAAGAAAAGGAAAACAATAAGTCAATATTTTATTAAGTTAAAATTGTAAATTTTTAATAAACGTTAGTACATTAAGCTATAAATAAATTTCACACTTGATGTCATTTGATAAACTCAAGTCTTTTAAGCTTTTAAGCTTCTAAGCTTTAGACCTTTTTGCAAACATATACCTTATATAATTCTTGAAGGATTTTCATTTTAATCAGTGAGTTATTTTTTATGTTCATAAGAAAACATATTATTATAATTTGTCCTTGGTATGAAATCGAAAAACGAATTTTTTAAAGCTCATTTGCTCATTTTAAAAAGAATTGCCCTTTTGAACAACACACACAACTTTATGATTTTCGCTGTGTCTTTATAGTGGACGAGAGCTCTGGATATTATGTCAATATTTGAGAACAAGTCTCAAAAAATAGTAAATTGAACAATTTCTAGCAAGTTATCAGTCTTAGTTCACGAATGGATACTTTAAAAACAGCGTTCATGCCCATGAAAAAGAAACATAAAAACAGCCCATGAAAAGGAAACTAATACATAAGCACAAAAAAAAAACAAAGGAAGAGGAACTAGTATGGGCGATTATAATTACCATACTTAAAATATACTAGTTTCGAATAGATAGATTATCCCTATCCACATAGAGAAGTCATTCTGTAGAGCTGGCGTGTAGTGCAAGCGGTTTTTATGCCGAAGTAATGCAAAAGAGGTAATGAAACTAAGAAAGGCTTCAGAACCAACATTCACTGTAGTAAGATCTTAACGAAACTTAATTTTAGATACAGAGATTTTTGAGAACTATAAAAAAATAGTATCGATATTGTATCGAAATTCGGTGGGAAATTTGGGATTTGGCGACAAAATAGACAAAATCAATTGAGTATGCGTAGCAGTATTTTTCAAGTTCACTCAAACCAATACGGCAGTAGCGTAGATAAGAGGGGGCGGCGAAGGGAATGACTTATTTCTCAAATTTGCAACCAAATTCGAAAAAAAAGTTAAACATAACAACAGTTGAAATTTGTGCTTCACCGAGAAGCGATAAATATCGTTATCATTTTCATTCTCATTCTCGGTCCCAAAAACGAAGCGATATTAAGAAATTATTTCTCGTATGTTGAAGGACGAGCACGAGAAGATCTTGACGATATCTCGTTATCAGCAATAATGTAGATTTGTTGTATCGATAAAGCACTAATTTCATGTTTTTTACATACCAATGATGTTGTGAAAGTGAGTCGGTTCGTAACTGGCTGCCACTCCTACCTAACCTATCCTAAGCTATCTCTACCTCTTCCTTAGAGTTTAAAACACATATAGTATATATATTATGTTCATACCAAATTTCATCAAAATCAGTCGATTAGTTTAGCTAAGATAACCTATATTCCTTTAAGGGCGTGGTGCCACCAATTTAAAACGAAATACATTTTCTCAAAATCTAATCTATTTTCATACCAAATTTCATCAAAATCAGTCGATTAATTTAGCTGTGAAAACATATTTTCCTATTAGGGGCGTGGGACCGTCCACTTAAAAAAAAACAAAATCTTTTCCTCAGGCTTTAATTTATTTCTGTACCATATTTCATCAAAATCGGTCAACTAGTTTAGCAGTGAATATGTGTTTTCCTGTTAAAGGCGTGGCGCCACCCTCTAAAAAAATGTATTTAGCTAGAGCTCAATTTATGTCTACACCAAGTTTCATCAAAATCGGTGTAGCGGTTCAGCCGTGACAGCGTTTTCCCCATTAAGAGCGGTGCGACGCCCCCTTGAAGAATTAAATGTTTTTAAAACCTTTTCTCAGGGAGCAATCAACCTCCAAACCAAATTTCATTAAAATCAGTCAATTAGTTTAGTCTTGGAAATGTATTTTCCTATTAGAGACGTGGTGCCGCTTACTATTAGAAAAAAATTACATTTATTACATTTTGCAATTCTCCTCTTCAGTTGATAACAACAAATAAATCTTCAAAAATTTTAGCAATCACATAGAAATATTTTCTCAGAATTTCGGATATATTGTTTAAAAATTGAAAAATTAGAGAAATCATACATAATATCAATTGATTTAATATTTTAGTAGTTTCAAAGTTATAAAATATGATTTTTTTTTAATTTCAGTATCCTGTCATTTTTCACTCTTAATTAATTACATATTGTTGAATTCAACTCAACTTATGTGTCAAATAGCTATTAGCTTGCAGTACACTTGAGGATCAACATCAACACATTTCATGTATCTTTACATCGTTATCATCATTATCGTCATCATCATCATCATCATTATCACCAATTGCCTTTGACTAGGAGTTTAACTCGGCTGTTTGCCTTTCACTGTCAAATGTACTCGTAATTTGTGTTGATTGCTAATGTAACATGACACTCCGTTTATGCGCACAGTAGATATGTATTGATACCCCTGTGATATGTTGACAAATCAGTTGAGAAATTCTATCATTAATTCTTTATATATTTAAAGTGTTTTTCGCAAATTATTTGCTAACTCTTGCTGGAATAGAAAAGCTGCATGCATTTGCCATTGCCATATCTATAAATATTTCAATAACCTGGAAGTATTGTGATCTGCAGCTCATCAAATTTAACTGGGTTTACCATATGATAAATTATTATATCACTGGTTTTAGTAATTAATCTTGATGAATTTTGCATTTGATTCATTTGCAATAATGTTCATGGTATGGAAGTATTTGTTTGTTTTTCAACTAAATATACATTTACAGCATGTCTGGGAGATTGGTTGGAGTACATTTGTAAAAATAAATTTTTCATATGACAAAATTAAAATTACTTTTAACAATTTCCCATATGATATTTTTAGTTTTCAGCACAGTCTAACGAAAAAGGGAAAAATGCATGTAGTGGGCATTTTAAGACACTTGGGCAGCTCCATGAGCTCCAGAGAGCTTGTGAAATATTATTTCTAAATAGTTACAATGACATTTTTCCAGTAAAGTTTTCAAAATATGTTTCGTATCCAATTGCACGAGATGTTCCCGGAACACATTATCACACACAACAGCGATATCGATTGCTTTCAGTGATCATGCGATTCGAAATTTTTGAACATCTTTCTTGGCCAAGATGGCGAAATCAAAATTATTCATAAGCAATAATTTTTGTATTTTAATATACTCATGATGAAACTATTATTGGCCCACCCTTTACTTAAGCATACTTCATACTCAACTTAAAATTTAACCATTTGCTAAAAGTAAAAATAAATTAAAAAATTATTTATTATAACTTTTTAACTTTGTATATTTTATCTCTTCACTTGAGAATTTCCTTTTTTTTTTGTATGTGTGTGTTATCTACTTTGTCTCGCTCTTTTTTTCATTCTTTCTTAGATACTCGTCCTTATTTTACCCCCATCAACTATACAAATAAACAAATACAGAAAAACACTAAAAAATATTTTTGCTACGTTTGCATTTCATTAGCATAAGTGAGGTGAAGCTAAATGCTGGAAAAATAGTAACGCAAGGACGAAGGGCTTTTATTTTTATCATGGTCTCTTGTTCGCATTATTTTTTTTTATATTTTGCCTGCGCCTTAATTGTGAGTGACAATCATTTGCCATAGGAAGTGGAGGAAACAGCGTAAAATGGTAGTGAAATATTTATGTGCTTATGAAACTTACAGTGGTCGGTCGATCGATCGACCTTCATTCAGAGCGCCGAAAGGAAAGCTTAACGTTTGCTGTTTTAAAAAAGAATTAAAAGTGTACGAGTATTGGAAATATATTTTTGAAAACTGCTCTAAATAAATTTTTGCAGAAATATTTAAGGTATCATTCATTTGAAAGCCCCTTATTCTCAAATAAAATCAAGCATAGGACTAATTTTTAATATTTTGCTCAACCGTGCGTGTTCATATATAACATTTCAAAAGCAATTTTGATACACCTTAATGTATATATATGTATATACAATTATATGTACATTAACTTGGTTATGGTTGACGTTTTTGCAAGGCAGCCATGAGAATGGATTTCGCATTAATATTTAAAAAGTAAATTAGATAAAACAAAATTTATGTATCATACAGAAGTATATATAAATATATATATATATGTATGGTTTATATTATAAGTAGCACTTATGGTTGTATGTGAATAAACATAAAAATAATTGCAAACTGTGTGACGAAATGAGAACAGAAAGTTTTTTGGTAATATAAACCTATAGTTTTAAAGGGTACAACTTTCTCGTTAAAGTTTGACATTGCAAAAAATTTATGAGGCGACTATAAAAGAACTTTGTAGGTTTCACCTTCTGAGCCTAATGTTAATAAAAATGTATGATTTTAAATACTTAAAGTGAGTTTAATATTCTCAAGTAGCAGTGAGAATACATTAAAATTTACAATAAATTCAACCTGAAAATTTAGAAAGTGAAAAGTTCGAACATTTACCACTGAAATCACCTCGCCAATACCTTGTAATTCAAAATATATTTCATGAATTTTAACCGGGTGCGGGAGATTTTGGACACACAGACACGTGTGGTATTTAGTTTCCCTATAAGGGAGTAGTCGGTACAAGAGTAGTAAGAAGCAACACAAAGTGCAATTGCAAAAAGTGAGATAAGTTGATCTTTTGTGGAAGGGGGCAGTAGTAAATAGTTTTCTTCCAAGCGAATGAGAGAAAAGTAGGCCTGCTGCATCCGCTTTCCAAATAGAAAATAGAAAATGAGGTCATACTTTCCCTAGTAGTAAACAGGGCAGTTATCAAGACAAAAATGATGCGCTTAAAATAACTTGGTATCGTAATTTAAAGTATACTTCACTTTTGTAGCGAGAGAGACGTAAAAGTGTCTTTAATATGCGTTTTCGAAATTTATAATATATACTGACTATAATGACATTTTGTGGCATGTCTCGTGGTTGTTTTTATATTGTGAATTATAAACTGCTTACAAAGACATAAGGCGGCATGCCTTGACTTTGTCAGGCATCAAAGTCACTTAAAAGACGTGTCACCTTATGTCTTTATATTTTTAATATTTTGTCTTTTTAATGCACTTTACCAAGACATATGTGAAGAATATATGATTCGGCACTGAATATTTATAAAATATATCACAGATACTCTAGTGGATAGTTCGGATATTGGTACGAGATCGAGATCGCATAACACGTAAGTAAAAATTAAATTTAATAAAATTTTATTATTTATTCTTTTATTGTATCAATAATCTTTTACAGCCGTTTTTAAGTCTCTTTGTAAGATATTAACACAAGACACTTGTCTGGGAACGCATTTATTTTAAAGTATTTGTAAGGTGTCTTTTAAAGTCCTTAGAAGATACTTCATCGAGTCTTTTCAAAGACAACACAAAGGGGAACATGTCTTTAAGCTTCATGCGTCAAATAACGCTACAAGCATCTAAAGAATTTATAAGACCTATAAGTCTATTTAAAAAATCTATAAAACCTGCTTTTGCTATTAGCGCTATGATTCAGAAAGAACAAAATATATTGACAGCGCCGAAATATTCGAAAAAGGTATTTTGTATTGAAAAACTTTTTCAATAGCAAACTCATTTCAATGTAGCAGTGCTATCGCGCCTCTTCTCTGGGAGAGGTTTTATTCAAGCCTAATTTTGGAGACACGTATTTATAAGTAAATAAAGACATAATAAGTGTTGACTTCTCCTAAACGAAAAATTGTTTTCGAGTTCATGAAATCGCTGAATATTTGACCAAGGGGCAAGCCTTGAACTTGTGAAGAAAAAGAAAGCAGTTATTGAAACTCTTTAAGTAAAAAGTCGTTTAAATATTGCAAAGAACGCACTTATTATATTATAAAGCTATATTTTTTCCAAATGTTTTGTTTCTTAAATGATAGCAAATATTTCTTACAAAATGAAAACAATAAAATCCAAATAAAAATCAATAAAAGGGCACAACGCTTGCATCTTTTGCTCCAACAAGTTTAATATGAAAGTTGAATAGAACAAATACCGGACATTTATTCTTCTTCAAATTGCTGTCATTGCAAAAAATTAAAAATAAAAAACGAAAAAATTGGAAAAAATTAATAAAAAGTTAATAAGAGTAAACAAAGAACTGCACAAACAGAATCACAGTCCAAATAGACAGGTAGAGAGCGACGTTGACATGCTATGAGTAACTGAGTGCACCGAAATACGTAGCAAACAAACGAAAGTCAACAGACAAAAGTCATCAAAGCAATTTTTGATGTTGAAAATCAACAACAGCAGACAGTAGCAGTAGCAGCAGCAGCATGCCAGAAAACTGAAGACTTGCAGTAGTAGCAGCATCGACAGACAGCAGGCTCAGCACACTATCAGCACGAATGTAACAAACAGGATGTGTAACTAAAGGACACACAGCAGCAATTGGCATTAAGGGGACCTTTAGTGACAGCATTCAAAAGAGGCTTATGATGGATCAGTGTTGCAGACGTATAAATGAATGAATGCTGAATATTGCGCGTTGCGTTAACGTGTTGGCAGTAGCCAAATCATTTTTCTCACTTTGCAGGATTTTAAATTTTTAATAGTGGCGAGCTTTGAGAACGAATGAATTTGGATAAATTCTGAATATTTAATGATTGCAGTTGCGAAAGAGTTTAACATTGACTTTATTAGTGATGTTTTGCGAATGTTGCTGTGCATCAAAGGTTATGGAATTTTGAATACATTTGTATGAACATTTTTATAATAAATAAATTAATTCAATAAAATGAAGTACTTTACTTCATTTTTGCGATACTGTTGCTGGTAACTGATGAATATGAAATGACTTTTTGAACAAAAGGTAATTTTTATTTAATTTTTACCTTTACAGGGCATTACATTTTACTTTAAATTGCATACCAAATATTTTGCATCTTCCTTAGATGAATGTGATATTCAGATGTAGTACGCATTGTATAAATGTAACAAAATCTAAGTTTGCTAATGTAAATAGTCGAAAACTTGATATGGGCTACTTTTAAGCTATGCATGTTTGTGATTTTTACTCTGCATATTCTGTTTTTAAAAGGGCATTTGTTTGAGCTCAAACATTTCTATACCCCACTGTGTGCAACGAAAAGTGCATTCGACTCGGAAACATACTTTTTCTAATGAATAGTCGACTATGAACAATAAATTGCATTGAATTTCAACTTCGTTATACTGTGATACAAATTACAATTATAACATAAATAAAGGGTGATTTTTCATAGTGATAGAACTTTCGAAGTCAATGTTGAATCGAAAGTTTGTTTTTTTAATTTAAAAGATTATTTCAAGACATTTTTCTTTTAAATTAAATTTCAGAATTAAAACAAAAAAAAAATTTCACACTCTAGATAATCATCGATTTCATGAAATCAATTTCATTTTATTAATTTATGCGGCGCTTCTCGAAATCATAAAAAAAAGTAGTTTAAAATGTATGAAACGCTCAAATTTTTGGGATTGAGTGCTGCAAAAAGTTGCAACCTTCGCACATGTACCAGTAAATTTCAACTGTGTAAAAAAAAAATGAAGAAACTGAAAATTGACCAAAAATCAAGTTTTGGCGATTCTAATTTGCTCTAAAAAAATGTATACAATGCCAAAAATGACCTCAGGTTTTTTAAAAAAGTTTCAACAGAAATTTATTTTCTTCTTAAACTTAGAAAAAGTAGTAGGCATTGAGGATCCATTTTATTTTTGATGTTCTTTCATTGCATTTTGTGCAGTTTGCGAAAGAAAATCATAAATATTTAACTCGACGGGAGTGTTTTGACAAAATGTTACAAGGAGTATGTGATAGGGTATGACATACCCGCGCGCAAAATTAGCTCTAAAATTCATTTATAAAATAGCTAGCATGAAAATAAATGTGTTTTGTTTTAATAGGCAATATGATAATGTAATTTTAATGAAATGGTATAATTCGAGCGCAATAAAAAATAAATAAATAAAAATCTACACACATAAAAGTAACAGGATGAGTATGTCACACCCGACCACACTCTCACCGGGTTATATTCAATTGTGTTCAATTCTCAAGCTTTACTCAAATTATTATAAATTTTTTTTTTGGCTTAAATGATATTCGTAGTTAAACTTGAATATAAGCCAAAATTCAAAAATCGATACTAATATTGTTTTTGAAGTTTTCTCTAAAAAGAAGTATACATTAATATATCAAAATTATTCTGCGATTTTCAGACCTTTTATTTTTTCAAAGTTTTTCAAAATTTTAAGCCCTTGAAATGTTTCTCAGAGTTTGTTAAAATATATTGAGATCTCATTTTGGTTTTCATTCAAATTTGACTTTTTATGATAACAAAATTTGAGTCTTTGTCAATTTTCAAGTTTAATTAACAATGATAGTTTAAATCATTTTAGCTTTTAAAAATGTTTGTTCCCAAATTTTTTGTCAGAGTTGTACTTTAAAGAAAAAAGAAATATTTTAATAATGAGACCATTAATTTTTACTAAATTTGAAAATGTTATAGCGCAAAAATATTTCAACTTATGCCGAAATGATAACAAAAAGTAAAAAAAAATTGTAGACTTCAAGCTTCAACTTCTGTTGTTTTGACAAAGAATATATTCAAGGTGTTCACGCACTAAAATATACATGCCAAAGGTGTAAGTGCGTATATAACATATACGCTGTTTTTATTTTTTACAGAAAAGCAAAACATACTGTTTTACAAGTGATAAAACACGCCATTTTTTTCATTAATGAAAATTTATTTATATTTTAATTTGTTAATGCAAACCAATTCTCAAAATGTAATCTGCATGAATTAGTTGTATTCGGAATTAATGCTAAATATTGCTGGATTAAAAAAAATTGTTAATGAGAGCAGTTATTAATTTGATGTTGCAGTTTATAATTTACAATCCAATGATTGCAACACAAAAAATAAACAACGATTCTGACACATGAAATGACAATGAAGATAAAAACCACAAAATATTTAAATATGTATGTAATTCACCATTTGAAATAAAACAAAAAAAAAATAAGCTAACTTTTGCTGCCTGCGAGCATATTAATGCATAAATTAACCATGAAATATTTATTGCAATATTTGAGAAAAATTGGTGGTTAATTGTCATAATTACAGTTGTAATTAAATATCCATTAAAAATTCAGTATGAGATGTTGCTGTTATTTATATTGTTAATTAAATTATTGTTTTAAATCAATTAAATATTAATGCATATCATTTCAAAGGTCAACATATGCCAAGTGCTAATTGAGGTGTACCGAAAAGTTAGTGGTGTGAATTTAATTTTTTTTATAAATTACTTGAGAGTATTCGATTTAATATTTTCAATAAAAATTCCCTTAAAAGTATGTTTAAAGTAATAGTTTTCTAACAACATTTTTCATTTTAAAATTTTTAATTTTTTTCATAGCGTAAAATGTCATTTTCAGGTGTTTCGCTGTAGCGCGAAAAACTTCACTTCATAAAGTTTTCTTGACATGTTTATTTCAGCATCGTTCTGCGGCAGCTGTTAAAAGAATTGAATGCAGAAAACTTGAAAAGCATTCATCATAATCGTAGACAATGCAAAGAAAAGAGAACAAGAAAGCGTGTAAAAAAAAACTACAACAACGACGTCCGTTGCCAGCGTGAAAAGACAAAATAAAAAAAGAAAACTTAAATAAGAAAGTGCTTAATTGTTCACCTCTGGGAGTTGAGGTCTGCAGCACAAAAATATATAAAAAAGGTTTTCAGAATGGCTAATTGGGCAAAAGAAAATAGTTGAAAATAAAAGAACACAATTTTTCTGAAATGTTAACAAATTGTGAGAAAAATAGCAACAACAGAAAAAAGTTTCTTTCAAGGCGATGCTTAAACTGTAAAAAGTATGCAAATGAATTAAAATGGTTTTTTATTTTCTTTTTGCAGATTATTCCTTGAATTTATCAGTGACATTAAGAAAGAAAAAAGTTATGAAAATTTTATTAAAAGAAAATATGAGATTTAATGCGGACAATTAAATAATTCGTAAATAGTGCACAACAATATATAAATAATTTTAATAGTAATATAGTTATATGTATTAGCTAATTAGCTGATATATAACGTCTTGTCAAAAATGAGTTAATTTTTCACAACATACTGTGCTTATGTAAATGCTCAAAAGTATGCAACGCTATTTTGACGCAAAACACTTTCATAATCAGTGGTGCCCACTACCACAAGCAGACGCGCTCACGATAAGCATGTGTTGATGATTTGAGTATCAATTCTGTAGAAGTGCACGCTTCTTTACGCTCTTTAGGCGCCTGCTCGTTCGCATTTTTACGCTCTTTGAGCGCCTGTTCATTCTCTGGGCAGCACCGCTAATGATCATCAAGAAAGCGTTTGATAGAGCGAGAAATACACGAACGGGAAAATTGTGAAGAGAATTGAAGGTCCCCGCCACGTTGGAAAAGTTTTGGGGTAGCACTAGAGAAGACATAAGCCTACAACGTCTAACCTTATTTGTAGCTTTGACAAATTTGTCCGCGCCCCGAGGAACAAAAAATATATTTTTGATATTTCTTAATAGGTTTGTAAGAAATCGTTTATTCTAAGCTATTTTTTCTTAATAAAAAATGAACATAGAAAATGTTTTAAATGTAAAATGACTATTAAGAACCTTTTCAATCGACATGATACTTTATTGGCTTATTGCTTTGTATATGTATAGTTTAAGACACAACCTTAGCATTATATTTATTTAAAATAAAAAGTTCCTTATAAGAAGTTTTAAATACTTTTGTAATAAAAATGTTGGCAAGGGTAGCACCTACGGGGTTAAGTCTGTAAGACAAGTTATGTGGACGTCCACATCAAAATGTTACATTTACATATTGTCGGTTCCTAAGTGTAACCATGATCAGTGAAGGAAAGTGCTGAATGACAAAAATTACTAAGTGAACCAATTACTTAGATCAATTTAGAAAGTGCTCTGACAAAGGCTCTTTCTTGCCTAAAAGTTAGATAGAAAGGAATGTCTAAACAAATCGTTTTTAGCTCGACTTTTAAATGTTAGTATTTAAACTAATCACGATATGGGCTTGTATGAAGGAATAGCTTATATCATAGATGGACAAAATTTTAGAAGCAGGAGCAAAAACAAAAATTACAACAGAAAAAAAAAACCCACCGTTAACTCGATCTCTAAAGCCAAAAAAAAAAGTTTTGCAATAAACCAAAAGCCAATTCTAAGAATCAAACAAGAACAAAACGAGTGAAGAAATAAAAGTGCATATACTGATCAAACAAAACGAGAGCAACTGTGCTCAATATGCGTATTTTTAGTTCATTGTTCTCGCTAGCTTCGGTTTCTTGTTTTTTTACTGAATGATGCAACAATAGCAATGATACAAAGCCCGAGCATAGCGCTTATGAAAAGAAATCACAACGATAAAAATGTGCGTAGCAGTGGTTAGTGCACGTTTTTGTTGTTTTGATTATTTTTCTTAAGAAAAACGACATGTTTGTTGAAAAGAGCTGAAATTGGCTCATATTTCATATTTTGCCCATCGCTGGCTTATATCATTGTTAAAAGAAACTTCTTAAATTTGGATGTGTACTTTTTTGGTAAACGCTTAAAAGTCATATTTGGACCTCTTTGATAACAGTTTTAATTAACTAAACAATGATTTCTTCAGATCATGCTTCTTCGTTATAAGTCAAATATTTCCACTGAGTTTCATTTGTGAACTGATTTTTTTCACATAAAAGTCCTTTATCTTTGAACTGCATTCCAGTGAACTAGAGTTCTAATGTTTTTTTAATAAATGTTATATCAGAAAAACTTGAGTCAAGATTTTTCCAAACATGATTTTTGGTGGCAACCGCTTCTTTAAGGGTAGCTTCAAAATCTGGGGAAAAGCCAAGCGAGTCAGTCAATTTTATCCTTCTAAAATAATGACTCGTAATCGCTGTTCATTGGCTTGAACAAAAGGAGTCAATGGCTCTTGCAAGTAATTTTTATTAGCAACGTGTGGGAAACCCTACTTTCTTTTGAAAAATGTCTTCAAGTGTTAAAGAGAGAGTTATCCAAAATGTTATTATAAATTTCAAAGTTAAGATACAGGTACATACACTCAGAAGAAAATCAAATATTTTATGTTTGACTCAACCATAAACGCCGAAGATTTCAAAGCTCAAGCCAAAAGCCAAAGCTTAAAATGTTTAAATTGAAGAGCAACATTTTAACATTTTTGATTCAAAAAGCATTATCATTGATTTAAAGTGATTTCATATTACATTCAAAGTGACAAAATGCTCAATGTAATGTAAGAAAGTGTAATTTTAAATACTTTGGGACTTTAAAATTTAACTTAGAGATTTTTACGATTACAATAGAGTTGAAAAAATTTTGTTTTGATTACTTTTAAAATTCAAAATTAATTAAAAGTTATTTGTGTTCAGAATAAAGAGAAAAAATGTTATTTTTATTATTTTTAACTTAAAAATTTGCGGCTTTACATTAAAACTACATTTTCAAACATTTAAACAGGAAATAGGTTGGTCGATGGTACCACAAGCCAAAATTGCAGGTTCACATTATTTTTTTATATGAACGATTAAAGGCGAGCTCAGGATAGCATTCCAGAAGAGAATATGCAATTTTATTTTCACATATTTAGATGACCAACTAACTACAAATGTTGAATATAACTTAGATGAGATTCGTTTTTTTTTTTTGCATTAAAATTTCATTGCATATTTTTAGGCTTAACTAGTTTGTTGCTAGTTTGGCCTAAAACTAGTTTGGCCAATAACATATATAAGTATGCAGAAGTATGTGCTATAATTTGTAATATTTTTTATATATTTTAACTTGCATACTTTCAGGCACACAAAACCATCAATCTTTTGAACGATAAAAATTAAACAATTAAATTTATGTTAGTAAAACCTATTTAAAGAGCCCTACTGTACAATCTTACACTCAAAGAGTCTAACGCGGCCAAATTCGAATGCCACCACATTTAATTGACACATATCCTTTAGCAAAATTAACTAATTGAGTTTTTTGTTTTAGTTGACTTTCATGCCAAAAAACGGAATGGCGGTAAATAAATGAACACCATACATACACACAACGGAAACTAACACCAACCAAATTGCAGCTGACTTCTTCACTTGACTCGTTGCTAAAATATTTACACAAGTATCAATGTTGTCGTTTCTATTAGTTGGAACACATTGCCACATTGTCAAGACAAACTTTTGTTGAATCTATACAGAGAATTCCTGCTGACAATGTGAAATTCTTAAAAAAAAAAATAGTAAAAACAAACAAATAAAGAATAACTTTACAAAAAAACAGAAAAACTGAAAAAAAACAAGAACATGTGTACAGCAAGCGCGCCAAGACAACGCTAGAATTTTAAGTGGGTTGATGTAGGTTGAAAGCTTTAACTCGGATAGTGAACATTCAATACCCAACTAAACTTCACAATAAGTCATGTGTAATTGTATATGTAGAGCACACGTATACACATGGTTTTGTGTGCAAGTGTTAGATGTTAAAAAAAAATTTTCTTTGAAATAAACTGAATTTATTCCTAACTTGACATAATTGAGAGAAGCTATTACAATAACACTGCACAATGAAGTCGTAAGTGAGAAGATCGCGTCAAGATAATGGCCACTTTAAGCTTTCCAATAGACACTATGTATTTGAATTTGGCATTTATTATTAAATTTCAGCATAGCTACTTACTAGATATTTGAAAGCCTTTCGAGCTTAGAGTTTTTTTTTTGTATAAAAAAGGGGAAAGTTATCTACTATACAAAATTTATGGACGCGAAAACTAGCGAGACTATGAAACTTTTACAGTATGTTAGTATCGATTAGGCGGGTGTGATAGGTTGTGAGACTTTTATTTAGGGTGGCCCTCATACAAAAATATTTTTAAAATATAATTTTCACAAAGACCGGTTAATCCATTCACACCGTATCTGCACCACGTAGCTTTCATAAAATGAGGCATAGCTTAGGCTTCAAAATTTTTATTTAGGGTGGCCCACACACAAAAAAATTTTTAAATAGTATTTTCACAAAATTCACTTAATCGATTCACATGAAACTTACACCACGTGTCTTGCATGTTAAGAAGCATAGCTTAGGCAATAGCTTCCAACTATCGTTCTCTGCGAATTATCGTAAAAACACTGATTACTTGGTGTAAACAGACAGAGATCTAAGTTAAAATAAGTTTTTGATGCATGCCACAGAAAGCGGCTGTAGTAGTGATGACATTTCCACTGTCCGCGAATGAACAGGAATATGAGTCGGAATGAATTTCTTGGAGGACGAACGGTCTTTGTGCTCCACTTTCAGAAAATTAGCAAATCGGAAGGTCATCAATAAATACCTCAATCCTTCAAATTGATTTTTAAGATTTTGTAGAACTCACTACTACTTATTCCGAGTACTAAAGAAGCCAATAAACTTAACGAAAGTTTCAGCTACTGAAATTTTAATGAATTTTAAGCAATTAAATTCCGTTTTTAAGAATCTTGGCATTTTTAAATTGTTCTAAGGGGAACTGTAAGCGGTTGTCAATACTATTTCTGAAACGTTCGGTTCCGTGCTAGCGATGCGTCCATTAAATCAATTTAACACTCAGGCGTCGTCATGTGGCTTATGAGTACAATTGAAAGTATTTACGATAGCATCAATGCTAAAAGGATGTTCATTGGTCAATCTGAATTGTGCAGTTTCAATAGCTGGAGTTATTTCACGTGGCTTTTTAAGTAGTTAACTTTCAATGCATAACACTTCTCCTTTGTTTAAAGCCATTTATAATTTTTGTAAAAATATTTTAAAGGCAATGGAAATTTATACTGAAATGTTAAATATGTTGAACGTGGTTCTTTCAAAAACAATGGATTGTAATTGTTTTGGTTTATGTAAGAGTGGTCATACAAGCTTTGAAGACGATCCCAGTGAAAGACATCCAAAAATTGCTCCAACACCAGAAATCGGCATAGAAATACAGGACATGGTTTTAGAAGATCGTCGATTGGCCAAGAGACGCTTAGTAGCAGCTCTAGGCATTCGAATAGTGAGCCATATTTCTAGTAAAGTTTTGGGCTTCAAAAAGTTCGCTAACAATGCAACAAAAAAAAAACATTCGAAAGCGATTCAATAAAATATTGCTAAAATCAGTGAATAAAATTAAGAATTGTTAGAATATTCATCATCACAAAGAAGCAATAGCTGTAAAGGAGTATTTTGGCTGATCAGCTCAGTTTGATTATCAAAAAAAAAAAAGTTTTGTAAAGTAGAAGAATTAAATTTGCTTACAAAAATAAGCAAATTCAAAAGTTAAAGCAAAGCTCATAAAAGAAAGCACAGCGCCATGCCACCAAAAGATTTTTCCGTGCTGCTGAGTCGAATCGAAAATGATCGAACGGTCACAGTACTTTGTGTTACTGCTCACGTATGTGCTGACTTATAGCGAAATGTTAATTTCGTTAAATATTATTCTATTAATATTTGTCAATTATGGCTTAAGAGTGGATTTTTCAAAAATAATTGCAAATCCTGCAAGAAAACCTTCATGGGCCGAAATATGGTAATGATAACTAACTGTTTCAATGTCTCTATTGAACGATACATTTGAGGGCTTTCAATTTAACTATTCTTAAGCCAGTCGCATCATGTAATAGCAAGTGATTTTTCTGAAAGTTTGAATGCCAAAAAACTACTAAAGTACATTAAAGTAAAATTTTTAAGTATAGAAACTAAAAGAAATACTCAGATGTTACAATTGTAACTCCAAGCGATATATTACTGGTAATCATTGCAAGAACATAGTTATTTCTTTGTTATGCAAGCAGACCAAGAGATGGCTTTTCAAAGTTCTAGCGCATATATCATTCCAACGAAAATGTATTAAGATGAATTGTTTCTTTGGGCAATGTATACATAATCTAACAGAATTCAGAAATTAAAATTTTACATATTCCTGATTAAAATAAAAAAATATAAATTTTTTTTTCTATTTTTTGCAATTTTAAAATGACATACACTTCTGGGAGTCTCTGCACAAAATCAACTCTTCAAAACTTGGCTAAAATATATGCAATGCACATAACAACAAAAGTAAGTTCAATTTTTTACACAGTCATGACCACAACAACTTCATAAAAATTGCAAAACCAAATAAATAACATATGCAAATAAGAAAATAAACATGAAAAAAATCATTCAGATATACCCAGCAAACATTTTTAATTGTAAAAAGTAATATTTCAATCGCCAAAGGAATGGTTTTGTTTTGCCTCAAACAGGTTACAAACGGGGCTGGGAAATCGGCAACGATTACCCGCTGTCAACAAAAACCCCCTGTGGCAAAATCGTTCGAGTAAACAATATTGCGTCGAACGACGATCGACAGAAAGTTCAGCTGCCATTTTGTTTTCATTCAAACGTAATATTTGCGCTAAGTCCAAATTATCCCATAGAATTGACCCTTCACGTGAGGATTTAAAAAAATTTTAGATGAAGTAATAAAAAACTTTAATGAAGCAGATATTTTCGAGAGGCTCTTATTTGAGTAACCAATTACCCCGGGTTTTCTTTCCAATTCTGACTCCTTTACTGAAAACAATTGACTTGTGGCTCACTTTTCTGCAAATTAAAGGAGGAAAGGTAACATTTGAAAAGTCTAACTCGATCATAGCAACTTTTATTCTTAAAAAATGGATTAAAAAAAAACAAAAAAACTTGGCACAAGCTGGATTCGAAATGCAAAATTGATCGTGGTACGCCGACGATGAAAATAGAAATAAATCGAAATCGAGGGGTACGGGTACCGCAATTCTGTTCCATTTCATACGATCAAGTGTGCTATAGTTTTGGCAGCGGGTAATCATTGACGATTTTCCGACACCCGTTCGTATTCTGTTTAACGTATTTGCGTGCTTACTCATATGCTGATAATGGTAATAGTTTTATTTAGGAAAAACTGAGAGAAAAGTGACTCGATCCAAGCGATTCTCGTCTGAATCATAATTAATAGTTTATTTATTGAAGGCCAAATATACAAAAATACTTGACACAACGATCGTACTCGGAATTATTGTTGTATAACAAAAAAATTAATATCGAAAGCACTTTCGTAAAACTGTGCAATGTAAATATATTAGTTACAATTTAACTCTTCAAGAAAAGTTATAAATTTGTCATCTGCAAAATGACAGACTCAATTGCCATCCAAATGTTGGCTGGGTAAGAAAAACCAAGAAATCTTGTATACAAACAATACCGCAACAACGACGTCAAGCAGGAAATTATTTTGGGAACGTGTTCTGAGTTAAATCCAACAATGAAAAAAATAGAAAATTACAAATATTCTCTTTTTGAAAGCCAAAAATGAGAAATATCAAAGTAAGGTACCGAGAAAATAAAGACAAAAATTCCAGCAGTCAGCGAAACAAAAAAAACTATCTTAAAATTGAAATTGTTTTACAAATGTCATCAGGATAAGGAATACGTTAAACTAGAAAAATTGGCGGCACCATACGAGTACACCGTGAAAAAATAGGCAGAAAATGACTGGTCCGATATATATGCAATATTTTTGGTATATACCGAATGTTTGGCCTTATACTGAATGGATTTCAGGAAAAAATTTTTTTTTTCATCATCTTAATATTGATAACGTCCTTAAGATGAAATTTTTCTTTTTATTGTTAGAGCCTAGCTATAAGTGTGTTCTACAAAAACTATTAAGTTTCACATTTATATTTTTCACCATGTCCAACACATACCACAAGTCCTTAGCATGGATTATGTGTGGTTTAAATGATGCTCAAAGGAGCCTTCGACAATGTCATGAAAATGTAATAAGAAGACATGAGAATCATTTTGCTTTTTTTTGTGCTGATTGCTTGGATTGAACAAAGAAAAAAATTGAAAGGATTTGTGCAAATAGAAAATGCCAATTGCTAGGGTTATTGTGGAGTAACCCGTTATATAGAGTACAATGACACTTTTGACGATTATCAATATACATATATTCGCTAACGTTCAAGGTATTGATTGATTTTTGTTTGCTTGCGCTTAGTTTGTTTAAAGCATAAGAATGTTTGCAATTATTTTACAAATTTGGTATAAAATCTATAAGGTTTCAGGCAAAAAATAAACAGAATATTGGTCTTGTAATTATAGCTTTTTCAAATTTCGAGAAGACCCAGCAAGATATTCTAATCAAAATTGAACGTTAATGTATGGTGTAATAAATAAAATAAACTTTTTGATGTCATTCCCTTTTTAGGTTTGGAACCGAAAATAATTAATAATTTTGCTAAGCTTACTTTTCAGTACAGTACACAAAAATTCAAAAAAAAAGTTTTGGATTTGCTTTGTTTAAGTTTTAGCTTTGGTTCTCAACAAATCTATACAAAAAGCAAAGCATCGGCTTTAAGGTCACTGATGATTACACTTAGCAATGGTTGAATCTAGCATGACCAGTTTTATTGTTTATATTTTATGAAATTATTTGTTACCGCACACTGTACTGAACAGTTAGCTTAGTAAATTAGTTTTTAAAATTGTGTCTAACATTTTATCAAAACTCTATCTTGCCTGATGTAGTCCATATCTGGAATGAATATCAATAAGTTTTCCATGAAAGTGATGAAATAGACCGACTGTGGAAAGAATGAAAATAAACCCAACCTTAAGAAAAGTAGGACTGATTTGTTAAACTCTTAAAGTAAAATTGTAGAAAAGGTTTATTCATGATTTTTTATGCAAAATCGATATGTTTCGAAACATTCAAAATTTTTAATTTGAAATATCGACACATAAAAATGCTGATACTTTTCAATTATTACATCCCGTTTCGGCTGACAGATATCGTAAATACCCAAAAATTTTTAAATGCCAAGCAAACTCTAATTGTCAATTACTTGGAATAAACTAATTGTAGCAAACCTACCAAAACATATGTGAACGTGATACACAATTTATATCAAAAAAGATTAGTAGAGTGTTACCGAATCGTTTTTTATAGCGTACATGACGAACAAACATACACGCTGCCTCTGCTTAAGCTCTATCACAGTTGTCCGCGGGCGGCTGAATGCCTGACATTGCTCTAAAAGATAATTCCATGTTGACACTACGAAATAAATCTTAGGACAAGGCTTTCAGATCACCGATCGAACCAAAATATTCGAACAAAATAAGTTTCTAAGCACGCACTTTCAGCTCACTGAATTCGGACACTATCGTAACTTTGACGATGTGAAGATTTTACAATAATAGAACCAATATAAAAAACGACCAAGGATAGAGATGCTTCACATTCTCCAACTGAACAAGAGGTTTCCATCCAAAAAATTGCTATTGGAAAAATAATCGTTTGTTTCAATTGAAGCGGAAAGTTTGATAATGGATTGCGGACATTATTTGCGGGGGCTTCATTATACCAAATTATTAAAAATATTTCAATATCTTTTGTTATTTTTTGAATGGAATTAATTCTTAATTAATGGAATTAATAATTAATTAATTCATTTTGTCATGGAATTGAATAAATCAATTTGTAATATTGATTCCATAGAATGAAATAAAATGATTTTAGTTAAAAAATCTTACATGGCAAATCAATTTACAACCGATCTCATAAAAGAATTGGGATCTGTCATAAAAATATGTTTGTATTTTCTTATATGCATAATACTGAATATTATAATAGTGAAGTATCTCCTTTATACTGAATTTTAAATTAACTTCCCATCTATGAGATTTTAGTGCAATTATTGGAGTAACACCACTTTTATAATAGAAGATGATACTAAATGTGATAGTATTATGCAAAGTAATATGTTCTCTAAAAATATAGACTATAATATTGAACGCCACACACATATATAAAAATCATTATCTATTTTTCATTTTTATTACATGAAAATGGTTTGTAACGCTTTGGCGCAAAATATACTGCACCGATTGTGATCATTTTATTTTCAAAACAACATATTTGTGCTAAGAAAGGATATTGCATACTTATTATTTTAAAATTTTATATATCCTTTTGCCAAATCTGACACAAAAATTGTGGTTTGATTTTTCGTTGCTATGCCTATGCTGCTTCTTGAGTTCTGTGTTGTTATTTTTTTACAGCTTGTATTTGGCTTCGAAGTTCAAAAAACAAACTCTCTCCAATTGTGGGTAGGCTTAATAGCTTTTCAGTTATATTTTCGTCTTAAGCGAATTTCTTCATTTGTGATTTCAATGCTATAGCATAAACTCAAAACCAAAAAATTTCAATTCAATTGGCAAATGCAGAAATGTATGTACAAATGTAGAATGTGGTATATGACAAACTGTTTCACACAAACATGTCCCTCTGACATATTAAATCAATTTGTCTGTTTGTTACGTCAGCATGTTATGTAAAGTTACAAGTATGGCGACAAAAAACGCTTGGAGCAACTTGTGCACTTTACTGCTGCTGCAACTGTAGTAGCAGCTGATAAATTCAATGACTTTAATACGTAAGGACTTTAAAATTTTTTAATTGGTTAATTTATCGATTGACCGATAGATGTTTTATTGCATAAGTCATTAGCATTCAAAAATCGCATTGCTGCCGCGGAGCAAAAATCGCATTGTGTTCTGTAGCTTTCTTTGAAAGCTAAGGTCGCAGAGTAATTTGTTCTCATTTGCAAGTCTTTGTCGAAAAAAAAACCTCCACATTTAATGAACTTATTTACTTTTGACTAAACACTAAGTACTTCAAATGTTGCGGTAACAACAAATTGTTACCCACTCATTTAGCTACACTGCATCAGGAAAGTACACATTCTACTCATACATGATATTATTAATATCCTGCCATCAATTCTTATGCAAGACTGCATTCTGCTGCACCCTAGAGAAGAAAAGCGACACACACGCAAATAGCTGTTAAATGTCGTCGCAAGTGCAGACGATTATTCAAAATCTCAAAAGTATTTCAACAAACTCATGCACCAAGATGGCTATGACAAACAAAAAGAAGCAAAAAACCAAGCTGTGATTTTGTTGAAAACAAATCGACGACAAGTGTGCGAAAGAAACTGTTGACAATGAGTAAAATAATAAAAAAAAATAGAAGAGATATATGGGTGACGTCGGCGCCGTTGGTTGCATCCCAAGGACTTTTGTGTTACATGCAAGTTTGGTCGTCTTGAATTTGCTAATGATCATTTTAATATTTGTCAATGTCAAATTTTAAAAATATGCATTCATGTCTTGCGGTTAAATAGGTAGATCGTTTTTTGGGTTTATGAAAGACATCTTTTGATATAGTGTTTATAATGTGAAACTAAATGTTTTTCAAGGTTTTGTTTCTTGCTATTTCCCAAAAGACAAGTCTACAAATAAGGGGCCAAGAATGTTGTTGAACAGATGGTTGTCATATGATATGTAAGGTCAAAAAGAGTTTTATTAATAATAATAAAGTTAAGTTACTACAGCTATTACCCTTCTTAGCTAATTAGGTTATAGCTTCAAGTCAAACAAAAATCGTAAAATATCACCAGGTCTATCAAAAGAGGGCTTAGGTGTCAAAAATTAATCTTCCACTTTTTTTGCCGATTCGGATGGACGAAACGAGTTGATTACCTTCAACAGCTTTTTGCTCGGAAACTTAATTTCGTACGTAAGCTCCCTTTTCATAGGGCAGGTCACAAAAAGTGAAAACGCAAACGCAAAAATGGGAAACGCAATTCTTTATCCAAGAGTAGTATGCTCAATAAAGATCAAAGGCGCCACAGAAGAACTAAATATGACACCACATTTTATGAGAAAACGCAAATCTTTTGCACATCAAGAAGTTTTAATGAAGCTCAAATTAAAATATTGCTCACACTGCAAAGGATATCAAATTTTTTTCCCAGTGTAAGCAGTGATAAGGCCTAAACAGAATGATAAATGTTTAACAAAGCATAACAAAATATTACTAAATGCTATGCTAATGACATGTTGACAAATATTAAACGATATATGTACGCTAAAGTTCAATAGTGACACCCAATGTTAATATGTAGTCCAATCGTCATTTGTGTCACTTGTGTCAAATGATGTAAATGCGTCAAACAGCGTCAATGGAACGTGTTAAAATTGAAAACAACACACACACACGCATGTATTGTCGTAAACTGGAATTGAAATCAAGCAAACACCCAAACAAAAACAACTTATAGCCAACACAATGATGAAAAATCATCAAGTTGGTAACAATAAAACTGAGCGTCATTTCTTAGTAATGTTAGTTTTGAAATTTGCATGACATTTTGCTGTAGGGGCTGGTAGCGTATTGGTGCGTATAATGATGATTTAGCAACATCTCAAACAACCACAACAACAAAAGTGCTATTAGTGTTGGGATGTATTCAGTTGTGATTGATTTTTCGTTATTATGTGTGATGATAAGTTATGTGGCAGTGACATTATCACTGAAGTTGTTGTTGACTTAGGAAAATGTTTTTAAAGGAAAGTTTTTTTTAAGTTTTCAAAACCAACAATGAAAATTTAAGATTAAAAATTTGTTGATATGCAAAATTTATTAAAATTTAGCATTACTCTGTGCGCTTTGCTTCACGTTAAATTGAAAATTTGGTCGTAATTTTTAAAGTTGTCATTGTGAAAATTCTATTTTAAAAATGTTTTTGTGTGAGGTCACCCTAAAGTTTTGTAGCATAAGCTGTGTCTTATAATATATCAACTACGTGGTGCAGATTCGGCGTGTATCGATTAGCCGTCGAAGGGCCACCCTAAATTAACACCGTAAATAAAAGTTTTATAGCCTTAGCTATGCCTCTTAATATAAAAGACACGTGGTGTAAGTGGTTTTTGTGAAAACACCTTTTGAAAAAATTTTTGTATGGGGGTCACCCTAAACAAGAGATCAAATCAAACCAATGCCTTTTAATATAGAAGCTATTATGTAGTGTAAATTCAGAGTTAATTGTGGTCTTCGTGAAAATGATATATTGAAAATATTTTTGTATCAGGGCCACCCTAAATATGCATCGTATAGAAATTTTTATAGTCTATGACACCCGACTGATCGGTACAAACTAATTGTAAAGATTTCATCAAAATCGTTTTCGCGCCAATAAGAGACAGACAGGTGGAAAGACAGACAGACAAAAACTGAATATTATATAGTAGATATGGTTTCATTTTGTTAATAATTTTTAAATCTTAATCGTTTTTAGCAAGGCTTAATGTTGAAGGACTTCGTTATGAAGCCATTTATGTTAGAATTGATGACTTTTCCTGCTGGTTGATATATATTTCCTGCAAAGGTATATCTTGACAATCAGTTAATAGCAGTCACTGACTTCTATATTAAAGTGTTTAAAGATCTATAAAAGTTTAACTTGAAGCATAGTGGAAATGTATTGGAAATCCTTAAGGTAAAGTGGCATAAAGTAAAAATCTTATTGGTATCTGAAAATTCTCAATTTTTTATTTTCTTTTTTCAATTTATGGCTGTTAGAGAAAAATTTATTCTCATAATTTTAAGATCCACTGTTTTGTGTTTTAACGATGCTTAATATCTCGAGAGCTATCAAAAATATTGCTACGAAATTTGGTTCGTAGCAGAAGGTAGAAACTACCATTGACACTGACTTGTGTATGAAATCAAAAAGTAGTTTTGGCAGTTTTTATGGATAAGCATTACTTTAATTAGGAAAATTGCAACAAGTTGTTTTGATATAAAATCTCATAAGGAGACTATCTTAAATTAAGAAAGCATCAAAACAAGAAAATTGCTTAAGCTATAATTTTGAAATTTGCTTAGCAACTTTTGGTTAACATTATATTTTTTTGGGATCGATTATTGATGGATTGTATTAACAGGCGTTGTGTCGCACTTTTGAAAATGTGTTGTCTAACCTATGCACCGAATAAGCCATTGCACAAATTATGAATATTAGTTATTAAGGTCAATAGAAATGATTAAGATATGATCATATGCTTCCATGTAAATGGTTTGTAACGCTTTGGCGCTAAATGTAGTTAATAGATTTTATAAATTTATTTTTTAAAACAACATATTAATGCAAACAAAGGTTATGGCATATTTATTTTCTTTTATTTTTTAAAGTTATATATTCTTTTACTTATGATTATTTAGCAAAACATCACACAAAAATTGTCGTTTGATTGTTTGCAGCATATGCTATGCTGCTCTTAAATTCTGTATAGTTATTGTTGTTTTTTTTTATTTTTTATTTTTTCATTTGTAGCGTTTGTATTTGGCTTCAAAAAACAATCGCTCTTCAAATTTCCACTTTTGAAGAGGAAAGATGAAATAAGATGTAAGGAGAGTAATTTCATTATGAAAAAACACATGCAAATACGAAGCCGCGGGTACTACTCAAACATTTTTTCTTCCATCGGAGCAATAGGGGTTTACTGAGCTTTTGGCACTAAAGGAAACAAAATGGCGTACACTGTTTTCTCATAATTTTCGGCACTCATGATCAGATTTCGCTAACGGATTTAGTGAAAATCTTAGCGTTCTGATAACTTCATTTTCATTTCATAATTTTTTCGTTAGTTGGGGTAGATTTCGATTTTGTTTTCCTATTGTTAATTCACTTTCACGTATTATTTTCGCAGATATTTCTTCAATAATTAAAAAAAAAAGCATTAAATAAATTGAGTGACTTTATTTGATTTTGCTCCATCCCTACTCATATGTAATCTGTCTCTGATACTTAAAAAAATAAAAGTTCAAAAATAAATTCATTTTTTTTTTCGTTAGTTGACATGCACAACGTATGTTGTACCAGCTGTTGAAGTTTAATTTTTCGTAAAAATATGCAATTTTCTTTCATAATTTTGGCAGAATACTCTGCAATTTCAAAGCTGCAAGAAAAAGTCACTAAGCAAATTTTTCTTCTTAACTGCGACAACAAAAAGCAAAAAAGAAAGAAAAACGACAATAACCTCGTCATTACCAACATTACTAACATCCTTACAAAAACGATGCAAAGCATCCTACTTGTATAACAAAGAAGGACATGTGCAAAATGCTTGTACAAAATTAACTCAAGCAAAAAGTAGGTATCTGCACTTTCAAGGGATTTTGTGAATAACATTTTCTTTTTTCACTCACTCACTTGTTACAGAGGGACTTTTCACAAAATTTTGATTTAAATTTATTCTCTTTTTTTGTACTGAAATATCCAACATTTTCTTTTACACCTCAATTTTTGCTCATGACTTAGCACGGTGTTTAAAATGGAAGACATTAATGAAAGAAATGGGAAACAAAAGTGATTGAAATTAATGTTTTAGGTACTAATTATTTCAAAAACCGAACGTGATGGAATATTTAATATCGGATTCGAATTTAGCGTCAAAAACTTTAAATAAAAAATTTTTCAATGACTAATATATTTTAAAAATTAGTGTTTCAAGCAAATTCTTATTTTTTAAGAAAAAAATTTGTAAACATTTTAAATGTTACTGATTCTCAAACTGGAGGGTACTCCAAACATTTACAAAAAAAAAAATATGCTCCTTTCATTTAAAACCTTCATTTGAACACCGTGTTAGTGGAAGGCTTGTAACTTGAAAACTTTCATCACACACCAGCAGCATGCACTCAGCTCGATTTTTTGGGAAAAAATAAATTTTCACAACAAACCTCCACTTACTCTTCTACCAAAGAAGCAATCCATATTCTATGATATTGATGTTGCTCTGTAGTGTAATTTAAGTTCACAAACTTAAAGATAGTTTTTAAAGTCATTCACAGTTGAAGTACCACATGCAGTGAAGTGAGTGTAAGCCCAACTAGCAAGTTATGGTCCTTTCACAATCACGTCTTATGAGCATTAGACAACAAAAAAAAAAAAAAACAAGATAGGGAGCGAGCAACGAAAACAACTCCAAAGTAATCAAATTATGGTAAAAAATATAACAGAAATTACGAGAACGAGAGTATGTTTTCAAATTGAACATGAAAAACAGAAATTGAGTTGCATATTTGCCAATTTTAGCCAATTACGACTAAATTTATGTTCATTTTTGTGTTTTTTTTTCTTTAAAAAAATTTAATTCAAAAAATTTTCCAAAAATTTCAATGGAAAATTTACCCAATCTTAATCCCAATTTGCATACTCTCGCATTTAAAGAAATTTGTCAGTTATATTATTTTGATAACTTTTCTGTAAAAAACAAATTTTTAAAGTCTTCCCACTTCGATATTTTTCCGAAAAAAAAGTCCAAAAACTGAGAATGATTGAAACGAAAGCCTCGAAAAGGCATAAAAGAATTAAAATGCAAATAAAGCTATGGCACAGGTCAAAATACGTCGGAATATTACTATATTTTATGCCAAACTTGCGCATATTTTATTTTAATTTTATACCCTACACAGAGGGTATATTAACTTTGTCATTCTGTTTGTAACGCATAGAAGGGGGCGTGGCATGTATAGAAAAGTGTATATATTCTTGATCAGAGTAACTACTTGAGACGATGTAGCTATGTCAATCTGTCTGTTTGCCTATGTGTCTGTCTATGTGTCTGTCCGTCTGTTAAAGTCCCATGTAAGGGAAAACTAAGCAAGCAAATTCAATTAAATTTGACACACAGGTCACGATTACTTACAAGCTGCTAGCATTTACAAATGGGCAAAATCGGTTCATGAAGTCGCCTACCGCTCATTCTCTATGTAAATATACTACAGCCCATTTTTAAAAGAAAGTTGCAATTTTAGTGAAACTTGGTGATTTGTTGAAAATGTGAACAAAATAAAGATTGGGCTGGGTTTTAAAGTTGCAAAAGCTCTTAACTTTTATAATGCCATAACTCGTAAACCGTACAGGATATTGTAATATTTGGTACATAAAATCAAAAATCAATAGTAGGTTACGCCAATGTACTGGAAAAATACGTTGAAGGGCGTGGCACAGCTAACAATATTTATAAACGATATAATACGAAAATTAACAAAATTATCTTTATGAAATTTAATATGGCAGATATGCTTGCAAAAAGGTATCTTATTACAAAATTATCGCACAATAGTGCCGGTGGGCGTAGCACCTACCATGTAAGCAAAAAACGTTTAATGTTATAGATAATCTACCGTGGGAGAAGTCTTCATAAAGTTTTGTGTATAGAAGTCAGTTACTATAAGCTTTCACATCAAATGGATTTCGATGGGATTGCATCAATGAGAGTGGCACCTGCTATACTCGCATTAGCACAAAATTTTAGGCGCTATTTCCAGTAAGCTATTGCAGCAATTGGTATCAAATTTCATGTAAATGGCACCAGTGGGCGTGGCACCTCCAATACATGTAAAAATCGCTAAATGACATATCCCACTGAAATTTGGTGTAAGAGGTTTGTTTATGGAAAGTTATTTTTAGATAAAAATCGAACTGATTTGTATCAGTGGGTGTGTCACCACCCTAAATTTTAAGATTTTACGACTAATACGGCATCTATCGGAAACTATACGTGCTATTGTATGCGTATGACAATCACGCAAATAATTTGATCTAAAAGTGGGCAGAATATGATAAGTGGGCGTGGCATATTTCGTATTTTTCATTTCTTATCTAATTTTTCAACATTTTTCATTTTTTTGGACTTTTTCAACCTTTTAACTTTTACCAATATATCCCATGCGTGTTTTTTCCACTTTTTTTCATCTTTATTAGGCATTTTCCATATTTTTTCGTCTTTTTCATCAATTTTGAATTGTTTCAACATTCTTCAAAATCTTGTTCCGTTTTTTAACTGCTTTCAACATTTTCCACATTATATCGACTTTTCAAAATTTTTCAGCATTTTCTTTATTTATTCGAATCTATCAATTTCTTTGAACTTTCTTCAATGGTTTCCATATTTTGTATTCAACCTTTTCAACGTCTTTTTAACATTTATTTAAAAAGTACTTCTTTTGCAGTATAAGGTATGTGGTATACTACATAATATATAATAAATTTATTGATAGAGATACTATTAATACATAAGAAATTCTTCAACGATGAAGATCCTATTATTATAGAATATCGTGATGGCTCCACAGGCATCGCTGCTCAAAAATTAAACACTGCAAAATATTCATAGCCAATTTATGAGCACAATAAAAGAGCTACGCCATCCAGCAGAGAGCGCAAATTTTTGTAACCAAAACTTCGAAGAAATGGTTGGGGGAATATTTACTGCAGAGAAAATGAAGAACGGCTATGAAACACAATATAGAAGTCAACATTGACTAGTTAATTATCAGCAAACTTCTTATATATATAACATAAGATATGGAGTGAGAATGTAGCTGGAAGAAAATTCCCTTAATTAAGAAAATATTGACTGAGATTTCTCACCAGTCTGAATGATTCCGATAGTAAAATCATCAAAGAAATTTTCAATTTGCAGTCTAATACCATTGATTTATACGAAAAATTTAAATTCTATACAAAACTAAGTTAAACGAAACCTTTAACTGATTGCACTACAATTATGACTTACTTTTTTGTTTAACCCAAAATAAAGCTGGCTGTCATAACAGATACCTACGAAATGAGAGACCATCAACCAACCAATTTCGGCAAAAACTATTTTGAACACGTCGTAGCTGGTAAAGCACAGCACGGCATCGAGAAAAGCGCAAACTTAAGGAACCAACATAAAAAATTGAGCTCTGCTGTGCAGAATAGCACAGCGATGGCTTTAGCAAAAATTGCAGATGCATGAGTTGAATTTTTTTTGCTTTTACTCGTAAAGTCAAAAGAAGAAACTTTCTTATCGCAACTCAAAGCTTCCAATAACGTTGCTGATTTGAATGACAAAACAGCAACGAAAACATCTTGAAATGACGTCAAAAAAAAAGTGACATATATTGCGCATCAACACACAAATAGTTGCAGATGTAAATAGTTTTACGATGCGTTTACATCAACGATATTTTTGTTTCGATCGTTCTAAAGGATATTAAGATTTGGAAAAGTATAATTTCTTACAATGAGGAAACGATTTCTTTGATTGTAACAAATAAGTATTTGGTATAAAGTATTGAAATATTTATTTGAGTCAAACATATTGTATTTGTATCAAGTAGTGGTAGTGTTGATTGAAGCATTTTAAACTTGACTCAATCTAATATTTAATAGCTTTATATAGAATATAATTTTCTATATACAAACAATTCGTTTCTAAGTGCAGAAAAATATGGAAAAGGAAAATGTTTTAATTTACGTTAATTGATCCACTGTTGGAAACAGCCAGATGTGTTGAAAACTTATTAAATGGTACTCGCAGCATAAGTAACCAGTAGATAACATTGTTCGACAAGCCTCAGTATATGAAACCAAAATATACTTTTCCGAAATTTTTTGAGCTGCTGAATATCACAGTTTTACAAGATATTTGAGGTTATATTACAAAGTAATTTTTATTTATGAAACCATCAATTGGATTCAAAAGAACTACTTTTTCGCTTGAAAATTCTTGTTGAATTATATCGATATCTCACTATTTCTCCGAAATATCGTAAATTAAAATTTACTATGCAGGTTTCCATACAAATCATATTAAGTTTTAGTAAGAGAATGAGCAATAAATTTCAATTTACGATATTTTGGAGAAAAAGAAAGATATTGATAAAATTCAAAAAGTATTTTTTAAGAGAAAAAGTAGTTCTTTTGAATACAATTAATTTTTCAATAAATAACATTTATTTTTCGAGGGTATATAACCTCAAATACCTTGAAAAACGCAGCATTAGATTAGAATACTTCAAAAACCTAAACCACCAGAGAAATTCTGACCTCGAATTCGAATTCAGCATGTTGAAAACCTTTGGAAAAGTATATTTGGCTTTCAGATACTGAGAATCAACCAAATTTTGTCGAACTGTGTATTCATAAGTCTCAAATTCTAGAAAAGAAAGCAGCCAAAGAAGCAGAAGAAGACAGAAGCATCGATATTCCCGTAACATCTCTAAAACCAAAACATAAAAAATGTCAACGAAGAAAAAACAAAAAAAAAAGGGTATTTGTTGTAGTTTTTGTTTTGGCACAAGTGCGGTTCGGCTTTCTCAGAGATGCCAAGCAAACACTTTTGGTTACAGAATTTTACAGATTTTAACTGGTGTACGCAAAAATAAAAAACATAAAATTTACTTTAACTTTGGTTGGTATATGAATGGCGTCTGCTCGTCAGGGATACCAAATGTTAACAATGCGCACTCACGTGCAATATTTTCTTAGTCCCCTGATTTAACGTAGGGATGATAAATGTTGCTTGTGCCATTTTTTTCATGCTGGACGCGGTCTTCCTTGGCGCTTCACGCTTCACAATAGTTACAACACTTTTTGCACAGTATCGCCCGTATCCATGTTATTTGTTGCTTTTGCTTAGAGACGCAATCATTTTGATATGAAAATGACAGCTGCAATGTAAAGAGCCGTCCGTCTGTCTTTGTTGTTATTATATTGCCAGTTTTATCAAAAAAACACCAAAAAAAGGGTAGCAAGTTAAAAAATAAAATAAATAACGACTACTTGAGCAAGAAACTTGTTTTGACGCGACACCCCAGGACATGCGTTTCTTGCGTTTTTCTGTCATCTCAGTTTGGCGGTAGTATCGTTATGCTACTCCCCCTGGGGCATTAGTTGACTGTTTGGCAACTTTTGTTTTTAAAATTTTTTTTCATCTTTTGCGCTGTTCTTTACTTTGTTCTTTTAGAAACAATTGAAAAGTTTTAGAAGAAAATTATCAAAAGGATATGCTTTTTAGGACGTCAGCTAAATGTCAATTGCAGCAGCAAACCTGTTATATGGTGTTGACGTGAAATATTTGAAATGAATTCAGCAAAATGTTTGTTATTGACAAAAATAATATTTGTTTTTGATGTTATTTACAGTGAGGCACTTACATGGATGGAGTTGACATCCTTTGAGAAATGTTTTTCAAAGTTTTATTACAAAAATCATAGCGAATACAAATGAATTTAATTGAAGATTAAATAAAGGTATTATACAAAACGTGGGTGTGTCTTCGCGGGTCTGTTTCTTAGCTTTAATAGTTTAAATCAAGTTGAAGTGATAGTGCGTTTAATAACCAACTTAGATCAAACGGGACAGAAGTAAAAGAAATGTTAAATGCTTTTCCTCTGTGAGCTAACTCTTAGTCTTACCGCACATCTACTGTTGAGACAGTGGCTAGCTATCGCAGCAGCAAATGGTTAGAACATTGTCTGGTGTCGAATATCGGTACTTAAGAGCGCTTGGCATCTGATTTCGGACAGATTGGTCTTCTTATATTGCATGTTAATCACCTGATCCTTCTTTGTTTAGATTTTCTTCAATACTGGATATCATCAGCATCTTCTAGGAGTCAAGTGACATGCCAACATCTTCGTTATCATGGAGAATTCATGAAGTAATTTCCTGCCTAGCAAGTTCATCAGCTTTGCAATTATTACACAAGTAGGCATAGCATTTGTCATATGAGCAACAAATGCAAAAAATTATATCAAAGATATGGAAAATATAAAAATAGCTAAGAAATCTTACAGTTGTAGTAGCTAAACTATATTTTTAATGTTGTTAAAAAAAAATTTAAGACAGGGACACATGGTGACCGATTTTTTTTAATCGATATATGAGTTCTTTGACAATTTCTTTGTGTAAAAACGGGAGATCGTAGCTATATATGTGAAAGTCAATAAATACATCAATCAATAAAAAATCATCAATCAATAAAAAAACATCAATCAATAAAAAAACACATTCAATGTAATAATGTGTAATGTTTCCCGTGCAATCATTCTGCTGTGTTTCTGAAAGGTTCCAGATTCAACGTTTCCCAAACCTTTCAAGTTAAATCTTTTTGACATGTTAAAAACGAAGTCTTTCATATGTAAGCATTCTGAAGTGTTTCAGAAAGGTTTCAGATACTATTTTTAAGGAATTTTTTTAATGAAATATAAATATTGTTGTATGATTCTCTGTTCCATGCAATGTAAAGTTAACTGTCAATTACAAATTAAGAAACGTTACAAAAAATAATTGCATATTAAGTATCAACGTAAGTGTAAATAAAATGAAACCATAACTCTGAGACTCGATGACGTTTTGAAATAACAGTATAAGTAACGCAAAATAAAAATTTAGTCTTATGAAGTAATAAAAAGTAATTATTTTGTACCCTTAACTTGCAATATTTCTCTAGCGTTTCAAAAACGTTTTAAACAAAATCAAAATGATAATTTGGTACATTGTAGAAAGATTTCTGAAATTGAAATGACAGATCTAAGAAACGTAACTGAAACTTTGTACAATTTCATCTGAAAGATTTCCGAAAGGTTTACGAAACGTTACAAGCCGATGGGGTAGCCACTTAATATAAAAGCAGCGCTAGAAGAATCTACTTGTGAGCAACAGTAATAATGACTGAAAATTCACATATTAAATATTGTTTTTATAAACATTTGAAATAAAACTATTGATTGATATGGGCAACTAGGGTGTCAACCAAAAAAGTGAGCAAAAATTTTTGAAACGTTTACGAAATCGTTGAAGTTTCTTACAACTTCCAAAAACTTCGACAAAACTGTATTTGTTGCTATGGTGTTTAATTTGATAAGCAAGAAGAAAAAAGTTCTTCTCTTTCTGCTGTGCTGCTCAACATCGTTTTGTTCGAGACAGCTTCAGTTTATTAAGTAAAAAAGGTTTCAAAAACCGTAATAATACAAAAATTTTATCTCCGAAATGATACCATCCCAAATATGCTATTGCCTCGTGAGAGCTAGTCGTATTGAGACATGTAAGTCTGACAGCTTCCTCAGAAGCTAAGAATTTCTTAATTACTATCGCTTCATAGATCAAAAGCAATGCATTTGCTAAGCACAATTTCAGCCACATAACCTACAGAACAATATCAACTATAAAAACAGTACTCAGCTGGATATTTATAGCACGATTTAGATCACCACTTGCTGCTTTAAAGTTTTAAAGCTTGAAAGGTTACATGCATATAATTTAAAAAAAAAAAAAACATAACAATATTGATATTCGCATCTGTCTCGTGAACTCGTTAGTCGATAGTCGTTACTTTTTATGCGCGTTTTGTTTGTGTAAAATTATCACACTGTCGGGGACTAACGAGTAACAAAGTAAGTAGGTGGCATGCCTAATAGTTTTCTATTAATTGGTAAGATGTCGATCAGTTGTTCAATTGTGTTCAGCTGATATTACTAAGCTAACGAAACATAACAAGAACAAGATCTTCACAGTAGAAATATTTACCGAATGACCAACCAACGAATTACCAAACTAACCAACCCGGTGTGAATACCACAAATACCTGTGTATTTCATTGTCATCAATTCAAAAGTTCCATAGTCATGGAGAGTTGGCGGCACCTACCCATTTACTATATTTATAACTCAACATATTAAAAATATTTCCCAATTTTTATGACTTCTTTTTACATATTTACTATTTAAATGTTAAATGTACTCATTTCAAAAGCATACCGTATGAAAAGCTTCACAGAAATACATCAACATACCTGGAAAGAAAAATAAAAAAAAATATTATTAAAGACTGTATGATAATAAAAAAATACAAACAACTTAATTTGCAATATATTAAAAATGTAAAAAGAATTTCCCAAATTGAACCTTAATTCACCCTCAACCGTACCAAAGTAAATCTGAGCCAGCTGTTCAAGCATCGTTGTGATTTAACCAGGAGAAAAATACTATTTTTATTGTTCGATTTTTTTTAGCCAGAAGGATTTTGATGTTGTGAATTGTCACTGAAAATGTTAACTTAATTTTTGTGAAATTTATATAAAGAGAAACCGATGGAAAACTAATGGCCAAGAGTGGCAATGCTTTAAAGGTTTAACCAGCAGTAAAATCAAAATATGTGGCAACAATTTAATCAGGGAATTTCAACTTTTTTAAGTAATTAGACGTAATTCTGTAAAGTTTGACAATTTTCATCACAATTTGATAGCAATAATAAAAATAGAGTTTAGCTACTACAGCTATTAGGCATCTTAGCTAATCAGGTTAAAGCTTTAAGTCAAGTAAAAAGCTTATAAAAAATTAATTTCTGATGTTCTTCACTTAACACTTTTCTGCTAAGCTTTGCAAATTATATTTATCAACTTATAATCATTGAAACATAAATTTATAATATTGCAAATTAGAGCCACCCTAGAAATGTAAAATAAAAATCTGTATGAAACAAATTATTGTATAGCTTAAAAAAGCGCACAATGACAGACGACATACAAATGCATAACCGAGCATGAAGTAAAATATGTTAAACAAAAATTAAGTAAAATATTTTTCAACGCATTTCATATGCAATGAAATGACCATTACGGGAATTAAAGAGACAATAAATAATGACTGGCATTGCCATGCATTACTTGTTGGCAACACTGTGTTGTGAGGGTACGTGCAACAACGAAAACATATTGTGTGTGTTGCTGCTATCTGTCGGACTGTGTGTCCTCTGGTCTGCATTTAAATGCGTGAGTGAGTGCGTTTCTTTTTTACATTTTGTTGTTGTGATCTATCTCTTACTGCACGCTCTGTGTTTTATGTCGTCTCTTTCTCTTACGAGCGTTGTGATTGTATATTTTATTGTTGTTGGTGTTGTCATCACTTATTCTTCTTGTCGCTGCTGCTTCCGGTTCCTGTTGTCCTGTCGTCGTCGTCGTCGTCGTCGTCGTCGTGCAGTTGGAAGTTGTCCTATAGATCATGTGAATCGTAACGAGGATTTGCTTTCTTTTTTTTTATTCATATTTCTTGTTGAAATTTGTTGATATTTTTATTTGGTTTTGCTTTTACGCGTTTGTTTTATTATAGCGCTGTTGTTGACACTTCAGGGCATATAGTCCGTGAATGTAGCATTGCTTTTTCCAAATCATAATTTTTATATAGAGTCATTTTCAATGAGAAATTTTTGGTTTTTGCTAGAATCTCATACTCCTTAATATTTTCGAAAGCCAAAAAGTGGGGTCTTATATCACGGATAAGAGTCAAATGAGAAAAGTTATATTATAGTTTCTAACTTACAGCAGTGGAGCCTAAATTATGTAGAAGCCCAATAGTACTGCATTATAGCTACACACACATTTATGGAACCTTTTTTGGAGTTATAATATTCGTCTTTGTACTTAGTTATACTAAATTTGCAATGAATCCCTTTCACCTACAACGTGTCGAAAATGCCAATCTTTTGAGTTTTTAGATAGCGGGCTATATGACTTCTATAACGCTTAAGCCAAAAAAATAATTTATTTAATTTTATGTTATTATTTTTTCAACATTGTACCAAATATTTAAGTAACCTTTTCCGTCGTAGACTCCATCTTGAGCTGCCATTTAGAAATTTGCAAAAACTGCACCCGATTTATCTGAAAAACTGTAATGTTTAGCTGGGGTGGTATACTTGACAAAAAATGACCCATGTTATCGTAATAAGTATTAAGTATAGAAAGCAATACACCAAAACTTCCAGAGAGTCAACGTATTTATGATAAGTCAACTCAAGATATTAAATGCACCTTGGTCAAAAAGTTCAGGAACATAAATCATTTACTTTCGATTTGTCGACAGGATTGGCATTTAGAAGAGAAATCAGTGCAATTAACAGACCAATTTTTAATATAAACTGTACGAACGCGAACGTCCCGCTGCCTTTTTCATAGTAAAATTACTATCTTACCATCTCATTCTAACTTTTTTCTTCAAAAGTAATAAAAAAACAATTGAAGTAGAGTATAGATGAGAACAAAATCACGCAGGATTCAAAAAGCAGTATAAGCATCGAAAAATCGGTTGACACTTTTTGTGTGTGGTTTTACAAGAATTTAATACTAAAAATAAGGATACTTAACTTAAAAATATGAAAAAAAAAAAATAAGCATGCAATATCCGTTTTTAGCACAAATACTATTTATTGAAAAAGAAATTATTTAAATCGGCTCAGTATATTTTGCGCTAAAGCGTTACAAACCTTTGCCACATAAGCAATTTTATATAAATAAAGTATAGTATCAAAACTAAAAGTTCATATAATTTTGTGAAAGTAATTTCAGTATATTGAGAAGAAAGAAATATAGACCAACAGTACTTGCAAAGACTTGCAGATCGTAGTAGAACTAGTAGAATTTTTTTTTAATTTTTTGCTACAAAATACTCCTTTAGTTTGACGTTCGAAATCGAATACCCAAATGTTACTAAATAGAAACACATTTATAAGGATTTTATTAAAATTTTAAATAAACTGAAACGTCTAAAGGAAAATTTTTAAAGCCACTCCTTTTGCTACCAATTATTGTGTGTAACGAAATGAAGATGTTACATTTGTTTTCATTTTGTCCACACTCTACAACATCAATGTATGTTAGCGTGACATATATGAGAAAATATTTTACTGCATCGTACTTCTTTGCACTAGCCAAAGGATATTTTTACATCATGCTCAAGAGTTTGCACATTTGTTACTTTGAAAGATGTTATTATTCTTGTAAGAGTTGCGAAATCTCTTACAGCAACGCAACTATCAAAATAAAAAAACACACATTTGAGGATAGTAATATAGATATTACATAGTTTGTCATAAGCTCTTTAAGGATAAACAGTTTAGAGGGTGATATATTATTTTAAGAATATATAAAAATCTTTTGATAATGCATTTTTCTTTATGCTGAATGTAAGTATTTAAGCAAAAATAAATATTCCTAAAGTATAGATTCAAAATGCACTAACTTTTAAAAGACTTACGCTTAAAAGAAGATAGTGTAATAAGTACACCTCTCTTTTATAATAATATTTTATGCATGCCAATCTAAATTAAAATCTCTAATAACTACCGCAACATATTTATTCTTTACACTCATTATGCTGCCCCGGAAATTCCTATTAAACCTGTGCATAAATAAGTAGCATATAATTAAGAAAAAGTACTTTACAACATTTTGCGTGTTCCTGCAACCGCCGACCACTGCCGCAACAAAGTCGAAAACAAGTCGCACTTCATTATAGCAATAAGAACGTATACACCAAAACCAAAGTAGATGAAAAAATTCATAGCACACTTTAACGTACACTGAGCGAATTTTTTTGTTTAAATATTAATTAAAAATTTGATAAATACGCAGTATTTTTTTAATACATCCTCATATCATTACAATGCTCAAAAATCAATGCTTCAGATATTAATACATAATATATAAGTTGTTTTCATCAATTTCCCGATTTTATTTCAACAATTCAATTTTGCCTATCTAGTTAAGGAAAGGACCGCATCCACACTTTTCTAGAAACGAAGATGGTTCAAATCTGAATCGAGTTATAAAATTTAATGATAAATAAGTATCGTACGTACTGCGTCCTCCTGGTTCTCAACTAATCTATGCAAAAGGGGAAATTCTTCATTGTGTGGGCTCTAAGGTCACTGATGATTTCATTTGGCATTGGATGAAACAAGTATGACTAGCTATTGCCGTTTTTTATTTTTTTTACAGTGTTTTTCTGTAATTTTTTGGCGTTTTCACACACACTTCATTGTACAGGACAGTAAGCTCAGTAAAATAATTAAAAATCATTTTCAGTTGCAATGCACCGAAAAAAAAACTTTCACTCCCTTTCAACTAAGGTTCGAACCAGGCCCTACTGTGTTCTAACAGGATTAGCCAAACTAATTATTCTTAAGGCAACAATATTATGTAATGATTTTAAATCAAAATGTTATATGAATTTTATTGTTATTGTGTCAGACAATAATATTTGCATACCCTATGCATGAGGTGAATTCACGTTGTCATTCTTTTTGCTATATTTGGAAGGAGGCGTGACAGGTATGGACCCTTACTCAAATTATCGATGTCCATCTGTTTGTATGTCCAAATGTCTTACTATAAAAATCATGATGAAAAAAAAGCGAGATAATTGAATGCAATTTGACACACATGCTACACTTTTATACTATACAAGGTTTTTAAAAATGAAAATGGGCGAAATCGGTTTAAGGACACGTCTGCCGTCTGTGTCTCGTTATGCTATGAAGTTATGGACACAAATTATACTCAAATATAAGAAATAATTCGAACAAGCATCTGAAAAAAAGTCAAGAAATTTTACAAAAGAAGCGTGGCACAACTTCAAAACGGTATGCAGAGAGCTTTTTAAGCCTGGTGGAAGAAATACCCTTTCAATAAAAATCTAAAGGCTAACGTGAACTTTTACTGTCGTTGCGGTATAGAGAACATAATTTTTGGCGCTCTTTTATGGCTTTTAATGTTAAAATGAAAAATTTCTTTGAGAATGACTGTAACTGTCACTCAAAAACACATTTGCAAGGTTTTTTGTTTCGCAGACTCCAATTGAATTTTCTCACTGAAGGCGAATCAGACATCAGAATTTGCCCTTTACATCAGAATTTCAAAATATTTGAAGTTAAGTTTTCAAAAATGGCGTTTTTGACTACTTTCTTTCTATTTCTATTAAAAAAAAACCATTTAAATATCTTCTTAAAAATGGTTTTTCAAATTTTCATCTAAGATGATCCTCGCTAAGCCATTTTAAGGTGACACGAATTTGAGAAGTTTTTTTTTCATTTCATTACGATTGTTGGGTTGTGTGGGATCACGGTTTCAAAAGCATGTCAGCAATTTTAAATATTTTTGTGTTACAAATCTTTTAAAAACTACATACATATCATAATTTAATCGAACATATTCCTTACTCAATATAATTTTAAAATTGTGTATTTTATCACTTTTAAAGAGGTTTTCATTTGATTTCACTAATTTTTTCGCTGAGTGTAGATAAGTGTTCAGGCAGCGGTTACTGCATTGAAAAAGTTTAAGTAAACATGCTCAAGTGTGTGACTTAGTGTCATTCATTACATTGCTGCTGCCCATATACCTTATGGCGCAACAAAAAAGGATATGCAAAAGGTACAACCATTTTTTTTTTTTTTATATATATCCTTTACCTTTACTTTTATGCCTTATTAACGTACTTACTATATATTTACATAGAATGGGCGACTACAGTTTAATAAAAACTGATGAAACAGGAAGCTTTTACTTTATTGACAAGCAAAGCTGTTATCTGCCAAAGGAAGGATAATAAAAGTAAATAAAGGAAATTAAACAACGTTTTACCACAGACTGGTTGGTGAGTTGCGTAACTAAGTAGGAGATTTAAAAGACTAGCGTTAAAGTTTGAAGTTACTTTTTAACATAAAAAGTATATGATGTTAAGGTGATTGTTCAGTAAAACAGTTCCTCGAAATTGGCAAAAGTTTAATATGAAAAACTATTGTAAAACCTGAAATATATTTTATGTGATTTTTGTTATGAAACAGTAGTTACAACGGTTGAAGCTTTTCATAATTTGAAAACATATATGAACACTTCTACGTACGATAAACGCTACGTTATCGCCGAGTACCAGATATCGGTCCGAACTTCTCTTTTCGTCCTCAGTCATACAAGAAGCAATTTTTATAATATCATCTTGTAATCGCTATTCTTATCAGGACCACGAACGAGATCAATATTTATCGTTTCTCGGTGAAAGTGTTTCACTGGGTAGTGACCGAGAGGAAGAGGAAGATCAAGAGCTTTGTAGAATCGAATGGTAGAAAATTATGTCTCACAAAATGAATCGATTTGGCATACAACCTAAGTTTAAGCCTTATGTTACTAATGGGGTTTTAGGATGTTAGTACCCAGTAATTTCCTAGAATAGCTGTTGGCGCTAAAGCAACCGAACTTTCTTTGCACTTTGGGAAAAATAGCGTTGCAAATTTAAAAATTTTATTTTTGATTTGATGTTGAAAATCGTAAAAATAAAAACTCTCCCTATTATATTTAACAAAAAAAAAAAACTTTTGAATTTGAAAAATATTGAAAATTAAAATTTTTCAACTTTAATTCAATAGTAAAAAACTTCAAATTGTATTTTAAAGTTGCAAAGTATTTGATATGTCATACCATTTTGTCACTTTAAATTCTATTTGAAATCATTTTAAACGTGGCCTGAAACAAAATCGTAGGAACAATTTTATTTACTAAAGAGCTGATCTTCTCTTATTCCTGTATCCTGTATTCTGTTAAGCAACTTCAAGCAAACTCTTGTCTGCTGGTTTCTATATTAAAATATAAAAGTTTAGCATACATTTTATTTGAAAAAAATTTTTAAATAAAATCTTTCACAGATAACTTTATGCGACATCAACTTTCACTTTATGCAACATAAAGCAAGATGAAGGAGTCCACAGCTTTGCCATAGAATAAAATACAGCATTCATATTAAATAGTGGATAAAACTTTGGCGTGTCCCGCTTGACTGATTTTGAAAGAGAAATGAAAATGAATATCCTCCAAACACAAATGCAAACGAAGCCACAAATCTATCGCTTGCACAAACCGACCAACAAACAAACATATCCATAACAACTAGAGAAAAGGAAACACAGAGTCCTTATGGCTGCATTGAAATTTCACCTAGTTTACTTGTATGTATTTGCTGGAGGATGCATGCAACAACAACAACAACAACAGAGCAATCATATGCAACAAATGTATTTTGCAACGCCACGCCTTGGGAATGCAATTAATTTTTTTTAGAAAAGAAACAAAACAAAATTCACAGGAAAAACTACGCTGATACTAAAGGTTGCAATATTCTATGCATAGGAAATTTTTTTGGTTTTTCATATTTTATGCATGAAAAAGAACACAGGAGACAGAGAGCAAGAGAGAGAGAGACTGCAAACGATGCAGCAAAAGTTAAAATAAAGTCAGCGTTAAAAGTTGTCTTATAGAATATAAATGGAGCATATGAAAAAGGAACAGATGTAGACACACTACACAAAAGTAATGTGCTGGCATATAGGTCGATATTTGTTAAGTGGCTTTATGTCATATATACGAAAGTGTGTGCGCATTAATTTAAACTATTTAATATGTGCATAAATAAAGTGATATTATATTAAATACCATTTTAATTTAAAAGTTAAAAGAATATCATTCTAATCAATATTCAAAAAATTAATTAACACTCATGTGTATTGGCGCTAAAATTTGAAAATTATTGCATTTATCCTTTGAGCTTACAAATATGTGCAATTATATTGCCGTAAAAACATACGCTTTATTTTTTTTTTGTATTAAAATACTAATAATTTTTAACGCGGCATAATTTGACGCAATATTGATGTTTACCTTTGGTTAAAAATAGCCATGCATACAAAATGAAGGCGCGCCTTGCGCTTCGTCGCTTTCAAATACCGAGTTTTTTCGGTATTTTTTTTTTAATCTGCTGTGTTTTTTGTTAACAATTTTTTTTTATGCTAATTTGCTTTTGGGCTTAACACATGCTATAAAAAAGCCAACATCATGCATTCAACACATTTGCACCGCAAGTGTTTGCAGCAGCAGCAGTAGTTTGCTTTTTCATTACCTACATTTAGGCGCTGAAAATGCATGCATCACTGTTGATGCTGATATTTTTACTCCAATGTGTGTATGTTTTTATTTAATATACATTGCAAATATTCCCAAGCGACTTGCGCGCCATAGTTAAGTCCAACAAAAATATTTTGGCAGTTAAAAAGTAAATAAACAATTTTACCTTTTTGACTTTAGAGTATACAATCAAGCTGCAGCACATCAAGGTGATTGTAAATATTCATACGGTATACTGACTTAGTACAGTCAAGGTCTTGAACAAATATGCGCATACAAATAAGGATTCAATAGTACTTTTCAGTATTAAATTGAATTTTGAAGATTTGGGTTTTTTGATGTTTTCGAAATTGATGCGTAAAATTAGTGAAATTTTAGTTCAATACGCATACGTAAATTATTTTGAGCCTAACATGTGTTTTTGTTTTGTTTTTAAACGACTTTTGCATGTCAGTCATATATGCCTGACGGAAATTTTAGCGAAAGTTTATATTAGTTTTGACATTTTGCTCATTTATTTTGATTACAATGCAAGCTATTTTTATTTTTTAAGACAGCTTAGAGAATGTTGATTGGAAAATAATTTCGTTGCATCTCCACATAAGACTTAATTGTATTTTTGTACAGCCAACATCACACTTAAGCCCAATTGCCATTATATATTTTGACAGCTGATATTGCAAGGGCTGTTTGAGTAAAAGTTTGTTAGATTTTGCGAAATAGCTTTTGTTTGGTGCCCTATCTTATATGGAAAGCCATAAAAATATTTTCGCTATAATCTACTGCCTTACTATCGAAAAGATAAAAATGTTGCTCAAGCAAGAAAAAAATTATTCGATGTGTTGACTGAATGCCAGTGCCACAGTTTGTTTGGAAAATTTCAATCTGGCAATTTTGGTGTTGAAGATGCACCACGTTCTGGAAGGCTAGTAGTACTAATAATAGAGTTTAGCTACTACAGTTATTAGCCTTCTTAGCTATTTAATTCAAGCTGATGAAGAAGAACAAAAGCATTGATTAATGCAAACCGCCTACTAACATTATGTGAGATCATTGAGAGATTAAATTTATCAAGTTTAACTGTTCATTATAACGTGAAACGCTTCGGATACATTTCAAAACTCGACATACGCGACCATAATGTTCCTACAAAAAGCAATTTGCTTCATCGCATCGGACGTCTGTGATTTGTTTCTTAAACGTCAAGAAAATTATTCATCTTTGAAGCGATTCATCACTGGGGTTGACAAAACGGTTGTCTACAACAATGTTAAACGCAAGAAATCTTGGAATAATAATAATATTCATCAAAAAACGGTAATGCTCTCTGGTAGTATTTCAAGGGAATTCTTTTTTTTTTTCTATGATCAATTCTGAATTGTACTGTCATTATCTGAACAAATTGAATGATTCGCCCAAAGGAAAAAAATTTAGAATTGATCAATAGAAAATGTATAGTGTCCCACTAAGGTAATGCAAGACATCAGAAAAGTTTGAAAACTCAGCAAAAGTTTTAGCAGCTGGATGCGGTGCACTACCATACCCATCGTTTTCTTCAGATCTGTCACATTCCGATTATTCCAGAACAAGGTCTCTAAAAAATGTTTAAGAATCCTATACTTCAAATGTGGACGTCAAAAATGACCTCAGTTTTTGCCTGCATAAATGAGAAGTTTCATGGGAGTGGAATCATGCTACTTCCAGAAATATAGCAAAAGGTGTTGAACCAAAGTAGATAATATTTCACCAAAAAAAAAAAAACAAAATTCTTTTCCGAGCAGCGCAATATCTTAAAGCATGATGTTTTATTTATATGGGAACATATATGGTTTCTGGCATTTAAATATAGTCCGAGCATTGTTCATAAACATTTTATCCAAACAAAATAGTTAATAGTTGAAGAGAAGTTTTGTACATTCATTGTTTTAATTGATTGTTTGAATGTCATTTGTAAGCTAAAAACTATTGATATTTACAAACGGAATTTATAAATGTTTACCTTATAAAACATATGTTTTTTAGAACTATTTTATAATTTTATTCGTGCCTGCAAATATTAAATTTAGTTTTGTGCTTTGCGGAGAATTGAATTTTTGATTAGCAACAAGTAGATAAGTGACATCTGGGAAATAAAAGCTCATAAAATGGTTTTTCAGAGTTTTTGTATATCAAATATTTATTGGAATTATAACAAGCAAATATGCAATTTATTTTGACAATTACTATGTTAGAAATATTGCACTACAAAGCAATGTTTCTGTCTGTAATATGCTTTAAAATTTCTAATGTACTCTAGGGAAAAATAATTTTAGCAAATACGAGTACATATATTACCAAGTAATCAGTTTGGTTTATTATTTTTTTTTCATTATTTCTTTACTGAGGTACTTAGCCCTCTCAAAGAGATTTTTTCTTTGTCAATATTTTGCTATTTTTAACTATTGCATACGATTTTAGCACATTTAGGGAAAACAGTGGATTTGAACGGCATCCAGATCCCAAGGGTAGATATTTTTTGTATAAATTTCGTTAAAAATCGGTGAGCTCACTGAAAGGAAATTTTATTGTAGTTTATCGTCGCTTGCAGTGAAACGCCTCAACAATATTTGCAAAATGTAAAACATATCAGGCTTAGAAATCTTCACTGATCGGCTCAAAGGTCACTGATGATTTCATTTAGCAATGAATGAAACTATTATGACTTGCCTTATCCATTTTTAGTTTTTGTAATTTTTTTTTTTTGTGTCATCACACTGTCAGCTCAACAAAACAAAATAAATAATTATAAAATAATTATAATTATTATTCTTAGTAATTGAGACAATTTTTCAACAAATAATTTTTTTTGGCTCCCTGGTTGAAACGTTTAAAAATTGACTTAATAATTAGAAAATTGAATGTTACTTTAATCAGGAAAAAATGGCATTGCAAATTTGAAAGTCTTATCCTTGATCAAAACCGTAAATTTAAAGTAAAAAACAGTAAAAACTAATATTTTTCACTCCATTTTCAACACAAATAACTTTGAATTTCTTTTGAATTTGAAAAGTATTGAAAATAATATTTTTTAACTTTACTTCAATCGTAAAAAATTTCAAATTGCATTTTGAAATTGCAAAGTATTTCAAAATTACACTTTCTCATTTTACATTGAAAACTTGTTCACTATGAATTCTATGTGAAATCACTTTAAATCAATGTGGATTCTTTGAAAAAAAAAATCACATCAAAAATTTTCCTCTTCAATAAAAATATAAGAATTTATAAAAACATTGATTTATTCCCTGTGTGTACAATTAAAACACGAATATATGCAATTGATAAAAGTAACTACTTTCAATATTAATTAGCAATTGATATATTCTATACTTGAGATTATTTTAATCAGCAATTACTATTAGAATAAAATTTCCCTATTGTCATAGCTCCCACAACTTATAGTTTTGATTATTTAAATAAATTTTTAATTGGAAAATCATGCTTTCATGATTATTAATAAAAAAATAATGCAATTCATGTAAAACCACTTGACTTGTCAATATGACAATGTGTAGCATTGAAATAACAATAAAAACAACATTCATTCTGCACATATGTACTTCAATAATTACTTATAATTAGATAATTACGTGTATACCAAGTTAATCTTAATGGAATGGAATAAGTGACTTCATTGTCTTACTAGCACAAGCAGACACTCAAATGTGGAGTATGTAACCCGGCGAGAAAATTATGAAAAAGGTGACTAAAATGGAAACATTGGTAGAAAAAGGGAATAAAAATGATATTTGAGTAACTCTATAAACTTTTATATATTGTGTATAACACTACACATAAAAAGCCTCATAGCTCGATATAATAAAAGTTTCGAACACGGACTTCTCATTCTATATAGACGTCATTATCGAATTAATTTCTAAAAACAATTAACTTGACAGTTCATACTGGGTACATCCTTAAGCGAACATCAGTGTTTGTGGAAAATTAATTGCTGATTGTTGCTTTCAGTACATAATAAATTAAATGCGCAAATGCAATAAGTTCCCGCTTACACCGTTGGATAAACAGTCGAACGTATGGACGAACTACACGAACTTTACACTATGTTAGTGTTTGTGATGATACACACATATGTGTCATATGCCACAGCATGTATATTAAAGAGCGAATTCCACCCACTAGCCAGTTAGCTACCCCAGTAAATATATAGAAGATTTATAAGTCTTCTACTCAAACAATTTAGAGCACATGACTTTTCTGGTAGAGTTTAGTTTGAATTTTAGGTATCTTTTAATGCATTATGATTCGATAGAACTTTTTTGTCATTTGCATTATACATATACGACATCACATTTAAGTTGTGATTAACTTGGAGATAATTCTTTCAGTCTGGATTTTATCACACTTTAAAAGTGTCAAACTGTAATGGTATTTTTGTTCAGTATTTGACATGTCATCATGAAAAGACTTCCACAACAACAACGTCTACAAGTATACTAAAGTCATTAAATTTTCATGATCAAATTCATTCAAAATTTACATGATTTCTTAGAATAATTAAACTAATTGGTCCACCTAGATCATATAATATCACACGTGTAGACTTTTTCCTTTATGTCTACGTAAAGTCCAAAGTTTAGATGGATAAGCCGGATTGAGGAATTCACGTCATTCGCCAAACACCACTCGAAATCTTCAAACGCGTTATTGAAAATAATAACTTCAGAATAGACCATGTTAAGCCCAGTTACTTTCAATATTTGAAAAATTAAAATTTTTTTTTGTAAAATACATAAAAAATAGTTATTTATGTCCAATGACATAATACGAATTTTAATTCACATTCAATATTAATCGTTGTGGGTGTGACGCCACTCTCAGATAATTTCTCATATGCAAACTATCACTCGACATCAAAATAATGAGCGTGATCGACACTATCATTTCGGCGATTGAAATATGAATCTTCCGCATTTAAAAAATGCTTGCTGGGTATCCATACATTATCACACTATGTCATTGTATGGAGCATGTATGCAGTAGCAGTAAAGAACTGTTAAGTCATACAACAAAATTTATTGCGCACATGTGTGCGACGACGTTCTTAGTAATTAGTTTAATTAAGCGATATAAGAAGTTAGTTTTGTGAAAAATTCCAGTGTTCCATTCAACGTTTATTTATCTGAGTAAGCAAGAAAATATTCAAATATTAAGGAAAAATGTGGAACTAAAAAGATTTTCGTTTAAAACTTTCAATAGAATTTTTTGATTTACATTTAGAAACCTACATGGAAGTTGATTAGACTAACTGCTGGTAATATACTATGAAATATCAAAAGACTACTTCGAAGTAGAATCAAAGGTTAACATATTACAAATTTGATAAGTTGACCAAGGATATTGCATGAAATAATTTGTGTTATTATTTAAATTATTGATAAATGTCCCTTAAAGGAGTGTAGAGCAATTGCTAAAGACCTTCGTTAACCACTTTAACACGCATTCTTCCAGCCATTTTAATGTATGCTTTATACGATTTAATTTTATGACAGACTTCATAAATAATATGTAAGAAAATACGTTTACATGAAACCTTTTGAACGTAAAGTTATTTTATATAGCCTATGTAATACACCAATAAATGTATGTACATACATCTTCCCTGTCTGGTTACGTGTATCTGCAACAGCGATTTTAATTTAATTTTATTTAATGTCAGCTCGTCAATTGTTAATTAACTGGATGACATGTTATGATATTCCAACATACACTTACGCTTACAATATATACATACACACAAGGTATGAAAATCCAGTTGGAAAATATGCCATAAATTCAAAAAATATTAAGCGAAGGAGAATTTAATTACAAAATATTACAAAGCAGCCATGACATAGTGATATGAAATGGTGCCTGAAATCAGATTCAGCGCCACGAGATCAATAGGAAAAATAGTTCTCTGAATCAAACCTGAATTTTTTAATATAGCTCTCTTGAATAGCATTCTGTAGGAAACACTGCTTTGGGAACAAAATTATTTAAAGATTCTAATTCCAACATATTAGAGCTTGTAATTGACTTCTTCATTTTCATGGATAAGGCTTCATATTTATTTTGAAGAGCTTACTGTTCAGTACAGTATGTGAAAACACTTAAAAAATTACATAACACAAAAATAAATCAACAAAATGCGGCTTAAGCTAGTCAAACTTGCTTCATCCATTGTTGAATGGAATCATCAGTGACCTTTGAGCCGATGAATGAGAATTTCTAAGCCTGATAAGTTAACCCTTTTTGCTTAAGTTTCTAGAGAACCCACGCAAAAAGTGAAGCAAAGCAAAACCAAAATTCCTGTTCTGCTGTGTGTTTTTGTTTTTTTTAACTCATTTGATATTACACTTTTCTTGCATGTGCTCCATTATCAGCATTCTTGACGAGTCAAAACGAAGTAACAAGCGTAAATTGGTCAGGAAGATCGGTGAGAGGATTTATTTACGAAATTATTGATACATATATGAAATCGACTCTTGCTGTTTTTCAAAGATATTCCAAGATTCATTTTCGGCTTTTCCCGAATATTTTTATCGACTGTCAAATCGACTGGACATTTTTATCTTCTTTAAATCATATTTTAATTTCATTCAAAGTATTAATTAATAATCATCGAATGGTATGAAAATTGAAACATTCCTTTCGTCAGAAAACTTAAAGATCGATTTTGAATGCTATTACTCTGGAATCCTGAGATTCTGAGCTTGGTTCTAGCATGGGCCAGACAGTTGTAAAGAAAGTGCTCAGCACATTCTTTCTTGTTAACATTCAGAAAACTACGCAGAAAACGGAATGCCTTATTCTTCAGCATGCGGTCTTTTGCTTTTTCACATTAGATCAGTTTTTGAAAAACTTTCTGAGTAACATTTCTCTAAATTTTTCAGAACTAAAATTATTGAAGAAATTACTTTAGAGCTACCTCTAAGTGTACAATGTAAGTTATTTTAATTTAAACTCACTTTGAAATAGCAGGTACGATCTAAAAAAACAAACACCCCCTACGTAAATACCTCACGTACTAAATATGTAACTTTATATTCATTCACATTTCAATGTTCTCATATCATCCCTTCTACATACAGTTCCCCTCACTAATTTAATGGTCTGCTGACAAATTATTTGAAATTTCCATTAAGGTTCGTGTTTGGAAAAATTAAAAAAAATGTGCACGGAAAAAAATAATTAATTAATAAAATACCAAAAAAACGTCAAAAAACAGAACACTGAAATACTGCACGGTAACAGCGGTGGCATGGCGGAAAAAAAAATTGCTCACTTACTTGAGTGGGGCATGAAGAATAAAAAAAAAAAAAAACAATATGTCCGCAAGCAGCCTAACTATAGTGACGCCATTTTTATCACAACAACAAATATTTATTTTTTTTTTTTGCAAATGTCATGCGAATATATTTGACATGCATAATTTATCATTTCAGTTGAAAATAAAAGTAGCACAGTCCTATAGTGCTGTTGTAACAAAAAGGTAAAAAGCCTGGCGTCAACACAGGTGACTACATTAAAAAAAATTGTTTTTAAAAGAAAATATTTGTGAGATATCCCAAAAAAAATGCTGCCATCTTAAGACTTACTTCATATCATCTTATGCAAGAAAACTTCAATATTAATGTCAATTTATTTTAAATTTTAAAAGTAAGCAATCGACTATCCGAAACATTTTTTTGTTTTCTTTTCAGTGTATCACATTAACAAAATGTGCATAAGAAAAAATGTGCCGCTGCCACTAGTAACTAAAGGCCAAAGTGCCTCTCTATGAATAACTGACTGATTGACTGACTCGGTGACAACCTGAGGTGGCCAATGTCGCTGCCACTTTTCATATTGTTAACATATTTTCATATTTCCAGTTGCACGGAAATAAGTACGCGCCCATGAAAAATACCTCAGGTTGTCTGTCATACATTTGTAAAGCCAAACTTTTATAGTATTTTTTATCTACCTTTTTTTGTTGCTGTAATGACTGTGATAAAAATCTGAATTAAAAATAAATATTTTTCTTAAGGCAGCACAAATAACATGCTAACTAACATATTGAAATAGTGTTAAATTTACTACCCAGTAGAAAATGAAAATATCATTTTACTAAGCAAATATATTCTTTTGTTCAAAAGCTTGGCGGTACTTATCAATGATGACTTTTGTCCGATATAAAATAATATCATAAACTGACTCAGATGCATAATGTGCATTTTTGGCGCCCGGAGCTAACAGTTGCAGTGCTGCCCATATCTACCAAAACAGTATTTTGTTTCTATATCAATAAAGTTTTGTCGAGCAAAAAAACAATAAACCTCACAAAATGAGATAACTTTCACTTTAAATTTACGAAAATCTCCACCCAAACATTAAAATTTACTACATCGAACTATTTCCATTTAGCTAAAATCAAAGATACTCACTTTTGACCTTCAAAAGCCCAGGAAAATGAGATATTTTCACGACCATTTTGTCACACTCGAAGCCTTGCGCCCGTGGCGACTGCCCTTTCGGCGCCTACCCTAGGTACGCTACTGTACTGACTGTAAACAGTTAAAGCCTAATAAAGTTATTCTTCAACGGCGCTGGCACTGTAAGACTAAATCCAACATATGATTATTGTATTTTTCTCTAGCTCATTAGTAAGGAGTCATTCCAGAAATGGTGTCATTATAAATCAATAGCAAAAACTTTCACCAATTGCAGCCACTTTTTGTGTACTGAAGTGATACTTCTAGATGATGTTTTTTCACAAAATCTATTGTTTGGATCTACTGTGCCAGCTTTTAAAGAAGCAGCTGGAATTACCTACATTAAGTTTTTTTTTAAATGAGACTGTTCACGGTATCATAGTAACTACTGTGCTAATTTCACAATGTAGCAATTTTGCAATTTGTTATTGTTTACAATTTAAATGTGAAATAATATTAGTTGTAATACTAAGCTATTTAGCAGCATGTTTTTAAGAGCTGTAATGTGCTCAATTTAAGTGCTTTGTATCATAGACATTTATGCAAATTTTAATTGCCTAATGTTTGCGGTGTTTTTAATATAAAATTGAAATAACAAACAAGAAAATCCAAACGAGGTTTTGCCAATAATGGAATATTCGTGGGGGGAGGTGAAATATCAGAATGTCAAAAATAATGAATGGGTGCTCATATACTACTTGGTGACTGCAAACTTAATGAAAACCTCTGAAACAAGATCAAATTTAGAATACTCGTACTTTTGTAACACGAAAAGATACGGCTTGTATGACTTAGAACTTTCGACTCCTATCTCGTTAAAAGTTACTATTGACTCTTTCAATTTTTGATAAAAAAAAAAATCGAAAATAATCAAAAGCAAATGATAATCTCCGAAAAGGTCGAAATATATTGGTGAATATTAAAAAAGTCGTAACTTATCAAAGAATGTAATGTTCGGAGGCTCTTGAAAAAATGAAAGAAAGACAAAGCTGTTGAAATACATCGACAAAAGTCAAAATATTAAATCACTAAATTAAAAATCATGTCTATATCTAGGCTTTTCGTCATAGGAAACTCATCTGTATACTTGAGGAGTCGGCGAACAAAACGGCACATGTCCATGGTCAGTAGTTTTGATTTTTTTTTTTATTGAATTGTGTCCATTATACAAAACCTCAATTTATTTCATTTCAGGGACTTCAAAAATGCAATAAGTGTCATATATTTTTGATTGCCAACTGAAAGGCACATGTCCTGCGAATATTTAAATTTTTTAACCATGGCATTTCAAAAAGCACATATTTCATTTAAAAAAGTTTTTACTCAAAAAGAGAATTTCAAAGCAGCTCATGGTACAAATATAGGAGTGTACACTCTTTTAGTACTTTCTGAATTAAACTCTTCTTAGTTAAACTAATGCTTAGGAAAGGTCGTAGCACGGAATCTGATTCATTTAAGAGTTTAAAAAAAAAGCGCATTTCCAATAAAGGGTTCTACAAAAAGGCGCATGTCCAGTTGGTCCCTGCAAAAGGGTGTATGTCTAATTTTACCTGTCTTCTCTAAAAGTATTAAACATTCTTAAGATATTTTTGTTTGGGTCTAAATGAGTTCAAATAATAGCGCGAACTGACAATATCATAGAAATTTAATGTGATCAGTTTAGAGGCAGTTTAGAAATATTTTTTTTTTTTTTCTGAAGACTTTTAGCAACTAGACCCGTTCCGTTTGCCCAGTTCTCATTTAAACTCATAATTCATACTTTCCCTCAAAGTGATTTTTTTGACCTCAGTTATTAAAATAACGCTTATTTGCGGTTTCTGCGAAAAAAAAAAACTTTAAAAGGTTTGCTGATGAGACCTCCTAAACGTTGGGCCCCGAAACTATAGCCCAACTCACACACATTACTTGGTTAGAGACTCTAATTAAATTTTAAGCAAAAAATTACACAATTCAAATGATATAAAACTGCCCTAGAAACAAAACTATTTAATTAATTTATATTTTATTAAGACAAAACCTTCACAACAACAAAAAAATTAACGCGCTATACTAAAATTGCGTAGCACAAAATACCATATATGTAAGTAGTTTCGTAAAAAAAAACAAAACTAAGAAATAAGTAAACTACTGAAAAGCACATGTCTAGAATTAAAAGAAATTTGATAAAAACAATATAAAGTAATAACAGAAATGAGGCAACTCAATGATGATTAGTGGTGGGCGTTCTACTTTTGCTGCTGCTGCTTCTGCTGCTATTTTCAAGTTAACAATTTTCAAGTTGATGTGGATTTCAAGTTGATGCTGATATTGTCGACTTTATTGCTGCTACTTCTGCTACTGATGATGATGATGATGATGCTAATGATGACGTGCCCCACTCACTCACTCACTTACTTTACTTTATTATTGTTGTTGTTTTTATGTTCAATTGTTTTTCAAAAAGATTTCATAGTTTATGTTCGTTTAAAGTGAAGAAGGGCGGCGAAGCCGAAGAGTATGGCAGCAAAGCTGTTGCCTACAATATGCACATTGCGTGCAATTTATTAAGTGGCACAAACTAATCTTTGTTGTTGGGATTGCGAATTTTTACGTAGGAGCAATATTGCATACAATTAGGGCTTTCATGTGATGTCAGAATTTAACATTTGCAATTTGTTTTATTTTTTAAAGTTTACTTAACTCAATGCACTTTTTAATTCATAAGCGCGTTTTTTTTTTTTTTTTTTGATAAAAAATTCAATAGGTGGTTGGTTGTTGGTGATAAACACAGTAAACTGAATGAAAATTTGATGGAATTAGAAAAATTAGCTTCTGCAGCTTGGGCAACCAGCAGAAAATTTTTTACAGATCCATGCAAGAAATTTTATTTCAGCTTGGAAAAAAAAGCCTTCGGTTAGAACATAAAATGATCAGTCAAATATATAACTGAGAATCATATAACGACAATGCAATAAATTTAAAAGCACTTCATGCACATATGCCTTTAATAAAATTATAAAGGCGTATTTTTAATATAAAATAAATAGCAAGTAAATCAAACAGTTTTCTATACAAAAAAATATATAAATAACCCAAGCACTTTTCAAAATTTGTTATCAGTTTGTTGTATGTACCTTTAGCTGTCTAATACACCCTTAAGAGTTTCGCCTTTTTTATAGGAATTTCTTTTTCCTACACTCAAATAACTTTTCTTGTTTTCAGCCATAAAGACACAAATAAGAACATAAAAAAAAACAAAATCAAAAAAAAGTCTCAGAAGCAACAGCAAATATATAGGTATTTTATAACTGAAGAGATACTTCGTCGTCTCTATTGCTTTCTTGGCTGTGCTTTTTGCAGTGCAATATACGCAGCACACACACATATACGTATACGTATACATGCATGTATGTGAGTGTGTATTTGTGACAGTAAAGATGACGATGATGATAAGGATAACATTTATGTTATTCTTGTTTTTTTTTAGATGATATATTGGCTGCGATTATCCATAAGGAGCATAAATTTATAACGTGCTCGTACCTTATGTTGTCATTTCTTTATTGCTTTTAATAATAAGAAGCGTTTAAATGACATTTTTATTATTTATTTAATTTATGTTCATAATTCCTAATATGATGTTCACTTGATTCGTGTTTGCTTTTACATAAATTTCGTGTGTTTATGGCATATAATTTTGGGAACTTTTTTTTTTTGCTATCACAAATGGGAGGGTCAATAGTAAAAGAAACTTCGATTTTGTAATTTTATATAAGGTAGACTGGAATCTTCAATTTTTTAAAATCCTTTCTTAACAATAAGCTCATTTTTCTATATAATGCCATGCCACAAATAGAAAGTTAAAGCGCTGAATATGTTTCAAAATTATTTATATTTCCGAGCATAAACACTTGGGACCTTTAATTGGATTCAAATTCAATATTATATATGTATATTATAAAGCTCTAAAATTATTTAAAAATATAACTTCGGGTGACTTTTTTGCAATTTGTTTTTTCCGTGTAATTTTTTTGACACCTTACACGTGATTCATATCATGTGGCATCGCCTGAAATGCTCAATGACGTTTGCCATTTCACCATGAATAGATAAACAAACGGTCAGCGCTTGCAAATCACTAAATTTTATTATCAAAATTTATGCTCTGTGAGAAATGTGTTTCGAAAATTAAAAATTTTCTTCAACGAAGCTGCCGAATTCGGTCTGAAGAGCAGCCAATGTTAGTTCAAGAGCTGCCAATGCAGCCTGAAAAATGCACTGTTTGTGCAACGCTACATTCAATGAAGCAAGGTACAGTGCGATGATTACAGACGTTTTTTGCCCAAAACAGAAGACTTAAACTTGGTTGGCATGCCACACGGTACGGGAAACCATGGACCTATTGAGAAGCGAGTTTGGTGAGCAATAAGTCTCACGTTTTGGAGAAGTCCAATAGCCGCCAAGATCAAACGATTTGATTTGACTTCACTAGACTTTTTTTTTGCGGGGCTACGTGAAGTCTCTCGTGTACAGGGGCAAGCCAGCCACAATTACAGACCTGGAAGACAACAGCTGCCATTGGTGAGATACCGGCCGAAATGCTGAGAAAAGTGTGTCAAATTTGGAGCTTACGGATGAGCCACCTCAGGCGTAGCCGCAGGTAACATTTGCATAAAATAATCTTTAAAAAGTAAATGAAAGGAATCGGTGTATCGCTCCAAACAAATATTTTAATCACTTTTGCAAATTTTTTTTTATTTTTTTCAATTTTCAAAAACGAAAAGCTTAAAAAATCACGATTTATAAATAAAATGATAGCTAGGTCCGTCGATGTGCGCGCATCATGCAAAAACTACGGTATAAGTTTTGATCCAGTTTTATTAGTTTATTTCTTAGTGGCTTGGTCTTCATCTGCAATGTAAATTTATATAACAAGTGGGTGTGGTACTATTTAATGAAGCAAAAAATAACATGTTCATATCAAAAAAGTTTCCGAAGAAAATGAAATATAACTCAGATATGAATGCCGTCATTACAAAAGTGTCGGTCCTTTGTTGGTGATGGATTTATATAAGTAGAAATGGCCTGGCTAGTAACCACCATTACGTTTTTTATATACCATTTCTCCTCATCGTCATCAATGTCGAATAACGGAATTGATTGGGTCTACTCAGATACATCTGTGCGTGATACACGAAAATGTTTTAAACACAGTTTTTCACTACAAATACAATGGAAATTCACAGTTTACTGTTCCATTATGTTTGCTTCAGCATATTTCAGGAAGTCATGGACGGGAACCGCTCAGAAATAACTAAAAAAAGAGATAAGCATATGTATATAAAAACCGTTTTGGTCTGGTCAGACCCATGCGCTCATCGGAGAGTTAATGGCACCAAAATTGAAAGAAAGTTCAGGCTGAACTTTTTTTATAGATTAAATAGTCAGGGACTACAGATTAATGGGACTTGGAAGGAACTAACCCGATATTGAGAGCTATGGATTGACAGCCGAGAGTATGTAAAATATTGAATCGTCATCTAGATTTAAGTGCATTTCTCAATATGAGCAATTATGCAATTTGCAACACTCGCACCAAAACTATTATTCCACAAATATGACCATCACTGGGTTCAGAAAAGTTTTTCTTAAGTTTCTTAAAATTCTCAATAAATAATTTTTGTAATACTGTGTTCAAATCTCAGCTCGTAAAAATGAACAAAATGGTATGATAAGGCTGTTTTAAAAATGTGTAAGAATATATCAATCCGTTGTAGTTGTCAAAACATTGGATACCAATTACCAGATTGTTTACATTTACTACATTAGCATTTGTGTTCAGTTCATAGCTGAAGCGATAGTAATAAATGACCTTGTAACATGAGGAATTTGATAAATTTGTAATGTGAAATATGAGCATTACAGCATTTTTTCTACTTTCTCTGCATACAATTCCAGTAGTAACGATAAAAACGAATATGTGGCTGTAATTTATGTAACTGAAACGAAGTTGTTTTTAGAGCTGACTATCTTGAGATAGTCCGACATTTGAATGCATGTTTTTTTTTCCTAAGTCTTTTGTTAATTTCTATACAAAAAGAATTCTTTCAAAATTTTAATGTTATTTATATTTTAATATTTGATATTATAACATTAAAATAAACTTTATTTTATTTATGAATAATTTAATTTTTTGACCTAACTGAAGGCGTATTGAAATATTGGTTGATGTTGTAAGAACGCGATTTTTTTGAGGCTCTAAAATCTTTTTATCTAGAAAATGAGCACTACGAACTTAACGATTTTAAACAACGTTGGGAATGAAAAAAAACCGCACCTCATTGCAACGTGCAAATCGCACAACGTAAACTTTACTTCTCACATTCTTTGTTTCTCTCTTTGATTTAAACACCAACCCTTACTATAGTAAGCAGAAATAAAAGAGAGGAACATAATGTTAACGTTCTGCTGTACGTACAAAAAACTTTATTGGCTTTGTTGTGGTTTTGCCTCGCGATTGCTACCCAAACACGTACCAAATGTAATGTTTGCTTTTTTCATTAGAATCGTATAAGTTATGCCATGTTTTGGAAGTCAAAAACGGGTCCTAGGATCTATTTTCGAGGCAAAAACGGTTCTTTCCAGGGCCAAGCGAGTGGATGTCCAAAATTTTTTTGAGCTATCTTTCGTTTGAAAAAAAAATGTTTCCCTCGTACGAATTTACAGAAAAAAATGTTCACTGCATCTGGTTCGGGTTTATAGATAGTAACCGCAAGTCAAAACCACAACAAAGCGAATAGAGTTTTTTGTACGTAGAGCAGAACGTTAGAATTCTGTTGTGCTCTCTTATGTTGCATGCTGTACTTTGTTTTAGTGTTTCAATCAATGAGTGATATACGGAAAGCAAGGCGAAAAAGTTAACGCACACGATAGAGTTTTTTTTTTCATTCTCTAAAAGCAACACATTTTTAAAATTTACTATACGCATATGAAAATAAAACAGATATATCGCTAATCCAAAGCTCAAAAGATGGCTGCTTTGTGGCATAGATATTTGACATCAGTTGCAAGATTTTGCATGAATTTAACTATGAACTCTTTATTATAATGAAAAATATTTCGTAAAGATTACGGATACTTAATGCCATAAACAGCAATAAGTTAAAAGATTTTTTAATGTTAAAATATTTCTATGCGTGTTTTACGCGTAAGATACAGAATCTTGACATGATGAGAAAAATCTGAATATGGCTCGTATTTAATATACGCAATTCTTTTGAACCTACTAAGTCAGACATCTGTATTTAAAATTTTTGTGTGCCTTTAATGCCAAAAATTAATAATTAAACAGAAAACACAACTTCATGTAACTCCATTATTAATAATCATATCAAAATGTACATCACAAGTGATAAAATTTATAAGAAACACCAAACAAGCAATAATAAAATAAGTAAGATTTACAACGTCTAAGTTACTTCAAATGAATGCAGTGTTGCCAGATTGTACTTAACAGTACAATTAAAAAAACTAGGTTGAAACTTCCAAGTAAAAGTTTGGACCAAATTGAGTCTTAAGCCATCAAAAATAAAAGCACAAAAAATTCTTGGTACTAATTGTAAGTAAAAATAATAAGATTATACAAACTGAGCTTATTTCAATTGAAATGAAAGTTCTTCTGCTCTGTAAAACTATCAGAGGATGGAGGATAGAGGCAACAGAACGGACGACTATAGGACTATTACCAAAGATGGCTGACAAGAGAAAATAGAGGAGGCTTAGCAAGAGGATTTACTGGCGGTTCAGCAAAAAATGGAGAAAATTGAATATTATCTTTTTATTAATGCGTTTCTTCTTAAAGGTAACACAACTACGCATTTAAAAACTGAATTTGACGTGGTCGTCAACATACAACAAATTATAACTAAATTCACCTGCGCTCGTAACAGCTGGATTGATGGTGAATACCCACGAGGATCAAAAAGGCAACCACCACCGATAAAATCAAAAAAGGTCACAATCCGATACAATGGGTATATCAGAAGCTGTAGACATATATGTAAAATAAAAGGGTTTGTCATATATTGGCTAAAGGTTGGACATATATAAGGTAATCTTATATTGAGCACACTCTAAAGGTCTGCATGAGTCCACTCAAAACGACCATCTAACCACTCGCCAAGTTGCGAATGAATCGAGTTATTGTGCATAAAAACCACAAATCAAAATGAAAACAAATCGAAACAAAAAAAAAAATAGGTGAGTGCTGCACTTGCAAAGCAATTTTTTGCTACGATATGTAAATGCTAATGGATTTTGAATTCATCAGTACATTCCTGGGATTAAAGAAAATTGTGGAGCTTGTGGATTGCCAAAAGTAGTGCTTCAGCGAAAACCGATAAATATCGTAATCAGGACCGAGAGCTAGACGATATCAAAAAAATTATTTCTCGTACGACCGAGGACTGGCTGATGACTCGTTCTAATAAGCTTGGCAACATTACGAGGACGATACGATAATTTTTGAATTATTGTATAGTTCTCATATCGATGATGCACTAGCCAAAAGGACTACCTACTTCGAAGAAGGCAGGGCTAACATAAACAACTGCAATGCATCAATTAAGAATTTACAGTTATAGTACTGGCGTGCGTAGAAGTACTCCACCTTCATGCAAAACATTTTCAGGCTATCTTATTGATTATTGTTAAAATTCCATCAACAATAGCAATTTTCAAAATAAGCATGAAAGTTTTCAGTGAAACAAATTTAAAAAGAACATTATGAATGTCAATTTAACCAGTAAAAACGTAGATTTTTCTGTAGGCAACAGAAAGGAAAAATGATAGTTCTTTCTTAATCTGACACAAATTTACTAAATAAGTTTTTTTAAATAAAATTTATGTTAAAGAGATATGGTTAAAAAAATAAACTTGAGCACGATCTGAGATTTTTTGAGTGCATTGCAAAGTTGCCAAGTGACCGCTTTTGACGGGGCCAGGCCGTTAATTGTCTAATATTTCTGACAAAAACTTTAATTATTTTTAATAATCAACTTTTTCTGCGATAATATTTTAATATTAAGAAATTTTTGCATTAATTCGTTAATTTAAAATTGGCAACTCTGCTGTATGGTGAGAGCAATTGAAAGTTAATCATTGAAAATGGGCAGCAATGCGAAAAGGAATACAAACAAATGGCACCTGGGAAAAAGGACATCGAATTTTCCTTATGCATGTTTCATGAAATATTCGGAACTGTGTCCTACATCTCACGAGCACGAACAATAGAACTTTTAAGTTTTAATCAAACCAGTATTTTTATTTACTATTATTTTCAGATCTGAAATAATACCCTTTAAGTAAACAAATAACACAGATTAATCACATAAAAAATAAAAATTATATATCGTAAATCATTTATTATAAAAAGTAGTAGTTTAAAACTATTTCAAAGATCATAAATTTCTTCAAAAAATATTTAACTGGCAACTCGACATAATTACATACTTATTACATTCAAAGTAGAGCTCTTCTAACCGCTTACGTAAATCTCAGAATGTTTTCAAAACATAAAATCATAAAAAGACGAAGAAAGATACCACATTTTATACGACACTGGCTAAGCTCTTAAAAAATGACATCAACAGTTAGTCTTCTACAATTTACCACTAGATGGCTTCACACTTATCGTCGTCATTGTAAGTTGCATTAGTCTCCCACTTTTCTTTTGACGAGGGTATTCGTGTGTTAATTCACATATGATGTTTTCATGTATATATTTGTGTGTGTTGGTTACTTGTGTGCATGTGTGTGTGTCAGCATATTACTGTAAATATAATTTACTTCAAAATGTGGTTACGTCATTATATTACATTTCATTTCTTTTTTTTTTTTTGTATAGCCTTCTTTTTTTCGCTTATGAGCGCGTAGTAAATTTATTGGTATTACACGCAAATCGCGCATCAAGTAGGAAGCAGACATTCAGCCGGGCCCACGAACCCAACGCATCTAAGCTGAAGTAAAGGTAAAGCAGATCTATCAAACTGTCTGTTTAGATGTATATACTTACTTACATATGTATGTAGGTATGTTTTTCTGTCTGACAGACTGTTTGTTTGTCTGTCAGAAAAATTGCGCACTCTTAAGGGTAAGGAAGCAATCTTAATATCATCTTCCTTTATTTTGTATTTTTTTTTCGTGTTTCTTTTTATTCATTTTTCGAAAATGAATTATTTCCGTGCTTTTCCACATACAACTATACGTTTTCCCATGATTTTTTTGTCATTTCATTTTTATTTAATTTTTTATAGCTGCTCTGTTTGGAAAACAAGAAAATCGGCTTATTTGTAGATATAAAGTCATAGGTACAGTGATTAACAAAATTATGCTGGTAAAAATTTTTAAATTGAAATTTTTTTGAAAAGTATTAATTAAGTGTTTTTTCTTTTGAAAGAATATAATTTACACTTCAAAATTGATAAATCTAACGTTACTCGTAGTGTAATGTGTCATAAGATACCGATTTCGATTATCTGCATGGAGCGTATTTTTTTTATATTTTCATTAAGTTCGTCACTTTGAATGAAAAATCAACACAGATGCATTTTGAATTCAAGATAAAGAAAATTTAAAGTTTTCGTCACCTTGGCTGCCCTCGTTGTAGAGGAGGCAGTTACCAAGACCAGCTTAAAATGCTGCAATGTCTTCTAAATAGCGTGGTATGGTAACTAAAAGGATACTTTACTTTGTCGATATTTTAGTTTTATAATATCTTGCTAGATCAAGATATAAAACAATATTAAAGAGAGACGTAAAAATGTTTTCACTATGTACTTTAAAAGCTCATAATGTACTGATTATTAAGAAATTTATCGTATGTGCCACTACAGTTTAAAGACACACACGAAACATGGCGTCGTATGTCTATACTGAGTCCTTATACTTTACATACTAAAATATTTATAAAGACATGAGACGGCATTCTCGTATGTGTTGTTATACTGTAGACATAAAAGTCATTTGAAATACATGGCCCCATTGTTCTGTGTGGGACATGGGTTCGAGACCGGAGTACAAAATGAAGTAAGAAACTTTTAATATTTTTCGTAAGATGTCTTTTAAGGACTTCAGAAAGATATTTTACTGACTTTCTTCATATATTACAAAGATGTGAACATGTCTTTATTCTTTATGCTTCAAAGCTTTATTGAATTAAAAAATTTCTGATAATTTTGACCCAGTAGGCAAGGGCAGGAGCTTCTAGCAGGCCTTCCTTGGTAAGATTAAGGCCTTGCCACCTCCTTTCAAACTTACTTTCTTTTTTATATGAAACGTCGCGATAAAACAGGCCTTCTTTAACAGGCCTGTTAGAAATACTCTTTAAGCAGGTCTTCTTACATAGCTTGCGTCAAGAGCCCTTCTAAGAGCGCTTACCGTAGAAGGGGTCACAGAAGTACTTTGAAAAAATTAAATCTTAATACGTCGTGAGACTCTTAGTTAAATGTTTTTTTTATCTGCGTCAACCTTCCTTGCGTTGATATTTTTAATGTTTATTTTTTGTAACGATTTCCTAATTTATATTTTTACATTGAATCCACAACACTCTACCACTTTATCATAACATGAAACAGAAGACCAACCTAGCAACATGCACACCGTTCCTTACTTCTAACCATTTATCTACTTTTGATGTCGTATAAGTACAATCCAATGACAAAAAAGTAATGTCGAATCATAAAACATTGCAATACATGAAATAAAAAAATACATGAAGTCCTTCTTTTTTGCCTTCTATTATGAGGCCTTATAGCACTGCTGCTGTGTCAAGGCCTTATAGCACTGCTGCTGTGGGAAGGCCTTATATAGTAGCAGTACTGCTGTGTGAAGGCTTAATAGCACGCCTGCCGTGGTAAGGCATAATATCATTTCATGAGTATACACTCAATGGAGTGTAACTATTCTGCTAATTAAAATTTCACTACTTATAAAATTTACTTATTGTTAATATTGACAGATTGGAAATAAAAACAAAAATCATAGTAAAAAAAAAAAGTTTTTTTTGTTATTTGCGTGAAAATTTAGTTTTGAGAAGGCCTCTTACAATCGGAGCAGTGCTAGCAGGCCTTCTCCGTGGGAGGCCTTGCTCAATTGCCTGTGGGGACTTGTCATTTCCGTCACTGTACAAATGCTTACGTCTGTGTGTTTGTCTGTACATATGTGTATCTGTGTGCTGTGGGAGCTTACCCAGCCGCCATTTGAGAGATTCTTGAACCTTACAACTTCTAGGCAATGAAGTATATCTCTACAAATAGAGTTATTTTTCACTTTAAGTTTCATATATTTCAATGTACGTAGTAAGATGTGCTTCGGAAACGGAATGGAAATTCGAGGTTCTTTTCAGGATCATACAAAAAGAGCATACGCGTCATTTTATCGGAATTGTGACAGCTCAAGTTCAAAGCTAAAAAAAAAAAAAAACAATAACAAAGTGCGACCATTAGATTTAGAAGAGCTATTGACATTCAACTTCGAATTTCAATTCCACTTCCGAACAAAATCGGAATCAGAGCTGGCCTGTATACGTAAATATATGTGTGGTCCTCTAATTTCATGTCATGTCAAGTGCATTTTCATGCAAGTCCTAAAACTTCTATATAATATTCGGACAAGTTATGTAGGAAAAAATGAAAAAAAAAATTTTCCCAATGAAGTTAGAAATACATTTAAATCACCTTCAACAAAAATCATTTCAAGCTCTTTCTTCGACAGTTTCTCCCGGGAAAAAACTGTCACATGGCATTTAAATAACAGTTCGCATGCTAACAAAGCTACATCACGGCGATTAGAGTTTGACACTTTCGTGCTCAAGAATGTTTACTGGGTTGCTTCGACTTTGTTTGGTTTTGATAAATTGTTGCACATCAAATATGAAGTTGCACAAACTTCAGTTTGTGGCTTGTGGTATTATTAAATTCAAAATGGTAAAAAGCAACAGCCACGGAAGAAGCAACAGCAGCAAGCTGACATTTTAATGAGGTTTATGTGATATGAATCTGTGCAGGAGACAGATCTTTACATTTTTTTAGTTTCTTTTTTTTACATTATTTTTGAATGTGTTCGTGAAATTGAATTTTTTTGCAACATATAGACGATTGTCGTATGTAGTCACATGTGTAGGTGTAGCTTTTAAATGCTTTTTAATTAAGTTTATTTTTAATTTGAATTTCAAGTTGCTGATGTACGATGGATAGCACACTGTCATAATTTTAATTGAATTTACTTATCTTATTAAAAATATAATTAATTTAAAAGGAAAATGTTTATTTACTTTGCAAATAAGATGTGGTGCCAGTTACAAATCACATCGAAAAAAAGCGCCTCAAAATATGCAATAACTAAGGACTTGATTTGACATTTGCTTTAGCTAAAAAATTTTAGACACTTCAATTGGATACTATTAGGTGAAATTATCAAAATAAACATGTTGTTTTTGCTTCATTGGAACATAATTGAATTAATTCAATGTCAGCGTTTGTTACGTGAGCCAAAATCGTTAGTCTTCTATTTGTACAATGGATAGCTTCAATAATTTATTATTAAAAAAAAATGTATCTTTATAATAAATAAAACTTCTATTAAGTTCTAATTTGTAGCAATCATATGCAAACATTTACTAATAGCCAAAAAGGATCCGAAGCAAATGCGCTCTTAAATCGTTAGTAAGAACATAAAACAGTGTGCGTTTCACTCACACATGTTCGCAGCATGTGATGTCGACATGAGTGATAATTTTGTTTTGCTGTTTTTTTTCTTTAATATTTTCTTCACAAGTGCCAAAATATTCTATATCAAAATAAAGTTCAGATAAGCTATATGCATTAATTTCAAGAAAACTTTTTAATATTAAGAGAAATATCAGAAATTTTTTTGAGAACTACTCGAATGTTATATGATATGCACAAAGTTTAAAGAAATATGATTAAAAATGCAAGTTAAGTTTTTTAAAAAAAATGGTGCTCTTAAGAAATGCCCCAATTCAATGTAAATGCCACAATTTTGCGCATATTTTTTTACATAAAAGCCAATTTGCTTTATCGTTAAGCCAGCAACCATTAACAACCTCAAATCATTGAGGTTAACTTACAGAGCAGCAGCAGCATAAAAAAAAGGATATGCGGTTAAGTATGTATTTACAGACTCGAAAGTAGCGAAAAAAGGTTATGGTTAACGTACAAAAAGCACATTTTCCGGTTAAAATTCTCCCTAGAATTACAATTTTAATTATTAACATATAAAAGTAACTCATTAACATAATGGTGTGCACATTTCTCCTTTTTATAAATTTTTTTTTTTTTTTGGTTTTCGGTGGTAGTTGCAACATTGTATTACAACAAAGTACCATATTTCCTTTACCAAAAGTTGCTGTTCTTGTTGTACTCATTATGAGCTGTGAGTAAATGTGCCCTTTTTATTTGATTTTACAGAACTAAAATACTGTGTTTAATGCGGTAAAGTTGGTCGAAAATAACGAAAAATAAAAATCAAAAATATGTGTAAAAAATATTTAAGTTTTTTGATTTATTATTTAGTTAAACTTAAAAAAAAATTTAGCTGCAGTTACCAGGTTGCAAACGAAGTTTGGAATGCTATTTATGCAGCATTTATTGTATTGCAAGAGTTATCAGTCTATTAGACGCAGAGTGACTTTTATTATTTCAAAAATCATAGCTACTGAACGACTTCAGATATCTCAATCATTTTTTTGCTATCAACATAAAATTTTCATATCTTTTGTGAAAACAAATTTTGTTTGGGAAATTTTTAGGGAACGACGCAATGATTTCTTGAAGCATGGACTTCTGCAAGGAGAGCAAATGATATTCATACATATTTTATATATTGTAGCGATGTTTTCCAGGATGAAGTATGCGTTGGTCAATTCCCAGGGTCTTTTTTTGAGATATTGTTACAACAAATATTCGCTTCATTTAGTTCGTTGTTCATTTTGTTCGTTTTGTCATTAGCACTATTTTTTAAATTTAATTCTTGCACACTTTACTATTCAATATCTTATATCCTTAATGGTTATTTTGGCGATGAACGCAATTATGGTTACACATAATTATTGGTGCGGTTGTTAAAGTTTCGAAGTGCGAAACAACGTACAACACGTTTTTTAGCCAAAAAGGACCTTCAGGAGGTACAAAAGTGCTCCATTGATTTTTCTCGGAACGAAAAAAAAAATGGTGCAGGTATCGTTTTAAAGTTCTTTCTAACTTTTGAGTCGGTGTCGGGATGAATATAAATTTTGAACTAGTCTAACGTATTTAGGGGAGGGTGGGGCTGGATTTAACACTTGTTAGAAAATTAGCTCCAGTTTTTAAGCCTTTATTACTTTTATGAATTTGGCTTTCCATAGCAGACAATAGCTATATAATTTAGTTAGTGTGTGAAAAATATATTATGTCAATCACAATATGTGTTATTTTTTTTTCAAAACGTTGATAAAGAACAAATGCCAACAGACTTGGGGCAAGTTTTAACATGACGAACACTTCTCAATACCTATGCAAATTGTAAATAAAATTTTTAACAAGAACGCAATTAAATTTTTTTTTTGTATTTTTTCATTTATTTGAGAACATATCTAAACATTTTGCATACGAAAATGGAATGGCGCAAGTTTTAACTGTATGGGGGTAAGTTTGAACAGCTTGGCTACAGTTTGCCCTATCATCGTTTCGTCAACAAAGTTTCAAAAAATATTGTACAGAAACACCAAAACTTTACACAAAATTCATACTTTAAGTGCACATGAAATTTGTGATTTGGCACATTTTTCTGACACTCACTTCATACCGCCAGAGGAAAAATTTAATAAGCTCAGCCAATGCCCAGTGAAGAGAGCCAAAAAAATAATTTCTGAGCTATTTGGTATTTTCAAAATTTGAGTGTTAAATCTTACCGCTGTTAAAACCGACCCCGCGTTCCTCTACATATGTATGTCGCAAGATTCGATATAAAGCGGTACAAATATTGGAGAAAAGTGCTAGTAAAGGTCTCTCAGCCATTTAAGGCCTCTCAACTCCCAATAATGACCGCCGCTGAAACTATCTGTGTGAAAACCTATTAAAAGTTGTTCTGCCACCGATATTACGATATGATTTTCACGTGTCCTGAACCGACTGTCCTACATCAGAGCCCCTTTTCAAAAAGTGAAGTCGCACTTATCTTATGTTTCGCTTAAATCAGTTACGAATCATAAGCTCGTTGCATCTTTCTTCCGCAATGTTGCCATCCGGCTGTATTTTATTTTATTCCAAGTGATTTAAGTTTATTTTTTAAAAGAATATTAAATAATATACAAAACAATAAAAATTATGAAAAAATAAGGCGATTTGGTGCAATTAATACTCTAATTTTTTTATTTAAATTAAGTAAGGCTTTCTATTTAAGCCGACGATCATGTGGCACCGAAAGCTCTTCGGTTAAAAATCTTGGAAAATAACGAAAATTTTCGTATCGGAGTGTGCAATATTTCGTAAATTGAAAATTTTTTTGTATGGCCAGACCGATTTCGAATATGCAAAGTGATAGCCAATCTTCGTTTCAAACGAATTTACTGTCAATTTATAATTTCTTTAAAAATTTGTACTTAAATTTATCAGAACATTTTTTCGATTGTCAGAATTTTTGTTTTGGTTTTGTCACTTCATTTTACTTTTAGAATTGTATCATGACAAGAGTAATTTTACCATAGCGTAGATAGTGATTTGACAGCACTCAAACAAGAGTTTTTGTTGTTTCATATGGAAAATTGTTTTTTTTTTAAAAATCCCGTTTGAGCGCTGTCAAATTACAACCGTGTGACACCGCACATACAAACAAAGTAAGCTGATCAAAACAGCGAAGTGACATTTGTCAAACTGAAGCAAATGTGAAAATATAATTAGATACAGTGAAAACCTTTCATCCAGAGTACAGAGTTAACACATTGGTTTTTTATTCCCTAGTACCAAGTCAACCAGTTTCAATAAGTTTCATTCCCGAAAGAACTTTGTTGGCATATATGTAACTTTGAGAAAGCCTCACACTTTATTGCACTCATATCAATCGCTTTGAGGGGGTTTGAAGGCAGTGTATTTTGTTGGTGGTCGTTAAAAATCGAAAGGTTTATTTTTTAGTTATTTCATAATTTTTCCAATAGCATCACGATTTTTTATAATTTATGCCATTTCACACAGATTATTCAAACTTAATTTATTGTGGACTTTATACCTATGTTCTATTTATGTAGGTTATCTCTTGCTTAATAAAATTTCTTAAAATTTATTTACTCAAAGTTAGAATATCCTTTTAGGACACAATTTCTAAAAGAGCAAAAACTAATTTTGCTTTTGTATTTTTTTATCTCAGACATTCAACTGAATATTTGATGTGCCCAAATACTAAAAAAAAAAGATTCACAAGACAAGAAGGAAAATTATGATCGGTACAAGTCAGTCAAGATAGACATTTCTTGAAGAGATTTAAATCTTAAATTCTAAGAACAAAGAACATTGTTAATCAAACAAGTGAGAGATAACTCAGAATACTAAATGTCTTATGAATCTGTTCGCATAATTATAGCAGATATATTAGATATAAGACGTGTGACAGTATAGCAATGAATCAATGAATCTCATCAATTTAACTAAAAATTTTGTCTCACCCAAGTATTAAACTTAAAATTTTGGAAGCATACGTTTCCTTCCCGAATTAAATGAATGTAGCATTTTTTTTTTGAAAAACAAACAACACTCTCCATCCTAAAAGCTGTAGGGTATAAAAAAGTGCAACTTCGTAACCTTCTTAATGCTGATACGTACGTCCACCACTTAACAGAACCCAGCTGGATGTTCTGTGTCTTTATGCAAAACACGCTCCTAAAATAACAACAAATTTACCGTAGAGCGAAAAAAGGCAAAAAAAAAACTAGAATTTCTTGAGCATATTTTACGTTTACGGTAAACAAGAAATGAATTTTTTATGCGATTATACATTACGTGAAGTAAAAACGTAACATAGTGTCAGTAAAGAAGAGTGAAAAATGAAAAGGAAATAAAAAATACGTAAATATAAATACAAACGCTAACGTGGTAGTGACACTTGACGTAAGTTAGTTTTTTTTCTGGTCAATAAGAATTCTTGGAAAGTGCCCAGCGTCAGTGGTGGAAAACAGAGTGGCCGAAAAGTGCTTTTCTAAAAGCAGAATTACTAAATTAAAATATGAGAAAGTGTCAATGAAACTGCTTCAGTAGGACAAAATTTTAAATGTGAAGAAGGATTTTCTTAGAAAGATGTTGGCGTTTACGTCTGCAACTTTAATGAAACTTTTTATCTTTTTACTACAAAAAATGGCTGCAAAAAGTAGATATCTCGTTGTAGCAATGGAAGTGTGAGTCTTGTGAAAGTCAGGAAAGTAGCTCTGTTTCTATAACTTCTCAAAAACTTGTACTGTCACGAATTTTTCTATAAAATCGATACTTCGAAATTTCGACTTATTCAAAACTCATATAGGAAAACCAGCGGTTTTTATAATTAGCCGATTTCTATTTGCAATAAAAAAATTTTTACTTATGTTTCATCAGTAAGTTGCTACATAAGGTGCAACATATCCAGTTTAGTTACAACTTCGCAAACATCTATGATTACGAAACGAATGTAATATCTGAATGTTCTTAAAACTTACATGGCTTTTGTCAACTTTTGGATGACGTTTTCAAATTTATAGGGAAACATACCTGAAAAGAGATAAAAGAAAAAAATAGATTAGCTGCCTTGTTCATAATTTAATAAGAATTGAAAATTAATATCTACTACTAATCAATCAAACGAAAAGGGAAGAGCTTAGTCAAAAAAATAGTCAAAGTCACAAGATAAGTGTCCCAATGCAGCAAGTAAATACATTTAGAAAAGTTTACTTGCTTCAAAAACACTGTTCTTATAAGCGAACACATTGCACTAAACGAACTGACTCGAGTCGAGGTAAGCGAAAAGATTAAGGCTTTAGTTTGCTCGAACGAGTTGGAGTCATTGTACAATTGCACAGCTTTAGTACATACTATGATGATTTATTTTAGCTAATGAAATCAAAAGATCATGATCATAGTACCTGGATAGTGGAGTACCTAGAAAATTGTTTGCTCGAGGACAATCTGCCGCCCCAGAAAAAACTTGCGCTTTTTATTTTTTGTATTATACTCTACCTGGTAATCTTATAGGTCTAAAAAGACATAATATTTGTTCTATATAAAGTGACGTTAAATATGATGTATAATACTTGAAGATAGCACTTTTAACGACAAAGATATCTAACAAAAAAACAAAAAGTCCGCAAACAGATTTTGTCCACACACCTGCAAAATTCAGAATTCAAATATTCAGCTATAGCAAAAATAGTTGGTGCATCAGAAAAAACTGTCTTTACGGTTCTTTCTAATTATAAGAAGGGTCTACCTGTTTCACGGAAAAAAGGTTCAGGCAGAAAACCAGAATTTTTTAACCCAAAGTTAGCGACGAAGGTGAAGGGCCTTTTTAAGCAAAATCCCAACACCTCAGTGCGAGATATGGCGGGTAGAGCTGTTACATCAAAATCTACGGTGCAAAAGATCAAGGAGAAAAGTAAGCTAAAGACATACAGAGTTCAAAAAGTATCAGACCATTCTGATGAAAAGCAGTTTATGGCTCAGATGCGAGCCCGAAAATTGAATGAAAGGTACCTGACTAAATTTGATTGCTGTCTTATGGAAGACGAAACTTACGTTAAAGCAGATTTTAAGCAGCTACCTGGGCACGAATATTATACATCACCAAAAAAGGGGCATGTGTCTGGTATATTTAAAGAAAAAAAAATTTCGAAATTTCCGAAGTTTGGTTTGGCAGGCCATATGCACCTGTGGTCTCAGAAGTAGATTTTGTGTCACGCAAGGCACAATCAATTCCAAAGTTTATATAGAGGAGTGCCTCGAAAAACGTCTTCTGCCATTTATTCGTGCACATTAGGGTACCATGATGTTCTGGCCAGATTCAGCAACCTCTCATTACTCTAAAGCTACGATGGAATAGTATGCAAGTAAAAAAATCAATTTTGTACCAAAACTAGCTAATCCGCCCAACTACCCAGAGCTTCGCCCAACTGAAAGATATTGGGCTCTAATGAAATAAGATTTTTGAAGGAGTGGTAAGAATGCAAAAAATTCACAAGACTTCAGACTTAAGTGGAAAAAATCGTACCATACTGTCGATGAAACGACTGGACAAAATTTAATGAATGGCCTTAGGAAAAAAGAAAGGAAATTTTTATAAAAAAAAATTGTTACTTAGTTTTTAGTTATTTATATTCTGAACACTAGCCATTATTAATAGAAAACGAAATAAGAAAAAAAAAATTACTGGGTATTTTTTTATAGCTAAAAAACAAAGCGCAATTTTTTTCTGGGACAGTCCTTAAGTTGTTATAATAAACTTTTACTAAATAAACTGAAAACAACAATACATTGCTCCAATATCTGGCTCAATACTTGAACATGTTAATTACTGCAGTCAAATTGTATAAACGTCTCTTACCACTCACATCTATTCCAATAAATTTTGGCCAAAATAAACGCAACATGAAACAAATCCTGCCGGATGAAACCAAAAATTAGATAACGTAATCGATATATCTTCATCGTACGCGTTAATACAAATTGTCGCATTCGCATTTCTGTCTGGCCGCTAATTCACTTTATCAGTCTGGTCATTTTGTAAAACCGTTATTGAATTTACAACCTGGTCATGATTGGATAAACATTTCATCAAACGTTTGACAAGCAGTACAAAAAATAGATACAACAACAACAACAATGATAGTTAGACAGACGTTCGATTTTACCATTCTGAACTGACAGTTGATACAAAATGTCAAACTTTGTGGTGTGGTGATAACATGAACAAAGGGGACAGGATAATTACCACATATTCACAAGGGTAGCACTTAAACAATGTGATATTTTAAGAGTTTTATAGATATTTAAATAAGAACTTATTTATGCATGAGACGAGAGTGACGTTAAATATAAATATTATGATATTTCACAGTGTGAATAGCTGTCAAGTTCTGAATGATGATTCTGATTCTGCATATATCCTTAGAAAATTATATGGCAAAATTCAGTCACGCTCAGTTCTAAGGAACTACAGCAAAATAAACCGCTGTCTGATCTAAAAATCCGTGCGAGATTGACAAAAATGTTGATATATTAACTCAGGCACTAATCATGACCTTGGATAGTGCGTCATCTATTATGCGAGAATCACGAGTTTTTGAAACTAGTGAAGAGCTGTAGGAAGCTAATAAATCCAAGTTGTCGACGAACTGGAAGTCCTTTAAAAGTCTACTTAGTATATACAAAAAAGTCATAGGGAATTATTGAAAGCTCTTTTGAAGTAGGTTTGAGAAAGTGTCAACAACTCTTATGTAAAGTATAATTTTGGTATTGATTTCCAATTTGTCTTCTTTGCTGGTGACAGCTTTTAGTCAGAATACATTAGATTCCGGGCAGTTACTAACGAATGCGCAAAACCGTCACGTATCATTTCTTCTTGTGCCCCGTGCATATAACTCATTAGATGACTCTTTTGATATATAAACAGTTTTGAACCATTCAAGTCGCCTGGACGTGATGTTATCATTCCAATGAAACTAAAAAAAAATGTTTCCACAGGACCGTCGAGAGGAAATCCGGGTCCGCTGGTAATTAGATTCGGAGGTTCTGATGAGAGTCTTAATCAAAACTTATTTTAATTAAGATCCACATTATCGTAAATTTTATGACCTCTTTAATTTAAATTAGTAAGTAAATAAGCGGGCTTCAGGTCAATTTGTTTAAGATCCACCCTAAATAGCATGTGTGTTCATTCGGTATATATATGCGTTTTTTTTTGTTTTCATTTTCCGCTGGATTTGACTTTTATCATGAACATTACATTTCGTTTTTTCGTTTCGGTTTTATTTTATGGCAATTTGCAGTCAAAACTACTAACCGCCAATCAATGTGCCCGCTGTGTTGGTCAATGTAATATTGCAGTTTGATTATGCTCAAACTATATTGACATTCATGCGCTCCTCGCTTCAAGGTAAACAGCGGATTTCACTAAATTGCAGTTTTGTTTACTCGCATTTGTAAAATATTCAAATGACTCTGTCAAATTGGCAGCATGCGCTTGTAGGTTTGAGAGCGGTACTTCATCACGTCAATCACGTGTTTGTGGTCAATATTTGTTAGGCCATTCACAAATCAGTGGGTATCTTTTTTTTATTTGATTTTGTCAAATTAAGCTCATTATTACAATGCGATGATGTTGGTTTCTCTCGGAAGCATAAGTAGATATCTATGTACTTGCAAATAGAATCAAGGCTTGCACAAAATAAATTCGAAGTTTGAAGGACTCCAAATCTTTGATAATTTCAAATGTTCACCTATCATTATAGTGATCATGATACTGTCAGGGTTTTAAGGGAATATAATTAAAAAGGTCAAACAGAGCAAGGTTGCGCTGAACCAGCAGTTATTGCTTCAAGAACCTCAACAAGTATTAACTAGACCATTTGTCATATCACGACATGGTTCTAAAGCTAATTTTCATCGAGAAAATATTCGGTAGTTTCAAAAATAACTCTTAAAGGTGTCAGAGGTTTAAGTAAACACGAACGTAAATAGAGATTTCTCCTGGGTAGGGATTAGAGGTCAGCCTGTGTGTACTCGAATCGATCATCGATTTATTTGAAAGTGCAGCAGCACTCACCTCTCGTGCTTGGTGTTTTGATTTGTTTTGATTTGTGGTTTTCGTGCACAAGAGCTTAATGGACTCGCAACGTGACAAGTGACTTGATGGCCGTTTCGATTGCACTCATGCAGACTTATAGTGGGGACTAGCTTACATAAACATTTAGTTTAGACTTAACAAATACTTGTTCCAATCATCTAGGCGTGTCAAAAAAAAATTCTTCAAAAGTATACACCTTGAATCCCTTTTAACTAAATTACTAAATAATGAACCAAATCGAAATCCGAACAGGCCTGACTAAGCTAATTCTCCTTAATCTATATGGATACGGTACCTGAGCAAGCATTTACAAGTTTGAAATATTAAAATAGAAATTTAAGAATTAATAGGAAGCCGCTCCTCAGATCACAGATATCTATATAATTCCATGCTTAGCAAACAATTTCAAATCAGTGCCATTTATCATAAGAAATTGTCTTTTAAAGCCCATAAAACATCAAAGTGACAACAACTTGTCGCATTAAGTGCCACGCCACTAAAATGGGCAACAGCAAAACCAACAACAATTTTAAATGAATAACCACTGCAATAGCAACAGCAGCGGTAGCAGCAACAACGCCAATAACAACAGCGTGTGATACGAAAATTGCTTAATCGGCTTACAAAAATAGTTTAGAATAAATTGTGCGCGCACGCTTCATATGATACTTTGCGTTGATGTTGTTGTTATGCTTGCTGTAATTGGATTACAACAATTACAAATGTCGCAGCGCTAAGACAAATGAACGTATGTACAAACAGTCGACAGTGCAGTGTGAAAAATGTGGTCACATTTAGCTCGCAGAATGAAGACGGCCACAAAGATAAGGAACTTTGAGTCAGTGATGGTAAAATGTTCCTACAAGAATGAATTTATTGGAGGATTTGGTAGGTAAATGTAGGAAATTGTGTAGCAACTACATGAATCTATTAACGAAGGGAAATAGTGTTGTTATTTAGTTTTTATTTAAATCAGTCAAGTGGAAGAAAGAAAACTGTCAGCGAACTTTTAAAAAAAAATCGTGGGTCTCAAAGTTCACAATTCCTGCTGGGTCATATATTATCTCACAGTTCAAAATATCACTTCAAATATCGCCATATGCCAACACTGCGTTTAGTAAAAACATGCAAAAGAAAAAAATGTGAAAAGTTTGCAGCCGCATTAGTCAAAGTGAGCAAGCGACTGAACAGGTGGTGCGCTTGCATAGGTAATGAGCAAGAGGTCGGCATATTGTGGCAAACTTAATTTCACACGTGTCTTAAGACGTTGTAACCGGATTTGTATTTGCCTTATGTGAATCAGAAAGTTCAACACTTAGCAAGAAATATGTCTCAAGTAACAGAGTGTTGTCATCTAACAGCGATTGCTGAAATTTTTATATGTATAGCACGAGTATGTATGTGGTTGTGTACTTTATGAGATAATAAAATACCAGGGTTTTGTTAATTCTACTCGGAATATTTTTTAGAGCCAATGCATTTCGGTCAATTTCTGCAGGTGGCCACTGAAATTTATCGTAAAATAGATTTTGCTTAGTTACTCGAAAAGTCTGCCTGAAGTTCGAAAAATATTAAAGACCAATTAGCTTAGTCAAATCTCTATGTAGAGTTGTTTTTTGATCTGCAAATGCTTCCTTTCTTCAATCTATAACTTTGCAATAATATATTTTTCGAATAAGGTCATATTTTCCAAATAAATCGACATGCACTGCTATACATTTTTTGACCATAATTGGAAATGAGCAAAATGCACTGGCGCACAGTGGATGGGTTTGTGTGACATGGTAGCCATTAATAGTAATAATTGCATCAGACCCCTGAAGTGTGGTACATATTTTCTCTTGGGTAAAAACAATAAAAATTTTTTTAATGTGAAAAAAATCCGTACACAGACATGCCTACCTCCCATACGCAGGTGAGAAATGGTTGTGACATTTTTGTTTAAAATGGGTATTAATTAACATTAATTTGCCAATGATGATTTCAGAAGTGTTGCGAATTTTTCGATATCTGTTGTAGTTTTAAAGTTATCAGAGAATAACTGTTTTGAAAGTTTACATCTTCGGTTTTTGAAAAGTATTTGATTTAGCATCTTTTATACCAGGGGCTATGAAAAGGGTAAAAATATCTTTACCTGTTCCTCTCCTTATAAGGGCGCTCTTTTCTGCATTTTAGAACCTCCTCTCATACCAATGATGGTATTTGAGTTTTCCGAAAATCTACAGAATCGAGACTTCAAATGTACTTTTTAGTCTTGAACACCCAATTTTACTGAAATGTATGAAAAAAATTACAAAAAAAAGTATCCTCACTTATGACATCTCAAATACCCTAGCAAAATGAGATATATTTCACATTATATATAGCAAAATCTCTACATATTGCGACTATTTTTATTTACTAAAATAGTTATCTAATTACACTGGTCTGCAACGTTTTTGTCCTTTATATATATCAGACTTAACTAAACTAATCCGAGGCCGCTGAACACGAATATGTAAACCAGAATTTCCCACCAGGTCTAATTTTCAAGATATATGAGATTGCTTGTATCGAAATCTTTGATTCTTATTTCTTATTCTTATTTTATTTATTTTAAGAACATCAAATTTTTTCGGATATATTTAACTATTTAATTGAATAGTTTAACCTTTTGCTTTCAAATTTCAGTTCGGATTATATTGAAATCTTTTTTTTTTCAGAAATATCGTTAATTGAAATTTGTTACAGAGGTTTATATACAAATCTACATAAGTTCCAGTACGGCAAGATAACCGGAAAATTTAAATAAAACTACAATGTACGAAATTTTGGAAAATAAAATAAGATATGAATATAATTCAAAAAAGGTTTCGAAAAGAAAATATTGAACTTTTCAACCATATACTTAAATATATTCAAAAAAACTTGCTGTGTCTAAAATACATTACGAAATTGACCGAAATTGCCAATTTCGACACATAAAGGGTGTTTTTTTTAGAGGTATAGAGCTTCGAATTGAAAGAAAATACAAGAAAATCATTTTAATGTCCATCAATTTGGTTTTATTGGAAGGATAATTTTATGCCATTAATGTTTAAATATGATTTCGGGCATGTGGCCGCCGCGGCTGGCTCGAATAAAGCCAATTCTACAGGTCCAATTTTGAACCACTTTTTCGAGCATATGGGGCCGTATGTCGGCAATAACGCCACGAATGTTGGCTTCCAAGTCCCCTAACGTTTCTGGTTTGTTTGCGTAGACGAGCGACTTCACATATCCCCAAAGAAAATAATCCAATGGTGTCAAATCACACGATCTTGGTGGCCAATTGACAGGTCCATTCCGCGAAATTATGCGCTCATCGAATGTTTCCTTCAATAAATCGATTGTGACGTGCGCTGTGTGGCATGTAGCGCCGTGTTGTTGGAACCACAACTCATCCACATTCATGCCATCCAATTCGGGAACAAAATAGTCGGTTATCATGGCTCTATACCGGTCTCCATTAACGGTAACTGACTCTCCAGCATTATTTCGGAAGAAGTATGGCCCAATGACTCCACCAGCCCATAGAGCACACCAAACAGTCAGTTTTTGTGGATGTAATGGCGTCTCAAGGGTCTCATGTGGATTCTCTTCACTCCAAATGCGGCAATTTTGCTTGTTGACGTAGCCATTCAACCAAAAATGAGCCTCATCACTGAACAAAATTTTGCGATGAAAATCAGCATCGAGATCAATCTCATTTTCGGCCCATACACCAAAATCACGACGCATTGCATGGTCTCGCGGCTTTAATTCTTGCACAAGCTGGATCTTGTAAGGTCGCAAGCCAAGATCTTTGCGCAAAATCTTCCATAAAGTTGATGGACAAAGCTCCAATTGCTGTGCACGGTGGCGAATCGATTCATTCGGGTCCTCTTCAACATTTTGCTCTACAGCGGCAATTGTTTCTTCGGTGCGCACTGTTCGACGTCTCTGCGGATGCGTATTATCACATAGAGTAAACGTAGTGCGAAAACGATCCATGGTTAACCGAATTAATTGCTCTGATGGACGATTATGTCGACCATAAAATGGACGGAGCTTGCGGTAAACTTCACGAACTGAACCATTATTTTCGAAATAAATTTGCATGATTTGCAAGCGTTGTTCTTTTGTCAAGCTGTTCATGATGAAATGGCAAACCAAACTGAACATAAATGACATTAGAGTTGCCCGATTTGACCATAAAATGCCAGTTTTATCTCTATTCGAAAAACAAACCTCTAAAAAAAACACCCTTTACAATGCCAAGTACATATGTACATATCTTGAAAATTAGAACTATTGTGAAAATATTCGTGTTCAGCGATCTTGAATAAGTAAGTAAGGATATAAGTTTGAAAGGCACAAAAAAAAAGTTTTTTGCAGACCAGTTTAATTATAAATCCACACATTGCGATTATTTTAGTTTTTTCATACTCTAAAAAATAAATACAAGATGGTTATTAAAAATTGTCTTAATGTACTGAAAATGGACAGTAAATGTGCTGAAAATAAGCCAAATGTACTAAAAATGCGGGAAGAGTACCGATTGTACTGAAAACTTGTCGAATGTACTGACACCGATTTTTCAGGACGCAAATATACCAAAAAATATTAATATGTATAGAAAATGCCACCACTGCCTCACACTGTAAGCTGTTACATTTGATGCATTTATTGTAAAACATTGCAAAATGTGAAGAAACAAAATTTATTGTTCCTTAAAAAAAAAACTTTATCATAAAAATTTGTGAAGTTCTAACCCAGAAACTTTGGATTGTAATTTACCATTTCACATGATATATAAAAAAGTTTTGGAAATGCGGGTATAGATATTTATTTCTTCATTTTTCATAATTAACTCCAATTTTCGAAATATTTGTGCAGTTCGTATAAAATCGATAGAAAAAAAAAATGAAATTGGTTCTTGTAGAGTAACAACAATATACTTTCCGTCTATATGCTATGTTACATTATTACATTTTGTTCGAACAAGTTATCTATAGAGATTTATCCAAAAGCTAATATTAAAATTACCGAAGAGCTTTTTTGGTGTTCAAAGCGCAAAATACGTTTCTAAATACTAAGGCACATGTGTTTTATACTAAACACCAATCCTCATATTTTGCATTCATTCTTTCATCTTTCGTTCTACATAACCAGTGGCGTAGCGTGAACACTTCTTCGATACCTCTTCTTTTGTAAATAGCTGCAAAAAATACATCTCAATTTACAAAAAAAAAAACCAAATTTCCATTATTAAATTTAATAAAACTTCGAATTTGCTGATCAAAACCAAATTTTATGGACCATTTTGCCGCCTTGAAGCCTTTGCACCCGAAACGATGGCCCCCTTTCCATCCCTCTAGTTACACTATTGCAAATAACATACTCGTTATAACATCAAAAGCATTACTTGATAAAAATCAATTATTCTCTGTAAATTGGTATTCAAGAAATTTTTTTCGTTTCGGAAACATATTTCCAAAAAATCAGGAAAATAGTGATATAAAATTTTTTGAAAATAAGTTTAATTTTAAGAAAATTTTTAAAACAATGTACATAACTTGATGATGGTCTAACATGAAAACATGTTATACGTGGAAGGCAAAGTGGCCTTATTATGATGCTAATAGAAGGGAAAAAGCGATCTCATTAGAAAAACAAACCCTGAAAATCTTTTTCGGTGTCATTACTGCACACTATTTTATAGGCAAGCATGCCTCAAGACTAGGGCTTTTTGATGCAGGGTATCTTTGTAGAATTTGTAAAGATCCTAATGTTGAAGAGTCTGTCTTTCATTATCTTTATGAATGCTCAGCGCTGACAATCTGGCATTATAAAGAATTCGGAATCCACTTCTTTGACTCTGTTGAAAACAGCGGTAATAAGTATCCAAAAACCATTTTGAAGTTTATAACAATTTCGAAATTTTTTGCATACGTTGAAAACAAAATTATAAACAAGGTAGACAATGGGCCCAGCTGCGGCCTAAAAGATGATCAGAATTGTCATCTCCTGTGCTCAAAATTGATCAAATTTTATCAAATTTTATCAATTTTTGTTAACTTTTAAGAACGTTTACCTCATTTTTGCCATAAAATTTGTTGTGTTACTTTAAAAAAGTTCATTTAACTCTGAGTTTTTAATATTGCTTAAATGTTTAATTTAACTTAAGTATTTTCCAGTTTTCTCAAAGAACAAAATAACTATTTAACATGCAACAGTAGCTTTATTGCGTTTATTGTGAATTCATATAGTTCTTACAAGAAAATGTTATAAAAAAGTTGAAACTTCACAAGAATGTCATGAGTAAGACAACAAGTTTCCATGCATAAGAGTTTATGTAGACATTTTGGTTCAAAAAGAAATTTGCATTTATAGCTATTTATGTTGTTAGTATAAAGTTTTCAACACAATAGAGAAAAGTAAGGCTAAAATAATATATACATATAAAATGAAATAAAAATCACAACAGAGTAAAACAATAAATTAAGCAACGTAATACATTCAAATTTTGCTGAGAAATTCAGTTAAATTAAATTTCACTAGTGTTGCCAAATTTTATCGTTATCAAGATTTTGTTTTTCACATTGCGGCATTTAAATATTTGGTTGCACATAAAACAACAATTGGCTTAAAACAAACACACACACACATGCAATGAATGGAAGATGCAACAATTATGATACTCTTGATTGAGGTGTCTGCGGCCAAAATTATCTTTTGTGGGCAATCTGCCGGAAAAAAAAAACAATGCATATATACATATTGAATATGTAGACAATACTGTGAAAAATTAAAGAGATTTTTAGTATTGTTTGATTTTAAAATTAATTAAAAATGGCACAAGAATATATGGAAAAATTTTTAAAAAAAATTATAGTGAAAAAAATTAATAATTTTTATAACAAAAAAAACCGCTCGCATATTAGATATCCCCTCATAACAAATTTTACATACAATTTTTTTCTTTTAGTTCAAAAACTACTTTTCATAGCAGTAAATTGTCTGGAAAACGATGTGATAAAGAATTTCCCAAAAAACATGAAATATCGCTTCAAAAAAAATCGCTGTAAAATGTACCTATGCGACGACTTTGTTAAGGGCATCCTTAAGAAATTCACACATTATGTTGGGAAATTTTTTCACATGAAATAAGCGCTTCTACCGTACCATATATATTAAAAGCCAAAGAAACGATATTGATTGTTAAAAACCTATTTGAAACTCATGCAGTAAAATTTCAACTCAAATTAAAATATCGTAGCAATATCATTCATAGGCCTTTTAAATATTTCAATAAAAAAGAGCTATTTTATGCAACGTGGCTAAAACTGGCATACCAATAAATTCCATTTAATTTTAAAACGAAGCCTTGGCAACAATGTCGCATAATAGCCTCATATGCCACATGCAAATGCATACAAGCGCATAAACAAAATACACAAACGCACGCACACTAATGCACAAAATCAGTCATATGAAACACTTTTATTCAATTGAAAATTATTATTGCAGCTATTAACATTTAATGGATCTTTCATACAATAGCAACTACTTCCGGTGAAAAGGTGTGTCTGTGTGTGTGCGCGTCTGTGTATGTGTTTGTTTGCGAGTGTGACAGTAATATGGCAACTAAATGTCAGTTAATGGCTTTCGATTAGCTTCGTTGCGTTCGTTTCATGTCGTTGCTTTTCGCTCTCGCCATGCTCGCAAACGTTAGAAGAGTTGCCAACATTTTTTAAAGAACCGGGTTATGATACGCTATTTTCTGCATATTTTTGAAAAATATTACAATGGTTATTTTCAAAGAGGCATCGGGTTACTAAAAAGTAATGCAAATTTAGGTTTTTTTGATAAGGGAAAATTACTTGTCAATAGAATTAGTAAAAAACAAACTGCTCTCTGACATTGCATTTTTTGGTAACATGCGTTAAAAACAAAGAGCAATTGCATTCAGAACTAATCTAAAATTGGCCTATCCTCCCTTCGTGCTTAAGTCGACGTAAGCAGTTTTTCAATTATATATTTCTTAATTACTATCAAATTATATTTTGGTTGAAAAACTAGTTATAACTATGTAAGAGTAAAAGATATCTTTTTTTTTTGGAAACTTTTTTTTGGATGGATGTATGTATGTATGTACGTTTTTAAAACCTCGACCTTCTCATATGCCGTTGATATTTAATAATGCTGTGCAACGAGCTGATCAACGAGCTGATCAACCTATATAAACTTTTGGCATACGCATCAAGTCAAACTCGAACAACTCGATTCGTTTGACTCAACTCATGTTCAGTTAGTTCGTTGTCCGTATCATAAGATTGCAACTTTTAAGCTTTGAGGTACTGGTTTGTTCGAGTTTCGACTTTATTTCCCACTGTACGGCAAACCGGAATTTTTATATCTCTTCGAACGCATGCACAAACAGATGCAAAATAACGAAATCTGAGCAAACACATCGAACTAAACGAATTGAGTTGAGTTGTGTTGAGTTAAACGAACTTGATTCGGTGCGGAAGTGTTGTGAAATGGTCGTGAGTTTTAAGTTAGTTCGAACGAGTTCGGCTCGTTGCAAAGCCTTAGTATTTAAACTAGTGCCTGGTATTGTGCTGCCCGCAGGAAACTGCGGCAGAACTCAAACAAAGTCTGAATGTATATATAATAGAGGTCTGCGCAAGTGCACTTGAAATACCATCAAGCCAATCACCACGATTGCTTTTCCATCAATCCCTTGTGCACAAAAACCACAAATCAAATCCAAACAAATCGAAACATCAAGAGAGGTGCTCCACTCACAACTCCATTGTTATCTGACCCCCTAAAATCATTATAATTTTTGCCCAAAACATTTTGCACTATCTTACTTAGTTCTCGAGATATTGTCCTGGTGAGAATTGTAGTATACAATGAGAACTATACTTTATTCATATTATTATGAAGTAAAATCAAATAAATATAGGATTTTTAAATATTCATTTGCCAAACAAATCCATCTAATCCACCAAGACAAATATTTTGTTTTACCAAATAAGCAACATTTTAACTTCCAGCTTAGGGCATGGTAATATCTACCAATATTAATAAAGCTTATAGTAAGTAAATATTTTTAAAAACTTTTTTTGAATTAAATACTCCTTCTCAGTGTAACTCGAATATAAATGAAACCACAAAATGGTGTTCAACTGGAACTACTAGTATTAATGGTAATGAAATTTTGTATATTGACACAACACAAAAATAGCAACAATTTAAGGGTTGCAATGCTTACCGTACAACTGTCATCGTGTAACTACTACTTATTGCACTGCACACATGACTAACAAATATGATGCACTGACACACCTTGCTGTCAATATTAAGTAAACAAAAAATAGGAATGAACTAAGAGTTGTCACGCCTACCTTCCATACAAGTAAAATCGCGAAACGGGGACAGTTTAATGCTTGCTGTACACATGATGATCAAATTTGATGTACGGCCACATATTACTGTCAAAGTTAGGTATAAAAAGTCTATCTGTCAGCTAAAAACAAAAATTTCGTGAAATATTGATTCAAAAAATGCACTGCTTTCTATCAAATATTTCGAAACTGATTTGAAATTTTTGCAATCATGAACAATGCTTTCATTAATGTGAATACTTAATTACTGCAGTTGAAAAAGTAATTTTTCAGTTTTAAAATGAACGTGCTCTTTGAACCACAACTACAGTGGCTCATCTAATTTAATTAACCAATTTTTCCCCTAATTTGAACAAGCTGCCTAAGAATATTTATCGTATAAAGTAAAATGTCGTATTAAGTAATCGGTTCTTTTGCATTAATTTAAGAACTAAAAACAGTATTGTCTTTCAACCGACTAATTGAGATTCGATTAAAATACCCTACTCAGGATGAGAAGGATTGTGGTTAAAACACAATGCATTGCATGACCGGAAATAAACTCAAAAGTATCGAATCGAGTAGAATAAAATGATTTCAATGAGCATGGTTGTTTTATGGAAAATGAGAGCCACTCCTAGTAGTCACACAAAAATGTGTTTATTCAAGCGAAGAAAAGAAATCTAATAAAAACTATCTGCAATAGTTTCATTTAAATTAAACTATTTGTGTTTTATTTGTTTGCTTTGCTATTTAAATTATATCAAAATAAAGTAAATACAAAATTTTTCACTTTAACTATGACACTCATTATGTCACATGTACTCTTTTCATCCCTGCACGAGATTAGTAGTACATTGAATATAAGTCGCGCGGATGTCGCCGGACACGGTTCAATTGTTTTGCTAATTCCTGTGACATCAGCTTTAGATCATAGACATAATTACATTTTAATTGTGGCAGTGGCAGCAGCAGCGACGTTAACATTTAACATTTTTATCTGTCAAATTAATCGGAGAGCGCGTGTTCGGATCTCATTATTGTTAATGGATGGTTGGGCAGTGTGCAAATTTGCTGCTGTTTTGCGCGAGGGAGTGGGTTAGAATCGAAATTAAGCGTGGATAAGTTTTATATATTTCGTTCTTTGTTTCTTTGCTTTAGTTTAAAGTTTCTTTTTTTTTTTGTGTAAAAGTAAAATTTTTTGGAGGATTTTAATGTTAATTTAAATTTTATAATGCTGTGGTTGCACGGTGGTCTTTTCACTTTCTCTTTAAGTTTTTCGAACTTTGGACCCATTAATTTGGTGTGGTATGACCCGAACTGACTTATTCCCTTATTATATTTATATAGCGTATTCATGGGAAAAAAGGTGTCAGCAGTTCACTGCTAAGCAGAGAAAAGAGAAAGCTCTTTTACTTTGATCTAAAATCCATATGAACACAAATAAGTTGAAGACAACAGTTTTATTGTGATAGCTGCTATGAGCAATTATATTTTTGTTATGTTAAAATTTAATCAAATGTGAATACGATAAAATTGGCCCGGTTATCACTTAAGTTTTGATGACATTTTGTCATATTCCAGAAATAATTTGGTTTCATAATCGGATTCAATTGTTATCACATTATTAAAACTTCAACTTTTTAACATTTTTTGTTTCTACTCGAAAATCTGCACTTTTTCGATAGTATTTGGATATTTTTCGACTTTCTGATTTGAAATTTTTGATTTTCGCATTACGTCTTTTTTCGATTTTTTTGACATTGTTAAAATCTTTTGGCATTCTAAATTTTGCCTTATGTGAAACTTTTTCTATGTTTTTTGATCTTACGACTGAACTAACAATAAGCAAACCAAAAAGCACCCATCTCTGTCCATCTTTCGTTGTGCGTGTTTCACTGGCTTGTTGGAACAGTTCTTTTACTTTTGAGATAGTCTCAAGAAAAAAAAATACAAATGTTTCAAATAACATGATCTCTGGGCGGCCGGCCAATTATACCCATAACATTAACCAGTTTTAAAATAAACTTCAATAATCTGTAAGCGCTGCTCTACTGTAAAATTGCCAAGGACTCAATATGACAAAGGTAGAGTCTGTCAAAAATTATTTCATTCACAATTGACAATTAACATTTTAAAGTCTTTTTATTGGAACATCAAAATAAGCCACAACAATTTTTCCTTTTTTTAATTTCACAGAAATTGAGAAATTAAAAATTCCATTAAAGTGTCAAGCACTTAAAATGAAAATTCAAATCAAAATTTTGATCAACAACCCACTAATTATCTGATGGCAACACTGTCACGCGTAATGCAACATCATTATACCAGTGAATGAGCAGCAAACAAACAAACAACACATCAGCAACAACAGCAGCACACCAACTGTATTACAGTTATTATTACTTTTGTTGTTGTTGTTGTTGTTGTTGTTGTTGTTGTTGTTGTTGTTGTTGTTGTTGTTGTTGTTGTTGTTGTTGTTGTTGTTGTTGTTAAGGCCTGTTGCCATAAAGCTCATCAAGCGCAATAATTTGACAGCGTACATAGTTAATTTTGTCACAAAAGCACGCACTCAAAACTCTTTAAGGAGGTAGTTGCATTTAAAAAATCTTAGCTAAGTAAATTTCACAAAGCCTTGGCAAAATACTATCGCTGATATGACAAAAATTTTCTCGTTGTATTTCTAGCAAAAAATATTTTCTAAGAAATAGTCCAAATGTTCTAAATAGAATTGGTTAACTTTACTAATGAAAATCTGTTTTCGAATGTTTTAAAATCGAAGTGAACCCTTCACTTTGCTAGAATTCTTTTAAAAATATACATCACAAATAATCAAACTTCTCATTTTGAGTGATAGTAAAAGTTGACAATTTTCAATATCTCATATGCATAACACCCCTTAAAAAATATCAAGGTTAACATACATAGATGGAGCTGCAGCTAAAGTTATAAGAAGTAACAAAATGAAACTTACTACAAATCACAATACCTAACAACAAAAACTACTTAAAATGCAGTTGTGGTTATCATCATCATCAACAACAACAACACGATTATTACTAACAAAATAAGCAGCAGCAACAGCAATAATAGCATCAGCAACAATAGGCTAAAACCAATTACAATTAAATCTACGCTTGGTTAGTCAAGGGAAGCAAGCGTTCCAATTCGCAACAACAGCAGCAGGCGAACAATACCAACGAAGATGAAGCAGCAGCGGTAGCTATAGACAAGGCGCCGAGTCATAATCACGACCAGGGGGTTAACTCTGTTATATGAATATAAAACTGCGACAAATATTTATTCAGTTTTAAGCTTAAGTAGCGAAAAACGACAAAGGTTTAATTTCAAATAATCGCATAAGGTAAGCTGATCGATCTTTTAACTATCTGAGTACGCAATGCTATAAAATCACGTTTTCTATATTTACTTAAAATATTTAATTTTTTTATTTTTATCAAATACATATATAAAAAGCATTCGGTGAACAATTAATTGTACCTTGTAGCCCACCCTATCGATGGCACTGGTCATAGAAGCTTTGCGATTATAATGTCTATTATGAATTGGCTGATTGCAAGCGCGTAGCAACAGCAACAAAATTAGTAAAAGTTTTGAATTTTCGTGTCTATTGTCTTGATGTTGCTGCTGCAGTGTTGTTACTGTTATTGAGATGTTGCTTACAGTTTTTCAGTTATGAATTTGAAATGCATTTTGCATTTTTGAGGTATTGCGCAAATGATGGCATTATGATGACGCTATACGAATGAATTTTAATATCTACTTGCGTTGATAGCTGAAACTTTCACAGGAAAAACTTATTTGCAACATGTACTATAGAGGAATTGGTATGAAAATATTATGTCTTTATTGGCAAATGTTCGTTCTTTCTTTACTCAAAGTACAAGTTTACCATTTTTAAAATTAAAAGAGCAAAGTTTTTTTATCAAACAGAACAGAAAAATTGATACAAATGATATATTAAAAATATTTTTCCATGTAAAATTTTCCCTATTTTAGCAAAATACTAAAGAAATACCGAATGTTGCATCGTTGATAAAGAGAAGAATCATTCGCAATTGATAAAAATGCTGCATGCCATTGAATTCGATCCAAACGTTGATTCAGCCTCAGCTTCCAAATTTTTTTTTTTTAAGAAAAAAAGGAGCCACAAAAATTTGAAGAAATGTCAGATGTATTAAATTGATTATGAAACAGAATATCAATTAAATTTCGCTGCCTATGAAGGTAGGCTTAGGTTACATTCTACACACTCCGGTAGAAGTGAAAATGTGCCTCATCAGGGAAAAAAAAATACTTTTGGAAAATTCAGCATGAGTCTACTGTTGCTCTAACTCCCAATCTATGAATAATTTCAATGAATTGAGCTGGAACATCATTTCAAAGATTTAAGGTGTACTTTTAAGAACTAAGTAGTTCATTTTAAAAACATCGTTTTTGTCAAGAAATTTGATAGCTTCATCAAAAATTGCTTCCGTCGAATTATGTAAATGTAGATGCCTAAGGATCTCTCTAATGTCGAATTGCTCATCAAATGCTGTCAAGATCTGACTTGGACACACGTTGCAAAACTCAGCAACTTCGAATAGAAAGATCGCTAGCACAGGAAATACGTGAAGCGGGGAATTATGCAAGAGAATTAAATGTACTCACTACTCATTGTGTACGTTGAAAGAGTTGTGTGAAGGCCGTATGTTCCATTAGGAGATAAAGGACTCATGAGCTTTCATAACTTCTGAAATTATCTTTCAAATGATATCGACAAAAGGTTGCTACTACGAGTAAGCCTACAAAAATTTCATGCAATTTTACCAAGAATTTATGAAATTCTTTGCTTGAAAATAACGCGTACTGTTGTTGAATCTCAGTACTGGTGGCATGTGTGCGGTCACAGTTAATAAACCAATAAAATAATGACAAAGACATCTTGTGATTATAGCTAGAAAATCATATGTGGGAAAATCTATAATTGACTCGTCATTAATTGATAAGTTGAGTATAATTTGAAAGTGTGGCCGTTTCGTGAGCTATAGTTTTTAATGAAAAAACATATAGTAAGAGGGTGACATTTGATACACCTCGTACCAAGGGACTATTCATTTTTAAAGAAGTATTTTAATATCTAATGTTATAGCTATGACATCTCGGGATCTCTCTAATTAAGCTGGCACGCAGAGAATATAGCTTTCTCAGTTTACTTCATATCTTTTTTTCCACTGTAAGTATCCTTAGAGAACACTGCGAAGTGTAGAGATACTTCTACAAGCTAGGGATGTATATATAGTTGGAAAGAATGTATCAAATCTTATAAAAAAAAATACCATGCATGCAATTATAAGGTGAATTGATTACCAGAAATTCTTAAAGTGAATATTTATCAACAAATGATGTTCTCGAGAATCTACATATTGCAGCGAACATAGAATATCTAAGTTTTGTGAAGAGTTTTCAAATTCAAATTTCGAAATTAATATTCTGCGGTACTCTTTTCCTTTGACAAGTATATATATTATTTATGTGAGGTTTTTTTACTAAACATATTTTTCTTATTACATTAACATTTTTGTACTCAATGTCCGAACATTTCTGTGTTATTTTAACATATATAAGCACAGCGGAGTGATTTAATGGAGGCATCAAACCTTGAAATCTTAAACTTTTCAAAAACTGTGGAGCCTCTGTGCTGATAGCAATAAAATGGTTCTCATCTACAAGGTAATTATGTAGACATAAAAAATCGGCTAATAAAATTAAAATTTTGATTGAATTAAAATTTTTCAGATAACTATACATTATTTTTTCGAAAGCTACATTTGTTTTATAGCAAAAGAATTTAAAAGACATCCAGAAAAATCAACCCTAAATGTATTAATTATTATGTTCTAGACCACTGATCAAAATTTTTGAAAAGCACATTTCAAAAAAACACCCACACAAATGTGTAAGGCAAAAAATGTTTAATATCAAATGAGTTACAGAAGCGCACAGTGTTTACATTTTACTATGATTCTTAACAAGTCAATGCAAAGAAGAAGGGTTGGAAATTCTGAAACTTCAGCTAACAAAGCTAAGTGATGATGCCGGCCGGGGGCTTGGTAGGAGTCGAAAAATGTCTGAAAATCCCGAAAATTGAAAGACTTTTCTTTAACATTTTTTCAAGGGGCAAATCAAATTAAATATTTTAACCGATTAAAAAGGAAAGAAGAACAACAAGTCTTTCGCTGGAGCCCTGGAATCTCATCATATTGTGTTTTTTATGACGGCTATCACCTTCAAAAAAAAATCTTTTAATTTCGTAAAGAAAAAAATTCAAACAAGCGCCAACATCTTTTTTGAAACATTTTTTAATGCAGCTTTTTCTGAAAGATAGAGCACTACCCTCTTAAAGTCTTCACTTTTTAAAAAAAATTAATAAATTAAAAGGAAATGATTATCTTTCTGAATGATAAACCGAAAGCCTTAATTTTTTTGAGTAATGTTTTCTTAACTTCAACTCCCAAACAATGATTCCATTTAAAAGTTTTTATTTACTTTCCCGTGGAATTGCCCATTTCACATACATGCATTCGCACATAAAAGTTCTTCTTAGGTTTTTTTTCGCATTTCTATTTTTATTATGTGTAATTGTGACATCGTGTGACACAAATTACGCAATTGTAAAATAATAATGCAAAAACAACAACAAGAAATCAGCAATAGCAACAGCAACAATAACAACAAATACAACATATACACTGACATTTCTTAAATTACTTTTACGGGTGAAACAGAGAAATAACCGCGTGAGCCACCACCAATCGCATGCGAATGAGTAACTCAATTCCATGTTTTGTTTTTGCTTTTTCTATTGCTGTTGTTGGCATTGTGAAGCACTGTGCTCAGTAGACCGCTAGTTGAATAGAAACAAAGGTTTGAATTTTGTTTTTGTTATTAATTGTTGTTGTTTTTTCCATTTGTTATAATATTTGTATTTGTAGTTGCAATGTTGTTGTTATTGCTGTTGTATATTTTTAAAACCCAACAAGCGCCACTTATCGGATATTAAATTTCTGCGCGGTTTCCATTTTTTTTTTGTTTTTCTTTCGATGTTACCAAATATAATTGTGGTTCACCATTGTTGGTGAAATAATTGTTATTGCTGTTCCTGTAAAAGCTCTATAAAAAAAGTGTTGTCATTTCGATACGTTTCAGCAAAGTTATTTAAGCCATTTTTTGCTTTGTGTTTATTTTGGGGACTGGACGATGTTAAAAGGTCGCGTATAATAATGGTAATAATTTTATTAATTGAATAATTTTCATAAAATTTTATAGTCAACTTTAAGGTTATGCCGGAATAACTAATAACTTTTATATGGCACATGCAAAGTCATACAGCTACGACATCTGCTAATTACAATTATTAATGAACTATATGGCTTGTCCGTGTTGTTATTTTGTCTAAATTAGCGGTATGAAGCATAAATAATTATAATTAATGACTCTGCAGTATTGGGAAATAAAAACAAAAATTGCAAGGCACAAACGTACGAAAAATGCTTTTACAAAGAAAAAAAAAGGTACGAAATATCCATGGGATTGGCATTAGCTCGGTACATGCAACATGTTGCGTGACGTTTGAACATTTTTATACCGTAGAATTATATTATTGTTCAACTGCTACTATAATTAAATAGAGATTAAGTTGATATAGTATGTGCACTTAACTTCGTATTTTTTTCACGACACACTGAATGGCATAATTTTTCTAATGCCATAAAATTCGCGTCGAGTATTTCACCCAATTATTTCGCATTATATTAGTAAAAACTGCGACAAGCCTTTGACATCACAATTTATAATAAAAAGTTTTTATTTATGAAAACTTTATTAATACTTGCATCAAATCATAAAAGAAAGTCCACAAAACTTTTAATTTTTGAAAAGAAAAATGTTATTTTGAATACTAACAACATCACTCCAAAAAATATTTTATGTAAGAAATACTTTAATAAATGATTTTCAGTTAGCCTTATGCATATCAGTTTGTTGTGCCTTGAAAGGATATGGCTAAGCAAATAGTTAATGAAAAAGTTTGTACTTATACTTTGAACCTGTCTTATATACAAAAATGTCAGCTTTTCTGGCATCGGTGCATTCGTCTATATGAATGAATTCCTTGGATAAAACATTTAATGAGTTTATGCACACAGCATACTACATAGTTCAAAAAGTCCCGGGAATTTTGGTGGTGATTCGGAGGCCAATTTAGAGCTGTTTCGGCGTAATCAAAAAGAGTTTTTGCCTCGATTCGTAACAATGAACGAAACATGAATCCACCACTACACACCGAAGTCCAATAACAAGTCGGTAACATGGTTAGAACCGGGTGAGAGTCGTTCGAAGCGCCCAAAAACGGAAACGTCGGCTGAGATGTACATGGCATAATCCTCATCGACTATCTTGAGAAAAGCAGAACCATCACGGGCGACTATTACGTAGCGATATTGAATAGTTTGAATATCGAAATGAAGACAAAATGGCCGCATATGGCAAAACAAAAAAGTGCTGTTTCACCACGACAATGCACCGGCTCATTCATCGCTCAAAGCTATGGCAAAATTGAACGAATTACGACACGAATTGCTACCCCACCCACCATATTCTCCAGACTTGGCCTCCAGGGAATATTATCTGTTTAAAACCTGAAAAGAGCCATCAATAAAACAAAAATTCAATTGTAACATTATATAGCTCTAGCTACCAATGTCTAGACAGCAGCAAATCGAATCTTTGCGTTAGCACAGCAAATGACTTTAACTTTAATGAAATCATAGCTACCAACATTTTTTAAGCGATTTTTCTTATTGCCCAAAGAAATGTCGATTTTCTTTTTTTACCTGCTGCTGCTGCAGCCAATAATAAAATATTAAATGTACACCAACACACACGGGAGCAGCATTCACTGATAAAGCGCAAGCACATGCACAAAACATAAACACACACACATAAAAAAAAGTTGTACACACCAGCAGCAGCAACAGCAACAGCAATTCAGTGCCTTCTGAAGCGTTAAACGGAAACAGGAAAAGGAAATCAAGCTTGGCGTATTCAGGGGATTGGGTGCAAAAATCATGGTTTACACTTCATGGTAGTGCACTCGAAAATAAAACAAAAAAATAAAAACAGGGAACGTAACAACAATAAAATAAGACCAAAAAATACGAGTGAGAGAGAGAGACAGAAATTCAATTGGATTGTTTTGTAACGTTTCGTACATTCGGGATATGCGAAATTTTTACACAACACTTTTGCGCCAAATAAAATATTCATAGGATATATGGAGCATATTAAGAAATTAGAAAGTAAGCAGCATTTTTACAATGAGGATATAAATATTGAAACATTGGGAAAAAAAAGAATGAAATACTTTTGAAAAAGAGCAATTGAATTATAGAAGCTTTTTGCTGTTGCCAATTGATTTTAAATTTTCTTTGTATTCGTAAAACTCATAAGAAAATCTGCTTTATTTTTTAATTATTGTTTTGAAATAATTTCGAACTTGGTCTTGTAATTACAGAGATTTCGAAAATTGTTGCTCACAAGTTCATTAAACTTTTTGCGGCATCGCTATGGCTCGCTCATTCGACTAAACTAAATAAACAAAAAAAAAAACATAATGGTCAGAATCCATTCAACCATACAGTCATTCATTCATGCTCATGCTGCCAGAAGTCTGTTAAAGTTAAGCAAAAAAAAAACAAGCAGAGCTCATGCAATCCTCTTAATTTGCCGCTGTTGCTTATGCCAAGAAATTTTTATGAAAACCAAAAACAAAAAAAAAACATAAATTGCTCTAGCAATGTCCTTATGAAAACGTAAACAACAAGGATTCAAAATATAAAAAAAAATCCTTGTGTTTTATACGTAAACATAATTTTCTTTTCCGCCTATTTTCACAATAAATGCCACTTGTTTTTTTTTTGCGTTTCTTCTAAAAAGGGTTGCCTTTTGTAATTTGTTGCTTAGGGGCCAGCGCCTATGAGCACGCTATTGAGCTTAAGCTTTATAGCAGCAATAGAGTAAAAAACTGTTTATGAATAATTCACGAGTAATAACAAGAAAACAGAATTAAACGCAACGTTTGGCGAGTTTCCCATTTATGGCAGCGTTGCTCAGCGACTAAAAGTCTTAAGGTTTCAGCGCTGAGGTTGGTGTTTGCAGTAAAGATCATGGAAATTTTTAGGCTGAAAATTTCACATCGATGTAATTTTTGTACTTTTTTTTTTGATGGGAAACAAATTTAAAGGCTAAGTTTTTAATACAAATGTTTTCAGCAATACGTTAAGACATTAAAATGTTAATTAAAAGTGTCGCAGCACTTGCTGCATTGATTCGGAATGGTAAGATAAAAATCGCAAGCTAAGTCGGTAAAAAGTTTTATCATTCACCACCAATTTGATTTCAGACATATCAATCTGAAATTGATAATGTAGCACGCAAATCATTTCTAAGATGAAGCTCAATTTACGAGGTACATACTTACATACTGCTCAAAAAGTATGTAGAATTATTAAATAAAACGAAATAGAACAGTTAATATAGAAGAGTTCGCCCAGTGATTTTTGTTGAAGCATCACAGAAAGAGCAATTTTATGTCATTGCTCTCAAAAATACATATAGTATCATGTTGTCTTTTCTCTTTCTTAGCGTTTAATCTTTCTCTATACTAAATTTAATCCAAATCGGTCTATTAGTTAAGAGGTGAAAAGATATTTCACTCTTAGGGGCGTGACACTGCTCATTTAAAAACAATATCCTTTTCCCAGGGGTCATTTGATTTCCATACCAAATTTCATAAAAATCGGTCTATAAGTTTATCTATGAAAAGATAATTTCTGGTTACAGGGGTGACACATTCTATTAGAAAAAATTTCTTTCTCAGGGTTTAGTCTTTTTCTGTACCAAATTTCATCAAAATAGGTCTATTAGTTTAGCGGTGAAAACGTATTTTTCTGTTCAGAGTGTGGCACCGCCATCTTTTAAAGAAATATACTTCCTCAGGAATCAATCTTTCTACGTATCAAATGTCATTCATTCCAGGTGTAGTGGCTTTGCCGCGTGTTTTCCCATTAAGCGTGGTGTCACGTCAACTAAAAGCGCAAAGAGTTTTAATACTCTTCAACCTATCTCCATACCGAGATTCTTCAAAATTAGTAATAACTAATTAAATAAATATAGCCTTGGAAACGTATTTTCCTATTAGAGGCGTGACATCGCCTATAATTGGATTAAAAATAAAATTGGGCACTGCTCCTCTTCACAACAAAAAACAAGAAAGTCAGGCGATTATTTTGTGTTACGGAAGCTACACTCACATTTAGGTAACAAAAACTTTCACAGAGTTTTTCGTATATAACGAAACTTTAATAAACTTCAGTACGTAGTACCCACAATTGACCATCTAGCTGCCAAAGCAAAACAATCAACCGCAACTGAAAATAAATGGTAACAAAAGACATAGTCACAGTGCACGTCCATTTGTACGTATGTGTTATTTACACATGAGATAATAAATGACACCATCGAGCGTTTTGGGATGCCACAAAACACTAAAGCTAAAAATCATGTAAAAAAATGTAATGTAAAAGTTAACAACAACTTTTCTTACCAACCAACCAACAATGGAACAACAAAACATTCTTTTGGGGTGGCAAAAATACTGAAAGTTTTGAGTCATTTTCGACTACTTTTCCTGCTACGTACACTTTCACAAAACCAGATGTGCGCGTGTCTCTGTTTAATTTGTAAAAATTTACTATTTATTTAATGCGAACAGTAAAGTTATGCAAACAAAATTATTATGAGATAAATTTCTAAGAATTTGTTTAACGCACACAACAATATTTTCTGTAATATATAGGGAAATATATAATACACATTCACCCAGTTGAAAGCATAAATAAGCTATACAAAACTGAGGTTTTGAACAACTTTTACACTGGAATTCCAAACTATGTGCTGTCCAACAAGTATTTTCAAACTGTTCTAGATATTTCTATTTTCCGGAATATTGCAAAGAATACTGAATGCATGTATCTAAGCAGAAAGCAACCAAAACGACACAAAATTCTTCAGAAAAAAATATTTGAACACGGAAATAACGTGCGGTTTTTGGGCCATTTATTATGAAAAAAAAAAAATTGAGAAAACCTTTGCTTTTGTGGAAGAAAAGCGAATTTATGGAAATAGATCTTTAAGGCTCGAAAATAGTTTAAGGTTTCTGTGATTAAAAATTTTTGCTGAATCCGAATATGAAAAAATTTTAGAACAGCACGAAAATACTGTCGTATAGCTTGAAAACAGCTCAAACCTCCAGTGTGAACAGTTTTTCATGACCTCATTTTTGTGAAGCTATACCACCTTGAAAGCATAAGCTAACAACAATGTTTGTTGTTGGTAAAATAATGCAGAAGTACTTTATATTTTCATGACTTGACTAGTGTCACCTAGATAAAATATTCCTATTGGGTTTGTCATTTGTTTTCGTTACACAAAGTAAGTGCTAACTTTTTATAGTTGGTTACCCACAATCAAATTGTCACTTAGGTAAAAAAAGCAACAAAAGTTATATTAAAAATAAAAAATAAAAACGCTAAGTAACATGACAGTTGACACTATCGCATACGTTATTACATGACAGAATTTCTCTATGACTTTTGCACTACAATATATTTCATAATGTTTTTCCATATGTACATATGTGCATAGGTATATTATATCTTACTTGACATAATTTAATTTAAAATTTATTTCTCTGCCGCTATTTTTATGAAATTATACTTTATATATTGTTTTAAAAACATTCGCCATCCATGGTCAACGTTGTGCTCATCAAATGACAACAATTTTATGTCGAATCTTAAAACTTTTAGTTCGCCCTTGTGGTTAAATGTAGTTTTTTCTAAAATTTTTTTTTTACCTTTTGTATAAAACTTTGAAGTTTTAAGTGTCGCGATGCCTTTCATAGGGAATAGGAATGTCTTGGTAAATTGAAAATGAGCAAGATTTTTGTATGCAAGTACAGAGAGAAAATTATTTTTGATAACTTTCTCAATCCATAAATTCAAAATCGATTTATATATGAAAAAATTTTACGAAATCAACTAATTAATTTATACACTGAACTCGAAATATGTTAAGAAATGAAAACATTAGATTTACATTTTTTAGTTTATTTTTTATTTCTTATGTTCCAAAATACAATAATAAATAATTTTATAAAAGCTTTGATCTTTCTGGTTATAAATTATAAAAATGTCGGTGCAATTTATGTAAGATTTGTCTCTCTTATTGGTAAGTGGTTTTAAGTTGGTTTTTTTTTCATAATGAAATTACATTTTTAAAATTACGTACTGTATTCTCTCTTCAACAGTAAAAAAACCACAACGCAAAGAGAGTTAGTTCTTTGAACTTGGAAGCCAAATACAAACGAAAATGCAAAACGACAATTCTTGTGAGCTTAATTTTAAAATAAGAATATTAAACTTTAAAAAAATTAGAAAAATAAGAATGCAGTAATCGTCTGTAGCACAAACATATTGTTTTAAAAACTAAATTATTAAAATCGGAGCAGTATATTTTGCGACAAAGCGTTACAAACCGTTTCTATATTAGCAAATTTATTAAAGAATTAATTGAATGTTGAACTTTTATATAGGAGTTTAACCTACAGACCATGTTTTGCGTGTAAATGTCAATGTACATCCATCTACAAAAGCGTACGTTAATGGGGCCGAGGTCGCGATTGCCCTGGGCGCAAGTCTTGGGGCACGAAAAAAAGGTCGAGAAATATATCTCATGTTGAATGTCACTTTTTGGACTTCCTTGAAGATATCACTCAAAAAAGTCTCAAGTTCGTACTGCAGTATACAAAATTTTGAAACGGTCTGACAGTGAAACTAAAAAAGGTTGTAGAATAGGCTCAGCTGCCACCTGCTTAAGGCTTGAATATATTTTTGAAAAGCATTGGTTTCATTTATTTTGTAATTTCTCTATGAATAAATATTTAATAGCTCAAAAGGGTATATACTGGTAAAATACTGTTCCACTATAAGTCTTTATTTTGCAAAAGCTTATTAAAATGTTAAACAAGACCTCAAAAAATTATAACAAATATTCAATCTGATCAGTGAATATTAAATCGTTAACTCATAAAATAGTAATGATATTTGAAACTCTTTACTTTGTCAACCAAGTGGTTGAGTTCTCAGTAAAAAAAAACAAATTTTGAGTTGATTTCTTCCAAATATAATATTGAAAATGAGAAATATTTATTTATATCAACCTTAAAAGACCAAAATTTAAAATGATAGCAAAAAATTGCAGACAAAATAATAATTTCCATCGAAAAACATTGAGAACGATTGAATAAGTATACCATGCATAAGTGCACATTAATCACTTTATAACTCGACCACTCTCATCGAAAATCATAATCCATCAGATACACTACGCAAAAGAACAAATAAAAGTGCACTGAATTTCAGAGATCGGTCAGAATTTTAATGCAATAAAATCACATAACAAGTCAAGCAGTCTACCAAACCAAACGAACCAGTCATCACCTGCACTGCAACAGCACAAAAGTCGGCAACACAATTTTTCATGCTACCACCAGAACAGGCATTGCTTGATAGCTTCATTGCTTCATTTACTTCATTTATTTCTCAATATTCTGCTTCTCAACGAATTTTTGAATAAATGTGAAATTTAAAAAAAAGTAAGACCTATTTTTCCTTGGTTTATTTGATTTTATTTTTACATTTGATTGATGCATTTTTAATGCGCTCACGGAAAAGGATTTTATCGCTTAGTTGGGGAAAAAAAATATAGGAGCAACCAGGCAAGCAAGCATTAAAATACCCAAGGATATATTGTATGAGTGTTGGGTATGTGCTACACAGCGCGATATGCAACTTAAATGCAGAGGATTGGTCTAATGATTGAGAAGAGAGTATGAAAGGTGTATTACTCGTGGCTCATGCTATCCACAGACAGTAATGACACGTAAATGGAATGCAAACGAAGTATCCAGTACGATAGCAAAATTATGACCACAATATGGAATTGAATGAAATAAAGTGCAGAAAGTTGTTAAATTAAGAGCCAATTTATTGCAGAGTAAAATGTTATAGAAAATATTTTTTAGCTCAAATGATTTGTTGGGTTTTCAGTGAGTAGAGAGCTATTGATGATGATGAATATCAAATTGGGTTAAGTGGTCTTGCTTACTTTCCATACTCTATTTATTAAGCGCATGAGTCATTTAATTGCAACAAAACTTAAAAATTAAGGAACAGTGGTGAAAATGGTAGCCATATGTCATATTACAGAAGCTTCGTACTATTTCTGTCTCATTTTGCTTCGAGAATGTTTGCTGAATTAGTAAACAAATAGCACCAAGTATTATTGGTATGTCAGCATTGCAATCACAATGCTATCGATTTTATGTCCTAGAACTTTCCCCAACTACTAAGCCACTCAAATGTATCCAATTGGTGAAAATTTGAAGAAGAAACCCAAGTAGCAATCGGGAAAGTTATCACGACAAAAATCCAGCTTTGATAGCAGCTTCAGCTTCCAATAGCTTGGATTTATAATGTCTTTCCAGAGGCATATATAAAACCATAATAAAATCAGATGTAAAAATGTGTTTAATATGCATTTTTAAAGCTTAGTCACATCTCGTATATGGCAGTATACTGTACAATTAAAACATACATACGAGACATGTCGCCTCGTCTCTTTATAAGCATATTATTATGCATAGTATAAAGGGATGCACTAGACATGCCGCCTTATATCCCGTATGTGTCTTTTTATTACATATAAACAAAGTGCATGTAAAGACATTAGGTGGTATGTGTATCTCCTTATACTGTACGTAATAAAATTCTAAAAAAGGCATGAAGTAGCACGCCTCGTATGTGTCTTTATACTGCAGATACAAAAGCCATTTGAAAGACATGCCGCCAGCATTTTAGTAGGTACAATATAAACAGCCACACGAAATATTCTGCCTCATATCTCGTATTTGTCTTTATATGAGGGTACATTATTGTCCATTCTTTGTCTTTTTTAGGCGCTTTACCAAGACAAATGTGACAAAAACATGATTCGCCTTTAACGATTATTATAATATATTACAGATATCCAAGAAGGATCGTTACGACATCAGTTCGAAATCGGCGAACAAATCGTTTGTAAAAATTAAATTTGATAATTAAATAAAATTATATATAACAAAGTTAAATAATGCCTCTTTAAAGTGTTGAAGCAAGAGATACGCAACTCTTTCCTAAGTAATTGTAAGATGTCTTTTAAATACCTCAGAAAGATACTTTACGGAGTCCCATGAAAGATAATAAACATTATTCTATAGTACACACGCGAAATGGGTCTTATAGGCCATAAAGGCTTTAAATTTATAATATGTTGTCTTTCGACTTGGCTTTAAATTGCTTTTTATGCAAGCTATAAAACTTTTTTTTGCTACTAGAGAATGTAGCTTGAAGCTACTGAAGAGACAATAAGCGATAACCTGCTTATGATGCTATAAGTAAGTGGGTCGCTTTTTGATCTATTCGTATTAAGACATTTCTCTAGATTCGACATTTGACTGAATAACATACATTTTTTGACAAAACCATATCAAAAAGAAAAGTTGTTGAAATCAACATGTACGTACAAGTCGTTATTTAAAAATTGAAAAGAAAAATGTATTATTATTTCTTTCATTAAAATGTGAATAAAATTTCAAACTTCATTTACCTACAGTTCTGTTGATATTTTTTTTATCAAGAATACATTAATACATGACCGCACCCACACTCTTTAAACTACTCGCATATTCATCGAATATAATGAAAAATTCGATTTTAAATTTTTTTTTTATTTATTTTCACTGTACTGTGATGCTTGACTGCTACCAAGCCCACATTAAAAATTACTTCCTTCCGTTGGTGTGCTGCTGGTGTTGGCGTTGAACGAATTGGTGTTTAATGTTGGCATATATAGTGTACGTTTATTAGACTGTACGTTATTTATCAAATTTTCTTTAACAAATCTAATCAAATATAATAAAAGAAAAAATCTATAGCATACTTTCTGACGTCAAAGAAAGGTAGATTGAAGTTATCAAATATAACAAAAAACAAAAATTCTGGGAAGCATGTGCCAAAGCGAAATGAGCAGGGGTCAGAGCCCCCAAGTAGGTTTAATAAAAAACTTAAGTGCTCGTTGATGCGCTCAAATAAAAGATATGAAGGACAAAAATTATATTTTTTTCTATGATCGATCTTTGATCGATTTGAGAAATATCAAACAGTCTAATCTATTTATTTGTGTGTGTAGGTGCGCGCATGGCAATACGTTAAATTCGACTTTCTTTAACAAAAAACTTTTTAAATGTTGCACGTCAATCTTAATAAATTGCTGAAAGAAAAATGAATATCGCACATTTGCGTAAAGGATATCAAAGAAAATTTATGCAAAATCAAGGTAAGGTAGTTGAGACATTTTGTTTCTTACGATGTCAGAGCATAGTGAGTAGAGTGAGTTTAAGTAATTAAAAGGAAAGCAGATATTTTTATACAATTCGCAGAATAACAAGCTTGTTTGGGGAATGATTTTGTAACATTAAGTTAAAATCTGTACTCATTTTTAAAGAAAAACCATTGATTGATTATTAAATTTACAAGTATATCGGTCTCTGCTAATGACAGAAAGTTTTGATATAAAAAACTATTAAAAAAATAAAATTTTGTCATTAGTTCCATTATGAAGTTTTTTACTTAGTTAAAGTTCTTAACGTAAGAGTTTTTGTAAAAATGGAAAGAAATAAAAAATATCTAACGATAGATAGGAAGTGAATAAAATTTTTATTAACCACCTGAGCAAAAGGAATAAAAAGTTAAATAAAAATTTTAGTGCGTCGCTTCTTTTAATGCGACAATTATTGCACCCAAAGTCTATGCAGTTCTTGTGCTGAACAAAGTGCAATACCAAAAGTTAACACTAACAGTTTAATCCTTGATGCCCTGTCGTTGATATCAGCGATTGCAAACAAGGATAGCAGTTAAAGGAGCAACTTTAAGCGCGAAAAATGTTAATTGAATTTTCGGTTGTTATCAAAGTGGGAAATTAAATTTTTATATTATTTTCTACAAAGAAAAACATTCAAAAAAAGCGTCCTAAACCAATGTTTTTAAGGCATATTTGTGAAAGAAGTTAAAGACAAAAGAAAATACCTTTTTGAAATAACTGCCTTGAATTCTTAAGGCTCCCCATCTACTAAGCATAAGAAATTAAATTCATTAAATCGGCTACCTATGCAGCTAGTGACATGTAATAATGTTCTTCATTAAAAACGGTGTCCAGTTTGGCCTATAAAATGAACGTTTATCATTTATTAGCGTCAAACGCCTGCACAGCTAGCAGTTTTACCTCAACGCCAGACAATAATTTATGATTTCTCATAATTTCTACTTTGTTGTTCTATTTTTTTCAATATCTTGTGCAAAATTCTACATTGACTTATGTGCTGGCAGTGTAATACCACTAAACAGCATGAAAAATATTATTTCTTGACCTGATTTTTAAATGCTCGCAACAATGGAGGCTACCTTTATTTACTCTAGGTATTTTTAGGGTGTGAACTTGCGTCGATATTAATACATTTTGACCTAAGTTTCACTTTAAGAACGACGATTTTTTGGAGAACATTTGAAGGACCTTGAAAATTTGAAATTTATTGAATGAAATTGAAAATGTTCAAAAACGCTGAAAGAGGTTGAAAAACTTGGAAAAATTTAATATCTGGAAAAAGTTGAATGTCGAAAAAAAAAGTCATAGAGGTTGAAATAGTTTAAAATCGCTTTAAAAGTCAAAAATATATGAAACTAACTTATGAAAAAACTTAAGAAGATTAAAAAGCCGAAAAAATTTGAAAAATATTCAAAAAATTGAAGGAAGAAGTCGAAAAAATATTGAAATAATTAAAAATTGTTGAAAAAGACGAAAATTTTTGAAAAACATTAAAAAGTTTGATAAGCCGGAGAAAAATGTGGACAAAATGGAAAAAAATGGAAAGTGTTGAAAAAAGTTGAAACAGTTGATAAAAGCTAAACAAAAATCTATAATATATGAAAAAGAACGAAAAAAGTTGAATAAGGTTGAATAGTCGAAAAAAATTGAGAGCTTGAAAAATGCTGAAAGAGGGTAAAGCACCTGAAAGAGGTTGAAAAACACGAATAAAATTGAAAATCTAGAAAAATTTGAATAGAGTTGAAAAAGTCGAAAAAAAATTTAAGGTTTAGTTTAAAATCACTGAAAAAGTCAAGTATATAATAGTTGAGAAGGTTGAGAATTTGAAAAAAAAATTTGGAAAATAATGAAAAAGTTGAAGGAGGAAGTCGAAAAAATATGAAAAATATTGAAATAGTTGAAAAATACTGAAAAAGTTGAAGGATGAAAGATATTAAAAAGTTTGATAAGCCGGAGAAAGTTGAAAAATGTTCACATAGTCAGAAAAAAAATAGAAAGTGTTAGAAAAAGTTAAAACAGTTGATAAAAGCTAAAAAAAATCTATAATAAATGCAAAAGGACGAAAAAAGTTGAATAAGGATGAATAGACGAAAAAATTGAGTTTTGAAAGGGATTGAAACCGTGATAACGTCGATATAATATGGAAAACTTTGAAAAAGTTCAAAAAGGTTGAAGATCTGGAAAAAAATCTGAACAGCTGAATTAAATTGAGTTGAAAGAGGTTTATGAAGTCGAAAGAAAAAATTAAAAAAGTAAAAAAATTAAAAAAAAAATCAAAAATGCTACAACGTTTTCTAAATATGAGAAATGCCATGCCTACTGTTGCAATCCCGTCGAATTCCATTTACTATCAAAGCTGTCCAAAAGCTATCAAAGCAATAGCTCTAGAGCAAATTTTATAAATATTGATCTTACAGTAACATGGAAGGTACCACGCCCACAGCCTTAAGTTAGCTCGCGTTCTTAGTTCTCTTGCTATAAACTTTATAAATATTGTGCGCTGTGTCACGTGTTTAGTTTGTTTTACCCAAAAATTACATTTCTCATCAAATTTATATGAGAGCTCAGCATATTTTTGAAGGAGCCGGCATGATTAATTTTTAAGGCCTGAAGCTCTATAAATCATTTCGTTTGAACTAGTGTGGTACACTCTAGCTTACATTTAATTTTACTTTGACTGACCTCACCCCTTTAATGTCCTGTGCAATTTTCATTAAAATGTATTGTTTAGTTTGACTTTGTTTGGTAGCAGGGTGCAATATTTGTTCTGAGTCTATGCTAAGTGTAAAATGTGCAAATTAGCAAGGATCTATGAACCAACAAAAACGATATAAAGGATATGTGAATGCAAAAACGACTGCATTTTTGCTACTTTTCTGCACTATTTCATAATAACATCAAAATACCAAATGGAGCAGGTTGAAACGTTATTGATGTTAAAGAAATATCTTAAGCTAAAGTTTGCAAAAAAAAACTTAAAACAAACATAAGTATTGATTGTAATTTAATAAAAGATTTTTAAAAAAAAAAACAGCTTTTGCTTAAAACCACAACCAATAAATATTGCTCATTTTCAGCTGTAAATAAAACGCCCAAATGCTTCTAACGATCTCTTAAAAATATTTGTTTTTGGGCTGGTCGCAACGCCGCAATAAAATGTTGCCATGAAATGCGCCATTTTATGAACACCTGTTTTTTGTGTTTATTTTTCTGTTCTTTTTTAAATTTGTCTTCTTTATTTTGCTGTTTTCATTGTAAATACAATTTGTGCTTATTTTTGTTGTCATTGTTGTTGTTGTCGTTTGTAGTCCTGTTTTACCATTATGCATTTTCTTTTATGGTTTCGCCACAATAAATGTGTGTCCAGTAAAAGTTTATTTACGTCGAATCAACAAAATTATGTTCACCTTCTTTTTTTTTTTGTTTTTCTTCCAGTACGTGAGGTTGTTGGTGACTTTAGTTGCGATTGTTGTTGTTGTTGTTGTTGTTGTAGCTGTTGTGTCATCATCGACACGCAAGTCAAACAAATCACTAAGAGTAATAACACTACAACACAACAAAAAAAAGAAACCTAAATAAAGTAACAGGCAACAAGAATGACGAAGGAAGGACATTGTGACAATAGGGCGACACGTTCGACGTTTTGATATTTTGTCATTTTGATATTTGGGCTAATTGATACTTGCATTTTGTGTGAGAAGTTTGGGATAATGATTATATTCGATGGATATCAGGAAATGAAAAACACCTGACCACATGGTAGTCAAACTTAAAGCAAAGCTTTAAGCTACAGAAAGCTGAAAGCCTCCAAGACTTCAATAACTTCGACTACTTGAAGGGATCTGAGTTATGGTTTTGAAAGCTGTTATGCGTTTCATAAAAGCCTCTAACTCTAGTTAGTTTTGGGCTCTGTAATGGCGCACAAGCTTGAGTTGCCTTGAAGTATGTGGGAAATTATGTGACTTTGAAGTGTCTCTTAGTTTATGATGTGCCCCTAGGGCTTAATATTTTTTTGACATTTTACCAAACCTTCAAGTCATCAAAATTTATGATGGGCTCGAGTTCTGTGATTTTGATTATAAGATATCTCAAACGAAAATTTTTACCTCTTAAGAAGTTAGTTGCTTTGTTACTTTTCAGGTACCTTTGAAGTTTATTTTTTAGGCCCAGTGAGCTATGAGTTCCTAGTCGGTCCCTTTGTACTTAAACAGGAAAAATACAATGTGTAGAAGCCATTTAAGTCTTGGATAGCTCAATGATTTCAACTGATGAAAAGTCGTTCGCAAGAATTATTAAATTTCCATAGTTCGGCGGTTTTCATTCATAATGCCACACTTCAAATAAGTCGCCCTTGAACTTCCGCTGCTATTGACTCATTGATGTTTCAGTTCTTGGTAACCGGGACTGAACGCAGCTTATTGATCAGGGTTGTAACTGGCAACTGCCTAATTGGGCATCATTTCATTAGGTTGAGTATGGTATTCAACGACTGGTGTAAAAATTGTAATGAACCCGTTGAAGAGGAAACCATAAAACACATTCTTTGCTCTTGACCCGCTATGGCAAGAAGAAGATTAAATTACTTTGTGCAGTCGTATTCCTAATCCTTGATGGAACTAACAAAGGTTTACCTAAGTAAAGTCTAAAGATTTGCTATAACAAGCGAACATATTTCATATTGGACGAGTATCACAATAAAAGGACCAGAATATACTTATTAGACATGTTGTAGACAGTTTGTAATGTCATTTTGAACTCTTATATTCTATAAGAGAATATGTGGTCACCACCTAAACCTAACGATGTTGTGAAAACATATTTTGAGTCTACAGCTCAACACAAATCATGTGAACACGAGATTAGCTGGCTATGTTTCGAGATTAGCTTAGTATGTCTGACTGTATCAAAAAAAAAAAAAAACTTAAGTTTCTGCCATTAAAGTGAGTGTTCTCAAATATACTATTCATCTTGAATTTGTGAATGGAAAAACATTAATGTGCGAATATTTACTCTAAGTTCATATATGGAATTTAATTTAGATTTAGATATCCCGAAGAATGAGCAAAAATAAAGGGTGTTTTTTTTAGAGGTTTGTTTTTCGAATAGAGATAAAACTGGCATTTTATGGTCAAATCTGGCAACTCTAATGTCATTTATGTTCAGTTTGGTTTGCCATTTCATCATGAACAGGTTGACAAAAGAACAACGCTTGCAAATCGTGCAAATTTATTTCGAAAATAACGGTTCAGTTCGCGAAGTTTACCGCAAGCTCCGTCCATTTTATGGTCGACATAATCGTCCATCAGAGCAATTAATTCGGTTAACCATGGATCGTTTTCGCACTACGTTTACTCTATGTGATAATACGCATCCGCAGAGACGTCGAACAGTGCGCACCGAAGAAACAATTGCCGCTGTAGAGCAAAATGTTGAAGAGGACCCGAATGAATCGATTCGCCACCGTGCACAGCAATTGGAGCTTTGTCCATCAACTTTATGGAAGATTTTGCGCAAAGATCTTGGCTTGCGACCTTACAAGATCCAGCTTGTGCAAGAATTAAAGCCGCGAGACCATGCAATGCGTCGTGATTTTGGTGTATGGGCCGAAAATGAGATTGATCTCGATGCTGATTTTCATCGCAAAATTTTGTTCAGTGATGAGGCTCATTTTTGGTTGAATGGCTACGTCAACAAGCAAAATTGCCGCATTTGGAGTGAAGAGAATCCACATGAGACCCTTGAGACGCCATTACATCCACAAAAACTGACTGTTTGGTGTGCTCTATGGGCTGGTGGAGTCATTGGGCCATACTTCTTCCGAAATAATGCTGGAGAGTCAGTTACCGTTAATGGAGACCGGTATAGAGCCATGATAACCGACTATTTTGTTCCCGAATTGGATGGCATGAATGTGGATGAGTTGTGGTTCCAACAAGACGGCGCTACATGCCACACAGCGCACGTCACAATCGATTTATTGAAGGAAACATTCGATGAGCGCATAATTTCGCGGAATGGACCTGTCAATTGGCCACCAAGATCGTGTGATTTGACACCATTGGATTATTTTCTTTGGGGATATGTGAAGTTGCTCGTCTACGCCAACAAACCAGAAACGTTAGGGGACTTGGAAGCCAACATTCGTGGCGTTATTGCCGACATACGGCCCCATATGCTCGAAAAAGTGGTTCAAAATTGGACCTGTAGAATTGGCTTTATTCGAGCCAGCCGCGGCGGCCACATGCCCGAAATCATATTTGCACATTAATGGCATAAAATTATCCTTCCAATAAAACCAAATTGATGGACATTAAAACGATTTTCTTGTGTTTTATTTCAATTCGAAGCTCTATACCTCTAAAAAAAACACCCTTTACCTAGAGACTCAAAACGCCATTGAATTAAATTTGTTATATTTTGATAAACCCATCATATTCAGTAGTTTATTTTCTAAAAGAATACACATGTAACTTACTTTTGAGAGAATGAAAGATATAGTTTCTTTTTTCTATAGACGATCGTATAATTTTCAATTATTTATGGCATATTATTTAACGAAACAAAAAAAAAATTTAATGTTATTAAATTATTTTACAGAGCTTACGTGTGATGACATCAAAAAATTACAATAAAAAAACAAAAATACCCAAAAAAGTTTGGTATCATTATGGATTCATCCATTGCTAAATGAAATCATCAGTGACCTATGAGCCCATGAGTGAGTGTTCCTAAGTCTTACATCTTTTTATTTTTGTACAGATATATAAAGAACCAAAGCAAAAAGTGTGAAGCAACAAAAAAAAATAATTTTTCTGGTGTATCTCTGTTTTTGTAATTCATTTGATATTAAACTTTATTACTATAAAAAACAGTTCGGAGAAATTTCAAAACGACTAATCTTGGTCAAATCTTATTTAAGTTTAAAAAAAAAACAGGACTGAAGTACATTTAAATATATGATTAGAACATTTTTTAAAATCTTAAAATATCGATTGTATCGAAATCTCTACTACGACAGGACACTGCCGAAAGAGCAGGTTTTTTTTATGTCGTTCGCTATTGTCATCGTCATCGGTGCAAACAATGCGTGACCGAAAGCAATTTTCATGCGTTCACTCTTTGTTTATGGTACTGTTTCCTTGTAATTGTAAACGTAGTCCTTTTTCACGGATTATTTGAACATAACCTCATTTTTAGCAAGGTTTACCATCTGGTGATTTTAATTTATTATTAGTTTGAATATCGTTACTGTGTAAGACTAAAAATATGTTGCCTCTTAAGGAAGCCTTCCAGTTTACTGATGTTTTTAATATTCTTCAACACTTAGGAGACCAAATTTAAGGTTATAAAACTCAGTAACGAAGTAAAAAACTGTTGTAGTGGATAGCTGGATTGGGTGGAATGGGGACAGAACGATCAGGTGTGTGTTTATATTTAAGTTTTCTTAGACTTAGACTGAAAATATTGATGATTAGAAGCTATTCAAAACTTTTGTTGAACGGCTTTGAAGTAGTTAAAAATGTGCCTGTAAATAGGCTGACAGAAATACGGCTGTTCGGTGAATTCTGCACGTGTATTGCTGTAGAACTGAGAAGAACAGGCGAAATACAATTTTGTATTTCATCGGACATTCTCAATTATTAAGCAGTGTATAGGACCACAAAAAAATTCCCTGAAGTTGGAGGATGAGGTAACATACCGTATGATTTATGGTGTGCCGAAAACGAATGCGAGATCGAAATTGCTCCATCACAAAACGTTTCTGAGAGATCTTAACATATTTTTTGATGTGTCGAAGGCCTGACATAATAAACCAATTCTGACACCGGAATCAATTTCAGCACACCAAAAGCATCTTTATATATCAATGACATTTTCTTCATTAAATTATAATGTAAAATTTTGATGCATTTTGATGACTTTTGAATTTTTTATCAGCCTTTCCTGTTTCAGTGAGTAAAAAGATAATTACAATTAAAACTAATACAGCTTTACAGTGACAACAGTAAGCTTATGATAAATTGCAAATTATTTATGTAAGTCTCGCCATTAATCCAAAAGTGCTCTTTATTTTTTTCCAAGCGGTGCACAAATGCCTTAAAAAGTGAACAGAAATTATTTTGATCCGAAATGAAAAATTAACCTCTACGTTCAGGTTGCGTTTTGAAAATAGTCGACTCATATGAAATGACAAGTAATCTAACTAATGTTTAAGAAAAACAACCATACTGCATCAAACTAGAGAGCAAGAAGCTGGAATGAGCTTTATTTGATGATACCAGCATTGCCAACGCAAAAAATCGGTTAGTTTCAAGATTGTACTAGAATATTCGTGAGTTTCGTATCAGCCAGCAATGGCTGTTATAAAAAATTGTGTCTTACCACAGGAAGTCTGTTGAAGTAGAAGTATTAATGTGTATTGAATAACATCGTCTTTGAATAAAGAAAGGATTGAATTATATTAGAAATTGAAACAAAGCAGTAAGTATAATGAATAGAAAAAAAGTGTTGCATTGTATTACTTTCCAGATATCGAACTCATCAGAATTATAGACCTTCATATGAGAACAAAAATAAGTTAAGAGAGCGCTGACGTTCAAGCTATTGGTCAGCAGTTGGCTGTCAGGTCTTACAACATTTAGTAGGAGTTACTATCTAACTCTAACCTTAAATATTTTTCGAATATGCGACAAGTGATAGAGATTGTGCAAAAATTTGATAAGGATATAATAACACTTCTTTAAACCAAGGGAAAGATTCGAACTGTTTTGCAGATTTTTTTCATTTCCTCTCCTCAACACTAATCGAATGAAAAATTTATAGATCTAAAGTAACGTGACCAGTTTATGTACTAAAAATAAAACAAAATTCGTCACTTTCACATCCCGGATAACCGTAGGAAATCAGATATTTCGAAATATTTTTAAGAAAACTCAGATATTTACAAATTGTTTATATATACTAAAAAAATCCATACTTTCACTGAAAACCCCACTAAAATAAGATGTTTTATTTTCAATGAAAACGCGGAACGAGGATCGATTAAGAAAAAGTTTTGAAAATGTATGACTCTAAAAGTAGACTTATTTAGAGATATTTCTTTTGTTGATTATTGCTGCAGTTTTTGATGCAGCTGAGCCTTTCAGTCGATAAACGAAAGTTGAAAAGAATTGATTGCACTGAGGATATTATAGTACATTACTTTTCTTAAAAAAATACACAGAAGAAAATAAATCAAGTTTTTTCTTTAAGCTGAATATTTATGGGTTCAGATATGATGAATGGTCGCATTCCATCTATTGAAGAACAAGAAAAACCAATTTAATGACCCAAAGGTATGAGAATAGATGTGGTGGAATTTTTCAGTCATATTTTTTTATCATCTAGCTACACGAGAATTACGCCAAAGCTAAGATGAAGATATTTGAGCTGAAATACAGTAGTCTGAAAATGGTTACAACACAAATATTTATGTGTCTCTTTTTTTTTCAATCAACGTATTATAATTTATCTTTTCCAAGAGATAATAAATATTTTTCACACTCTTAATGAACTTCTTTTATTTAGTCTTTTATTTTACTTTTTGATCCCAATGCCCATTTTTTTCTTTTCCTTTGTGTCATATTTTACACTTTACTACTGCCCCTTTTTTGACATCATCCTTTACTGTCTCTTTTATTATGTACGCTGTTGCAAGTGTCAACGTGTTTCAGTCCTTAAAAGTTCTTTCATGTATTCATTTAACTGTGGCTCAGTCTCACCCTCCTCAGAGTTTATTCTATCGATGGTGATGATGATGGTGTAACTCCAGCATGTGAATGAATAATTGATAAGTCAATTAAAAAGTGTGGTTGTGGTTGATTGTACGTAAATATTTTACTTTTCATTCTTTACTCCTTCATTATTTCTACTTTGCTCTGAATACTGTGGAATTTTTATGAAGCTACATCGCTTAAGTTTACTTTTCTTCATTATGAAAATAAATACTTTGTATGTAATTTTTTAGAGCTGCTTTGCAGCTGTGATGGTTTTGGAATACGCTGATTAAAATAACTGCTTTCAGTTTGTAGCGTCATCTATGTTAGAGTTCAGTTTTGAGTTACATACCTTGAAATTCAAAGTTTTATTTTTTTTGGAAATAATTCCAAAGAAGTTTGACAAATTATTTGTTGAAGTATGGTCCTTAAAAATTAATTTTTATTAGCAAGGTTGGGCATACAGTGGCAAAAGGAGCCAACATCAGTATTGTTAACAGTGGAAGTTTTAAGACACGAGTATAATGGGATTTAAGAAGGAACGAAACCAGACTACTTCAGCAGTGTCCTACCAAAAATTGTATTAATAATGAGAGTTATTTTGCACAGCTTCAAAAGTCTTTGGGAATAACAATAGTAAATTCTGATTTAAAATTAAATGTTCCTTGGTTTCTGTTTTTCTCTTGTTTTATCAATCCCTACCGACTGCCACAACAGTTCGTACAACATCGAGCTCATAGATATTAATAAATCTTTAACTTACCTCTTCTTCATTGCTGGCTGTATTCACTGAATCCATGCTCTGTGATAGTCCCAATGGCGCTAATGCCATTTGATTCTCCATGTTGTTGCTGTTGCTGTTATTGTTGTGATTGTTGCTGTTGGTGTTAGTGTTGCTACTACTACCGTTACTATTGCAAGTTGTGCTGATATCGTTCAAATTTGCAGCGATTGTTGGTGATGGTGTTGTTGATGCTGAAGAGGAATTTGAATTTGTTGCTGATTCGTTTGAAAGTGACGACGATGAAACAACGATGCTAGCAATTGTTGTTGCTGCTAATGTTGTAGATGTAGCTGCTGTGGAGCTATTACTACTAATGTTGTTGCAATGACTGCTGTTACTTGTAACAGGTGCTGTCACCGATGCGCTATTGACTAACAACTGTTGCTGTTGTTGTTGTTGTTGTTGTTGTTGGTGATGTAAATGCTGTTGATGACGCAACTGTTGTTGCTGGTGCTGCTGTTGTTGTTGTTGCTGGTGTTGTTGCTGTTGTTGTTGCTGTTGTTGTTGCTGATGATGTTGCTGTGCAGCTGCAACGGCTGCTGCTGCAGCTGCTTGCTGTTGATTTAATTGATGTTGCTGATGCTGTTGATGTTGATGTTGCTGATGTTGATGGTGTTGCTGTAATATATGCTGTTGATGTACAGCAGCAGCTGCTGCTGCGGCTGCTGCTTGATGATGTGCTGCTGCTGCTTGTGTTGCTGCTGCTGCTGCAGCTGCTGGATGTAAATGTTGACTTAAAATAGCAGCTGCTGCTGGATTAAAAACGGTAACTCTCTGTTGATGATGTGCGACGGCGGCGGCAGCAGCAGCTGCTGCAGCGGCAATTTGTGAATGCTGATGATGTGGATGTGTGGCAGCAGCGGCCAATTGTGCAGCAGCAACAGCGGGATTAAAACTTAATTGATGTCCAGTTTTTGCTGCAGCAGTAAGTGCAACAGCTGCTCCAGGAGTTGTAGCAGCGGCAGCAAATTGTACCTGTTGCGGTGTTAATTGTGCAGCGGCAGCGACGGGTAAAACCGAAACGGCGGCAGCGCACTGTCGTTTGGGTGACAACACCTGTGGGGCACTCGCTGGCGTTTGCGGCAGCGTTGGCCTGCGTTTAATCGCAATCGACGAAATGGTGATGGCTTTTTTTAAACACGTTCGTCGGGGGGGAGTGATTTAGAATTGTAGTTGTTTAGCCCGTTGTTGATTTTGTTGTTGTTGTTGTTGCTGTTCTTGCCGTTGTGTGGGGTATTTTTAAAAAGTTGCTCGAATCGAGAACTAGTGAAGGTTAAGGTTTTGCGTAGTTGCCTGTGACCTGAACATTGATTTCAGTTTGAGCTAAACATCAGCATCAGAGTTGCTGTAAAAAGACCAAATTAGAAAAAAAATTAGTTTTTTTTTTACTAAATATTAAATTGGCAATGAGGATAATATTGATAAATTTCTACTAAAGGTATATTTTAAAAATAATGTTACGATAAACTTATATAAAAATATATCAAGTTATCAAAAAAATTGCTTTTCATCGCAATAAGTAAACAATTAATAATAAAATGATAGCTACGGCATCAAAAATGCTGAACCGAGTTTGAAAAATTTTTTTTTAGTTTTATTCCTTAGACGATTGATCCCAAATCTCCAGTAAAAAATTATCACGATATTCCTATCAAGCTATTAAGGTTTTACAATTTCTTTAAAAAAAATTGCTGGCTTAAATGTAAACAAGCACACAAGCACAAAAAACCGTTACATGGTCAGTTTATGTGTTTGTGTATGTGTGTTCGTTTTGTTTTTGTATTTCTATGGTAGACTTATGCAACGTGCAGTAATTGGAGAGCGCTATGCGTGCTGAGATTGAAACCATGTTAAGAGCGTGAGAGTAAATTTGTTTTTTAAAATGAAGCTCAATTAAAAACAAAATAGTATTGCCGTTGAGAGCGCAGAGGAAAGATTCTACGCATAGACAGCGTTTACACGAGGAAACTATTGAAAGAAAGTTTTCCTGTTTGTAGGCAAGAAGGGAAAAACGAAAGGGTGGTGTACAGAATTTGTCGTACAAGCGAAATCCCTTTCGTTCTATTCTTTAGCTGATATTATGCTTTGAATTTACATTTGTTGTGGCGGATTGACGCAGGAATTGCTTTGAAATTTTCTTGCACAAACAAATTCTAGGTTCCGTGTGTAAACGCAAAAGAAATTCACAAAAGAGAATAGACAAGAATTTCTCAGATCGAATTTGCTCGTGTAAACATTGACATACAAAGTCAAGGGAGCAACTTTAAAGCTTTTGCATCCATTTTTATGTCAATTCAGCTCGTAGATTTTTATGACTCGTTATAGCATGAAAGTCGCATACGAATTAAAATTTTGAAAATCATTGGTAAAATATATTTGTTTTCGAATTTGCTGGACCACTGTTTTGTATTTGTAGAGCCTTGTCCAACCAAGAGTAAGAAATAAGGGGAAAAAACACTTTTATCTTGAAATATAGTGGCATTCATGCAATCGCAGATAGGCTGAGTTTATAAACGTTATTTGCATTGCAGTCATGCAAAGTCACGCGATCGTAAATTAAAACCTTTATTTTATTACGATTTCATGTGTCCCTAAGCGTCAATCGATTGTTTATGATGCGTAGAAAAAAGCAACCTGCGCATCGTTAGTGTTGATGATGCTTTTGTGATGCATAGCTTATTCGTTAATTTCACAATAGCGGAAGCAGACAGGTAAATTTTATTTTCTGTATTTCAATGATATTTTATCATTACATTTGTAAATAATATGCTTTGTAAGAACAGAACAAACAGATGTTCCTAAACCTCTATATTACGACACTGACTATGAACAATGCAACCTGACTGTAGCGCTGCTTTGTTGCGTAAAAGTATGCTAACCGTAACACTGCTTTGTTTGTTGATGTTTAGGAACTCAGTCATACGATCGAGAAGTGGGCCATGAAATGATCTTTTATGAAATTAAAAGAAAAGCAATAATTGTGCTGACTTGTTTTTAGTAAGCAGCTTTTTTAGGATCGTTGCGCATCGTAATTCAGTTGATCACAGAAAACAAAAGGCAGTGTATTAAAAATTAGTAAATCCTTCATATTTTAAAATATTTTGAAATCGTTTTTCATGGAGAGATCATTTCAAGGGATATATTATCGAGATTTAATTGAAATACTGAACAATTTGTTTACCTCGGTCGATTTAGCATCAGCAAAAGATCTAAACTAGTATAGCTAAGTCGTCGTGACGCTGCTCAAGAATATATATACTTTTCTATTTCTACCACGCCCCCTTATAAGCTTAAAAAATGGAAAGGCGTAGTGAATATACCCTTACTGTAGGTTATTAAAAGCTTAAAACCGCTTACAACGAATATAAAAAACAGTCAATGCGTTCGCTCTTAGAATCAATCGTCTCAAAAACAGATATATGAGTATAAATTTAAATTTCATAACAAAATTAAATGTAGCAACAACATTACCGTTTAAGTTTTGCAACCAATCATAATAATCGCATCACAACGCAAACATGAAATCATTTTCGGAAGCATCTCAAAGTTTTCCAAAACACCAATATATACGAAGTGGAAACTTTTGGCATCCTTTCTAAGCTTTTAATTTCCTTTTAGTTCCATTTAGTCACTGTTTTAATCTTTGGGTAAGTTTCTTTCTACCGTTTTTGATACCTTTTTCCTTTGACCTAAAAATTACTTTTAAAGTTTGCCACTCAACACTTTGCGTGTTAATTACCTTTCGGTCTTCGCAGGAGCAGCCGATTACTTTCCCAGCAGTGAAAAAAAAAAAACAAAAATTACCGCAACTATCAAAAATGTTGCGCGCGTGCTATGAAAGCACAATTTGCGTGCTTGGTGCACATTTATCATTCCCATCTATAGAATATACTCATTCATTGTCAGTTCTCAAATTGTCTAGCAATTTCAAAGTGAACACAATTGGAAGGGAAGGGTTAGTACGGAGCATTAGAGCGTTTGCTTAGTAAAGGACGCAAAGGAAAACGAGAGTAACTTAATTTCCAAATAATTGAAAATCGATGAAATAAAGTTGTATTCATTATAAACAGTAAAGTGACAATATTACATTGTAACTCTAAGGATACCAACTTATTTTGTTTGATTCGTATCCTTTACTGTCTTTAAACTTTACCTGCAATTTTACTTTTAGAGCAGTATGCCAGATAATAAATACTCTCTCTTCTTCATATAAAATATGCTGTTTACCAGGTGGCAATTTAAAAAATATTTTTCATTCAATTGATAAAATATGAAATAAATTTTTTAGCTGCGAAATCAATTCATTTATGAATATGTAATTAAAAACAAAGCAATAGTTATTTAAATCAGGAGTTATTTTTTATCAATATTCAGTTGTTTTAAATAAATAAAATAAGGCATGCAAACTGTACAAAAACGTGGTAGTTTTAATGAATTAAATAACAAAACTTTTGGATAAAATAGCATACAGTTTTATGAAAATCACTAAAGTATAATAAAAAATAATTTTATTTTCAATATAACCTCAAAAGTTTTTACTGCAAAATTTTTTAGCGAATACAAATAAAATAAATAGTGTTATACTTATAAAAAAGGTTACAAAAATAACTATTGTGGAAATAAAATATTTATTTAATTGGCGTAAATGAAAACAAATAACTCGACTTTATATCGTTAGTTTGGAATGCTGGAATTTTGGTGTCTGCATAAAATAAAAATTTAATCTTTTAAAGTTGCAAATTATTTAAGAAAATCTCGTTCATGTCAAACATATCAACAACAATTTGTATAAGTAACTTTTTAGCTGGGGTACATCTATTTGTATAATCCAAGCGCCCAAAAGTATGTAACGTAGTTTTGTTCTAAACTGCTGCTCTCAAGTGTTTCTCAAGTGCTTGTAAGCGCAATTGTCTAAAGTACAAAAGACTTTTGAACAGAATTACCTTAAGGAAATGCTAACATAATTCAAAGGTAAGATGATGACAATTGTAAAAATACAAAACTTGGAACGCTGTATTTCCACATAACGTAGGTGTTGTCACTTTAGAATTATTTTTTTAAAAATTAAAATTTTAAGCACCTCTCACAAAATTTCAGTTCGTTTTTTTTTTTTCAAAGCCTTGCACACTGATTATAAGCTAAAATCCCTATAGCGCAGTGATCGACAAAGCGCGAACATCAAAAATTTTCTTACGCTAAATAGAGAGAGATATGTAAAATGTTGCAAGCACTGAGAAAAATACTAGCTTGTTTTACAATGTGTACACTCCATAAGATTTCTTATAACGGGGGCTTAACGGATCGAACTTTATTTATATAATGCCTTTTATATGAAATTTATTATCAGGTTAAGCACTGTGCATTTAAAAAAAATACGTCGAAAAATATTTACTTTACCATTTAGTATCAAACATTTTGGTAGTGTTTTAACAAGCGAGATCCTGCTCAGTTTAAAGTTTGCTTACTATCTTCGTTTGCACGCGTGCATATCAGGAGCCGATCACTGCTATAAAGTATTTCAATGGAATGTTATCAGACTTTGTACAAAGATTAAAAGATTCGAGATCCGGAATGAAAGTCAAATGTATAGAGCATGTGGGCGTGGTATAAGCAAAATTATATAGCTATGATAGCTAAAAATTTTTTCGCTGCAATATTATAGTACAACATTAGAAGAGCGTGTGAAAAAAAAATTACTACATATATCTATAGAGTTTTTCAACGAAATGTTCCTCATCTTTGTATTAAGATGCCATGTGAAAAAGAAATTATACGAACAAAAATTGGGCGTGGTATATAACATAGAAATAAAAACATTAAGTTATTATACCCATAACGTTTTTCAATGTAATGTGAAATGTTGTATAGAGTAAAAAAGGCTTTATCTGAATGAAACTTGGATGAGATTTTAGATGTGGCCATGACACCTCCCGTTTAAGGTAAAACTTAATATCTGATCAAAAAATTAATGCTATTGAAGATCTTATTAAATTAAACATTTTAAAAAATTATCAACTATATTTCTGTGAGGATTACGAATAAGTGAGTATATAATATTTGTCATTTTTCATGAGAGCAAAAATATCAGATCTCAACAAGAGCGTTTGCGTCAACGTTCTACCAAAATTTCTCAATGTTTCTTTATTTAATATAAAGTTTTTCTAAATACCAATAGCCTTAACGCAAATCAACTCATTTTCCAATTTTGAAAGACGTTAGTAATAAGAAAAACACTCACAATAAGTTATACGCAATACACAATGGTATCCAAATCAGCATGATTTTTATAAATCTCTCATTGGAGCCAAAATCACGACGAAATCAGCTCTTTTATCACACAAATTTAGCATCAAACAAAGCAATTTCATTTAACTTGTTTTTGCTCGAAATCATATACATATAATGGTGTATAAATTGTAAGTATTTTTGTTTTAAAGAGTAGTTTTATTTATTTAAACATGTTTAATTTACAGATTATTTTGATGCACCTTATGTCAAATAAAAGGAAGTCAGAAACAGAAAGCAAATGGCTGCGAAATCGCGATAGTAAGTATCAGTGTGAAAGCAATTTTCAAAATAGCGATGCAAAATCGAGATAAATGATAATCGATCCGTTTTCAATGCTAGTTTGAATTGCTCATAGGTTAGGTGGCAGTCAGTTACGAGACCGACTCACTTATACCAAATGTGATCCATTGTGATACCACAGGGTGTCTGACTATATCCTCTCATTGAATTAACCAGATTCCGTAATAAAACTAAATAGTTGACCTATCCTAACATGTCTAAGGTCATGCAGATCATCAAATAAAAACGACCCAAGTGCTTTGTGGCGTTTTTTAGCAAGTGCGGGACAGGAGCAGAGAAGATGTTTAATATTTTCCTCTTCCTCCACATCTCCACAACTTCTAGAGAAGTCAAAGGACCTAACACCTAATCTCTCCGCATGCCTGCCGATGAGGCAGTGGCCAGTTAAGACTGCGACAACTGACTATACACTATGTCTAGTGCGAGAAATTAGTTCTGACGAACGCTTAGCATCCCTAGTTATATTGCAAGTAGACCATTAAATCCATCTTTGAGCAGCAACTTGCAGGTAGCAAGTGGCATGCTAACATCCTCCTTGCCCTGAGGAATTTGTGCAGTAGTCTGCTACCTAGCAAATTCATCAGCTTGGCAATTGCCGTCAATATTCCTATGCCCAGGCACCCATATGGGGTGAATGTTAAAATGCTGAGCCATCTCTTGCAAAGACGAGCGGCATTGATGGGCTGTGAATTTCTTATAACGCTTTGGTATTTCCTCTTTATATATGTGAATTTTTTTGCAATTTTCACTTACTGTACTAAACAGTTATTTTAGAAAATAACATAATAAACGATTCTGTCAATTTCAATAAACTTTTATGACAACTTAGTTTTAAGCTCTTCTTTTGGTTCTCTCAAAAGGTGACAGAAATAACTTACTCACTTATTAAGAACTTAGATTTATAATGCATTCCAATAGTTACAGGTAGAATTCGGAAGAGATTTTGACGGTATTTGATAAGCGTGTTGGCATCTAAAAGCCTTTGAGCTGTCATATTTATAGAATTTCAACGAATTTTAATGAAAATTAGTACACGTACTCAAAGTGATAAAATCACCATCGAGATGAAGATATGAATGGACAAGAGAAGGAGGAGTAGCATCTTCTTGCGCGACTTTAGCCTACTGATATCGAAACTGACTACAAATTTTTTCGATCAGCACTAATATTTGATATATTTTAACGAAATCCTTTTTCAAAAACATGCAAAAACAAATTAAACGTTCTTTTTTTGCTTTGGGCGCAGTTTTAATAATTTTTGTGAGATGTGCGATTTTTTATAGTTTTCCCATTTTGAAGGATATCTTTTAAGTGATTTCAAAACAAGTTTTGTGACAAAATAATTAGGCTTTTTTGAGTTTTTAATGATTTTGAAAACGTGTCATTTGAAACAAGTCGAAAAATAAAACTTTTTTCAAAATGGTGATTATTTTCAGAACAAATGAGCCAAAAACTCTGTGAAAATATGTATTTTTTTTTTTTTTGTAGAGCATTGTTATCTTTCAAGGCTTAGAAAAGTTTCAAACTCCATTTTTTAAACAAGTTTATTTTCTCATTAACGAACTAATTGAAAACAAAAATTAATTTATTTTTTTATTAACCGGAAATGATTTAATTTTGCAATACTCACAAATTCTAACCAAAACAAAAATCTCTGTTTGCTTAAAAAAAACAACTGGAAGTGCGCTAAGTAACAAAGCCACAAAATAATATAAATATTAAATAAAAATAAAAAACGGATATAAAACAAAAAAAAGTATGCCATTGAATCTACAAAATAATACAATAAGAAAAAGAGAACTAGTAAAAAAAAAATGAACCTTAATTAATCTCAGTTGGAACAATTAAATATTAAAACGTATTTTGTTCCCATGCGATGATGCCTTTCCATTTCTGTGTAGTTTCAACATTTTGTTACTGTTGTCATTACGATTACGAACCTTTTACTTCAACATTTTAACTTTGGGCTTTTCTTATTCTTTCTTGTTGAAACAATTTAATTTTGTATTAAATCAAGAGTGAAGAAAAAGGTGAAAATTACAACTGGGAAATAAAAGAAATTCCAAGTACAACCGAAAATTTTGAGTTAACTTTCTCGCTTATATTTGTGCGGTTTAACAACAACAACAAAAAAAGCCTAATGAATTATTAGCTCTTAGCAACAAATGTAACAATGATAGGAAACAATATAAAAGAGGTTGGGAAAAGACAGCGTAGTTACCACAAGCATTTGATGTAGGGCAAAAAATTGCCAGGGATGTAGCGTCTGCTTTAAAATTTAAACAATTAAAATTTTTCATAATGAAATGTTCGTCACTTTTTTTTAGTACTTTTTTTTTGGAAAATGTGAGTTTTTAAATATGTTAAAGTCGACTTCTTCGGAAGTAATTCTGAAAATCAACTTAAATAAAACAAAAAGCATCTCCATTCACCCAAAGAGTGACGGCAAGGGTTACAATATATGCGAGTCCGATATGAAAGTTCACCTTTTTGGAAGTGGCATAACACTGAATGGCGATACCAATATGGATATCTATGATAGATTCGCGAAAACGCAAGGAACCTTCGCTCAGCTTGGTAATGTCTAGCAGTCTTCCTTGTTTCAACAACATTGAAGTTCAACATCTTTCCGTCAACATGACAGCACTCTGCTACACAATTCTACCAAGAGTGGTCTTCGACGAATTCTGAAAATTTGGTGTATAAGCACCATATCCAAAATCAAATTTTCATTCAATCATTGAAAAATTGAAAAACTTGTTCAAGCAAATGCTAGAAATTTGAGCAACTTCCCCACAATGACAATTCAATATTTTTCAAAGAAGAGCTAGAAAAAAATAATATACATATTTTCTTTTTTGATGAATAATAATTGCTATTTAAGAAAAATGCAAAAAAAAAAATTAAATCGCCAATACAGCAAGTAAAACTAGAGTTTTTGTTGATGCTAGAAAACCATCTACGAGTAATAACTTGATATTTTTTCAGGGGAGAGTTTAGTCAGAAGATATTGCAAGTTTTTATAGATCAGTGTCATTAGTAATACTACGAGTACCATATATGTATGTGAATATATTTTTTTATGAATTGCTGGTTTGATATACACAGAGCGGCACTGATTTCCATGACTGAAGATATTTCAGTTTTTACGACACTTCAGTCAATAGTCTAATTCGTTCATGGGTTGAAATATAATTATGGAATATTGCGCTGTTATTAAATGCCCTGACTTTCACCTGATTTACCACAGTGTCACTTCGCATTATTTCCATAGGCAAAAATAAAATTGAAAGGATGCGTCTTCGATAACATTGAGACCATTAACACAGTTTCAACACAATACCACAAAATGTGCTAGATAGGGCATTTGAATCACTAGTAAGTCGCTGGAGACAGTGAATGCATTAAGCCAGAAGAAGAAAATTTGAAATACTAAAAGAGAAATTTTTATATAAAATTGTTCCAATTTACTCGTCTGATGTATTGTCAATTTATTCTTCTGGGAAGTGCTAAAGGGTTGTCTGGGAAAGATAAGCCCATATTCTCTACCTTTTTATTGTGATTATACATTCTCAGTGACCTCCAGCTGAAATAAAGCTAAGTATCTAAGTATCACATGAACGTATTAAGAATCATAGCAAAAACGAAAATTCGACAAATTGCAGCGATGAAAGCGAGTTAAATTTCGATGCATCTCTTATATATAGAGAAAAAAAAATAAGACAGTGCACAAATATCTATGTCTGCTCTTGTTACATTTTGTCGCAAGTTTATTTGGCGTTTTGTGTTCTCTACTTATTTCTTTACTTGAGATATATCCTTTACACATTTTTAACGTTTTTTTTTTTTTGTTAATTTAATCTTAATGAGTTATACGAGATATGTTTTACTGAGTTCCATTGTGGAGCAACATTGCGAAATGCCATATTAAAAAAATAAAGATTTCTCAAAACAAGCTGGTTCATAACTTTCTTTGCGTTTTTTCAACATTACGTGTACATGCAATAGATAATATCGAAATAAATGAAAAAAAAAAGAGTTAAAAAGCTATCTCAAAACTTTAACGAAAGATGCCTTTATTCAAAATATGGTCATATCAAAGAGGTTATTGTCTCGACTTTATAGTATTACTTTTTTCTTTTCAGTCTAAGAGAAATAGCAATTTCTTGCATTTGATACCAAATTTGTGTAAAACGGCGACTTACCACCTCCATTTTTGAAAAATTCCATAACATTTTCTTTAAGTTACAATTTCTATTTTAAATGCAAAACATTTTTAGTTATCCCTGTACAGAATTATATATAGCTCATAGACATCGTTGGGTGGTAGTAGCTGGTTTCATTTGAAGTCTTAGACACTTACACAAAGTCATATAAGGCGTTACAAAAATCAGACATTTAACTTAATATTTTTTTTCTCCTTTTTTTCAGTACTCGCCTTTCTTTCGTTTCTTCATTCCGCCAGTTTGCATTTGTAATAAAATTTTCTACCGAAAATTTCACAGCTACTCTTTTGCTTTTATTCCATTTTTCGTAAGTAAAATAATAAATCAACACAATTTCCCGTTTGGATTTTCACGATGATGGTCTTTTTTTATTTTATTTTATTTCATTTATTTTTTTTTCATTAATTATTTTTTGTGTTCATCTTAAAGAGCTTTAGACTTGATGGGCTCTTCTTGTAATCGGTTGCGCTTGTAGCTGCTAATTCATTATGAAGGGTTTTCAATTTTGATTTCATGTTCAAATTGGCTTAAATGAGATTATTAAAAGTGCGGCAGCAAAGTTATGCTGCAGGGTGGGAACAATGTAACAGCCTCTTTTCGAATTAACATTATAGTTGATTAATTATCGGTCAATTTTGTAATTATGAGGATTTTAATTTTAGCGGTCAATTGAAAGAATCCAAAGAATTTAAGTATTTTTATAATGATTTTTAATGTAATCACATGCGGATATGAGAGAAATTTTTTATTCTGTGTAAAAATATGCGACATTTTTTCAGTAAAAATAAAATGTTATTACTTATTCATCAAAAATAATTTTTTCGCCATTGTCGCTTGAATTTAACTAAGCGTTTAAGCCAGAAATCAATACATTTTTTGTAGGCTGATTGAGAAAGAGCATTCAGTGACTTAAAGCGACTTTTGCTTTAGAGACAAAAGTTAGTTTGTAACCATCAACTTTTACCACGTACCTGACGACCGTATTTCATGTACATAGTTCAATTATTTTTTACCTTACTTCAAGAATCCACATTTTCTCAACTTAGTTTTGTTTTCGTTTTCGGATATTTATATTCGCCATCAAAATTTTGTAAAATAGAAATTTTCCTCATACACTTTAATTTGTTAGTTTCAATGTTTTAATATAATTTAAAGTGTTTTTTTTTTTTTTTCATTAGATATTCCTCATTTTGAAAGCAAAACTTTAAAACTTTTAACGGAAGTTGCTTGTTGGGTACAAAATTTACAATGAAAATGAAAGCTGTTTTTTTAGGAGCTCATTTTGCTATTGCAGTAAAAGTTTTGCAATTATTTTAAAAACGCTCAGCAATAAGCGAGTAATTTTAGAAAATTGCAGTTTGCAAAAAAAAGTTATGCGACAGTTTTTTTTTTTGATTTTCTTTATGGTGCTGTTGCTGCTGCAGTTTTACTTAATAGATAAGCGCCACAAAAGTTTCAAAGTTGACAACGTATCTCTAGAGGAAGAAGGTGTGTTAAGTTATTAGGAAAATTAAGGATACGCGAGAGATATTTATTGTGTTTGATAGTTTATATTTAAAAATTAAATGCATTGAACAATTGGAGTGGAAGTCAACTAGAATGAAAATGAATCGAAAGTTAAAATAGAAAATAAGTATTAAAAATTATCAAAAGAAACCGATAGAAGTTTCAAAAATCCTGAATAATATTGTCTGCCTTCGAAAAATCAGCGATAGAATCGTCTGCCTTGTCTGTTTGTGTTTTTATAAGTAAAGGAAGCAAGCAGCTAAGAGCTAGACGCAATTATATGATTTAATATTAAATTTTTTTTTTATATATTTGTAATATGTATTGCAATTTATAAATGCAGCAATAACTAAGTGGCAGAGGGTGTTTTTCTCGTTTCCAATTACATAATCTTTATAATTATCGCAATCTGTCAGACAATAAAATCACTTAAGCTTGTATCCTATATCCGAAAAAATAAGAAAAAAAGTGTTATTACTCTTAAACGTAGCAAAAAAAACGTCTTGCTCTTGAATTTATCTGTTTTGTGTGCAAAAACATTTTTTTCAACTAATGGCAGACGCTATGAAATTGCTAGTGTACCATTTTTTTTTACTACAGTTTTAAAGGGCTCGCAATTAAAAACCAAGAAATAACGCAATGGCAGAGATTGTTTTTAATATTTATATTAGTTAGAACTTCATAATTTTCTACGTCTGCCGCACGATAAAATCACATAAAAATTTGGAACACCGTCCCCCTAACTATTATTCTTTATCTAAAAGACAAATTACTAACTATGTCCAACATTGCGCTACTATCACAACAAACTCATCAGAAACTCGCTAGAGTTACATCTCCATTCCCCAAAAAGATGCAAAAAGACTAAAATCAAAATCCTGACGCATGCCAATAGCAACAATACAAACCACCTGCCATTACCACACAAACACGACAAGTGCGACGCGACGCAATGCAACGTAACAGTGGTCCCACAACACAAGAGAACAGTGCAACATGATGGTTTTGTCCCCAAAGCGTATGTCACCAGCAATAGTTAGCATTACTGTTGCTACAATGACATTGCTACTCATTTTGTGAATGTTGCTATCGCGGTGCTGTTGTTACTGCTGGCGCTGCTAAATATAAATGCATGTTACAAATGCCGTGCACTATGTCACCGTTGGACATTTCCTGTCATTTCGATGCCAAATCCAATGAGTGTTTGTGACGGGTGTCTCTTTGATTGTACAAATGCGTTTTTGCGTACACATAAGACTGGGGTAAAAAAAAAATTTATTATACAAGTAAAAATCTTTTCTGGAGAGTTTATTAGAAGAGCGGCAAAAGTACTGCTACTATTTGATTTTTTATACCTCAGAAGAATAATTAGTAAAAGTCGGAAATTAATTTAAGCCTAAGATCGTACCCATGCATGTTACCTGCAGTAACTGATGTTTTCCCAGCTAAGGCTGGGATTTCCATCTGCTTATATTCAAAGATCCTTACTTCCCATCAGTCATTAATGGTAGTGTATTTCATTGTAAAGATACATCCGGATGACTTCTCGTTTTCGAGACAATGACAACAGGCATTCTCTCGGACAAGCACTATTTTGCGAGAGTGGTAATTCAACTTATAGTCGCCTGTGAACTTACCTCTATTCTTAAGATATCTTTTGATAGTTCAATGCAGTTTTAGTACCAAATGATACTGATCAAGACCATCCAGAAAATTCATTTCCCCTATCTTATGATTTCGGTTTAAAAACAAGGCAATTACTAATCAGGTGGACAATAAATTTTTGAACTGAGTTGTGTAAAATCTGATTTGAGGTTTCGTAACTTTTTTTAAAATAAAATATTTTTATGAATTAATTGATTCCCAAAAAATGTGAAAGCAATTTAGGCATGAACAGGGTAGTCTGCTATCGTCCACTGGCTGGAAGAGTGGCAATTTTTTATGTGCTTAAGTCCGTATAAAAGTGATCATAAGAGGTTCTCTGCAATTTATTATAAAAAGGTGTGGTTCACACCAGCATCACTGAATGGTAATAAAAACTAAAGTGTAAAATAAAAGAAATTTTAGACTGGTAGGCGGAGAAATTCTTTTACAATTAGTAATTCATAGATAACGTATCATAGGGCTTTGTCTAAGACTTTTCTGAGATTTTTGTGACTTAATCAAGCACTCAAAAAAATAGGACGGATTTGTAGGTAATCGATCATGTTAGGCACGTCGTCAGTAATAGGCATGATCTACTCTTGCCCAGCCGGGCAAATGGAAGGAAAAAAGACTACAACGAGTTACAAAAATTCACCAACTTGAGGATTGAAACTGACAACGGTATTAACATAAAGAAAAAATACAAGAACCAATATTTTTGTTACAATTTTCTACCCTCTTCAAATCCCTGAACATTTGTTCATTTTCCCAATATCGCACCTCTTTTTTAACATGTCCATATGCTATAAGTAGCACCAAAGAGCGAAAAATTATTTTTTTTTAAATTTTCTTTACAACGATAGAGGTGAAGAAATAGAGAAAAATGAATATGATATTATTGATGAATCAAAGTGAGGCGAAATATCTTCTGATTAAAGACGCTGAAGTACCAAGCGGCGGCGAAATATAATAAAGGTAAGCCAATTACGTGAAAAAGCTGTGGGGACTGGATGCCTAAAGCAACCATCAACTATGAAGCTCTTTTTCTTTCTTTCTATGTACGTATTCATTTGCTGCACAATATCGCAACGGAGCATAAAATTAGTTAAGAAAGTAAAATGGAAAAATGCTTATGACAAGAGAACGTGATCAGTTTTTTACTGTCTTCGAGCCATGATGCTCAAAGCAATAAAAAAGTTTCCTTATTGGTGATTCCCTGAGCTCAATACTTCTCAATTAAATTGCAATTGAAAAATTTTAAGTTACAAAAATTTAAAAATGAAGCAATACAATGTGTATACAAAATAATGTTTTATTTTTTGCAACAGTCTAATTATAAAGTGCATACGTACGAATATGTCATACACAATGGGTTGACAAAACAGACATATTGTAGCGAAATGAAGGAAATGAAAGCACGAACAAACCAACAGAAAAAGAGAAAAAGAGAAAAAGCAAAACAAAAAGGCAATAAGCTTCCAAGTTTAGTTTTGGAAAATAAAGAGTGAAAAAATCAATGAGCACAATTGAGCTCGAAGAGATCTGAAAGGATTTCAATTGCTTACAGAGTATCAGAATACATACACATACAACGTATGTCCTGTAGATATTCATCCTGGAAACACTAGCCTCGCACTCAAAATGCTAATGAAAAGGGCATATATTTCCGAAAAAATTATTTAAGATATTATTAGATTAAGAGGGAAGCCTGTAAAATTGAGTTATCTGGTATAAGTTTATTATGTAAGTGGGCTTCTTAATGTTTTTTTAATTATTTGGTGAGATACTTCCATAAATAAAAAATCAAATTATTGACTACTTCATTTCATTACAAAGTTGAAATAAAAAATAATTTATAAATTGCTTATTCTCTTTCTAATACATGCAGACTTTCTAAACAAATTTGACTTAACATGACAATACCCACATCAGTTTTGTTTATTACCTCTGACTGTCAGACCATATCTACGTATTGCCATTAGAAAGTCTGTCACTCAATCAATATTAGATAAATCAAAAATATTCACTACACTGGCAGAATTTTATCCAATATTGCAAATACTAATGAAAAATTGAAGTAAGAACTGTCCCAGAAAAAACTTACGCTTTGATTTTTAGTTATACAAAAATACCCAGTAATTTTTTTGTTTTTTATTAATAATGGCTACTATTCAGAATATAAATAACTAAAAACTAAGTAACAATTTTTTTTTTTATATAAAAATTTCTTACTTTTTTCGTAAGGCCCTTCATTAAATTTTGTCCAATCGTTTCATCGACAGTATGGTACGATTTTTTCCACTTAAGTCTGAAGTCTTGTGAATTTTTTGCATTCTCACCACTCCTTCAAAAATCTTATTTCATTAGAGCCCAATATCTTTCAGTTGGGCGAAGCTCTGGGCAGTTTTGGTACAAAATTGATCTTTTTACTTGCATACTATTCCATCGTAGCTTTAGAGTAATGAGAGGTTGCTAAATCTGGTCAGAACATCACGGTACCCTCATGTGCACGAATAAATGGCAGAAGACGTTTTTCGAGGCACTCTTCAATATAAACTTTGAAATTGATTGTGCCTTGCGTAACAAAACATCTGCTTCTGAGACTACAGGTGCATATTGCTTCGGAAATTTCGAAATTTTTTTTTTCTTTAAATATACCAGACACATGCCCCTTTTTTGGTGATGCATAATATTCGTGCCCAGGTAGCTGCTTAAAATCTGCTTTAACGTAAGTTTCGTCGTCCATAACACTGCAATCAAATTTAGTCAGGTCTCTTTCATACAATTTTCGGGCTCGCATCTGAGCCATCAACTGTTTTTTATCAGAACGGTGTGGTACTTTTTGAACTCTATATGTATTTAGCTTACTTTTCGCCGTTATCTTTTGCACAGTAGATTTTGATGTATATGCTCTAGCCGGCATATCTCGCACAGAGGTGTTGGGATTTTGCTTAAAAAGGCCCTTCACCTTCGTCTCTACCTTTGTATTAGAAAATTTTGGTTTTTTGCCTGAACTTTTTTCCAGGAAACAGGTAGACCCTTTGTATATTTAAAAATATCCGTAAAGACACTTCTTTCTGATGCACCAACTATTTTTGCTATAGCTGAATATTTTAACTCTGGATTTTGCAGGTATGTGGACCAAATCAGTTCGCGGACTTTTTGTTGCTTGCTAGACATCTTTGTCGTCAAAAGTGACATCTTCAAGTGGTATACATCATATTTAACGTCACTTTATATAGAACAAATATTGTGTCTTTTTAGACCTATAAGATTACCAGGTAGAGTATAATACAAAAAATAAAAAGCGTAAGTTTTTTCTGGGGCTGTCCTTAATATACAACAAAAGCAATTCGTTTACTAAAAGTAAAAATAGCCAACGATATCTACAAATTTAAAGTGCAAAACTAATAAATTATAAGTAGCTTTAACAAAAATCGAAGTTCTATTGACAAAAAAACAACATTAAAACGACTTGAGTCCTTAGTGTAGCGTCATATATTGTAATCATGACAACCCTCATTTTCATTTTCATCAGATGTATGTAAATATGCATCTATTATCTACTAGATCTACTAGAACTTCAACCGCAGATTGCATACTTTTCAAGGTTTTTTTAACCAAAGAATTACATATTTAGATTTAAGCTACATAGTAGGTTATAACCATTGCTGCTACATTACGTTGGAAATGTTTGAGATGAGCTCGAAATATTCAAGAACGAAATATTGGCGTAGTCTGAAAGATATAGTCTCTCTAAAATCTGAAAACAGTATTGTGCAGCACTAATTATAGCCCATGATACCCTTTCAAATACCAAAATATGCAATAATCATAGAGTATGGAACATAGGAACTGGTATGTAAGCTAGAAAATTTGTATATACAGCTCGACACCTCGTTTTTGATCCCGGCGCATAAGATGGAATTAACGTCGGACAGGAAAGCAAAATGTCAATGATACACAATTATATGCGTAAGCCTTCTTCTAGGCACTCATTTTCGTTAGAGGCTGATGGAGCATAATTTAAGCAATAATCTGAAGACATTCGCCTTCTTATCTTAGATCTCAGAACGTAACGACATATCTACTTCAAAAACGCAATTAGCATTGGTTGAGGAGGATGAACGACAGCGAAGAACTTGTGGTCGAGTTCATTTGAAAAAATTAACTGAAAATTCATATAACGCTATTTTCACATGAGGTTATTTGGGTTTTAAAGAAGATCGCGACAATGCGATTTCAATTGCATATATAATTTTTGATCTCACGTTTTTAGGAAATCAAAAAAAAAAACTGATTTTTATAACAGCTTAAGTAAAGACTGATTCCAATTAAAAATTAAATTAGCAAATCTTACCAAATATAATATACGGGAATGATTATCAAAACTTGCACAAACCTGTAAGCAAAGAAAAAGGCTCATTAGAAATTTCAATTAAGGTTAGAAGAACATCAACCGTTTAATATTAAAAAAATATTGTCGTATTTTAGTATAATTATAGAGTATGGTAACACCAATTTAATTTATAAAAACTTAAATAAACACAATAAATATGAAAGTCATTTAAGACGTTTTTTTCTTCAGTTTCAATTATTTTTCAATTAAGTAGCTGTGAGCAAATTTATGAGAAAATTCTAAAAAAAAAGGGGAAATTGGTAAAAACTAACTTGCTCTATGAATGAAAAACTGTTAAAGCTGAAGAAATAAAACAAAAAAAGATAGAAATATTTTACTAAGAAGAACTTTAAGGTGTAAATGAAAAATCTGCAAGACAGAAAAAAAAATAGTCAGTAAAAGATAAAAAAAAAAACCTTTGTTAGCAAAGCAGGAAAATCATATTCATTCATAGCACTTTGCGTCAGAAGACAATGACTATCAAAGCGGTAGAAGATCCAAAAGAAAGAAACGAAGAAACTAACGCAAGGAAAATTAAGCGAAAAAAGGGCAGAATTGCAAGATTGTTGCCTACAAATGAAAGTAGTTCAAAAGTTCATTAGACCTGTAGACGCGGCGTACCCCGAAGTAATGAATTAAGAGAAATAGTTAATGCCGCTGATGCGGCAAGGGAATTAGCGCTGTATTTTTTTGCAAATGTACACGAAACAGTTAGATACACTGCCATACTAAAAACTTAAGAATAAAGAACTCATTTTATAAATGATCATGTAAAGTAAGCATTACAATGAGTTTTCTTACAGATTCTAAGTTAAAGTCATAGTTGTAGAAAAATTGTGTATGGGAATAGTAATAATATACGATTATGTGAAATATAGGTCACAAATTTAGATTAGAAGAAGCAAATGATGAGCAAATCCTTATCTGTAACAGCAATTAGTACTTGTAGCTGCAGCCGGTATTTGAATCTATATCTGCACATGAATTTGCATTTATAACCGTAATTTTACGTCTTTATATGTCCATCAATAATTGTATATGCAATGTGTGTCAACATCGGTTTATATTTAGTACATATATGAGAGCAGTGCAAGTTTAAGCAATTTATCAAATTTCATGAGCACTCCAAAGTTTTAAAAACACAATTCAATCAACATAATTTTGAAATACTCGCTTTTTATGGTATGCGCTGCAGCTCTAAAAATTGAAATTTTGTAAAATTTAAAAGATTTTTGTTTTTTTTTATGAATTATACTATATATAAGAAGTTTGTTCAAAAGCTGGTCAAGATCAGGCAACCATATTAATTAAATAACAAAGGCTTTCATGTAGCCGACTTCAAAATGAAAACATAAGAAGCCGACAAGCCTCTCGAGTAGTTCTTAAGGATATGAATACACTAGTAACTTAAGATTATTCCATCGATTTTAGCGATCATAGTGTCATTTGGTTTAATAAAAATGTTTACTTTTAAGTAATATATAAATATATACAGGCGTTGCTTTCTTTGATATTTTCGGCACAAGGCACAATTTGTGTATGTTTGCATCTGCATATTAAAGTTTAACAAAAAAGCTTGCAACTTGTTTAGTATAAACTAGCGATGGGCACGTAGTAGCACTTTCAGCCCTCATGGCCCAAACCGTTATTCGACGCACAAACAACCAAAAAACAATTCGCAGAATTTTAACGCTATCGACGCATAGCGTTGACTTGACTTCAAATGAAAACAAAAACAACACAAAGGCCTAGGCGACGGTGCCGCATTGTGTTTCGATGAATGTAGCAATTGTTTTTGTTTGTAAGGCAATTTGTTTTTTTTTTTGTTCTATTGGCGAATTTGGAAATGAAAGCAAAAAAACTTAAAATTTAGTTTTTTGTTGCTTGATTTTGTTGTTGTGCCCGTTTCCTAGATTTCCATGCCCTACGTTGGTATAAACTATTGTCTGATGACTCATCATGATATTTCTGTTAGAAAGTGAAGAAATGATTGAGGAACAACCATTAACATTGTGCTAGGAAGAGCTCAAGATACCGCTACCACTTCTTAACGCCTCAAATAAATCTCAAAAAGCTGAAAATAGCTTGATTTTTTAGTGACGTCAGTAGAGTGAAAACGTGGAAAGATAAGTGTAAGATAGTCCAGGGAAAACTCAAAGCCCCCAATATGGATGAACTTCTTCAGATTGATGCGATTGAACACGGTGTTCCATAAAAGTACCTTGGAGTGACCCAAAAAACATGTGAAGGAAAAGCTTCGAATTGAAGTTATTGATCGAGTACATAAGCTAGCAGAATACAAGTTCGTTTCAAAGCAATTAACGCATTCGCAATATCTGTATCAAGATATAGCTTTGGAATTATAAATTGGTCAAGTACTGAATAACAAATGATGTAGCAAAAAATGAAAACGACATTTATTAAACACTAAATTCACCACACAAAATTATGTAAAAATGAATGGTTCTAACAAGAAAATTTGGAGTTGGAGCTGGGGTTAATGAATATTCACATCTTTCATGATAACCAGATAAAATCATTGAAAAATGATTTGCTTTACGTACATTTAAACTGTACCGATTAAATGCAATGAACCTCTAAAAACAACCAAAACATTTGTAAAATGGTCCAGCAAAGTAATACACGGAAAATACGACTATTAACTGCAAGATCCTAACGTTGACGCTGATATGTCAAATCAACCGGATTTCTATATGGAAGTAATCACGCTGAAACCAGAAGGCTTTATGCTAGCCATTGAAGATGAGGTAATCCCGCCGAAAGTAAAGGCAGAAAAGGAGAGACGATTGTTCACATCAAAAAAAAATTTAGACGAGAAGAAGGGCAATAATTCAGAACAGGCTGTTGAAGTGAAGGAATTGAGTGTAGGAATTATTCATAAAAACCTTAAATTGGCTTTGATCAACTAAAACCTTGCTCCAGATTAACTAAGAAAGTTCAATATGTTCTGACAATTGATACTTTTCCACGGCGGGCTTTAACAAAGTTTATATGCAAAGTTGAGTTAAAAAAAAAAACTTCAATGGGGTATTCTTGAAAATGATATATTGACATACACCAAAATCAACAAAATGAAATTCCCAGGCCTATATTTATTTAATTGCAAATGTACTGTTTTTTAATGATTTTCTATTACGAGATGATCATTGCTGTTATGCATATGTGAAAAGGTAAATTTCAACACCCACGGAACAAACGATCAATTCCAAATTTGGGAAAAAGTATAGTTACTACAAACATTTAAGAATATCAAGCACAAAAAAAGCATAAAGTAAAATTTGCAAAAGATTCTGTGGAATGAAGATAATTTGGAATTATATACAAATGAAAGTGATACAGGAGATGCCTTAAAGTTTAAGAGAAAGAAACACTAAAAATGGATTTATCAAAAAAAAATCAAACTTTGTGTAAATAGTTTCACTATCAACATCAGATAAAACATTAGCTAGCATGTTTCACGCTGCCCACGTTTTGAAAACTTTGATGGTTTTAGGAAAAAAACTAATTAGCTAATGCTGCTCTTTTGGAGTTGCTGCTAAATTATGGGTTTTATTGAAACAACTTCTTTAAATTATGAGCACTTAATTCAAAGCATAATAGGGCAAATAAACAAAATAAGTTATTGTGATCAGCAAAATGACTTATAGCCTGAACAATAAAGTAAAAAATACCAGTAGATAATAAAAATAAATTCAAAAAAGCTTTTTGTTTAAAAACTGTATTCCATTCGTTCTTGAATTTGCAAAACTTATAAGCTAATTAACTTTGCTAAAAAAACAAACACTTTTGATGCGCTCTACTGACCAAGTAGCTCCTCTTCACTTCAACTCAAGTGTTTCGATAGCACACCCACCTATTTTATATATTGTATGTATAATATAGCTATCTCAACATTCGAGTAAATTATCTAAACAAAGTAAATAAAAAAATTTCCATAGATTTTATTGTTCACAATCAAATTCAATTGAATGAATGGCAATAAATAAAGTGGAATCAACTTCCGTTCAATTGAAAAAAAAAAAAAAAGAAAAGAAAAAAATACGGACCTGCAATTAGAAGTACAAAACTAACAGACATACAATGGCAATAGCAGTAGCAACAACAATAATTACTGCAACAAAAAGTAGTAGTTGTTGTTGTTGTTGTTTTTCATTGCATTTGCTGTTGTTGTTGTTTTTATTTTCTAAACTCACGAACCGGCTGGGAAATTCATTTACAATATTTGCTAGTTTTGCTTTAACGATGAGAACGTTAAGAACGTTAAGAACCTACATCACCGCCACTATGCCAATGTTATGTTTGAATTCACGCTTATTCAGCTATACTGGCGGGTAATTTTATAAATGACGTGCAAATTTTTTGACAACTAATCTTTCAGTGAACTAACTTTTGGTAGGGAAATCCAATAATGTGACTACAACACTTGTCGAAAAAAATTGATCCGACAATATATTGATATGCAGAATTCTTCCCGCATCGCTTTCTCATCGCTGACTCAACTATTAATTATCTGTACTATTGGTAATAGTGCATGGTCTGGCTGCATTCGTTTACAACGGCTGCGCCTGAGATAAATTTGGCCCTTAATATCAAAAGTCTTTTCAGAACTTTTTTGAAGTTCTCTTATGTTCAAAGTTGATGTACTACAGCTCATGTTTATACATATATGTCTATGAGCAGATCAATGATCGATCGAGATTTTCTTCACGCCCTTGGAGCATAGTTTCTCACAAACGCCTTTATACTCAACTAGCCGAAGGAAGTTTAGAGTGGCTCTAAGCAGATTTTCAACGCTCTTCAGTTTTTATTGCTTGCATATTGTTCTGATTACTATATTTTTAATAAGGCTGTGCAACGAATTCAACTCTTTCAAAAAAACCCGAATCTAATGAACTCTTACAAAATTTTGGCTCCAAGCCAAGTTCGACTTAACTTAGTTCGTTTGCTACGATATGTTCGCTAATATCCCCAATTTTGCTTCTGTTTGCGTCTGCGTACAAGTCGTGAGAAGAAAGAAATGAAAATTGCGGCGCATCGTACAGTGAAAAAAAAGTCGTAACTCGAACAAACGAGTAGCTCGAAACTCATGAGTTGCAATCGCATGTTACATACAGACAACGAACGAGCTGAAAATGAGTTGAGTCGAAAAAATTGAGTTGTTCAAGTTTGACTCGATCCACTCGATCAGCTCGTTGCGCTGTAATGTTTTTACTTCTCAGTCTTCCTACTAGCAGTCCTAGTTATATTATGTCGCTCAATCATTACACGCTTACATTTGTTGTCTCTCTGTGAAGAGTGATGATTGTTGCCAGTTTTTTAATACTAATTGTTAGGACATTTCATGTTTTCGATACGTCTTATTAAGCAATCAAAGCAAAATAAAAAAAAGAAAACAAAACAAAATGTAATAAACAAAATACAATTTAAAAAAAATTAAGTTAATTTAAAATATTTTTGTTTGTTCTATTTATAAAATTAAATTTTAACATGATTTTAAGCTTTTTGGTGGATAGCTAAGATGGCTAATAGCTGTCGTAGCTAAACTCGATCATTATTTATAAAACAATTTTCAATCTTTTTGTTTTTTTTTTTCCGGTCATGCATTATGAGCTCATCATAAACTTGAATCGTTGTTCAGTATACATACATTTATTTTCAGAAGAATCTTGGTGTTAGAAGATATATAGATTTGTTTTAAAAATCCGTATACTGGTTTCATAAAATGAACTGATAGTAAGCCGTGTGTGAATACTTAAGGATATGGTCCATATGAAAACCTGGCATGTTACTCCGGCTTCACTCTTTTTTATAATTGCCAAATCCGAAATAGCTAACAGATTTGCGCTGGCAATAAATCAATAGAAGCTAAGAAAATGTTCCATATCTTATTACAACTTTATTTATGGACTTATCCTCTGATTTTTTCCACTAAATATTTGCATATTTCTTTTGTATGGCTAATTGCAATTTCAATTACATATTCGCAACTTTTAATTGAAATCGCTTGAATTGTACATTAGATGCATACGTTGATAATTATGAACTACATATGCATATGAAATACAATTATAGGGGAAATCAGGACTGTTTTGACAATGGGGCACCTTTGGCTTAGTATTTTAGAAATGAGAGCAGGAGAAAAATAATTAAATACTCAATATAAGTTGAAAATTTTTTAGGAAGCGTATTGAATTAGGATGATTCTAGCCTAGAGAATTAATGAAGAATAGCAAGTTTTGTCGCTAATTTTATTGATAATTAACAAGCCCGTCCGATTAAGCCAGTTTTTATATTTTTCGAAAACAGTCAAAAGACCAAACATGAACCCATTTGAAGGGTCATAAAATCGATTCTGCATACGCCACAACATTCAACTTTTTTTCATATCAAATGGTTTAACCAGCTTTTAACTAATGTTTGGGCCAATAGCTACTGAATTTTTCCATTATGCTTCGTAGTTTTCATATACTTACATCAAAAGCACAATAATTTAGAAAGAAGTTGAATCATAAAAGGGCATTGTGTTCAAAAGCAAAGGTACACTTCATGAGACAACTTTTTAGAGCACTGTAAAAAAAATAGCCCATATCCTAAAATGCTATAAAGGAGGGCTACGGAGTGGTTCTGGAGGGATAGTTTAAATCGGAAAAAGTTTAATTGCTTTTCATGCTTCAGGTGCTTCGTTGACCGTTATCTTAAAACGCTGACATGTATCTGATGGCAGATTCGAGCTCAGTGACCCTAAAATTCCCTGAACTGACGTCAGTCGATTTTCTTCCAATTTGACTGCACACAGTATAATCCATGTTTATAGCTTCTCAAGTTTGTCAAAAAAAGCAACAAAATAATATATAGTATTCTACAAAAAAAAAATGAAGTCAAAGCAGGCCCGCTTCTCTCCTATATTTCAAAATATGTTGATTAACATTAAATAAAAAAACGGATAAATTTACAGGTTACAATTTAGTTTTTCATAAGAAATGTACAGCATTACTCAATAAAGTTATATTTTAAAGAAGGAATGGTATGTCCGCACGCATGAGCAGCACTTTTTTGTACATTTAGTTCACGAGTGAACACGAAAACTTTTATGTTCGATCACAGACGTACACGAACGAACATTGTCGTTAGAGCAGACTATATCTTTATATAATCTTAACTGCGTCTGACTTCTTGTGGTTATATTATTTTTAAACGTTTCTTTCGAACTGCGGAAGGTTCTTACTATAAACATTTTCCTTACGCTGATCGATGGGAGAGAGTCGAAAATAAATTTTGAACATGAGCAAAGCCGTTAAAAACTCTCTACATTTCAAGATTAAATGATGAATTACAACTTTTGCACATGTCAAGTGCATTGTTTTTCAGCGAGCAAATTTTCGTGACTGTGTGAATAATTGCCATGGTTCTCAGTATATTACACTCATTTTTTTAAACTTTAACTAGAGCTTCACTTCATTTGTTTTTTTTTTTTTTTTGTTTATTGCATTCACATATGGTCAAAGTACCCCACATTCGAACAGTTCAGTAACAAGTGCCATTTGCACATTAAACCATAGTTGAGAATGTAAACAAATTAATTGTGAGTAAACAAATGACAACTTTGGACTAAATAGAAACGCAATAAAAAATTTATTTTAAAGTTTTTTAATTAAAATGGCATATTGTCGTAAACAGCTACATCAGCAGTTGTGACAAAACATCATCAAGATCGAAGAGGCGTCATCATTTACTACATCGTATCGATATATGTACAGATATAAGTATGTAAATCATTCTTAGTGATCTTTAGATCGCTATGTGTAGAAATTACATAGCACTACATGTGTTTTGGCTTATGGAGCGACATAGTAATTCCGAAGATTTTTAACCGGATCTTATCTCAGGAATTTACTCAACACGTGAAATTTTTGAGCAAAATAGGGTTGAAACCCCTCAAAAAAAGCATTTTTCTAATTTTTTGGGAAAAATAGTCCAACGACCCGATGTGCTCATATTTTTCATTTTGTTAAATTTTTCAGTGAGATAAATTTGAATAAGGTTACAATTTTTTTTTTTCCTTCTTTTAAAGGGTGTTTTTTTTAGAGGTATAGAGTTTCGAATTGAAATAAAACATTTTAATGTCATTCAATTTGGCTTTATTGGAAGGATAATTTTATGCCATTAATGTTTAAATATGATTTCGGGCATGTGGCAGCCGCGGCTGGCTCGAATAAAGCCAATTCTACAGGTCCAATTTTGAACCACTTTTTCGAGCATATGGGGCCGTATGTTGGCAATAACGCCACGAATGTTGGCTTCCAAGTCCCCTAACGTTTCTGGTTTGTTGGCGTAGACGAGCGACTTCACATATCCCCAAAGAAAATAATCCAATGGTGTCAAATCACACGATCTTGGTGGCCAATTGACAGGTCCATTCCGCGAAATTATGCGCTCATCGAATGTTTCCTTCAATAAATCGATTGTGACGTGCGCTGTGTGGCATGTAGCGCCGTCTTGTTGGAACCACAACTCATCCACATTCATGCCATCCAATTCGGGAACAAAATAGTCGGTTATCATGGCTCTATACCGGTCTCCATTAACGGTAACTGACTCTCCAGCATTATTTCGGAAGAAGTATGGCCCAATGACTCCACCAGCCCATAGAGCACACCAAACAGTCAGTTTTTGTGGATGTAATGGCGTCTCAAGGGTCTCATGTGGATTCTCTTCACTCCAAATGCGGCAATTTTGCTTGTTGACGTAGCCATTCAACCAAAAATGAGCCTCATCACTGAACAAAATTTTGCGATGAAAATCAGCATCGAGATCAATCTCATTTTCGGCCCATACACCAAAATCACGACGCATTGCATGGTCTCGCGGCTTTAATTCTTGCACAAGCTGGATCTTGTAAGGTCGCAAGCCAAGATCTTTGCACAAAATCTTCCATAAAGTTGATGGACAAAGCTCCAATTGCTGTGCACGGTGGCGAATCGATTCATTCGGGTCCTCTTCAACATTTTGCTCTACAGCGGCAATTGTTTCTTCGGTGCGCACTGTTCGACGTCTCTGCGGATGCGTATTATCACATAGAGTAAACGTAGTGCGAAAACGATCCATGGTTAACCGAATTAATTGCTCTGATGGACGATTATGTCGACCATAAAATGGACGGAGCTTGCGGTGAACTTCGCGAACTGAACCATTATTTTCGAAATAAATTTGCACAATTTGCAAGCGTTGTTCTTTTGTCAACCTGTTCATGATGAAATGGCAAACCAAACTGAACGTAAATGACATTAGAGTTGCCAGATTTGACCATAAAATGCCAGTTTTATCTCTATTCGAAAAACAAACCTCTAAAAAAAAACACCCTTTATATGAGATGGTGAAACTTTTCAAATTGCGGTCAATGGAAATTATAGAATGTAGTAGGCTGAAAACATATTTTTAAGATCTTGAAAGCTGTGGTTTCTCAACAAATTGCAATGTCGATATAGAGATTCTGAGCCAATATATTATCATTGAATCTTGTAAATATAATGTACCGAGTAAAAAAGGTTTAAAAAAACTTTTCCAATATCCATCTTAGTTTAAACAATATATGACACTGTTTTTCAAAATAACACAAACTAAGGAGTAGTAAATCATTTTTGAAAACTTTTTATGTTCAGTATATTAATAAGGTATATATATAATACTTAATGGTCAGATACATATATGCTGATTGGCTGATTTTCTAGATAACTGAGTGAGATACAACAATCAGGGTTGCCAAGTTGAAAAGAAGAATTTCACGACATTCTTTAAGAAACAAAAGTTTTCCTTTTATAAGTAAGTAAGTTAAAAATTTGCCCTACATAACGGGGCTAAGGCTATTCCTAGCATTTTTTTATCAAATTTTGAATAAAAACTGTCAAATATTTTAATATGAATTTTTTTCCAAACACTGAGACATGTAAGTATAGTATAGAAAGGCAAATTCGTTAAAATAGAGCTGACATTACAAAAAATATTGAAACCAGCCCCAACCTCCCCTACATGTTACAAAAATTACGAATTCGAATTTCCTTCTTCTTCTTACCAGGCTTCCGGGTTTGATATGGAATTCCAGTCTTGACCGGGTCAATTCCAGCCACTTGACAGTTTTCACAACAATTAAACCTCCAAGACTGACTTATTGGTTACAGAGTTCAGGTTATTCAGTTTCTTAACAAAATTTATTATGGAATTAAGTATAAATTATGTAAAAAAATCAAAATGAATGTGCGGGAGGTTTACATTTGTGCGTCCCTTGTTTCTTAAAAAAGTATCGGGGACAGACTGTTTAAATTCAAATTTTCTACGGATATACAGGATGGATGGTTGTTCAATGAAAATGATGTTATGTCATCTGCGATAAAATTCCATGAAGTCTGGACTCCATGAAATATTCTTCAATAATATAATAGACTATTATGAGAAGCTCTTCATTCTAGAAGTTGCAGGAACGTACCATTGCATAATATACGGTATTGTAAAGCAGGTTTTTTATACTATTTATATGAAATTGCTTATATGAAAATGGTTTGTAACGCTTTGGCGTAAAATATTCTGATCCGGTTATAATAACTTTTTTTTTAAGCAGCATATTATGACTTAAAAAGAATATTGCATATTTATTTTTCTTAATTTTTTAAAGTTAAATATATTTTTTTAGAATCAAGTTTTTGCAAAACCTCACACGAAAATTGTCGTTTTGCTTTATCGTTGCTTATGATCGGTGCTGCCCAAAGAACGAGCTGCTTCTTAAATTCTTGATATTGTTTTTTTCTTGTCACTTGTACCGTTTGTATTTGGCTTCGAAGTTCAAAGAACAAACTCTTTTTCAAATGTATTTTTTTTTTCTTTAAAGAAAGAATAATCGCGTGCGAAACGCTTGTTCCACTTGTTAGTTGATATTTAAAAGCAGATGAGGCTAATAGGCTAAAGGGCGGCTATATAAAAGTGAAGTGCATAAGATTAAAGGTTGAAATTTGCAGCAGAGATATCATTGCAGCCATCAAATTCATATAGAGAGGCAATCCAGGGTTTCCGAGACATCAGCTGGAATAAACTTGAAGTTCGAGAGGGGACTTACTAAGGTAACAGCGAAACAAGATTACTTTTGCGTTTTTTATGTGAAAACTTTCAAATTTTTCCATAAAGCTCAGTGGAGTCATTCAAAAGGGAAATAATTTAAAATACGTGTGCTTTTTTATAACGTTGCACGCATTTTTTTTTTTTTTGTAATCATAATATGGCATCAGAGGTCGCACAAAACTCAATTGTACCAACTGATTTCGATGATTGATTTTGAATTTGTGTTGCCAGAAAAAATGGAGAGAAAATGAAAAAAATTATGCTTAACTTTGTTCGCGATTGAAATGTTGACCCTGCACATAAATTTTTTGAACCTTTTTATTGCTCGCTTAGATTGGTAGATTTGAAATTACGTTCAAATATCGCTTGCTCGCAAAAGTTTTAGTTTAAGTCTTTCGTGTCTTAAATAAGTAGGTCAGTCGGTCTTGCTTTATTTCTTTTACCAACTTGTACTAGGAAGATTTAAATAAAAGGTAAAATTAAAATAAAACACTGCAATTTTACTGCGCTTCAATTTACTTTTTGAATTTTAAGTTTTTTTTTTATGGCAATATTTTGCGCTCTACTTAAAGTAGCTCGAATTAAAAGCAATTTTTTCATCATTGACTCTTGTTCTGTTTTGTTTTAAAAAAAATTGTATATATTTTTTAATTCAAATATACCGCATTCACTTAAAAGTGTGTGAATAATTGTTATTTAATTACAGATTAATTTTTATTGCTTTAAGCCGTAATACAATTTTAATGCGTCATTATAATTTGTGGCTGTCCGATTTATGGATTTATGTCTGCTTAATTTGTAGCCTTTGCACGTGAGTTTCACGCATTCAAAATTACTTTCATACAATTTGTTAAACCAGACAGCGAACGGTGCGAAATATCATGAGTTTAACGTTTTATTTTAAAATATTAAAGATATTTTTTTATGGTTTATTTACTTTGTATGTTGCTTAGTTGCTTTAATTGTGTCATTATTTTTATGACAGGTGTTGAATTTCGATGATTTGTTTTGCATTATATTTTTATATCTTATTATTCGTGGCTTAAAAATAGAGTTTTTGTTAATTTTTTTAATAACTTACTTAATGAACATTTTATATATCCGTGGAAAATTGTTTAAAAGACTCTTAACCAGCTCTCACTCAATTAGTATTAAAACTATAGACCTTAAAAACCTGTTATTGCTAACAAATCAGAATTAACTCATTAACATAGACTTAGTAGCCGATTTAGGGAAAATTCAATATTAAAATTGAAATAAAATACAAATACTTCAGTAGAGGTCTATATTATAATTATTGATTCGTTTTGAATAAAAACTCCAATTAATAACTCGTGCTATTTCGCAAACGAGGCCTGAAATGGTCCCTAATTGGCCCAAGAAACTGCGATTTATTATAGCTAGCTTTGGTAGATATTAGAGGTCTGCGTGAGTGCGCTTGCAACGATCAACAAACCACTCGGCACGATTGCGAGCCTATGGAGCCCCTACGAGCGCCAATCACGAATCAAATCAAAACCAAACGAAATGCCAAGCAAGCGAGGTGAGTGCTGCACTCACAAATAAAATTTTGTGCGAGTTGATGCAATCGTAGTTTATTGCATTCGACACCGAGTGACTTGTTGTCTTTTACTGCGTTTGTTTTTTCTCTGACGGCTTGGATTTCAAGCACAAGGTCACTCATTTTATTGGCTCTTTTTATGACCTCTCTTGTCCTAATCGCACCAACTTTAGTTTCCAGCTATATATTAGCAATTTATAATACGGCATAATCTCTTTTTCTTGCACAGCTTGGAATCCAAGCCCGAGTTCAGTCATTTTGTTGACCGTTTCTATGATCATTTTTAGAACACTTCGATTGATAGCACTTTTCGTCTACATCGGAACAACTTTAGTTTCCCATGTATAGCTATTTGGCCCAAAATTTTACAAGTTCTTTATCAGTTTGTTATAGTCTGTAGATCTGCATTCATTGCTTTATCTCATGTTTGGTGTTTGAAATAGTTTTTGTTCAGCTTGAACAACGTTGACGGCGAGTCAGACTACAAACGAAGTCAAGTCATGTCGTGTAATCGTTCTGTTTTGTTCAAGTCTACTGATGACTTGCACAATGTCAATAGAACCATTGTACTTGAGTTGTGCACTCACGTAGACCTCTCTTCGCGGACATAAAAAACAATTACCATGAACTCATTGACACTACCTATGTACTTTTTTATACTAACTTAATGAAAGAAACATCATTAAATTACACACATCGAGCACAGTGAGGGTTAACAGAGACTGATTTTGACGTGGCCAAGCCGTAAATTATTTATCAAAGCCGTGGGCCTTGAAATTTTGGAAAAGCCGTTAATGGGTGGATTTTTATATGCTTACATTTTTTTTCCACTTTTTTTATACGTCAAAGACGTCGACTTTGGTAAATAAATTCGAATATGTATTTTATGGTACTAAAATATTTCCAACCTTTTCCCTTCAAAACCCACCTTAAACTAAATTGAAATTTTTTTTTCTACGTCTCGGACATACCAAAATTACCCACGAATACCTCATAAACAACAACTCCCGCACTTCCTGCCCATTTTGCAATTCAACAACTCCAATAAATTTAACTCACCTCCTATCACACTGTCCAAAATTCCATTACACTAGAAGACGCATATTTCAAAATACAAACCCTTTGTCTTTAATTTCTAATCCTAATTTAGATAATATATTCAAAATTATATATTTTCTAAAAATTACTGATTTATATAAACATATTTAAAAAATTAAAATATTATAACATAACTATTAACTATAACCAAAATTAAATTGTAATAACAATCATTAATAGTATTCTAGATACATATATAATAAGTTAAGCTTAAGGCCTATGACGCCAAAGCTATATATCATATTAGCTATAAATTTTAATTTATTGTTAATATTTATTAAATAAATAAATAAATAAAATTTAAACTTAAATGAATTCTATGGAATGATAGAATAATTATTGATTAAAATGATATTTCGATGGCACTGTGATAATATCTGTAGGTATTTACATGACTATTTTAGCATACAAAGTAAATGCTTTCACAACTATGCCATGGTACAGAAATAACAATATTATTAAAGCAAACAAAACAAATGTATGCGTTTCATTTAATAAAAAAGTTTTAATTTTTTTTTTTTGTTATTTTTCCACTTGTTTGTTTTTAAAAAACTCTTCAATAAAAACACTGAATTATTCACAAAAATACCACCGACAACAATAAAAACACCAGTAGCAGCAACAATAAAAGCAGTAGCAGTGTGCCAACATTACAATCGCAAATAACTTCATTTGGGAAAAAATCAAAAAATCTATTGCAATAAGTACGAAAATAATTTAATACAAGAAATAAAGAGGAAAATATGTAAATAAATATATGAAGATACACAACGAAAAACATCAAACTGTCTGTTAAGACAGCAAACAGCAACCAGCAACAGCCTGATAAAGTAACGCAACTGAAATGCAAATGAAGAACCATCATCATCATCATCATCATCGTCATCGGTATCAATAAATTTATACAATAAAAACAAATTTTATTCAAATTTTTTTGCAAAATCTATTTGCAAAATAAAGTAGAGACTTGGATTCTTTTTTTTTTTTTTTTTTTTGTCACAACAAATACTATGAAGCTATGTGGGGGAGCCATATGATGTTGGTATGTAAATCAATATGTTTGATGTTTATGTTGATATTAATGATTATAATGATACCGAATGTGTTGTAAAATACGTTGTATGTAAATAATGATGGAAAGTAATATCAAATACGCAGCATATATTTATTTTTGAAAGTCATCATCATCATATACATATGTAGTAAAGAGAATCGAAAGAAAGTTGAGCTTGTGAGAATGTTTCAGCAGAATATGATTCATATGGTAGGAATACCTCATGGACACAAACATGTCGTAAGGCAAAATATCAAAAGCCAGATAATAATGGCTCTTGTTATGAAGCCAACCTGAACTTCCAGCGAAACATACTTTTAGCACGAGTGGGAGGCAGTCTGGTTGTCAACATTGCAAGGAAAGACGCTTGCTTGAAGTCGCAAAGGTGAAGAAAAATGCAATTACCTATTGGAGAGGAATGTTCAGGTTTGAATAACTCTTTTTTTTTTGCTTGTGAACCGTGGGTTCAAAAAAGTATATTCGAAAACAAAATTGGTTGCGAAATTCACGTTGGCGTGCAAAAATGAGGAGAGCGCCAAATTTCGTTTTCTGAGAAAACATACACTTTGCACCCCGTAGCCTATTGAGACAGCTGTCATTTGAGCTTAGGCTACAAAAATACCTTTTAACATTTTTCTTCTTATAATATTAAATCCAACACAAATATTTGCCTAATAATTTAACAAATTGTTTTATTTAAATTAAGTAATTTTTGTCTGTATTTTTTTCTATATATTTGTGTTGTTTGCACTAACAAAAAACCAGATACGTATTTTTGTTTTGCTGCGTAAGTATACAATTTATTTTGAAAATATGTTAAGTAAGCAATTTAAGCAAAAAGCGGCTTAAAACTTCACGTCATACAGCTGTTTCATTCAATAAGTTCAATTTCGCATAAATAACAATATTAGTCACATATATTTGATAGAAGAAAAAAAAACGTTTACTTACTTTTAAAACGTAGCGTTAAATTTAATTCAAAGTTAACATACCTTAAAATTAATAAGAAAACAATATTAATTATATTATGAATATTAAGGGGAGAGATTTTTGTTTCAAAGGATAAGCCACAGCATCCATAATCACCCAAGAATACATCTCCAAAAATTAACAAGCTACCATAAATTTTTTTGGGCATTTATTCATTTGGGCAATTCTTCATAGTGAGCAATAACCCAAAATAGGAAATAATTTTTTGGGCGATCCAGCATTTGGGCAGTTATCTTTTATGAAATTTTCTTCATAATAAAAATATATATGGTCGATTGTTGAATTGGATCATAGTGAATAATCGCCTAACATAGGATATTATTTTTGAGCGAATGCCCATTTGAACGATTGCTCATTTGGGCAGTCGGACAATCGCATAAGTTAAAAACGGGCCCTACAAATTCAAATTTGTTTTTCCTTTTTGAACTTTAGTGCTGATTTATCAGAAATACCTTGAAACCGAATCCGTGCTCAGAATTACTCTATCACTTAAGGGTTTTGAGATACGAGTATTGTAATCTAAAAGTGTAACAATTACAGATTTTTTTTTTAACATATTTGTGGATATGTATGTAGCATCGTAAATATTTTATACAAAAAAAACATGTATGGTATCGTAAAGCACAAGGTTTACTATTTGAAATGCCGTTGAGTTTTCTGTAATATTTTTTTTTTTTCGCCGAGTTATCGCATTTTGAAATTTTGATACACACTTGTTTCTAATGATTTTTCAGGGAGATCAGAAACATGAAAATTTCTAAACTCAATATCTCGGCGAAAAAAAAAAAGATATTTCAGCAAACGTAACGGCCTTTGACAGAGGAAGAGTTGTGCTTTAAGATCGCATACATAGTTTTTTGAAAAAAAAAATCCACGTTGCGACAACACCTCAAATATGTTAATAAACAGTGTGTTTTGGCTTTTTAGGTTAGAATATCTCAAAAACCCATATCTCATAAACCCAAATTCAGTTTCAGCACAGAAAAATTTAATAGAAACCCTACTCAAACTTTAAGAAGGAAATTAGCTGTAGGACTGTGTTAATTGATTGGGCAATAGTTATTACACGTAGGTTAGGTTAGGTTGCAGTGGCAGTCAGTTACGAAAACCGACTCACTTAGATCAAATGTGATCAATTGTGATACCACAGGGTGTCATATTTTCTTCAAAATAGGATTTTTTTTCAAAATAGGAACTATGACTAACGACTTCATGACACCTTCTGAGTTCCCTAACGTTCAAAATTTAAGCCAAATGAGAGATGTTTATGCCCAAAAACTTTCGAATTCTTAAAAAAAAAATTTATAAAAAATCTCATTTTCAATTTATAAAAATATTAAGAAAAATTATTGAAAACATTTGCCATTATAGCGAAGCGCAGCCAACGTAAAACACGTTATTCTAAGCTGACATAAAAGTGTTGCTCACCCAAAGCATAATTGTGTACGTTTCAATAAGAAAATCAACCAATTGCAGCTGAAAAAAACAAAACAGAACACTAAGTGAAATAATAAAACAATTCACCTGCAGACAATTACTCGAAAATAAAAAAAAACCATTACTACATACACCCTGATATCCTTTACATAAGAAAAATATTAAGTTTCTGCACATAAAATCAAAAACAGAACGAAAACGAAATCCTGCTTTGCGTTATCATGGCTATGCAAAATGAATATAGCAAATAAAGGGAGAGCTAAAGATGGTATCCCAACTCGAAACAGTGAAAGCTGCTTTCAAAATAAATACTTTAAAAGCATGACAGCATGAATCTACCGTCAATATAAAAATCTTATATTTTGTATTTTTTGTATGAACTTGAATAAATAACAGAATCTGGAATATCGTTGAAAAAAATGAGCTGCAAAACCAGAGAGAAGCGCCTCACAAGTTTATATATAGCTCTTAATTAAGCAGTAGAAGCCTCCTGCAAAAGAGACAAACAAGAAATGTGCAACGACCACGCAGAGCCGAAGCTCTACAAACAGCAGAAATCGGAGCACGGTCAGCGAAATAATACGAAGGATATCAGGCCACATATTCAGACGAAAACTGCCATTCAAAAGCAAAACCGGAAATCTATAAACTAATTAAGATGACTGTTAATCCAGTAAAGATAATCATCTTCAATTTACTTCCACCCGTTAGCATTCGTTAGACGCCGTTCCGTAAGGGAACCAACTTTATTCACGGAAATGTAAAATTATGTGGCACAAAATCTTTTAAAAATAATAAAGCAGCGGGCGCAGATCTTTTGGTCGACTATATATTTAAAGCATTCCCAGAGTCGACCAGTGCATTGCGCATTGTCTTTTTCAAATTCGAATTTGGATAATCATCCTCATTACAAGAGTCAGCGATTCTAGAGATTTTATCCGGCAATAATAATTATTCGGATTATTTTCCATAGTTGACAGGTCTCGCTGTATTAAAATGTTTTCCACTACGAAGCCGCCTTTGAAAGCACCGCATTAGAAGCTACTGGAAAGCGCTTATATTTCTCGCTGGGAAGTTTTGTGATTTCGCGCTGGGTAGTTTGGTGCCACATAGATATAAGACATGAGCACAAAAAATAAGCTAGCGTTTGTAACACACGTTGCGTTATACTACACGTATTAAAAGGAATTTACAAAACCAAGGCAACAAAAGGATAACAGGATAGGTCTGAAGTGTGCTAAATAGCACAAAAACAAAGTCTATGGAACATATTTGGAGCAGAAAGTTGATAAAAACATCCATACAGAAGTGTAAATAAGGAAAAACAAATTCAATGAATTGATTGTTTTATATCATTTTACTAGGATTATATACATATACATAGATATGTATATACTAAGACATTGGTTTCTTTCTTTTTAAAATATTTTCAAGTGTTCATTACAAAAAGTAAAAAGTGACAGACATAACAATGCGTAACAATCGGAAGAATGTGGTAAATGTGGCAAATTGCCAAACAATACAAAATAAAGAGGCTTCTTTTATTTTTGCAAATAAATGATTTGTCAATAAAAAAGCCCCACAATAAAAAAAAGCACTTCATAATAAAAAATAGTTTGTGTTAATGTGCTAAAACACTTTCTGAGGCCCGAAAACCAGTATTTGAGTCAATAAACAGATTTGCTGAATTTGGTCTGAAGAGCAGCCAGAGGCAGTTCAAGAGCTGCCATTGGTCCCTAAAAAATGCACTGTTTTGTGGACCGGTGGCATTATTGGACCGTACTTTTTCAAAAATAATCAAAATCGCAACGTTTGAGTCAATGGAGCAAAGTACCGTGCTACTTTTTTTTTTTTGCCCAAAATGAAAGACTTGGACTTGGTTGAGTTGTGGTTTCATGAAGACGGTGCCACATGCCACATGGCACGCGATACCATGCACCTATTGAGAGGCGGGTTTGGTTAGCAATTAATCTCACGTTTTGAAGCAGTCCATTGGCCGTCAAGATCATGCAATTTGATCCCACTAAACTCTTTTTTTTTGGGACTACGTGAAGTCTCTCGTGTACAGGGACAAGCCAGACACAATTGCAGCCCTGGAAGGCAACACTACAGCTGCTATCGGTGAGATACCGGCAGAAGGAAAAAGTATGCCAAAATTGGAGCTTACAGATGAACCACCTCAGGCGTAACCGCGGGCAACATTTACATGAAATAATCGTTAAAAAGTAAATGGAAGAAATTGATGTATCGCTGCAAATAAATATTTCATTCACTATCGCAAATTTTCTGTTCTTTTTTAATTGTCAAACAGGAAAAAGTTAATTGGAAAAAGTTGATTCGCATATCATTATTGTCAAGATAACATGAATTGCCTTGGAAAGAATTGTAGTGGCCTTTAGATGAAGATATAAGCGTTGAACTAGTATCCAGTCAAGAAATAAGTTTCGGAACATCAAGAGGAAAAGAGTAATTTTTATCTATCGAATAACGATGAAGTGATGATCATATGGATCAACTGTTGTTTCGACGTATTGCCAGGTACTATTTACAAGCAACACAGAACAAAAATCGATGACCTTTTTCGGTTGTGCCGATGATGCTTCATGATAGTGTGGTACAAAAACCCAAAAAATTTAGTAAGGCATTGCATTGACTTAGTAGTCATTCAAGAGTGGGTTGGGAACATAAGAAATGTCTTAAGCAACTTTGAGTCGGCAGTTCGTGTTTTCAAAAATTTCACCCGTATGTGTCCATTGTACTTAAACGGGTACACCCATATAGCTCAGCTAAAAAAAAATGTTTGACTTTTTTTTTAATTATTGTATCTGAACTTCTTTTGAAATACTGAAATAAAGTTTGTATAGAAAAAATATTTCTAGCTTTCATTTGGCTACTAATGGGTTAAGCAACAATTGGAAATGATGGATAAACCTTAAACTCTTTCTAAGCTTTTGCCTGATGCTAAACATTTTATTTACCATAAATTGACTTCGTCTGGTTTTGACTTTAGTTCATTGTATGTGTATGCTGTGTATTTGAAGATGCTTACAAACACATTTGCTAATACCCATGCACACTGACTTGCATATTTACACGTAAAAAATATTTACACTAAGTAGTAGTTAAAACCTAATCTATGTTAAGGAACAATCGCTTTCTTGATATGAAATATAAATTTTAAATTTCATTATATTCTTATTAGACAAAACGTTCTAAATCCTAAAAATTATTATCTTTTAAGGACCGGTTTATAAAAATACCGCACCTATCAGTGTGAGTTTTGAGCAAATACTGTGTGGAAGTATTAAAATTTGTCTTATATAACCCTACACTGGGCTTAACAATTTGCTCTCCATAAGATTTGGGATTCTACCACAGCCATTACGATTCACCCACAAGGGCACCTTCGGCCTGGGTTTATATGTATGTTAGAATAAGCCAGACTTCTTACAGAACGCAATAATTATGTCCAGCCATAAAACAAGCACTATCGAAAGATCGTCCACCACCTTCGTTGCTCAGGGTAAAAACTTGATTACGGTCAACAATGGCAGAAAATCGGAATCTGTATGATGAATGTTCATACGCGAAAAGGGTTCTGAAAGCTTATTAAATAAAAGTTTTTTTCAAGCTCTTTGCATTGAAATGAAAGAAAATTAAGCTTTGCTCATGGGGGATATTCGAAAGTTTTCGGGAAAAGTGAGAAATTTTTAGAATCCCCATTATCTGAATATTAGGTTTTGTTCTCTTACAACTTCATAACACTGTCAATCTTTAGAATTTTTCAAGATTTCGGCGAACACCGTTATTGTATGCTATAATAGAATGTAATAAACTCGTTTTAGCCAGTCTAAGGTATTTTTAAGTTAGTTTACTATTGTCAAGAGCGATATACATTCTATAGCTCAAAATATCAGCGAAATTTGTAAGCTTTTTAAACTAAAGATATCGGTAAATTCTCTACAAATTTTGCAATGTGCAAAAATACCATTTCGTTACACACGTAAGGGATTATGCACTAACGCAAAGTGACTGCACAATTGAAAATTCTAAATTATGCATCTCGTTGAGTTGAGAACCATTGTTACACATCCTCCAACTTCTATGTTCGTTGGAATTTCCTTCTATGTCGCATCTCTTGCTGTTGCTAACCATTGCTAGACCAGATTTTTCACTTAACTACAATTAAGATATTTAAATTGCAGATGATTTTTTATTTAATATTTTAGTTCAACCTTACTGCTGTTGATTGCATGTTGAACTCTTTGGCCAAATTGTTAAAAATAGCTGCACTACTATTGTTATTTGAATTTTAAGACATTAGCATTGAATAAACTTGAGCTTTTAAAGTACTACCCATACATTCTAATTTTAATTGATATATTTGAGTGACATTTCAATATAATTTATATGAAAGTGTTTTAGTGTTTCAAAAATCTTATATAACTTGGTGATGAACTTACGAAAGAGGATATGAATTTTATATTTTAAATTTTATATTGAGTGTATATAGCAGTAGAGGATATTTAAATAAACGGTATTGAACTTTGGGTTCATGCAGCTTGGATACAAAACTCAAAAATATTTTGGGAAAAAAAAACCAGTGTTGAAAAAAATTTTTTAGTTAGCAGCGGCAAGTTAATTGCATTCAAAGAAAATTAATAAAAATTCCACATATCAATAGCTTAAAAACCAAATTAAACCAACAAAAAGCTCATAACGATTGAGAAGCGAAAGCGTACACCTCGAGCAATGGAAAGAACTGAACGAACCGTCATATTAAAGGCAAAATTACTCAAACAAAATGCATTCGGCGGTAGAGAACCGAAAATGATTAACTTGAGAGTAGGTGTATCGAAGACAAAGTTACACTAGCAAAAAGCATGCGACGATATCGAACCGAGATTATTCATCTTAATGAAAAGAGCTGAACGAGCTGCCGTCTTTGAGACAAAAATAACACAAACAAAAAACTAATGGTGAGTAATTGCAGTGCGCGGAAGACAAAAATTTCACAAACAAAAAGCATGCTCTTACTGAGAACTCAAGTGATTTAGCTCTAATGACAGAAAGAGCTCGACAAGAGCTGGATATGTTGTAAGAGCTAAAATTACTGAACGAACTTCGAGTTGTGCATTCATGTCTTAAATAATACAGAAAATAGTCAAAAGTTTACTAAAAAAATTAAGCTTTTATAAAGATTTTTTTTTGAGTGAACACACTAGCATTAAAAGGACTATTAAGCCTTATCTAAGAGATTCAAGTAAAATGAGAAATGCTAGAGAAAAAAAAAACAAATTTAATCATAATTTTCATATTTTATATGATTGATTTTTGGGATTTTAATTTTTTTGGCAAGATTCCATTGACCTTATCAAAATATTAACCGCTAATGCACCTGCTAAAAAAAAATAAACTGTTCTAACCCTAAAACCTACCAAACAAACAGGTGTAACAAGAAACCAGAAAAGAACAGCACATGTTGTTTTTTCTTCTTCTTTTATTTTTTTACAACACAAGAATTCCCTGACAAATGAAGCCACACAACGCCGAAACATTTCATGAATTTGAAAAAAGGATAACAACACCAAATATACAAAGATAGTGCGAAAGTAAACAATTGAAACAAAATACAAAAAACGAGAACTGAAGGCAGGTAAAATAAAAACAAAAAATGTTTTGTAAAACCTTAAGCGTATGCCACATTGAGCGAAAAGGAAGTCAAAAAGTGAATTTATTTAATGAAGCAAATTCGCGGCGTCGAATTCTAAAAAAAGGTAGACACAATAATAGGGGCAACAGTTGCGTGAAGAAGGTGACTCCAATAGCGACGCTGTAATTCAAAGCAATTTTGGACTGTAGGTATCTATCGTAGGGTTAGAGCTGAAAAAAATATATAAACAAAATTAAGCACTAAAATTTTTTTTGCTTAGTATTTTTGTTAAACACTTTCTTGGTACTGTCGTAATAAAGTTAAAAAATATCTACAAATATTTGCTCATCATTGTCATTAAACAATAATTTTTAATGTAATTATACAGCAATGACACTCCGCTGAACAAACATCAGCTGTGAATATTAATTTGAAATTGATTTATATTTATCTCGACCAGAGTTCGACCTCTGGATGAAATTCAGCCATTATAGTGAGAATACAGAGCAGTTCAGTTCAATATTAGATGGTTAAATATCATCGCTAATAAAAATAAAAATCATGGCAACATTTTGTCCGATCCCTATTTCCATCCCTTTCTTAGGATTCAATCTTATTCCATACCAAACATCACTTAAAAACAAATACGATTTCTCAAAATTCAATCTATCTCATACTTAATGTCATCAAAATCAGTGTAGCTGAAATAATACATTTTCGGGTTAGGGCAGAAACAATAAATTTTCTCAGTGTTCAATCTATCTCTGTACCAAATTTCACCAAAATCGGTTCATTTACTTTAACAGTGAATACTCATTTTCCTGTTAAGGGTGTGACACCGCCTAACTACTAAGAACAAACACCTTTAGTCAGGAAACAATCCTACATACCAAATTTCATCAAAATTGGTGTAGTGACTCAGCCATGAAATCGTTATTCTCTCTTAAGAGCGGTAACGCGCCCACTATAAGAATTAAGAGACCTTAATATTCTTTCTTAAAGATCTGTCAATTTCCAAACCAAATTTTATCAAAATCGGTGTATTAGCTTAATAGTAGAAACGTACTTTCCTATTAGAGGTGTGGCACATCTCACTATTGGAAAAAAATTACATTTGGCGTTGTTTCTCTCCAGCGATTATGTTGTGTTGGAACTGTTTTCACTTCGTCTATTCATGTAAAGATTCGCAGCCAAAGTCAAGACATAATTAGCTTTTGAATCATACAAATTAAGCGTCAAGCCAAACTCTCTCGCATGTCGATTTCATTTAAATCAACTCGTTTTTGCTGGATATCACGGACTATTGTGAATGAATTGTCAGGCCTATTCAAATTTCCACTTCATAAGCAAACAGCTGTTAAATCATAGAAAAAAGGGTAGATATATAGGTAAATACTGATATATAAAATGAAATCTCAAATACAGACTATTTTCAAGCAGCTAACGTCTAACAAAAAGTTTGCGGGCTAATGTGAAACAAAATGGAGTCTGTTGTTGTAAAACAGAACGCTTATGTCAGCAAAAATTAGGCCAAATCTAAGAAAAGGAATCAAGTAACTTCAAATCACGATAGTGCCAGTGTGAAAGCAATTTTTAAAATCGCGATACAAAATCAAAATAAATTAAAATCACGCTGTTGTGAATCGCTTATTAGCAGAGATTTGATTACAAAAAATAAGCTTATACTCGTATTTTTGCTATGACCATGTTATTTATGCCATTTTTAAACTCACATGATGAAACTCGCAAAAGATCGTGCGATTTAACACCATAAAACTTTTTTTCTTTGGAGCTATGTAGAAAATAAACTCCATACCAATACTAAGTGGTGTAGCGTGAACATATTCCGACATGGGCGACGAGCCGCCCTATGCTTTTAAAAATAAATAAAATTTGTTCGATCAAACAATTTGCTTTTCTTAAAAAAGTCATCACTTTTTACATCACAAGAACCTTAACAAAATTATATATTTTTCAATATGAAATAAGTACCAACCCTTTTATCCAACACATTAGGTTTAAGTTTTATAGAAAAAAAAAATCAAAAAAGGTCCATTTAAGTAATTTAGTTTGGAAGAAAAAGTCAATTTTAATTTACCATTACCATAAGACCATTTTTCTGCAATCAAGTCCTTACGCCCGAGGCCACCGCCCATTCTCTCTCCCCCCTAGCTAAGCTAGTGCCAGTGCTTCACCACTGAAAGAAAGTACCAGAGCTGTTTTGCGCAATAATGCGAAAACATGATGAAAAATTTCATCGTTAGAATGACCATGAGCCGAGTCGAACATTTGACAGATATAGTATTCCATTCATCAGAGCTTTTACTTTAGATTAAAACAAAACTATCACCACTTTTTACAAAAGCATTGTGTTTTTCATTTGCTTTAAAAAGACAGCCAGGGGATGACCCCTTTTATTAGCTAAATGTAAAAAACAGCTGCTCCTTTAATTTATTAACAAGCGCTCCTTTTAAAAAAATTCAACAATTACTGCAAATTCAAATTTTTTCAGTAACTATGTTTCTAAATATTTACAACAGACTTAAGAATTTCACTAAACCAACGAGTTTCCACCCTAACAATAACAGCTTTTGAAAGGAAGAACCTTCGTTGTAGTTTTAATGTTTATTTTTTTATTCAATATTGTAAACGTCCTGGAGCAGGACATAAATTGCGCGACAAGTTGTTACACGAACACAATTTTTACTTCAGTTGTCGATGATGTTGTCATCGCAGCTGCATTTGCTTGCAAGACAGCTAGCGACAAAGGAAGAAGGACAAAGAAGGACAAATGGAGTGAGTAAGAAATACAGTTAAATACACCTTGCGGTTATACAGATTTCTCTCTGCATTTTACTAAACAATTCTTTTGTATTCCTTATTTTGTTTCATTTGTTTGCAGTTGCTTTTTGTTTGTTTTATTCAGACGTGCGTTTATTTGAAAACAGTTCGTTTTTAACAAAAGGATACCGGAAAGTAGCGATTTGTTCAATGTATAAAAGAACAGAAATTAAATAATAAGGATATCTTATTATATGCTCTAATTGGCAACATTGCGTGAGTTGTCAAACTTTTTTGTTTTAAGGTTTTCGATATTATTTTGAAAAGAAAAAAACGAAAAAGTGCAAAAAGATTGTTATGCGAAAGAGCGTTTTCTTTATTTGTTAAGATTTGTAGTGGCTTAAAAGGACGAAGAAATATTGATTCAATGTGAATTAGAATTTAACACAATTAAGCAGTTACAGGAATGGTAATGCCTTATAAATAGCACAACTTTACCATAAAGTCCACAAGGGAACCTCTTGTGAAAGGAGTGACAGGATTTATATCTGCGTAAGACGTCGCTACCACTTTTAACTACGTACTAACAACATAAAAACAATTCTTGTTCTTTAATAAAATTATATACATTGAAGAGGATGCTTAAATTACTGCTCACAAAATCCACACTACTAAACTGCAAATTCATAAAGAAAATGCCATTATTTCACAATCACAGTAGGCAAGGGCAGTAGCTTGCAGGCCTTCTAGCAGGCCTTACTTGGTAAGATTAAGGCCTTGCCACCTCCTTTCAAACTTACTTTCTTTTTTATATGAAACGTCCCGATAAAACAGGCCTTCTTTAGCAGGCCTGTTAGAAATACTCTTCAAGCAGGTCTTCCTACATCGCTTGCGTCAAGAGCCCTTCTAAGAGCGCTTACCGTAGAAGGGGTCACAGAAGTACTTTGAAAAAATTAAATCTTAATACGTCGTGAGACTCTTAGTTAAATGTTTTTTTTATCTGCGTCAACCCTCCTTTGCGTTAATATTTTTAATGTTTATTTCTTGTGACGTTTTCTTAATTTATAATTTGACATTGAATACACAACACTCTACCACTTTAACATAACATGAAACAGAAGACCAGCTTAGCAACATGTACACCGTTCCTTATTTCTAACCATTTATCTATTTTTGATGTCGTATAAGTACAATGCAATAACAAAAAAGTAATGTGGAATCATAAAACATTACAATACATGAAATAAAAAATACATGAAGTCCTTCTTATTTGCCTTCTAATATAAGGCCTTATGGCACTGCTGTTGTGGGAAGGCCTTATAGCACTGCTGCTGTGGAAAGGCATAATAGGACGCCTGCTGTGGTAAGGCATAATAGCATTTCATGAGTATACACTCAATGGAGTGTAACTATTCTGCTAATTAAAATTTCATTACTTATAAAATTAACTTATTTTTAATATTGACAGATTGCCAATAAAAACAAAAATCATAATAAAAAAAAAAAAATTAGCATTCATGTTTTTATTTGCATGAAAATTTAGTTTTGAGAAGGCCTCTTACAATCGGAGTAGTGCTAGCAGGCCTTTTCCGGGGAAGGCCTTGCCCAATTGCCTGCTGGGATGTTATCTACTACTGTGCTAAGTCAACATGCAGGAACGTTAAGATACCACACATTCACTTACTGACTTTGTTGCATAATGCACACAAATCTGACCACAACAGAAGAGAAAACAACAACAATAATAATAACTCGTAATAAACATCCTTAAAAGCAACAAACTTACTCTGGTAGTGGTGGTATTTATAAACAAAGTGTTTTAACTTAAATTTAGTACGTTGCTACTTTGTGGTAACATCGCCACTTCTGCCACCAACACCTGATGACAAAAATATAACATTCAGCAGGAGTTAAATATTGAATCACATGTGGCAGTGTTCATGATAAGGACACATTGTAAGTAGGCGTAGCTTCATACGTTTCTATGTCATAATACAAAATATTCGCTTAATTTTTTCTTTTGTTGGAAAATTTATGAAGAGTTGCAGTGCCAAATGTAAAATTTTTCGAAAATAGACTTTGTCACGCCTCCTTGCAAGCAAATATGTCTCCACAGCTAAAACTAATGGACCGATTTGATGAAATTTGGCTTGGTGACAGATGCGCCCCAAGAAAGTGTATTAAAAACTCTGTAATCTTTTATTGAAAACATAAAATATTTATTTTTAATGTGTGGCCCCACGCCCCTAACAGGTTAGTACGTTCTCGCTGCAAAACTATGAAACCAATTAGGATTTTTCTAACAGAGAAAAATTAAGCCCAGAGGATATATATTTGTTTTTAATGGGCGGTGTCACACCCTTAAAAAAAAAATATGATTTCAAAGTTAAGCTAATGCACCGATACATAAAGAATCTTAACGAAAGTAACTTGTTTTTCGTGGGCGATGACACGCCCCTAACAAGAAAATACGTAATCATTGGTAAGCTAACTGACCGATTTTGATGAAATTTGGTACAGAGATAATGTGATCTTTGAGGAAAAATATTTGCTTAATTGGATTTTTAAAGTTTGAACTTTTGAAGGTGATGACGTGTACGAACTTAACTTTGAAGGAATGAAGTACAGTAATTTTATTGGCATTAAAACAATTCATTAAGACATGATGACATTTAATCAGGTAAAATGGTCTTCATATTGCCACCATAGTGACAGTGGCGTACCGTGCACATCGGGCGCCTGGGACAACGAGTTGATTTGCCACTAACGAAAGAAACATTTTTAGTTTTATCGCTACATTCAGGGAATAAACCAATGATTTGATGTTTGATTGTTATTATCACCTATGATTTAGCGCCGAAGCCAAAATTCCAGAGAGATATTTTTGATTCAAAAAGACCCCCCTCTTTAATTTAAAGTGATTCCATGTATAAATCAAAGTGACAAAACGCTAAATGCAGAATAAAAAGGCATATTCAAAATACTATCTTTTTACGATTGAAGTCAAGTTGAAAGATTTTATGTTCAATACCTATCAAACTCAAAATGAATTGAAAGTTGTTTGTGTTAAAAATAAAAGGAAAAAAAGATATTTTTAACATGTTAAACTACAAAATTTGCGGCTTTAAGTCAAAAATAAAATTTTCACGCTTTGCTCTACTTTTCTATTCTTATCGTTTCATATTTAAATATATATTAAGCCAAAGAAATAACAATATCATAGATCTGCAGTACCTTTCTACTGGGATCAAAACTTAACAAACTACTGCTTAGCTAAAGTTAATGTACAACAGCTGATTGATTACTGCTCATTTCTTTGGCATATAATTTTCTTCTCTCAGACTTTTTGTGTTGTTAAACGACGCACATTTTGCTATTCTTTCTTTTTTTTTTTGAGGGCAGCTCAAGTCAAACTTACAGATATGTAGGTTAAACCTTGAAGAAAGCTTAGATATTTTACGTGCTTTCCATTTTCATTGAGAGACAGACGAGTTGAGATTTTTGTGGTTTGATAATTTTGGTGATTTGCTTTTTTTGCGGTTTCATAAAAGAACGAGCATACTACAAAGAGGAGATGAGAAGATAGCAGAATTATTGATTTCATTTTATTTTTAACTTCGTAATTGCTATGGTGATGGTGATGGTGGGAGATGCTTTCGTAGTAATATTAAAATTTAAGTAAAATAAATTGATTTAACTTTTATAAATTGACAGGTCAAATTTGTGGCAATTTTACGGCAATTAAGGTTTTACAAAAAAACTTACGACATTTTCGTATAAAATCCAATAAATCAAATTCATTAAATAGAAATTTAATTTATTTAAAGGAGAACGAAATATTTTTAAATTTTTATCATAACTTAGTTATCAACTGTTTTCTCATGGAAAGCGACAAGTAAGTGGATGGATTTTCATCGCGGTTATGTATTGAAACCAAACGTATAATATTGTAAATATATACAAATTTTTCCATTAAAAATGCACTATTAAGGATAATGATATCGCTTGATACGAGTAAATAAAGAGCATGAATATAAACAACTATTTAATAGTCTCTGTCGTATGGTCACCCCAAAAAAAAAAAACAAAAGAACAGCACGACAGCTGAACGAGCAAAATTCAAGTGTCCATGCCACCACAACCACCATTAAAAATCTACGCGCAACGGTGTCCGAGACACAGCATGAGGCAGCACGTGCGATAACAATCGAATTACTAATATATTGTTTTATTATGTTGCTATCTCTTTCAGTTACATACTTAAAGCTATTGTTCTTTTTCTCCTTCTTTTCAGCTCATTATTTAATAGACATCCTTTGAATGGTTGTTTTGTATTCGTTCATGGTACATTTTATGCGGAAGAAACTATTCGACACGGAAAAGCGACGTTTTATTCAACTAAATATTTGTGCATAAAAATGAGAATGGAATATAAATTCTAGTGGAGCAGTGAACCGCACCTTAAAAATGCTAAGCAATGGCTGTTGTTAGACTTTTTAAGGATACTACACTAAGGTGCAGCATAAGCTGATATTGTTGTTACTTAAATTTACTTGTAATTAAGGTCATACAAACACAGAGGACATTAAAACTATTTTCTTAAAACGCTTGGAGTTGGCTACCTTCTATAGGTTTTTTAATAACATGCTATTGACTTTTAAAAACATTAAACGCATAATAGGAACTTTACAGCACTTTTTTATCAAAAATGCTAACTTGGATGTACATACGTAGTTGAAGTGCTCAGTTAATTCTCACCAGGAGGTCTTTAGTTTGGAGGCTAGCCATACGTAAAGAATAGGTTGGTAGGAAAGGCAACTGTCTTAATTTATTAAGGAGAACACATTGGAAAACCGGTACAAAAAACTTTGAGCGGCACATATGAGAAAGATGAGTACTTCTCTATGGAATGTGCGTGACGGGGTTATTCAGATCATAAATATCTTTGTTAAACTAACAGATAATAACGAATTTACACCTAACTTCAATATAAATTTATCAAGGAAACCGATAGGTTCAAGATGAAATTTGGAGTCAGCTGGGTGCTTATTCAAAAGAGCTTCATGTATCTCAATTTTATCGCTTAGCTGATACAGCAAGCGTTTTTTTATTAACACTAGTTCCAATCAGTTTACAAAATCAGTCCACTTTCAAAGCTCTGAACTCGACCATAATTAAATCAAAATAAACAGAATAGAGCAGCGATGAACAAGTTAAGCTCGGGCGTCATCTTGATATAACTCGCATTTGAGTCTTAGGTCATAGGCAGTGTAAGGGTAAGGAATCAGAGGCGTAACTATAGGATGGCAAAAGGAAATGAAACTCAATGGGAAAGAAAATGATCCTCGGTATAGTAAAATTAAGTGTCACAATAGTTAACAACATATTTTGAAAAAAAGTAGAGGGGGAGGGGCAGCAGATTGTTCTTCGCCCCAAGCAAGAAATTTTTCAGATATGCCACCATAATAATTGGATTGTAAACTAGCAAATAAGCAGTTCCTCTACAAACGAATTTCGGAAAAAAATTATCTCCTCGAATTTTCTAAGCGAGGCGAACAACAATCGAAAGGTGTTTATATCCTTTGATAAAGAGCGTGCTAATATGAGCAAAGGACTTGAATATCGCTTAACTTTGCTCAATAAGGTTACCTTGTAGATATATATAGTATTTCAATAGAGAAAACTGTGGAATTGACTACGATATGTAATTTATTTAGATTTAGATACTTAATATTATTTGCTTCCAAATCTATATAATGTTGGGTAGTAATATTTGAAAATCTTGGGATCGCAGAGTATCTACTTCTGTGGCCGAATGTTAATTCAGCACAACAGAACAAATCGAGAATTGCAAATTTTTTGTATTGACAAGCTTAGGATTCAGTACTACCAACTTTGGAATCAGCATGAGAAAATCCATAGCAGAATATAATTTTTATTTAGATTCCGAACAGGTTAATGTTCTAAGATTACTCCCAAATGGCTCAAACTATTGATGTTCTTCGCATACGAAAATTGTCAAGATCGATGTTTTTGACACATTTGACTCCATTTATCTCATATCATATTATCTGTACGTGGTAGATAAAATGTATACTAGATTCTGATTCAGAGTCGAACACAACATAGGGTAACATAAAAGGTATGTAAACATAATATCTTTCAGTACAGTGTGTGATAAGATGTTCATTACACAAAACAATGTGCAAAAAATGGGCTTACACAATTTAAACTAGTTTCATCCATAGCTAAATGGAACCATCAGTGGCTTTTGAGGCGATTACTGAGAGTTTTTAAGCACAGCGATGATGATGATTCCATTTAGCAATGGAACGTATTTTTATCAATTAAACAGCACTTAAGCACTCATGTTATTCCTGAGGAGTGAAAAACTAAGAATTCATGCCATAATTCTTCTATAAATTTGATGCCCCAGATGCTTTCTAACATCAGGTTCTTGTTGTGTCATTAAAGTTTTTCTAAGAATCAGTTCGTAAGCAAAGGTAATAAAATAGTTCTAAATGTCAACTTCAAATAGCGCTGTCTTCAATGATAATACTTGACTTTCGTTCTATAACAACAAGTCCAATTTTTTAATTTTTTGTTTTTCCTAAGTTTCCAACTTTCTCGATCCATTTTGACATCGGCACATTTCGATTGTAATTGAATTTTTTAAAATTTTTCGATACTTAACAAAACTTCCATATGATAATTTTTGACTTTTTCGACACTTTTCGATACTTCTTTATAGCTTGAGATAACATTTGATACTTTTTGACCTGGTCGTCATTTTCGGTAATATTTCAACTATTTTCGATACTTTTGAAATATTTTGTTATTTTTGATTTCTTACCATAATTTTGGATATGATACGATATTAATTAAATCTTGGATACTATATAAAACTTTTTAACTTTCTTTCAGCTTTCGATACTTTTTGGCTTTAATCCACTTTTCGACGGATTAAGTACACACTCTTTTCTTACAAATACTATATAATGTTTCATATGACGCAAATTTGTAGCCGTTTTTAAGATCAGGCTTAAATATAACAATAGCTATGCATAATACATGTATGTATATGCAAAAGCTGTTGCTAGATCAGGTATAAAAATTACTAAATATATGGTGGTGAACCTAATTTTTCATATAGCCTAAATAGGGAAAGGGTACCCCTCATATTAAAGTTTAAATGATTATCACAAATAATATTAACTTACTCTTCTGTGTATCGCTTAATCATTGTGTTTTAGTAGCAGACATATGTACATACCTAAAATAGAAGAAAAAATAAATTTATTAGTTTAATGGCTCGTTAAAATCATATGATATTTAATTAATTTTAGAATCGGGTCTAAAAATAGCAACAGCTTTTGCTAAGTTGCTAGGCAGAAAAAAGGCACTTGGTTACTATAGACTCTATTGTTCTGTCTTGCAAATGACCAAAGCTGTTGCTATTTTTAGGATAGGTTTTAAAAGTCAGAGTAGTAAATTAAACTGCATTATAACCCTGCTATGTACAATATAACCTTACAAATATTTCTAGGGACTTTATATATTTTTAAGTGTTGAAACAAATAATATCGTAAGACAGTAAAACCGATGGCGCAAATTAAGCATCTCTTTTCAACCATAACATGATTGCAACATAACTTTCAATTATTTCAACAACCGAAGATTTTCTAGGTCATATTATATTCTCAAACGTCTCACTTCCTTAACACTCAGATGTTAAGCAAAACAAAAAAAACAAACCAGCTCATTATTTCCAACCCGATGCTTTCGTAACAATTTGTCAAACAAAAAAGGAACCCCCAAACATAATTGACTGTCACTGCGTACAAACAATATACACTTAACCCTTGCACAGAGCAGAACAAACGAACCCACACACACTTGCTCATCCACTTAACACGCTCATCAATATTTGCAACACAAAAACCCTCAACACTGTGGCATACGCTGCACTCAACATTAATGTTGCAAACAAGTTTCAGCAACACCACCAGCAGCAGCAGCAGCGGCGGCGGTGGCTGAGTTGGTTTTATGTGAACTACCCTTTCTTGGAATAAAACCAAATATGTACGTACATTGTTTAAGGATCAAATGTGGTAGAGGGTTTATATTGTACTTTAGTCCTTTTGTTGTTGCTATCGTAAATTAACAGGATATGCTGCGTTTGCGCCATGAAAATGCAGCAATTATTTTAGGTAAAAAAAAAAAAAAAAAAATAGAAAATAAAGGTGTTCAGACACTTAGCAACGCTGTCACCGACAAAGTAAATAAGTGTGGGTGATATGGAATACACTGAGAGCTTTTATAATGTTTGTATGGTATTGTAATACAGTTTTATCAAACAAAAAAGCATAGGACCCTATAAAATGTATGCTCTTGCAAAGTACGAATGGGGTACCAATGACATCATCGGTAGCATTGCAGTTTCAGCCCTCATAAATAATTCGTAAATAGATCACAGGATGCGTAAAGCGTCACTTGTGCTACCTAACTAATACAGCTCATTTTTCAAAATCAATAGCATTAAAAAATATCAAACATCACAAAACTTTTTTCAGTGTAAGCAACGTCACTCAAAACTATTTTTTCTTAGAACTTTTTCTTTTATTGCGCTTTTATTTTTGACAAGGATGGGCTAACCCACCCTACGTACGGTGGTGTTTTTTACGTACTGCCGGTATTAATGACGTTGTTCTTGTTGCAATTATTTTTGAAAAAATTTCCTTTTTTTCGTTTTTAACATGATGTTGGTGATTTAAAATTTTTAAGGTGTGTTAACATAAGAAACTTTTATTGCTGCTTTTGGCATTGTTAGTAACTATGCTATGTGGCAAAAAGTTTAGTGTTGAAAATTTCAAAAAAGTTCATGTTTATGTAACTTTATTAAATAATTTTGACTTTTAGAGAGCAAACGAGTTTTAATTACACAGCTAAAAGTACGTCTTAATTGCAGTAAGCACCTTCACTCAGAGAAAAATTACATTGCAAATTTTAAATTTTAATTTTTTTATTTAAAGCTGCAAAATCTAAAATTGAAAATAGTAAAGATTTAATTTTTTTTGTTTATTTATAACAGAAACCACTTTAGATTCACTTTTAGCTTGAAAATAACATTTTTTAACTTTACTTTAACCATAAAAAATTTAAATTGCAATTTTAAGCTTCGCAACTGAAGTTAGTTACTCTTTTTTATTTTACATTTTAAGATTTGTTACTTTGAATGTTATACGAAATCACTTTAAATCAATGTGGATTATTTTTAAATCAAAATCAAAAATGTTCTTTTAAATTTAAACATTCTCGGCTAACGAGAATTTTAAATTTGATTAAGATAATTAGAAGAAGTTTATATACATGCCGATACAGGAAAAATTTTTTACTTTTCGTGCTTTTCCTCTATTAAATTATAAATTATTTCGGATTTAATTGTAATTTCATTTGCTACTTGCAACATTGACTATTCTATTGAGAAGCACTTGATTGATTTTTGCTATATTGCAATTACAAAAACAACAATATGCATTTATTATACATGAATTGACGCAACAACATCAAGACGAGAAAAAAATTCCGTCTCTACGTGTTTATATGAAATATCAAATTTTACTACGTATGTATGGAACGTTAAAAGGGGAAACTATAACAAATGTCAGAAAAAATATATATCCAAAGTTGTAGATAAAAAAAAGTGATGCAACAAACACAGATTTGCATGAGATAAAAAATGCAACAATAACAACTAAATACTTACATTCTGCACAAGCAACAATGATAAAAACAAAGTAAAGTTAAAGAATACAAAAAGACGAGATACTTTTACTTGTTATGTAGTCAAACTCATAAGTCAGTCTCGTATGAGGAGTTAAAATAATAAAAAAACAAAAACTGCCAACGCCATTGCTTTTACACCAGTTATAAACAAAACTTATGGGGAAAATATTAAATTTCCAATGCTTTTCTTTTTATTAACTTATTTCTTTTTTTGTTTTCTTCAATGAACTGTGGCGCAAAGATGGTGAAAAAGTTAATAAAGAGCAAACAAAATCTAGGAAATGGTCCAAGGTTTTTCATGTTTTAAACAATCTCGGGACTCTTGTGACAAAATAAGAAGTACCGACCTCAAAGTTTTTAATAATATTATTTTGAGTTGGAAGAGCAAGACCTTAGGCATTTTTAGAATATGTTCCGGCAGTAATACATAATTATGACCCACCATATTTACTGTCAACTTATATAACCTATCTTTATCACTTACTATCAACTTAACAGTCTGGCAGCACCAAAAACCCAATGCTTACCGTTCTTCGAAAAATACCTTGTAAATAGTACCCCCGCTTCATCCATTGCACTTAAGGCTTTTATTTTCGTTTCGATATTTTTCTATAAGTTTTGTTTCATATAAAGTCTTTTGATGCCCGTTGATTTTTATCGATATTTTCGATTCTTCTTCAATATATTTCTAATCCTTCGATATTTTTTATACTTATCGATATTTTCATACATTTGTCGAATTTTTTTATATTTTTCCGGTACTTTCTGTGGTTTTTCCACTTTTAATTTGAATTTTTCGATGCTATTCGAAACTCTTTGAATTTCATCGAGTTTTTAAATCGCCTTTTTCGATATTTTTCTAATTTTCAATATTTAAGACTCTTGTGTAGTTTATGTATATTTTCTTTTTTCAAATTCTTGATATTTTCAGTCACTAACTAGTTACTCTTTTTCAATTATTCTCTATGCTTTCCAAAGTAAATAGAATTTTTTATACTTTTCGGCTTTTACCAATACTTCTGAGTTCTGGTCAATATTTCTGAGTTATATTGACTTTGTTTTCTTTATTCTTTACTTGGTGCTCACCAATATTTACAATTTATTTGATGGTTATGGACTTTTCCTATGAATTGTGTAGACTTTTTCGAAACTATAAATTTTTCAACTTTTTCACTTTATCGATGATATTCGATATTCATCGACTTTTATTGAATAATTAATAAATTCAACACTTTTGAGTTTTTTTGACTTTCTTCCGGAAGTTTTCTATTGGATGCTTTCCAAAGTTTTAAGAATTTTCTTGTACATTTCGGCTTTTATCAATACTGGATGAGTATATTGACTTCTTGGATGCCCATTGACTTTTATTGATTTATTCTATAATTTTGAAAACATCTGAGCTTTATCAACTTTTTTCTATAAATCTTTATTTGATGCTTTTCAAAATTTATGGAACTTTTTGATTTCTTCGGTTTCTATCATACTCGAGAAGCTTGTTTGACTTTTTCCATACTATTCGATAATCTGCGAATTTTATTGATATATTCTATATTTTTCAATATTTTTGAGTCTTATTGACTTTTTTCTAGATATTCTGTTTTTTTATACTTTTCGGCTTTTATCAATACTCGAAGTTTATTTACTTTCTCGATACTATTCGATATATAGACTAATTTTATAATTTTTATTACTTTTGAAATTTATTGACATTTTTCTAGATATTCCTTATTTGATGTTTTTGAAATTTTTTTTACTTTTTGGCTTTTATTAATACTGGTTGAGTTCGCTTGACTTATTAGATACTATTCGGTTTGTACTGATTAATTCTGTAATTTTCAATATTTCTATGCTATAATGTTTTTTTTCTCTAGATTCTGTGCCGGATGCTCTCCGACATTTAGCATTTATTCGATGGTTATCGACTTTTCCTTTAATATTCGGCACTCTCCGAGTTAAAACGACTTTTTCGAAACTAGTTATGCAATACATTCCACCATCATCGATTTTATTCGGTGCTTTTAAAATTTTTTTGGAACCATTTGATTCGCTTAGATTTTTATTTACTTTTTAAAAAAAGTTCAAAATCAACCGAGTTTTTCGATTCATACTAAAGATTCTATTCGGTACTTTCGGACTTATGTTGACTTTAGGCCTTAACAGTCTTATTCAACGTTTTAAGACTATGCAATACTACGACTTTTTTTAAATTATTTGCAGAAAACGAATAAAAAACTACAGGACTATGAGTTTTTTTAGTTTTAAACACTATTGCTATTATTTTTGTTTTGTTCATCCCACTGTATAATTTTTTTTTCAAATTTATATTGCTTTTTCTGTTTTATTTTTGCAAAACTTACGTTTTGCTGTCTGACTTTTCTGAAAATGAAAATATGAGCAGGACTTATAATGCATCTAAAAAAACACAAGTCTGTCTGTTGGTTCACTGGAAAATGCGTCAATAAATTGACACGTTTATACTAGAAAAAAGGGCATCATCTATGAAACCGGTTTCATAATGATTAAATATTTTTCTAAAAGGGTACTGATATCTACAATTCAAATCAGATACTTGGTACTGATTTATAGATGTCATCTAGAATCATCATGTTGGATAGAATTTATTTCAGATGCGTCGCTTTGTGTGGGCCGTTTTGTCAACGTTTGCTCTTGAACTCACAAAGTTGGCATTTTTTCTACAAATAACTAATTTTTTTTTTGTTTTATTTTTTACTGCTTTGCACCCATACACCTGACGCACAATTTTATTCATTGGCTTAGAGTGTAGGTTGCGGTTTTATTGCAGTTTCCACTGTTTATAACATAACTACAATATAAAGAAGATTTTTATAACAAAACTATTTTTTAATTGACAACTTTTTCATTTGTATTTTTTAAGTTGGTTGAAATTTGAAACCTACTTTAGAGTCAACATTATGGGATGCTCAAATTACAAAGCCGCGAAAATTGATTAATGCATCGAAGGCTAAGTCTGTTAGTTATGCAAGAGCTTAATACTTTTGATCAATTAATATTTTATGTACGTTATATAAGAAGTGGGAGTTTTTGTTTAACACAAATTTATTTTCTCTACAATGTGGTTTTTAAATTGTCAGCTTAACCTTTAAGATAGATGTCAGTTGCCGTTTTTCAAATAATAAAAATAAATTTCTTCTCAAGCAAAACCATTTAAGCTTTTGAAATGCTTAATGTGGCCTTGTTGCTGGTTTTGAATAAAATTGTGTTTTTTAAGTAATTAAGTATTTTCATTTTCCCGTTAACTATGTGATATCATTCTGTAATCCTTTTACTAAAAAATTTAAACTAATAATACAACTTCAGATTTACTCATTTGAAAAGCCAGAAAAATTTAATGGGGAAAAAACCATGTGATCTAAGCTTAAAACCTTTGCCTTGTGGGAGATCTAACAAATGGCCATAGGTTGGAGCATGCAATCGAGTATTTAAACAACGCAATGATGGACGCCTATCGAGAATGCGAAACATTCGTCATATTAGAACAATTTATAGCGGCGGTAGCAGAGAGTGGGCGCGATAAACGTAATGAATCGGTTCGCCGCCTTTCTCAATAGCTTTGCATGTCGTAACTGGACGCATTTCATGTAATGATCTTGGTTCGGAAGCATACAAATTAAACTCCTGCAAGAATTGAAGGCTTCCGACCTCAGTATTTCAATCTTTGGGCTCTTAAAAGACTTGAAAAAGATCCACTGTTTTTTGACCAAGATTTTCTTCAGCAATGATTCCTATTTCTGGCTACCCGAAGAAGTTCGAAAGCTGCCATTACATTCAGACATAACAACAATTTGGTTTGGTTTATGGGCTGGTGGAATCATCGAGTGATATTTCTTCAAAAATGAGGCCGGCCGGAACATAACTGTAGCTAGCGCTCCTTATCACGATATAATAACAGATTATTTGCTGCCTGAAATTCGTGATCTAGACGACATTTGGTTACAACAAGGCAGCGGATTTTGCCACACAACCCATGAAACCATGACTATATTGCCAGAAGACTATCGGTGAACAGTTAATTTCACGCTTCGGATCAGTGAATTGATCGCCTAGATCGGCTATGGGAAAAATTGTAAAATGAGCCAATTAAGCTCATTACTACAAACACTTTGTTTTTTTTTTAAGAAATATAACCAAAACAACAAACACATGCACTCACCACTGCTTTGATTATTTTGATGCATAAGGTTTTTTTTATTATTTGTATTATTCTTTTTGTTTCATCAATCAGAAAAAATCAAAAAAAAATTGATGCGAGAGAACAAGGAAACAGCAGTGCGTATATTGAGGACAGCTTCTCCTGATTCATTTGAACAGTGTACTTTTATTTCTACACTCATGTTGTTCTTCCTTTCTTGGAGTTAGCTTCTGGTTTATAGCAGAATTTATTATTGTTATCGAATTTGTGATTGGTTTTTTTCTGTTGTTGTAATTGCTGTTTTTTTTTTGCTTTTGCTGATAGTAGCTAGCTCTTGCTTCCAAAATTTTGCCCATCTATGGCTAATATCATATAATATCACACCTTAACATCTAGAATTTTTTTCTTTGAGCCTATGTGAAGTCCAAAGTATACATGGATAAGCTGGCTACGTTTGAAAGATTGAAAGTGAACATTACTTGCGACATTCGCCAAATATCACTCGAAATACACGAACGCGTCATCGAAAGTCGGAACTTTAGAACCATTTTAGCCACAGTTACGACCAACATTTGAAAGAAATTATCTTTAAAAAATAAATGGAAATAATAATGATTTCTTTGTATGATACTTATGATTACCCGTTCAATTTTGAAAAAACTTCATCTACATAAATGAATCACTTGATACATGACAAATAATTGCAAAATAAGCAATACAATCAAACATATATCGCAGAAACACCGTCTAAAAAAAATGAGCGTAAACATTTTAAAGTCTTTAATTTATGCATCATAGATAAGAAAACTAAAAAAAAAAATATTCCGTCAGAGCGTACTTTCCGCTACTACAAGTACTCTACTACAATTGAGTCATATTCAATCAACATTGGCAATAATATTTTGTGATGTATATACAAATGTTTCTATGAATAATAAGAGAATCATGAATAAATAAGATATGATAACAATTTAACATAGATACATATTTTCAAAGAATAACATAAATACATACATATTAAGGTATTTGAAAATACAGCATAGCATTCAAAAGTTTAAAGATCAAAAGATTTTTTTATATTTCCCCTTAAGCTAAACATTTTATAATCAATACCGGTAGAAATTATATTTTTTTTATCATTGTACATCCCTCTTTTAAAATCGTTTAAGCGTAACATTTATTGACTTTAAACTATCTGATTTGGTCGCAGCGATAAAAACGCGTCACTTATCTTCAAGCACCGTCGCCACTTAAAAAATAAATCAGCTGTAAAATCAAGTTTACACTCATTAAATTAAGCAATTAGCTACCGATTAATACCGTTAAATAAAAATCGAATAGTAAATAAAAAAAAAAAAACAAATAAAATAATATGAACACAGGTTTTTTTCAGAAGCCACCAACAATATTACGCATTAAGCAACATTTTTTTTTTTAGTAAAGATACCCTACGATTAAAACCAGCAACAACACTTTGCAGCCCATAAAAAATCAATCACGACTATAATTTTTTCCCTTTGTTTCTTTAATTTTTGTTTTCACGATAAATAAAAAAAATCCATTTAGTTTGTACCTAATGAAAAAAATTTCTTATCGAACAAAATAGTTTTTTTTTTCTTTCATTACTATGAAAAATAACACATTTAAAAATGAGTTGAGGTAAAGTTTTTGTACTCCACTGATAAGTAGAAAATTTCCGCTTAATTTTTTCGGTTACAAAAAGTTTCATATGAAATATAAGAAAGAGACAAAACTTAGTAGAATTCATTTTTATTTGTATGTTGTACAAATGAAGCAATGCCCCAATAGGATAAATCTGCATAAAACTTTTAAATTTGGGTAAAAGTCTTGACGAAAATAGTTTAATTTGTAGCAGCGGAAGCTGTAGGAGCAAGTGACTTGAAAAAAAAAACATGTAGCGTGAAGCAATTGCAAACCGGAAGTGTTTGCCTCGGGTAACAGAAAGAGCCAAACAAGCGCGCCTTGAAAATTACACAAGTGGTGGCATCGAACCGAATTTGCTTGTACGTGCGTTTAGAACAAAATAACACAAACAAAAAGCAAGCGATGGTTGTTGCTGTAAGAGCTGAAAAATCTAAATGAGCTTCAAACTACTCATCCCTGCATCCTTTGTTAGACTTTAATTATTCCAATCACCTAGTAATCAAGGAAAATTGTTTAGCACAAATCTTGATCATTTAAGGAAAGATCACTCTATCGCACCCTTTTTGACTATGGAACCCCATAGACAAAGATACTGCACAAGCTGTACCTGAAACTGGAGACTTATCCAAATAAAAATGCAGCTTTGCGAATTGCAGCATTGTATATTAAGGAATATAAAAAATTTTTGGAGAGCGGTGAGAGTAAAAGAAGATAAATTCAGTATAAATAAAAGATCAATAAAAAAAATTGATTGAAACATAAAGGGTGTTTTTTTTAGAGGTATAGAGCTTCGAATTGAAATAAAACACAAGAAAATCGTTTTAATGTCCATCAATTTGGCTTTATTGGAACGATAATTTTATGCCATTAATGTTTAAATATGATTTCGGGCATGTGGCCGCCGCGGCTGGCTCAAATAAAGCCAATTCTACAGGTCCAATTTTGAACCACTTTTTTGAGCATATGGGGCCGTATGTCGGCAATAACGCCACGAATGTTGGCTTCCAAGTCCCCTAACGTTTCTGGTTTGTTGGCGAGCGACTTCACATATCTCCAAAGAAAATAATCCAATGGTGTCAAATCACACGATCTTGGTGGCCAATTGACAGGTCCATTCCGCGAAATTATGCGCTCATCGAATGTTTCCTTCAATAAATCGATTGTGACGTGCGCTGTGTGGCATGTAGCGCCGTCTTGTTGGAACCACAACTCATCCACATTCATGCCATCCAATTCGGGAACAAAATAGTCGGTTATCATGGCTCTATACCGGTCTCCATTAACGGTAACTGACTCTCCAGCATTATTTCGGAAGAAGTATGGCCCAATGACTCCACCAGCCCATAGAGCACACCAAACAGTCAGTTTTTGTGGATGTAATGGCGTCTCAAGGGTCTCATGTGGATTCTCTTCACTCCAAATGCGGCAATTTTGCTTGTTGACGTAGCCATTCAACCAAAAATGAGCCTCATCACTGAACAAAATTTTGCGATGAAAATCAGCATCGAGATCAATCTCATTTTCGGCCCATACACCAAAATCACGACGCATTGCATGGTCTCGCGGCTTTAATTCTTGCACAAGCTGGATTTTGTAAGGTCGCAAGCCAAGATCTTTGCGCAAAATCTTCCACAAAGTTGATGGACAAAGCTCCAATTACTGTGCACGGTGGCGAATCGATTCATTCGGGTCCTCTTCAACATTTTGCTCTACAGCGGCAATTGTTTCTTCGGTGCGCACTGTTCGACGTCTCTGCGGATGCGTATTATCACATAGAGTAAACGTAGTGCGTAAACGATCCATGGTTAACCGAATTAATTGCTCTGATGGACGATTATGTCGACCATAACGGAGCTTGCGGTAAACTTCGCGAACTGAACTATTATTTTCGAAATAAATTTGCACGATTTGCAAGCGTCGTTCTTTTGTCAACCTGTTCATGATGAAATGGCAAACCAAACTGAATATAAATGACATTAGAGTTGGCAGATTTGACCATGAAATGCCAGTTTTATCTCTATTCGAAAAACAAACCTCTAAAAAAAACACCCTGTATGTAGATAAGAATCCGAACGAGTATGTCAGTGAGATGAGCAGTAATACTACACAAAATCGGAGTTTAATAAATAATTTCGTTTATAAAGGCTGTCCCAACAAGAGTGCTCTTTTTAAATTTTGTATAATTTTGTTTTCGTACAAGTGACAACTCAGATGTTTGACAGCTGTAACCAATGATTGTTTCGATTATTAAATGAAGTGCTACACAAAAGACCAAGGCGTAATCATTGTGAAAAGTTTGGTAATGGAATAAAGTGAAGTGAATGCCGATCTGTGGAAGAAGAGTGATCTTCATAGATGAAGTGGATTTCCATCTGAATGGCTTCGTGAATAAACAAAATTGTTGAACTTGGGGCTCAGAAAGTTCTTACGCGATCCATGAGAGACAAATGCATTCACAACGAACAACTGGAGCGGATTTTGAACACGTGGCCTGATTGGGCCTTACTTTTTTGAAAATGAGGCCGAAATTGCAGTGACTATGAACGGTATCCGTTACAGGAACATGATAACGGTATTCTCTTGGCACCAACTGAACGGCTGGACGACATGTGGTTTCAGCAGGACGACGCCACCTGACGCACTGCGCAAAAAGCAACCAATTTATTGCAGCAACGATTTCCAGACCAAATCATCTCACGAAATTCAGATGTTAACTGGCCACCAAGATCATGCGAGTTAACGCCATGCAATTTCTTTATTTGGGATTTTGTGAAATCTCGGGCTTATGTGAATAAGCCAGAAACAATTCCTGAGCTCAAGGCCGATATCCAACGAGTCAGCGGTGAGATATAACCACATTTTTGTGAAAAAGTCATCGAAATTTTCATGACAAGAGCAATGACCTATTACCAGAGCCGCGGTGGCCACTCTCCGGATATTTTATTCTACACTGAATCACAACATGTCTACTTTACAATGCAATTAAAATATCACAACTCGCTCAGTAAATACGTGTTTTTATTTTTAAATAATAAATACCACTCTTATTGCGACACCCTTTACAAGCAAGCAAGAGTAAGCCCTTAACTTTTGCAGTAAACCTCGTGAAAAATATTTTCCAAAATTTAGTAAAATTAAAGTTTATGAACTGTTTTTAGAAACTTGTGAATTATTATAAATATTTAACAAAGAAAACATAATGAAAACATTAAAAAGTGTGTTTTTGATTGCAACGCAATAAATTGATTGAATTTGTTTTAAATAAATGGCGTTGACTAAAAAACTAAATAATATAGCATAAATTTATTTTTATAGAAGATAAGTAGGATTCCGAATAAAAATTTGAAAGAAATCTGAAATAATTATAAGTAAAACTATCTATGAAAAGTTTAAGCAAATAGTGCGTTTTGAATACGCGTTGTTAAAATTAATAAAATACGAGATAGAGAAAAATAATTTGTCGGCTCGTGTGCAATCCCATACATTTTCTACAGGGATATTTTTTTAATTACTAACACCCTAAACATGCGCCAAATACTTTTGGGCTAAAGGTGTGTTTTCTAAACCTTCATACTATAATTTCGTATAGATTTTTTTTTTCTTATCTATGATATACATATTTGTATACAATATAATTTAACTGATAAGCATTGTCATTGAAATACAACAAAATCAACAATGGTAAGTACTGGTTCGGTTAAGTATAAGTACCATTACGCTTCGCATAATAAGCATGTGCAAATTTACGCTATATTTAGTTTATACCAACAAATATTTGTTGTTGTATATTTAAAAAATTCATGTATGAGATACAAAACATTTTGTTGAAATGAAATTGAGTTCTAACATATTTTTTTATAATTCTAATGAAAACTTTTTGTGAAAATACTTCTAGTAAGTACTTATTAATATTTGAGTAAAATTATGACATAAGCTTACCGCCAATAAAATGCTTTAATAAATACACATACTGCGGCAATTGTATTCCAGGAAGAGGCGACATTTATTGCAATTACATGTCATTTTAAAGGTTGGACTTTTCTGAACGCACCCTAAATTTTTATTTCAATTACATATTTCAGTTTAATGACAATTCTTTCGTCGGTTTATGTCATTGACGTGTTTAAATATAATTATGAAACTACAGCCACAGAAACGTTTAAAATGTTGCAAAAAGTTTATGGAGTGATTGCCCATCACGGCTAAAGTTTTTTGAGCAGCATAAACGATTTTTGCAAGGCAAGCAAACGCTGAGTAGCGAAGTCAAAAAATTCGAAAAGCTCTATCAAAAATCATTGATTTCTTCGATAGCAAGCGCATCCACCGCGAAATCGTCCCAACAGTTACTGGTGCTTTCTATTTGGAAGTTTTACACCGTTTTATGACCAGAACTCGACCAGATGGTCACAGTCCTGACAACAAGTATTTGTTACAAGATACATTATTCCCAAAAATAAAAAACTAAGTTGAAAGGATGCGTTTTCCATCGCATCGACACCAGTTCAAAAGCTTTAACACGCAGTTTGGAAGCAATATTACAAAATAAACTTCGAAATATAATTTGAATCACTATTGAGTCGCTGTAGAAGGTGCATTGAATCAGAAGGAGAATATTTTGAATAAAAAAAAAGAAATGTTAAAAATCGAAGAAGAATATTTTAAATAAAAATAGATGTTTTAAGAAAATATTTGGTTTGATTTTTACAACTTCAGTTACGGTATATAATTGCCGCACTGTGTACTTGTCATAAGTATTTCAATTTTCTGAGAACATTTTAAAATAAATAATTATTTTATGAGCAAGGCTAATTGAAAAATAATATTAATCGTCAAACTGTATTAAATTATATTTTATATAAGTAAAATATTCTCAATGCTTTATATAACATTTAATGTATAATGCTTCTTGCCAAAAGCTGAACTGCACAATGACCTAATTGTGAAATAGTAGCATTAATTAAAAACAAAATATTTCAAATTCAATTAAGCGCATTATTTTCTCAACAATTTGCCATACCTACAGTATAATAATTGAACGAAAAAAAAAGAAAAAAAAAACAAAATTCCATGCATCAATAAGTTAATAAATTTCAATTAAATTAAAAATTCTTTGCCATACAACACTATCCCGCCATTCACAGTCAAAGTGCGTAACCGTATTGCCATTAGATGAAATAATTGACCATCATCATATGAAGAATTGAACTCCCAACTTAATTTAATATTTCATTATCATCTTCACGTTTCACATTTGTATCAATCGTATTGTTTTCATGTTATCTATCATTTCTGGTTTATTTATCGATATTAAGTTATCATGTGGGTTTATTATGTTACGGGTTAAATTTATATTATGGCGTTATTTTATTGAAAATTTATAGTAGCATAGCATAGTATATTGCAGAAGATGCGGATAACGCACCTACACTCAATTAAGACTTTTAACCACATATAGAATGTAAGTTTTAAGAAAATTAAGATAAAGTTTCAGTGGAATTTCAGTTTCTAATTTGGAAATTTCAGAATCCAAACTATGAAATGCTTGCAATGTGTAAAAATAAGACAATTATTTTATAACGAAATCTTTATTTTATCAATTTATTTTAGGTCTTTGCAACAATAGAATTTCTTCATCGGGATCTCCTGGTAAAGTGAAATGATTCCCAATATGTGCAACGGTTGAAAAATTTATATGCTCCAGAAGCAGAAAATTAAAGAAGTTTAGTAACACAAATTTAAAATAAAAAATTTTAGAACTCGGTATTTAAATAGCTATTTTGGCGGAGCTTATGGTATATTAAATTTTTTTATAACTATGATGTTAAAACAATTCAACAAATTGGGAACTATTTATTTTTCAAAAAAAAGAAAAAATTCTAACTTAAATTCACGGGAATGACATTGTTGTTTCAAAAATTACTCTTAATATTTTAAATTTATGCCTTAAACTAAGTCGAAAATTCCTTCGAAATGAGTTTATTAAAAATATTTCAAGCGTTTTTTTGTATGGTAGTTGTCCGAGTAGTTAGTAAATTTATTATTAGAGCCAAAATGAAATGTTTTGAGGACTTCCCATTCTTAATTCTGTGATCTTCTTTTCTTTTTTAAGCAGAAATCCTTGATATGGAAGATTTTAGTAAGGAGTCGATAGAAGACGGCCACAGCAAGAGAAAGTAGGAAGTCGTAAAAACGGACAAGAGCCTTTTTGGGCGTTAATTTTTGTTCATAAGAACGAATAAAAACTAAAAAAAAAAATGAATGAAGGAGTAGCATAATCCTTTGTGGACGTTCTTTAGGGAGGGGAGAGAGTAAGCGAAACCGGAAAAATGTGGACGGGTAGGAGGAGGAAGATAAAATTTCCAAATTTTTGAGTACGTCTTTTTTGGACGACCACTGATGAAGACGCATGGGGGTTGTTTGAGGGTTTTTTTTGTTTTAACTTATAGTTCTTCATTTGTTTGCATGACTTTTAAAATAAATGAATATTTTATCGTAGAATTTTATTGACGGATAGACATAAAAATTATTTCTTGTAAATAACATTAAACTGAATCTTGCCTTTTTAAGTGGATTAGATATTTTCATAGATGAAACGACAAAAAGTGCTAAAATCGATGTAGAGATCAATAAACCTGTGACAAAGTATTGAACAAATTTTAAATCAGTACATGTATTCTCTAAATTTTTATCGCTATTCTCTAACATTAAAGTGTTAAAATTTCTACTTGTGATTTTTTGTAGTTAAACAGCAATTATTATCATTTAGTAAGCTCAACCAAGGTAAGCCTAAAAATAAATTTTTCTCGTGCAAGCTAAACATCTATTATCAAGACCAAAATATTATGCCTTACTACATAAATTGGAAAATATTTTATTGAAAGTTTCATTATATCAATCGGAAGTCCGAAGGTTTACAAGAATTAAAGTTACTCCACACCTACCAAAGGAAATTGTATACCAATTCTATTTAAGGTGTTTATTTAAATAATATTTAAATCGATTAGTTTGATCTGAACTTTTAGACCACATGGCTGCAGAGCCGTGATGTAACTAGGAAGTCCGAAGAGAGCCCTAGCCCCGGGCGCAAGGACTTTGCGATCGGCAAAGTGGTCGTCGGTATTCATTAGGAGTTGCAAATAATATGAAAAATTTCTAATGATCAGAGCTTTATCTGAATGATCTTTTTTTTGTTAGTATATGGCTCGAAATACATACGCGCTCCAAAAAGTAGGGACAGCAGATTTTTCTTCATACCGAATAGGAAGAACATAAAAAACTTATGCGTTGAACGCTGTCAAAAATTATAACACACTTGATCGTATGAAATTGAAAGGAACTGCGGCGTACGACTGGTAACGTGCGGACGGATACCCGTCGATTTAGATTTAATTCTATTTTCATCGTCGGCGGAGGACGTTCAGTGTATTATTTCCAATCAGTTTGTGTCAATATTTTCGTTAACGTTTGAAATGTCAATGAAAACAAAATGGAAAAATGGTCGATCTTCGTCCGTCGCAATTGTGTTTATGCGAACGATTTTCCGACGAGACTTTTTTTTGACAGTGAGAAATCGTTGCCGCTCTCCCGACCCCGTCCCAATACTGTTCAACGCATTAGAATGCACACAAAAAAAAACAGCCGAGCGATATCGAGTCGAGCCGATTCGAATTTCGCAGTGTACACAACGAGTCTAAGTACACGTAGCCTCTGCTTGATTTCTACAGCAGTTGCCCGCGGGCAGCAATAGAGCACTAAGCGTTTAATAGTTAGCAGAAATACAATAAGGATAGTCGTGTGCCTTTAAGTAATACCTATGTTTAGTCAAAACTAATAAACTACGCCTACCGAAGTTAATCTAAGGCATTTCGCTAAAATCATTTGGTTTAAAACCTTGATTAAACCTTGAATAACTAAACTTAGAGAGCGATAAGTTAAGCCTAAAGTTAATTCTTTTAGTGACCGATTAAAAACATGACAATACAGAACAGATATTTTAAGCTAACAAAAATTGATAAAACTATATGTATGTATGTATGTACACATTTTGAAAATGAAGAACGATCTGAGAGTTGTGGAATTCACAATATATTTTTCCGCTAAATTGGCATATTTTGATTACTTTTAGTTTGGTCTATATATTTCAGCAGCATGCGCATTTACTTAGCAGAAGCAAAAAAGTTCAACCAAAACACTTTGTATGTATGTAAAACTAAGCCCATTAAGGTATAACTGGAACGAATAAAACACGCCTATTGTTTTAAGCATTTTGGGCAGTAAAGAATACGCGTTAGCAAGCTAGAGAATATTTCATTTAATTATTTTACGTAAGAGAATTATTCTAGAACTAAAAAAAAGACAGTTAAAGGTGTCTTTATAATGCTTCAACCTTTACTGCCCAAAACAAAGCAAACTACTTATGAGAGCGGTACAAGTTAATAAAGTATACAATTTTTTTACAGTAACTAATGATTAAAAACCTTTTCCCACAACTACCGCTACTTCCTGAAATTATGTTTCAAGTAAAAAAAAAAAAAAAAGCATGAGCACAAACTTAATCAAAAACTCGTTGTCGTCAGCAGAACGCAAAAAAAAGGGGCATACATAAAAAAAAACGCCAGAAAGAGTCTAAAACTCTTTGCTATAATTTTTGATGTCAATTAAAATGAACTGTGAGAGCTCGTTATTCATTTATTATTACAATTTTTTTATGGTCTTTCTTTGTTTCTTTTGCTTTGCAGTTTTTGTTTTTTTTTTTTTCTTTTCTCATAAGAGAAAAGTACGATATTTCTATAAAACTCATGTGATCGATGAATTCGTTATGGCATGTTGAGGTTTCTATTCAATGGATAGCAATTTTTTTTTATCGTGTCTATCATGTTGATAGCACGAGATGTTGTGAATAGTAAGAGGTTTTATTAGAAAACTTTACAAAAGGTTATGAAAAACAAAAAAAAAAACCTTAAACAAAGCAGATTGGAAAATATGGTTAAAGTCAAAGTGTTGCCAATTTGTAAGCTAAAAATTATAGCATCGTATGTACACATAATCTTAAATGTTAAATGACTCATTTTATAGTTTAAGGTGTGTTTTTCAACATACACAGTACGCCAAATTTTCATCTACATACTTAGATTTTCCTCATAAAGCTCAAACAATTCAATATTTTTCAAAACTTTTCATTTGTTATTCAAAATACATCCCTTTCTGTTGACAGCGACCTAAATGTGACGAGTCGCACATGTCTGCTTTCTGTTGTCGCGTTGCCGTTGTGACACGATGCTAAATCAGGCAAATACGTTGGGTGGTCAAGAACGCGGACTTGGTTCTTCGCTAGAAATGGGCTTATAAAAAGGATATTGTGAACATGTGCGTTGCCGTGCAACAAGCACCAATTTTTTGTTTTTGATTTCTTTGAAATCGAATTCTTGGAACCTTACGCCTTAGAACTTCAAGATAGAATAAAAGGAGTCGTTACTGTTTGTACACTTGAAAAAAACTCGTGATGCACCAAACCCTGGGTATCGTAGAGGGCGATAGGTATTGTTTTGATTTTCGATGGTAATGTTTTTTGGGTATTCGGGCACTCCGGGTGACTTCTAGGCAGCACTTTGTTTCAGAATCATATTGAGAGCACTATGTCTCGTCTCCAGCGACAATAGATTTTGTGAAGTTACGTTTTTTTCAGCTAAGTGGCACATTTCTTTGGAGTGAATAACGCTATTTAATGTTTGGTCACTTTTCTGGCATTTGGGTCTGCTTTAACTTGGAATTTGATTTGTCGATACTATTTTTTTGGACATTCGCACGGAATGATATAAATCAGCTATTTGACAAGCAAGCGCAACTGACTAGAGCGCGTTGAAAAGCAGAAAGTAACTCTTTTTCAACGATATATAATAAAGGGTGATTTTTGCTATTTGTTTTTTCACTTTAAGTTTTTTGACACCTCACTTGTGGTTCGTAACATAAGTCAATGCCAAATATGCTCAATAAGGTTTGCCATTTCACTATAAATAAATTTACAAACGAACAGCGCTTGCAAATAATTAAATTTCATTATCAAAATTCGTGATCTGGGAAAAATGTGTTTTTATCGAAAATTTTCTTCAGAGGCAGTTTAAAAGCTGCCTATGAACCCTCAAAAACCTACTGTTTCGTGCTGTCATTAGACCGCCCTCAGAGAAGCAAGGTACCATGCGATGATTACAAGACGGTGTCACATGCCACACGGAACGCGATACCATTGACCTATTGAGAGGCAATTTTGGTGAGCAATTAATCTCAAGTTTTTGAGCAGTGCATTGTCCGCCAAGTTCATGCGATTTGATCCCACTAGACTATTTTTCGTGAAGTTTTTCGTGTACAGGAACAAGCCAGACACAATTGCAGTCCTGGAAGACAACACTACAGCTGCCATTGGTAAGATACCGACCGAAAAGCTGGAAAAAGTATGCCAAAATTGTAGCTTGCGGATGAACCACCTCAGGCGTAGCTGCGGGCAACATTTACATGAAATAATCTTTAGAAAGTAAATGGGAGGAATTGATGTGTCGCTCGAAATAAATAGTTCATTCACTGTTGCAAATTTTCTGTTTTTTTTTCAATTTTCAAAACTCAAACGCTTAAGAAATTACTCGTTATATGTAACGCGTTCAGGTGCTAGATATTAAGTCTGGATGTAAAATTGTCGCACTGTGTATGCAGTAAGAAATTGCATGGTAAAGAAATTATAAATAAAATTAGTTTAGGCCTTGACATATATATAGATATAGATTGCTGATAATTCACATTTAGTTACTACTCGCTTTTCATGTCATTTGTAACAAATTTGCTGAAGAAAGCTTATTAAAAAAAAGCCCATAAAAAATATAGTTGTTTTAGTTTTTATAAATATTTTTAAATAAATACCTTTCTATAGACATTTATCATATTTTTTCCTTACTCAAAACAAATTGTAGCCTTTTGTTTAGACACGTTTTCAGGTTATTGTTTTTTATTTTTTTGCTGTTGCTTAAATTTTTTTTCTTTGTTTATTATTTAGTTTTTTTTTTTTTTAAGTAACTATAGATATCTATTTATTTGATACTTTATGTATGTATGCAGATATGTAGATAAATGTTTTCTTTAGAGCCGACACTTTTTTTACAAAACACTTTTTTCTCTTTTTTTTCTCTGTATTTCGCAGACACTTGGAAGAATAGTTTCAAATTTCATAAAGTCGGCTTTTCTTATTTCCACATGACGTTTTTAATACTAAACGCTTATGAAGAGGATTTTAACTTTGTTGTTAGTATTTTTATTTGACTGATTGCATTTCTGTTGACATTAAATTGTCACTAACTGGTAAAAGAATTTTAATCGCATTTGCTATATGTTCTAGTTGCTGTTGTAGTTTAATTGATGGGAATTACACATTTATTTTTTTTTTTAATTGAATTTCAATTGCTAAGTTAAAATTTTACATAAAATTTTTTATCACGTAGTTTTTTATTTCTTTATTTTTTGTGTGTTTTTAACACTTTTTATATCACTTTTATTTGTTTAAATTATTTTAAGAGTATGTAGCTCAGATTTTCCAATAAACTTTGGGATTCTATATAAAATATTTAAAATTTTTTATATGAAGTTATTCAAGTATAGTACGAAATGAACGATTTTTTTCACTATGTACTACCTAATACTTGAATAACTCCAATCACACAATAATATAAATAAACTTATATGACTGAAAATATATGGCTTATGCCAGGAAGTTTGTTGCCTAAGTCTTTTAGAAAATTCAACTCAATAGAAAATAATTTATGTTTATATATACGAATTAATAATTAAGCTTGCCGAAGCTAATTTGAATGTTGTATGAAATAATGATCGCATATTATTCGAAATATGTAATATTCATTTATTGAATTTTTATTTTGTGTTCAAGAGATACATTTGAAACTATCTCACCACTTGTGTTGCTCTCCTTAGTCATTTCAATTCTTGCTCTAAACTGTCATAAGCCATTAGATTCGAGAGTTTTTCGAGCTCAAAAGTGTCTAGAACTCTTAGTGCCTCTTCTTTTTAGAGCCTTACCTTGGAATAAGGCAGTTGTGGTTTTCAAACACAAACTTAATAACAGACCTAGCGGTTATCGAAATCTTACAGACAGATCAGCCTTGCATCACTTGTCGAACAGCACATTGGGCATAACTATTTATGATGTTTCCGTTGTACAACACTACATATGCCTTCAATATGGGCAAGTCTACTGATGGTCGAAAACTTAATTTATAAAATTAAATTATTCAATTTCTTAGACACAAAAAATACTTTTGAAAACACTAGTTATGAATCTATAAAAACAAAGCTTAGATCACTGAATGTTTCGAAAGTTTCAATGTAAAGACGAGAATAAAAAAAAAATATAAATTATCAAATTTGGTTGAGTTCCAGTCACACAGCGGTTGTTCTGCCTATGCTGCTGTAGACCAGGCATGGCCAGAAGAGCTTACTAAGTGAGCTGGGTGTTACAAATCACTTGCTTAAAAGAGCCATTGCGTAAATTATTAAAACCAAATTGCAAGAAATAAAAAAAATTCAAAAAACATAATGCAATGGGAGCGATCGGAACAACAAAAAATGTTTTGCCTTCCCATACTAAAGCATATTATAATAATAAAGTTTAGCTACTACAGCTATTAGACTTCTTAGCAATTTAGCTTGAAGCTTTAAACAAAGTAAAATTAAATATGCAGTTAATTTGTTATATTCTTATAATTTTTTCTTAGCTTTATCGCACTTTCTCAACATACCCACTCAGACCATATGTATAAACGCACACAACTGCATGAATGCAAAACCATACGGTTTTATTCATATGGTCTAAGGAATAAATGTTAGAAAAATGTGTTGAGGCATTTTTCGTTGCGAGCGGAGAGTCGCTGCACAAGTTCGTATTTTTCTGTATTATTGCTATTGCTTTATATTTTGCAAAATATAAAATTACAAAAAACAAAAGCAATGAAAGTGATAATGAGCAACTGAATAGTGACAAGAAATGAGTACTGGCAAATGTCCCAATATATAATTTTTATTGTTGTTTGCTTGTGATTACTATTCTTACCCTTTGTCGAAACTTAAAATGACGTTTATCATCAAATTTAAATGGGAGCTCATCATATTTGTAATGGAGTTACAATAAGTAACTATAGTTTGTCTTTGACATCCCTGCTGTAGATAGTTTTCGGTACATTTTTAATTTTAAATTTTTTTTTTTTTTTTAATTTAAAAAAACTTTTTGATGTTCAATTCGAAAAAGGACATTCGCCATCTTAAAAGTACATTTCAAGGTCTCGATTCAATACATTTGCACAAAACACATATGACATTACTGACTGTAAGCCTTTGACATAATTAGTTTACTAGCAAACCACGAGAAATCGGTCCCGATAACGAGAACGATATCAAAAAAATTATTTCTCGTTTGGCTGAGGAAGCGAACGAGAAGGCCAATATCTCGTTCTTGTCGATAATGTAATGTTTATTGTACGATAGGCACTAAAATATTACCGAGAGTGAGATTCAGCCAGAACTTCTATAGTACAAAAATATTTAAAACACAATATATTGGCACCTATGGTAGCAGGCGTTTTGAAATTCAGTGCTAGGATGTATATTATCTATGTTAAGTGCCTCACAAAATCTGAATGAGATTAGATCTTCGGACTATCTATTTCACCTAAATTAGACCTAAGCTGGAGTACAATTCGCACATCTGGGCCGGGGCTCCAAAAACTGTTTTGGAGCTGCTAGATCAAGTTCAACGACGTGCGCTGAAGCTAATAGGAGGCGAAAACATCATCACAACTATTGACTCTCTTGAGCACCGGCGAAACGTTGGGTGTTTAACTTTTTTTTATAGATATTTTAATGGGATGTGTTCTAGAGAAATACGTGAGCTGGTTCCTTCCGTTCAAGTGTTTTCTCGTAACACTCGGGCGTCTCATCAGGCTCATCCCTTTTCTGTCACACCGGTGCTCAATAGAACATCGCACATCGTGATATTCGTTCTTTGGTCGCACAATAAAATTGTGGAACAATCTCCCTGAGACTGTCTTTCCCGATACCTTTGACATCTGCAGGTTCATGAAAAATGTACACCGACATTACTCCATCTATCATCCTTCCCTCTAACCTTTTTCCTTTTCTTACAAACCATCACGGTGCTTTGCATTTAAAGGGGGCATCCCTTGAGCGTTGGTTTAAATTAAAAAAAAAAAAAAAAGACAAAAGGGCGTAGCACCTTTATAGAACAAAAATACTTAAAACGCCATATCTTGACATCTGTCGCAGCTACAGTTGTGAAAGCTAATACGTAAATGAAAACTGTTTGTGGCAAGCAACTCGCTAATTGTAAACAGGGTTGGATAATGGGTCATAGCTCCTCTTAATCAACAAAAACCTTTACATTGCTATTCTTCGAACTTATGCCAAGTTATGAAATATCGTACATGGACCTAATTGTCTGCAGTAAGTACTGCGCAAAATGTAGACGGTGTTATACAATGGACAATGCACTGGAAAGCCACTGCTCCATCTAGTTTTATATGTATAAAAATGTGAACGAGAACAACCAAGAAATATCTCGAAACGAGAACGATACAGATCAAAAATTACTCGTAAGAGAGCGATTACGAGACGATAAGCTTGACGCCACTACGAACACGATACGATAAAATTTAATTATCGTATCGTTCTCGTATCGGTGAAGCACTAGGTTTTGGTATAACAGGAGCAATGCGCGGTCTGTATAGCTAAAGGAAAGTTTTTGGGCCAACTTTAAGTTTGAAACTTTATACCCCGGATGATATGCTGATGGCTCAGAGATGGAGTGTAATGATGATGATGCCATGGCTTAATGTTGTATAGACTCTTGTACAGCTTTAATAAGATTCAAGAAAATAATACAACGCGAGAATAAGAACAAGTTGCTGCAAACGAGTTCTAGCACACCAATTATAGATTTCCGTTTCCTCAGCCAAGCAAAATGTGTCATGACAGGATATAAACCCATGATTTTAGTGCTTTTAGAAGCTTTGTTTACAAAATACTGTCAATAGCGGCATAACAAAAAATCGTTCAACACGAAGACACTGACTTAGATGCAGCGTCGTATGTATCCACAAGGCCAATATATTGTTGTGAATACATGGAGTGTGTTCTAGATGTCACGGCGATTTGATGAAAAGAAGTTATAGATTTTTTATTTTCTTAAGCAATTCACTTTTTCTAAAATGCCACATAAATCATTCTTGCGAATTAACGACTGCTACAATTTTTCAAATTAATTAATCTCATTAATTACTTTTGATTTCAATTAAGATGAAAATAAAAACTCAATAAAAAAAACAGTTAATTCTTACTTGACAAAAAAATTAACATTTCAACTTGTTGGTTTAGTTTGGTTCACTAATTTATGCAGTTCATTATTATTTTATGGCTACTTTTGGATCCACTACCGATTTTGTCGTTGGTTATGCCTTCGCATCTTAACTAAAAAAACATAAAAAGCTAAACGCCAAAGTCGGCATGTCATGTTTGACAGTATTATAAGTTATAGCATATGAAATAATTAATTTTTTTTATAACCAATAAACGACGAGGTGCTTGAAAAAATCGAATATGCATACAGATGTTTAGATTTTTTAATCTATTAGATATTATTTTAATTAACCTTGTGATTTATGCCTTCAAGGGGTGATTTATATAAAGATAATTTTTCGGTAAGAGAGATTTTGGAATTTTTGGTTTGCTTAATGCGTAACTATCACTCGAAACAGAGAATGCTCACGTACGAGATGGACAGCAAATCTGTTAGGCTTCTCTTTTGGAAGCTTAACAAGGAGCATGTTGCAGAATATAATTACGCAGAATATAATTACGCAGAATTTACATGGAGCTATATTAAACTAAGGCAACACTACAGCAATGTTCTTAAATCCGTTTGAAAAGCTTACGTCTCCCTACCATTAATAAGCTCTGCTCAGTCACAAACATTTGCTGCCAAATAATTAACGCTCAAAGCAAAATAAAATGATTTTAACAGCTAAAACTTTACGTTTCAATGGAGCAAAAATTCCACAAAATTCTAGAAAGTCAAAATTTTTACCACATGTCATTGGAATAACAGCGTATCTGAGAAAAACAAAAAAAAAACTGCGCTTTATGTGTTAACTTGGCTAAAATTAAAAACAATGAAGGAAAAACAAAAACAGCTGAGCAAAAAAAAAAAAAATAATGAGAGCTCACAATAAACAAAAAAAAAAAAAAATACCAGAAAAACCTAAGAAAACAAATAAAACGGAACACAAAACAGATATTGTAAAATAATAAAACAATTGAAATTTTCAAAGGAAATAACTAAAAAGAAGGTGAAAGAATTGAACCAAGCAGCTCCACACCACTATAAGGTAGTAAATAGTGGAAACGATCAAGAAGCAAATGAAAAGAGAAACAATGCCATATAGACAAAATAGACAAAAGAATAAAAAAAACGACAAAAAAGACCCAACTGTATAACAACAACTTTGACCGCAAGTGAGCGTGAACCCTAAACAACGACAGACAGTGTAGCAAAAGCAAAGAAAAAAAAAATTACTATAAAAAAATTGCATTTTTTTTTGCTGTAAAGTTGGCTACAATGAGTTTTGGTGAAGCAGCAGTTATGTAGATAAAAAGTTGTGCTAGAGTCAGCTAAACTTAAGTTAAAATCCAGTTGAATGCTAAGTTATATGGTGTATCAAGTAAATAGCACCGGTAGATATAGAAAGAAATAACTAAAGAAAATAAATTGAAAAGGTAAGAACATAAAAAAAAAAATCTGTAGCGGAAGAGTCAACATTTCTTTAATTTTTAATAGAGCAAAATCAGGAAGTTATTTAGCAAAGAATTACAACATTAACAGAAGCCAACAAGAGAGGCAACAAATTTTTAAATATTTTCTAATGTGGTCATATTAAAAATATTTTAAAATAAACGACAAAAAATATTTAATTTTCCGGCTAGAACTAAATAAGCTGTTTAACTTTTTTCCTATAGCAGACTATGCTAAACTTCAGAATCTTTTTTTTTTGTATATAAATAAAAAAATATATAGATAAGTACATATATATCACAAGGGAGACCTACAAAAAAAATATGCATCTATTTATTTAAATCGATGACATCGTCTTACAATATAAAGCGATGAACAGTGAAATTAATTGGCCAACAGTAGTATGATCAGCTAGATTCGAGAGGAAACATATTCTGGGATATCGAACTATTTTTTTTTATTTGTTTTTGTGGTCACCCCTTTGAGCATACAACGAGAATATTTTCTAAAGAAAAGTATTCAGGAAAAGAGTCCCTTAACTTGTTAGTTCTGTGCTGCGACGTATCTTAATCCACCACTGGCGCGCATTGCGCATATGCTTATCTCCGATAAAAATCAATTTTTTTTAGCTCAGGTTTTACTATATTCAGGTATCAAACAAATTGAAGAACTCACTTTTTAAGCTCTAAGTATTCAGTACGAGTATATGAGTTAGTTTTTTTGGATACATAATTTTTTAGCATTTTATAAGGTTTTATTTATTAAAGAGTTTTTTTCTTATTTTGAAACGCCTGAATTTGAAAAAGTTTTAAATCGATTCTCATCGGATCATTATGGATAGTGTGCGCTCGAGGGCTTTGCCAATTAGTTATTTACTTCAAAGCAAAGAAAAGTTAAATGAGTATTTTTTACTTACAAACTTTTTGTCTTAACTAAAGGCAAAATGATTCATACTTAGGCAGAAATAAAAAATATTAATATTCCATATTTGACGTCATCCAATTTTAGTAAGTTAGAAATGATGAAACAAAAGTAGTTAAAATTAAGAACTATCCTTTAGAATTTAGTACCATCATTTAGCTATAGGTACTTCAAAATAATGGACGGATTGTCAACGTAAGCTATAGTAGCTGTTCGTTTATACTCGCATATTGTAAATTTTGGCTAGGTTAGGTTATAGTGGTAAATTAGAAGCCCGACATAGATACTGGTCCAAAGTGATGCCACATCTTTCAAGAATTAATCAGCTAATATTAATTGTTTGTAAACAAAAGTAAGTGAACACCTCTGGACTAAATAAATTCACTATATCGAATGAACACTGTTTATTAAATAAAACTTTAAGCCATAAAGACAGTGTTCTAAATTATGAATTTTCACTTAAATGAAGCATATTTCAAAGATATCATACGATTTTGATGTCGGCGACAAAAAGCACAGCAAGGAGAAATTCCGCGAACAGAAAAGAACAAACAAAAGAGATTTGGACGGAATTTCGAAAGCAGAGTATTTTTACAGACATTTTGAAGACGGTATAAAAAAACTTTTCAATGATCCTCCCAGCGATGTAAATGTTTCGAAGTTTGGCGAATTTGTTTAAATTACTCCCGGTTTATGCAACAAAATACACACATTGAGAGCATGCCACTATCCCATTAAAAAAAATGACACAAGAAAAAGGAAGTATAAAATCAACAGGGAGCACAACACACGAAAATGTTCATGACAAAGTACCAATGAGGGTTTTTTTTTTCGCATAGTGCGCGTTTCGTTCGATCCTTTCATAACTTTTTCAATAAAATAATCAATCATGTGAAAAGTTTTTTTAAAAATTTTTTCGAAAAATGCGACTACATAAATGTTTGCTATAATTATAATTCATAGCTCGAATGCGCTTTAAATCTTTTAACGTTATAAGGGCAATAACCTAATTTTTTTTATGGCAATCCAGTTATTAAATACTAATACTTTAAGCCATAATAGTCAATTGGTAATATAAAATTTTCTTCTACTTAATGTATTGCTTTTAATTTATAAGTTACGACATACTATATGTATGTAATAAAAGAAAAATAACACTATTGAATATCATTATATATAGAAACCACAAAAAAAAAATCAACAAAACCATAAAATGTATCATTATAAGTTTTTTAATAATTTTCGTTACACATTTGTTGTTTTTTTTATGGGTGTAACTATGCCAAAGATTTATAGCATAGTTTATTTTTTCCTCCACTTTTAATGTTTTTGCAATTTTCCGCAGCTGTTGTTTACGAAAATTGCATTTCTATAACATTTTTCTTAATTTACTGCCATATTGTAATTTTTTTTTTTTTTTTTTTGTACACTTATAAATATGTAATTCATACCAGTAGATACAAATTTTATATAGGAATAATACTTTTATATGTATGTATGTTTGTATGTAAGAGTTATGTTTCAGTATTATTGCTTTATAATTTGCACGCGATCACGATTTCGAAATTAGCTTTGATTTGTGTATTTAATATAACAACAAAAATAAAAAAAAAACATAAATACTTTGTTTTCTTACAATGATATTCATAGAGTTTCACAAATAAATTTTTATTTTGTTTTGTTTGTTTTATAAATGTTTGCAACGCTTTAGGATACATGTAAGAAATTCTTTGCGGTTAAATTGAAGTTTGGGTGGAACACAGTATTGCCGCATTAAAAGTTCATAAATACATATTTTTGTATGAGTTTGAAGGAATATTTGAACTAGCAAGGGTCTCCTTCTAATCGTCAAATCTGGCATGAATAACGAAGTTCTAACGCATCAACAAAGCATATAGTGATGACTAAATCGAAACCAGAACATGATTAATGGTATTTGGATCATTGGTGGTTGTCGTTGGTTTCAACGAAATAGAGAGAACGATTTTTGTTAGTGTTAATGTCATCAAATTCTGTAAAACAAAACAAATTAATTTTAAATATTTAAGAATATTGCCACGAGAGCGAAAAATGTCTTGGATTTGTCACTAAAATGAAAAGATAAACATCAATCATTATCATTGCCGTTTCAAATATGGCCATAAGTGGTTTTGCCACAATTAGTGGATATATTACTGGACTTTAACTCGAAATAGATCATACACTTATTTTAACCGACAAAGAGGCTTTGATAAAGACAAAGAATGTGCTATCATTAGAAGCATTAGAAGTTTATTCTGAATATGATTTCCAATAAAAATATTGAATATCAAACATTAAATAAACAAATAATTTATTAAGATTTCATTGACTTTTGACCAGATATATCTTCAAAGCTTGCCGTAGTGCGACAATAATGGTATTGTGCTCAAATTGACTATGTTCTACAACTACATATTTTTTAAATATGCGAATTTATTTTGTCACAAAAAAAGGCTGTTAGTACTAGGCCTACAGCAAAAATCATAAACAAATAAACAAATAATTTATACTTCCAGCCACCTTTAATAGCCCGCTATTTACTATTCTTAGAACTCTAGAGAGAGAAACTTATCAAATTGATTAAAAAGAGGGATAGACTTACAATGCAAAAAAATCGTAAATTAATCTTGAATTTTTCAAGATATTTTTTCTTTTGCATTAAAATCAATACGACCATCTCTTGTAAAAGGAAAAGTTAGCCCCGTACAACATCTTTGAAATGCATGATACATTAGATATTGATTTTCCTAAACCAAAAACCAATAATTTGAAATTTTTTCTTTATAAGTCTAGAAGGCGGCACCGTAGGTCCCGAGCAAAAAGTCGGTCAAATTTTGAACTTCAGTTTTTTATGGCTTTTTCACAACTGGCTTTGATCACAACTCAAAAACCATTAGATACATAGGAACTTTGAATTGAAAAACCTTTAGATTCAAATTTGCTCTCCAATGAAAAATAAGCTTTAATGCCTTGGAAAATATTTTCATTCTAAAGTTAAATGTTTCTCTTTACTTAAGCACCATGCATCTGGGATGTCAGTTGGCGATTTTAAATAAGACACTTTCTGTTATTAAATTCAAACTTTTCAGTTACTTATAACTTATTGTAAGCTAGGAAGGAAACTCAATTTTACACCATTGTTCGCACCTATGTATCTCTTCAAACAGCGTGACGGACTGGAGACATAGTGTTCATTATAGTATAGGGTATGAACTTGCCTAGAACAGTTGGTAAAGAATTAATTTTTTTTTTGTAAGACTGTCTCCTGGAATATTAGACAAACGAAATAATTTACATCTGGAAATGTACATTTGCTTATAAGAAGGATGAATAGCAAAATCGTAAAACTAAAACTGTAAGGTCTCATAGCTTAGATTAGAGTGGGGGCTTAGCAATCATGCTAAAAGCAATAAGTCGCAATAACTTTGGCAATTTTATACTGATAAACTGGTAAAGAAAGTTGCCAAAAGATTTTAACAGTTAAAACTTTGATTAAAAGCTATCTCCAGATAGTGCTGTTGAGGCATCCGATTTCATTTCGACTATTTAGCTGCGGCAGTTGAAGAAAGCTTGTCCTAGATATAAGAGCCTGGCTTGTCATTTCTCATAACATTTATAGAAAATAAATGAAACTGATGGGAAAATATATTGGTACATAGATTTAAGTAACTACTTTTTGGAAAAAATATACCAATTTAAACTCAAACCCCTCGAACACGAACTCTTGCGTACATAGTGATATTCTTAGGATCAAATTATAAAGTGTACATTCAAAACTATGGCAAGTCACCGAAAGTTGTTTATAGTTAAGTTTTAAGTGCAAAATTTGAGCTTACTCAGCGGTTGTCCGCGTCTAGGAGTTTACTAATAAAAAATATTTATAAGTCGTAAGAGCCTAGATATCCTCAAATACCTCACATCTGTTCAGTATTGCATTGCTCACTAGAATATTTAATTTATCAAAAGTTCTCAGCGGCTTTAATGAACTTTTTTCAACAGCACATTCAACGGTTTGCTCCACTGTAAGCATACACGTACAACAATTGACAACGAAATTGGTTAAAAACTTGTTGTTAAAATTATGGAATCCAATTATTATTTTGTATAGAAAAAATTATAGACAAAAAAACTTATAAGGTGGTAATAACAACAGAAAAAGCATCAGAACTTGTTATAAGATTAAAATAATTAATTCATTTAAATTATTTTTTTCTTTTTTTTTATAATTACATTTAAGTTCAAAAATTTGCACTCAACACATATTTTTTTTTCTTACTTAACGCTATTAATTTAATTTCACTTTTTCTTATTACGGAAACCGCTGTAGACGGAAACGATTATTTGAAACTTAACGCTTTTATTCAATGTAATTTTTATTTAAAACAAAGGTATTTTTTCTCTTGTTTTGTTTATATGCACTATATAATTTTTTTTGTTTTTGTAACACTGATTTTTTGATTTAGACTTTCTAATACAGAAAATTATTTTTTTTTAAAACTTTATTATTTATTTAAACTATGCTGGTTGTTGTGGAACTCTGTTTTGTGATTGATTTTGTTACTGTAAGCAAAAAAGTTAAAATTCAAATTCAATTCTTCCGCACGCAAAACTGAATTACTTCGTATCTGACATTAGACTGACGAACTGTGACGGATAAAAAGTATTCGCTTGCGCTATGCCATCGAGTCGTAACAATTCGGCAGCGTAATACTTCGTTGCACACACTCTTCTATGTACGAACACTACCGGGTTCTTTCGTCTACTACTACTACTGTTTTTAATACCTTTTCTCTGTTGTTGTTGTAGCCCCAAACAATTTTTTGTTTTGTCGGTTACATTTTATCGTATGTTGCTGACTGTTGTTTTTGCTCTGCTGCTCTTTGGAGCTTACTATTTGTTTTTGTTATAGTGTTTGCCTTCGGTTATTAAATGAATTGCCTGTTGTTGATATAGTTAACGAAGCGTAGCGGCGGATAACACACAGTTTTTCGTCAATGCAATGGCAACACTGCATACAAAGTAATTTTTGCATTTGTTTTGGTACGATAATTCGTTGGATAAAAGAGTACGTTGCTTTGATATAAGAGCGCGCAAGTGTATAGCAAGAGCTACTTTGTAGCTTTGTAGCGGCGCTTCGTTGCATTCCTATTGGATTTTGTATACTAGATATCATATGTTTTTGAGGTATGTCCACTAGACTGTCCGTTATTTGCAAGATTTTTGTCAGTAGCACCGCCGCACTATACAAAATTTCAGTGCCAACCACATGAAAATTAGCGTGCCAAGCCAAGCTAATACGAAATTAAAGCAAAAAATTATGAGAATCCAATAGCTATCGCAAGCTTCTGATAGTTCATCACAAATCACTAATGGAAAATTATGAATCTAATGCAATTAACACTTCATAGTAAGATTGCAACGTCGTAAAATAACAATGTGTCAAAGGAGTTCGCCTCCTTTTAACGTCAAAGTTTTGGTTTGTCAACTGAGGAAAATCCTTCAAACTGATTAAGAGCGAAAAGGTTGCGCCATTGTCTGGACTGTGACTACATAGATCTATGGACATATTGCTCCACAGTTCAAGCAAGTATTTGTGCTTAATGCCCAAGAAACCATATATTGATATGTAGGGGCTCATTAATTTAAATCATTTAAATCATATCAGCCTTATTTACAACGAAGTGTGAATTGCATATCGATTTCAATTCAAAAAACAAAAACAGTTAATATGAATATGTGTAGAAAAATATCGAAAATGCCTACTTCCTTCATATTTTTGTTTTAAGAATAATAACAAAAAAAAAAAAATGAAGAAATGAGAACTAAGTGTAAGAAAAATAATTGCATGTTAAAAATTTTGTATTCCTATACAATATACATATATGTATGTATTTGTACATTGTACATATTCATACATATATGTACACACAATAGTATATGTGTAATTAAAACGTGCGAGCAAAACTTTCGAAATGTTTATTACAAATAAGATGGTCATTGTTTATAAAGTTATATAAAAGTTGATCAGTTAAAAATTTTTGATTTAAAATTAACTTGCCAAACATTTTCTGACCGTGCCAGTTTGGCACGATTGTGGCAGTTTCGGCAGCGCTGGTTATATTTATGAGTCTTTCTTTATCACACAACACTGCACAATTCTTTTTTGACTTTTTTAAACAGTTTTTGAAAAAAAAATATCTCGCAAACTATAGTGTTTGTATAAAAAACTGCTACATCATTTTTGTTGAAAAATGCACGAATATAAAAAAATTTAAAACAACTTTGAATGAAAAAGTTTTAATATTAATTTTTTTGTATAAATAAGTTTAACAAAATATTTTCGACATAAAATTTTTTTTTTTTTGATTTGCTTTCAAATCAGAATTCCCGACAAAACTTTGAAAAATATGAGTTCCTTACCGGTCTAATTGTATTAATTGCATTATATTTTTCAAAGATATCTCGGGAGTTTTAGTTTGAAAGCAGATCTCAAGATTTATTATATCGAATATATTGTGAGAATCATTTTTATAAACGTAAAACTAAAATTTAAAGTTGTGTGTTTTTAAAATTTTTTTTTAAACATAGTTTTTTATCCTTATTCACAAAGATTTGTATTTCGTTTAAAAAGATTTTCAAAATAGTCAAAAAAAAAAGTGCAGTTATTTATTATTATTTATGGTGTGCTACCGAGAACTTAATAATATTTTTTTTATTTTTATATTTTTACTGAAAAACTTGTGAGCTTACTGAGAAAGTGATGTATAACTTTTTTGTTTATGTTTTAATAAACTGTTTTTAATAACTAAAAGTTATTTACATCGCAAAACAATTTTCTTAGTTGAAAATATTTTTCTGATTGTATATAACATTTTCTTAAATAACGCAACAATAGTGAACAATAAATTTTGAATCAGTTTTTGAAAGTTATCTAGTTTTCGATTAGCAACTAAACGTAAAGTCTTTTAACGTCTATTTATCACAAATTTTGTCGGTCCCTCGTTATACTGTGCTAAAATATAAATTTTTAAGATAATAGATTTTGTTTTGCATCTTACAAAACTTAAGATACCAAGCCGACTAAGGATACTTGAAAATAACGTATAGTCTAATGTGCACATATGAGCGACAGTGTTTGTTTAAATTTTGTACTCACTGTATGCCTGGTGGTAGTTGTTGGCGGCCAATTTGTCGTACTAAATTTTTAAGAGAATTTTGTGTTGTTGTTATTATATGAATCTTGGTATTACTACAGTATATTTTGTAATACTTCCGAATCCGGAATTACCATATGTACGTTGTTGCTACTTTCGTTTTAGCGAAAATAGAATTATTTATTTATAAAAGGATTTTCTTATATGACTTGTTATTTTAGAAATAATGTAGGATAATGGCCGCATAACTTTTTTTAAGTTTAATTTGTGTACATACTCCAAAAAATCGGTTATTAGTCCATTTATAAAGTGCTCCTGAATTTTTGATTTGTGTGGCTTAGAAATTATTTATTTTATCAGGGGCTAACTTTTCTATGTTTAGTTAAAATTTAACTGGTGGTTTGACATAGAATTTAATACACACAAGACTTTTTCTAACTCATGCAGTTTTTCCACAAAAACGTAGAAAAAACGTGATTCTTAAGGAGTTGGTGCCTTTGTTTTCAAATTCGGCCAATTAATCATCCATTAGTCGGTCAAAATAATCAATGGAACCTGGAGGATATGACAATCCTGAAGTGTAAAAAGTGAGTGTAGATGATCATGATGAGTTCCAGAGGATCCTGAAAGACCTTAAAGAATAGTCTAACATACTTGAGAAAAGAACTTGATACTATTGAACTCTGGAGGATACCATAGGATCGGATAATGCTGTTGAATAGTGCATTTTGCTATGTTGGTGTGCCGAATTGGATCCTTCTGAAAGATTAGGTATAGTAGGAAACTTGCCGATCAAATGCGAAGAGCACCCAGATGCCTCAATAGTTCATATTGATGCCGAAAAATGCGGTTAACCGCTATGTTGCGATCTTTTTATCTCTAATCCTCAAACCCTACAGTGACATGGACCGTCAAAGGCTCGAAGAGCGGCAAAATATCTTTTAATGTGACGATACACTTGCAAATATTTGATGCAACTTGCATAGAGAAAGTTCGAATGATCTTTTTTTATAGTAAATTATTTTTATGAAAATCTTAAAAACTTTTCCAACACAGGGGCGGCAGAATGGATCTTCACCCCGGGTAGCACATGTTCAAGGTGCACCACTGGTAAAAAATAACTTTTTCTTTAGTTACAAGAAAGCTCTGATGTGAACGGTGATATAAGATGAATTAGCTCGCTAGAGACTTCTAAAAAATACTTGGGGCATAACTTTCAACATTTTTTCAAGGGACATTTCATGGGGGGGGGGTTGTAAAGTCATAATCAGTGCTGTTCAGAGAACGCGCAGGCGCTCAAAGAGTGTAACAATGAGAACGATCAGGCGCTCATTAAATAGAAATTTGTCATTTTCAAAACGGAAATTTTTCGCCTGGTTAAGAAAAGTGAAATATCGTGTCAAACAATTCATCATAAAATAGATTTGCCTTGCCCCCCATAGTCGCCAATGTCCGTAATTAAGTCACCGTATTCTTCATACGAAGCTCCAAAATTACTGAATTCATTATTTACTACACCAAAATCGAAAACTTATTGATTTATAAATATGTGCATGTGCAAGATTTAAAAAAATATTAGAACCCAAATCAATTTAGTTTTCATGTAGGTGTAGCACAAATATATTATTTTTCAATAAATATATTATTTTTCAGTGTTGCCACAGTTTCAAAACTTTTGTTGGCTCCACCGAGTCTCACTACCCAAACTACCGAAAATTTCTATTAACCCCAATTTATGTACGTTCCGCCAACAGAGTGACAAGGTAACAAACAAAAGTGATAAAGAAAAAATGTTGATGTAATGTAAATAAATAAATAATAATTCGCATGCAAAATAAAAATATACAAAAAAAAAAAATTATATAAAATTGAAATTACTGCTATTTATAAATAAATTTTAGAAAATCACGTCAACAATAGCGACGAAGTACAATAACAAACTTTCGCAAATACAAAGGTATAAAAGGGCATAATAGTAGGCACGTAAGTATATTCTAAAAAAGAAAAATGCTTCAAACTAATTTCACCATAATTGCTATTTGTCATGGAAGCAAATACTGCACAAAATACATGAAATATTTATAAATAATAAATTAAGTTCGTTTTCAGGCAGTTTTTTCTCTTACATGGAAAAGTCGCCATATTATGCAGTAGTTTACTGACGATTGAAGAAAAAACTACGAATAAATAAAGCATGACAGTCTAAAAAAAAACTCAACATTTATAATGGAAAAATGTAAATTTGTTATTGTGACAGTTTTGTTTGTTTGATCAATTTTTATAGCAATTTGAATGAATTTGTTTTTGGCATAAATTTTAGCAGATATGAAATAACTTTTTAGGACTTTGATTGAAAGGTGAACGGAAGAATGTATTCAATAGCATTTCGAGGAGTATATGATACAAAAATTTTTTGGTATATATGTATGAGTTCTTTAGTGTCGTATTTGATGAAACCTAAGCGACTAGCGGCATAAAAGCCATAAAATATCACCACCTAGCTATCATTTGCAATTTTGGCAACTTCTGGTACCTTGCATCAAGTTTACTCGTTTTGTTTCAAACTGTTACTACCATTCACAAGTCCTCATTTACCTTCGGTGGGCCGGAAAACCAACCCATGTATTCAAACTTAACTTCTCATATTAGAAAAATCTGAAAAAAATTTCACTATAATCCTAACCGAAGATTATCATAGCAGCTCAGGAGCCCTCTGTAGAAAAGTCGAGTGTATAAGATTACAGGATAGGATGTAAATGTTGCCAAAGCCCGCCCTGATGTAAGAAATGACATCGAATTTGGGCAGTTTTTTTTGTTTTTAATAAAATGTATGAGATAATTGCTTATTTTTTTAAGATTATTGGTTATGTTTTTAGTACTTCATTTTTTTGACACCTCACACAAAATTCGTAACACATGTTATGGCCAAAAATTATCAATAAGGTTTGCCATTTTACCTTGAATAGACTAACAAATGAACAGCACTTGCAAATCATTGAATTTTACTATCAAAATTCGTGCTCTGTGAACACAAATAACGTCTATTGTATGGTCGTCATAATCGATCCATCCAAGCAATTGTGACCAAATTTCGCATCAGTTTCAATTTATTGGACATTAATCCACCAACCCGTATGCGAAGAGTGCTAACAGAGGAGAATATTGCTGCTGTATCGGCCAGTACCAATAAAGATCGCTATATGTTAATTCATTGCCGTTGTCAACAATTGGGTTTGTCTTATTCGACTACCTGGAAGATTTTACGCGAGTACCTCGGTATTTAATCATACAAAATACAGCGGGTACAAGAACTGAAGACGACCTACTACAACGTTGTTTGCTTGGTGCGTAGGCCTTAGAAAAAATGGATGAAGATCTAATTTTTATCGAAACATTTTCTTCAGCGACGAAGCTCATTTTTGGCTCAATGGGTACGTCGACAAACAAAATTGCCGAATTTGGTTTGAAGAGCAGCCAGAGGCAGTTTCAGAGCTGCCAATGCACCCTAAAAAAAATGCACTGTTTGGTGTGGTTTGTGGGCCGGTGGCATCATAGGACGGTCTTTTTTCAAAAATAATAAAAATCACAACGTTACAGTCAATAGAGCAAGGTACCGGTGCTATGATTACCGTTTTTTTTTTGCCCAAAATGAAAGAATTTTATTTGGCTAACATGTGGTTTTGCCACACGGCACGCAATACCATGGACCGATTGAGATGTGAGTTTGGTAAGCCATTAATCTCACGTTTTGGAGCAGTCCATTGGCCACCAAGATCATGCGATTTGACCACACTAGACCATTTTTTATGAAGCTAAGAAAAGCTTCTCGCATACAGGAACAAGCCAACACAATTGCAGCCCTGGAAGACAATATTACAATTGCCATTGGTGAGATACCAGCTGAAATGGTGGCAAAAGGATGCCACAATTGAAGCCACGAATGAACCAACACAAGCGTAGCCGAGGGGAAAATTTACATGAATTAATCTTCAAAAAGTACATGAAAGCAATTGTTATATCTCTCCAAATAAATATTTCATTCACTTTTGGAAATTTTCTCTTCTGTTTTCAATTTTCAAAAACCAAACGCATAAAAAATCACCCGTTATATATAATAATATGTACCAAATGATGACTCGAAGAGTCTAAATAAATATATAGAGTTGCATTGCTGAATTATATCCCAAATATGGGCTCCCACCGGCTTATCGCATATCACTGACAAAAGAGCACATACCTCTTACAGCAGATTCATCGTAGAAGTATTTGGTCCATGCTACTCTGCAATTATGTAACTTCTACAAATGATGAATTCGCTGCAATCATGGAGTTTGCAGTAAAATAAATATAATAAGCTCTTGCAGAGTTTTTGGTAACAGTTACTAACTTCAACATGTACCATAATGTGAGGTTTTCAATAGGTTGGGGGAAGAGTTTGGGATTCCTCTGCAGTTGGTGATGTGTCTTTTTAATTTTATTAAACTTCTATTTTATTAGAATAAAAAGGATTTAATTTGAGTTGAGTATAGCGTGTTACTCAACGTTTTTTTAAGGCTATGGTGATCTCAGTTAAAAATTTACGCAGAGTGGCCTTGAATTTATTTTTTTTTTTTTTGGTTCAAAAATTTCTGGAGAACACAAATTTTATCTGAAATTTACAACTATTTTTTTTTTAAGTAAATGCTTACCGAAATTTCAACAAACCATCATAGCTCAAATTTTAAAAAAGAGTTTCGTATTAAGTTAAAGTTTTTTTTTTTTAATTCTGGATTCAACGAAGAGTGTGTACAATTTTTTTACGTTAATGAATAAATATCACCATGCGTTTTTTTAACTTCAAATTACATATCTAAGTTGACTCCAAACAAAAGAGAAACCATTTAAGTCACTTATTATTTTCAAATATATCACCCAAAAAACCTTTCCTTATGTTGTTTTGTTCATTTTTATTTTATATTTTCCCCATGTTGCAAAAAATATATATATAACTACAAAACAAATCTACTGCATGCTCTCATTTGTCTACAAACGTGAAATGAAAACATTCATTTTCATTGCTCCTCCAACATGTCTTAACTTAAAGTTTTATTTAGCTGCGATAAGGGACATGGGTTATGTACAATTTTTAAGCTAAGACAAGCAACCAAAAAAAAAAGAAAAAAGGAAGAAAAATAAAGTGATTTAGTAGTAAAGAAAAGAAACAAATAGTTATTTATGATGAGACAAAAACGAAACCAAATAAGGATAACGCCACATTTCAGAGCTGCGCCTATTGTTCGAAAAATGTTACCCCGAATTCAAGAAAAAAATCCAATTGAAACGTGAAAAAAGACAACATCATAAAGGTATCAGAACAAAAATTTAGTTCAAGTATGTGATGCTCGTATTAAGTCACAAGAAAGTTATGCGAACAGTAGCATAAGGAATTGTGGAGTAAAAAGATCTGTGTGTGCAAATAATGAAGAGACTTTCTATTTCTAGCTATTTTACAGCACCCTACATTCGATATTTTGGACTGGTTCATATTAATTAATGGACTTACAGCATCAATGAACTTAAGTGTCTTGGTTAAAATTTTATATTAGGTACTTACTTTAGGTATTTACTTAATGAAAAGGAGCAATACAGCAATAAAGACTTTCATCTCAGCAAATTCAAATCAATGTGTTAAGATAAGTGCTTCACCCGAGGCGAGGCGAGGTCTAGTTGTTCTCGGTCTCGCCTCGTTTTATAAATTTGAGTCTCGCCTCGTTCTCGGACGAGGTCTTGCAATCAGATACCTCGCCTCGCCTCGCCTCGGTAAGAACCGAGGATTTTATTAAACTGAAAAAAAATTATCAGGCCTGTATATTGTCGGCATTCAAGCAAAATTGACTATCTGCAAGCAAATAATAAGTGGATGGCGCTAATTAATCGTTTAATTATGTTTACATCCTCTTAAATTTGTGATATATTATTTTCGGTTGTTAAAAAAAATGGTAAATTTTGCTTGTATGCCAACGATATATTCAACTAGCAAAGCAGGCACGCGTTGCTACGCCTCAAGAAGTAAAATAAAATATAGGTATGTTTTTATTTTTGGTGGATTGAATCATATATGATAATTGATGAGCTATGATGAATTTAATTCTTTTCTTATATGGGATGGCGTGGCATTGTCCATTTTTATTCAAATCAAGCTAAGCTACGAACCTTTTACAAACTATAAGAATTATATGTACCAAATCTTATCCATTTAAGTCATATAGTTACGTTACGTTATAGTTTATTCATCTGCGTCAAGTAGTTGATAATACCAAAGTATGCTACGAACCTTCCCCAAATCAGAAGAAATATAAACACATGCCAAATCTTCAGGCGATCGGTTGAACGGTTTTGGACATTAACAACAACGTTTTTTACCGAACGTAGGTGTCCCCTTATTAAATCTTTCGTCATATAATAATAACAAAAGTATTATTCTAACTCTCATTCGAATAGAGATCATTTTAGTACTGCTGGCTCTAAAGACTGAAGATATGACGAAATATATGGACTCTAAATAAAAGTAGCCTAAGCTGAGCTTCTTAATGTGAAAGCAACGTGGTGTGAGTTTGGTGTGAATCGGTTAACCGGTCTTCGAGAAAATTATATATAAAAATATTTTTGTATGAGGGCCACCCTAAAGATGCACTCAAAATAAAAGTTTTATAGCCATATTTTATTTATTATTATATTATCTATGCTTTCCAATAAATAAATATCGAGTCAAATTTCAAAAAATAGTATCAAACCATAAAATACTGCTAGTGCTAGTGTTAAAGCGAGGCTGCGAGGCAATTCGTTCTCAGAACCGAGAAAGAGGCGAGTACGAGGCGAGATGCCGGTGTGATCTCGCCTCGGTCGAGCGAGGCAAATTTATTATTCCACCTCGCCTCGTTCTCGCCTCGGTCTCGCCTCGTGCTCGCCTCGTTGAACGAGGTTGCCTCGCAGCCTCGGTGCAGCACTAGTTAAGATCCAAAAAAGCTACGAAATATGCGAAACACCTCAGAAATTCCCTTAGAAAAAAACCTTCTTTTAATTTAATTTTCCAGCCAAACCAAACCGACCGCATTGAAAAATATTTACAAATATTCTGCACAGTTATGAACTTTTTCATTTATCCTTACCGAACTTCTAGAGTTTTCGTTCAATTACAAAAAGTTTTAACAAGTGCTGATCGAAATTTTCGAAAACTTAACAAGTGGAACTAATACTATATAAATAAATAAGCTGAGTGGATTTCAATACAATTAGATTCAAAGTTTAGGGTTTCAGCAATAAAGGCATACAGCCAATTTTGACTAATGCAGTTCATGGATCTCGATGTCTCTAACAACAAGTTGTTCAAAAACTGTCTGATCTTATGAAGTAAATAGTCCTTCTTTAAGCATGATGTTAGATTGAAATAAAACAAAAAATATGAATTGTAGAGAAGTTTTCTATTTTGAAGAATGTTCCTGCACATTATATTTTGAACAATATTTCATTCATATGACCAACACGGCTATGTTTGACAATGCCAATTCCAACTACCCGATTTTCACTTGCAATGCATCAAGTGTTTGTAGTTTATCAGCATAAGCCAATGACTTAGCATACCCTCACCAACAATGATCTAAAGGTGTTGAATCATACGATCTTGCTGGCCAATTGATAGGTCCAAAACGTGTACTAATCGAAACATTAAATTTACGACAAAACAAATCCATTGCTTTGAGAGCTGTATGACATATAAGACTGTATTTTTGAAATCACACATCATTCATGTTCTATATCGAACTCCATTGAAGTAATGTTGTTACCAATATCAATTTTGAAAAAATGTAGTCCGATGACACCAAACAGTTAATTTTTTTGAATTTATTGGAACTTTTTCAAATGCATGTGGATTATTTTTATCCCAAATTTCGTAATGTTAACGTATATACTCAACCAGAAATGTTTCCCATCCAAAAACATGATTTTTTGGTATAAAAGTAGATCAACTTCAAGCTCTTCTAATGCCCAAAGAGATAAACGACGATGCATCAATTGATCATCTCGGCTGTATCTTATATGTTTTAATACCCAGATCTTTTCGTCAAAGACGCCATAATGAAATCTCAGATCGGTTTAATTCTTGAGATTGACGTGAAATTAATAAATATGGAACTTCAGCAATTACAGCATTGCTAGTGGCTTTACTACGAACATTTCGATAACGTAGTGATGTTGTTTCAAATCTATCTACAATTCAACGTACAGCTTGGATTAAATGGACCATAAAATTCACAAAGCGAACAATTGAACTCAATTTTATATTAAATAATTGAACGATTTGTAAACATTGTTCATTTGTTTAGCGATCCATGATAATTTTTGTGTCTGTTATAAAAAAAACAAAAACTTAACATATGACAGACATACATATCGGATGCGATTCCTATCGAAAAATGTATGCATGAAAGACCCTTTATTTAAATTTTAGAAAGTAAAGTAAAAATTCTTACAACAAAGGAAGTCTAAATGTGACTTGGGCTTAAACAAATGTTTTTAATTAAGGTTTGGTACAATTTAACAAAAGCTTTCTGATAACTGAAAATTTTTCAGCTTAAGCTTGAAAGTTAGCATTTTAGAGCTAAGAATATAGCAAGCTCTCTAGTTTTGATAGCTGAGTAGAGGACCGCGCTAAAATTGTCCCATTGGCGGCAATCTCCTTCTACTTTCTACCAACTAAGCTTACATAGGAAACTTTTTGATTTTCAAGATACTTGCGTAATAAATACAAGCGGAATATAGGGTATTGAATATACCACTTATTTTTTTTTTTTAACTCAAAATTATCTTATTATTGTTGACCTGCCCATTTTATGCCAGCACCAATGTATGTAACATTTATTGTTAAGAGTTCCAGCTTGACTCGAATACACTCGTAACCTATTCCCAATTTAGACACGTACTTTCCCATTTTCATTCTTTCTTTCGCTACTTTTTCTACAAGTTCTTTTGCTTTTAAGTTGTTTGTTGTATTTTCCTTTTTCATTTACTTCACTTTTTAAGTACCACCCGCATCCGTAGTTTTAAAGCGTTGTTTCCTTCCTGCTGACCTCACGCTCTCTATCTCTCTGCGTCTTAACATGGCACAGACAGAGCAAATCTTTTTAATTCATTTCATTTGCTTTCATATTGGCCATTGTTTTCTTTGTTGTCTCCTACAACTCGTGATGATGCTATTGTGCTTTGTTTTAGTTGTGCTGTTGTTGTTGACCAAGATGATCATGTTAACGAAAGTATTTTTATTGTAAATTTGCTAGCTTCATCTGTTGTGGCAGTTGTTGCTTGATATACCTTCATTAGTTATTGTTTTGGTAATTTCGTTTCATTTTTTTTTTCATCTAAACTCACATAGATTTTTTACAGTTTTCTTGTGGTACTTCTTTCTGTTACCTTTGCATACTTTACTCGCCTAGCACTTGAGTGGTGCTTGCCTATGTGGTAATTTGATGGCATTTTATTTCATGAGGCTAAAGTACTGTGGGCCAAATATATATGAGTTTGAAATATTATGGCTAATTGGTTTTAACGTATAATTTGGCTCAATTAAGGGTTAACAAACTTGTAACATAAAAAAAAAAATCGGTTCAAAGTCTTCGATTTTATAGAAAGCTTTCAATTTTGAAATCTTCTACAAGATATTTTTATACGAATTATTACTTAATTATATCCCATAGTACGTCGTTTTTAAGTTAACGGATCTTATTGTGCTTAGCGAGTTATATGCTGCGGGAGTTGAATTGTGTTAAGTATGACTGCAAATGCTATGAGACCCATTAACTCAGCAAAGCAAAGTTAGCCGAATGCAACGAAACCAATGCCATAATTTAGTGCTTATTAAGTGCTAATTTAGTGCTGTAAAAAAAATTTTATGCTGCACGAATTCTTGAAAAAATTAAGGTTTTTGCTAGCTGAATGAGAAGCTAGCAAAGCATATATGAAAATTTTTAGCAGAACTAAATTTAACCAATGCCATAATTTAGTGCTTATTAAGTGCTAATTTAGTGCGGTAAAAAAAATGTAGTGCTGCATGAACTTTTGAGAAAATCGCGATTTTTTGATTTTGCTAGCTGCATAAGAAGCATATGTTCACGCAGCACTAAATTTTTTTTTACAGCACTAAACTGGCACTTAATAAGCACTAAATTATGGCATTGGTTAAAATTAGTTCTGCTAAAAATTTTCAGCTTTGCTAGCTTCTCATTCAGGTAGCAAAACCCTTAATTTTTTAAAAAAATCATGTAGCACTAAATTTTTCCGTTTAGCACTAAATTAGCACTTACTAAGCACTTAATTATGGCATAGGTTAAATTGAATTCTGCTAACGTTTTCTAACGTACCTACACAATATGCCCCATATGCTTCTTATGCAAGAATTCGTGCAGCACTAACTTTTTTTTATAGCACTAAATTAGCACTTAATAAGCACTAAATTATGGCATAGGTTTCGTTGCATTCGGCTAACTTTGCTTTGCTGAGTTAATGGGTCTGATGCTATGCACTTCTCCTAATGAAAAGAAAACTTGGGCTGTTGTGGCGTCAATTCGTTAGGGCTGAGGTGGGCATTGGCTCTTCCCCCCAAGGAGCTGATAAGAGTTTTTATTCAATACTTCAATTCTACAAAACCATCTTAAAGCGGTGGAATTATAATTCTCCACCCCCCCAAGGATTTGGTGTAGTAACGCAACTGCTTGGGTGTGTTATAAGTTCTGGAATCTTTAGTTTAATTTCACTGGTATTCAATTATTCTTACATACAATTGGATCAATGTACTTCTGCCAATGATTGGCACAGTAGTTTCACTTTCAGTGTGCACTGTACCGTTTCTTGAAAAGAAAATTATGCATTTTCTTAAAATAATATCACAGAATATTCAATGGTTGCTAAAAACTTCTTTAACTTACATGGTAGAACTCTTTATGCGTGTGCTTCACAGTATTGAGAGATAAGTTCATTGACGTAATTGGAGTGGCTATAGGGTCAAGCACTGCTCAGAAGAAAAAGTAGACAGTACTTTCCACGCATAATACGAGTATTGTATACATATATGTATAATATGATAAAAAAAATTTAAAAGTTTTAATAAAAATTGTAAGTTGTTTAAGCAAAAAAGTTGAATTCAATTCAATTCGAAATATTTGGCAGCGGCGGAACTTATATCACTTAGGAACGAAAGTGAGATATTGGTGATTTCGTTATACCATGTAACCAACTTTATCTAACTTTTTATTTATTTTTTAAAGTTAACACTTTGACACTGGGCTTTTCAACTTCAAAACGGTAGACAGAAGTTTGGTAATGAGGTTAAGCTATAGAGCAAAGTATTTTTTTTCTTTTTGATAATAATTTGAAATTATTTTGGCGCAACGATGAGAATTAAAGTATTCTGAAGCAAATGATTTGGATTTAATTACCTTTTAAATATTAAGGTTATGCCGTGACAATCAATTTTTTTACCACAGCTGGAAAGCTTAATGTGGTGCAATTCCGATTAGCGCTTGAAAAACCTGCAGAAAATTAAGGAGTGGGGAAAAAATTTATTGGGAAGAAAGAAACAGTAAAAAATATGGCAGGTGTATTTCTATGTCTGAATCGGGAATCGTACTTGTAGGTTGTGCCTGTAACATACTTCGACTGCGCCGCAAGACCAGCTTCAGTGCCATAATCATAACTAAATTTTCCGATCTTTTTTTTATTTCATTTTTATAAAGTCGCAGCAGCAACTTGTTATCAAACAAATCTGTCACATCTAATGAAACTGAAACTATGAATGAAACTATGAATGGAACTATGCTTTGATGCCAATATCTTATACGGATTCTGCTGTATTCGCGGCACCTCGCAAATTATCGACATCATTAAATAAGGGAACTTGGTACCTCTCCTGTAACAAAAACACTTAAAGCGCTATGTCTTGACTCCTATGCTATCGATTGTTTGGAAATTTGATTTTAAGATGTGTTTTATTCAAAGTACCTCACGAAATATGGGCGTGAATATTCGACGGTGCGTAGCACTTTTCATACGATAAAAACTCTCAAAATACTATATCTACTCTCCTTTGATAGCATGAGTTTAAAAATTTCGTGTTAGGATGCATTTGGTCTATGATAAGCACCTCGCAAAATTTTACCGGGACTAAACGACGGGGCGTGGAATCTTCGATGCGATAAAAACAATTAAAAAGCTACATATGGTTACTTATGGTAGCAAGAGTCTTAAAATTTGAAACAAGAGTAAATATTGTCTGTACTAAGATTCTCATGAAATGTAGACGCGATTTGACAACGGAGCGTGGAACCTTATTTACCACAAATACACTTTAAACGCAATATTTTTGTATCAATAACAGCTATAGTTGTGAAACTTTATACGTGGATGTACATTGATTATGCCAAGATACTTACTTGCAAAATGTGAACTGTCATTCTTGGAACTTATTCCTAGTTGTGAAAGGTAATAATTCCTAGGTAAAAATGGCGGAACTCCTCATATATCTTTTCAGAATATTAAGGTATATCACTTTTTCCATATTGCTTTCAAAGAACTCAAAATTTCCACAAGCACTTGAAGCTATACAACCGCACAACATCACACAACCTCCTCCGTTTATTATTTATTGGGTAAGAGACTTACGATAAAAAAGAATATATATAAAATGTTTGTCGTCAGAGTCGGTTTTGCCCACTCCCTTTATTTTATTGAATAGAAATGGCTAGAAGAAAGCTATTGAAATACGAGAAATTTCTGGGAGCGCTTGAGAATGATACAGATAGAAAAGGAAAAGCAGAAACTGATAATGTCGAAGGTATTGAAATCGCAGTACAGAGTGTGGAAAATGCGGAAACTACAATGCTTCTATTTGGCGTAAAGGCAACTGAGGACGAAGGTGATAGTTATGACTATTTATCGGAAGTTGTTGTCGAAGATGTGGAAGTGCCAACTATCGATGCTCAAGAGATCGAAAATTTAGGAGTTGGCCTATCAGACCTGGTGGATTTTCTCTAGTCAGTTAAATTATCATCACCATTACCTGAAGTTCAGCATACAAAAAACAAAAAAAGAGAACGTATGGAAAACAAGATTGCTCCGAGAAGATGAGCCACATGGTATGATCTTTATTGGACCGGAAGAAAGACATCAGGTTGTGGGAACACCATACTCGTATTTTGCGAAATATTTCACTGATGTTTTCTATGGCTCCGCAACACATTTTACAAATGCGTCTGCTATCCAAAAAGGAAATACAAAATTCAAATCATCATATGAATATCCATAAAAAAAATAAATGAATAATAATTTTATTTCGATAATTTTTTAAACAAAACTTATTTTCTTATTTTTAAAAGATTTGTCACTATTTGTTTCAAATAAAATATATTTGACTCAAATGAAAATTTGATATGATTGATGATTCAATCATATCGTTCACTTAGTGTAGAATAATCTGCCATGTTGCAGTATGGTACGTAAAATTATTTTTATTACATTATTTTTTACTTTAGTTTATACAGACAATTTTCAGTTTGTTTTAAAGCAACCCTTTTTGACAACACATACAACGAGTGCACACGTCATTCGTGTAAATTTTTGTCACACCTGAGTTGCTACCTTTAGTGTTGTTTTTGTTGCCACTGCTGTTGTTAAATGTTTCACGTCCGTTCATCAAAGTTTTAGTTGGTTGCGCATTTATTGTGTGAGCGCTTCGTTTTTTTTTTATTTTAATTTTATTTTAGCTGTTTTTTAACTTTTCTGTTAACAATGGCAACAGAAACAGGAAAGTTCCTACAGCCGGCTTTTTTGTCAGTTTTCTGTACAATTTGTGTATCTACAAATATTTTTCATTTGCATTGTATGGCATTTTGGCATTAAATTCCCTGTATATTAATTTAGATTACAAACACAATGGCATTTTGTGTCTTTATGCTATATACTAATTAAGTACGCTATCGCGATATATATGTGGATTATTCCATGAAACAGTTTAAAATGTAAACTGAATTTCGAAAGAATATATTTCTTATAATTAGCTTCATTTCACTTTGCAAATTTCATTTTATAAGACTTGCGCAAACAAATGTGAACGAAACAAATGGAGCAAATATAATAATGGATGATTTTTTAAGCGTTTGATTTTTGACAGTTGGAAAAAGAACAGAAAATTTGCAATAGTGAATGAAACTTTTACTTAAAGCGATACAATTCCTTCAATTTACTTTTTAAATATTAACTAATGTATAAAATTGCTCGCGGCTACACCTGAGGAGGTTCATCTGTAAGCTCAAATTTTGGCATACATTTGCCCGCATTTCGACCTGTATCTCACCAATGGCAGCTGTTATGTTGTTTTGCAGGGCTGCAATTGTGGCTAGCTTGTCCCTGCTCACGAAAGACTTCACACGTATACCTACAAAAATAGTCAAGTGGCGTAAAATCGTATGATATTGGCGGCCAATGGACTGCTCCAAAAAGTGAGATAAATTGCTCACCAACTCGCCGCTTAATAGGTCTATGGTACCGCGTACCGTGTGGCACCGTCTTGTTAAAACCAAGTTCGATTCTTCCATTTTGGGCAAAAAAAACTGGGTAATCATCTGTATTTTTGAAAAAGTGCGTTCCAATGATACCGCCGATCACAAACAGCATCAAACAGCGCATTTTTCAGGATGCTTTGACAGCTCTTGAACTATCATGAAATTTGATAATAAAATTCAATAATTTGTAAGCGTTGTTCGTTTGTTAGTCTATGTATGGTAAAATGGCAAACCTTATTGAGCATTTTTAGAATTATTCGCATGCTACGAGTCAGGCGTGAGATATAAAAAAATTATACTGAAAAAACAATTGGCAAAAAAATCACCCATTATAACACCAACAATGGGGAAGATAAAGTAAATAAGAAATTCAAACAGATGATTCATTTATCTTGATAAAAAGATATTTACAAGTGCAAATATTGTTACTTTAGACAAATTTTTAAAATGTTGTTAAAACTTAGATAGATGACTTGTGGAACTGTCCGTATATGAACAAATAATGTGTCTTGGTATGAGAGATTAACAGTTTGTGTTGCAATAAATGAGAACATCCATTCATTCATTCATTCATTCACTCACCAAGCCAGTCAATTGGTCACTTTATCAAATTTATCTGTCGGTCGTTTTTGTAGCGGCTTTGCATGTTTGCAATTAACGTAAAATAAACCAATTAAAATAGAGCTGGTGCTGCTGCTGTTAACGCTGTGCGCTGCTAACGTAAATGATGTTTATGGATGACTATAAAGAAAGCAAATGGGTTGGTGCTGCACATGCGCAGCAATACCAATGTAATTATTCCAAGAGTAAAAATTGAATACAATATTTATTTTGTTATGAAATAAGCACAAGCATTGTTTGCAGTTTTTCTTTTAAAAATCATGAGCGTAAAACGGAAGCGCATGCTTGTATTGGTTTTTTTTTGCGACAAAAACATATGTTTAAACTTTGCACACAAGTTGCCACTATCAACAATTCTTTTTAAAGATAATTACAATATATATGCTCAATTAAAAGAAGCTTGAAACTTTCCATAAGTTTGAAACTTAAGAACAAGTGATACGAAAACTACCAACTGTTGCTCAAAGTCAAACTTTGAGTAACAAATGTTGAAGTCCTATACAAATCATACGTCTACAGCAAAGTAAAGTTGCTATTAATTTAAGCAGCATGATGTACAATGTTGTCATTAAGTTCATATTTAGCTCTCTAATGTTTATAGTTAATTTGTTGACACAACCACATATACATATTTACTATAGCACGGGGCAAATACTCAAGAACCACAACAATAATATTTTTTTATTACGTCAGTCGTCGTCAATAGTAAGAGCTACAGCTATAGCAAAAATCCGAAAGTTATTGCTTGCAATTAGTTTAACAATCAAACTAATGACAATTCCAACAGTAACATCAGTTTGTCTGGAAAAGTAATTTTTGTGTTATTTTTGTTTGGTCTTGTTGTTTTTATCATTATGGCAAAATCAACAAAAACAAAAAATTTATTAGTGAAAAGTAATTTAGAGACGACAGCAACAATTTACTGATTTATTTGGAAAAACAGTGAAAAGTTATTTTTAAACCTTGACACATAAACGTTTTTGAATGTTATGTTTCAAAAATGATGTAATTTTACATTTTTGATGTAGAAGTATCTTCAGCTTATCACTTTAAAGCATGATTTCTTTTTATGAGCTCAAAAAATATGTGTTGTAGATTCTGCGATTCTGGACAGCTTTTGTTCCATAATTTTTTACAGGTTACAGACACGCCTCCTATGTACAAATGACCTGGCTGGTCCCTGGTGGAACCAACTGGACCCCGAACTTCAAAATCAATTTTGCAAGTGAAATTATTTTTCATTTTATTTTGTTAAATATATTGTAGACATACAGAAAATGACACAAGACTTCAATCTCTTCGACTCACAATAGTATACATTAAACAGTCCTGCGCAACATCCAGAAAATTCGCTAGAGGAATCCTGTCTTCGGGAAAAGTTCATCAATGAAGTGGAAATGCTCTTTGTCACTAACTTTCGAAGCTCAATCGAAACCAAATGGCAAAACATCAAGTCGTCATTTATAACAAATAGCAAGTGCATACTTGGCTTTATCCAACGAAAGAGAAAACCCTGGCTGAGCAACGCTACCTGTAATACCATTGAGAAAAGGAGAGCTGCAATACGCACTACTGATGACGCGCAAACAAGAAGTCAGAGGCAAGACACCGCACAGATATACAACGCTTTAAAGAAGGAAATAAAAGACTCTTGCAAAAAAGAAAAGCAAGATCAGAGATCTTCGTAAGGTTTACAAAATCATACACAAGATGTCAGTCAACAAATTCAAGCAAAACTGGACAGTAAGACACTAAAACGGAAACCCATAAAGGACTAGAATGCCAATCTGTTAGAAACAAAATTTTCCGGAGACCAACAACCATTCAACTTCACCTTAAGCGCTTCCCATATGCCTCTCCCTGCGGAAAGATCACAACGACTGGCCTCATGCCAGTCTTCACTGACGGAGATAACAACATTTGAGATTGTCAGAGCCCGTTTTCTATTTAAATCAAAAGATGAAGGTGGAAATGGATTGGGCACACGTTGCGGATATGAACAATTGAAATAGGCTGGCACGCATTGCAGTGGAACCCCCAGGGTAGCAGCAAACTCGGCTGTCTTAGATCATAGTGGAAATGTTATCTAGAGCAGAAAATAAGTGAGTCGAGGGAATGATAAAGAGAATTAAATTAGTAAGAAATAAAAAGAAAAATATTTGAATAATAATGCACTAGCTATAAAAGACTTAGAACTATGGGATACTGTTGGTCCATAAAGGGGCCATTCGAATTTTTTTAAAATTATGTTAAAAATAAATAGTAAAAATATATCTAATATTCAGAAAGAAATTATCGCTATGATATCTCAATTCCTTGACAATTACTTAATATCTCTTACTTTATTAAAGTTAACACAAAACTACCAACTTAATGTCAACAGTTTTTTATGAATTTGTGAGCACAAATCGATTGAATAGAATGTTCTCGACTTTATTTGAATTCCATATGAAAATTTATTTGCATATACGGTTTTGAAGATTAATTGCCATAGATTAAATTGTAAATTGTTGTTGACGGTTTAATTTCTATGTGAGTGAGTAGCTGATGCATTTGCTGCGGCAGTTAAAACAAATAGTTTCCTACGCTAATGACAATAAAAACCATAAAAATTTGCAATTTATTTTGTTTTGATAGTGATTTTTATCGCTCAAAGCAAAAACTATTTTAATGTTGTATCAAATATCAAACAAAAAATTACACATAAAAGCAAATAACGTCAATTACAGACAAATGATACAAAAATCTCTGAGCATTTCTATTAAAAATTAAATCACCTGATTGAATGTGCCTCTACTCTACAGCTATGTACCAATTAAAATGTGGCAAAAATCCGTGCACTTGTTTATTAATTTTTTCTTCTGGTGCTCTTAAATTCCAACCATTCATGATATACCACCACAATCAACACAACCAACTGACCGATCTACCGGTTAGCATATCGCTTCAGTAGAGCAAAACATAAAATTTGTGGTAGCAGGGTAGAGTGGGTTTCTAAGCCTTCAAAATGCAACATCAACACAATTTGTGTGTAGTAAGTATTGTTGCTCTTAGCCGTCAAACAGCAGAGCAGAGCAGCGCTCATGTTTTTTGGACCAACCGCGTTAACAGATTGCATGTGGAAAAACAGCTTTTCTGGTCAAAAGCACAAAGCATACCGAATTACAAAAAAAAAATGCTTTAATTTAAGATTGTTGTCTACTACAAAAAAAAAAAAAAAAAACGAACATAAATGCAAAAACGCCTTCCACTGTTTTTTAAATTCAAAATCATACTGCCAAGTCCAGCTGTTTTTAGCATTTATTTCATATGCAACATTTGAACCACTTCTGATGAGTAGTGAGAGCATAGTCAATTGGCGCTTGAAAATGTTCTTAGTTCATTGATTGCGAAGTGCTTATGCATGGGCTAAGCTAGGTCAACTTATGTTCAGCGTGGTTCAATATTCTTAACAATTTTTAAAAGCAATATGAAGAAAATGTTGGCTATAATTTGTATCCAAGCAGCAAATAGCAGAGTGTAAGTGAAATCACAGAAGCAACATAAAATATGAAATTTGAAATCTCTCGCTAAAGCATCGTCGCTCGAGTTCACTTTTGCTCCAGACGCCACTTTTTGACATTTTAACTTAAGACTTGTTCCATAGGTTTTGAAACCTTGTCTTTCTAATGCTGTTGTCGCAACACATCTACCTGTTTTAGCTATTGCAGTGTCCACGTTGCTCTATAAGCCACATTTTTTAATTTTTATATTTATATTTTGCTGCAAAATCCATATTTTGGCTTATGGAGGAAGTTTTATATAAAAAAACTGTTTTGTAATTAATTTGCTCCATTCATAACGGGTGATTTTTTAGGCGTTTGGTTTTTGAAAATTGAAAAAAAAACAGAAAATTTGCAATAGTGAATGGAATGTTTATATGGAGCAATACATCAAGTCCTTTCATTTACTTTTAAAATGTTAATTCTTGTAAATACTATCCGTGGCTACGCTTGAGGTGGTGCATCCGTAAGCTTCAATTTTGGAATACTTTTCCAGCATTTCAGCCGGTACGTCACCAATGGCGGCTGTAATGTTGTCTTCCAGGGCTGCAATTGTGGATGGTTTGTCCTTGTACACAAGAGACTTCACGTAGCCCCACAAAAAATAGTCTAGTGTGGTCAAATCGCATGATCTTGGCTTCCAATAAACTGCTCCAAAACGTGAAATTAATTACTCACCTCCCAATAGGTCCATGGTATTGCGTGCTTTGTGGCATATGGCACCGTCTTGTTGAAACCACATGTCAACCTAGTCTAATTCTTCCATTTTGGTGTAAAAAAAAGTCGGTTATCATTGCATGGCATCGCATTGCTGTTGGGCAGTTCTGTTCATTGACGTACCCATTGAGCCAAATATGAGCTTCGTCGGTGGGTCGATTATGACAGCCACAAAATGAACTTAATTTGCAAAACACATTTCTCACAGAGCACGAATTTTGATAATAAAATTCAATGATTTGCGTATTCGTGGTAAAATGACAAACCTTATTGAACATTTTTGGCTTGGAGACATGTAACGTATCGCGCGTGAGGTGCCAAAAAGCTTACACTGAAAAAACAAATAGCAAAAAAGTCACGCGTTATCTTGAATTTTGCTAAGATCTGGAGGAATATTTGAAATTGAGCCAAAAACTAACAACTTTTTTATTTAACGACAAATAAAAATTCAATTAATTTATAAAATATGAAATGGGCGTCATAAGTTATAATATTTGAATGCACAAAATCGAAATCGCTCTCAAAGTTTACGAGCATTAACGACTTTTCAAAAGTTATGACTGATTTTTTCCTTACCGTTAATGAAAGGTCCATAAAGGTAGATTAACTAAAAATTGCACATTAAATAAGAAATAAAAAATTTAGATGAACTTAATAATCTGTTCCAAAAACGCAAACAAAGAAATTATTATTGGTGAGCTCGCCGATATTTACATATAGCAAACTTCGTTCTTATCGCCAGAAAAGCTTTCAACGGAGTGCTCGTTATGAAATGTGTAATGCCAAATGAGTAACAAATGCAATTGCATATAAAGGGGGCAAAATGTTAAGTTTTGGGGCACTTTGTTAATATTTTGCTATGATTCTTAACTGGTCAATGCAAAAAGTATTAGGTGCGCAACTAATTTCTCACTGTTTTTTGTTAGAAATTCAACCTTATTGTTAAAAAAGAGTTACAGATGAATCAATCAAAGTATTGCACATTGCTAGATACCACCTTTCCACATCCTTCTGGTAGAGCTCGAATGTCATCACGGTAGTAGTGTTCGTCTCCTGAGGCTATCCACGAATCAAGCCATTTTTTGAGTTCTTCATAGGAGTTGAACTGCTGATCAGCCAGACCATGTGCCATTGAACGGAAGAAGTAGTAGTCTGACAAGGCCATATCTGGGGAATATGGCGGGTGGGGTACGACTTCCCATTTGAGAGTTTCCAAGTATGTTTTCGCTGATTTAGCAACGTGAGGCCTAGCGTTGTCATGCAATAGGATTATTTATCGTACCTTTGTTCGTATTGGGGCTGTTTTTCACGCAGTGCTCTGCTCAATCGCATCAGGTGAGTTTGGTATCGTTCTCCAGTCATGGTTTCATTCGGTTTCAGAAGTTCATAATAGATTACACCGATCTGGTCCCACCAAATTGAAAGTTTTTGGCCTTCCTTCACATGGTCGATCATCGATGCCGAAATCATGGCCTTTAAAGCGACGAAACTAATATCGGCACATTGTTTTGCTCAGAACACCTTCTCCGTAAATTTTTTGGAGTTCTCGATGCGCGTCAGCCGCCGTTTTCTTCGATTGAAAGAAGAAAATCAAAACCTCCCGCAAATGACGATTATTTGGCACAAAATCAGTCATTTTCGAGCAACCACAAACAGACTATGAAAACAAAAAATCTTAAAAGTGTCAAATTGGTTTGTTTACCATATGCTTAGGCTAGATTTATAACGTTTCGATATGAACCAAATCGACTAGCTCTTACCGCTAGCGCCATCTATTGACAATCAGCGCGAACTTAGTTGCGCACCTAATAAAACAAAGTATGCTTGAAAAATTTTGAAACGTCGGCTAACAAAGCTTACTGATGATACCACGTAGCAGTGGTTGAATCTAGTATAAGCAGCTCAGCAAAAATATATATTAGACTTCCTTTTATTTAAATAACAGACTAATAATACACTTGGAGAAAAAATTTGACTTTTTGAATAAAAAGAATTGCTCAGTTTTAAAGAGTTCGGGAAGTCTAAAAATATATATAATAAATTGCGCATTATGATGCATTGCTAAAAATATTTCAAATAATTTTGATATCTGGCATTGATAGTCTGAATTTTATATAATTTATAATATCTTTAAGTAAAATACTAAAAATGAAATTATAGCCTGAAAAGTCAATTAGATATTAAAATAGCGTAAAAACAAATGGATTTCACAGTAAAACATCGATATCTAGTATGGTTCAGGATCGATTTCTTTGCATTGTCTTTATTCCAAATAAATTGTAATAAATTCGTGTAACTGGCACAAACAAATATATAATGTTTCGTTCAATAGATACATGATAGGATAGTTGTCAACAAATGATTGTTTGCCACAGTGAATTATCTGTTAATATCAAGTTTATCATTGATTTGCTTTTACCAAATCTTTGGTAATACATACAAAGTGCTTCTGCAGTTCACTTCACTCAGAATTAAAAATGTTACAAGTTACACATAAAGCCAAATAAAATATTCGCAAGTTTTCATAAGTGCAAATTACAGCCAAGTATTTTCCACACAATTTGATTTAAAGCAGTCTATATAATTTTTACAGCAGCAATTAAATACAACTTTTTCTATACATATCCCACTTTAATAACTTCAATTGTGTTCAAATCACAGCCCCAAAACAGTGCTCAACTGCTATAGTGTGCCGACTTTGCACACGAGGCAAAAAATTTTAAAAAACAACAAAAAAATTAAATAACCGAGACCAGTTTATGTTCACACAAAACCGGCTTAGAGGGCATGTTGCCGCGCTGCTACCACAGTGATTTTTCCCGATTTAATATTTTGCTTTGCTTTACTTAACTCATTTTTATATCGCCGCTGTCGACTGCATTTAAAACTAAACCATGGCTAAACTAAGCATGACTTAGTCCCAGATTAATGCCAGTTATATAGTACGTGGCGCGGGAGTAGGTTGCACTGCGACGTGGAGCGCCTTTTTTTTTTGCTACATTGCAGTTTTGCATTTAAAACTTTTTTTGTTTTTCGTTAAATAACTAACGTTTACACAGCCATTCGACTTTGCTGGATGGGTGGAAGCAGTTAATGAAATGAATTTTTGGGTTTGGTCGGTAGTTGAGAGTTATTTTGCGCTTGCTGTTGTTGGTTGTTTTTGCTTTGCTCATATTAGGCGGCGATTTCGACAGCTTAATTTGCAAATTTTAACACTTACCTTTGAGATTAACGAAATTTTGGTTTTTTTTTGCCTTTGTTGCCAAAAATTGATATTGAGTTGTGCGCTGTAAAGAAAAATAATGAGAAAAATTATGTTAACGTGCCATGTAAGCATTGGATATTTATAAATGCTGCGTATGTTGTTGTAAAAAAACTGCCTAAAGGGACAATTAGCTGTCATTTAATGTAACCTTTTACATGAGTTAATTTTAAGCTGATTTTCATATTAAAAACAAGCATGGAAATTATAATCGTTTAGGTGTGACCATGAAATAAACTACTCATATGCTATTTAAGGAATTTTTTTTTAATGTCAATTACTTTTATTTCTAAGCTAAAGGTAATTGAAAAATAATATTTGGGGCCTTAATACTTATGACTAATATTTGTGATCATAGACTTTCGTTATGAAAGTTAACAAAAGTTTTGGGGAGATCGCTATAAGTATCGCTCCTATTTGTCATTTGAAAGTATTGCTAACGCCGAATATTTTGCAAGGAAAGGGTGTAGAAAAAATTACCAAAAATAAAAATCAAGCTATTGAGTAAGATATTACATATTTTGGAACTTACTTTTTCAGCAAGGGTTAGGGTTTTTACTTTTTTTTTTAAAAAAACACCCTTGAACTTTACTTTGACGTACAAATTTCTTTTAAAATATTTGCAATTTTTCCATGGCTTATTCAGTCTTCAGTGGCAAAATTTCTCAAAACTCTCAAAGTTTAGTTTCTAATTTCCGCCAAGAAAACTTTGAACGCGACATGCTAACGCTTTTTCTGTTCGACCAAAGCAGGTTCAAAAACTGCTGACTTTTGATTGTTTAATTCGTTTAGCACCCAATTGCATAGCTAATATAAAAAATCAAGCCTTTTGATGTGTTCTAATGCAGTGTTCTGGTGAATACCAAGTTTTATTAATATTTAGCATATTTAAATAGAGTCCAAACGATACCCATAAAATTTTATGTTTCCATAGTAAGCGACTTTTGAAGGCCCGTGTGAAGCCGATTTTGTCACAATATAAATTTTATTGAACCACTTGATGGAAAATGGATTTTCAAAGCAATAAATAGATTTTTTCACGCCGATTATAACTCTGGGCTTAGCCCGGAGTCCAAGAATCTTCCAAAATATCTCAAATTAAAGCTCGGCATTTCCCCTTTCGATCTTAATAAACTAAGGCTTAATTGCATCCGACTTTGACGCCCTGTGCTTGTTTGCGCACCGTCGTGTTAGCCGCCGTTGTTCTGAGTGAGAGAGAACAAAAATGTATGCGTTTTCAGTTATGAATTTGATTTTCGTTGAATTCCCTGAACATTACGTGGCGCACGCACATCGCTGCTTTAAAAACAACTTTTATGTTGATTAGTGTACCCTTAGTGTTCCTGCTATGACTTCACTCTTTGAAGTGTTCCTAGTCGGAATCTAAATCGAAAATAGTTTGTATAGCCCATCAACGAAGTTACGTTTAAGGGCGGGGTAGGGTTTTAAAGGCGAGAAAATCGCATGTTTTTATGATTTTTTTGCGGAGACATCAACAATATAATCTTATTAAATTTTATTACATATTATTGTACAACTTTTATAGTATGTCAGAAAAAATTTTGAAAGAAAAATATTTATAAAGAAGCCGGTGACGGTGAATCTCCACAGGCACCTAGAAAAAAAGTGGTCTTGCGGTGAAGATTGTAAGTCGTTACCGGATTATGTGAAACAAAAAAATTGATATGCATTTTAAAGATGAAGTATTTCTCGAGGTAATCAGGAAGAGTTTTTTTTTTTTTTTCTATTTTTTACAGCACTTCGAAGTGAAAAACGCGATTTTAGCTTAAAAAATCGCGGTTAATTTGTTATTAAAAAATAGAAAAAGATGAAAAAAAAAATTCTTCCTGATTACCTGTTGATTTATGTGAAGAAGTAGTGTTCAAATTTTCAAAAGGATCGGTTCAGTAGATTTTGAGTTCTGATGTTCACGAACTTCAAAAATTATGTTTTTGGGAAAATCGATTAAAGTTTTTTACACGTGGTGTTATCAGGTACCACAACCGGTCATTTGAAACGCTGTAACACCGTTAGTTTTACTCGGATTAACTTAAAATTTGTACATAATATTCTCGACATATTGTTCATTCAGAAAAAAAATTAAAAAAAAAATTTAAAAAAAAATTTAAAAAAAAATTAAAAAAAAAATTTTAAAAAAAATTTAAAAAAAAAATTAGTTTAAAACCCTACCCCGCCCTTAATAGATCGCCACTTGATGTGACCCTTAATATTCGTAATCAAACAGAACTGGTGATTTTGTGTTGCCCATGGTTTCAAGGTCGGGTGCTATAGACTTTTGGTTTATTGGGTTTGAAACGAAAAACTACAACGTTCAAATTAGTACATTTTGGAAGATTCTGGGACTTTGGTTATTCAAAAATGTATTAAAACGAATTTTTTGAGAAACCTTTGTAGACCAGTTCTATCAAAATATCAAAGAACTCGCATGGTATCGAGAAAATTTATAAATATCATAAAATTAGTATCGAAGAAGATTTGAATGGTACTGAGCTACATCGAAAATTCCAAGGTATCAAACTATAGAGAAAAAATTTATAAAAGTCGAATAACATAGAAAATGTAGGAAATCGTTTGTAAAATTGAAAAATATCAGAAAATAAAGAAGAAATCGATGAAAATTAAACCGTATAGAATATAATTAAAAAACGAAAAATTCAAGATAAGTTGAAGAGTTTTGAACCGAATAAGGCAAGCCATATTGTATCAAAGAATGCGTGATCAATGTATTTAAAACAGATAGAATAAGATATTGATAGTTGAGAGAAATAGTAAAGAACATCAAATTTTAGAAGTCGATAACAGTTGAAAAAATTCAAAAAGCATCAATAAATTGAGCAACATAAGTTGAGAAGTATAGAAAAAGTCAACCGGTGTTCAGAAACATCGGTTAAATCGTAAAATCTTCGAAAAAGTAATGATTGATAAGAAAACGTATCGAATTGCAATCGATCAAATCATAAGGACACTTTATTTGTTAATATTGGTTCAGTAGATTAGACTAGACGCACTGTACATACTTTCTTTTCACTTTTTTTTTATTTCGATTTTTCGGTTTCACTGTATTTATTTCAATATGTCCCAAGTCATTAAAGATTTAAGACCTGGCGGAGCTCGGGGCAAACGACTTTTTCCTAAAAAATTTCCTGGTGACTTATTTTGTTCCAGCCGTGTTCAACTTAGTGACCAAAAATTACGATCTTTAGCTTCCATTTAAAAAAAAACTTATAAATTGTGTGGCAAAAAAGAATAACTGCCTAAGTCGCCTCAGACACAAATGGACTTGAGGCCAATTTTCCATTAGATCTTGGTGAAACTCGCTTTCCATTTTTTGACAATATTAAGACCTAAACAAATGCTAACAACATACGTTAAAAACAAAGGCAATTGCATCCAGTACCAATCTAAAATTTGCCTTAACTCCCTTCGTGCTTAAGTTGACTTAAGCAGTTTTTTGTTTTCACCGCAGAATTGAACACCACACTTTGGTTTTCCGGACTTTTGACATATATTTGCAAGATTCTACTTTGTTTTTCTTGCTTTTTTTCGCTGCTGACGTTTGAGGATTTCAGCCGCATATAATTTCAATAACCTCATTCACATGCATATGAATCAAATATGAAAATCATCAAGAGATATTTCAAATTTCTGAATCAATCTGCCCTAAACTTTCTTCAATTCGTTTATTCAAATTCGCTTAAAGGGTTAAATGAGTTTGCAAAACATTTTTGCTACTATTAATGGAAGGAAGTTAAGTTTTTGGTATGTCTATCTAACTTTTACTCATAGACCAGTTATCTACTCCAGAAAAAGTCAGGCAATTTTTCGTTTTTGTGTTTGTTTTCGTTTCATTCTTTCCTGTATTTATTCGCACGTCTTGCTTTTGCTAGAAAATCCTTAAAATTCACATTGCGCATCGTCGCATACATTGACAACGAGAACGAAATGCCTTTGGGCCAAATATTCACACACACATATGCACACACACAGGGGGAGCTTAAGAGAATTGCTAACACACTGACACATTGACGCACAGACACAGGCACTTACACTTTCAAATATAGTAATCGTACTTTGCACGTTTTTGCTGTTGCTTTTTTCGAAAAATTCCTGAAGACACTCACATAAACGCATCGGTTAAGGGGGTACCTACGACCAACTAAAAAATGGTCGACAAAGCACGTTCAGGTCTTCACCCGAAAACTGTAAATGCAGCAGAAAAAAATAGATGTTAAGGCAAAAAAAAAGTCTAAAAATATGTTGAATAGAAGAATGCATTGAATAGAAGAATGCAATGGCTGTGTTGGTGTTCGTTGGTATGATGTGCGGAGCGGAATTTAGTTCTGCTGCTGATGCACTTTACATCTTTGTATGTACTCGCCGGGGGCTATTAGCGAAAACCTGCTTATTTATTCTGTTGCCGCCGCTGCAGTTCCAACGAAGTCAATGCACAGTGGCAAAGGCTTTAATTTTTTGGAAACTTTATATGAATGAGTGTACTCATATTGTTATTAATACTGGGTGATTGAACAACAAATTTAGGGGTGGGAAAGTTTTGAATTGAATTGATTTTAAACTTTATTTAATATTATAATATAATCAGCTTTATTTTACGTGATTTGAAGCTTCAAGCTTAGTAGCTAAGAAGGCTAACAGCTGTAGCAGCTAAACTGTAACATTATTATTTTTGCTCTAGAAATTCTCAGTGTATATTCGAAAGAAGACAGCAAATATTTTAAAGCCTATGCTAAAATACTGTGGAGGTCCAGCAGTGCCAATAACTTACGTGGCACAGCCTTCACTAGTCGTGAGATTTGAACTTGTAGCCAACAACATTATTAGTAAACACTCTAACCATTAGGTCACTGAGCAACTGCCTATAAACATAAATAATATACATATCTCGAAAGTATCCCATCGTGATCATAATGAAAGTGTCCTGTCGTGTTCATTTGGCAATAGAATTTTTAAACTTTTCGTCCTTTCTTTCATACATATGACTAAATCTCTATGAGAAACATTAATTCTTGTTGGTGAGAGGTCATGACCGCCGAAACCCACCCCCTGTACTCACGCTTTAGACATAGTGGTTCATAATAAGTTCACCAAAAACTATGCCTAGAAATGGATGAACTGAAGCATCGAAGAAATCAAAGCAAACAATATAGCAACGCCGAACTTTGCGGCGCTCTGGGTTAAAAACTGGAAGGGGACCCCTTCCAATAAAGATAAAAAAATTTCAGAATAAAAAAAATACAAAATTACATATTTTACACCAAAAAAAAAGGTTATTTATTAATTAATTAATGTTTTTCCCCACTTTAACTCACAAATTCTTCTCTTTCGTTTGCCACATAACATTCTTCACATAACCTCTTGTTATCTTGGCGGCCCCTTGAGTTTGGGGTCAGGGCCATAACGTAACCAAAATCCATAGCAAATACCTTAATCCAGCGCTTGTTGGGAGCCTTCCAAAAAAATGTTAAGTTATTACGAAAACTGACTTATGAATTTTGCCTTAAAAATAAATATTTCATAAATAAGTGATTCTCTTAAAATCCATACAAAAGTCCCACTGTGCGACACTGCTGCCGCAACTGCAGCTACTTTAAATGTTTCATGTCACTACTGACTCCAATTTACAGACATTTCTTATATATATCGTATAAATCTTACATATGTTATGGAGTTGTTAGTTTTTTCTTTTGCTTTTTTTATTCACTTTTTTTTTGCTTTTATCCTGCCTGTTTCTATGAATTAGGTCAAAGTTCAACAGTGATAAAAATCAACATTAACTAAGGCACAGGAGCACCAGGAACACTAAGTTTTAATTTTTATTTTTTTCAAAAATGTTAGGAAAAAACTAAAGAGTCCTACTTACTTGTTGTACAAACAGTTAAATTGACAGAGACGATTTTTTAGTTGTTTTACCTACTTTGAAAACACATCATTATTTTGTATTTTCCTTTTGCTTTCAAAATTAGACGAGTGGAAATGTGTGCAATTATATTTTAAATAGATATAGTACATACATATATAGTTACAACTTTTCAGAAATAAGACACTTCAAGTGTCATACAAAAAAAAAATAAAAATTGACCAATTTAGAAAAGTTCTTTGGTGTGTCGGGATTCCACTATTTGCGATTCTTTGGAAATGACTTAGGAAAACGAGTAATTATTTCTATTTCAGAGCTTTTGATTAAGTGAAATCGATATCAGCGACTAATTATTACGAAAATCACTAATATTCACATAATTAACCTTGAAATACATTTTTAGATTTTTATAAATTATAGCCATAAAACTGAAACAAAGATAATCCATGAAATATATTATCAGCTTCATCTCATCTACGACCCGAAATTCTTTGTCTCCTAGTAGACTAAATTAGTAAATCTACTATGTATATGTATAAAATAAAGCAAACGCTCAGGAATGACCGATTTGAATAATTTTTTTTGTTGGGTTTGAAATTTTTCAAGGAAAGTTTAAAGCAAAAAAAAATTTGGAAACATTTGAAAGAAAACTCGGAAAATTTGTCAATTTTCAATTTCAATTCATTTTTCAAATTCAACTTTATTTTTTTTATGTCAATTGCTTTGTTATTTATTTTGTTGATTGAACAAATTTCACATTGACTGTCAAAGGATGAGCTTGGAAATTTTTATTACATACTCTCTTCTGCAGACTTTTTTGGTCCAGGAACAAATTTGCAAGTAATGGAACACAGCTACTGTAAATTTCTCAAAGTAAGATCAACAGGCTTAAGTGACTGTAATAACCACTTCGTGTCGTTTTACAGTGTTCATTACAATGTCAAAGAGAGGACAACCTGAAATGGGTCGTCGAAGTCAGTCAAATGCGTGACGAGCTACTTCACGTGCAAGCCGCACTGATGACCAGCGAGAAACGGATAACGAAAATATTCGTGATCACATGTCCGAATTAAGAGGAACAAAATAAAGTTCGTGTACATCAAACACAACTCCAGCGAGCACGATACAATGAAAGTGAACGATTGCGCTGATGCGGCGGTGCCCCTGTAAGCCTGGAACGATCGGCATTTCATTACGATCCGAAAATCGATTACGGTGCATACAAAGCAGTGACAATTGGAGAATTATCAGTTGTTTGCCCGCATTTTAAGGCGTTGAAATTCAGTGGTGAATCTCCTGGATTGTGCTGTGTGGGTGGAAAAGTGAATTTGCAACAATTGATTCCATCACTAGAGCCATTACGCTCATTAGTTTCTGGCACGAGAAATGATACAACCCATTTCCTAGCCAACATTCAAAAATACAACAGTTGTTTCCAAATGACGTCATTTGGTGCAACGCATATTGTTCGGAACAATTTCATGTTCACTTTCAAGGTAATTATAATCTAATTGTCCGTCGCTTCATTTGTCGTTATATCAGAAACATACCATTGCAGAGTCAAGGTCAAATATTTAATTTAGTAGGAGCGCTATTACCTCCACCAGATGAGGAGCATCAATATTTACAAATTTATATCATGGGCAATTCGAATGCAGAAGTTAACCAGCGTTGTGCTCACGATACGATAACGAAGCCAGCCATTGTCAGTGAATTGCAAACGTTTCTTCATCAGAATAATGATTACATCAAACTTTGTGCGTTGGATCGGATGCCATCCGAAATCTAAATTAAAACGCGTGTCCGAAACGTACAGGGCTTACGATGCGTTTCAATATCTATTGACCTTTCAGGTTAAGGTTATAAAAAAAATAGACGAGGACAGAGCAACGTCTGCCGGGTTAGCTTGTTTCTAAAAGAAATGTTTCAACAGTGTGTAAATAATTATAATATAACTCCACAACAGTTATGTGATATTTTGCAAAGTGGTAAATAAGTCTTATGTTTCTTCATTAGATGCTGTTTTGCCATTTTTTAAAGGAATGTTAAAATGATTATCAGTCTCTTGGTCTCAGTCTCTTTTGCAATTTTTTATTTTTTCATTGGCTCTTTCATTTAGTCGAAAGAATATCTTCAACTTTAACTAAAACTAAGCACTTGCCGAGACCTCTTCATGAAAAAAATACATGCTGTAATCAGCCCCTGATTCTTTCACCGTACGAAGAGCTAACCTTACATAGTTCATTGGGTGTCTGTGCTGCAAATGAAACTTTCATATCTTTTTAGACTTAAATTTAAAAACATGTTGCGATTTTTGAAATCAATGGTTATTTTAGAATATTTTTGAAAACTTAAATGATTTTTTAATAAATAGTTTATTTAGCAAAATTGCAGCTTTAGCGCCACCATATCTCTGAAGCTAAGGCTCTTAGGACAAAATTGTTACATCTTATACTAAGTGCAACGCAGGAAAATTCAGCATTTTTTTCACTCTATATGGCTCTTTCAAGGCCTTGTTGCATATCAAAACCATTCAAAATTTAAATCAAATCGGTGAGGGATGTGTGCAGAAAATTTTGCTTTTCGTTAGATATTGATAAAAACTCTCAATTGTATTGTGGATATTCGAGTTCAGACGATTTGAAATACTGAGCAAACTGCCGTCTACTCCAGGCTCATTAAATCTAAAGACCAATCACTAACTAAAGTATTTTTTCGAAGTAATAGAATATATACTGAAGTTCGCTCTCTGATCATTATGATTTCTTATTTACTGCTACTGTAGGCTATATTATAATATCGCATGTACTCGAAAACAATTTCTTCGTTCATCACTTTTTTTTAAAATTAATTGATATTTAAACTGTTTTTCTGTTTTTGCCTTACATCAAGACTACCAATAATTGTTGGCATTTGTTAAATGCATTTGTGCTGTATTAGTTTAGTAAGTGTTGTATTTATTATATATATTTTTTGTTTTTAGTGCTCTATGGTCTACCGATTTTTACGCTTCGTGATTTTTATGAATAAAATTAAAAGTATTTGCACTTGCGATTAAAAATCTTTCATTGATGTATTGTATGCTATGCGCAAAGTTTTTATATAATCGCAAATATATATGAGATGATTTTATTATATTATGTGGAGAAAAATTAATTGAAATTATTTTTAATAAAAAAAGGAGTGCACATTTTATAAAAATTTACCCAAATTTAACTTATTTTCTAATACAGTCGACTCTCGTTAATTCAAACCGGCGATAATTCTAACCTCTCTATAATTCAAAGTTATCATGAGTTCCCTACAAATTCTCTTGATATTTCAAACTAAATCAATACAATTTTATGCACTTGGTAATTCGAACGAAAAAATCATTGCTACGTAACAAAACGACGCGTTAATTCGAACTCGTCGGTGTCAAACACTCGACAATTCAAAGCTGCAAAGAGAAAGAGACAGAAAGATTGTAAGTACATTTTGAGACAAGTTCAAATTTGTATCATCGTACACGAAGTTCTAAGTTTTATTTATTTTCTCTCATAAATTTCGAACCATTTGATATTTCAAACACTCGATAATTCGTAATATTTTAAGAGTCCGTCAAGTTTCGAATTAACGAGAGTCGACTGTATATAAAATTTTTCAAACATATCGGTATGGATAATTCAAAAACTAAACATAATAAGCCCAATAATAAATTGAGTGTATCAAAATTTTGTCCAAGTAACTGTTTTCTTTAAGGCTCTTATTTGTAAAATTTATTTGATATACATAAATTAAATGTGTTGATTTGCTTAGGCTATATACTATAATATAATATCGCATGTACTCGAAAAACGACGAATAAAAATGAAAACGATAAAAAAGTTGGAAAGAACAATATCAAAAAGATTTGCAAAATTTAAACTGTTTTGAAAAATGTAACAGAGTATCTATAAAGTAAATATATAGTACCAAAAAATAGTGAAGAATTCGATGAGAATAAAAAAGTATTTAAGAACCAAAATGGTATCGAAAAGTACGAAGCAATACGATTCTCAAAAAATGGCAGAGTATCAAAATGCATCAGTCAATCGAAATATAAATGCTTTGGAAAAATTTGAGCATCTTTGAATCGAATTAGAGAGTATGAAACAAGTCGGGATATGTTTTTAACCGAAAAATCTACCTAAGCTAAGAGCCTTTTTTAACATATTCCAGAAACTTTTTTATAAACACACTGATCTTCGATGTAAGAGACAATAATAACATTATAATTGTCAAAATCGACAAATTACAACAATTGTTTTTCTGATAGATATGAAACTTTAAACTCTCATTACCGATATTTAATCTCTTAGCGGTCTAATGAGATAGTTATGTGTGTCAAAAATTATAAAGTAACAAATGGGGTATTATTAGTTTTTATTTTTGTAAAGTATGCGTTTTAGTATGGACGTATTACCGTTTCTTTCCATCTTTTTAGCCATTTTTCTGTTTCACTACTTTCCTTTTAACGGGTGATTTTTTAAGCATTATGTTTTTGAAAATTGCAAAAAGAACAGAAAATATGCAAAAATGAATGAAATATTTATTTGCAACGATACATCAATTCTTCCATTAACTTCTTAAAGAATATTTTATGAAAATATTCCTCGTGGCTACGCCTGGGGGGATTCATCCGTAAGCTCTAATTTTGGCATACTTTTTCCCCCATTTCGGCCGCTGTAATGGTTTGTTCTTTCAGAGCCGCAGTTGTGGCTGGCTTGTCTTTGTACACGAGAGCTTTCACTAGTCTCACAAAAAATAATCTAGTGGGACTTACATCGCATGGTCTTGACGGAGAGTGGACTACTCCAAAATGTGAGATTAATTGCTCACCAAACTCGCCTCTCAATAGGTTCATCGTATTGCGTGCCGTGTGGCATATGACACCGTATTGTTGAAACCACATGCCAGCCAAGTTCAATTCTTCTATATTGGGCAAAAAAAAGTCGTTAATCATAGAACGGTACCTTTCTCCAATGATTGTAACGTTGCGATTTTCATTATTTTTGAAAAAAAAACTGTCCAAATATGCCGCCGGCATACAAACCGTTCCAAACAGTGCATTTTCCAGTTTGCATTGGCAGCTCTCGAACTGATTCTGGCTGCTCTTCAGACAAAATTCGGCAAGTCTATTTATTGACGTACCCATTGAGCCAAAAATATTTCGATAAAAAATTTGGATCTTCATCCAACTTTTCTAAACAAGCGAAGTTGTGGTGGTCACCTGGCTTCAGTTCTTGCACCAGCTGTATTTTGTATGGTTTCATACCAAGGCCCTTACGTAAAATCTTACAGGTGGTCGGATAACACAAGCTAAATTGTTGACAACGGTGACGAATTGACATAACGCGATCTTCATTGAAACTGGCCGATACAGTAGTAATATTTTCCTCGGCATGCAATCTCCGCATACGGGTTAGTGGATTTGGTCACAATTGCCCACCTATTCGGTGGGTCGATTTTAACGATTATAAAATGGGCATAATTTGCAAAACACATTTCTCACAGAGCACTAATTTTGATAATAAAATTCAATAATTTGCAAACGCTGTTCGTTTGTCAATCTATTCAGGGTAAAATGGCAAACTTTACCAAGCAAGATGCTCAAAAGCAAAACATTTAGAGTTTCTAAAGTCTGAATAGTCATGGGTACTTGTATTTTCAAAAGAAGAGCCATTCCAAAAAAACTGCCTTCAAACCGACTAACACTGCCTTACTTTCACAGTTTCAGCAATGTCTAGAGAGCAACCAACATGAAATTCACAAAGTTCTTCGCAAGTTTTCACAAAAAGAAAAATCAAATTAAAATCTTAAGGTGAACGAAATAACACCTTAATTTCTTTTCTGATTTCAAAGTTTTTATTACTAACAACAATAAACTTAAAGTGGTAGAACTTTTAAGCCTATTGTAAAGTTATTTACTGCAGTGGATTGTTTTAATCTCTAACCAACTACACTTCAGCAAACCAATCAAACAAAATCTGAATTCCAAAAAGAGCGAAAAAAAACAGAGCAAATTGCACTGAAACCTACAAACATAGGTAGGTACATTTTGTACAATTCGGAATTCCTAAACTCATTGTAAATTGTGCTTCTCCAATCGTAAATTTTTGCTTCTCACTTATGCAAAAGCAGTATATTTGTACTAACAACTGAAGAGTAGAGTTCAACCTACTGGTAACTACGTTCAGTGGTCACTTTGAAGCCACAAACAATTGGGTTTTCAAATGGCATATGCAAGCTGAGGGTGGGCTTAAAGGAGCATAACCAAAGTAAAAAGCACTTGAGTAGCACACAACTGCTCCTGCTGCTGACTGAGTTTTTAGTGCTTTGTAGAATGTAATGCTTGGCGCAATTTTTGCTACCTATTTTTGTACTAGAGCCATTTTGGTATTGTTTTGTTTTTTTTTTTTTTTGCTTTCAACTTTATAGTTACGAGGTTTTTTTTCGGCCTACCTTAGCAACACTGTTTGGTCATCTTCATTTCTTGCGGGAAATTCAACATATGTTGATAAATTTTTAATGAAATTTTTTAACCTCCTTTTGCTGTTGTCGTAGCCGATGTTGTATCGAGCTAAGACTTTGTTCTATTGTGTGCAAAGAAAGAGCTAATTCGAATTTGTAATAATGCTTGCAAGCAAAGGAATGTGTGGGCATATCCACGAAAGACTATAAAAACCCAAGATTTTTTTGATATCATTTAATTTTTTGAAATGCATTTTTATTGAAATATCATTAGTTATTAATTTTGTGTGGATGATTTACATTTTGGCCTTAGAAATGTTCCAAAAAAAAAATATTTTGATTTTTCGTACTGAAAGCTTGCAAATATTTTTTTTCATAGTTTAAGATTGTTCCTCATTAAATGATTTTTTGTAATATGGATACCAAGTTGAAATAGCTCACCAATATGGTCCGAAATTAATAACTTAGGCTTTATGCGGTACACATTTTCTTATGACACTTAAAAAAAAATTGTTAATTTTAACTTTTTTTTTTATTCAAAAATTTTCCACATACCCTGTAAGCCCATAAACTTACTGAAAAAAAAAATGTATTGAGCATTGGAACAAACTATTTATCGTTTCATAAGTTGGTGAAAAGTTTAAAGGACTAAAAGGTTTGAACTTTTTTTTTGGATTAACCACACAATGGGATTTTTCATATCTGCTTGTGTGTTCTTACTTAAATTTTATTAAAATTATTTTAGACTTATTTTACACCAATTTCAACACAATAACAGACTATACATTAACCAGGAAAAAAGCACTTTGAGACACTAAACCAGAAAAATGAAATAAAATAAAATCAAAAATTGCATAGTTCAACAGCGTGTTGCACCAGTTGGTTTGCCCGAATTCTTTTTTAACATTTTTGTTTTATTCCTTATGCATTTCCTTTTTCATGGGGATATTTTAACAATGTTTTCACTTGGTTCTATGGCGTTAATTTAAGTATGGCATGTGTTATATTTCTGGAGAGCTTGCTCGTCAGTAACATATTTGTATGTTGCCAGGTAATGTTTTGCTTGTAGTTTTTAATGTTTCTTAAAGTTGTCAATTAGTAGTGGCATAGCCGGGGAAATCATGGGGATAACATGCCCCTTTTGGCGAGAGCTTAGTTAAATCAAACCTATATGAGCACATAATTATGAAAGTGGTCTATGTCAAAAATTATATAACATAAATTTATAATAAAAAAAATTAATTTAAATTTAATGAGCCACATACTTAATTAGTTGCAAAACAAATTGGTGGAATCGTATTAGACATCAAAACCTTTACCTAAAGCCATATTTGAAGTGCTGAAACACGAAAGTGTCTTTTGAAAACTGATTTAAATTAATTAACCCGTCCTCAATGAGATTGGGAAATGTAAAACGGCCAATGGCGTGGGGTTAGGAATTCCCCGAAAATATGGTTAATTTATATTTAATTTAGATTTTTAGATTAAATTAATTTAATTCAAAAAGTTTTTAGCGCTCTTATTAAGGCCAAGTTAAAGTTACAGTTTGGCAAAATTCAGATAACTGAATACAATTAAAATTTTTTTAATAAAGTCTTACTTCCTTTAAATGAAAACATACAAAATGATAATTCTATAAGGACATCATTAAGGTATATTTTCTTTTCCTATCTCTGTTCCGGGAGCACTCAAAATATCATCTTCTGAACCTAATTTTAGTTCCTCAAAGGTTTCTTCCAAGCTTATACCTACTCTTTTGTGAAGTTTCCTAGCAACGGTTTGTCACACCCCAACTTATTGACGACAGGTTAAAGTTCTAGCTACACTTCCTCATTTGACTGAAACAGGTAAGGTTTACATTAAATTTTGAAGTCAATCCGTTTGTAACACATTGTAGTAGATAGATATAGAAAAGTACATCTGCTCTTGATCAGCGTCGCCACCTGATTCAATTAAGCTATGTTTGTCGGTCTGTCTATTTGTAAAAATAACGCTTATGGGAAAAGCAAGCAAGACTAGTAGATGAAATTCAGTACACTTGCAACACTTTTACGCAAGACTTAAAATGGTTGAAATTCGTTGACAGACACGCTTACCGCCCATACAAATGAAACATTTGAAACGCTATTTAAGAGAGTTATTGGATGAAGTGTAATCAAAACTCTCATAAATGCTAAGCTAAGCTTTTGCACGAATTTCGACAAAAGGGTGTGGCACCGACCATAAAAGCAAAAAGTTCAAATCACAATATTGGAATAGCTATTTAAGGTAATGAACAGATACAAAAAAAGTTTTGGTTTAGCATCAGACAAAAAAGTTGACAAATATTTTAACATGAGGGCGTGATACCTCCCATATATGCAAAAACTTCAAAATGCTACAGTAAGAGAATGTTTTAAGTTTTTGAAGTTAGATTTCACATATACAGTTAAAATGATTGGGAAAATCTCTGAACAACACTAAGGCAAATTTTCGCTATTTGGCGTGGCACCCGCAAAGAAACTAAAAATTTTTAGCGCTGCATTGTAGAGATTATTTAAAGTAATGAAACCAAATTTCACAAAAATATTTGAAGTGCTTCAAGGCCTAGCACTGAAGAAAATTGGACACATTTTGAATAGAGGGCATGGTATCTACAATATTTGTAAAAACTTTGAGAGGCTATACGAACTGAAGGAGATATTTAAGACATTAGAATCAAAATCTACACTTACACTAGAAATAGTTCGAACAAAAGTTATATAAATTTCCACAAAAGGGCGTGGCATCTCCTATGAAAGCAAATAATTCAAAACGTTATACAAACCAGCAATTAAATCAAATTGCTCACAAATAAAAGAATAAAATTCGGTCTAGCATCAGACGAAAAGTGGGTGTGGCACTTTCCATACAAATTCAAATCAAATACGTTAAGTCAATTCACCCAGCACTTAGCGTGGTGGCAGAAACATTCTTTCAATAAAAGTTTAAGGCTTACGAGCACTTTACGATCAATATAGCCTGGAATATTTAATTTTTGGTGAGATCAAAGATAACACCCTTACCAGTATTGCATCAATTAAAGAGCGATTAAATGGTATGACGATGCTGACAGTACGAAATCATATCTCAATAACAGCGAAGAAGTCAACGACAAATTGCATTCGAAATAAAAAAGGTTCTGTTTTAAGAAATTAAGAACAAAATAATGAGTTATAAATATGAAAATTATTGAATTTAATTCGAAAATTATATGTAATACCTTAAATATCTTTAATTTTAATCAATAGCTTAATACCCAAAAGAAGAGACACATTTTCGCTTGAGCTGAATAGCGTTAATGTTGAAACAAGTCTCAGCATGTTAGCAGTGTTTATATTGAATCACTCCGCCTTAGTTTTAACTTTCTCTTAGGAAATATCCTAATTAGTTTCTTTAACAATATATGATGCAAATATTTTATGAACATTTCAAAAAAATGCAACTACTTACTTACAGAATTGCAACAACTGCAAATCGACTCTAAAATCAATTCACATAGTTTTGGCCCTAAAATCTGCACAGAGCTAATCCCAAGATGCTGGCACTGCATGAAGAAGAAATAGAGAGTAAAAAAATTAATCAAATTCCAAAAAAAAATGGAGCAACGAAGAAGATGAATTGAAAATATATTTGCAATGCAGGGCAATAAAATACTCGTGCAATGCAGAGAAAAATGCACAGATAAGGAATAAAACAAAAAAGCTGCCAGATGTAATGCATCGCATTGGGCATGCCAGTGATGGCAATTTAAGTACAATTGTACTTTTAGGAAATTTTACCCAATTTTCAGGCCAAAAATCGAAAAGCAGGGATATTGATACGAATCTTTGTCCAGTTATCAATTGTTGTTGTGATAACTAATCTCTGTCTCGTCGGTAGATATGTCGTCAGAAAGTTCGCACTTTTGATTTCTGGAGAATCTATGGAGATGTTAAGAATGAATGAAATCAAACGCTTTCTTTGTTCCTTTGACACTTGCTGAGAGCAGAGTTGGATTAAGAAAATATGCTCTTGTATTAAGATATTTTTTGTTTTTAGTACTGCAATTAACATCATTAACGTTTGGTGCTTTTCGTAGGAATCGAGCACAAAGTACATATGATCTTCAAGAACTTTATTGAAACTATAAGCTCAGTATTTTTATTTATTTATCATCATCACTGATTGGAATAAAAAAAAAATAAAAAAATCATTACAAGATAGAAAATATCTAACCAAAACTATATATATATTAATATATATATATATATTAGGGTGGGTCAAAAAAATCAAATATTTTTTTTTGGATCCGACACATGAAAACTAGTTCCTAGGTACCTCTAGAAAGTACTTATCAAATCTGAGCTAATAATAATAACGGGAAGATTATGCTCATCATAGTTTCTACAGAAAAGGTCTCATGTGGTTAATAAATTACTCTAATCATTTAGAAGATATTTGCAATAGAATCCCAAGGCCTATTGATTGTAATATTTATTGAGAAACTATATATATATTTATTGAAAAACCTTTTTTGTAGAGCGTTCAATTTTCTATGGAAATATTTGAAGCTGATGTGACAATAATTATTTTTTAGGAAGTTACAAAATTCAAAACAAAAAAATAATTTTCCTTAAAATACTTCAATCTTTGACCTTGAATATCTTTCAAATGGTAAGATTAATGAAAAAAGTGTTTGAGCGTTTTATTTCCTATAAATATTGACAATGCAACTGGTTTAACAATCTATTAGTGATAAGATATGAGCTTTTTTATATGAGGCTAAATTAAAAATGGAAAACTATGATGAGCATAATCTTCCCGTTAATATTAAAAGCATTTGGTAAGTACTTTCTAGAGGTACCTAGGAACTAGTTTTCGTGTGTCAGATCCAAAAAAAAAATATTTAATTTTTTTGACCCACCCTAATATGTATATAATACAAATATGATGCAGCACTAAAAGTCGAAATTAAAAAGAAAACAAATTTCAAAAATAAGACAACAAACCTTGTAGGCAGAACAATAACGAAACATTGCAAATGTTACTTAAGAAAATTCAATTTACTGATGAAATTAAAGAAATTGTAAACGTATTTGCAACTCAAATTTTGGCAATGAGCTGGTAGTAAATGTAATTCACTTATTGTTAGTACTTATTGAAATGAAAGTTTTTGGATGGGGAACATAAAAAGTGAAAATCTGAGCTAATCCTATAGAAAATACATAGAATGTAAAAGAGAATGCTGACAAAAAAAAATAGAGCAAATATCTAACGTAATTTGCAATGTCAGTGAGACGTGTCGAAAAAAACAATCCTGTACAACTGGTAGTTGTCTTAAATGTCAATCTGTCAGTATCTTTGGCATATCAGGTGCTACGAATATGAAAATATCAAAAGCATGGAAAGCCGCTTTTTGTTATGGAAGTAAAAATATAAAAACAGGTAAGATGAAAGTATAATGTGTTAGTGCTTTTTATGAAGCTGTACTAAAAGAGGCCATGGAAATTTAATATAGTGGCTGTATTAAAGGTTCGCCAAAAACATTTTGAAAATTTTAGCGTTACTCAAACTGTTTTTTTTTTCCTAAATATTTTTGAACGGTTTCTTGAATACCTGAAAGAGCAACTGTATGTGTATTAAATGCTGTGGCATACTGGCGATATTGCTATATTATCAGTTAATCCAATGAGTCCAGAGCAATTACAAACTATGTATGATAATTTGAGAAACATGCTACTCTCCGTTCAAACAAATCAGAGATTATGGTATTTTGCATGAGGGGGAAACTTTCATCTAAAAAAAGTAGTTGCTCTAATGAAATCTGTTGAAAATTGTCTACATATATAAGTACTTAAGAGTTATACTGACCTATCATATATTATAAAGACAGTGTGAGATTATATCATCCAGTTTTCTTATAGGCCCCAGTTCGAGACACAGATACCATATCCTCTACATACTTCAAAGTGCTCAACATAGAAGCTCGGCTAACAACACTGCACATAAGATGGGACCAAGATAGTTTACGATCAATAATTATTGCCAGGTATTTTACTTAATTTGAGAATGAGACGCGTTTGTGAACAATGTTCTGGCCGGGAAAAAAGTTCATGTTTCCTTCTTCTGATAAAAAACACTAAATACAATTGGCCGATAGGTCATATGTAACGTACCATCCCTGTACCAAGTTTTTACTGCATAGTTTCGGCTACAGTACTCACAAATTTGTGTGTAACGATAATTGCTATGGCATCAGCAAGGTCAATACAAAAGTTGTAAGACGACTCCGTTTTCTGACCAGCCCATAGTACATGGTAAGAGCTAATATTTTCATGCTGTTTTGTTTTGTAGAAGCACTATATTTGACAAGGGACGAAAGGATCCTAGAAAAGTAGCCAACGCCAAGGTAACCAACGATCGCTAACGCAAACATTGTAATTTTTTATATGTAAGTTTTTGTTTGCTTCATGGCAACAAACAAATTGTTAATATGCATACAAACAAAATTGCAAAAAATAGAAATAATACAAAAAAAAAACTGCTAAGGCTAGTCATACAACTTTCATCCATAAATGGAATCATCAGTAACCATGTTGTTTGGGTTCACAACAAATCTATGCACAAAAAAAGTCAGGCTTTAATATTCTCACTCATCGGCTTAAAAATGACTGTAACGACCTCAGTAAAATAATTATTAATTATTTATTTTCCGATGCATCTATATTTTTTTGTCATCCATCAAGTGTGTCAATCAGGAATGATACTTTGAATAGAAAAGAAATTTTTGTAGTCTTTTTTAAAATGACCGTACAACTTTTCACCTACGAAAGTCAATCCAAATCTTTTGAAGTGAATTTAATAAGTTTAATAAGTCGTTAGTCAAAGAGTTTAACTATTTGATTTAAGCGTCAACTTCACAAAAGATTTTTTGGTCAAGTTTCGTATAGGGTAACTCCAGAGGCGTATCGTGCACATCGGGCGCCTCAGGCAAAAAACTGATTTGCCGACCCTACCAAAAGAATTTTTCGTGATTTTAATTTGCTACGCTCTAAGCTCCCCTCTTAAATGACCAAAGCTATGATGTGTGATTCCGAAAATTCGTTTGTTTTCGTCAATTAAGCCAAGTGTTGGGACAACGAGTTTCATATCGGAAAACGTTCGAGGGATTGTTTAGAGGAAACTTACGTCGTTTATATGCTGATCCAGAAGACTAAGCTTTCGTTAAGTTTAACCTCAGCCATTTTCAGAAGCTTAAGTCGGCTCGCCGGTCAACTACCTTAATTAAGGTAATTAAACACAGCTGTTTATCGTTATCAAGGCTATTCTAGCACTGCACTAATTCGTCGGATGGCGTAATGTGGCTTAAGATGGCACAATTAGAGTTACTTAGGGCCTTCTGGCGTTTTTGCAGAGCCACTGCTCTAACCTAACTCAACTTTTGTCTTACTGACCAGAGACCAAGTGGCAGCCGACCTCAGATCACTCGAGTTACCAAAGATAAAAAAATTATCGGGATTGCGGGAAATGATTGGTAGCCGCTTCAAATCAGTAAAGTTTTACTTCATTGTGCTCTATTTTGTATGCAAAAAAAGGAGCAAGTAGTGCTCTGTAAAACAAAATAAAGTGATATATTGTTCGAAAAATCATATCATCCCTATTACCTGTTGTGATTTAATTTTATTCACAACAAACGAAGAAATCAATTTTTTTTTTTTAAACAACATCGAAGTATTCGACTGATAATGCAATTTTAATTTGCATGGAAGGAGTGATCTGCTTCACGTGAAATAGCTCAGAGATAAATTAAAAATTGCCTTCTCCTTCCTTTACTATTTAATCGAACAAATAATCTGCTTTTAATTCTATCACTAACATTATTTAATAAAAGTGACGACAGACGTGAATTCGTATGAAAATAACATGATATCGCTTTATGTGTACATACATATTGGGAAAATGACGTAAGATTTTTAATACCTCTTTCATCCAGTTTTTGAAATACTTTAATAAATTATCAAATGTAAGTTATGCATGCGAAGTCATAAACAAAACTCTTAAAACCACAATTCCTTAATACCTTAAATTCTCGCTGGGATGATGAAATCAAATATGGTTACCACACAATTGCATACAAACATAAATATGCCAAAAAAATATCGATTAAATAACTACCAGCTATGTATGTAAGTACTTACATTTTGTTATTTTGGTGACACCCCTTTTAATACAAAATATCACATAATCACGCAAAAAAATAGTTCTACTTGTAATTACCACGCAATTAATGATATCAATGTTAAATTTAAAATTGTTTTCATTTTATTCCAATTTAACTTTTTCTTTAAGTAAAATTTTTTCGGAAATTTTCCTACAGATTTTTCTTGTAAAGTTTTTAATTTGAAAGAACTTTTGACTCAAAGACATTTTCTCGTTTTTAAAAACACAAATTGAAGGAGTTCACGTTCAATTGAATTGTTCGTCTTTAAAATTTAGCAAATCTCGTAATGAAAAACTCTTTTTTTTTTTAATGTTTAAGAGTTAACACTTAAAATATTTTGACTTTAGTTTTTCTATTAGAACGAATCACAAAGCACAATTCACACACTTTTTTTGCGTTCTATAAGGATGACTGCTTCAAGAACGACTATTGTTTGGGTGTTGGCTTTTGCGTATCCTAGCAATTGGCCTAAAAGTTATTTAAGTCGTCTATATGCTTGTAGTTAGGCTATTGGTTGTCATGACTGCATTTTGGCTATAACAAATCAACAAAGTATTAGTTAAGGTAATTGTCAGTTTTTATTTTTTATTTATAGTAGGTAATTGTACCTGTAGCAGAGAGTTGAGTTAGATGTTATGGCATGGGAAGCAAAAGACTGAGCTATTGCCAGCACGAGTATAATTAATTGATAGATGCCATGATGTATTAGAAAACAAGTTGAAATAGCTTAAGAGTTACCAACAAAGTTAAATTTTTTTGGTTTTAAACAAAAAAAAAATTGGTGCTTTCATATAAAATTAATAATATGTATTGAACATTCTGATTTCAACATTTTGTTTTCCTGCTACCCGAAAAATTAAAAATTCCATGTAGCGTAATTTGGAGAAAACCTTTTATAAATTTATAATGCATTTGGCTGTCTTAAGGATGGAGTTTAACCTATGACCTCAGAATCGCAAAATGTTAACCATAGCACTAGAAAGCTCACCCTATTTAATATTCATTAAAAAGCTAACCACTCGTCATTTTGACGAACACCTCCATTTGTGTTGTTTTTGATGTGAAGTGGTATACATTTTTTAAGTTAAATGATTTTATTGCTAGTAACTGATATTTTATTTGATATAGGCTAATTAATAATAACAACATTTTAGAAAATAAAAAGTACTTTTCATTAGTATTGAGATAAGTTTACGTCTGAGCAATATATAACTTAGAAGCAAGTTTTGTTTGTAACAAACATAACATTTTTTTTTCTTTTTTTTTGACCTTTTTTGAATTGAGATAATCAACATTAAAATAAAATAAGAGATCCTTTAGACAAAAAAAAAACTTACCCATGAGCTAACCATTCGTCAAAATGACGAATGAATGAAAGTTGCTTAAATTTCACACTTCAAAATACGCAAACTACCACCACAGTCGAGCTTTCGGCGATAGCTGAGTTGGTACATGTAGCTGGGCGCGAAACTTAGAGGTAGACTAGGTCTGTCTGATGTTCATCAAAATGATGAAGGTTAGCCATCTAGTGCTACACACTGCCACATTAAGCGCTTACATAATACAGGTTGGTCCATGTTCATGCACCCATAAAGAAAAATTAGATTTTCTGAGTGAAAAATTGTTTAGGAAATGGGGGGGGGGGGGGGGGAATCAATCTTGACTATAGTATCTGGGTATTCAACAAAGTCTTCTAAGAGTAGTACGAATAGTATCTACTATAAAGCGCGAGCAATAAAATGCGTGAGTTTCATTAGGTAATTAATTCATACATTTTTCACTAATATATACTTTTATTGCTAGCCATATCTTCAATTCAGAATTATGGCTTATGAAAGTCAAAAAATATTGTTGCTAACTTTTTTTTTAATTGCTGGTTTTTCCAAGAATGTCGTTTTTAACAGTGGTTTTGAAATATTTTAGTGCATCTTAAGGTCACTTTTCAGTTCCAGTGTTCTTTTCCCGGCATAAATTTATCTCAACTAATAAAGTGACTTTTTAGCTACCTACTCCACTCAATGAATTTTGTTTCTTTGTGAAAGGATTTTAAATACATTTTACCATGAGAAGGATTAGTGATAAGATTTATTCCGAAAAAAAATTCATTGAGAGAAGTACTCGCAGGTAGCTAAAAATTGATTTTGACTTAAGACTAAAGATCACAAAGAGATTGAAATTCAATCATTTTAGGGGCGTGGCACTGCCTTATTGAACACAAATCGTTCCTCAGAATTTTATGTAATTCCGTAATAAATTTCCTCATAATCCATGCATTAGTTTGGCTGTGAAACATATTTCTAGTTAGGGGCATGGCACCACCAATTAAAACAAATATCCTGTTCGGGGTTCAATCGTTTCAAATATGTAGCTAAAAATGTCACAGTTTCGAAAAATTAATCATAACACGTCTTTAAGTCAAGCCGAAACATACGTAACATATGTATGTCAACTATTGCCAAGTTTAATTGATTCATTTGTTGTCTTTGTCAGGTTTTTTTTTATAAAAAACATTTGCTCAGTTTGTAAATTTACAAGAATTTAGGCCGCGGCTAATGGCTGTTGGCTCGATGGATAATGTTTAGGTTATAATATGTATTTAATTTTTTGTTGTATTCGGTGACAGTTTTAAAGTCAACTATTTTCCGCTGTGACTATGGAATATTTCCATAAGATCCAGAACAAAATCACCAAATATGTATTGAGTTCTGAACCGATAATTTGTCCTGTGTACTTACACTGAGAAAACGATTTGTTTGAATATAACAAACGTATATTTCATATAGAGCAATCAAATATTTGTTTGAGTCAAACATATTGTATTTCGATCAGATAGTGCTAAATGTTGTCTCAATCAAATATTTAATGGCTCCATATGAAATATGCGTATGTTATATTCAAACAAATCGTTTTCTCAGTGTACTAACTTACTTTTCAACTTATTGCAAATTTATTTTTATATTTCATTCATTTTTATTACAAACCATTCCACATTCTGTTTATTTGTATAATTAAAACTGGCCATTTCACACGAACTGACATGATAACTATTGCCCTCTGACATTTTCTATAAGTCTATTTGTACATAAGCCTGGCGTCCATATGACCCCAAGTTACCTGTTCCATTAATTGTATATACATACATATTTTATTCTAACTATCACTGCAATATAATTTTATAGATATAACATTTATTGCCAACTCGATAAAACATAAATATCCTATAGGTATGAAACAATTCCTTCACGAACTACAAAACATAAAATTTAAATATAAAGTTGTATCTTATGAACTGAGCAAAAGTTTTTCAAATTAAAATTCTACAGCATAGCGGGTGTAGGTGGAAGCGAAAAGTGTGTCATGACGCTAACAATGAAATCACCATAGCGCGAAAAATACATAATCCTTTCTACGTGCTGGATTTACGTTGATTTATAAACATTTACCATACATCTTGGTATACTACATTTGTTGATAATAGAGTGTTTCAAAAAATTATATTTTATGCTTTAACGTATGCCCTAGTTTTCTCTGCAAAAGTTTTAATGTGATTGACTTTGCATATCGAGCATTTCATGTGAGGCGGGCAAGATCAAAAAATGTGACATTCTGAAATCCGTTCACATTCGGCCTAGTTGTACTTCTAGAAGGTGTGAATAATAACACACAGTTTTTATGTTGTACATAGTTGTCAAGTTATGGATAGTTAGGTCTCATATAAAAAATCAAAAATTGTGTGCTTGCATCTTCTAGAACTGCAATTAGGTTAAATATATTGCGTGACACATGAAAAAGGGTCTGGTTAAAGTATCTTCTTATAAGTGTCCTTTTTCCCAAGGAGCTTATTGATCATATTATCACTTGGTTAGTGAATTTGTCCCTTAAGCTTGTGGCATTGTGTACTGCTTAATCAAATAAGATTGGAGCTCACTTAAATGGTTTTCTCAGATGTTACTTAAGGTCTGCATATAAAGTTATGTAAGACTTTTTTTCAGATTTTAATGCACCCTACATACGGTATCACTCGTTTACTTGCAAGAAATCCTTATACCTTGTAATATTCGTTTCATGAACGATTTCGATTATCCTATCATTTTAATTTTACAAATACCGCACCTTTACCTTTGTGTCACGTAACAACAACATCGCTACTTCATTCTTTAGTATATCGCTACATTCAAACCGATGCGCGTGTATTTTTGGCTGCTAAACTCATACACACGCGCTGAGTGTATACTAAAATGCTGCTGTTTCTGGCTATGACAGTTTCATTTAATTTTTGCATGTTTTGTTTGTATGTTTTCAGGCATTACCAACCCTTTAACTACTCTGGGGGTTGGTTGAACATTGCTGCTGTACTGGGTCATCGCTTGCGAGTATCATGGATATCAATTGTTTTTCAATTTTATAGAATTGCGACGAGACTTGAGTGGATATCCTTAACATTTTTAGTTGTGTTGTTCTTTTTACTGAGTTCCGTTTTGCTGTGTGTTGTATTTAAATACATGCTGCAAATGGCTTTGTTGTTTGGGGGTTTCTACGATTTTTGGGTTTCTGTTATACGCAATTTCACCAAATTCACAATCTGCGAACATTTGAGTATATTGAATCTTACTTCAGATTAACCCCCTCTATCTGTGGGCAGAGCATAAACGTTTTTTAGCCGACCATATCTCCTATGAGTAGGATGAGGAAAATTTAAAATGAAACTTCAACTGAAATTGTTAAGTGCCAGGAGATCTTCCATTATACGGTTTTAGGTTGTGATCCTATCGCTAAGATTGGAATTAATTTAAAATATTCAGTCATATATGTCACTCATAATTTATCGATCAGATTTTTTTTTGATTACATTACAAAGTAATCGGCTTTTGACCTAAGCGATTCGTAAAGGCCACTCTGTGAGGCGTAGCGAACCCTAGGAACCAATTTCATTATAATATTCAATTTGTACCGGAGTCCATTTAAGAAGGATAGGAGGTAAGTGTGTTTTGGTGAAATATGGTTGAAGGAATATTTATGGGGTATTATATTTTATACGTCTAAAAGCAAGTTCCAGCATTGTAGTTATTTACCGAATTTGATACTATTTTTCTAAGCTTTGAGCTCGGCCACATCTTCTCGAATTTTTCGCTAGTGCATTTTTTTATTGAACTTCACAAAATAAAATTTCCTGTGTCCATATACCATTACTCACAGCCTGTATACGTCACTATTCCATAGCTAATGTTAGTAGGTATGTATGTAACGGTTGAATTTGTTGCTACTTGTTTTTTCAGTGTATATTTTTTGACCCTTCACGCATTATTTATAACATTCGCCAACGCTAAAAATGCTCAGTAAGGTTTGCCATTTTATTAAATGTCAACTGACAAACGAATAACGCTTTCAAACTATTGCATTTTATCATTTGAATTCGTGCTCTGTGAGAAATTTGTTTCGCAAACTACGTCCATTTTATGGTTGTCATAATCGACCCACCGAACAGGCTATTGTGACCAAATTTCGCATTAGTTTCACTTTATTGGACATTAATCCACCAACCTGTAATCGGAGTGCGTACCGAGGAGAATATTGCTGCTGTATCAGCAATGAAGATCGCGATATGTCAAATCGTCGCCATTGTCAACAATCGGGCTTGTGTTATTCGACCACCTGGAAAATTTTACGGTATAGAACCTACCACAACGCCGTTTGCTTGGTGAATGGGCATTAGAAAAGTTGGATGAAGATCCAATTTTTTATCGGAAAATTTTCTTCAGCGTCGAAGCTCATTTTTGACTCAATGGGTACTTCAACGAAACGAAATGCTGCATTTGGTCTGAAGAGCAACCAGAGGCAGAGCTGCCAATGCACCCTAAAAAATGCACTGTTTGGTGCGGTTTGTGTGCCGGCGGCATCTATGGACCGTAATTTTTCAAAAATATTGAAAATCCGTGCATTCAGTACCAACTTATTTTTGACCAATTGGACTTGGTTGACACGTAGTTTCAACAAGACGGTGCCACATGCCACACGGCACGTAATACCATGGTCCTATTGAGAGACAAGTATGGTGAACAATTAATCTCACGTTTTGGAGTAGTCCATTTGCCGCCAGGATCATGCGATTTGACCCCACTAAACTATTTTTGTAAGACTATGTGAAATCTCTCATCTACAGGGACAAGACAGCCACAATTATTACAGCTGCCTCTGGCAAGATATCGGCTGAAATGCTGGAAAAAATACGCCAAAATTGAAGCTTACGGATGAACTATCTCAGGCGTGGCCGTGAGCAACATTTACATAAAATATCATTAAAAAGTAAATGAAAGGAATCCTTGTATTGCCCTAAATAAATATTTCATAACTATTGCAAGTTTTCTGTTCTATTTTCAATTTTCAAAACCCAAACGCTTAAGAAATCACTCGTTATCTGTAAGGTCAAGTTTATTCGACAAGAATTAAATTTCTTTTTATCTGTAATATCTCAGAACAGTCGATCCGATATTTATAGTTTTTTTTGCTACTTATTGGATTTTCATGTTGCACTTTGTCCTTTTTATATTTTTCGCACAGATATTCATCAATTGTAAATTTATTAAAAATTAATTTTTCACAAATATGTACGCAATGACAGCTGACAGACTGAAATAAACAACAAACATATTTATAAAGTACAGGGTGTTTTTTTTAGAGGTTTGTTTTTCAAATAGAGATAAAACTGGCATTTTATGGTCAAATCTGGCAACTCTAATGTCATTTATGTTCAATTTGGTTTGCCATTTCATCATGAGGTTGACAAAAGAACAACTCTTGCAAATCGTGCAAATTTATTTCGAAAATAATGGTTCAGTTCGCGAAGTTTACCGCAAGCTCCGTCCATTTTATGGTCGACATAATCGTCCATCAGAGCAATTAATTCGGTTAACCATGGATCGTTTTCGCACTACGTTTACTCTATGTGATAATACGCATCCGCAGAGACGTCGAACAGTGCGCACCGAAGAAACAATTGCCGCTGTAGAGCAAAATGTTGAAGAGGACCCGAATGAATCGATTCGCCACCGTGCACAGCAATTGGAGCTTTGTCCATCAACTTTATGGAAGATTTTGCGCAAAGATCTTGGCTTGCGACCTTACAAGATCCAGCTTGTGCAAGAATTAAAGCCGCGAGACCATGCAATGCGTCGTGATTTTGGTGTATGGGCCGAAAATGAGATTGATCTCGATGCTGATTTTCATCGCAAAATTTTGTTCAGTGATGAGGCTCATTTTTGGTTGAATGGCTACGTCAACAAGCAAAATTGCCGCATTTGGAGTGAAGAGAATCCACATGAGACCCTTGAGACGCCATTACATCCACAAAAACTGACTGTTTGGTGTGCTCTATGGGCTGGTGGAGTCATTGGGCCATACTTCTTCCAAAATAATGCTGGAGAGTCAGTTACCGTTAATGGAGACCGGTATAGAGCCATGATAACCGACTATTTTGTTCCCGAATTGGATGGCATGAATGTGGATGAGTTGTGGTTCCAACAAGACGGCGCTACATGCCACACAGCGCACGTCACAATCGATTTATTGAAGGAAACATTCGATGAGCGCATAATTTCGCGGAATGGACCTGTCAATTGGCCACCAAGATCGTGTGATTTGACACCATTGGATTATTTTCTTTAGGGATATGTGAAGTCGCTCGTCTACGCCAACAAACCAGAAACGTTAGGGGACTTGGAAGCCAACATTCGTGGCGTTATTGCCGACATACGGCCCCATATGCTCGAAAAAGTGGTTCAAAATCGGACCTGTAGAATTAGCTTTATTCGAGCCAGCCGCGGCGGCCACATGCCCGAAATCATATTTAAACATTAATGGCATAAAATTATCCTTCCAATAAAGCCAAATTGATGGACATTGAAACGATTTTCTTGTGTTTTATTTCAATTCGAAGCTCTATACCTCTAAAAAAAACACCCTTTATTTCTATGCTTTAAAAATTTCCTGTACAGTCTCTGTATAAGTACCTATTGTGAAGTAAATCACATACATGTGAACTTGATAGACCGTATTCCCACATAAAGCCATTTTAAATATTTAATTTTAATTGTTAACATTTGACAAGTGAAAAAGTAAAATTTTATACCAAATAAAATGAAAAAAAAATATGTGAAAAAATTTGAAGAAGAATGAGTTGACATGTGTTGTATTCACCCATCGTTATGCGAGTACGGTGTGCATTGGATTATTTCCTTTTTTCAAGATTGATATTTGAGGCATGGCTGACATTCCGGACAAAATGGGTGAAAATGTTAAATGTTTAATTTGATTTTAAATAAATGAAATATTTAAATAATTTGAAGCATGTGATTTTATATTGTGCATTATATATGATTGTCCTATAAAAAAAGTGAAGGCCAAATGGATGTTGAGAAACAAAGTCTCGACAAAATTTCAATTGTGCTTTGTAACTTGAATTTTTCTATTTAGTTTAGACTTAAGAAATATGTTTTAGAAAACGAAGTTGTTTACAAAGAGCTTTGTGCAGTATGAAAATTGAATCACACAGGTCTGCGAGCTTTAAAACCTTTTTCCCTTCGAAATCGACTTTCACATCAAAACAGCGTTTTTTTGAGCATTCTCAAGACAGAACATTTTAGAATCCTGCTGCGGAAAAAAAATAAACTTATGACGATAATGAATGAGTATTTAAATACCAACATTTCAGGCTGTATAATTTTTTCAATTCAGTTTTTCTTATTTTTGATTTTTTCCAAAAAAGAGTACCCCAAAAACTTAAGTAAAATTGTAATATCTTTTTTAAGCAGTTGTTTTACTTGGGTGATTTTCTTAAAAATTATTTACGTAATGAAGAGGTGTGGTTCATTTTGAAAAGGACAAAATCTGAAGTTTAATGGAATTCGAAAAAAATTTTTTTTTCATATGATAAAATTTTTTAAGAAAAGATGACCTTTTTTGCCAGTGGCAAAAACTTGTTCCCGGAGTTATAGGTTTTTACCTCCACTTAACAGCTTTTATCTCCAATTAACGGCTTTTTGCTTAATTTTCCAATTCCTACTCGGCCCACAACTTTAACAAGCAACTAACGGCCTGGCCGCGTCAAAAGCAACCCTGCAAGTAGCCGAAGCCTGTAATAAATATTCAACTTCAATGAGCTCAAAAAAGAGTTTTTCAGCTCTATTTCCTCCCAGTGATTGTCTCTTAATATTCTGACGCTATATACTTTGGAATAGGCTTATTATCGATATTTTTAAGTTGGTCAATACTAATCCCGATGTAAAAATGTCAGTCTGGTTCTTAACGTATTTTGGACTTCTTATATGGCGACTTATTGATAGCTCATTGAAAGAAGAAACATTTAAGAGCTATATATCAGGTATGGCCAACAAGTAGATCGCGATCGACCGGTCGATCGCGAAGCGATATTTGGTCGATCATAGTTTAATTTTATTTTTTTATTTATTATAAAAAAATTTTTTATTTATTTTAAAAATTAAAAAAAAGCATAATTACTGAAACGTAGTATTTTAAAACAGCAGACTGAGCATTTTTTATAGTGCAAAACTTGAGCACGATTAATAAAAATTATCAAGTTGGTTTTACTATGTAGATCGCGACACATTTTTGAGATAAAAAGTCGATCTTAGGCACATACAAGTTGGCAACCCCTGCTATATATCATTCAAGACAGAGATAAACAATCTGAATGCCACATCTTTTACTTTTTATTTGAATTTATCGCCAAATTCCGAAGCATGAGATAGATCATCGCAGTAACTTGTGGCGTAGGTACCCCTCCTAATATAAAGTACATTTATATCGATTGAGCGGATAGTTCTCAGATTTTGACATTCATATCAGCGTATTTGGACTTCCGGAAATATTATGTATCCTTGTTCATTGTGAGCAATAACATTGTATGGGAGAGGTGGACGTCTATCTTAGCTCTGAGCTGAAAACACAGCTAGTAAGATTAACGCTACTGAAAAATAAGTATGTATATTAAGTGCCTAATGAAACTCATACTTTTATTGCCATAACTCTATTCCTTAGAAAGTCATGAGGCAATCTTTGCTTGTAAGTAATACTCTAAGCGTACTTTGTTAAACACTCTGTAACTGATAGGGTTTCTATCAAGTTCTATACAGACATGTTCATATGACGTTAATATTAGCTCAAGCTATAGGTAATATTTTCAACGTTGGACTATCGATATCTTCGAAAAAATCTATAAAATTTTAAAGAGCTGATGTATTTATTTTCATTATTTTGACTTTATTATGCTGTATGGACCTACAAATTCTCAGCATTAGTCTTTCTGAGCAAAAGAAGGAACCGAAAGTGGTCCTCTAATATAAAAAACTGTGAAATTTATATGGTCAAACAGAAAATTGGTATTGCTCGATAATTTGTTCATTGGATATGTATTTTTATCCTATAATGCCAATACTTTTCTTTCGATAAACAAAATCATAATATATAAATTTAAAATTGATCTAAAGAAAATATACTTTGATGGTAAAGGACAAAGCAACCATCTTTGAGTGTTTGCAAAGATCAAACCACTCAAAACGATATTTCACTTACCTGATGATATTTGTCACCGTCGTCAAATTCACGCTGAAAAGGATAGAAATTATTTTAGTGTTACATTCGCGAGTAGTTTGGTTTATTTTTAAATTTGCTATTTTTAATTATATTAAAAGCGCTATTGTATATTTAAAGAATTCATTTTTTCTATGCATCAGTTGAATGCGTAATTGGTGCCTGAGGCAACTTGGTTGGTGAGATGTATATATTCAGCAATTTCAAAAAGTATGTCCACATCATATTTATTATTTTTATGATGAAAATCATTTTCGTATAAAATATTTCATCTTTAACTTTTCAAAAACAAAAAAAATTTCTTTGGATATAGTTTAACTGCTCGAGTCTATGAGATAAGTTTAAGAATCCCGGTGACTTATGGAATAGTTTTTTCAACAAAATCAAGCTTTAAAGATCAGTTATCTAGCTTTATCCGTCTAACTATTCAATTTTTGTTATAGTGAAATTATTCTTCGTTTGAGTTAATATTTCTTTTTGTATAAATATAAATCAGTCGAATAATTAGTTTTATCGTTTTTGAGTAAAAGAAATACTTTTTATCAAAACAGCGATTATTTCATAACTGAAAAATGTCATTATCAAAAACATCAATTTCCGTTCAATTAAGATATGAAAAATAATATTTTCTTGCCAATCTCTGGCTAAATAGCTTTTTAAATTATCTCTTTTAATCAAAGCTTCTTAATTTTCCTGTTGGGATATTCGTACAATATGGCAGATTATATGCAGTAATACAACTGCATGATTTTTATCTCTATAATTAGTAGGTCACATAAACAGACCAACACTTGCAAGCTGACTTCATGCATACACACGTATATGTGCGCAAATATGTACACATAACTGAACAGCGATAAAATACACCTGCATGTGCGCATTCCATTAAAGTAGCAGCAAAAATTCCCGGTTCATTTAATTCTGATTCATTTCCTTTTGCATTAAAGACAATTCACATATTCATAGCCGTCTGTATTGATGTGTATGGAGGCATTATGGAAAAATAAAAATACAAATCGAGCAATGAATAAATTATAGAGCCGTACCAACTATTCATGTGGCAATAAAATGCTTTTGTATAAATGTTGCAGTCCTTTGTATTGCAGCCCCGCCTTCAGTTCTTTTTTCTCTTAAAGTTACGCTGGAAATCGATTTCTTGCCCTGAACGACTCATACAGAAAGTTTCAAGAGTATATTGTATTAGCCCACCAATTGCCGATATCTTGCTGATTTTGTACCACATAACTTCAAATTCAAATAGATAAGTGTCCAAAAATCGGTGCTGCATTTTGATTGAACGAAAGGAACTGAAATTTCAAACATTTTAGTAAAATTTTGTTTCTAAGTCGTTCCAAGTCTAACATCCATAGATCAGAAATGTCATTTTCAAGTTTATAAACGCCATAAATAATGATTCATTTGATGGAACAGCTAGAAAAGTCGAAGTTAAAATATCCATTGCTCCGTTTAAATTTGGAATTTTATTCGGTGCAAATATGTATGCCTCTGCTAGCCTCACAAATTTCACTACATTTTGTCACGTCCCACTTGGTATTTCAGTTGTCTTATCACAATTAGTTTGTTAGAGTTACTAAAGCGATTCTGGTTTATTTGCTTTTCAGATGTCCTCACATAAAAACAATCCAGAAGCTTGTTACGGCGACCCTTGAAGCCAATCAACATCACCATTTTTCTGAGATAACTTGTTGTGGAAAGAGGTCCTGTGAAGATATTCCATTGTTTTTCTAGCTGTATTCGATATGGCACTGTCTTGTTCGAAACATATATATCCTAGCCCAAAGTATGCCGTTCTGGCGCACTGTGTGGAATTTAAGTGTAGTTTTAGACAAAACTACCTTTGGCCCTGAATCCTTAACCAATGTTAATGTACTTTTGCTTAAAATGTAGGGGATTAAATAAACTTTTAAATGTAACTGTCATTTTTCCATTTACGAGATGATTAATTACTTGAATAAGGGATGCTATCAAAAATTTTTTCCCCACATACAGATGAATGTGGAATAACATGGCATAATCGTTTCAATTTTTTTTTTGAAAAGTTTGTGAAGAAGGGCAGTGCACAATGTGATTTTCTTTCCATTAGTAGGCGGTACCACGCCCGTAACAGGAAAAACGTTTCCACGGCTAAGCCAATAGACCGATTTTAATGAAATTTGGTTTGGAGATAGATTCTACCCTAAAAAGGCGTACTAAAAACTATGTGTTCTTTTGTGGGCGTGACACTGCCTTAAATGGGAAAATCGGTGTCATGGCTGAGATGCTACACAAGTTCTGATGAAATTTGGCTTGGAAGATTAGTTTCTGAGTTAAGACATTTGCTTATTAGTGGAATGTGCCACGCCTCTAGCCAGAAAATATGACTTTATTGTAAAACTAACCGATCGATTTTGATGAAATTCAGTACAGAGATAGATTCAACCCTGAGCGAAAATATATGTTTTAATGGGCAGTGCCACGCTAATAAACACAAAATTTTCAAAGGTCTAACAATGAGCCGATTTTGTATAAATTCGGTTTCAAAATTGATTGAATCCTGTAGAAAAGTACTTATTTTTAGCTAGATTGTGTGAATATCGTGAGGTATCTTTCATCCAATACAGGATGTAAGCTATTGAAAATATCGGTATTTCAATGGGTTGAAATTTATATCTATAAATGTTGAATGTGTCGAATATTATCATCTTAGTTTTGAAAAATTATCAAATAAGGTCTACTGTTACTCCTCTCCACTGAAGATTTACTAAGACAAAAGGCATATTTTAAACACTTTAAAGGAAGGCCTACTTTTCTTAGTTTTGCGGTGCAATTAAGTATGCTTAAGTCAAAAAAGAGCTTCAGAGAGAACAATTAATTTTCGGTATAGTTTAAGAAAAAAAATAAAAGGGGAGTTTCCAGTACAAAAATTAATGATATGTACTCAAAGTTGTTTTTGGCCCCCCACAAAGTTTATTATGCTGGAAATGTTTTTTTGACGCTGGCTCCTCTCATATTGTGAACGTATATACGGGATTTGTTTTTCGTATAACAATATGTTTCATTTATTTTTTAATAAAAGGTACATCATTTTAAAATATTCAATATAATAAGTTTGATGCCCATGGAAATGCCTTAAGTTCAAAAGTAGCACTGCAATCGTTGTTTCAGTTAGAAGATACTACACTATGAGACTGATTACTAAAAATCCTTTGAACAAATTACACATTTTTTTTTCACAATCTTGTCCTTAATGGTCACAATTTATTGGATTTATTAAACTCATTGGCACTTAAGAGCTCTAATTTTGCCATATAACTTTGTAAGAACTTAGAAAATATTTAAAATTCTGTTCATTTGCTGCAACAATGCCATAAAATACAGTTGAAATAACCTTAAAACAACATTGACATTAATAATTCAAAAATTTACAAAAGCAATTAATTGTCGTAATTGAGAAGCTAAACTCATTCTTCGTTATTCGAAAACTAACCTAATTAGGTTGAAGAAACACCAGCGGCATAACGACATAATTTCACTTTTTTGGCATATAAATCAGTGCAGGTCATATTGAAAATTCATGAATTCAAAACTTAAATAATTAAGTTAGGGCTAAAATAGAAGGACGTCAAACGAAAGGCAAGACTAGTTGCTGGAGTTAAGAAGCAATTTAAGGATGTTTACTTAAATGAACTTTTTATTTTGGATGTTTTTTTTTTTCAGCATGACAAATTTAACAAGCTATGTACAGTTAGAATTTTATATATATTTTTTTGGTTCTTTTTTTTCTGAGCAGCGCCACCCCATTTAAAGAGTTCCTTCATTAAGCTTATCGGCGAATACAAAATATTATCGAATGTTTAGCAAGAATGATTTTTAAAGCATTAAAATGGGAAGTAAGTCCTGGAAGCCAAGTTATTCGCCAGAAGTAAGTCGACGCAAAGTTCCATTGTTGACTAAGTGGCAAAAAGGTTGAAATTTGTCAAAGAGCACATCAATTGATCCACAGCAAAATAGAGAAACATTTTATGGTACGATGAAAGTTAAATCGTTCTTTTTGGGGCCAAAGGTCATCGGCAGAAGACCACCACTGAGAGCGAAGGAGCTTCAGTATATGATTAAGGCCGTCAGCCAATGTTGTTAGGCTTGCTTCTCATATCATGAGTATGGGTTCATATATTCTATGCCCAGTATCATGGATCGATATAGATGCGTTGAAATACTCAACAAAATTATTTTGCCGTATGCTGAATTCGAAATGTCTCTCAGATGGATGTTTCAAAAGGATAATGACCCAAGGCATACCAGCAACATAGCAAAATCGAGATTACATCAGAACAGCGTACCCATTCTGAAGTGGGCAGCACAATATACCGACCTTAAACTCATAGAAAATTTGTTGGGCGACCGTAAACAGTCGGTATATGAAGCAAAACCGAACAATTACAAAGAGTAGTGGCACTAGTCCGTGAAACATGGGCCACTATACCAGTGAAGAGATTCCAAGTGTTGGTCGATTGCATACAATATGTGACATATGTGCGTCAATACTGGATTTACTACCAAATACTAATCACTGATAATTAAAAAACTAATGTTTTCAGAGGTTTTCATAAGTAATTCACATTAATTAACTACTACACATGAAATAATAAATTTGAGTTAAATAAATTTTGCAAAAAGTTAAGTATTTGAAAAACAATACGAAGATATTTGAATATTTTGAAGCGCTGCTATTTTTGTGAACACAACTGTATGTCGTGAAGGTATAACTTGGTGCCAGTGCTATATAGTTCAAGTCAAGGTTCCTTCAACATGGCAAATTCCATGCCGACTCAAAATCTATAAGAGTTTGTTGTTTTTGGTCAAGATATAGGATATGAGCCATCCCAAAAATTTTGGTACCCAATCAATATTTTACACGATAATCGAACAATTTTTTTCATAAAAAATTTTACAGAAATTTTGTTTTTCTTTTGTAAAAAATCAACATTGCACACCTTGCAGCTTACACAAATTTTATTAAAAGTTCACTGAACTTTTCCTATGGTAAAGCATAAACATAACAATTTGACGTATGTTTTCCCATGCAATGTTATGATAAACAATCGATTCGAAAAGAAAAATATCCAATATTTTTATGTTTTCGTACATTCAACCCCAAAAAAAATTTTAATACCATCCTTTTATGTGAATTTAGTTTTATTTCACATTGTGTGCGCTTTTTACGAACACCAAATGTGAATGAAAGCAAACCCAATTCGGTGCTGGCCAACCCAGAACTCTATCCAACGCAAACCAAACCAATTTGACAGGCCAAGCAGACAGACTGTCAAGCAGTCAGTCCTTACTCATATTGTGTTTCATTAGCGATGACGCTGTTGCTGACGACGACGAGGACGACGACTACGATGACTCTATAGCGAATGTCCTGCAGGTACATTTCATGTTAAGCCAACAATTTAATTTTATGTTCAGCTCAATACCAGCAACAACAGTTATAATGCCAACAACACCAAAAATAACAACAGGACACACAGCGACAGGACCAACTAAAGCAACAACAACAACAACAACAAGAACAATAATAAAAGTGCTAACACGTAAAACATGTAAATGGAACGCATAAAGAAACATGGTTTCACCAAAAAGTTTAGTTCGTTCTTTGTAACAAATGAATAGAACAAAAGAAAGAACCACATTTTTCCGATAAAACTTAACGTAATAAAACAAAAACAAGAAAAATCAATAAAAAATAACAGTACACAAAGAAAAGATGGAAAAAAAGGAATTTTGTTTAACAACAGAAACGCGTCTACAGGGAGTGAATTGGGGGGGGGGGGGGGGGGGTAATAACCCAGCACGAGAATGGAAGTCTGCTGTAGAGCTTTCATTAAATGTATGAAGAGATATACGTTTTTGCATGTAATTAATGTATTGGACCTGGCACCCCCCGAGAACAATGATGAGCCTGTACACGCGCCTGAAAGGAACCAATAACATTCAAATTGAAATCAACAATTAAATGGAAAAATGAAATAAAACTAAAACAATTGAATAAGTTAATGTATTCGCGTGCAGCCAATAAACTTAAAATGGCGACAAGTATGTAACATCGGGAAAAATGTAAAAGTTATGTACATTCGTTTTGTAATTTAAATACCATTCGAAAACAACTGAGAGTCGATAAATATCGTTCTCGTTGTTAGCGCCGATAACGATACGATAACGAGACGATATCAAAAAAATTATTTCTCGTATGACCAAGGACGAGAGCGAGAAGGGTCTGGCTTTCGGTGATAATACAATGTTTATCGTACGATAGGCACTAGATTATCGCCAAAAACGAGATTCAGCCAGAACTTCCACAATACAAAAACACTGAAAACGCAATGGAATGTATAAGTTTTATTTTAAGTACCACACGAAATATATTAGACGAAGGGGCGTGGCACCTTCATAGAACAAAGCTACTTAAATCGCCATATCTTGGCGTTCATCGCAGCTACAGTTGTGAAACCTCATATGAAAAAGAAAGTTGCTATTCTTGGAACATATGCAAAGTTGTGAAATTTCGCACATGGATAACTCGAATATTGGCGAAATAGCAAACCTTGCTAAGAATTTTTGGCATTAACACATATTACGAATCAGACGTGAGGTGTCAAAAAATGTACACTGAATAAGCAAATAGCAAAAAATCACTCATTATTTCACTACCATTTTGCCATCCCATAGCTACGCTACTGCCCATAACCTACACAATTTTTTTAGTTTTGGCCAGATATTCGCGATTTCACCTCAGTGTGCGACGCGTAGGCACTTAACGTAATCAAAATTACAAAATATTCTATAAAGTCTTTATAAAGCATAGGTTATTGGCAACGTTAAAGAACTTAAAGAAACTATTTTCATTGGACCGATTTATTTTTCAAATTTTGGTTTTTTTTTCATTTACATTCCCAAAAAAAAATGTTATAACGTGGAGAGACTATTAAAAAAAGTCACTCCTACACCCAACTTAACTCATAATCAGCAATAAAATTTCATTGACCGTATCACATTGCCAAGTTTTCCGAAATTGTCTTTATAATCTCTAAGTTGCGACAAGGCATTCTCTTTAAGGTATTGCAACGCACATATTTTTAAATTCAAGTGGCTTGAACCCAATCTGATATTCCATCGTCTTTTAAAGTGCTATAAAAATTGTTGCAGTCATTTTCGAGAAATGGAAATAAAAGTGCCCCGAGCACAAGCACAGACTCACCCATCTATTATCCATAGAGGGCTAAGATTTTGTGGATACTGTAACGAACATTAGATGGAAAGCGAAATGCTTTAGATTTGTACAAGCAATTTGATGTAATTATCAGCAATATTATTTGGAAACAACAATCAGAATCAAATCACCTAATAACTGTATAACGAAAGCCTTTGCAAATTATCCACTATTAGAAAATTAATTGACCTCAATATCTGCTACCACCTTAAATTAAATAAAACTCTTACCGATTTAAAACGAATTAGTTATTTCCAACTGAAATCATTTTATATGCAAAGGCACTGCAATAATGTTGTCCACTTAACGCATTTGCATATTCTCTGGCAAAAAAAAAAGGAAAATCCTTTAGCAGCCATTAAATATAACTTTTTCTTGTTTTTCTTAAAGATAGCAGTGCTACGGAAAAACGATTTTTAGTTTGAAAGAAAGAACATCTGGTTTTTTTTTTATTGCTGGTGAATAAATTTCAAAAAAATTTACATTCTTATCACTTAGTTTTGTGTTATTAATTTGAATTCATAGCCTTAGTGCTATATATATGTGATAAATATACTTTTAATTTGGGGATAATGGAAAAATATTGGCAAATTTTAAGAAAAAATGTTTTCAATTAAAAATAGAATTCAATAATAGAAGCTTTAAGGACTTTAGTAAACTACAATTTTTATTACCCCAAATTTAAAGAGATCTCATATCTGAAAATGATTAGCAAATCAATAGAAATAAGAGTTTAGTTATTACACATAGTAACCTTTTAAGCTATTTAGCTATAGACTTAAGTCAAGTAAATGCTAATTGTTCGGCCAATATTGTATAAACATATAAATACAAACGATCAATACGCTACGAATTTAATTAAATTAATTTCATTCTAAGCTTGAACCTTTGACAACCTAGTGCTATTGTTTAACACAATTATCATGTGAATAAACGGAGCATCCTTTAGTCTTAAAACTCGTTCCAGAAATCAGTTGTCCATTCGGCTGTACCATTATCCTGTCTCTGCTAAAACAACTTTGCAATCATTATGAAACATCTTCAAATTAAGAAATGTGCTACTTAACTCGGCCTTGGTAAAAGCGATTATATATTCAGAAATATTCTGAGTTGATAGAAAGATTACTGGTGCGTTTGAACAGAAATCACTAATATTTGGATATGATGACCGTTTATTGCAGTTAAATGGGTTGGATTCAATTGATATATTTCAATTTAAATTATTCGATTTTTTTTTAATTATAAAAGGCAGTCAAACTATCCAATTTTTAAGTGATAACTGAATTGTATTGTTATCGATACAGAGACAGCATTCAGTTGCCTTGTAAACTCAAGTATCAGTCTTAAAATAAAATGGAATAAGGCTTGGGAGTTGCCTGTAAGAAAATATGACCACCAGAACTCATAGCCTTGGTATTAATTGCTATAAGAATAGACAAGAAAGGAGCGGAGTTGATGAGAGCAATACAGTTTATTGTAGCAGGGGAAGCGTTTTAAGGAGAAGAGATAAAAGGAAATACTTACAAATATCTTCAAAGATGTTAGCTATGATGCCCGCTTTTTTAGTTTGTTCGTATGGCAATTACTTTTATCCCTTTAGCCTTTTCAAAAAAATTAGCTTATTTAATGATTTTTGTGGATGTAAAAGAACCAAACGAAATTGAAAAAATTGAAAATTGAAAATACAGTGACTGCTCTAGTGAACTTCAGTGAATACAAAAAACCGTCTGAGCTGGAAAAGGTGGCTTTCTCGTCAACATCCGAGCATCGGTGAACTGTTGTGTTACTCAGTCCACAATAACTAACAAATTTCCTCTTTACTGCTATACGCAGTCTATTGACCAGTATTTCAAACTATGTATTTCAAAGGTTGTAGCCCTACCATTGTACTAGGGGACATGGACCAATAGTATATTTAACCCAAACCAATTATGATTGAAAAATTTAAGCAAAAAATAGCACAAGTACTTAAAAATCGAGGACGACATTTGCAATGAAAAAGGATACGTGAATTGGATAAGGAAACACTCAAGAGTTTTGGAATGAAAAGCTCTTTCCATATATTTGGGATTGAACGTTAGCATTGATTTGACCACTTCAAATGGATACTTGGTGGAAGTGCATTAAGATTTGGAATTGACTTCCTGGTACTTATTCAGACATTACTTATTCTGTTTCAAATATCTGACTTATTTTTCAACTAGAAAATCTTTCAATTATTGGGCTATTATTGGTTCAAAAAGTTTTTTTATTGTTTTTCGTCACTTATTTTCACTCTCGTATAGCGGATCATCCAAGTGTTGATATAAATAAAAAATTCAATTCAATGTTTCCAATATTCATTAATTTGTTAATTATGTTGTTCGTATCAAAAAATATGTCATATCCTTATGTGTCAAATATTGACAGATAAAGCATAATAAGTATATATCAATAACGGTTGTTTTTTCATTTATCGAAACCGCCAATCAATCAAACAAATACGTGACCATTAATGAATAAATAAAATGAATAAGGTTTTGTTTTCCTCATAGCAATAAATGATGTCACATGCTACATGCTGCATTTACATTTTTTGTTCTGCTTTTTATAAATTGAAGTACAATTCAATATCCTTGTGGTAGTCTTATCTTTCTTTATTGTAGAACAATTCAAAAAGCAAGGAGACAGATGTGTAAAAAAGATTCTCAAGAACAGCGATGGCATTTGTACTTTTTTCGGTGCATTTGTGTCCTGAAAAATCATCGTTAGTATGTTCGACAAGTTTTCAGTACATTCGGTACATTTGCCTCATTTTTACTTTAGTATATTTAGCGGATTTTCAGCACATTTTCAGTACATTTTAAGTACATTTGGACAATTTTAATAATTACCATATTTTTTTTTTCAGCAAATGAGGAAATAATGTGTTTATAATAATTACCATTTATAGTAGTTACCATATTTTTAATAAATGTTAATAAATCGCAGTGTGTAGATTTTGTAATTTAATGTGACATTTATCTCATTTTACTAAGGTTTATGTTTTTTTTTGTAAAATTTCTTAGATCTTAATAAAATTGGGTGCTCTTAAATGTACCGACACTTGAAATCTCGAATCAGCACATTTTCACAAAACCCAAATGACATCACTGCTCCAGAATCTCTATTCTCGATATCTTGGCCAACAAACTGTTCATATCCCGGGAAATCTATTGTCGCTGAAATTTCTTATTGTTTTCTTTAATTTTGTTATTAGTTTTTTGCATATTATATACAATGTGACGTTTGCGTTCAGTATTCACTACGACTCAATCATGAACAGAGTTACTTACATACTTTATGGGCCTTACAACAACTTCAAATTGACCCATTATTTTATTGAAAAATTGTTTTTAATGACGAAGCTCATTTCTGGTTGAACGGCTATGTTAATAAGCAAAATTGCCGTATTTGGGCCAATGAACAACCAAAAGTAATCCAAGATCTTCCAATGTATCGCGATAAATGTAGTGTTTGGTGTGGTTTATGGGCACGAGGCCGACCTCTGGTTTCAACAGGACAACTGGAGAAAAAATCGCTTTATTGAGGGAAACGTTTGATGAAAACATCATCTCAAGAAATTGTCCTGTTAATTGGTCACCAAGATCATGTGATTTGACGCCATTTTCTTTCTTTCAAGAATTTCATCAATGCATTGCTTTTTATGCATTTTATTTAGAAAACAAAGTAGGAAGCTCTTAGTGGATCACACTTTGATGTAAATATATAAAGCTAGTTTTGATTTTCGGTTTATTGACTCTTACTGGAACGTATTCCCTGGTACCGTCTCTTGTATTGGAAATGATGTCAAGAAGCCAGAGATATGTCAGAGACATCTTCATTAACACACTAATATAAATAACCATAATTTTTGGAGAAAGTTACACAAATGATAAGGCGATGGCTCTCCGCACGGATAAACTTTCTAAAGAAATTATATTCTCAGAGCTTTATCAGTGACATGCAAGAGGCGTAATGGAAACCTTTAATGACTTAATATATTGTCAGCCCAGACTTGTGATTACATAAAAGCTTGGCAAGTCACGAAAACACCAGATTTTTATGCGAGTATTGTCTAATGACCTTGAAAGCTTCGAGTCGTCTTTCACAAAGTACATAGTACTAAATGTTTTGAGATCAAAAGGAAACATCACATGGCTAGACATTTTTGGAGTTTTTGCTCAAAAATCTCCAATTTGTTGGCTCGAACGTATGTGTAGCACAAATTTTGGTACCGACGATAATTTCTCCTTAAGTTTCATTGATAAAATAATTAAAGATTTTAACACTCAGCAACAATTTTCTACTGGGTAACTGTTTATTCGTTAAACTGCGTAATAGTGTGCGTGTTAAAGTCATCTATTTTTCATTTTTTTTTTCTTCCATTTTTTGTTGGTGTCATCTAATGTAATGAAGCAAAAATATTTATGGAACATTTTTTCACTTTTTGCTGTTTTTTATATTTATCATATGTTAAAATCCCATGATATTTGTTGGTTTAAGCTTGTTTTCACTAATATGTGTATGTATGTGTATATGCGTGCATATGTGTTTATATTTCCGTGTATTTGCAAAGGAAAATTGTCATTTCAATTATTGCTTAGGGGACTTTCTACTGGGACTTCGATGAGTTTAATTAAATATTTATATAAAATAATAAATTTGAAAAAAGAAACAAACAAATTAGAGTTGTTGTTTTTAACAAGAGCTTATGTTGTTATTAAAATTAAGCGGAATAACAACAAAATTATTGTAATAATGTTATTATGAAGTTAAATAACTTTATTTTTATTTTATTTGCGAATTAGTAGGTCAAAAATGGCAAAAGCTTTAAGCTGCAATATACAAATAAATACACTGTGCTACACAAAACTTTTTTAATTTAGTAATGAAACACTTCTCAGTTTTGCATAACATTTGCGTTTCTATTGCTTTCAATTTGAGATCAAAAAAAAATAAAGTCCAAGCATATCGGTCATTCGTATTGTTCATTTCCTCCTATTTAATACCATCATTTATATTACCTATGTTGTTGTGTCATCGTCTGCAATTCAACATTTCCGTTCGCTATTATAAATGCCATAAAAGAACTCTACAACTACTATCACTATGAGAATGTATGCGTTGGTTAAAGGAGAGACAAGAAAAACAATAAAAACCTCTACACTCTTGCATGCGATAAGTACTCACTCGTACAAGCTCACAAACTAATCAAACATTTATATACTCAAATAAATAGTTTCTACTCCTTCTAGAAAAATCAATATTTTAGTTTAATGTTTCTTAGACCATTCATGTTGGCCAAGCTAAGCGACGGTATACGCCGACGATACACCACACCCACATTTTCTATTTCCGTAACAACTGGTATCGTTAACGCGAAGCACCAATATTTTTTTCTTTCGTTTTTTTGTAAGAATTTTGTGAAAATATTCACATGTCCTGCGATTGGGGTGTGTTCACAGTGATGTACCACTATTCTCCACTCCAATGCGGTAAAAGTAATTTTATACGGGGTGAAGGTGAATAGGACATTATTTAATGACATTTCGTGTGTGTGTGTGTGTCATGGAAATGAAACAAACGAAATCATATAGTAAAATATTTCAGTCTATGTATCCTTGAGAAAGTAATGGCAAAACTGTGTAGAAAGTATAACGTTTCTCTTTCTACTTTTTCACGTTACTTAAGTAGGCAAAAACGCATAAGTAAAACTACCGCTTGTAAAAAATGTCCTTTAATTAATGCATGTTTCTGTGGCTAAAATCGATAATTGTTTACCTGTGAACAAGTCTTTGTATATAAACTGAGTATGTTTGTATAAATGAAGTCAGAAATGATTGAGTATTGTAGGAATATATGCAGTCATACTATATGTGACGTATGTTCTTCGCATTTTTTTGAAAAATCGACCAGTCCCTTTCGCCGACACTCGGGTCGCGAAAAAAATAGCGGATAGCTCCCATAGTAATTTTAGCATCAAATAATACCTGAATAATAGTAAGAATTGATTTTATTATTTTCTAGATAGTTAGAAAAATTTTTGCCGAAATTTAAAAAAAAAGAAACCTTTTAATGATTCCGCTTCGAGGGAAGACCAAACTAATGTATACTTGTAAAGGTCCCAACTAACAGTTCGATAGTAACTGGGAGAAAAATCGACCGCTGGGAGCTTATATATTAAGGTTCAACTCTTTTCGCTTTACCAAACAAAGCTCAGCTTTTATATTAAGCAAGCACACCCTTAAAAGCTTTTGAAAGAACCAAAAAATATCATGGATGACTTAAGCTAATTATTTCAATATTCACACTTGTTCCAAGTGATTTCAAATTGCATTTTGTGTGAAAAGAATAAAATTAAAATTCAATTGAAAAATGTTTGCACAGAAAAGTGTCGTAGAGGCGATATTTTTAGTTCTAAAAAACCGTTTTGCTAATGTTAATACCTAAATTCATATAAAAACTATAGCTATATGTAAAAAGCAACGTAAATAGAAGATATATATATATATATGGCGTAGCGGTTGCGCATGATAGGTAGAAATAAACTTTTAAAATCTAAATCTGCCAGCCTTATAACCCTTGCAAGCTGGAATTTTGAAATATTCCACTCAAGTATATCGATATCTTTTATTTTTCCTTTTATTTGTATAGTCAGCTGCAAGAACTTAAAATTTTTTTTATATAAGAGAGTAGATCAAAGAGACAGGCCACTCTTAGCTTTAAAAATAAGTTTTATTGATATCAATTCCTTTGCAATTGCAAAAGATATAGCCGTTTTGGAATTGTGCTTTTATGATAAAATAATAAAGATTACTCATACGACCTGTTATATGTAATTAGTATGTGCTCCTCAAGTCTAAATTCTGGAAAAATCTCATTTGTGCAATTACAAATCTTCAACAAACTTTTCATTTTATTCACAGTGCAGGACAAGATATTTCAATGACCACACTCAATACATTTCGAATTCAGGACATTCGCGAATAGTCTTGATTCCATTACTGACACACATACTTATATACTTATTATAATAGTTTTCATTTTAAGTAAAATAAAGGGTCCTTTCTTAATAGATCGCGTGATTGGATTATTACTTGTGGAAATATGTTCATAAGTGTACCTAGAGGGGTGAAGCGGGCGCAACGACACAATGGTTCTCGGATTACGATATTTGAATTCAATATCCAGAACCTTTGAAATGTGATCCAAATGTTTATTAAGTTGGCTAGGAGAGTTGAGATATAAAAACTGATGACCTTAATTTTTGTTGGAAAAAATCCGAAAATTTGCTAGGTAGGGCGATACCTCTTCGCCACGGCCAGGCTGCCAAATGTCCACGGTAGGCCGCAAAATATGTGAGTGATTGGCTTGACTGCCAACGATCGCCGTATATTCGGTGCTTATATGCCCGAACTCATGTTATGGTCAAATAGTAGAAAATTATTTAACGCATAATTCTAAAATTCAGGCACTTGTATAGTATTTTGAACCATGTTTACGTGCCTTATTTTAATTGGAAGCTACTCATCTAGAAAAAAACAACTGTCATAATGAGATCATATTTAAGTAACTTCTATATTAACGATAACATAAGTTAAAATAGTTATTTGACCACATCTTCTGCATTTAAAATGAAAACAAAAATTTGGTAGCTTATTTTTTGAACGAAATTTTCTGGCCATTACATTTTTTTGGCCTTCATCGTTGACATTTTCATAGCAGAATGCGATTTGCTCTATAAAATATTTCCAGTAACATTTATTTTTACGACGTCCAGAAATCACAATTCCATGGACTTTTTCGACATAAAGACTACAAAATATTTATCTATGTACTTTGAAAAATGTCACCTATGATGTAGATTTATTAAATCAAGGCCATATTGTATCATCAGTCAGAAAATAGAACAATACATTCCTATTGGGTCTCCACATTAAAGCGTGTTCAAGAAATATCGATAAAGCAATAACATTAAAATATGACTTACTAGTAAGTGTGTATGTTTGTATTAGCGTGTTTTTTTTAGTAGCACTTTGTTTGTGTGTGTTAAATTTTAATAAGCTGCGTGTTTTGACAGCGGTTTTGTATTGTGTTTTGTTTATTGAGTCAAGTAAAAAATAGAATTTTTCAAAGAAGGCAAAGTTGAATTTAAATAAATAAATAATCAATTAAACAATGAGTTATAGAGATAAAGAATAATCATGTGCTCATGTATTGATTATTGATATTAATGAAAGCGTTGAAACTGAATAGAATTATAAAGGGTGTTTTTTTTAGAGGTATAGAGCTTCGAATTGAAATAAAATACAAGAAAATCGTTTTAATGTCCATCAATTTGGCTTTATTGGAAGGATAATTTTATGCCATTAATGTTTAAATATGATTTCGGGCATGTGGCCGCCGCGGCTGGCTCGAATAAAGCCAATTCTACAGGTCCAATTTTGAACCACTTTTTCGAGCATATGGGGCCGTATGTCGGCAATAACGCCACGAATGTTGGCTTCCAAGTCCCCTAACGTTTCTGGTTTGTTGGCGTAGACGAGCGACTTCACATATCCCCAAAGAAAATAATCCAATGGTGTCAAATCACACGATCTTGGTGGCCAATTGACAGGTCCATTCCGCGAAATTATGCGCTCATCGAATGTTTCCTTCAATAAATCGATTGTGACGTGCGCTGTGTGGCATGTAGCGCCGTCTTGTTGGAACCACAACTCATCCACATTCATGCCATCCAATTCGGGAACAAAATAGTCGGTTATCATGGCTCTATACCGGTCTCCATTAACGGTAACATTATTTCGGAAGAAGTATGGCCCAATGACTCCACCAGCCCATAGAGCACACCAAACAGTCAGTTTTTGTGGATGTAAGGGCGTCTCAAGGGTCTCATGTGGATTCTCTTCACTCCAAATGCGGCAATTTTGCTTGTTGACGTAGCCATTCAACCAAAAATGAGCCTCATCACTGAACAAAATTTTGCGATGAAAATCAGCATCGAGATCAATCTCAGTTTCGGCCCATACACCAAAATCACGACGCATTGCATGGTCTCGCGGCTTTAATTCTTGCACAAGCTGGATCTTGTAAGCTCGCAAGCCAAGATCTTTGCGCAAAATCTTCCATAAAGTTGATGGACAAAGCTCCAATTGCTGTGCACGGTGGCGAATCGATTCATTCGGGTCCTCTTCAACATTTTGCTCTACAGCGGCAATTGTTTCTTCGGTGCGCACTGTTCGACGTCTCTGCGGATGCGTATTATCACATAGAGTAAACGTAGTGCGAAAACGATCCATGGTTAACCGAATTAATTGCTCTGATGGACGATTATGTCGACCATAAAATGGACGAAGCTTGCGGTAAACTTCGCGAACTGAACCATTATTTTCGAAATAAATTTGCACGATTTGCAAGCGTTGTTCTTTTGTCAACCTGTTCATGATAAAATGGCAAACCAAATTGAACATAAATGATATTAGAGTTGCCAGATTTGACCATAAAATGCCAGTTTTATCTCTATTCGAAAAACAAACCTCTAAAAAAACACCCTTTATTTAGAATTTTTTTTTGACCGTTATTTTAGATTTATCTATAAAGCTAAGTTTCAAGTAAAAATAGCTTCCCCTGATGTAAATCGATGAAAAATATAACCCTCTGCACTATGAACTCATTAATTTTATTATTTACAGAAGAAGTACTCTTAATATATATTTTATCAACTGGTTACTATATCTTATTCTTGTTAAAAAGTTAACTAAAGCTAAAGAAGGACGACTTCAGACAAATGGAGTTCAAGAATATTTTCTTTAGATCTTCATTATATTTGCTTTCATTTTTTCAGCATTACTAAAACCTAAATATGGGCTATCAAATTATGCAAATGCGTTTTTCCTTATTGCCATAGATATAACAATTTAACAAGCATAATTTTGTCATTACTTATTTATTAATATGCTATTTGCTTTTTATGAGACTAAATAGTTCAGAAGGATAATAGCTATCGAAATTAAAGTCTATTTTCATTATTCATTGTAAATGAAAACAATTTTAAATCGCACATCAACTTACTAAGCTATTGAATTTTTTGTAAAAATTAAAGCAATGAAAAACTTTCTTTAGTGCAAGAGTACGTACCTCTTGTCTTGCCGCACATATTCATTTTTGATTGCCTATAATAGCCAGCCACTCACAAACACACATACATATATGCGAAAATATGTAAAACACTAATAGTAGTTTTTGTTGTTGCCATTTATCCTATTATTAAAATTTCATTTAATGATTATCGTTTTGTATGTCAACCTTTGAGCGCACAACCGCATGGTGCCACCCACAATTTAGAATTCTGTTCAAACATACACACTCATTGTGTGTACGTACTAGGGGTGATTGTTCCAAACAAATTTTGGAATTCGATGTGGAAATTTTTAGCCGTAATTCTACCAAATGTTGAATAAAAATTTAAATTTTGTAAAATATTATTATTTCAACTGTAAATATTGTCATTTAAATATTATCTCCCATTTAATTAATGTACAATGTGCCAATATGTATGAAAATTTAATTGAAATGCTGCTCACACGCCACACTAAGCCTAGTTCAATTTTTTGAGGAAATAGACTAGGACCAATCCTCCGCCTCCGCACACTTCGCATCAGTCGTGAAATATGGCTAGCACTTTTCAAAATTTTTGTTTTCTTCTAATATTTGAGAACTTAGTGCTACATTTGTTTAGCAACTAAAAGTATGCAATGAAATTTTTGTTTTCTTGTTTTATATGCTTTGTTTTGTAATACATAATTACGATAGCAAAAATACATATGTACATCAGTGATGGCATTTTCGATATATTTGTCCTTTTTTCGGTACATTTGCGCCCTGAAAAATCGTCGTTGATGCATTCGACCATTCGGTACAATGGTCGCATTTTAAGTATATTTGGCGAATTTTCAGCACATTTTCAGCACATTTTCAGAACTTCAGTACATTTTCGGTACATCGGTACATTTGGACAATTTTTAATAATTACGTTTTTTTAGCAAATTAAAATTAAATAACCGCAATTCGTAGATTTTCTAAATATATTTGTGAAATATATTTAATTTTTCTAGGGTATTAAGATAGCAAAAGTGAGGACTTTTTTTATTAATTCTTTCGTTTTTATTAGTAAAACTGAGTGTTCAAGACAACTAAGCTTAGAATGATATTTTTCCATTAAATTCGAAGGTAATTCAATTTACTTGATCCCTCAAGCTTTTGTACACGTAGCATAAAAAGACTACAAAAAAAGATAGATTTTTTTTTGTTTTCATTTCGAGGAACAACCATTGTCAGTGTTGAAAAAATGTTTTTTCTTAAATTTGTTTCTCAATTAATTTGCTATTGGTTCCAAAGAAAATAAATATGAAATTTGTTTTCATCCTCTGAAAGCTGTAACTACATCAAATGATTGATAAAGAAGTGTGGAGATTTTACCATATTCACTCTAAAACTTGGACCCGCAAGCCCTCGCAACCATAGCAGAAACAAGAACTTTTTTTATAGGGGTAGTTAGAGATGGGAAGGTAATGCTTCACTGAGACCCGATAAATATCTTTATCGTTCTTGTTCGCAGGACCGAGAACGATAACGAGACGATATCAAAAAAATTAATACTCGTACTACTGAGGACAAGAACGAGAAGGGCTTGGCCGATATCTCGTGTTCAGCGACAATGTAATGTTTAGCCAGAGCTCTCATAATACAAAAACAATTAAAACGCGATATCTTGGCATCTATGGTAGCAGGCGATTTAAATTCGGTGATTCGATGTATAGTGTCTATGTTAAGTATCTGACGAAATCTGAAAGAGATTAAACAAAAGATGCAAGCAAATCTGCCTAAAATGAAGAAGATAGCTGCAGAAGCAGCAACTGCTGGAAATCGATATGAAAAAGATAAAGTGAAGAAAGCACTCATTGAATTGCTCTTCAAAGAAGAACTGACTTTTCAACGAAGAACTGTGCAATTCGATAGAAAATATGTTAGAGTTATTCAAACCAGTAACAAATCTCATAGACAAGTACCAATAAGGAAATTTTTCGATTGCCAACTCAGCTGAAGCTTGAATAGATTTGATAGAAGAAGCTTCGTACGCCGCAGCTAAACTCTATGGACTCACTTTCGAACGATGTGCGCTAAGCAGCGTATTCAAGAAACTGGCTATTACATCAAATTATTTCTAAGTCTATCGGGGAAGCAAAATGTCCAATTCCACTGAAAAGACTACGGTATATTTTTTGAGCTGATCGAGAAAACGACTGATTGGATTGTGTTATGGCAGCAAAACACAAAGATGCGTGCGAATTTTTCTCGAAAACGACTTAAAACACGGCTGCTTAGATAACCTTTGACATGTAATATGTCGGTTATTTAATTTCATTATGAAATTCGTTCGATTTTGTGAGTTACCTAATCTGATGTTACCTAATCCTACACTAAACGATAAGTAACATGAATTTTTAAACAGACGGCTGCTGGGCTGTGGTTAATTTATTTATAGATGATTTTTTTGTGTTTCAATATTTTTAACAAGGAAACTTATAAATTTAACATGAAATAACTACAACGCTGGAAATGTATCTTAATTTGACATCGTATATATACAATTAATAAAGAAAAATAGTTATAAAGAATCATAATACATTATTAAGATTTCATTGTAATGAAAATGTTGCATATTTTTTGGCTTTGTTATAAATTATTGCTTTCATTAGAATGCACACCATTTGATTTGCGTTGGTATGTAATGAATGAAATCTAAGTAATGTTTTATGATTCGTTGTTGTAATGAATGAAGTCTAGTCTCCTAGTTAAATTAACCAGTTCCCAGTTGATTTTTTCTCAGTTTACCAAAGATCAATCGCTAAAAAAACACAAATTTTTCCTGTCACTGTGTTCATATAAAGGATGTCGAAAAAAAAATTAAATAAACGAAACTCGAGCATTAGTTTAGTCACATTCCATAAAAGAACGCAAATAATTGTACACAAAAATACTTTTCTTGTGGTGTACTACACATAAAGGGGTTACACAAATTTTTAATCGGAAATAAAAGAGTTTTTATTAAATGCAACCTTTTTATAAAAAAACATAAGTTTGACAAAATCAAGCGATGACCAAACAAGTCTTGTTTCAAACAATATTTTTCTGCCTCATCTCTATCAACAAAAGGAACTTTTTGTTGCTATTATATGGTTTCATAATATTAAAAATTACATATGAATTTCTTACATTTCGTGCATTTTTTCTACTACGAAATTTGTTTTATTATTTCATTCATCCCTTACAGAGTAGTTAGTAAATATATCTCTTAATTGGCTAACTTACCAGCTCTCTTAGATTTTGAAACTCTCTTAAAGTTAAAAAAATTGTTTGTGCCCTGTATTATGATTTTTACTCCGGCTTTGTTTTGATAGAATTTGGGTTTTTCCGCTCTTTTTATTACTTTATTGAAATCAGAATTTTTTTTGAATTAATATATTTAGTTTATTACAGAGATAAATTTCTTCGAACTTTTCTCCTTTAAAATTTATTTATTTATGTAGGTAAATGTTTCTTTTTAATTAAGTTTACCGCGAAATATAATTTTTATACATCCAATACATTTTTAATTTTAGAAACATAATAATTTTTTTTCTGAATAGTTTTAATTCTTTTAAGAAAACGAATTTAATTCTTGCTTACAGTTTTGCTCTCTCTGCATGATATTATTAATCAATGAATTTACATGTCAACATTATTTTCATGAGATTGAATTAATTTTTATTTGTTATATTGTTAGAATTTTTTTTTTAATTTATTGTATGTTTTCTTTATTAAAAGAATTCTTCTGCTGTCTTTTTTATCAAATATTTCGGTTTATTTGTCACACTTCCTAAAGTTTTAATTGATATGTATGGTTAAGCCTTTGAGTATGTGTATATATTCGATATAAACGTATATACTTTAATATATATATTATTTTATAATACAAGCAATCTTTAGCTATATACGCATGCCTGCATAAATATGTATATTTTATTTTTGTTTTCGTATTATATTTTGTATATGTTATGTATTATGTTACTTATATTTTGTTTCTTTGTTTTAATATTGCTTTACTAATTCCCTTTTTTATATATGATATGTTTTCTTTATATTTTGATAATTTCTGATATGTATATTATATTATAGTCGAATGCTATTTTTGTTAAAATTCTTATAATTAATGCTCTTTAAAAGAGTGATATGTATGCGATTTAACTTTTCGTAATAACTTATACTACGTCATTGGTATGTTTAAGCTTTTTTCCGGAACTCAACTTTTTCTTGAGTTTTTTTCTTTTAACGTGCTTTCTAAGGCTACATTATTTGTTTTATTTCTGAATTTATTTATATTATATTAGATTTTAATGTTTTTATTATTTCTTTAATCAATTATGCTATTTTAGGTTAACAAAAAACTTTATTAATATTAAATGCAGTATTTTTAACCTTTGTTTTTAGTGTTTTTTGGAGAACTATTGATATTTTTTTAAATTTAAGAAAATTTGTTTTTCCAAAATATTTTTCTGTGATCCATAGAATCAATAACACAAAAACCCTAACGCACAATGAGCTGTTTTTTTAATCTGTCGAACAGTTAAAAAAATTTTGTTTTTTTTATTCTGTCATGCCTTTAAACCATTCCACCGTATGAATTCGCTTTCTTTATGTCAAACACAGAGGTCACTTTTGCAAGAACTTTTCTTGCTCTTAATAATTTACTCTTCACTTCTGATACTTTGATGATTTATGTCTCAAACTTTTTTTCTTGAGCTAACAAACTCTCTTACGTTGTTGTGAAAGAGAGCACACTCCCCCCAATAATTTATATTATTTTTTTATTTTGCTTTTATTTTTTTCTGACTTTTCTTAATTTCTGCTTTGCTTTGCTTTACTTCGGCAATTTATAGAAGTCACAAGACAACAACAATAATAATTTATGCTGTATACTTTTCGGCTACAAAACTTGTACACAGTTATGTATATGTACTCATACGTGTGTATGTATGTTAAGGAAAAGTGTATTGCTTTATAAAGCTTTAATTGCGTACAATTTAAGATTTGTGTTTTTTCTCCAAATTGTAATTTGTTTTCTTGGGAAAATTTTATTCAAAACTTCAATTAAAATTGACTTTCTTCACTTTTTTTTTGCATCCGCAGTGTTTTGCTAAAATTTTTCACTGCAGCGTTTTAGGCAAAAACAATACCTGTTATTTTCGCTGTTGTATATCTATATAAGATTCAATTTCCAAGTGAATTACACGCAAAAACTTCTACAAAACTGCCAATTAAATTTCACGCGACACCCGTTCTTTATTTCTGTTGTATCGTCCTTTTTCAATGCGCAAGAAATTATACAAAGATTTTTGTTTTTTTTTAGCTTTTTTCACAATTTTCTTAACTCTGATCTCTTATGCTTTATGATATTTTTGAGTTGCACTTAATTTTTATGGCACTTAAAAATTTTACTAAAGATTTCTTCTTGTAATTTTAAGAAAAATTTCCGATTTTTTAGTAGCACAATCGCCAGCTCGTTTTCAATGTTGTATGTCGAAAAAGTATAAGTGTTATCGTTTACTCAGCAGCGATGCTGCACTGCGCCGAAGATCTTAGGCTCAGCATTCATGAATTTTTTATTATTTTTCCAATAGAGGAATTTTAGGCGCATAGAAAAAGTCAAAGAAAAAGAGAGAGAGAGAGAGAGTTACCAACTACAAAAAGTCCATATATTTGTTGATGAGTGTGTAAGTGCTTGATAATTGTTCCGATGCGCCTTAATGTATGCAAGAATTTTATTGCATATTGCACTGCTATTAAGCAGTTTAAATTAGGATTTTTGATTTTCTTTTTATGAAAACTTTAACAGTTGGTTTTCTTTGTAGCTGACAAAAAATTTTACCGATGAGAGCAGAGCGTACTTTTCACTAATTTATTTTTAACCAGAAATGTCATTTTGACATTTAGAGTTGGCGTACGCATGAATAATATTACCGTTATGCGCATGCCTGTCAAAAGTAAGCATCTATTACTGTTATTTTATTACTAACTTACGTCAAGCTGATGACATTTGTAATGGGGAGAGAGTGTGTGTATAAGCTAATAAGGTTGTTGTACACGATATAATAAACTTAGTGCTTGTGAAAAAGGAGAAGCCCTCTTTCATTGTTGTAAAAAATTCAAACTTAAAATATTAACTTTTTCAAAGTACATAGTTAAGGTCGGTCACAGTTTTTTTCGGGAAAGTGTTCTGAAGCACTATTTCAAATCCATAAAAAACCGGGGATGTAGCCGTTTTTAAGAAAAATGAATTTTATCTGTTTTTTGCGAACAAAATTGTTATTTTATTTAAAGTGCCAATTGCAACTGGTTTTTCGAATACATATGGATGAAATTGTCAACAAACTCTTCTTAAACCAGACTAGATATGAAAAAGTTAAGAAGATACGTAACCAGTGCTCAAATAAAAAACTTAAATGTAGAATAGATGTATTTTTTCTTTTGAAAAATGTTAGGAAAACATCTAGATAAAGCAATAGCAAAGTTTTAAGCCCTTTCAATAGGAACTGAAAATAAAATGTTTCTTTGAAAATTTGAATTCGCCCAACACATATAGTATATTTGGAAACTTTTTAAAAAATGTTTTCTTATTATTTCTTAGTAATTTCTAAATTGTGTACGTTCTTATCACGGCTGCCTTTTAAGGTAAATGGGGAATTTGAAAGTTTACTTCTCTATTTAATTTTTGTTTGATCAGAAATGCTACAAAGTATTTGATATTCTGGGTCTAATTGCCCGAAACGGGTCAAAATATTTCTGTTTTGACATATTTGACCCCATGTATCAAGAAACGCTAGTATGACGGATAAAATGATTTAAATTAAGCATCAAACATTTCATAAGAAATATAAAATAAAAACTTAATTTTTTATCGAATAATTATGCTTCAAGACAAGTAGTTTTCTTATATGTACATATTTTAGTGCAACATAATACAACCACAAGATCAATGTTTTGACAAGAGTTGCTTAAATTTCCTGGCGTAAATTTATCGCTATCAATACCATATCTTTTTGCGGGATGGACTGAAAATAAAGTCAAACAATGCATCAAAAGTTCTTCAACAAAAAAAGGGAACCTTGTTAGACACCCTATTCAAGATGGACCTTCCTTCCACACAAGTTTTCACTCAAAATAAACCAAAGAATCTTATTTTTTATTTTTTCGGATGGCGCAACGTAACGAAACACCCTGTATAGGTTAGCGGCTTCGCTAAAATAATGGTGTTGGACAATTTATATTGAACCGTGGCCGAAAGCCGCTGCGAAGCCGGTGTTTGATATGTTGGAGGATGTAAATCCTGAACCACGGCTGAAGGCCGCTCACTTACCCTAACCTATTTAAATCATCCCAGGCTAAACTGGTTCGTCCTAGCACATTTTGGATGAACTGGTTTGGCCCGTAAAAATCCAGTTTTTCTTAAAAATAAATTAAGCAATAAGGCAAGATATATTTATGTCTTTCAATATTTTCTGGTTACCAAGCGCCTAATTTAACAAAAAACCTTTGATCTAAGATTTATCGTACGATAACCACAACATTTTCGGCGCGAACGAGTTCAGACCTTTCTCGTTCTCGTCTTCAGTCATACGAGAAATAAATTTTTTTAATATTGTCTCGTTATCATTTTCGGAACTAATAACGATAACAATATTCATCGGTTCTCATTGAGGCACTACACCTAACCAACTTGTCACTTGCTTACTGTCCCTTTTACAGTTGTAGATCGATAATTTTAATGCGGAATACAACAAAGAGTTAGCACTGCTGGCAGCCATTTTTACTCAAGCTATTGATTAAGCAATCTGAGCTAATACTAAGAAAGTTTTTGGTGTTTTGAACATTCTATAAAACTGAAAAAAATGTCACGGTAATTAAAAACCCTAAGAAACACAAATCCGTTGATAAAATTGTGAGATCGCATGAAAAAAAAAAATCAAAAAAGTATGTCGAAATTGTCGATTGTTAAACCCGACCTTCTTATCTGAGCGATGTTTTTTTTAACAGGTTTTTGAACTTGAGGCCAAGGTCAAGAGGAAAAGTTTTTTCTAATGTTTTTGAGAGCCCTGCTCTTATATTAAAAAAAAAGTTCTTAGGACTAAATTTAGTTGTATAAATAGTTTTCAAATACATATTCAACGCTTTTAATCGACAGTTTACACATTTTTTCACCAAAGGCAAATAACGATTTTATTTTACATAAAACACTACGTAATATGGTTTTCATTCAGCTTTATATCGTTTTCGTACCATTTATAAAATTTTGGAAAAAACTCATTTTCTTAATTTAGCTGATTTTGTTTTTTTTTTTTTGCAAAATCACATCACTTATTACATTTATGAAGAAAAGCCCATGTTTACAAATATTCCCTTACGTACTTTGTAATCGTTCTTAACCAAGTACTATGCAGGTTCAGTTTAAAATAAAAAATGTTTTTACCATGCAATCTTTAGTTTTGCCCAATAACACATCCACCTAGCATGTCCCTCTCATTCTACCAACCATAATGAGTTTCAACTCCTGCCTTCAAGCTGACATCTGTAATGTGAAGCAGGCACTCGAAGAGCGCAGCTTCAAGCATCGCAACGTTAAATGTTAGCACGCGGCGAGATGTTGACGCAGAAGAAGTGGGAGATACTAAATGACCGACCGAGTGGGTGGTTTTGATGTTGGTGGTGAATTGCTATTACTTGGTTGTTTGGTGAAAACGTAGAATGTATAAAAAGAAAAAAAATCTTAAAATAAAAATCAATAAAAAAGCTCAATGACGTCAACAGAGTGGCATACATACGCACTTACACTAACTCCACACTCATACGCACACAAAAACTCTTTCAATGAAAAGCGTAGCACAACAGCAGCAGTACGGTTGAGATAACGTGGTAACATCGTGATACTGTCGAGATAACAAAATTTTGATAACGTGTTTGTCAAAAACGGCCGTGGCAGCAGGAGCAGCAGCAAAGCAAAGCATGGTGTAAGCAATAAAATTTGTTCAGTCTTTGCAAATATTTTAGAAACTAAAACAAATAAATAAAAATATCTAGCATAAGCAAAAAATGCACCATTTAAATTAATTCCAAAAGGAAAATCGCGTTCCAGGGGTTTTGGGAACATCAAGTCGAAAAAGTGTCACCGATGGTTTAAAGCCCATTGTAGAAAAGATAAAGATGCATTTTTGTGAAACTAACCAACCATATTCGCCTTGCTACAGCTCGCTCCGATGCACGAAAATGCCCAAATTTTGTTGTTATAATTAAAAATATGTAAGATATGCAACATGATATAACTCGAAAAACCTACATAGAATATAAAGGGTTGCCTTGTCGAATCTTGTCTTAAAATTGGGTTTCCACCCGTTTTTTAACCCAATTTTTCTGAAATGAATGTCAACCCATGTTTGGGAAAGGAAGTTTATGTACGTCTTCATATATTCCTCACATTGTCTTGTTTTGTGTGACACTGATGATGTCAAAGCTAAGGTCTCAGTGGAGAACTTTTGGATCGGTGGATCTAATGCAATATTTATAAAAATTGAATATATGGCTGAAAGTTTCCAGACATACTATCGAATACAACAACAAAAATGTCGTGCCAATCGAACAAACTGCCAGCGAAATTTCGAAATTCCCATAATTTTTTGAATACACTACGTAGGTCAACTTTAAAAGAACATAAGTCAATCGAACTCAATTAAAAAGATCGATATGTGGCCGTCCATCCAAGAAGGGACTTTAATTTCAACTACTTCGTTAGATTTGTTGATGTTTTCTTAGTTAGTGACGTGTCATTAGCCATTAATTATTAAAAACATCAGAAAAATTATTCTGAGTGGTTTTCAATGATCTTTTTGTTTTAAGTGTCTTACATCAAATTGCCATTTCAAATATGTAACAATTAACTACAATTAACGACATTCATTAATTAAGTTAAGTGCAGCTTTTTTTCTCGCAAGCTTATGTGCTTATTTTAATATTAATTAAAATCCATACTTATGTGTCCCGGAACCCATAAAAGCTAAACCTTTTGATAAGGTTTTTTAGCAATTCTATGCTATCCTTACTCTAACTTTAAAAGTCGATAATGCTTTTAGGACAGCTATACTATCAGCATACATACATAAGTATACACAATTTTATTGCATATACAAATGTACTTCTGCTAAGATGATCTTCAATAATTCGTAAAAGGACTCGTAGTGTTTGACCTGCTTACTTACCGAGGGACAGTTTGATTGATCCCATGATATAGCCGCCAACGATATATATACTTTCCCTGGACTTTTGGTGGTTATCAATGTTAATATCAAATACCATTTTTTCCCCAGAAATCAAAAATGATGACCTGGTAATATATTCAGCAGTAATAAAAGTTTTTTGTTCATCAACTTATTCAACCAATTGATAGCTACCATTTTACTTGAAATCAAATATACCCTTATACAGGCCAAACATATTGCGAATTTTGACTAGAGGTCGTGGCACCTCCCATACATGTAAAAATTTCAAAACATAAGACTGAAACGGAAAAGCTACGCAAAAGAAATTTCCGATTTTCTACGAGCAAGCTTGGCATTCTCATGGAACAAAAATTTTAAGCGCTATACTACGAGAATTATTCGATTCACAAAAATATAAGAATTGATTCGGTACAGCATCGCACAAAAAGCAAGCGTTTTGAAGAAAGGAAATGGAAATCTTTAAAACCCCATATTGCGAGCTATTTAAGTAAATGTTGCCAAATTCAAAGTGGGTACGTTTAGTCAAACGAACCAGCACGTAGCATGGTGGAAGATGCGCTCATTTTTTGGAACAATATACCAAACATAAAAAAAAAATAAAATTAAGTTGTAAAATAGGAAAAATTACATCGATTAGGGGACCAATAAAATTTCTACACGCTTCAGTTTAACTTGGTCATAATGGATTGATTTGAAACTCTTCTTTTATTAGACTTAAGTGCGCTTCTGTTGAGACTACAGTTTTAAATATAGCAATTAGTAAACAAAACATCACGAGAACTGTTAAAAAAATCAACTTGAAACATTTTGAAGCTTTTTATATACCACAGCTTATTTCTTTAAATATGCCAAAGGATATTTATTACACACAAACAATTTTTATCTAAATCGCATACCCATATGCAATCAACTACAATTTTTTCGAGTTTTTGATATCAGAAAATGGTGTTGAACATGCAGCTTGAAATTGATTTTTTATTTTCCAGTATTTAAGAAAATATTCCCATAAACTGAACCATCAGCTTACATTATTTGACAGCTAACGTAATTTTCAATGTCATTATGGTGATAATGCTGTGAGAACATTTTTGAGACTTAAGGCAAATAAAAGACAGAGCCAAATGAGCTTTGTATCGCTATATGTTGTCAAAATCAGAGTTAAATGTTGGACAAAGCCAAGGAATTGTTTCTAAAGTCATTCTAGTAAGAAAATGCTAGAATATGTACCAACATGAACCAAAAATCAATTTTGTGAACAAACTTGTGAGCAAGAGATTTCAGAGAATTTAATTTTACACCAAAAAATTAAAATCAAGACACAAGTTTATACTAGAGTTTGAAACGAATAGCATTTAGAGACATCAAATTTTAAATTTATGAGCTACCCCCAAAAATTTATGCAGATTAAAATTATTCCATACGGATTTAAATTGTATTTTCATTCGACTTCTCTGACTTTCCAAGAATCTTTAGTGAGTTTGTTTCGACAAAAAGGTAGGACATGAAACATATTATTTATGTTCAACTAATGTTGCCTCTTCAACCTTTATGTAGTGTCATTTGGTTTTAAGAAAAAAATAGCAGTATCAATTTTCTGAAAAGTAGACTAATCGTCAAACATGAGTAAAATGGAGCAATTTCCCAGTGCGCCTGATAAGTTTTTAAGAACTTTATTAAGAATCAATTCCAATGTTGTTTGGAAAAATTCATGGTATGTACTACGTATTCGAGTTACCTCAATGATCATTTTCCTGAGATAAAAATAAAAATCTCTCCATCGCCTTTTGTCCTTACAAGATCTTATCTTGAAAAATACTACACCGCGAATTTAATTCCTCTTCACAATAAGTTATCTATCAGTGTGCGTGATTTCATCACAAATTGTAGATTTACAAACTTTTTTGAATGAGTTGTTTTTAATGGTTTCTCATATAAACCCTAACGAAACTATATTTGGCAAACTGCAATCTGTTATGCTTTGTAGAATCGGTCTGTCCGTGACTATTGAAGTACTTAAAATATCTTTTCAGCTACATATTTACTATATTAAATTAAATTATGGTTTATGATTTGCGATCAAAGACGAAGAAAATTCTGAACTTTGCTTAAGAAGATCCATTTTAAATTAAAAACTAAAACCTTGCACTTTCTTACTCTGGCACAGATTATGCTGAAACGACTTAAGTCGTAGTTATTACGACCAGAACATTAGAAACCATGAAACTTAAGACTAATCAGAAGTCCATTAATTTAATTCTTTGAAATTGATTTCTAAGAAAAAAATTCGTAATAACGTAGAAAGTATTGAAATGATATATCAAAACATTTTTCAAATGATCTGCTCGAAGGATCCAGATATTTTTTTCTTGATACGAGAAAATTAAGAAATACGAAATTAGAAAAATTCTGTAATTTAAAAAACAAAACTCTAAGATATTTCTATAGCTTACAAATTATTTGGTTAATTTTAGAAATTTATATTTTCCTTGAGACCTGTCTTTGGCTATTAAAGCAACGGATGCTCAAAAATTGCATAGGTTGTACAAATTCCCTAACACATTTTGGTCAACAGTTCATCATAACACTTTATCTGTGGTAAATGATTTTATTTTCTTTTATCTCAATTGTTGTCTCTTACCCATAGGAATTATGCTGTAAACACGCAATGTCTGAACGTTGTTGAAACATTTTCATATTAAAGTTTACCACATTAAATAATTTCTATTTGGCTTTCTCTTTTCTAAAAAGAATAGTGGGAATTTTCCTTTAAAAACTAACAACTCGTGTTTCTCTCTTCTTTGTTTGGAAAATTTCCCTACTTCACGTTGACCTCTCAGGTATTTATGTACACACACGAATATAAGTTTATGTACACAATATATGCATACATATATATGTACACGAAGAACTTTTATTTAGATATGTACATGCAAATACATATGTGTGTTTTCAGGTGGTTCCCAATAATAAATTTTTGCGCCTATTGCAAAAATTAATTTAAAAGGCATAAGATTAAATATTAAAATAACACGTAATAATGGAGCCGCTTCTACCGGTAGTAGCTCTTTCAGCTGAGTTTTTGAAATGGTATAAGGCTGACTGAATTATCAGTAATAGTCCTTTTGGCGAATTTGAGTTTTGATCCACAATATATCGAAGCTAATAAAGAAAAATTGTGAGAATCGGAGAATGTTGTTGCCCAAATATTTTCGATTATATATTATTAAAATTTTTAGAGAAGAACTCCTATCGGATCTTAATTCGTGTCATTAAATCGAACACTATTTACATCTTGAGCCAATTTTTTTTCACATTAAAGATGTTAATTGCAACTGGTTATATCTTAAAAGTTTCGTTAGGAAAGAATTTTACCGAATCGAAGGGTGCTACACTTTTTGAAATATTTTAAATTTTCGCATTTAATTTGGAGACCACCCTATATGTATGTACACATACACAAGTGTTTCTTCCAAAGAACTTAAACGGTATAGTGCAATGAAAAGTTCACATTTTTTCTTAAATGTTTGTTGTTGTTTTAATTTTTTTTAATTACTTTTGTTTTCGTTATTTTTGTAATTGTTGTTATATATTATACCATGAACATAAGAATGTTTTAGGTCAGTTTGCTACGGAAGGTAAAAGGCATATTTTTAATGCATTTATTATAAGTAGATATGGTAAGATATCATAGTAAATGGTCAGGCAATGCATAGAATGTTTCATTCTATCATAATATTTTAAGATACCAGCACATATTTTAAGATACCACAGTAAAAGAGTATCCTTATCAGAATAATATTTAAATATCAAAATGTGTTTGCTAATTACTTTAATGTTATCTATACCTTATGACCTTCTAAATAAAACTTAACACTTGTCATCTAAAAATAGTTTGATTACATATAGATATAATACTCAAAAGAAGAGTAGGAATGCTTTTAAATTACATTTTAAATACATAGATGATGCTATGTCACATAAATTCAATGCCTTGAAAAAATTTTGAGTTTGAATAGACATTTATCTGGCAATTTGGTTTCCTGAGTTTAATGTTGTGTTTCAAAGTGGATAGATAGATGCAACGAACCTGCTAGAAAATATTCCTAACATATAGTGGAACACTTCGTACAAAAGTTGGCCATAAATAGTACAAACAAAGCTAGGTTCATGAAATTTTGCTCAAATTGTCTGAGCAAAAGACATGTGAAATATATGAAGGTGAGCAAAATCATATGCGATTACTTTTCAGATTTTGCGATATGTCTCACAATTATCAAATAATATGCAAAAAAAAAAACGTTTTTGCTACAAATTTTACGTACATATGGGGCCAAGTCAAAACTATAGGTGGTATTGAGGTATTCAATTTTGTTACTGTGGTACTAGTTGAAGATGTAGATAAACAATGATCTCTGGGCCACTAAAAAACTCCCATCGGAGGCTTATTTTCTTATTTTTAGCTACATGAAAAATGTGGGCGTGGTTTGACAACATGGTTTGGCTCCTCCTATGTTAGTAAAGTTCCTAAAACGCTATATCATGGTAAATAAAGTAGATTTTTTCTACGTTTGAGTAAGTCCGTTTTTTTGTCAAATCTCGGAAGTTGAAACTTTGTGAGAGTTATTTTTATTCCCAATATTAAAGCAAAAAATGTCTGCAAAATTTTCAAAATAAACACCCTAATGTACATGAGGAGTGGGCGAACAGAACGGCACATGTCCATGTTCGATAGTTTTGAGTACTTTGTTGAAGTCGAGTCCATTATACTAAATTTCAAGTAATTTCAAACTCATTTACTCCACAAAGCAATAGATGTCATAGTTATTTGATAGCAAAGTGAAGGATTTCTTGCAAAAAGGTATATGGCCTGCGAATATTTATTTTTTTAAGTGTGGATTTTCAAAAGGGCAAGGCGGCGCTAGGTACAAGTATGGGAGAATGTAGGAGTGCTTAAACGAACTTTATACTCTTTTAGCACTTCCTGAAGTAACATAAGATAATGTGATCAGTTTCAGAGACTGAAACCGTTTTTTGCGATTTCTCAAATACTATTTCTCTATGATATTCTTCAATTAATAAATTAAATTAGAATAAATGTTAATAAAGATATTATATCGAAGATATATTAAGAAAGATTTTTATAGATAAAATTCAACGTCCTATCAACGCATGCCTAGCTTAAGCCCACTTTTTTGTGTAATATACTCGTATCTTTCTTTGGTGTAGTTTTTGAAACATAAAATATCATTTAAAAAAAATATAAGTTCAACAAATTTCTTTAAAGTAAATTTTTTTATACAACTAAAAAATTTGAAGCAAAAAAAAAAAAAAGATTTTAAGCTTAGAGCAAACTCTATTCCCCACAGTTATTGCGATATTCCGCATGAAAAATTTTAATGCGAATTTTGATACACTCATAGCAGTTTTGAAAATATTTTTTTTTATTATAAAACACTCATCTTTAGATAAGTACTGAGCAATATATAAAAGTCAAAAATAACGAGGAAAAAGTAAGGAGGGAGTGCAATCATTTAAAGAATAGCCGGTATGCCTATCGTCCCATTTCTGTTTCATCCTTGGAACAAAAAATTTTTTGAAAAAACTGTCAGAGCCTGTCACTAAACGTTATGGCTATTTGTTTTTTTTTTGAGATTCAAAAAAAAAACTTAAGAGATATCGGCAGAAAGAGCACAATAAGTTCCAAAAAAGCTACCAATTTCAACCTTTGTTGTTTTTGGGAAAGCATGTGTGATCTTAATCTGAATAAAAATTACAGTTGGCACTTTCACACGAGAGTTAGATTCAAAAAATGTATAAAACTGTTGCATACTTCTGTGGGCAAACAGCACTAATAATTTAAACAGCTTCCGAAAATGGTATAAATGCTGCATTATAAATAAAAAAATTTTGATTTAAAAATTTTGTTTATTCCAAACAAGAAAATGCTAGCAATTCAAAAATATTTAACAAAACTAATTAATTACGTTCACATAATATATATTAGTATATAACCTTGCAGCACAAACATACAATACGCGTTTAAATTAACTTTTGCAACCCTCTGATGATGTTTTTTCGCATTATCTATGAATTAAATTAGAAACAAAACATCTAGAATTAATAAACACATGCAAATAATTCACCACATGATGGCACAAAAGGTGAATTAACTAAAAATGGTGCCTTAAAATGCGAGTAATAGCTTTTGTTTGCATTGCACATGAAATGTGGCGCAAGTTAATACTTTACTTCAAAGTTTTCCACTGTCACCAAACTCACCACATTAATATGGGAGCAGCTCAAACTTTCACCACAACGGGGATTCTGGAATTCAGAGCAACGGCAGCAATAGCCAGACTTATCGAAATAAAAGCCAACTAAACATTTTCAGTTACAGAGATTTTTACGTCAGTCGTTGTCGTGTAGTGGAGTCGTCGTCTCGTTGTGCTCGTGCCTCGTCTAAATCAACGAGTCTACAAGGAAAAAATAAATTGACACACACTCACACACACACACATGTATATTATCTATATGTACACATCTATATACATATACATAGCGTGGAAAAATTTACATTTATATGGAAAATATGTTAAAATTTGTGCGAAAAATATAAAAAGCTGCTACATATTATAGGATTATTATAAAAGGCGGTGAGATATTGTGTAAAATAGAGTAAAGAACAAATCAAATCTGTCAAATCTAAAATGAAAAATGTATTTTTTTCTCTATACAAGTAGAAAGTTTTTCACTAGTGTGCACAGGATAAGGCATTAAGAATTCAAAAAGTGAGCCTAACATAAAAGTTTTAAAACGACAACCGCAGCCGCGCGCGATATACCAATAAAATTGAATAGTAAAATATTTATTCAAAAACGAAAAATCATTAATGTATGTGTGTTACAAGGAAAAATTATAATTTATCACACAAATAAATAATGGAAAAAACTTTTCAAAAAGAGAAAACTCCATCACTCTCATTGTAAAAGTAGCAGATATAGCAAAAAGTTGTCGCATATCCCAATTTTATTTCAGCAGTTTTTTTTCTTATTTTTTTTGTCGAATTCCTTTTGTTTTTCCCTCATGGCCCCTAAGCGTCGGTAAAGCTTTTTAATAAAAAAAAATTCACCATAGCGTATCCCGTTCCCATTAACTCTCAACGTTTATCTCGTTAGAGACGTGAGAGAGGGTACTTGTACGACTTTCAACACAACTATACTCAACTCTACTCAACCACTACACGTATCCTCAGGCAACAACTGCTCGCCCTTGCTCAATATACTGCAAATGATAAGTTCCCGTTGATATGTGAAAATTCCCCATAATCATTTTATGCTTTCATCTTTTTGAACATCTCAACATGAAATTCACCATAGCAGCATTATGATTCGGCTTAAAAGTTATGCATTTGGCTCTTAAGCATTTGCAAGTTAACAAGCGTTTAAATTGTAAATAAAAACAAAATATTAGTAAAATATACATTCATCTACATATAAATATATCTTAAATAGTTTTAATCCCATCAAAAAAAAAAAAAAAAGTTCGTCTAGTGCCTCTTCCGAAAGAAATTAAAAAAGTAATGATATGGAAAAAAAATCAACATTTGTAAACATTTGAAATGTTGCCAACGCAAGTGTTGCATCTTTTTTGTGTGGAAAATGTACATATAAAGTGTAAATGTAGCTGAAACGTTTTATATAGTACATACATACAAACTTACAGACTACTTACTAGTTGACGTCGTCGTATCGTTCGTCATTCTTAGTCCTGGTTTTTTCGTTCGTCATTTCTTTCTCAAAATATCCTTTACAATTAACTACGAACAATAATTTTGTCGCGTAACGCGTAGCGTGTGGTGTATTTACATACATACGTAGTAGAGTAAGCAACAAAAAGCGTTAAGTTTTATTAAAAAAATAAAATAATAAATTAAAATATACCTTAAATGGCTTAAAAGAATAGCAAATTAAAGAATATAAAAGAAAAGTATTTATTAATATTAAATTATTTACTAATGCAACATCGAATGTTATCACAACGCTGCTAAGAAACAAATATGCGTAAGTATTTCAAAGGATCTATATTTTAAAAATCTTCTGTTTTATCTAATTTTATTTATTTATATATTGCGGCATAAGATTACAAAATAAATTAATAAAGTGTGGTAAGGTGAAGCGGACCTGAGCTTATTTATAAATTGAATATAAATTTTCGATTCTTATAATATTCTTAATAATTGGGACAAAGTCTTACTTTTTATTTTGTAAAATGTGATATGAGTATCGTATAAAAAATTTTGACTAGCAATTAAACTTTTACATAAAGATCAATTCAAAAAAAATCAGTGTAGTGGTTCAACTTATATAAGTAAATAGTTTGAAGCGCCTCCCACACTGTGTTTATGAGATTTTTATAAATCATTTGAAAAGTCTATGCTTTTACATATATTTTGAAATTTTTTTTTTTTAAATTAAGGATTAAATATTCCATTATTAAAATGTGTGATATAATCGCACACTGCTGATTTCATGGGCGATGAAATACCGCATTAGTGATCATGCCTTGAACTTTGCAAGTGCAAATTGATGAGAAAAAATTTCATTCCCGGCCATTACAAGAAAATATGAAATATTTTAACTTATAAGGCCTAATAAAGTATTGCACCCTAACCCTGAGAAATATTTACATGTTACTCCATAAGAATGAGTGTACTTTGAGGAATTTGGATCTTTGAGATGTATTCGACTTATGACTTTACTTTCTGATATCAAAAAAAATATTAAAAATAAATAATAAGTCGTTAGTGTTTAAAACATGTTTTCACATGCTAATATTAAAGAACTAAGTATGGGTCATTTTTCGCATTTTAATCCTCTTTTTAAAATGCGCTTATTGAAAATAATGTTTTTTTTTTTTCCTTTATATTATTGCTTACGAATGAGGTTACTTTTATATAAAAACACTATACGTTCTCTATTAAAGTAAATAAGTACTCGATTTCTTACACGAAATTTTATGTTTTCAGAGTTCAAAGTGTCACGAAACAAAAAATTTTTTATTCCAGTCAAACTTTGATAAATCAAACAAAAAAAGGGTATAAATTTTTATGTTGATCTGAACCAAATTTGAAAAAGATTCAAGAGTCTTTGTGCCAAAACTAGATTTAAGAAAGTTTTTCCTAGGCCAAGCTAATTCGTCCGAAGTGTGCTATGGTGAACTAGCTTAGTCTAGAAAAATTTTAGTTTGTTAGTGAAATTGGGCAGCCTTTGGCAGCAACTCAGGGTTACAACCTCTAATATGTCAGTTCACTATAGTATATCCAACGCCGGTGTGTTAGCGAAGCCCGTGTCAGACATGGTACAGTGAGCCGCAGCCGGAGGCTATCTCAAAGCCGACTTTGAGTATATTGGAGGATGTAAGCCCTGAGGAGCGGCAGAAATCCGCACACTTTCCCCAACAAACTAAAATTTCAACGAAATCGGTAGTGAGGCCGTTAAAGTAAATACTAGCCCTGGTTTATCCTAAACTAAACTAGTTCACCTTAACACCCTTCGGCTGAAGTAGTTTGGCCTCAGAAAAACTAGTGTACCCTAAAAACCTTTTTGGCCGGTAACATATAAATAGATCTCAAAACATATTTTTCACAAAATGCTACATGAAAACCGGTGACATTTACTCAGAAACTACTGAATTGATTCACTTCAAAATGCATCAGCCTTTTTCTTATGCAATTATCGAGCTAAGGAAACAGGAATTGTTATACTGCCTGACAACCCAATAAGCCTTCACGATTAAGATTTTCATATTCATTGCTGATTAGGTTTCTTCTGTATATGGTGGCGATATCAACTTGTGGCCTTCGAAATGTGTCGGAAAGGACATTTTTAACCCTTTACTCAAAACGTATGCATTAATTCAGCAATATATTAAGATCAGAGTTGTAACAAGAAAAAACACGGCAATTTTATACACTTTTCTATGTATCTGGTACTACAGATTTCTGAACAATAAAGTTGGCCGAGTTACGACGTTTTTAAATGTCTCATATTCAAACAATATTTTTGTTTCCAAAATTAGCATTTTTTAAGTTCTTGTGGATTTCCTAGGAAGTTATGTCTTTAATGAAAAATTTATTTAATTTAAAGTTATAGACAAATAAAAATTATATCGATTTTTAGCCAACCAAGTTTTCGTGCAATAAAATTTTATATGGCAATGTTGTTTTAAAATGGGAATGTTTTATGACATTCTTACCATGCACAGAATATATGAATTGGAATGAAATGTCCACAACTAATTTCAAGGTGTCATACGAGTACCTCACTCAAATCGACGTGTATACTTTGACAAAACAAAAAAATCAAAAATTTGTACCAGGCAAAATGTTAGCTGATCGTAATTTACATTTTGTAACTAAATCAAACATTTGCACCAAAACTTTATCCCCTCCGGTTTTATGTTTTTGAGACTGATAGGAAATGGATTCATGCATTTTAAAAATTTTTTTTTTATCATCCAACTTTACGAAATATGCACAAATCGGTTCGTTTTTTTTAAATTTATGTTTTTAAATGCTCTTTATAAAAAAGAATATAGCTTTATGAAAAATTTTAGCAATCATCGTTTTTTTTTAGCTTCATTAGAAAAAACTTGATTTCTGAAATAAAACATTATTTTGATTTATTTGAATAAATTTTTAAAAGAACTTTTATAAATATAAGAATTTAGTATTTATTGCAAATTTTTTAAAAAAGTTCAAAGTACTTATGTTTGAGAATCTTTGCAAATAAATCGAATGAATCGAATTCATTTCAGAAATCAAGATTTTTGAATTAAACTGAAAATAAACGATGCAGGCTAAAAGTTTTCATAAAGTCGTATTTTTTTTCCTCAAAAAGCATTGCTGCATTTTTCGCAAAGCTATGAGCTTTTGAAAAAAGTTTGAAAACATTCATAAATCCTATCAGTTTCAAAAACATATAAAATTTTGAAAAAAATCGGAGGGGGTGATCGAAAAAAGTGGCCGATTTGATGAAATTCTTCGTGTTGAATAAGATTCTAAATTGAAATTTTTGGGTGACTCCTCTAAAAAACACAATGCGTACCTAATTCTCTTGACTGTAAAAGTAATATTTTTATAGCAATAACTTTCAAAGCTATAAATTTCGCGAATTCCGGAAAAGTAATATTTTGTGTAACGAAACTTGTAATTCTGATCTAATTTATATTTTTAAGTAGTCTCGAATTCCATTGAAAGGATTGGCATAATATTTTTAAAATAAACAATAAAATTATAGCTTGATGAGTCTTTGTATGTTTTCGAAAGAAAATTTTGTTTTAATATCTCAAATCTTGGCTGGATTGAGAAAAAAGTCAGTAATTTTTAAAGTCAATGAGCCAAAGTTTACTAAGAAAGTGAATTTTGAGCACTGCAATTGGTTTTGTGGAGCCGTATAGTCCTTTATGTTTTACACTCATATACTCGCATCTCTCTCGTGGCCACCACAACCGTTCAAAGCATTATTTTGTCTGTTAAGGCTTTATCTAAGAAACCAGATATATGTATGAACTGAACTTTAAATTGATCGTGAATGATACAAAAATGGTTCTAAATAGAGTTTTGGCGGAAACGAAAAACTAAAAACAAATATATCTGAAGAATATAACATAATAGGAAACTGATATTTTTCTAAAACAATTTTTCCGAGCTACATGCAATTTTATAATGTAATAAAACAGCAGCAATGACCTATGCATATTTTTGAAAGTCTAAACTTTCAAAAATATGCTTTCTAACTACAATAAAAAATGTAAAAATGTATCATGCTTGCAGAGTCTAGTCTAAACGATTTGGTTCAAAAAAGTGATACAAATTGGTCGTTAATTTTTTAAAGCTATCTGTTTTAACTTAATATTTTTTTTATTTTTTATTGAAAATTCTATATAGTATACTCGCACATACATTTTAGTAAGATTTTCTTATTTAAATTTTTTTTGCATGTAAATTTTTGTGAGAACAATTTCCTGTAATCGCATTACAGCACAATCGTACATTTTCCAATTAAGAAAAAAAAACAGAGCTAACTTCGCACTAAAAATCAATTGATTTGTCAGAATTGACCAATTTATTTGGTATTGCACGTCATGGTATAAGGCGGGCTCATTGCAGCACGAACAGAGCACACATGAAGGTACAAACCACTTGAAGTAGCCAAGGAAAAACATAAAAAAAAAATATCAAAAAACAGTTTTCGAACCATTTTTTTGGTTGATATCGCATATTTTTGGGTGAAATCTACAACTTATCTTACATTTTTCTAAACATCAATTATTTTATTATCAGTTATTAAATTTATGTAAACGTTACGCTCTCATCTTTTCTGAGCCATCATCGAAAGCTTTGCAACTATGTAGCAAGTTTTATTCAATTAAGCCTAAAAATATGCTTTTATTTTACTAAGTGACTCAAAGCTTAAATTATTTGAAAAGATTTCGCATAAAAATATGATATTTTAGCACATCCATGAACCTCTTAAGCGCTTTCAATCGTTCATTGGAGCTTTTGTTTTATCCTTAACGAAATATTTATTGAAAAAAAAAGGTTAATAAATTTTTATTGGCTTTAGTAAGCAAATAAATGCACAATTAATTTAATTTTTTTGGACATTGCACAAATTTTCGCAACTTCGATTGAAACAATGGAGGAGACAAATAAATGCTGCTGTAGCTCACCTTTTTTCCAGCAATCTCGATGATTCCCAAAATGGCGGCACGCACAATAATCATTGCTAACACTTTTTTAAAACTCTTTTATCCACACTCACATTCATCACTTTATTCACTGAATTATTTCACTTTAAACATTTTTATTTAATAATTATACTTTTTAACAAATATTTTTTTATAACATCGTTGGAGCAAATAGACCGGCGGACTTCCATTTTTATAACGACTGATGCAAATAGGAAACGAGTCACGAACAGACTTGTCAGATGTTGCGATTAACTGTGAATATTCTAGACTGCTTTAAAATGCCTAGTAGTGCCACTATAAAGAAAATGCGGGATTCCTCACAACTAGGGCAGATTATATTTCCGCATTCTAAAGAAGTGCTGGGTGATGTTTATATAAGGATGTAATTTTGGCTTATTATAGTATTGAATTGAAAAAAAAAAAGTTCATATGCATACATATACACACCATAAGACTCTAATGTTTACATATACTGACGATAAGTTTTATTATTATTGCTAATTTAATATAAGAAATTAATTAATTACCCCACAATGTTTCGTTAAGACCTCTAGCAGCGCTCAGAATTAGTATTATTTGTAAGCTATTGAAAATTAGAAAAGAAAATTTATTTAGTAGTATTAGTTTTCAACTTTGAAAAAAATTCTTCAAAACTAGGTTTTTGTGATAAGTATATGACAGCACTTATTTCAACTGCAGGTTGTTGTTCTTACGCGTTGAAAGGGAATATACATATTTTAGTAAAAATATTTTCATCTTGTAAATTTTAGATATTAAGATTCTTCGATCGAAATTATAAAATGCATAAAGTCTGTATTAAGATTTAATATAGATAGCAATCTTAATGGGTTTTTTATGGATTTTTTCTGAAAGCTTATCTTCTGTTTATTATTCTGATAGATTTTAATCAATGAAATATACAAACAAATTTCCTAAGCTTGGTTTCTTACAAAAACTGAATAAGCAGAGAATTCAACGGTTTAAATGTTCAAAAAACCTCAAATTTGAAAATTTGCAGTTTAACTCTTTTAGAAATATACAATTCAATTACAGAAAATATTCAATTCTAAAAACGCTAACAATAACTTTGGCAAGTTTGTAAGGTATGATATATTACGTACCTACATAGAGATCTCAAGAGCGCTTAATGAAAAAAAGATGATGTACCAACTCGTTTTAAATTCGCTTTGCTATACAATTATTGTTTGAAAATTCCCCAAAAAAAGGTAGTTTACCACCTCAACTCCGAGTTAGTTGAAATACTCAAAAAAAAAAAACGAAGAAATCGCTACCAACTGGCACAAGTGCTAAGTGGGATGCCATCGCTTAAAAAAATAACTAAAATAAGAATTACTTTTAACAAATTAAAAATTTAGGACCAGCTATTACATGACCATATTGGATTAAGTAATTTTTTTCTATTACTGTGAAAGTATTATTGAAAGCAACAGGTTGATATGCTATCTTAATTTTTAGGGGCTGGGGCAGGTAGCAGTATTTTTAGTGTATCTGATTTGCCTATTACTATAAGTTTGATGTTTTCATCATAATTTTGCTGATTGTTTCATAATGAAATTATTGTTATTTTATGTTATCATTGTAACAAAGATTAATATTAGTTATTAGATGGAAAAAGAGGACTTAAATGAAAGAAACTAGAATATGTTTATTATTTTTCGAAAATATGTTACAAATAACGTTCGGATCAGCATCAGTTAAATTTAAATTTAATTATAATTTTAATTTGACTTTTTGGAACCTTTGATTCTTGCAAATTTTAAAGACCTGTGAAAAATGGATTTGAAATTGTTCGTATGATAAATGATCATTTAGCCCACACAAAATTTTCTTCAATTCGAAATAATTTGATTTCTCCAATTTATATTCAAACAATGGCAACCCACTTACTTTAACTGTTTCGTTTCCTTTTCGGATCAGTGTTGTCGTTATGAAAAAAAAAAAATTAAGTACTCAATTTTAGCCTTTGGGCTATAACTATGTGCAAAGGGTAGAACTTAACTAATACTATAGTCAAAAATATAAGATTTGACAGACATAATACTTATAAGTAGTAGAAATTGCGGGGTCGAGCTCAGATTTTTTACAACCTGCCTTATAGTATTCTAAAATATAAAATTATTTCCGATTTACATTTTGGTAATTTCTTGGCGTATTTTTCCATTTTAGCATCAGAATAAATTTACTTTGTTTCAAAAGTCAGATGACTAGATCCCTAATGTTGTACGACATGGCCTAACAACATTAACATTTCAGTGAACGCTGGACACAACAATTGCAAATTTTTATGGTGGTTGCTGAAACGTTCAAATAATATTTTATGCAGTAAACTTCGATGGCATGTGCTGCGAACTATAAGTTATTTTCTAAATTTCTTGGATTACTTAAAATTTTTCGAGAAACAGGAAATAATTGCGAAAAATATAAAAACATATGCAAAATATAGAGTATATGAAGCTTTTTGGGAAATATAATTTAGTCGATTAAAGTGCTATGAATAAAGTGTTAGAAAGTGAAATCAACTTCTTTCGATACTCTAACCTCAAAAATTTTCTGAAGATGTTGTTTGACAACATGCACTAACTTTTAAACTCAAACCGATACAGTCACACTGAACTGCCCTCAAGAAGCACGCAATCAGCGTTCAGAAGCTGTCATTAACCGATTCATTACCGTTTTATAAATTCACTATTTTATGTTTGAAATAACATAATTACAAACAAAAGCAAGCTACGAGTAAAGTAGCATCAAATTATGGTACGATAGAATTAGTACGTTTTATTGAAGAGTAGTACAAAAGTACTATTGTAACACAAACGACAGCACTGATTTGAATCAGTCGTAATAAAAACGAAGTTCCGTCGCACCACCGGTTGCGGTAATCGTAAGAAAATATTAAAAAACTAAAGTAAAAGTTGTAAATTAACATAATTAAAGTGAAATATTTAAGAAAAAATAAGAAATCTGTGTTACAAAAATTGTAAGCCAAAGATTTAACACGCTTCGTCCATTTAGGATTCACAACATTAAAGCGATTTCTTGAAGAAGGGTGAGTTATTGTAATATTAAATTTTCATTTGTTCTGCAATCAATGTTTATGAATATTTGTGCAATATCGAAGAAAAATAAGTCTATTTAATTACATATTTACGTATTTACTGAGCAAATGCAATTGGAATTCTGTTTTTTTTTATAAATCTTTGCGGCCATTTTGCTTAGGTTAAACAAAAGCAACGACGACAAATACGAAAGAAAGCGCCTGAATGGTTGATGGCTTAGCTTAAGTATCATCGCCATCTGTAGGAATAAAACAAAGCTTTGAATTGTAGCCTAGTTATGTTTTAATTACTTTAAAAATAAATATAATTTGGTGAAACTTGTTACCAAATATATATGCAAAAACAGTAGAAATAAAAAATTTATTGTCTATAGCCTGTAGAAAAAGTTTTGCATAAAAAATATTAAAAATTTTATATGACTTTGCTACAGCCATAATCTTCGCTAGCCACTGTGCTTTTGTATTAAGACTTAATTGCCTATTTTTAGGCTTAAAAGTAACTAGTTTGGCATAAAACTAGTTTAGTTTAATTTAAAAAAACATAGTTCCGCTTAATTAAACGCAAACTAAATTTTTTAAATAAGTTTTTATCAATTGCAATTTCGGCTCAACACCTTAGGCACAAAATAACATATAATTTCACAGTTCGTCAAATTTTGGTCAATTTTGAGTATCTGAAACCCAAATATCTTTACCAATGGTTTTTGACGTGCTGAACTCGATTCCGAGGTCAGAATTTTTCTGGTGATTTCAGTTTTCGAGATATTTTAACTTTTTCAGAGAAAAAGAGAGATATCGATATAATTCAAACTGTATTTTCTTTTGAATCCAATCAATAGTTTTATAAATAAAAATAATCGATGTAATATAACCTCAAATAGCTTGATAAACTGTGATATTCGCAGTTTAAGGTTCGAATATCTCGAAAACCGAAACTCCCAGAAACATTTTGACCTCGGATTCGAAATCTGTAGATCGAATACCTTCGGCAAAGTATATTTGGGTTTCAAATACTGAGGTTTGTCGAACAGTATTATTGGTTTTTATTAAGTCAGAGGAGTTCCTTGTTTTGTATTTTCGAAAAACTATTTTGTAATCATTTCGTATCATGAGCAAAAGATTAATGTTGATGATATAATTTTCGCTTAGCTGAAAAATGATTTTTCTTAGAAATGGGATGTAATTTCTCTTCTGTACTGCACTGTAGAATGAAGATCACTTGTACGACATGCTCTCTGTATTACTGCGTGCAATAAAAGTGGAGGACATCGACTGATCTCAACTGAGGGTAATTTTGGGTAACTGAAATCGACTCATGTTGTTGCCTACGCGTCAGCGTTTCAAGATAACGGTAGATTACCCAAATTTTGCCAGGTCTGTGATGCTTAGTTTCAGATGTAAAGTTATTAGTCAGAAAATGTGTTATATTTTTTGCATTCGTACTACCCCTCTTGCATCACTTCTAAGATCTTCTTTAGAATCTTTTGTACAAGCTTTTCAATAAGAGTAACTGAAAAACTTCGCTGTTGTTTGCCCCGTATGTAAATTTTTTCTGAAAATTTAGCCTATAAGAGGCTAAAGAGGGGTGCTGGATTAGTGTTAGGAAAAATTTTTGTCTTTTCATTAGGAAAAATTCAAGCTCCGTGACCCCAAATTACCATAAGTTGATATCAGTTGATGTTTTTATTTTACACACAGTGCAATTATGACACCGGAACTAATAAACAGCTTGGCTGCGCCTTAGACAAACAACACTTTTTAAACAAATTATATAGTATCGATACAAATTTTGTTTATAGTGCAGAGCGATATTAAGTAAGTACGAGAATACATACATATAAATGAGTTTTATTTCAATTCAAGTAACCTGTTCAATTTGCTCTTAAAGTAACACCAGGTGTCAAGCAATGCTTAGTCGTTTTATCAGGATATGGCCAGTTTTAAACTAACTTCTAGTTGAATTATTTAACCCAGATCACTCTATCTATGTCGACGTCACCTGAGAGATATTTTGACGTATATGCAATAAAAGCAGATTTTAGAAAAGCAACTTAAATTTCAACAAGCGATAATGAAAGAATTACTGTCAAAATTTTTTTATATATTTTTATCAGAGAGGGTGAGATTTCTGATTGCGTTTGTTGTGCGGTCACAGAAAAACAGAGCCTTTTACTCAAAAACTATTAATTTGTCATTTATATTCTGCCATTTGCCGTAAAACATGACCATTTTTCACAAATCGACAGTAAGTTATGGAGAAAAGCGATTTATAAAAAAAATGAAAACCAGTTTAGTTTTGATTCTTTTTTGAAGTAGCAAACTATGTTATATCTTATTCCAGTTTTGAAATTGCTGTAACATACCTCTGGCTCTTTTGAACCTCCTTTATGCTCTGCATGAGCACTATTTTAGGTAAAAAAAATAGCCCTATACCTTGAAATCAACTTATGTTTGTTCCGATTAAAGTTTTCTTCACCAAAATACAATCAAGTGAGCTGTGACTTTTTTCATAATTTATTTATTAATTTAAATATTAATGTTGTATATTAGAAAACTGTGTTTTTAATGTTATCAAATATTAATTTAATGACCAGGGTTTGCCGTGGAAAACAAATACTTAACGACGTACCCATAACAAAAAAACCTTTCCTTAAAGCTTAATTTTAATTGGTCAGGAAAAGTTGATTGTTCAAGTAAAAAAACTTAAATTATAATTTATAATTTGAAAACGTTTAACGAAATTCGACTAAATGTTAACGAAATTCGGCTAAATGTAGTCTTTCCTTAGTTTAAAAATAGGCGCTCAACTTGTATGAAATCTTAAAATGTCAGTTCATTGTCTTTATGGGATTTAATCATCGCCAAAGCTAGAAACATTTCCATACGAGCCTTTCAAATTATATTTTATAACTGGCGCAGTGTCACTGTACTGCTCTTACAACTCAGAGATCCCCGGGAAGGTTCCCGGTTCGGCACTTGCCATGAATTTAACATATTTTCCTTTTTTTTTTTTTTCTAACGAAATTCTTTTTCCTCTCTTTAATAAGTATTATGTAGGTTTTTTTTTTGATATTAAAGAATGTATATTCAAATTATCACGATATTTCGCTATACAACGGTAGTATTTAAAATTTCAAAGTCGAACACTCGCTGCAGATCACTATCGTTCTCGTTGTTTCTAAAATAGACGCCGCTCTGTAGTTCAAATCTTTCGGAATTTTCTGTTTATCATTTTGAAGCAAGCACATCATGTGCGAAAGTGTTAAGTTCTTACAGTCTTAGCTTTAAAAAAAAAAAAATCTCTTAACGAATGCACTCACTTTTTACTTGTATTGCAAGCACGGTTGCATTTCTCTGCTTTCGTGATACACCTTTCTTACCCAGTAGGCCAAGGCAGGAGCTTGCATTCCTTCTAGCAGGCCTTCCTTGGTAAGATTAAGGCCTTGCCACCTCCTTTCAAACTTACTTTCTTTTTTATATGAAACGTCCCGATAAAACAGGCCTTCTTTAGTTGGCGTGTTAGAAATACTCTTCAAGCAGGTCGTCTTCCTACATCGCTTGCGTCAAGAGCCCTTCTAAGAGCGCTTACCGTAGAAGGGGTCACAGAAGTACTTTGAAAAAATTAAATCTTAATACGTCCTGAGACTCTTAGTTAAATATTTTTTTTATCTGCGTCAACCTACCTTGCGTTGATATTTTTAATGTTTATTTTTTGTGACGTTGAATACACAACACTCTACCACTTTAACATAACATGAAACAGAAGAAGACCAGCCTAGCAACATGCACACCGTTCCTTACTTCTAACCATTTATCTACTTTTGGTGTCGTATAAGTGCAATCCAATCCAAAAAAGTAATGTCGAATCATAAAACATTGCAATACATGAAATAAAAAAATACATGAAGTCCTTCTTTTTTGCCTTCTATTATGAGGCCTTATAGTACTGCTGCTGTGTCAAGGCCTTATAGCACTGCTGCTGTGGAAAGGCCTTATATCAGTACTGCTGTGTGAAGGCATAACAGCACGCCTGCCGACTCAATGGAGTGTAACTATTCTGCTAATTAAAATTCCACTACTTATAAAATTTTCTTATTGTTAATATTGACAGATTGTAAATAAAAACATAATAAAAAAAAAAAAAAAAAAATTAGCATTCATGTTTTTATTTGCATGAAAATTTAGTTTTGAGAAGGCCTCTTACAATCGGAGCAGTGCTAGCAGGCCTTCTCCGGGGTAGGCCTTGTTCAATTGCCTGCTGGGTACATTTTATATACACATACATACATATGTACTTTATAGACTTAACTTAAATTTTTGTTTTCCACTTAATCATAGTTATGTTATTCCTGGGAACTATTTTCAATCTGTGACATTTTTCTCAGTATTTAAAATGTCAAATTATTGCAATGATAAAATTTCCCACGTTTATCGTATGTATGCGTCATTTTCTCATTCATCACGAAAATTTATTTAAAATGCTTTTCTTTTCCATTTAAATCAACTGAACCATCAGAGAACAAATGTCATAAAAATATTGGCAAAGATATAGTATTATACACAGTCGCCAAGTTTCATTATATTGCCCTGGAAAGCTTCGTTATTGTGATTGTTTAACTTCTTTGCTTCTATAGAAGGTTCTTATTTAACTAAATGAATCCATTTTTTGTCTAGACAATATGCAATTGAGTACTTGTACAAAGTTTTATTAAACTTTAATTTCGATAATGAAATCATTTCAACAACTTTAATTTATTTTTGTTGCTGGGCCCACTTATTCATTTCAGCACAATTAAAAAAAACTTGTATCGAGCAATTTTTGCTTTAATGGAGATGCCATACTCGTTCGTCTTCTGAATTTAATGGTTATATCGCTCTTAAAGCTAAAAGTATATTGAAAACACTAATTTACAAAAATCATAAAAAGCTCACTGATCTGGACTTCTTTGTGACTTTTCAAAATTAACTCTCGTTATGATTTATATATGTCCTTTTCGAAACAGGTGATTAACATTATTCGCAATAAATTTCTTTTGAATCAATGGAATAGGAAATTAAAGTACTTACCGTAGAAGGGGCCTACTTACGGTAGGCGTGCTATTATGCCTTCACACAGCAGTACTGCTACTATATAAGGCCTTGACACAGCAGCAGTGCTATAAGGCCTCATAATAGAAGGCAAAAAAGAAGGACTTCATGTATTTTCACACATTTTTTGCTTATCCGATAAGTATTTTAGGAAATATTAACGAATTTTTAGAAACCTTTTTTTGCTTTGTCTGCTATCGGACAATCATTTCAATGCCTGAAAAAATATCAGATGACAATCAAATTGCTTCCTTTGGTGTAAAGTGCGGACTCTTGCAAAGACTTTAAGCCTAAATTAGGAAGAATCTGTTGATATATAAGAAAGTTATAGGCATTAAAATGAGTTTGCCGCATTTTAATAATTTTGTATTTTTTAATTTTCCTTGTTTTTAATCAAATAAAAACAAATCTGTAAAATAATTTACTTATTTATGATTGATTTTTATTGATTTACTTATTATATACAATTGTCTACAATAAATATTTGTGTGATATTTATATATAAATAAGAACTGGTATATTTCAAAGTTTAAAGAGCCTTCAAAAGTAATTAGGGCTTTTTCTGCATCCTTTGGCCACCCATAACTTAGGAGTGGTCGAGCAGAACGGCATATGTGCAGTTTCTAAAAATGTTCAGAAAATGTTCTAAAAACTGTTTATGCCTCTAGACTGATCAGAGAAAACCTTCACTTTGCTTTCAAAATAGTATGACATCTAGTGACTGAGATCGAAATTATTTGACGATAAGTGTAATGAACACGATTTCATCAAAAAACTCAAAACGACCGATCCTGGACATGCGCCGTTCTGCTCGCCCACTCCTAAGCTATCAGTTTCCTCCTATTATTGGCTTATCAAAGAACTTTTGATATCGTTTATCAATAGATTTTATTTGTAGATGAAATCTCTGTACATGTTCATCTTTAACTTGTCCAAGGTTTGCTGGGAAGAAATCTTAATACGAGTGTAGAAAATTAGTTCTTACAGACCTATTGATATCTAGGAATATCCTATAGCTTTTAAGCAAATCATCGATGATTTTTACATAGTCTTTACATGTGCTGTTACCAAGAAATCCATCAATTAAAAGTTGAGGCGAATTGAGGTGCCTCATCTGCATCTGGAGTTAATTTGAGTTTAAACAGCTCATTTTTTAAGAACTGTATTATCTGTCTGCCTTTGAAAATCACTTCCTTGACTTGACTCAGAAAGATTAGGAAATATAGTTTTCAAACGTATGAATGCATTGCCATCTTAGTCTTTGACCAAAGATCACCAAATTTTTGATTACGCCCGGGGCAATAATTATGTTAGACTTCTATAGGAGAGCTACTCGCTCTCCCTAAAGTCTTTTTATAATATAATAAATATTTAGTCAGAAAATTTCTAAGTAATTTATAAACAACTTAAAATTTTGCTTCACTCTTACCAACTGTGCAATGAATTACTTTTTAAAAAAAATTAAATTTTGATTATTTTTGAATTAAATTTTCGAATTTTAGCTCCCGAAGAACTCTCGAATATGAGCTTATTTTGAATATATCATAGCACTTATACCAACTAATGTAAAACTTTACAATATTCGACAAATACTACGTATTATGACACTTTGTGAATTCCCTAAATATGTATGAAAACGTTCCCTTGAGAAAGCAGAAAAAAAAACAAAGGTATTATAAACACATAGGAAAAAATAAATAAAGCAATAAAATTAAAGCACTTAAACAGGTGGAACGATTTCTGAACAAACAAAATAATAGAGGATTGCATTCATATTCAATTGGTAAAAAATCTTCTAGATACGTTTATAAGACTTTCTTGAAAATCACGTGGGTTGCACAAAAAACTACTTGAAGTAAAAATCAAAGAAAAAATATTAAAAAAGTGAGCCTAATGTTAATTTGTTTCTAAAAGTAATTGCTTATTTTCCCAACTTGATAATTAAATTAAGGGTTTAATTGCATATTTCTGAGTTGAAAAACGTTTGTCTGTATCGTATTTGAGAAGTTAATTATTCACCAGCGTTGCTTTTATTTGATAACAAAGCATAGTCCCGTCTAGAATTATTTGGAGTGAACGGATTTTATAAGTCACACAACACCTTCGAATGCCTAATCAACCATTACAGTCTGCATATGATTAGCCTTGTAAATATATTACAAATATATGTACACATATATATACAGACATATTTATAAATATATATACGTATGTGTGCTCATGTGCGTTTGTACTGAAATGCGCCAAAATGATAGCGTTTTAAATTTATTGCCAAATGATATTTGGCACAAGAATTTGCTTCAATTTATTAACATTTTTATGGTTCGTATAAAGAGAGAGAGACAAAGAGAGTGACCCGCTGTCAAAGTGCAATGAACGCTTTGCAATGGTGTATACTATATAGTATACACCATTAATTTTAATTTTTTTGGCAAATAATATTGTCAATTTGGTCGAGTGTCAACGCTCCAAATTAAATCCAAAGAGTAACAACTTTTTAATGACGTGGGTATTTGAGAGGATTTTCACTTATTAGTTAACTTAATATTTTTTATTAGGTATGTCATGTCTCAAATATCCTTGCTTTATGTTTTTTATAATATTAGGTTTTATGTATGCAGTGACTGTTTTTTTTTTTTTTTTCCTTTTAGAATATATTTCAGGTGAAGCGCTTACTTTGAATCCGTGAACTATTCCGATTTCTTTGAAATTTCGATATGATTTTCTGTACTAAGAATTACTAATACGGATTATTTTATTTTTCCTTAATCTCATTTTCATTTATTTTATGGTATGGGATGGGAAATAGTCTTTAAAAAAATTATTTACACTAGGACTTTCCTTTCAAATATATACGTTATACAGATTTATTTTTTTTACATAAGTATTACTTAAGCCAGTCGCTATTACATTTATTATTATTTCTACGTTGCGGTCGCATTTGTTACTGCCTTCCAGAGTCACGACCGTACGCTCTTCTTTACTAGCATTCTATTGCACGCGTTCCGGCGTTGCGTAGTCGCCATATAGAACGATAGATCCCGCCGTATCCTCGACTCTCAATCTGCCCACACGATTGTCGGCGAAGCATTACAATCATATGACAGAATCGTCGGGTTTCACTCTATTCAACTACCGCTCTACCTGTTTTCAGTCGTACGAGTGCCGGCTTTGTACAGTCGCCGTACGACAGATCCCACAGACGCCAAGTGTTATTCTGTCCACACGATTGTCGGCGTGTGGCAGAGCCGCCAGATAGCTTTTTTACTACTTAGACTATTACTCTGCTCAGTCTCAGTCGTACGGGTCTGGTTCTGCCCACACGAGTGTTGGAGTTGCGCAACAGGCGTGTGACAGAATCAAAGCTAACTACTTCCTGTGACTACTTGCTTAAGCCTACTGCCTACTACTGAGATTTTTCTACAAGTAGGTTCACCGGCCAACTGAGCCCCTACTACTAGTCAGCTGTTGCTTTTAAAACAGCTTTTCGCCACTCACTGTAGAGATCAAACAGCTGCAGCAAATTCTACACTAACAAATTCTGAAAATTTGATGGCCTAAGACAATTTCCAATGTCAAATTGCTCAAGATCCGATTTCCATTCAAACCAAAAGACGAAAGTGGTAATGGATTGGGTAAACGTTGCATAAATCACCATCTGAAGTCTGCCGATAAGCAAGCTACCAACGAATACGCGATCATCGTAGATCATCGGGAAAATGCTGGAGAAGATTGAAGACTCTCGATACTGATTGTGCACGTTGGAGAGTTTTGTGGAGGCCCTATGCTTCATGTGGAGATAAAGGAAACAAGAAGAAGAATCCAACAAACTACTACTTTAGATCCAATTGCCGAGTATCTTTCAGAGATAAAATGGGCAATGTAACGCCCTTCCATACAAGAAAAGAATTAAATTCAGTATATCTCATCAATCTTCATTTCTTATTCAATCCATAAAAAAATAAAAACACATATTTTGTTTTATTTCTTGAGGCGTAGCAACGTGTGCTGAGTTGCAGATCTGATAAATTTTAAACCTTTTTTTTCATTTTAATAAAATCCTCGCTTTTTAAAAAGGTTTCTCGCCGAGCATGAGGCAAGGCGAGGCGTGGCGAGCTATGTGATGGTAAGTTCTCGTTCGAGATCGAGGCGAAGCGAGACGAGACTCGAATTTATAAAATGAGGCAAGAGCGAGAACAACTAGAATCCCACCTCGTTCTCGGTGAAACTCTACTTCTTAGACCTCTAATACAGAGCTTATAGCTTCATTTCATATCTTAAATTGAATAATTATACATTAGAGAACATTTATTTGTAGATGGTATAAAAGTAGTGATTTGTCAGTTAAGGAATAATTATTATTTATGTGGTTAGAAGGAAAAACAGCTTAATTCGACTTAAGAATATTTAAGTAAAGGTCAATTTGTTATTAGCTGTAGGAGTTATTTTCCTGACGACCTTTTTATACTAAGTAATTTAGAATAATGACAGAGAAATTTCTTTCACAGCAAAAAGGAAACTGGCCTTAACTTCCAGCTTAACAAAATATATCCTTTTGATTGCAAAATTTTTGACATTTTTACTTAGCAAAGTTCAAAGTTTACTACAAACCCTCTATGAATTGTAAGTGAAGAAACGTTTTTATCATCATTGTTGTCGCATCCCACACATTTTACCGCTTGAATTCAACCTCATCTTAGCTAATTATTTTACCTTGTGCCCACATTGTTGCTTTCATTAATCGCACTTTAACCCCATTTATTTCAATACCAAACACCTATACCAAAAAGTGTCATCACTGTTATCGTTTAATTTTTATCGGTCTTTGTCGTCGTCGTTGTCCTGACGAGGACACTTTATTAATTCACTATTAGTTTAGCTACTGTAGATTGGAAATAGTTACTCTTTGCTATTGTTTTAATTATTTGTTGTTTTTTCTTTCTTGGTATCCCACTGTTTGTGACGTTTTCATGACAACAAGAACAACGTTGTGTGGCAGCAACTATGTATTGCTCGTAAAGCAACAAATCAAAATCGATTATATGCAGACGCTTGTTGATCTTTTTTATTGGTTTTCCATTTTGTTGTTGCTTTTGTGTATTCTTTTTTTTTTGTTTTTTAATTAATTCCATTTTAGCATTTATTTCATTCTTCTTAGCCCACTATCAACACCCACTTTTATTATTTTGTTAGTGTTTTTTTTATTTTTTCATTCCTTTAGTTTGTAGTTGTACGGTTTTGTTTATGTTTGTCTCAAGCATTTCATATTTATGTACCATGAATGTGACGCAATGAGTTTTCTTTTTCTGCAAAATTGCTGTGAGATTTTTGCTTAAGCGCTAGTCTTCAGTCGCCGTTACTGACGTCATAAAATAATTTCTTCGAATAGGTTAAATAATAGCTATACCAGCGAAGTACGCAGATAATAGAGAAGTAATTTTTTTTAATTTGAGTCAAAATAATTTGAAGAAACCTCATCAATTTGAGTTTATTTTTAAGGATTTTAAGCCACCATTCATTCATTTTTCTGAGCGCTGCAACCAAGGTTGCCAGTTTATCGCAAAATTTTTCAAAATTTTACACTTAAGCTCATATCCTGATGCTCAGTAATATTTTTATTGATCTTGTGATTAAAGTTTTTATGATATCGCTATATCAGACAACAAATCTGTTCCCTGTAATAAATAGGGCTATATGCATCAGTACACTGAGAAAATGATTTGTTTGAACAAACGTATATTTCATTTAGCGCAATCAAATATTTATTTGAGTCAAACATATTGTATTTGGATGAAATAGTGGAATATCTTGGTAGAAACACATTTTGTTTGACTCAATCAAATATTTAATTGCTCTATATGAAATATACGTTTGTTATATTCAAACAAATCGTTTTCTCAGTGTAGCGTTGCTGGAAGAGGGCAAAAGCTTGGGGCGCAAATGGTCCGCGTACTATGAAATAAAAATTCGGTTTTGATCGATAACTTCCAAATTTAATGAAAACGATTTTATGGTCCCTTTTTTCTATTAATTTAAAGTTATTTTAATGAGGCACAGGCTTGGTATTGAAACTTTATTTATTTCGTTTAGAAAATTCGTGCACATTTTAGAAAATTGTTGTAGAAGAATTTTTTTTATACGACCTCTGTCATTTACCTTCTTTGCGCCGGATAGCAAGTGTTGACACTACGCCACTGATAGACATACATAACTATGAATAAAGTTGTATCTTCAAAAATTTTTTTATCGCAAAAATGTAATATTAACAGATTAGCCTAAAAACACCGCTGATCATTTTCAATCACAACAAGGGACTGCGGTACAGAGTTGCCACATTGATATGATGCAATTTGCGGCCTTTCAAAAAAAATACATGTCAAAAAATCTTCGAATTCCGAGCAATTTCAGCTATTTTTGAATTTGTACCAGGCGCCAGGCTTTGATATGAAACTCCAGGCTCGGCTGGGTCAATCCGTATCAAAATTTGAGAAAAATTTAGAGAACGTCTGAATACACCTGCTTATCATATTGAGGCAAATCAAGATGACGACGATATAAATATGGTTATGAAAACCAAATTTTTAATTCTGAGGGTATGTAACCATGGGCAGCTCCTTATTTTAGAGTTGTGAATGTGCAGGGTAGATAAATGAGTTGCAGGTTTGTTTTCATTAAACCGACTACTGTACTGCTTCTGACAGCATCAATGGCAAATGCATTTAACAGACAAGGTGTAGCACCTAGCTTCCTCTTTAAATTTGGAACTTCAAGCTGTATATATGTAAGATCATTGGTTACTAATGAAAATCCAATTTCTAATAAATTTATTCGCTATTTTTGGATTTTCATTTCTTTACATGCACTTAAGTATGTATATCTCAATCTGATTATTGGATATCAGCACTAGTTTCGCGTTAGAGAAATCCAATATGGAAGAAATGAATAGCTTAACTTATTTTGACAGCATCATAACCTTTAATATTGTGGCCAATAAAGACGTATTTGCTTAGCACCGTAATATTGAAACCTTTGTTCAAGTTCAACAATAAAGAATTTTGAAATGTATGATTCTCAGCATTTCTCTTGTTTCATACGTCGAAAATATAAATAAATTGGACACGTTTTGTGGAAATCACCAACTGTGGAACTCTCTGCAATCGATACTCCGGAAGCAAAACCGCTTTATCTGAGAATTCCTGACCGCATACATTGGAAGCGTTTTGCAGTGGTCTTGCGCTTCGTCAGGCAAAAAAAAAATATAAAGTTCAAAATAATCAAATATCGCCAAATAAATAAAAAGAGAAATGTGCGAGAAGTTATCATTTTGGCCTACAAAAGCTATAGGATTCAGGATCGAAGGAATTTTAGTTATGTCGGGCTATGACTCTCCATGAGTTGAAAACTAGAAAAGTGGTTATACCCATTGAAATATTGTCATAGACGTCTACATAATCTGCGAGCTCTGAATAACTAAAACAACTCTGTTTAATTTATTTTCGGAAGATAGGGTAGGCTTAGGCACTTACCTATTTAGATTTTTGGAAGCTATATATGTAATATATAGTGGTTTCGATGAACTTTAGAAAGAAAAGCGTCAAGACAACATTCATATTGTCAGTATTGTCAGACTTCACAAGAATGCAGTAGTCAGTTGTCAACCACTTTAAAAAGACAAGTCCACACGACGCAATTTTACTTTAAGTTTCTGATTTATGTAAATAGATAAGTATCTTCTTGACGCCCAGCCGTAACAAGGTTATCATTTTAGCTTCTATAACGTAGTGCTTCATTGACGCGGGAAGGACACGACAGCTCAAAAATTATTTCATCGTGCACGTAGAAGCGCCAAGCTCATTGTTTTGAACAAAAAATTTTGGATCTGCAGTAGCGAGCAGAAGTGAGCAAATGTTCGTCACTTTACCACTCTTAGCTTCGTAGCTGCCATAATACGCAATCAAATTAAACGAAATTTTTATGTCAGCTTCTTCATTTATTTATTAACAAAATGTAAAAAAAAATTTCAAAAAAAGAAAAAAAAAAGATAAAAATCAGTAAAAACAAAATACTTCTTCATTTGCTCAGTTTTGCACGTTTCATATATTCTATAAAGTCGATACGACATTGGTATATTTTTAGTATTTAGTCTACATATACTTATTTTTTTTAAGGTTTTTCAAAGCGTTTGGGCATACTCTCAACTAGATTTTGAATAGTTTCCGGTGGAATCTGTTGCCATTCGGTCGCTTCCAATAATAACTTTTGCCATCTGACTGAAAGCGATTAATTTTTGTTTCATCGGACCAAATAACTCGCTTAAAATCTTCAGTAGTCCATGCGACCTCACGAAACCATCCAAAAACATCATGTGAAACAAACGGTCAAGCACGGTGGTGGGAGTCTGATGGCGTGGGGCTGCTTTACGTGGTGGCATATAGGGCTACTGGTAAAAATTGACGGCATTATGAAGAAGGAGCATTATTTAAATATTCTTCAAGCCAATTTGCCCGACTTCGTCGATTGCAGTGCATATCCTGAAGACGAAGTTGTATTCCAACAAGATGGGGATCTAAAGCACACTGCCAAAATTGTCGGTGCGTGGTTAAAAATGCCAAAGTTTCAGACGATAAAATGGCCAGCACAAAGCCCGGATCTCAACCACATCGAAAATATGTGGGCAATAGTCAAGAGGCGTTTAGGAAAGTACAAATGGGCACCCAAAAACATCGATGATCTGTGGCACCGGGTACAGCACGAATGGCAACAGATTCTACCGGAAACTATTCAAAATTTAGTTGAGAGTATGCCCAAACGCTTATAAAACCTTAAAAAAAATAAGTATATGTGGACTAAATACTAAAAATATACCAATGTCATATCGACTTTATAGAATATATGAGACGTGCAAAACAGAGCAAATGAAGATGTATTTTGTTTTTACTGATTTTTATCTTTTTTTTTTTCGTTTTTTTGAAATTTTTTTTTACATTTTGTTAATAAATAAATGAAGAAGCTGACATAAAAAATTCGTTTAATTTGATTGCGTATTATGGCAGCTACGAAGCTAAGAGTGGTAAAGTGACGAACATTTGCTCACTTCTGCTCGCTACTGTATATAGTTTTCACCTCGATATCGTCTCGTAATGAAGTGTTATATTACGATGCAGTGTTTATACATTATAACCCTAACGGTGTATTCGGTCAGACCTTCTTGTTCTCGCCCTCGGTCACAGGAAAATAAAAGATTTTTCATATCGTCTCATAATCGTTATCGGAACCGAAACGATAACATGAATTTAATAATGGAACAAACCGGAGTTTAAATGATGCGAAAAATGTATTTCGTACTTAGTTAAATGGGCTCTTGGATGGTTTTTTAATGTTTTGACGGTTAAATATTGCTCAGGTGAACGGCAAAAGTGCTGACAAAGCCTTCATAACTTTTATCTACCTTTCTATGTTAGCTTTAGTGCCGGCTTACACTTCTTAGAGAATTTTAATTTCTTCCGATACGCATTACGTAGAGTGCTTACTATGAAAGGGAAGATGATTTTAGACCTGAAACAGGCATTTTCTACCTTCTTCGTAGAAACACGAATACACAGATTTCTTGAGGCTTTTATGCTCATCAATCAACCGAATACATGAAACTGTTAAAGAGTATTCTTGAGACATATATATTTTCTAGGATCCTTAAAATTCAAATATTCAAAAAATTTTTAAATTTATATGTTCTCAACCATTTTGTACGTACTATTTTTTTTTAACTTTTTAAATTTATTTTTTTTTCTTGCTCTTATAAACAATATTAGCTTACATGTGCTTATGCACATGTATAAATATAAGCTTCATATATACTTAGATATATACATATCTATGTATGTACATAGCGTAGGACCTTCTTGGAACAAAGGAATAAAATATTTTCTTTGTTATTGTTGTTGCCTATTTCAATGGACTTTATTTGGCATTTACATACATATGCTCTTTTCATCGTTTATTTACTTATTTTTTTGTTTTTAATTTGTATGTAGAAAGTCACGAGCACGTTTCATTTTCATAATATTCCACAAATAATGGGAAATTTGAGAAAGCTTTTCGTGAGAACTCAAATGAACATAAATTTTTGTAACTGAAGAAGAGCACAATGAGAGAGCGCAGTTTAGCTTTTGGAAACTTAATTTGTATTTCCCGCTCTCGTATTTTTATCAAAGTATAACAATTTTATGGTGATAAGCTTTGAACTATTTTTAAAATAATTTTTAACAGTTAAAGATATTTTGGTAAATAAAATATATTTTACGAAAGAATTTCCTTACAGCTATTTAAGAATCCAACTCTGAGGAAATTAAAAAAAAAATTGTTTGACTTCTAGCGTCATTTATCTTAAGTAATATTGTTTTAAATAATTCTTGTTGGCTAAGATATTTATGTGCCTTTGAAAGAATTTTTGAGTAGCTACTACCGCAGCAAGCTCAAAACATATGTTTGCAAATACTTCGAACGTGCGTCAGATATTGCGTAGTGTTGGCATTGTCCATTAAGCTTTTTCTATTCATGGAATGCTTAGAGTGGATCTGGAGTAGTGTCCGGGTTTGAGATAAACTAAACTATATATATCAGTCTTATGCCAGAGACTTTTCACGTCGTTCATGGTGGCGCAATCTTTTGACAAATCTTATCATATTTATGGGGTGATACATCAGCTAACTTGTGTCAAAATCGACCGAGTAGTTTCGGAGATATAACGTTTCGGAAATATAACGTTTGAATACGTTAGAACAATAAAGCTCACTCCTTATTAACACTGTTTGTGAGCTTTTCTCAAAAAAACAAGTTCCCGTGATCAGGGGCGAAGGAAGACCTGTTGTATGTGCTTAGAACTCCACATGCCTGAGAATTTCCCATGTGAAATTCAACACGGGAAACAAAAACGTTTAAATTATGTTATGATTTTACACATATGCCACAAGCTGGCAAATAAAATATCGAAAGAATGTAAGATGAATTATTAAAATTAAAAGAAGAACAAATGTGACAATTTACATGATGTACTTCTGACAAAATAAACTTATTTTTATGTACACAACAACTTTATTGTAGATATCCTACATTAATTTTTCAAAATCATGATTCTGTAGGATTATCAATCATCAATTTAAGAATTTTATAATTTTCGAATGCCCCGGCAACTGAATGAATACCACACACGCTTTTAGAACGTTATGGCGCCCCTGCCCGTGATTCAACATCTGATCTGTTGCCCTGCGACTGTTTCATGTCATTGATAAGCCAACTATGCTAAAATCTATGAGCATTGACTTATCCAGTATTGTTTGGAGGCCGAAGGAACATATTTCTCATAAGCGTAATTATTTTTGAGAAAATCAGCAGAAATTTTTTTAATCTTGTCCGGTTATTTAAAGTACGTAATCAGGAATGTTTTGATTCTGATTTAGTTCAGAAGTGAAATTGAAGTCCGAAGTTGAATGTCAATAGCTCGTCTAAATCTAATGGTCGGAGTTCACGACGGTTTTTTTTTTCTTGAACTTCGAACTTGAGCTCTTATAGTTCCGATTATATGGAGAATTTCTCTTTTTTGTATAATTCTGGAATAAACTTCGAATTTCGAATCCGTTTACGAAAGAAGCCAGACTGTGTATGCTGAGTTTATAGAAAAAAATGTGTGTCTCAGTTGATTTGGAATTTTATTAATAGAAATAAGAATTCTTTAGTTCCAACGCATATATGCCATTTAACTGAATTTCCAGTGCCAAGAATCTTAGTTAAGCTTTTCATGGTCTTCTTTAAATCAAAATTTGAGTGGAATATTGTAATATTGGAATGAATTGACTTGAGATGATGCTCTCGTTGACGAAAAACTTTAAAAAACAGATATGGATGACATTTTTCATATCTTTTGGCTTGTCATGGCACCATGGCTTTTAGCGCTGGTCGTTCTCTGGTGACTAACAGAAAGTTTTTCTGAAAATTCATGCTTTAACTAAAAGACAAATTTTTGTTCTAATTGATGGAATAAGATGTAATCCTTTTTTCGTAAATTGTGGATTTCCACAAGGAACCATCTAAGATCTACTTCTTACGTTCTTTGTTTTAATGATATTGGCATTTGCTTTAAGAATGTAAGTTTTCTGCTTTATGCTACTATATTCGTAGTATTTTCGAAACACAGGTCATATTTCGGAGTGATTGCAGTTCATTTGCTATCAAAGTTTGTGAAATGAAACCAATTTGTAAATTTACATGTTTATAGCGCATTGCTAGCTGGCTATATGTTAATTTTAAAACATTTAATTTGCAAATACTTAAAAATGTTAATATGTAAAGTTTTGTAAGGCTGCAGTGTCTTTTACATCGTTTTTATCTTTGAATATTACCTCTCTGAGGTCCATTTAAAGTCGACTTTCGTAAATTGCATTAACTTTATAATTCCAAGACACATATATACAACAATATCTTCAAACGTCTCTAAAAGTCCTGTTGCCATGGATTACTTGGGTTTATTCATAAACCGACAATTAAACAACTAACTCGTTTTAAGGAAATGACAGATTAAATTATAATATCAAAAGGGTTTTTAAGTTGTCTAGCAGACTTTACTTTATATTGTAGTGATGTAAGCTAGACATCACGTTGTGCTGCATAGTATACTCGTATATATTCATATGATATGATGTAAATTATTCATAGATAAACATTTTCCTGTAACTGCTTTTATGTTCATATCGTACCACTTTATGCTATTGCACCAGAAGTTGCTGCAATCTACTTGTAATCTTTCGTTCATAATTTCCTGTTTCTTTCTACTTCACTTTCTACCCATTACTGCAATGACGCCTTCCCTTTGACTGACACTATATACTTTTGTTTTATGCAAAAGGATGTGAGGTCGATATCCTTTAAATTTGTATTCTTTCTCCTATAAAAATGTGTCGCATGGCTTTAACCTCCTTAAGTGGAGTCATCAAGCAACTAACAGCATGACAGTTGCTACTGTAGATGATGTTGCTGCAGCTATTGGTGTGTTGTGTTGCTGTTTATTACTAAATATTGTATGGAATGCATACTAGGGTAGATATTCTTTTTTTGTTTTGGAAACTTTTGTTATTTGAAATTTATAATTTTTATGGACACATAGAGATAGGTCCACCGTGAAGAAAATTTTTGACTCAGAACGAAGAACAGCGATAATATCCTCTACAAGTGGCTAAATTTAAGTATCTTTAGGACCATTAATCTGACACGTTTGACTCTTAAGAATTTATCCAAGTATTCAATTTCTTTTAGATTGGATATGAACATTTTTTATTTGCGTATTTGGGACAAATTAAAAAGCTCTGTGTACTGCCGGTGAACATACGCATTTTTTCTTCTATTTTTTCAACTGATTTCGATAGTCAATAGGCTAAAAACTTATCAGTCATGGACAAAAAACGGCATTTTCGAAACTTTTATCTCAAATTCAAAATCCAGACTTGTATTCTGCGTTAAAAATTTATTAGAAATGATAAATTAGGTCTAGACAGACGAAGGGCTACTAAAGGTTAACTGGTCATGGAAAAAAATGGCAGTTTCGACGTTTAAGGGTAAAAGATGTCAAATTCCACATATAGGAACTTCTTTGACATTTTCAAATTCAGTGGTCAAAATAACATGAAGATAGGTGGCCTAGGCTTAGCCTTTTTTCTAAGCCTATGTTACCATCAGATATGATTATTTTCAAGAAAGTTTTGTGTATGTATGTATATGTCAACGGTCAAAGTAGTTCTTAGGATAAACTAGTTTTTCTTAGACCGAATTAGTTTATTTGTTGGCCTGAAAGTATGCAATTTAATTTTAATGCAAAGGCACTGTGCTTAGCGAAGCCGGTGTTGCACATATTATAGACTGAGCCGCGACCAAAGGCCGCCGCGAAGCCGCTATTGGACACACTGGAGGATGGAAGTCCTGAGCCGTAGCCGAAGGCTGCCCACTTACCCTCCCGCACCACTTGTCAAGCATACAATTAAATTGATAAAATTTATTGCATTAATTTACTATTTTTGGATATTTGGTATTTTTGGCAAAATATCCAATGCGATTTGAGACATTTTTTATATTCAGGCGGAAATTTCCTATGCGATTTAGTCCATTTAAGCTCAGGTGTTTTAATTTAGAATTTCTTACAAATATTTTTAATTTCTCAAACAAATTGTTACTAACTTTTATTTCGTATATTTCTTTTCAGCGCTAAAACCATCCTACAAGAAAAATTAACAAAAAGGTGCACTAAAAAACTAAAACCAAGCCAAAAATAGAAGATGCAAGAAACTACCACAGTAAAAACAACATAATTTTCAACAGGGGAAAAATGGAACAATACATTTTAAAAACTTTATTGTTTGCTCAAATACGCAACAACACAATTAAAAAATGTATACAATTTAGCTAAAAACAACAATATAACATGTAAAAAATACATATACGCAAAAGAGCAAACAAAAACAAACTAAAAAAAGGAGAAAAAGTAGTAGATCATACCATACATACCATTTACAAAAAAAAATGTTGTGGAACTTTGCCAAAGTAGTAAGGAAAAACTTTGATTCAACGAATTTCAAAAACAACCATAGTACTAAATATCTCAATCTTCAAAATAATAATAGTAGCAGAAAAAGTAGTAACAGCAAAAGTAGTAATAGCAACAGCCGTAAGAAAATCAGTCTTTCGGCGCCTTACACGCGTACAAGACACTCGGCTGCAAATGCTGTTTGGACAAAATAGTAGCAGATTTATATGAGAAACAGAAGAATTGCAATAATATTTACATACTAAAAATCATATATACAAATAAATATATATACGTATATGTAAATAAAATAGCAACTACGCGCAACTGCAAAGCTTTAAAATATGAAAAAAGAAAATGTTAAACAAAAAAAATTTAATTAATCAATAGATAAAGAAGATATATACGTAGTTTCACATTTAAATTCAAGAAAAAGAAAAGTATTTTTAATCCTACTACAAATTAAACAAAAAGCCAAAATAAATTCACTTAAAAGCAACGAAAACTCTTTTTCATAATAAAATAACATTTAAAAAAAAGCTTTAAGCTTTAACGAACTTTAAGCTACTTAAATAATAAAATTAACGAATTAAACGAATTAGCAAAGCCAGCCAAAGTTAGACAAACGCACACACACACACATACACAGACTGCATTGACACACACGTAAAGAGAAGTTTTACTGTAAATATCTAAAAAAATGGACGAAATGCCAGATTTATCACACTTGACGCCACATGAACGCATGCAAATCGAAAATGTTCTCATGCGTCAGAAGCAGGAGGAGGAGCAGCAAAATGAAATAATGCGGTGAGTAGAGACTTAACTTTAATTTTTATTAGTCCAGTCAGAGGAAGAAAAAAATTGCAGCTCTGTCTTAATCCTTTTTGAGTATAAAGGAAAACCACAAACGAGTTGACATCGTACTTTGGAAAGAAAAAGTTACCATCATATATTTCTATATACTTGGGTTTGTTTTTAAGCAAAGATATTGTGTCTAATTATTTCGTGAGGTGTTTTTATTTTTTGAAAATTCGGATGTGGTGAGATCCCCTCTTCTCTCACGTGAGACGCACCCTATAATTTTTAAATAATTAAATTTATCTTAAGTGTTCCTATATTTTGCATTATACAACTAATATTTATCTTTTCTACCCACTCGGCATGTAACATTTCAAATACAGTATGTAACGTTTCAGAAATATTTCATTTGAAATGTTGCAAGTGGAACGTTGCAGAAATCTTTCCTATATATTTCAAATGTAATGCTTCACATGTAATCATTCTGAACTGATTGTGAAAGATTAAAGATTTGATTTTCATTGGATTTTTCTGTTTGAGCTGTGTGACAAAAATTAGCTGTATAAATTAAAACAATAATTAAGAGTCCCGATGACGTAATAAAAAAATAACACAAGCAACACAGAATAAAAAGAGAGACCAATGAAAACGTTTTTTCCCCTTTCGCTTTTCTAAAACTTTTCAAGTGAAATCAAAACGTGGTCATTGACACATTGTTGAAATGGAAGTGAAAGATTTCTGAAATGGAAATGAGAGATATCTGAAATGGAAACGAAAGGTTTCTGAAATGAAAATGAAAGATTTATGAAATGGAATTGAAAGGTTATTGAAATGGGAATGAAAGTTTTCTGAAACTGTGAAAAATTTCATGCAGATAATTTCTGAAGGCTAACGAAAAGTTTTGTATCGAGAAGGTATGTAGGTACTAAATTTTTTTTTTCTGAAATAAGTAAAATAAAGTAATACAACGTTTAATGCTTGTTATAACGAATTGAATTGAATTTATAAAGTAAAAACTAGGATGCGGCACTAATTCCCTAACCCTTCACACACTTCATGTGCATTCATGTGCATTCTCTGTTGTAATGATTGGACACATGACATCCAAAGTTTTTGGTAGTTTAAGAAACAATCATTAAATGTATGTCTATTCCAGCCTTTTTAAGTTTTTTAAAGACTACACTAATTGGAAATCGCTTAGACTTGTTGAAAAACTACAGAAATTGTTAAGTATTTTAATTGTTCATAATTTGCTACACAAACGATAAAAAATTTCCAATTTTCTTAAAGAAAAAATAAGTTCGGTTAAGTTAAAATAAATAAATCAACAAATTCATTACCTAAAGTTAGTGGCTTATGCAAAATAAGAAGAATATGATTAGCTTCCAATCATTAGCATTTAAATATTAGTTACTTTTTTGCTCGTTAACGTAACGATTACTTTTTTGCAAAAAGATATGAACTGCAGCATTGTTTCCCTGTCACCTGGAGCAAAATATCTTTTGAGCAGTTGCAAATCGGTCAAATAATCCTCAGGTCACTTTGATTGAATGGCCGTTTTACATTGAACGCTTCAATGACTATTCTGATCTCAGAAGCGAAAAGAGCATATCTCTAAAATATACATATTCCTGATTCTTATGGCATCGCATAGCTTAAGAAATTACGTATCTAATGAACCACATCAAATGCCGGTCTCTCAGTTCAAACCTATAAAATATCACCTAAGAGAACTTCCTCAATCTTCAAAAAATTGACCTAAGCAAACATCAATTGTCTCGAAACGTGTTATTTTAGATACGACCTTTCCGCTTATAAAGTAACCGATTTTCGTAGAACTTTTCCACTATTTTTTTTTTCATCTTTCCAGCATTAACAAAATAGCACATAATCTGAAAACTAATTTGAGCTTGTACGGATTATCGTCCACCTGATATTGATACGCCCATTGATGCAACCCAGTAAACTTTTCATCAAATGGAAGCTTATAAACTCATACCGATGCGATGTTCAAATAAAGGACATAAATTAAAAATAAAAACATATTTTTGTCTTGGGAAATGTTATCACTTAATCACAGTGTGTGTCAGATGGTATTACTCATTAATTCAATTGAAAATATTGCGCCACTCGCCCGCAGATGGCGCATATCTTAATAGATTAAGTACTCAGCCTTATTCGAATTATATTTGTAATTTTGGCCCAAGTTTGACCACGGTGACTTATCTGCAATTAAGCTGATGGTATCATCACACCATAATAATACACCATAAAAGTTAATATTCATACACTTTCTAATTCAAACGAAATTTTTTTTGTTTCTTAATATAAAATCTGAAACTTCTCCGAGCTTATGATTTTACAGGGTGTTTTTTTAGACGTTTGTTTTTTGAATAGAGATAAAACTGGCATTTTATGGTCAAATCTGGCAACTCTAATGTCATTTATGTTCAATTTGGTTTGCCATTTCATCATAAACAGGTTGACAAAAGAACAACGCTTGCAAATCGTGCAAATTTATTTCGAAAATAATGGTTCAGTTCGCGAAGTTTACCGCAAGCTCCGTCCATTTTATGGTCGACATAATCGTCCATCAGAGCAATTAATTCGGTTAACCATGGATCGTTTTCGCACTACGTTTACTCTATGTGATAATACGCATCCGCCGAGACGTCGAACAGTGCGCACCGAAGAAACAATTGCCGCTGTAGAGCAAAATGTTGAAGAGGACCCGAATGAATCGATTCGCCACCGTGCACAGCAATTGGAGCTTTGTCCATCAACTTTATGGAAGATTTTGCGCAAAGATCTTGGCTTGCGACCTTAAAGGATCCAGCTTGTGCAAGAATTAAAGCCGCGAGACCATGCAATGCGTCGTGATTTTGGTGTATGGGCCGAAAATGAGATTGATCTCGATGCTGATTCTCATCGCAAAATTTTGTTCAGTGATGAGGCTCATTTTTGGTTGAATGGCTACGTCAACAAGCAAAATTGCCGCATTTGGAGTGAAGAGAATCCACATGAGACCCTTGAGACGCCATTACATCCACAAAAAATGACTGTTTGGTGTGCTCTATGGGCTGGTGGAGTCATTGGGCCATACTTCTTCCGAAATAATGCTGGAGAGTCAGTTACCGTTAATGGAGACCGGTATAGAGCCATGATAACCGACTATTTTGTTCCCGAATTGGATGGCATGAATGTGGATGAGTTGTGGTTCCAACAAGACGGCGCTACATGCTACACAGCGCACGTCACAATCGATTTATTGAAGGAAACATTCGATGAGCGCATAATTTCGCGGAATGGACCTGTCAATTGGCCACCAAGATCGTGTGATTTGACACCATTGGATTATTTTCTTTGGGGATATGTGAAGTCGCTCGTCTACGCCAACAAACCAGAAACGTTAGGGGACTTGGAAGCCAACATTCGTGGCGTTATTGCCGACATATGGCCCCATATGCTCGAAAAAGTGGTTCAAAATTGGACCTGTAGAATTGGCTTTATTCGAGCCAGCCGCGGCGGCCACATGCCCGAAATCATATTTAAACATTAATGGCATAAAATTATCCTTCCAATAAAGCCAAATTGATGGACATTAATTTTCTTGTGTTTTATTTCCATTTCAGCTGGCTTTCTCATATTCAATTCTATAAGGCTTCTTCTGCTGCCATGTGGATATTTTATTACCCCAACATTCCACAAATTCAAACACTTTTTTCCCTTAATTGCTTAATGATTTTTAAAATTTTTTTTATTTTTGAAAAGGTTTCAGGTTGTAGTAGCTCAGTACTTTTTTTTCATGGTAACTGAGAATACCGTATTTACCTTTACTTTAGTTTATAAGATCGTTTCTTTGACCTACTTGCTGAGGCATTATAATGATACATTTTCCATTACATTTCATTTATTATAGACGTAAGCAAGATGAAGTTGTCACTTTGGAAATGCAAATACGTCAACGTTCTGAACAGCAAAAGAAAGCCGGCGTTGAGTTGGATGCTACTTGTCACATATGCCTTAAGACTAAATTTGCCGATGGAGTTGGACACATATGTCACTATTGCAACATACGATGTTGTGCGCGTTGCGGCGGAAAAGTGACGCTGCGAAGTAATAAGGTGAGTACAAACTAAGGACATACATAAGTTATTTAGTCACAGCGGAAATTGCCATTACAGCATGAAAGTGCGCATAGAGTTGCCAACACATTTTATAGTAAAGTATAATTCAAATATAATATCATATAAGCTGAAAACTAAAAATGTTTTAACTGTCGTATTGAAACAAGTTACATATTTAAGGAATCACATTTGACATCTGCAAAGTTTTTTAATGTCTAGTATTCATTTTACATAACTAAAACACTTTGCATAATACTCAGATAAGGAAAAACAAATGGCAGCTCTAAGCATTTTAAAAATATCCACTTGTTTAAGTAGACTTCAAACATCATGGTGTTGACACTTTGACAGTGATGTAAGCCAAGCAAAACTTTGGCAACGTTACGATGGTCTCAATGCTCATATGTTAAAAAATACAACCATTTACTTTATAAGTATTTTTTAAGGTAATTTAGCAATGCAATCAAAATCAATTTATCCGTAGAAAAAAAAACAATAATAAAATCACAATAAAAATTCATAAGCTTCTGAGGCAGTGCCAATACAGTTTTGAATTTTAAATTCATATTGAAATACAAATCGGAGTCCACTTGGCTTGAGTTCAATGACACAATTGCTTTCATTTCCGAAACTCGCATGTAAATTCTTTTGGCACTATAATGAAGATCGATAAAGCATTGGAGTAGTGGGTAAGGAAACGTAGGAAGAGCAGCAAATACATTACACAATTTAAACAATTTGAGTTATAATTGAATTGGTGCTCATCGTGAATGTAGTATATCCAACGACTACTCGCTCACACTTAAACAAGAAAATACAACGAAAAATCATTAAACTTGACATTTTGCCAATGTGCATGGAACTTAGCAGCCAACATTTGTTAGCTGCACAAAAGCAAAAGATTCGAGTTTCAATTAAAATTTTCAATAAAAAATTATCAAAGAACTTAGAAAGAAGTAGTCATATGACCTTAAATAGAGGTGTTAAATGATCCAAGAACTGGCATGTGTGCGAACCTTTAATTGATTTGTTTCCTACTTTCTTTTGGTTTTCAGAATATGAAAAAGTAAAATTGCACAAATAATAATCAGTTTAGGGATATTAAAAGGAAAAACAAATCGCTTGTATACGCTTAAAGCATATCAGATTATGAGCGTTAAGTTAAAGAAAAAAAGTCTCACACAATTTTATATATGCATTTCTCATAAAAGATAACAACCAGGAGACCAGCTATAATTTGGTTTTCGTTTTGAGATTGAAAAAGTCGAAAAATATGGAAAATGTTGAAAAAAGTTGAATGAGGGTGAATACTATGAGCAACTTGGACAATATTAAAAAAAATTGAAAGGATACTGAAAATTCTTGGAACATAAAAAAGGCAGAAAAAGAAAAAAAATATATCTAAAATGTTGTTAAAAGTTCTAAAAGGTTAAAAATTCAAAGAAGTATTGATAATGTTGAAAAAAGTCGAAAGAGGTTAAAAAAATTGGAAAATTTAAAAAAATGTTGAAATTAATAGAGGTTGAAACAGTTGAAAATTCGAGGAATAATCTCCAAAAAACTTGAATGTGGTTGAATAATGTTGATATAGTTGGATAAACTCGAAAAGTTGAACGAGGTTGAGAAAGACGGAAAAGAATTGAATGTGATTGAAAAAGCCTAAAAAAGTATGGAACATATTGAAAAAAGTTGAAAGGGATTGAAAAACTTGGAAAAAATTTAAACATTTTGTAAAATTTTGAAATTGTGGAAAATTGTTGAAAAAATCTATAAGATATGGCAATTGTTAAAAGAGAATGAAAAGTTCGAAAAAAGTTGAATGGGATTGAAAATTGTTGAAACAGTTGAAAATCGCTGAAAAGTCGTATAAATATAAAAACTAAGGAAGAAAGTCGAAAGAGCTTAAAAAAGACGAAAATATATGGAAAAAAGTTGGAAAAGGTTGAATAAGTAATGAATTTAGGAAAAGTTAAACATATCCGAGAAGTCGGACTGTTTTAAAAAATGTTGAAAAAGTCGAATAAAAGTCGATAAAATATAAAAAAGTTGAATGAGGAGGGAAAACTCGAAAAAAGTTGAGAGAGGTTGCAATAGTCGAAAAAAAAATTAAATGAAGTTGAAAAAAACATAAAAGATATGGAAAATGTTGAAAAGAGTTGAAATCGATTGAAAAATTAGAAAAATGCCGCACCCATTTTCCAATTCCACCTACTTTTGGTTTAATAAATTGTATTCGGAATCGGCATCCGCACATCAAATTTTATCACAATAGCGTGCATAATTTGTGAAACATTCCAAATTAACTATAAAATTTAGGGCGGTGTCATACCCACTTGTACAATCCAGCATGACTTTGATCAAGAAATAGTTTGCTATATATGTATTTTATTTAAAGTAATTTACTTGTATGGGAGATGCCACGCTCAGTGGTGCAATTTCACTTACTTTTGATATAAATATATCTTATAGCAAACAATTATCTTACTGATTGCCGCAATAGTTCACTTAAAATAGCACTTACAATGAATTGTTAGATACATTTTATCAAGTATATCTGGCATATTAAATTTCATAACATAAATTTCATATATAAATTTGCATAAAATAATGCTATCCTCGACCTCTATCGAACATTTCAGCATTCTTCAAGATTTCTGGACAGTTTCAAAATTTTTCAAAGACTTCAAAATTTTTCAACTTTCCGACTTTTTCATCATAACTTTTTGAGTTTCCTACATATTTCATCATATGTCAAAGTTGTTCAAATTTTTATGCCTTTTCTTACCCAAAATTTGTGAACTTTCTCGACTTTTCTACATCTTAGACTTTTTCAACATTTTTGTCCAACATTATTTGACTGTTCAAAACTGCAGTTTCTTATTTTCCAAACTTGTTCGAACTTTTCCACTTTTTTCAATTCATTGAATATATTTCGACTTTTTGACAATAGCTAAGTAAACAATAATCACTGAAACACTGAAATTTGAGCTAAAATTACTAGGGGTACGCTTCATCTACACCTTATCTTTTTTCCATTGATTGATAGAGGAATACTTAGTGAATTTTGTTGAATGGATAATAAATAATTAGTGGAATTGATTGCTTAGACGCTTAGACATACTACTTACTTAGTAATAAAATCTACTTCCATACAAATCTTGAAATTTAAAAGCATTTATTCTTGCCTACCCACAGAGTAACCTAGTTTAAAATCAAGCCGTTGCCAAAAATAGACTAACGAAATTCATTATGCCACAGCTTCGTTATAAATGTATTTTGTATACGCCATAATCGTCTTTTCTTTAAAGGACAATGACGGCCACAAACCAAAATTTTAAATTCATTTTGTTTGCTGACCCGTTTGCAAATGCGTAAATTGACAAGCAGCCTACGCGTATACTCATTAGAGACACAGGCAAACAATGACATTCGCTTATATTTTCGACAGCGCAATGTCTATGGCGAAAGACATCAATTACGCATAAAGTGTATGCGGCGCGTGTGTAAAGTGTTCATAAATTTAAACCATGCACTTATATACACACATAAATATGTATGCATTAGGGCGGACCTTAAATAGGTCATTCAGCAATTTTAATGAGTTCAGCCAAAAATTGTTCGAAATACAAAAAAAAAAAAAAAATTTCCTAAGGCAAGATTTTCTTAAATACATAATATGCGGAGAGCCCGCTGTACAATAGTCGAGTGTACTATATAAGATTATAGGATAAGATAGGCAGCAAAGATATGAATTTTGGTGAAGTTAACGAACCAAGGTTGCCTTGCCAAAGCCTGTTCCGATGCCCAGAAATGCCCGAATTTTAACCAATTTCGTTGTATTAATTAAAAGAGTACAATAAAGCAGCTCAAAAGGTATGCCAGATAGAGCTCCAAGAGGCCTAAGCCTCATGCAACATAAGGTTGCATTGATGAATCCTGTCCCAATATAAGTATGTATATCTTCTACTGTAGTCTTATACACTCGCCTTTCTTACAGCGGAGCAGATAATGGAGCTGATAAATTAATGGCATGCTTCGTATCAGTGAATCATGATTGATTACAGCACTGCGTTCAATAGCATCAACTGCAATTGAATCTGGAATTAATTGAACAGACGAAGTGTTACTAGGCTCATTACATATGTTTCAAATGCAGAGAAAAAACTTTCCGCTCCATTTTATCACGTCTAAGGTGTGCATCAAGGTTGTTAACTACCATCAATCTGAACGACGTCCTCAGCAAAGCACTCGACTCTACAAATCGTAGCGTTCTATATGGTTTCGGCGAAAATCTGGAAGACCTCACTGATGTCGATATCAGAGGCCTCCTCGCCATCATGCTGCCAGCCATGGTAGAAAAACTAAGAATCGTCACATCGTCTTCAGAAGGTGTAGGCCTCAAAATCTACACAAATCAGACAAAAAGCATATCTAACCACCCAAAATTGACTTTAAGTCAGTGTGTGTTCTATTTGAATCCTAATCAAAAATTTTTCTCTTCATTAAAACATTTTTTTTTTGTGGCTAAGTCATAAGTATTTATGGTTGAATCAAACAAAAGGAACATAGATTTTTTCCTACCTACCAACCTATTACCGATTTTTGGCTGTGCTGCAGGGGAGGGCTATGTACGAGCTTAATCTAAGAATTCTTTCTTTACTTTAACATAAATATTGCATTGATATGGTTGATTAAATTTTTATTTCTTATTACTACGACTCTTTTGTTTTTAGTAAAGCTAAAATAGCAGATAACAAGCTAATGATCATTATTTCACTATAGGTCACCCCCATGCGATTTTGCATAAGGAACATTTAAAGCAAAATCCATCAATACATATACTAAAGAGTTTTTTGAGAAATTTTAATTTTTAATTTTTGAGCTATGTTTCTACAAGCTTTCATTTTGTTTCTCGACGATTATTCTTTGATGGAATCCTTCTTTTTTCTTGTGGTATGGGGTCGACCATAAAAGACGTTTGCAAACACTCTCTAACTTAACACCCTCCACCCGTGTTGACCACTTTTATCCAATTTCAATACACCTCTCCTAAGGACGTACACAAAGGGTAATACTATCCCCCCCACCCCCACAAATCTTTTTTTAGGTTTTTGTTTCTTCTAAAAACGATAAAAATGGACGTCCGCAAAATTCTCAACCCGCGTCTCTGCATGTCCACTTTTACCCTCTACCCCTGGCCGCGCACGTCTTTTATGTACGACCTCTAATTAGTTTAATATATGCGCTTTTTCGTGTATCCAGGAATCGTAGTTAAGAAACTTAGAGTACTAGTGGAGATTGTTATCACAAATATTTTTAAATATCAACATAGGTAAGTCCACTTATTCCGCTTGTACATAGAAGTAAGCGTTCATTGTATTGAGGAATGCTATAATCCTTGATTTAAACTTACTGTCATCAATATTTCATACGAAATTGTTAATCTACGATCTGCTGTAGATTTGCATTGAGGATAAAACCTCCTTAAACAAAGGGTACAATTTCATAAATATGTATAATATTAAACAATAATAACTATCTGTTCTAATGGCATAAATGCAAAATGATAGCTACGAGTGATATATAATAAGCAAACACTGAATATAGCTTGCACAGGATTGTATATTTTAACGCATTTACTTATATAAAAAAATCTCTCAATTATCTTTTGCATAGCAACAATAAGCAAATTAAACAAAATGGGTTCAAAATAATTGCCATCTTTGATTTTATCGAAAGTTTCTTTTATATCGACCTTTGAAGTCTTAACATTGCATAGACAAAGACATGAGTTTTATAGATCCTTTAGAATTTCGCAAAGTTCTATATAAATCTACGATTGCTACTGTAGCGCCACGTTGACGACGCACTTGTCTTTAGGATTTTTGGCGTCACTATCTGCTGGTTTCCTTTTTTTTTTTTTGTCAGCATGTGGAGGGTAATTTATTTATTTTTCAATGGATTTAGTTTCATTTGTCTTCGTTTTTTGACATAAACAAATAATTTTAATATACAGTTACAGATGTACATTTAGATGGTTACACTAAATATCATTGCAAATTATTTTATTAAAGATTAAATGATTACAATTATAAAAAAGTTCATGAAATGAAAAAAACAAGTTAAAGTGTGGCCGGTTAGCGATTCACAAATTGTTATGACAATTGTAAATCTTATGTTGTTGCATATAATGGGTGATTCATTTAGATGGATTTTTTTCGCTTAGAGCAACTAAATCATCTCTAGAAATTATTTCATTGAATAGGCGCGAACTATCCAGAAACCTTGGTGAAGTTGAGGATGCTGATGAGCACAAACTTAGCTAGTTCCTCAAGACCAAAAAAGAAATCAGAACCAAAATATATAGTTCGTTTCCTCATTTAACCGTCACATCCTCTTCTTCGTCTCCAATAGTCCTGCAGAAAGGTACCATATCTGGCAACCATGAGGCAAAATTTTAACTTGCACAAGAATTGAAGGCGGCCGACCTTCCGAAACGTCATCGTTTCAGCTTTGGGCTCTTAAAAAGCTGGAAAAAGGTTCATTTACTTTGATCAAAGTTTTGTTAAGCGATGAGGCCCATTTTTAACTTAATGGCTACGTGAATTAGCGAAATTGTCGTATTTGATCTGAAGAACAACCTGATGAGGATAACGTTTCAGACCAGTGATTTGGCCGAATGGATCATGTGATATCAAACATTTAAACTTGTTCCTTAGGGACTACGTTCAGTTCAAAGTCTATATAGATAAGCCGGCTACGAGGAATTGGAAACAAACATTGCACCCATCCCAGTGCTCGAACGCGATATTGAAAATTATAACTTCACAATGGACTGTGTTATCTGCAGTTAGGGCCAACACCATAAGTAAGGGACAGTAATTACGATAGGATATTTTTATTAGCTTAGTTCGTCAAAAAAAAAAAAAAATGGTGAATTTCAGTTACAAATCCTCAAAATTACACTGTAAAACAAATTTGTCTAGTGCAGTGGATTATTTTTCAAAACTCGAAACTGTCTTTTAGCTTTTTATTCTTTTTTATGTGAACTCAAAATTTCAAAAGCTTTTACTATTTTTTACTTTCAGGTCATTTGGGTCTGCATACTTTGCCGAAAGAAACAAGAGCTGCTCTCTAAGACTGGACAGTGGATAAATAAAACAGCGCATCAACAGGATGGTTTCATTAGACGTATTGAGCCAGATGGCAGCAGTGTAAGTGTTTCTATTCTCCACAGTCCACTACGGTGTCAAATTCAATTTAAGCTGGCCAAAAAATTTTAGCTTGGCTCATCTGTATCAGTGGGTTATAACAATAACCACAGTAAAAACTTAAAAGTTTTAACTACTCGAATGTGCAAAATTTTAGTTTGACCTTAAACCTAAGAAATCAGGATTTTGAACTGCGGATTACAAAAATTTGAGTATTTTAGTTCAAAGGTCAGCCAAATTTATTTCAAAAACGTCAAAATCAAAAATCTATTGAATTCTTTCTTTGGTTTTCCTTAAAAAAACAAATTTAACAAAAAACCTAAGCGAAAAATCGTATATCATTCGAAAAGACATAAAGTGTGCTAATAAATCAATATTTCATTGAATATGGTTTTTGGCAACAAATAATTTACCCTGAACTCAGTTCAATAGGACACGTAATTTTTTTTCCACTAAGCAAAATCTCAATTTTAGTTTTTCTACTGCAAAACTTTGAGATATTCTTACCTTATGGCAGCGATGGGCAAAATAGAAAACATGAGCCAATTTTAGCTCTTTACAACATTTTCGTTGTTTTTGTTAAGAGAAATAACCGAAACAATGAACGCAAGCACTTTTCACTACTGCGTACATTTTTATCGTTGTGGCTTAGACATGCGCGCTAGGGACGGGATTTGTATTCCCTTTGTTTCGCTTGTTCTTTGTACTTTTGTTTCTACACTCATGTTGCTCTCGCTAGATCCTCAGAATTGGATTTTGGTTTATTGGAAATTTTTTTTCGCTATCGAGATCGAATTTATCTTGTGGTTTTTCCTGTTGTTGCAATTGTGTTTTTTGCTGCTATTGCTGTAAGTAGCTCCTGTTTCCACAATTTTGCCCATCTATGTTTTATGGAGCAAATATGGCTTATTTGAGCTAAATTTGAAGATGTTTTACACTTAATGGAATATATTTCTTTGCGTTGTCTTGTGCAGTATGGCATTAGTATTATTCTAAAACAAATACTTACCATTAATCTCCATAACAACAAGCACGCTTTCTGAGATATTGTCCATTGAAGTGAAGACTTTACTCCAAACAAAACACTAATGTACATAGTTCTTTCAGAATTTTTTTTTGGCCAGCCAGATTTCAATATGACCTAAAGTGAAGTCTAATTGATCGAAAAAAAATAAAACATTACATTACATACTTTTCACCTTTACAGGATATTTCACAACAGACAATTATCGATCCACACGATACTACAGACAAAAGACCAAAACTTGAACGCACGCGTAGCGCCGCTGAAAAAGAAAATTTACCGCTACAACGTACTGGTAGCGTATTAAGACGCCAATATTCCCAACAAGAACAGCCTACCAATCGACGTATGTCAACATCTGACAGTGGTGTGGAGGAAATAAGTCCAGGACATCGGCGTATACAGCCAATGACAATGAGTCAGCAGCAGCCACAACATCAGCAACCGCAACACTATCCACAACAATACCAACAGCAACAGCTGCAACAACAGCAGTATGGAAGTGATACTACAGCGGGATTACAACAATCGCAACAGCAGCGCCGATATCCTGAGGAAGATCCAAAATTTTATCAGGTGCGGCGGGTAAATAAATGCTAAAAATTTAACAAAATTTAAAAAAAAAATTAAAATTTTGCACTTTCACTTTTTGTTTGTTTTTGTAGGGTGAAATTGATGGCTTAATGCGGCAGCATCCACATCTGACGCATCCAAGTCAACAGCAACTGATGCAACAGCAGCAACAACAACAGCATCAGCAGCAACATTATACACAGCAAAAACAACAGCAACCGCAATTGCAACATCATCCGCAACCACATCATCCGCAACAGCAGCAGCAACAACAACAACAACAGCAGCAGCAGCAGCAACATCATGCACAGCAACAAGCGCACCATCAACAACAGCAAGTAATACGTGGACTTCCACAACATCCCCAGCAACAAAAACATTTGCAACAACAAACACCACAACAACCACAACCACAACAACAACAACCACAACAACGACTTCCACACCAGCAATCTTACAATCCACAAACATCTTCATCACAATCCACAGCTGTCAGCGGCGTCTACCAAAAACCACCGCCTATTGGACGAAATTTGACCATAAGCGGTGGACATGCTATGGATCCAACCACGTATCAGCCAACAAATCAAAGGCGCACGCTAGCAGGACAACAATACGCATCACAGCAGCAACGCTCCTTTAGTAGTTCGGAGGAAGAAATTCACGCACATCAATTGCAGCAGAAACAACAGCAGCAGCAGCTGGACTTGCAATCATCCTCAATTGGTGTTGGCATGAAACTCACGCCTGATTACGATGGTGAGTCATTTCGTTTTGTCCAATTTTTTCTGTCAGTGTCTTGCGATTATGTCTCTGTCTATCACTCTCTCTCTCTCTATCTGTAATTATTCCATTTTTCCTTTTTGTCACACTAAATTTTGAAATAATTAACAAAATCCTCTTTAAACTCCTCTCTATTGTGTCTCATTGGTGCGTTGTCTTTTTTCTTAAAAAAATTAAATTTCTTTTGTTTTTAAATTTTCTTTTCGATTTTTGCATTTTTGTAAAGCTTTTTTTTTTCAATTCTTTAAGTTGGAAATTTTATAATACACAAATTTTTGATACATTTTTTTTATTCTTAATCTCATATGCAACTTTTTCGAGATCAATTTATAGTTGCCGATTCAGCAGCTGGCTTTGATCTTGAATTTCAAATAATCAACGATGGTGATTTAGATTTTATTTATTTCATTTAATTTATTTTCAACAAAATACACTGTACATATTTTAGGGTATAGAGGTACTTCCAACTTAGTTTTAAGATTCCATAACTGCACTGTATTACAATCTTATATTAAATTGATATTTTTTATGGCGTAGACCTATGCAGAACTACTTAAATTTTATATGTATATTGATAACAAGTCTGAAATTCTCGAATTCGTTACTGACAATCTACACAAAATAAGCGAAGTTTCAAATGTCGTGTAACTGCTTAATTATTAAGGGCAAATAGGCAATGTGACGTGCTCCATGAACGCACCTTCGCACCTTATTATTTCCAATTTGTGACAGTTGAAGAGCATTTGAAAAAATGTCAAAAATTAAAATGCCGAAAGAAAGCAGGACAATTAAATGAATAAAATTATTTTACTTAGCATTTACCCAAGGCCGTATCTAGGATTTTATTTCGGGGGGGTGATTGTGGATTTGAGATTTTTTCTACGTAGTGTACATTCTTTGCAAAATCGTTTCTATATAGTGTCCGTCAAAGTAGTTCGTGGGGGGGTTCTATCCCCTAGCATTCCCCCCTAGATACGGCCCTGGTTAAACCTGTGACATTTTATGCAGTAATGTGATCAGAATGACAACTTGATTTAAAAAAAATAAACCCATCATCACAGAATTGCACTAGCACAGGCTGATAAAGTAATTTTGGGCCAAATATGTCTGGTAAATTTAAGTGTGTCTACTTTGGTGTCAATTGAATGTTCCCAGGAATGATCATAGAAATGGCCAATAAAATGAGTAAACACGTTTTCTTTTTTAACCTTCATTTTCGTTATTTTCAATCAGATTTCTGGTTAAATTAACTAAAAATACCAAAACATTACGCCTCATAGTTGAATTAACCAGGTCCTTCTTGATTTTTTTCCCAGTGTACCTAGCTAATAATCAAAGAAAACTACTTAAACAATAAAGGTGAAATTCTAAATTACAGATCTAGTTGCATTAATAACACACTGTACATTAACAGAAGGTGATCACATCAATAGCAGTGATACCTATAATACTCGCGATCATACAGTAAAACGTTTACAGTTCTCGAGATACTTAGTGTGCTTATGAATTCTCTAATGTCGGCTAGTAAAGCTTTCTAATGATACCATGCACCAATGGTTGAAGCTAGCAAATATAAGCAGCTGGTTGCCCATTTTTGTTTCTATGATGCATTTTGTGCTGCAATTTTTTTGTGTTTTTTGCACTTACTGTACTGAAGCAAATGCTCAGTAAAAAAAATAAAATTATTACTTAACTCTTTTAAAATGACAGCCAATTCAAACAAATTTCAAAATATCAAAATATAAATAATAATAAACAATTGAGTTGACACTTCTATCTCACTAATATCATCGTGGGCATAATTTTTAATACCAATTTTTCAATAGCTCTTAAGTGTATTTTTAAGCCTATGATCTCGTGCGCCTATAAATATATAGATATGTATATATATGTATATTTTGTATGCAAAAATACGTGAAACGCTGTTTAGGCTTACAGTAACTTACAATAAAGAGAGATAAGTTTTATCTAAAAATACAAATTTAAAAAAAAAAATCATAAGCAATTTCGGGCTAAGAACTACATCCAAAATAACTTAAAAAGGTAAAGCAATTTACATACCAGATACAGAGACTCAAAATCTTTATAGAAAATATTAAATTTTTGTCTTTCCAATACAAAAACCCATAATTGTGGCTGCCAGAACTAACGACTCAAGTTTTGGTATTCCTTCGAAAGCTTGAAGTGTCTGGGAAATATAAACGACGAGTAAAAACAGACTCAAATTATTCGTACTAACGAAATGGTTTGAAATTTTAAAATCCTGAATAGAAGATACTTTTAAAGTAAAATGGATCAAGCAGCGGATATGTGAAACTCGCTAAAAGCAATGGTGGCTTAGGATAAATTTTTGAAAAAATATTTTTAATTTTTTAGTGCAGAGAGAACCGAAATTATTTAACTTGAGTAACGGCAAGAGTTCAAGGAGTCGATGCGTTGAGGAAAAATTACAGGAACAAAATACATGCGATGATTGAGGTCCAAAATGATTTAGATCGAATAACGGAAATAGCTTGAAGTGAGCTCAATATTTTTTTTTATTGTTATAAGAGCTCGAAGAGCCAAACGAGCTATGGGCTGCGCATCCTGGGCTTAGTGCATTGCGTTAAATATGTTTTAAACACAGACTGAACTGATATTAGTAAAATATGCATACATTCAAATGTCCAGAATATAATTCTTCCCTTGGACAACGGGATGAAAAGGAAATTCGTACAGATTAGGGCATAGAAAAATGATTCAACTATGGCATAAATCAGAGCTAAAAGCATGCGGAGTTAAAAAAACTGGAACATGCCAAAGGGAAATATATTTTAAAGAAGCTTAAAAATTAAATTTTAAGAGGATTGGAGAGAGAGCGAAATTTAACATAAACTATTGATTTAGAAAGTCGTGTTGCTCATACGGTATCTGGAGTCAGAGAACAAAATTATATAAAAGATTGGGAAAATTATTGATTATGTGTACTTAAATACTTTTAAGTGTACTTCAAAGATTTTGGAAACTTATAGATAAGTTGTAAGGGCTGAAGAGGAATACTAAGGAATATGCTTTCTCGCATGTTTTACTGATCATAATAGTTTCACCCAAATTTTTCCCACTAAAGTCTAAAAAGCCAAAAAATAATTGTCATCAAAATCGCACAATTTCAAAAATTATGAAAATTCAACACAAATTGAAATTATATTATAAATAAAAGTACAAAATTGTGGGTGTGCAAATGTTTTATCACAATGACGTCATATAATGCACATTTTGTTGCGGAAACATTTTTACTTATCTTGAATACCAAAAATGTGTTTCAAATACTTTAACAAATGGCAAAACGGTAACATACAGAAATTCATTTCTTCTTCTCTTAACTTTACATTTTTCCATTTATTGCATGCACAAAAATGCATACATTAAATGGGGTATACCTTAATTTCAACGTTTATTTTAAATTTTTAGAAAACACTCAATACAAGTGGAAAATTGCACAAAAAGTTTTAGATGAAAAATCTCAAAAAGAAGCTGTGATTTTCGTCTAAGCTTATGGAATAAGACTTGATAATAGGAAGAAATGTCTCCCGAATAACTTCAGTGATTCACAAAGTCTTATCCAATTTCGTTGCAGGAAAAAAATCTTGCAAAACTCAGCACGGTAAAATTACCAGAAGAATAAAAGCAATGAAATTCTTTTGATTGAAGGCCACCCTAATAGGCACACACTCATACAAAGAGACATTCAAGTTAACACAATTCAAAATAATCAGCATGCACAAAACTTGCACAGCATAAGCGAACAACGAATGGCATTTTTTCAGCATGACCGCTGTGTGCGCTCAATATTTTTTTTGTAACGCAGCTGCAGGATAAATGCTGCTGCTGCTGCTTCTTTGCTTGCGCGCCATCAACCCAAAACGATGAAGGAGCAAATTTCGTTATCGCTTTTATTTTTCCTTTTACGGAAAATTTTCGGTTTTTTTTGCTGTTGTTCTTGTTGTTGTTACACACTTAGCGTTTAACTGACCCAAAAACATATTTTTGGCAAGCAAACGCAAAGCCCAATGACAAACTAAGTGAGAAAAGAAAAAAAACACCAACACCATTTCGCGCCTATTTGTATGCAATGCTTATTTTTATTTTATTTTATGTATTTTCTTTTTGTGCACAGCTATTTTGCTTATTACAATTTGCTGCTTTTTGCAACGACGCCCATTTCTTGCACTCTTTCAAAAGATTTATAGCGCTAATTAAAGAGTGCAAAGAAGTCAAAGCTGCAACAGCAGTAGCGGCAGCAGCATAGGCGAAGTCAGCAGGAAATGCTGTGTCTTTTGGGTTGTAGCCTTTTTTTACAACTTTGTGCGCTATGTGGGTGGGGTAGTGCACGCATACGTTAGAATTGTGTGTTGTGTGTTGCCGCCATATTTCGACGATTGCGAAAATTATTGATTTTAGCTTTGGTTGAAACAAAAAACTTTGCAAATAACTTTTGAGGGGTAAAAGAAAAATTTTTTTTTCACCAAACTTGGCAGCTGGTGTGATATTTTAGATAAAATTTTTGAAAAATCCAACCGAATGAAAATCAAAGTTATTCCTTTGGGCCGCAATATTTGATTCGCCATTTTGAATTACAGATTGATGTACCATTTTACATGAAATTCAGGAGCTCAAACTCTTAAATATAACAAATATTAACAGCTTTTAGCGCAAATTGGCCGCGTGACTGATTTTGGACCATAATCTACCATTCGTTGTCAGAAAATACCATTGTGGGACGTAAATATTTAGAAAAATAATATGAAAAATGGTGTAAAACTCAAGTTAATTTGACTTCTTTAAAGTGCGTTTATTACAAAAATTGTATGCGACTAATTTGATTTTCATTTTATTAAACAAAATACTAATAAAAATTAAAAACCGAATAACCTTTGCTATGCTACCGACAACACTAAGTGATAAAATATTCGCCCACAATTGGCGCTTTAAGTGTGGAAAAACACATAGCCAGTGTCCTTTGTGGGTACGTAGGCGGTGGCATAAATTGAATTTGATATTTTATTGTTTTTGCTCTAAATAGTTGTTGCAGTTGTTGTTGCTCATTTTGCAAGTGTTTTTGTTGTGGCTGCTGTTATCTGTAGGCGAAAATTATGCACTAGAGCTTTGTAACTCTTCGCAAAGTGACAATAATTTTCTAAGCTTAATTAATGTAACTCATTCGCTCCGGTGCACTGTATGTTAAGGTGATCGCTATAAAATTTAAAAACAAACTTCTGTAGTAGCATCTTACATATTAAGGCATTTCACACTATACATTATTTCTAATTTGGTCTATTTTGTTAGTTAACCAAAACGATAGAAATCATTTCCAAAATTGAATCTTTAAAAATCGCTCGATTTCCATAAGGATCAAATATTCATATATTTTGTTGCAAAGGTTGTGAAGAGAGGCGTATTTGTTCCAATTTCTTATTCCATGCCTCTAACAGAAAAATGTGTTTCTACTACTTAACTAATGAACCGATGTTTATGAAATGTTGTAAGGATACCGATTGAGTTCTAAGGCCCACAATTTTTCAATGAACATGGCACTGCCCCTTATGAGAAAAAACGCTGCCATGGCTGAGATGCTTCATTGATTTTGATGACATTTGGTGTGGAAATATATTGATTCCTATGTAATGATATTTGTTTCTAGTGGGTCGCTATAAGCCCCTAGCAGGAAAATATATTTTCACTGCTCAACATATGAGCCGACTTTGATGAAATTTGATACAGAAAAATGTACTTTCACAGCTAAGGTAATTAAACCTTGAGCTATTAGCTTTTAAGTAGGTTGCGCCACTCCCCTAATAGGAAAATATGTTTTAACAGCTAAAATAATGGTTTGTTGTTGATCAAATTTGAGTTAGAGATAGATTGAACGCTACGAAAGAGGCAGAGATAACATGATTTTATTTTTGGGAAAGATGATTAAAATTTTATTTTTTTTTGTCATTTTTTTAATGCCAAAAAGCATTTCCTGTTATTAATTGAAACTGAAATTCAACTTTTATTTCAACCATTGGGTGTTCTCTAGTTTTAGAAAAACTACATTATTTTCATTAATTTTCGTAGTACTATGCGACTTTAATAGTCAATTTATATTTTTCTGCAAATTTGAACTTTCGGTCTGCTATTGGGAAGTGACTAAGTGTTTTCGATATATTTTATCGCACCCTCAATACAAATCTAGGCTCAAAAATACTCCATCACGCATAGTTCTTGAGAAAAACGATTTTTGCTAATTTTTGATAACTATCAGCACTAAGAAATCTTTGCAAAATGTCTCGCATCAAAGATTATCTTTTTTAATCGCATTTAAATTTGAAGTCCTGTGAGCTCTTGAACAGGAAACTTATCTGTTTTCGGTCAAGAATTTAATGTTGTTCAAGCCAAAGGAACCGTGAACGTTCCATGATATGACATACGCGCATCGAACCCTTATGTTGATTAAAGTATCTTTTCTTTCTTGAGATGGTTACAACCTTTGAAAAGTCGGAAATAGTTTATATCGGAACTTGATCAGAAATTGTTTGTATGTATTTGCATTCAAACGATAAAAAAGTAGTTATTTGATATTTTTTACATATTTCTCAATATCTTAGCAAAAACACTCACCGTTATTTGAAAGTTTATATTCTGAAGAAGATTTTGGTGTCCGAATTGTTACAAAAATGCCACACAAATCTGAAGCGAGCAAGTGATCCGGTTGTCGTGATATGTCCCGTATAAATTTTTTAACAACACGTACCGTTTCTGATGTCCGGCTTATCCATAATTGCCAAAACACACGTTTTTTTGTTGTCATCGGGAGAATATTTCACTGCGAATAGTTGTTTCTCATCAAAATTCATTACGTCGTGGGAATATATCGATACATTTATTTTCTAAAATATATCGTAAATTGCTCGTTTTTTCCAATTTGTATGATAACGTTTCGAAATTTGAAAAGACGAGCAAATTTTTGAGTTAAAATATCGTTTTTCCATGTTAATGGTATAGAAAACAAACTCTGTTTGCGAAGTTCATAGGTTTAATTTATCTGAGATTCAACATTCACAAATGGAACCGACAAAACAATCACCCGAAAATGTATATATATTAAGATAAGGTATCTTAAAACTAAAAAAATTATTTTTCAACTAAATGAAACTTGGCGCAGTCTTCTTTTTGTTATGATGCTGAAGTTATTTCAACCAGTTATTCAGATTTGAAAGATTACTAATTAATGGGCCACAGTTCCATTTTGTATGGTCTGTCTGCATTATTGAACTTGCCCTTTGATTGAGGCGTGCGACTTTCAAACAACTTGTGTGCGAACCTTAGAAAAACATACTGATAATTTCATAAAAATTCATCTTTATATTCCCTTTAATTTAATCAAAAATTTTCTTTTCCTTCAGTCTACAGTAGCAAAAATAAGCAGCAAAAGTTCATAAAAAGCGCAAATACTATATAACCCAAAATTAACTACTAACTTCATTTCATGCTCATTAAACTTACCACACTAAATACCTGCAAAAGCGCTATTGCAAATCTTACACATGCCAACACATACACACGTACGACCAATATTCAGTGTCAACTACGTACGTATACGTCAAAAGACAAATAAAAACAATCAAAGCAAACTGGAAAAACAGAAAGTAAAATTCAACATGCAACAGTCATATGTAAAATTCATATCCAACACATTTTCCAACTTACGCACACACAAACATTGAACGCGGCGCAAACTCAACTCTATACGAATAACGATGATGATTTCGTAGTACGAACAACCCACACTGTATGCCTCATTCACAATGATAGTGTTGTTGGCACAAAACACGCTACTGCCAGCACTGGAATGCGCTGTCCTTCAAAATACGCATGCACCGCCGAACGCATTATAACGTATTCCCACACATACGCGAAGTATAAGACATGTCTTACACGAGAGAGAGAATACTAACGTTTGTGCTTGTAGTATATTGAGAGACTTTATTACTTAATTTGCTGCATGCTCTTGGATTTTGGCGAAATCTTGGTTATGTCTGACTGAAATAGACCTAGTAGTTGACATTTCTATAAGTACCGTCTACGTCAATATAACATAGTAGCTTTTCTCTTTCTCTCTGTCCTTTGCTTTTATGTTTCCAATATTGTTCCAAGACTAAGAGAAGTAGACACTAAATTGGGGCCAAACCAATAACACATTTGACATAAAGAAAATGTTTTTTTTTTGATTTGAAAGCCGCAGCGTTGCAAAATTGTTTTATGGATAAAAACTGAAAAATTTTAATGTTTAATATTCAGTTGCGGAGTTTTTTTATATATTATTTTATTTAAAAATAATCATTTCTTATCCAACATGCCGCATCTAGATATTTGTCGGTCCACCGCGACCAAAATATTGAAAGTTATTTAAAAAACGTTATTATCTGCTATTATCTAAGAAAAACATTCAAATTTTATTAATATAAGCAAATTATACCTGAATTCATTTACTGCGGTGTACAAACCGACTGCAAAATTGCATAAATTCATTTTCTTTTTTTATACTTTCGCATAGTATTTTGTCTTAAATATTTAATTTTTAAAAACGAGATGAAACATAATGACAGTCATTCCGCAAAATCTCTCTTCCAACCAAAATTTGCTAAAATGAATGCAAATACATCAAACCAATCTCAATTAACTGTAAAATTTTAATTTGCTTTAGTGCATATTCTAATGTCCCGTGCGCAATCAAAAAGATATCATTTGTTCTCATTTTGTGACTAATAACAGACGCAAGTGTGTCAAAGTTTTTGTTTAAAAAAAGTTTCATGCATATAATTAAAGCAAGAAACAAACGAATGCAAAAAACTAAAATTTAAGATTCGTAGATCTGTTCGAAGTTGGTCCTGTGCACAATCGTAATTGTAAAACTTTTGTATTCTAGATGCAAAACTGCTCTGTAATCGCTTAAGTTTTTTTCTGGCAAAGTTGAGAAGAGGGCAGTGCACAAAATAATTTTCTTTTCAAAAGTAGATGGTGCCACTCCCCTAACAAAAAATAACGTTTCCACGGCTAACATAATAAGCCAATTTTAATGAAATTTGGCTTGGAAATGGATAAAATAATAAAAAAATTGTTATTAGAGACTTAAGGTCCTCTACGTATGCATGGCACCGCCCCTAATCGAACTAAGCCACGACTGAGTCACTTCGCCGATTTTACTCAAGCATGAGGTATGAGGATAAACTGATTCCTGAGAAGATAAATATGTTTTTAGTGGGGCTATGTCACGTCACTTATATGAAAAAACGTCTTAACAGCCAAAAAAATAAGATCATGTTCTTTTAAGAAAAATGTGGAATTCATTTACTACTGTTCTTTGTTAAAATTGACCTCACCAATTTAATTCGACAATGATTAATATTATTTTATTTTCTTAGTCACTCTATTAATCGATTAACGCTTAACGATCATGGAAAAATATGTCACGTTCGCAGTGTCACGTTCGCAATATCATTTTACCATGCAAGAAACAAAGTAAATAAGATTTCTGAATCAAACGAAATCTATTTAAAAGTGATATTATTCCAAAACATTTTAAGATTAGTCGCATTAAAAAGTTTTGGCAGGTTTCGCTGACTTCTGCTTTTTTATAAATGCCTATGAAAAACATTTCCATTTTTGGTCATCATCACTATTTTATTTGCTTTACCTTGGAACTGGTATTACACCTGTTATCAACTCAACTTTTAAATATAGTTCTATCAAAGAGCTATTTTTTAAAGTAACAGAAAAAGCAAACTGTTTAACTTTGACTTTTATTCCACTTCCAAAGTATACGAATGTCCCATTCGCCATCGTGGAAATACCTATATTCAAAAAAATAGATCCTAACATTATTAGACTTAAAATAAGGGGTATAGTAACAGCAATTTTTGCCAATTTAGGAGCTTACCTATTATAGTAGTGAAATATAAAAGCTTTCATTACTTTTTAACATAAAGTTGTAATTTGAAAGGTACACAAACATACCAAATACAGCACATTTTAATGACAGCTAGTTTTCAAGCTATTAAAGCTTTTCGCCAAGCGTAGCAACAACAAAAAAACACTGAATATAAAAAATATTCCACACCTCAAGGAAACTGAAACTTAACTACATCTGCTTAAGACAACATGAAAAAAACGTGTGCGTGTCTAGAAGTTTGTGTTTTTGGTTGCGTGTTTCAGTTTGAGTCAAACTTACCACAGTATAAATGGTAGTGGTGAAAAAATGCATGTTGAGTATGAGAATTCCAGCCATTATTGCATTCCAGTGGAAACTTAAGTAAAGCAAAAAACACGTCCAACGGTAAAAACACACACATAAAATCGAAATTAAAATTAGTTTTCGATGAACTTTTAAAAGCGATAAAACAAAAGCAGAAAAAACACGCATCGCGCTACATCAAAAATATGTGTTTTCTTTTTATTTTAACTGTGCAATAATCTTACAATGGAAATTTAAGCCGAGATATACAAAGATATTCAAAAAAGACTACAAAATTGTAAATGCCACGCGTTTAAAGCTTTGAATTGAAAACGAAAAAAGAAAATTGTAGCAGTCTTCTAGGCGAAAATATAACCTTGATCGCAGTTAAGTAGTGCCAGTGTGACTCAAAAAGAAATATGGCGAAAACCGTGCTGTTTTGGCTGTTACAAATATAGCAAAAATATAAACTTCATTTACAAAATCTAAAAAAAAAAATGATTAAATAATTGAAATAAAGTAAAATTACCAAACAAAATATAAAATAAATCAAAATAAAAAATGTGCTGCAGTCAAAGCACAAAACTTTGTGAAAACAATTATTTAAGTAATCGTTTTGTCTGTGTGTATGCAAAAGAAAACTAAAAATGTGTTTTTGTGTATGTAAATAAGCAAGTATGCAGCCAAAATTTTGCGTGAAGATATAAATTATTCAAAAATGTTTGCAACATAATAAAACCTATTAACGTAAACAAGATATCCTAAATTTTTCAAAATCAAGATCAGGCGCCCTAAGGTATGCCAAGTAAAAACCAACGTAATTGTATGCGTAAAAAAATGTGCTAAATTTTGTGAAAAAATTCTACTGTTGCAAATACAAAAAAGTATGAATGGTATATTTATTTACAAACTATTTCAAAACTCCGTCTGCCCTTGTTATGTGCTCCGAAAATAATATTAATTGCCTAAGAATGTGCGCGAAAAGTTTTATCACGTCGCAAGTCGTTACTTTTTTGTATAAAAAATTTACTAACCTTCGGCGCCCCAAAGTATGCTAAAAAATTATGTGTAAGACTTGGACAAAAAAATTGTACACTTGGCTTAATACTATGTTTCTGCTACACGGAAAATTAAAAAATATCTGTAGCATATTTTCAGGCATTTCTTTAATTGCATGCATTTTTGAAAAATGTTTTCATGTACCAAGCTACATATTTAAGGCATAATGCCTTTCATTTGTATTTCCAAGAATATTGAGTCATATTTTGTATCGAAGAAATATTATATTTGTCATTTGTCTCTTTTATATTTTATGATATGCATAAACTAATTATGTTATAAGAAATATCGGAAACTATTCTTAAGAATAAAGCGGCTTCTATTATATGCTGCGATTTCGTTTTCTTGATGGCTAGATTAAAGGACTCTTAGCAGTTATCACACGCATGTTCTATCACAGATAATGTAATGATAGAATATACGTTGACGTCAAGGCGTTAAATATCGCCTACACTAAAAATACAAATAAAAGCCACTGATACCAAAACTTTTCTCACACATACGTATTTGAACAGTGATTTAATATTGGCTTGTGAAAAATTTGTGCGCAATTTATTTTTATTTTGCAAATTTCTAAACAGATGTGAGTTACTGCTCAAAATCCTTGTGATTTCATATTGGCCTTATTTTTTTTTTTTCAGTCTTTTTGCATAAATAAAATTGATGAATTAACTTAGTTGTTTCATAATACTAGGAATTGAGCGCTACATAATTTGTTGACACTTGATTTCGCTTGGCCGATATTTGTTATCAGAAACAAAATTCAATTTTATTTACATGGGTCATCATCATATGACAAAGAAAGAATCATTCCTTTATTGTGCAAAACTTCCTTATATCAAGACAGGGTTTTTATCAGATATTTCGCCTCGAGGCATGCGTAGCATGTTTTGCAAATTAAATATCATCGGTGATAAATTTTAAGCAGCGAAAAATTACAAGCCCAACCAACAAATTATGATAGTAACAAATTATGATAAGCTTACAATTTTACAATGAAATCTTAATGCAGATTTTCTATGGTTTGCGAACCCGGTGTTGGATATACTATAGAATGCTACTCCAAAGTCGTGACCGAAGACCGCTTAAATACTTCAACTTTTATGCAGAAGTGTTGTAGGAAGCATAGCAAGACATTAAAGCCTTATCAATTTCATTATTTCGTTGGCAAGTTGACGACCTTTGATCGTTTCTTAGTACTTACATCCTTTAGTATGCCCAACTTTGTTTTCGCTAGCCACAGTAATTCTACATTCGGCCGCAGCTCAAGACTTACATCTAATAGTATGTCCAACATCGGACTCGCTAACCACAATGCACTTGGATTAAAATTTTCATTGTATATCTTCAGGCACACAAGTCAGCTAGGTCGTCCTAGAAGGAATTAGTTGCTCTAAAAAACTTGTCTGTCAAGCAACATATTTTTTGACGTGATATTTAGGAAGGAACTCATACCAATCGATTGGATTTTAGTACAAAATATGCTATTGCAATGCAATTTCTGGTAAATCCTTGATTTAGATATATATAGATGCTGTTTTTGTACCTACAAAATATTCTCTTAAGATATCGTGGCTTTTATGAAAAATGATTTCGATTAAAACTTCTCTGCATCAAAACCATTGATGAAATATTCCAATTTAATTAAATCAATCGCAACAAATGTAAAAATACTTTGCATACTTTTATGCATGAAAAGCGTCAACTACTTTGAAATATCCTCGATTTGATGGCAATATTACATACAAAAGAATTATGGCAGAAATAGATTATTTGTGAAATGAATTAAGCGTTCAGTTGTGACTAAGAAAGAAAACGCTGATTGCCTAGGGTGTTTACCTAGCACAAATTTTTGGAGTATCCAAAAGTTATCAATTAAACTAAAAATGGCCAACGCTCACCTCAGTAAAGTTGTGCAATAAATGCAAAAACTCGTTTGTTTTTTTGAGAAAAACTTTACGTTTGCGGGAGTTTATGAACGATGTGGCTCAAATTTTGCATCTAACACCGATGTCCTGCGCAGTTTTTTCCTCTGATATGCTTCCTACAAGACTTCGATTGTTTTTTTCCAAGCTGAGCGTAGTGGATGCAGACGACTTGTTTGAAGTTAGTCATATGAATGGATGAAAAATTCATGGCACAATCACTACAGACAAAGTACTCTTAACTGGAATTTCAATACATTTTTATCAGTTTGCATGCTTGTGGAAATCAAGAAAAAAAAAAAGCTACGGAGCATCCGCTCTAGGCCCTATCCTCGCCGTCATCGCTCAATATTGTTTTTCACTGAAGACTTCCTTCGCTTTCTTAAAATTTTCTAAATAGACTCCTTAAAATATGGTACTGTTTTTAGTAATGATTTTTTCATTTCAAGAGCTCTTTAAGTTTGAAAAATAGTTACTGCCACTGGACCTAATTAAAGCTTAATGAAGTCTCATCATAAAGTCCAACCACACCACACACACAAGATTTGCCAATTTTTGTTTCGAATTAGCTTTTATTTTTAAAAATACTTTAAGCTCAGGCTGGGTATTTTTGATTTCATTTCAATTGAAGTAGCATATTTTTAGGCATGACAAGTAAAACGAATAGCAATACACAAATAAATTCCAATGCCTGAAAGTATGTTGCAGAAACTTAAAGCAAACTCATCCTTACAATAATTTTCAATTATTAAGTTTTCGAAAACAAAAAAATTTGACTCTGTAAAAGTTAAAAACTGAAACTTTCTTTGCCACGAATTTAAATTAAATAAATACCTATATATATATTATTTATGCTGCAACCATCAACATATGGTGTGACGGAGTTTTTTTTTTTGCGTATCAGTTTCATTTCAGTGGGACTTTGCTTTTTTCACCTTTACTTTCAATTCAATTTAATACTTGTGTGTCAGTGGGAGTCTGTTAGCTTCTTGTGTGCCAATATTAATGTCAGTGTATGTGTTGTAGATTTTCGTTGGGTTGCGTTGTTTTCCAACGTTAACTCCGTTGGCACTGTGCTACATCATGTCTCTCTTTGAACGCGTTCATATGAACGAACTGAGCAAACGATGTCCTAGCTTACTCGTTAGTTCGTCCTTTTCATTGATTCAAATTTAGTGCTTCGTGAATATTTTCGTAGGCATTACAAATGAAAGAAGAAGAAAAACTCAGAAAATAATACAAATGAAATGAGATAAAAATAGCAAATATAGACAAAGCGCAGCAAGAGAATGCTAAACCCAATTGATTTAATTGTGCCAAATAAATATGCAATAAAAGATTTTTGCATTTTAAAATGAATGAATTTGATGAAATGCGATATTGATGTGAATTTTATGTAAACAATGCGATATCTTTTTACCACTACTACTTGCAAGTTTTAGCAAATTTTTAGATTTTTATCAAAACACTTCACAAATTTTGATTTTTGATTTTGCAAAATTACTGTCAACTTTGCTAAGGACTTTGCAGCCTTCGCTTCTAATTTTAAAGGGTATACCCACTGTAAATTTTTTTAGAAATTGAATTTTTTGTTTTGGTGCTAAAAAATTACTTAAACTTCTTAAGAACCAGAAAGAAAAAGCGTATTAGAAACTTTAAACACATTTTCGCAGCATTGCTCGCGTGATTTTTCTTCAATTTTAATCTAGAGAATTAGTACATTAAAAAGATTTTTTTTTGTGTAAGTAATAAGCATGTTTATCTAGAATTTTTGGGAAGTGTACTCATCATTGAGTCGGTTTTTTTGTTTTTTTAGATATAGAATTGCAGACGTTACTAAGCTCGCCACTGAGCCATGCAATAAAAGAATGCTTTTCAGCAAATCATATACTTATACGTAAAGGAGCCGTAATAATTAACTTGGTTTGAGTTGGCCATCTCTGGCTTCAGCGTTTCAACAAAACTTAAGTAATGCCAAATTTTTCCCTTGCACTTTAAGTCTTATGATTTACTTTCATTTTTACAAAGCATACTTTTGGGCGCATATAAAAATTGAATAATTTTTTTAATATACATAAATTAATTTCAAAAGTGAGATAGTCGTACAAATGTGAGAGCACATGATACAAATCGGTTATAAAAAGTTGTAATACATATATATTATATACAGTGAAACTGAAAAATGTATGTGATCAATACAAAAAAATAATTTTAACTTGAATTAAGTAATTCCTTATTTCAACTCCAAAACCAGTTCAAAGGATTAAAACAAAGGTAGGACCTTCAATAACTTATTGTTATAGAAATATGCAAAAAATCAAACATAGAAAAAAAAGAAGTTTCAAATCACATTTGCCTACAAATAAAAACAATACCAAATATATGAACATAAGCTCAAATATACCCGCAAATGCTGATCATGCAATGCAACGCAAAATACAATACAACGCAATCCGCGTATTCTTAAAATCCTGCAAAAACTTTGTGTGCTTAAATGTTTTATTTTGCGAAGCAAGCGATAAAATACACACACATACAGATCAAGCACTACCACACTATTTGTACATATGTAAACGTAAATTTGTTTTTGTATACGTAAGCAGCGTATGTTTGGTTATGTGTTAGACATACACAGTGTACTACGTATTTTAAAAGAGCGCATAAATCACAACACGTAATTTCAGCTCATGGTTTTCTTAGAAATTTTTATTTTGTTTTCTTTTTTTTTTGTATTTGTTGTGCGATTTGCGTTTATAATTTCGCTATAATCGCATTAATTTTCGATATTTCCATGTTCAGTATAAAGAAAAAATACAAGAGAAACAAATTCATAGCCAACATTTTTCGACCATGCTAAAAAACATTATTGACTGTTCTACATGATGGCTTAAAGTCACGCGAGTTCCATTCATCACAACATTTTATTTAGTACACAACGCAATGACCCATTAGAAAAAATCATAATCCTTTGTGTTTTTGTTGCTTAAGTGTTGAAATGAAATTGTCAAAATTGTAAATTGTAAATAAGAAAAAATAAATCGTTTTCTTGAGTGAAAACAGAAAATAAAAAAAAAATTGTTTCAAAATACATTGGCTCGAAATGGCAACACTTTTAGTAAGAGCTTCTCAAATACGTACGCTAAGATATACGAAAACATTGAAATGCACTTTTTCTGCTTACAAATATCTTAAAGTGTTTTTGCTGCTGGATGCTTTTTTTGATATTGGAAAGCGGTGCATTCTGTGGCACTGTGTAATTTCGATTACAAAAGTGGTATTTTAAATTAAAAATTTCAAAATGTTTCTAGCACTAAAAATGTTCAAAAATTATAAACAAATAGTTATGAACTTTGTGATGCCCCGTTTTTGCCAAAAAAAAATGTTTTTTTTTTACTCTTTTCATACATCAATTTGCAAATCGGGTATTTTAAACTACCAAAGTTCATCCACTAGTGGATGCCGTTACGTATAATTTTACCTGATAACATGCCATTGTAGCAAAAAAATCATGCTACCATGTTGCCAAATACCTACATATCTCTATCTCTTCCTAAGAGTTCAATACATCTTCACACCATATTTCATCAAAATCGATCCATTAATATAGGTGTGAAAACATATTTTCCTGTAAAGAACGTGGCACGAACCATTTAAAAACAAATACCTTCCCTCAGTGTACATTCAATTTTCATAGCAAATTTTAATAAAATCGGCTCATTGCTATAGCTGTGAAAACATATTGTGTGTTTAGGGGCATGACAGTGTCCAGTTAAACAAATATTTTTGCTCCTGGTTCAATCTATCTCTGTAACAAATTTCATCAAAATCGGCCGGTTAGTTTTACAATGGAATCGTGTTTTCTTGTTATGGGCGTGGTACCTCCCACTAAAAAACCAGTGTTCAAACTCAAGAGATAATCTTCTAAACCAAATTTCATCAGAAGTTACGTAGTTACTCATTAAAGGCGGTGTTACGCCCACAAAAGATCACATAGTTCTTAGTACCCCTTTTTAAGGTTCAGTCTAACTCCAAATCAAAGATCATTAAAATCGGTACATTAGTCTAACATATTTGGAAACGTATTTTCCTGTTAGAGGCGTTATACTGCCTGCTATATATACCTGCTAATTCTGCACTGCCTCTCTTCACAACCTTTCCAACAACAAAAAAACCAAGCGACTATGTTCTGTTATGGCAGTTAATAAGAAATCGAACGATTTTGCCCACGCCTATTTATGTATAGATTTCAATAAACTAGAACTGATTGATAAAAATATTAGTTAAAAATTTAAACTTCAATTTCCAAACTAGTTGTTTGTATGAATATTTTGAAAATATTGAGCCTGGGCTATTAAAACACCAAAAATTGAATAAACTTTTGCCTTTGTTTCATATATTTGTTCTTCAATACCAAAATAATCGATAAGCAACAATGCTACAAAAAAAACTATAGAAAGAAAACAATATATAGCATTTATTGTTAGTGCTTATAGCCATATATTAGATTATGTCAAGTGCTACCCCTTATTTAAGGGTCAATGTCATCATATTGCACAAAGTCGTATATGAAAATCCATACACACACATAAGTTTTGAGTGCACAAGACAACTCACATACATACATAGATATGTGACACAAATTCTGAATGTAAAACAGCATAGAGCATGACAAAAAAAAAATTAAAAAAAATGTTTAAAATAATAACACAGCTTAGTTTAAGCGAATAAAGAAAGAATATCATTTAATTTATAATAAGGCGAAAAAAAATCAAAAAAGTTCCCTCATTGAATTCGTCAAGAGTAGAAAATTTAAAATCTGTTATATCATTTTAAAGTAATTTTTTCATTACTCAAGCCATTATACAGATTTTATGATCTTAAGTCTCATATAAGAGGCCCCAGCGTTGGAGAAATGGCAAAATTTTACATAGGTTCTGTCTAGCATAAGCCATGCTTAAACATTTTTTGTATGTATCTCGATTGTAATCCTTTCTAAATTCATGAAACTGTTTCCATACATATATCTTAATTTTTATATGTATGTATATTAAAAATAAGAAAAAAGTTATTTCAAATCATGAGTCGTTGATATATACGAAAATACTTTTGGAGAGTTACAAGTTCATAGCCAGGCGGATGTAATCAAATAATCTTTCAAAAACTTGTCAAATAATCGCATGGACGTTTCAAAATCAACTAGTTTTGTATATGTACATATGTTATTATATTATTATGTCGATATTTATGTTACTGAAAAGCATTAAGACGCTCGCTTACTAATCACGCAATAATTGAGCCGGGTATAACTATTTCAGAAGAGTTATAAGCTCTTCGCTATAAATGTGAGAAAACTAAAAATCTTTCATATGTGCCAGTTTTAGGTATAGGACTATGAGCAGTATGCAAGGGAGATTTTATTTATTTAAATTACTGTTACGCTTTAATATAATCTATATAATTTTCTCAAAAGTGGGTAGTGGTAGGAAATATCTGAAAACGCAGAAATTTATTTAATTTAATTTAATATCTAAAAACGCAGAAATTTATTTAATTTAATTTAATATCTAAAAACGCAGAAATTTAAGTAACGTAATAAATATCATTGCATCGAAATTGGTTTAAGATACGCCAGTAAAAATTTGTGCTTTAAATATAATTTTTTTTTATATTTTTGACCATACTCACTCCTGGTGCCGTGGAAATTTTCAAAGGCTTTTATTGTAAAATTGACTTTTACATAAATGGTTGTTTGCAATTTTTTTTCATATAAAGCTCCGTAAATCGTTGGCTACTGTGGGATACTTAAATAGAAGCGACATTAACGAATCTGTGATGATTAGACTTAGAATTCAGTTTTTACTATTTACTTTTAATATACTGAAAATATTTTCAAGATAATGTGCGAAAAATCGGATGAATGGCAATTTTTTTTTTAACAGCTGAAATTATGGTTATATTTACCTGCTAAGCTTCTAAGGCAGAGATATTTTAACAGGTATTATATTGCAAGTAAACTAATTTTGTTATTAATATCTCTGGAATTAACTATTGGTATTTATGTATTGTTGTATTAGTCCTCTTAAGTGAGAAACTATTGTAAAAATTGATCAATGGCCGTAGCAAAAAAGCAAATATATTTAATTTTTTTATTAATGTGTCGGCTTAAGTTTTAAGCCATTATCTGGATACTGTCAAAAGTATTGAATAACTGTAGGTGTTTCTCATCAGCCTTGCTGTTATCGACAAGACAGCTCGCCTAGATTTTAGTGCAATGTTGTTAGAGAGATTCCCTTTCGATGTTTTCCTTACTATTCGACTTTTATCGTTTGTTATATTTTGGTACTGTTCGACTCATTCTATACCTGTCGACTATTTCGATACCTTTCGGCTTTCATCGGCTTTCTCACTACAATTCGATACTTTTCACCGACCATTTGATGCGTGTTCCAATTGCAAACTATCTTTTCTTCTTTGCATAAAGGGTGAGTCAAACACAAGTTTCTTCTTAAAATGCAATACAATGAACACAAATAAATTTTTCAATTATGGCTTTAGTAGAAGGAGCAAATACTTCTATTATTTATGGAAGAAGGCATCATGCATGACGCTGCCTCAGCTATCTTTGCAGTAACGCATCCGTCAGGAAAATTTTTCATGAAGTTGTTGGTGGTTTCGGACACTATCTGACGAATGTCGCTACCAATATTCAAATTACTTAAGTTTTGTAATCGTTTGTGGATTGTCCTTACAAGAAGAAATTCAAAGGCGACAAATTACAGCTGCAATGCGGCCAATTGTCATCGCCAAAACGGCCGACTACATCAATACCGAACTTTGTTCGCAAAATATCGATCATTTGATGGTGGCTGTACGGCATGTCGCGCTATCGTATTAAAGCACCTGCAAACTGTTACTTTTTGAGAATGCGTTAGCTTCTCGACGATGACTTTGCAAGTTTTCCGAGAAACAGTTGCTACTGTTTTTGTTTGTTAGCATAACCAACATCAGAATGCCCCTCATCAGAAAATAAGATTTTTCGAGAAAAAACTCCGGTGTTGGGCTACACAGCATTACTTTGATTGAAGTTTTCAATATTTGCCAATGCCGGTCGAGCTTAAATCGTTCTATTTCATTTCGTGGAGAATTTCTGACAGTATTTCTAGCGGGAAAAAGTTGTCTCTATCAAACTTACCTATGATTTTCAAAAGACTTACTAGATGTCTCACGTTTGACTTTTAGTCTTCGGATTTCTTGCAAAGGAAATAACACCCAAAAGAAAAAAATATGAAACTATTATATGTTTTTGGACGATATTTCTAAAAATGTTTGGGCGAATTTGACCTTAAACTTGTTCACAATTAAATCACTTTTTTTTAAATGATATAAATCTTTAAAAAATCAAAAATAGAACAGTTGTTTGAGTTACGCTGCCAGCTGGTAGTCAATATTTCACTAAATCTTTAAATATGCAAAACTTATCATATGTCATCTGAGTGTATTTTTCTATACTCTGTTATAAAAGTTTATTTTTAAAAATGCATTTTTTACTCAATTTGAATCCAGCCAACAGATATATTAAGAACCATTTAGGCCTATGTAACATTCTACCTTATGAATTTTTAAAGACTCTTCATTCATTGAACAAATTTGCATAAATGCAAATGTGTGTTCTTGATGACCGCAAATGTCATTAATTAAAAAATCCATACCAAAAAATTACAAAACATCGTCAGCCTTCAGTCAAAGGAAAATTATGAGTGTTAAAAAAATGTCGCTGACATTTTGAAGCGTTAAAACAAATACTACAAGTTTTTTTTTGTCAACAAAATCTATTTTTAACTTACGCAAAATGTTAATTAAAATTAAGACCATCAGTTTATTACATGATCATACACACACACTCATGCATACAACATAGCGGAAGAACCCAGCAAACATGCAAAGTGACATAATGTAACAACCAAGGATGGTATTGACAGTGCCCAAAGTTATGTTTTGAAATCAAGCGATAGTTTGTTCACAAACAATTGTCTGGGAGCAATTGGCTTGAGTGAATCGTGTCTAACACAAAATGAAGGATTTTAAATTCTTGTTTGCGGAAACCCATCCGAATATCTTTTTCAAGCACTGGTTTGCCTTCTGTGACGTTTAAATTAAAGATTGAAAATTATTAAACAATTACATTCATCATAATATGGAAGCAGAGTACCAAAGCCTAGTAAATTAAGTATTTATAACTGCTGTTTTATTTATAAACAGAGTAAATGACAAAAACATGATATCAAAATGTATTGAAATATAGAAAATTGAAGATGTGCCTAAAAGTATGCAAAATAAATATATCTGTTTCAAATATCCTATTCCAAAAGTATTATAAATATATCACCTGGGAGATGAAAGTTTCAAAAATCTTCCAAATGTTGACTGGGAAGCTACCTACACATAACTACCAGTTCCCACCCACACTCGTAATGAAAATTGAAAGCATTGCAATGTGTTAAATATTGAGAGATGGAAGTTGTGTTCCGTTCAGTGTTGGCAGTTTATAAGCAGCATAAATAACAAAGAACACCAACAGTAACAACAAAAACAACGCAATATATGATATAAGTTTCTATTTCTGAAGAAAAAAGAGAAAATATACAAATCTATTTTTAGCTTTTCACATACATCCATGTGTGCTATACCTACAGATAACTTTAATGTCGAGTTTATTATGCCTCGCAGGTTTAATTTCATAAGCCCTGTTGGAATTTGACTTTTCAATAAACTGCAGCGAAAGACATGTAGTAGATTGAAAAGTTGTTTGTTTTATGCTAAAGAGGCTCCACAGTATGGGGATAATATTTCTCTAACACTTGTGGTATTTACTATATGAATATATATTTTCATTTATGTAACTATATATGTATAAATGAATACTCTCAGTATATATGTATGGAAATAAGCTAAGGACAAATTATGAAAAAATAACATATAATCAAGCATAATTTTATATTATCATAACTTAAAAATAAGCATTTCAATTGACTTAAATCATTAAGTTACATAGCTAAGAAGACAAACAGCAGTAGTAGCTAAACTTTTTTATTAAGAGTAAACTAGTTTTTCCGATAACATATGCGTATACTAGAAATAGTTAACTTACGTGAACCTGTCTCTTTGCAAGGCATTGAAATTTCGAAAATTTTAAAAAAATGTTTTTCGCTATTATTTCGTTAAAAATTGACCGGACGGGAATTTATTTAATTGAGTTTAACCCTCAAATGAAAGAAGAACACAGCCAAAAAAAAAAATATATAATCCAGCGTTAGATAAAAGCCTATAGGAAAGTTCATTACATGAAAGGGACATGAAAGGGACTGGAAATACGCTTGGAGCTTTTACAAGAAATCCAAAATATTTAAAACTGTCAGCAATCACGGCACACAAACTTTTCAAGATAAGTCAAGAAATCAGGTCACGGAGCCATAGCCATTTTCAAGTATATTTGAGCAACATTTTTACAACGCCCAACAAACCGAAGTTTTGGTAAAACAACAAACAAAACCTTTAACTGTCAAAAAGGAAGATTTTTCCATTTTGTCCAGAAGAGGCAAATGCAAATAATAGCTATGTTTTATTTACCATCCAATGCTAGCTATCTATATCTAGCAAAGATAATAAGCAATGCGAATGAAATTATATATGATATGTATTCATAGCAAGTTACATGAGTGCCAGGGCTACCCAGCTGATTTATATATTGACTATTGTGCAATTCAATATAAAAATAAACAGAGCCATAACGCAGAAAAATAATTGTTTAAATTGTCAGATGGCAAGAAAAATTTAATTTGAAATAAAATAGGTAGAAAAAGCAATAACGAGTACTCATAGAAACAGCGAGTAGGAAACTTAGCAACTTGCTTGTGTTATTCGTACGTAGACAGTGGCTAAGCGAATAAAACGCAGCTAATAATACTGCTGCTGAATTTGGTGAATTTTCATTGGACATTTTCAAGACAGGGATTGGTATTTTAATAGGATGCAAGCATCGAAGCATTGCTGCAATTTGGAGCGATGACAGCTTGTCTCACGACCAGATTATCTATTTTATCTGCCACATTTCCTAGAATGGTGTTGTTTGACTCTGCAATATCTATAGGGGCATAATCTTATTGAATGTCGTGTATTGGATTGTATCCAACTTGTTGTGTAAAGATTTGGCGAAACAAGTGCTACTGGCTCTTAACTAACCAAGTTACAATTGCAAGACCCTAATGCTAAAAGTTTTCTCTATTAAGACTACCGTTGGACAACAAGCAAAGTAGCGGATCAGATGTAAAGGCCTTACGATTGCAACGTCATGTATTTGATTCTATATATGAGGAGCGCGGTGCATGCAAAAGAAAATTTATCTGACAAATTGTTGAGCTATGCAGTTGCATAGATGTCGCTCAGAAGTTCCACCGACAGCATTTGCGCGGACATATTGAGAGTATGAAAGGCGACATTCCAGCTAAGAGGACCTTCAATTCACAACCACCAGGTTTAAGCAAAATATCAGACTGAACCTTACCTTCATTTCAGAGGCCAGTTTATCGGCCATACCACACATTTTGGCCTATAAAACTGGAAACACAAACGCCGAGAATGATGAAAAGCTGCTTTTATACAGGCTATCAACTAACAAGCTCTAAATTTCCTAATGTATAGTATTATAAAAGTAATACCGAATCGTAGCATTTTAACCACATACTGACCTGTTAAAAAGTTTATTTCATTAATTGATTTCAAGCTACATTTTTATTACTTGCACAATACGGAGTAGCGATTGTCTTACTTGATAATGGAAAACTTTTTATCGAAGATTTTTTTTTTTACATATACATTTTTAGAGACTTATCATTCAAGGATCCAACATAAGACTTGGAGTTCTCAGACTCAATTTGACTCGTCCTTTTCGTTTAGCTATTTCCATCAAAACAAAATTGAAGGGCATAAAACATATTCAAACTGATGTGATCAGGGTTGCCAAGTTGAAAATAAGGAACTATTGGACTTCCCAAAATATAATAGTTTTTCCTTAAAATGTTAAAAATGTTAAAAATTTTTTGTTGGTAAAATGTTGATGACCTTATTTTTTTGTTAACCTCTTATGCCATTTTTTGTGGAGAAATTGATGATCTTTCTTACCTCATTAAAATGAATGAACATACCAAAATTTTTGCTTGCTAACTTTGTTTCTTCGTATAATTAAATACCATTTGATTCTATATAGGAGGAGAGCAGAACTGTTTGAATCTTAATACTTTAGTCCCACATATACTACACTTGCTTTGACAAAAAGAAGCTGATCATATCATTATAAAATTATTTTTTTCTTTTTTTTGTGAGCTGAACAGCTGCCATTGCTTTGTTTAGAAATTTTTTTTTTTTAAATAATTCAGGGTGAAAAATAATTCTTTTGATATGTAAATATGTTAATTTTGAGTGAGGCCTGATCACCACACTTTCGAACTTTCAGCATGTCTACAGCACTGTGAGCTATTGAAGTGCAAATAATTCAGAATGAATTTTCTTCTCGTATATGATATTTTTTTTATAATTCATCTAAGCAAATTTCAAACCATCTCGATTGACTTTTTTACTCGTTCCGATAGAAAGTTGTAATTGACAAGGCCTTGAAGTATAAGCAGAAGCACGGCTATATATAATTTAATAAGTCTGAAAAATGGAAAACCTAACAACACTCAAATGCTGGAATATATAGCACCACACCAAATACATTGCACAAACACACTTAGTTATTTCGAAAACTTCATTAAAACATTTTGATAAAAGAAAAACGTACCGATAGAGCCGACAAATTGAAAAACAAAAATTAATAATCAGAAACTTTACAAATTAAACCTATAAAATAAGAAAACTAATATTTTATTTTTTTATAAATTATATTTTTTTGTCGAAATACAACAGCAGATAGTATTGTTGGTGTTGGTGGTGGTGTCGCTGTACACTCCGTACTTTCACCCGGAGATATACAAATTCACAACGTAAGAATATATAATTCTCGAAAGTTTAACTTTTATTTAAGTGTACACCTTGTTATTATTTACTACATTTTATATGAAATATTTTTAATTGATATTGTGGAAAATTAACAAACACTTGAATAAAATAATTACTTTGGAATGTGCTATTTTTGTACTCCCTAATAACTGCACATTTTGTCGTTTGTTTTTGAAATTATTTTATTTTATTTTGCGAAAAACACCTGAAACACTACGAAATTTTTTTCTACAACTTACGCTTTTTTTCATTAAAGAACTTTATAAATTTATAAAAATTATTATCGAAAAAATAATCAAAGAAATATTTTGTGTGCGTAGTTGTAATATGTTATTTTAAATTTATTTTTTTTCCATCTATTTCTCCAGTGTACGTTATAATTACGATGTATGTAAATTGCGTACATACACATTGTTGCTCCTTTTACTCTCTTTTGCTGTTAAAGTTTATACAGCGTTGTTCAATTTTTCTCAATGTTTCAGAACAAGCAATTCTTTTGGCATCTTATGACAGTTTCTTCCTTTTGTATTTTTTTACCCAAATATATAATTTTTTTCATAAATATTAAAATGAAAATGTGAAAAATTGCATGGTTATTGTCAAATGTTTATGAACACTTTTTACGGAAATTTTGAAAAAAAAAATAATTAAAAAAATTTTTCCAAATAATCACATAAACAAATAAGACACAAACATTTTCACTTATGCAAAATAAATTTAAAATATTTTTTTTTTCTTTCATATAATTTAATTTAATTTTTTATCTTGTACATGCAACAAAAATAGGTAGGCATAAGTACACGGTTGTGAATAAAAATCGAAGCTATGAAATTTTTGATATATAACAGGTAACTGGAGGTATAGTTCTGAAATCGAAACAAACATATTCAGCGAAATAAATATATACCCTGCCAATAAAATTGAGTCATACCATCGCTATTCTGATGATCTTTGTACAAGATTTACCCCACCACATTAATGATATAGTCCTTTTTTAATATTGCAATTTATAGAAAGTTCAACCTCACTTGTATGTTATCATATTCTAGTAATAAAATTACTTCAAATTATATCCGGTGTATAACCACCAAATCATTATTTTCCACACATCTACTTGGTCCCCGTATAATTTTTCTAATAACAAGTTTCGAATCAAAAATTTGATCAAAAGAAAAGAAATTAGTTTTGACTCAAATACAGGCAAAAAAAAAATTAAAAAAACGAAAAGTTTCTTAAGCTATAACGCCTTAAGTCGGAAATCCATTTTACGGAAGAATTTTTTGGGAACATTTTTTATTTTGATTTTTTGCAAAAACCAAAAATCCACAAAAATCTTAATTATAAAAAAAGAACTGCTCGTAATTTTGAGGTGTGGTTTTTTTTATGTTGTATGGTGATTTTTTTCTCTTTGGGTCTTTCATCCAGCGGGATGCGATTTTCGGTTTTTTTTTTCATCAGTAATAGTTCGAAAATTGTTGCATACCTACAAAAATTGTTTTCTAACATTCCTAGACCTAATGCATTACAACTGTCTTCGGAAAACCTTTTAAGATATTCCAAGGACAGTTATTAATGTCCCTGGCTATGTCCAAAATAATTTTTCAACTTTTTTAAATAAAGTTATTCTTTGACAAAAAAGTCGATAGAAATTTATTAATTGGACATATTTTTTGGGTACTGTACATAAAAAATTAAGAAAATTTTCATAATTAAAATTAATAGAACTGTTCTGAGATAGTAGGCCTTTAAGTGTATACAACAAAATCTTGGAATAATCGAAGTTAAAAATAACCAGCTTTGAAGAACTTAATATTTCAGGTAGAAAAAATTGCATTGTTAATCAACTTTCCGAAGAATGTTAGAAATCTGTCACAATAAAATCTCTACGTTACCTCGCAGCTTTTTAAATTTTCCTCACTCACTCCGTTGCTTTTTGAGGCATCTGATTTAATGACTCACTTTGAATTCCTAAGTAATTTGTAGGAGGTTGTCCCATCTTTCCATTGAGTGAAATGTTCTTTTTTCTTATGAGAACCATTTGAACAAGGTTTATTAAAAATATACAGAACTGTATATGTTAAAGTTCTCACCCTGTGTACGTGTTACTTCATTTGTTAATTAACTCTTTTATTTTCTGCTCTTGCAAAACTAAAGTGGAACTTAGTGCTCTTAAGTAGTGATGACCAGCTCATGTACGAGCTTTTGCCCATATCGACTGAGATTACTAGTTGCAATTGAGACACTTGCTTTTATCATAACAACAACAAAATAATGAGCACAGGGATATCAATTTTCAAAACTTTTAAAATTTTAATCGAAGCATTTGATTTTTCCCTTCAACTTTGGCAATTATTGCTCTATAGTTCTAAATACAATAAATGCAAGATGCGAGTGCGAGAAAAAAATAAAGCGAGAAGACAAACAAAAAAGCTTTATTGAGTATCTTGCTCAGACATATAGAAAAATCTTGTCTCGTTTTGTTTTCTCGCACTCGCATTCATTGTGTTTATAACTTAAAACATTTTCATAAAATGACTGCTACTCGTGCTATATTTAGGCTTTATGAGATTTATTTTTTCCGGGTTGAATTTACACATGAAATGCCTTTCAATATGAAATTTATCAACTGTCCCTAAAACTCACTTGAAAATTAATCACTCAAATGCTATAATTAAGTTTATAGCTCCTGATTTTTCCTTACTTCTTTTTTGATATTGATAATATACTTCAAAAATATCAAGTACCTATTAGTTCCCAAAAATTATACAAAAATTTCGGATATTTTTCTCGATTTTTGATTTAATTTTTCATACACTTATTTTTGGTTATGACTTACTTTTACTTATTAGAAATTAAATAAAATTTCCAACAATATTGTTTTTATTAAAATCAATATTTTGAGTTTGAGTTATTTTAAAGAAAAAAGGCCAACAAAACCCTAATGCGACCAAACTGTTACCTCTCCCACCCTACAAAATCTATTTTCCAATTCAAAACAAATCGCATTGCTTTCGAAATAAATACAACAAAACCATAAAACTCTTCCCCTCACTAGGCAACCCAGATCACTGGCGTCAGCAACGTAGTCTCAACGAACGCGATTTACTCAGTGTCAGCAAATCATACTACGCTGCTGTCTCCGAATATCGTCTCTCGAATAATAATCGCTTATACTCTTCGGCTGATCGCAGTGATCGTCGCGACTTACATCATCGCGAACGTCTCGAACAATATCCGCTGTCACGCACCGCACGTCTTGATGTACAACAGCGTAATACATTCAATCGTAGCAATCACGATCGACAAACACACGTTGGCGGCAGCGGCGGTGGTGTCTACACAAGACGTGCACCACCGCTAGCAGCTGCCAATGCAGCGGTTGGTAGTAGTAGTAGCAGCAGTAACGCTAGCAGCTATCATCATTCGTCTTCATCTGCGGCGTCGGCATCGGGTTCGACGTCATACCCTCAAATTGTGATTAACGATCGCAGCGATCGCTACGGTGATCGTTACGGTGCCGCATTGGCATCTTCGGCAATAGGTGATAATGATCCCTACTGGGATGAAGCAGCAGGAGCCTCGTCGGCACAAGATTCGCGTCGCTATACAGAGCGTAGAACAAAAAAGACTGTACGTTTTGATGGTCACGATGATCCGCTTGCTGGTGGATTACCACCAGTAACAACAATACTGCCATCCACAGCAGTGGATGTTGGTGCAGCAACAATACTAACAAGTGCCAAGCTTGGCATAAATCTTAACAGTGGTGGTGGTGGTGGTGGTGGTGGCGGTAGCATTGGTGCAAATAGCGTGTTCAATGATGATTGGTCACGTTGGGATACTGAGCGACAGGGAAGTCAAGATTCGACAACTAAAGATTCTGGTATTGATACAAGCAGTACATTTACAAGCAGTGAGGATTCAAATCGTGGCGATGGGCCAAAGGTAGTTGAATATAAAATACGAGTTGCATAAATGAACTACGTACTATGCTACATATAGACTTATTACTATGTACCTCTGTTAAAACTCTTCTTCATATACAACAAGTAAAAGTTTGTCATAAGATTCGTTTGTTTTGCAAATGTTTTTTTGCCTTGTGTTGAATACAAAACAAGTTAAATCTTTTTTTTTTTTTTTTTGATTTCTTCACTTGATTTTTTGTAAAATGTATTGTCTTCACGTTTGTGAACTTTTTCTTCCATAAAAAACCAGTTATTAACAATGCTACTGCCATACAGAAAGTCACAACTTGAATCCTTATAACTTCCATATGTTGTGTACCAAATTGCATACCTTAACTTTATTTGGAGTAATAAAATACTTTAATTTTTTTTTTACATTATGTTTTTTGCACACAGAAGGACACTTGTACAGAGTAAAATTTAGCACTACATATTTTCTAAGAAATAATTATATATTGAATGTCTTTTGGCTGTGTTAATGCATGCACGTTTGAAGCAATTAAGTGTCTACCTTACAAAAATTTCTATTTATTTTACAGCTTGTAATTAATTTTTCCTAAAAGAAAAATCGACGACAATTTTAATATTGATTCGTAGTTAAGTGAAAAGTTCCATATCATCGCCGATATATATGTACTATAATAAAACTTGGCTACATGACTTTCTTAGACATTTCGAATTAAGTTTCTGCTACCATACATCGTTGCTGCATATTTTAGGCAACGTTTTCTTAGTTCTCTGCCAAAGGCGATTCGAGGTTGAAAAAGAAAAAAAATTCAGTCCACATTTGAGAACTTAATATTGGCCCTTCATTATATTTTTTCATAAAGTTTTTCTTTTTACTTATATCTCTAGCACTTTTATGTCATGATGAAGCAAAACTTCAGTTTAATACAACGAAATCTTTTTCCTGATTGCTTTTACAGCTATAAACAATTTATTCCAGCTTAGCTATTCATCGTAATTCCATAAGTTTCACAAGTTTCGTTCTTGAAATGCCATATATTTCTGTTAGCACAAAATTCACTGTTACTTGTTCCTTTAGATCTAGATCTAAAAGCTCAATTTGAGAAATGGAATGAATACTTAAAAACTTTGAGAATACCGGTCTCAATAACCGTATAGCTTTCCGTCCAGTGAGATCGTCGTTGCAGGCGATTATTAATGATTTAATTATTTAAATATTTTTGATAAAGTTTACAGTACATAATTATGTATGGAATTGAGTAAATAGCAGTATGGCATGTGGCACCATATTTTGCAATCTGGGCACAAAAATCTGAATTATTATGTCACGATAGCGAACACTATTAAAATTTATTGCCTGACCAGCCGCATTTTAGAAGAATAATGATGCTTGCAGATGCATTAATTTTTCAACAGTTCCACTGAAACCCAAATGCCACAATTTTAACGATTATCGAAGACATCAGGATGAAAATAAGCCTCATCGCTGAAGATGATTTCGAATGATAAAAATGCTTCATTCAACGAACTCTCTTCACTTTCAAAGCATATAATTGGCTTAGTTAAAACTGATATATGCTGTCATACATTGTACAGAATGTTTGCTGTTTTAAGTCATTCAATTTGTATACATCCATAAAGCCAAAATCACTTGTGGTGTTAGTCAAATTGATCCAGTTATGCCAAAACCCAAAGGCCTTTGAAATTTTTCTTAAGTTTTGATATGTGTTAAGATTTGCACCGTTTCTTATCACATAAATACTCCTTAATATTAAATTGGTTTGATAATGGAGAAAATTCGAACATGTAAATAGAACTAACTCAGCTTTGAGACATTTTTATCAAGAGCTGCCTACATGATAGCACTGATTGTTACTTACCAAGCAAGTAACTTTAATTCGACGGTTGATTGTAGTGAATAAAGTTTTTATATGACAAAAATGCACCAGGAAGTTAAGACAACTTTAGCCTGCGTAGTGCCCCGGAAACTGTTTCCCTCACTTCAAACAAAGCAATCGTCATGATTCTATGATATATGGCCATTTTCAATATATCTTTCGTCCTCTTAGGCGAGTTGTGTATAACTGAAACTTCTGCTGTTCCTTTTCCGATGTTGACCAATAAGCTCTTCTTGTGTTTTGAGCTAATACAATAGAAGGCTAATAGGTAGTTAGTCTGACACATTGTAAAGATTTTATTTTCTTTCTTTAAGAATAAATAATATTCTTACTTCTTTTCAACGAGATGAGATGTAGCTTGTGACAAAACATTCACTGTAAGTGTCAATGACAAAGCGGTTTAATTGCAACCGGTGCTGCAGTTGAATGTATATGATTTGAACGGATTCAAAGTCCATATTTTCTGTTCTCAGATATTAAATTTTTAAGAAACTTTCGAGAGTATTTCCTATATAATTTTTCTTGACTTTTTGCAGCCATACATGGCTATTTTGAGAGCATTTTTCACAAACTGTATAACTTTATAGTACCATCAAGTTGCTCAGATAACTATTAAATTGAATTTCATAACATAAAACTTACAGTCTCAGTCTTTAATATTCTCGTTCGTGCACATAGTTATTTCAGTAATTACGTGAATTTTTTGGATTTTATCGTTCCTCTATTGAATTCATTTGTAGTAGTGCTATTTCAATATAACTTGTGATGATTCCTACCTAATATGTTAGTGCCGATATCAAAGCTTAAATATGCTCAGGCAGTAATTCTTATTGTGTTCATATGGACTTATTAATTGTACTTTGGGCCTTGTACTGTGTGTACTTTTTACTTTGTACTTAGCCTGACTAGAGGTGGAAGTGCACTCATCAATCTAGTACCACGGATTGTTGAGAGCCGTTGGAACTTTGGTACCAGCCTGACAGTTATGTGCGGCCCACTTGGGTTGAAACCTATTTCGCGGGAGGAGCAAAGTGTAACGCTCAGTATATAGTTGCATTTTTACTACCTGATGGCTTAGACAGAAATCCAGGGTGAAGCAATGTCCTTAGTCATAACTTTACTTGGTGACTGTATCCAATTGTCAGTCGCTCTATAATTAGGGAAGTATAATATAGTCCGAGTGTGATACGGCACATTGTTGCTTTAAACCTTCAAAGCAATTGGTCACGTTAAGCACAGGACTGAGTCATCATCGCTATCGGTCTTTATATGATATGTACCAGAGGCAACCAGATTTTATTGAATCTGTACTGTGTGTATATATATATATATATATGGCGATTATTGTTGATTATTTTTGTTAATAGATTGAAAACTTTTTTGATTTTAATTTTTTATAATCTTGGATGTATTTTCTGCCATATAAACGAATTCTCCTTTTTTTTATAGTTTTTTTGTTATTTCGCTATGAAAAAACAATCCTTGCAACTCTCTAACTAGATATACTTACCAATAAATGTGCTGTATTTAAATTTTCTGTAGATATGTATGCGTAGACTGCACTCAACATTACCTGTATCTATGTATTATGTATGTAGAACTATAGCTATAGAATATAAAATTTTGAGTTAGAGTAATATTTCATCTTTCGTTAAAAATGTGCTCAGCATTAACTTTAGAAAACTTTTAATGAAACTCTATTTCGAGTTAATATCTGTAAATGTATGTGTTCTCAAAACTCTCTTTAATTGTATGATAATTTTAAGTGAAACAAAACTTTTACATCAAAGTATTTCAAATGTAATAAAACTTTGGAAGGGTAACAACTATGTTATATGTAAATTTATATTATATACTAACCAATTAACTAACTAACATAAATTTTTCTCAATTTAACTATTTATAATAATGATGTTTTTAAACATCAAAATTAAATTTGACTAATTTTTTAATTTTTCACTTGTGAATTTAATTCCTGCCAACATGAAACCTTTACGCGAAAACAAAAAATTAATACATAAAAACCTGAAACTCGTAAAATATCCTGGAAAAAAAAAATCAAAATCCCAAACCAAATACCGAAATAGAATCCCGTAAATTGGCAATATTCGGCTGACAATACTCATATGATTGGTCACATGATATTAAGAAAATACTGTGACGGTGAGGATATTCTAGGATTAAAAGTTATCGGTGGTCAGCCCTTACCCTACGCTGCTTCAAGTAACAGCGGTGTTGGTGGTGGTGGTAGTTGTGGTGCATTTGTGGAAAAAGTCAAACGCGGTTCAGTGGCCGACGTTGAAGGACATATTCGACCAGGTATGAATGAAAAAAAAAACACTTTATACCCCCACCCGCAACTACGCATGAGTCTTCACTGATTTTTTTTTTTTCGTTTCGTTGTTTTATTAATTTTTTTGTGGGATTTTTCGTTTGTTTTCATGCCCTTTCTTTGTTTACATATCAGCAAAAAACACTCGCTATGATTTTGGTTTTAAATTGAGTTTGTGTAAGTTAATGAAGTTTATGTTTTATTGACTTAGTGAAAGCTTTTAACTGTATAAATAACAAATATGATTAAAAAAAATGTAGTGGGAGACCATTTAATGTGTTTAAGTCATACACAATTTTTTTTTATTATTTGTGCGCTCATATTTTTTTGTTGTGTTATAGTAAACGAGCAATCAATACAAGCCTTCCCTCACAAGATATCTACATTCAGTGATCTTATCGTTTTGTGGGCATAGCTGCATGCGAAAGCTCAAAAAAACTGAAAGCTTATTGTATGCCGTTAACTTTGACATAGCGGCGATCAGTTACAGCTGAGGCTTCGTACGAGCAAGTTCAGTTTGCATATAAAGCTAAAAGATCTTTTTGTCGAACGATTTTTTGTGCTTTTTATCGTGGGTTAAACTCGCTAGAACAACTGAATGTCGCATAAAGTCAATCGAGTATTTTTTATTATATAAGGAAGAAAGCCAGATTTCATCTCAAGTTAAAGAGCTTTCCCCAAAAATAAACACTCTCTTTTTCTCTTTTGTTAACACTGTTTTACATAAATTGTGTTCCGAATACAAGTTATGTAAGAGACCATCAAAACTTATTGAAAAATTAAACAAATTGTGTCCATATTGAAAACACTAAAACTTTATTTAATGTCATAGCAACTTTTAAGAAAATCCTATATCTTAATAATACGAAATCAGTGATAGAACTTTGAATTGTATTTTTACTCGATCTGGACATAACTGCCAAAATTTTTCAAACTTTCACCGTTTTATTTGTGTATCTCTGTTTCCTTTTTTAATTTCTTTGTCATTGCTTGTAATTTTTTTTTCATATTATATTTCTTCATCCATTCACAAGCTCTCAAATCATCTTTCTCTCATACTCTCTCTCTCTCTCTCTCTGCATTGTCTGCTCATCATTTTGTTCAGGCGATGAAATTATCGAATGGAATGGCCGTAATTTACATAATAAATCCGCTGATGAAGTTTATGATATAATCGATGAAAGTCGTCTAGATGCACAAGTGGAATTGATTGTCTCACGGCCTGTTGTGACACCTGCATCCGGTGCATTTGCTGCAAATCGTAAGGTAGCATTGCAACATCAGCAGCCAAGTACATGGCCTTCAACACAACAGCAGACGCCAAAGCAACATGCTACAACTCTGATACCGAATAGTAATATTGCTAGCAGTATTGCTGGTAGTGCTGTTGTCAGCAGTGGTGGACGTTATTTGCACAGAAAAGGTATTTCCCAAAAATCCTTTTAATGAGCGGGAATTTCAAAAAATCTAATTTTCGTATTTCGAGTAAAGATTTTTTGAGAATTTATTTTTACACGATACTGAAAAGTTTCTGAGCTATCTGATTATAGCTCCGATATGATAATTACTTGAACTATTTTTGACTCCAACATTCTTCAAACCACAATTTGACTTAACTCTGAAATAGTTGTGACATGGTGGTATTGCCACGGCTATGATAACTTTTTCTTGTTCTTTCATAACTTGGCTTCGGTTCTTAAATTGACTTTGACGTGAATAAGGCTTTACTTAAGTTTAATTCTGAATTATTCCTGATTTACATCCCAAAATTTTTTTGTCTTAAGACTGCCTTAAAATTGATTTTGATTGAAATTAGAAAACTTGTCTTGAATCAAGTCTCAAAAGTTTGACTTAGATTGTGACTTGAGCTAGACGTTTGACTGCATAACGATATTAAAGAACATAACTTAGACTTAAAATTAGGCAAACAATACACTTCAACTCACAGACTCAGACTAAGACTTGAAACACCGAGCTATTGCCTTTTAGGATGAAGTAGCACTAATTGCATGCGGCAAATTCTGTATGAAGTTCTTCGCGATGTCTTAAAAAAACTCGTCTCCTGGCCAAATTCGGCTGGTTTAGGTGTGATTCCGACCAAAACTGAAGTAGTTATCTTTACTAGGAGACACAAACTTTCAACTATTGAGCCACCTTCGCTGAGAACACTTCGCAGTGCAAGCTATCTTGGGCTGTTATTGGATAGGAAACTAAGTTGGAATACTTATGTTGAAGAGAGAGTTCGAAAAGCCACTATAGCGCTATATTCTTGTAAGAAAGCTGAAGGTGGAAGATGGGGGTTATCACCTCGTATTATTCACTGGTTCTACACAGCGCTCATGGCACTGTGGTGTGGTGGCCTATGGTGGCCAAGGACAAGCAATTGCATAAGGTTTAAAGGCTGCTTTCATGTGCATTAGTGGTGTTCAAACGACTTCACCCACTGATGTCTTGGTGCTGCTCTTTCATCTTGTTTCCCTTGACCTACTAGGAAAACTATTTGCTGGTCGGAGGGAAGAATAGGACATTCAACTATCCTACATTGTTTGAGTTCTGTACTCTCCAAAGACTATTTTGTTTCAACAATCTAATTCAAAAGGTATTAGATAACTCACATTCCATAAAGAGATGACTGGAAGGGTGTTCTCCTGGGGAGAAAAGGTCATATTAATTTCTGGACGGATGGCATCAAGCTAAATAATTAAAGCGATTTTCATGCAGAGAGTATAGCTATAGAAAAGGTAGCTGAGGATAAATGTGGTATTCAAAATAGGACATACACATTTATACAGATAGTCAGATAGCCATCAAACCTCTAGAATCAGTTTTCCAAAATTCACTAGTGGCCTATAAATGCAGCTCGTCCATTAATTAGATGGCTAAGCATTTTAACATTCACCACATCTGGGTGCCTGGGTACTTTAGTAAATGCAAGTTGCTGTTAAAGGAAGATATATTAAAATAGGCTAACACAAGATGAACCCAAGAATGAACTTGCCACACAACAAACGGTCAACGATCTCTAGAACTAACATCTCGCACTAGATATAATGTCTCGTCAATTGCTGCAGTCGTAACTAGCCACTGCCTCATCGACCGACATGCGGAGGAGCCAGACGTTCGATCTTTTGACTCTGTAGAGATGTAGAAGAGCGGTTAAACGTCAAAACATTGCTTTGTTCCTGCACCGCACTTGCCAGAAAATGACACAACACACTTGATTTGATATTATTTGATGACCCTAGACTTGGAATAATAGGTCATCCACTAAGCTTTATCACAAAACTTGGTTAGTTTGATGGGAGTATATAGTTAGATACCCCGTGGTATCACAATGATTGACATTTGGTCTGTGTGATTTGGTTCATAACTGACTGCCACTCTTACGTTTCAAAGGCTTGAACCATGAATTACTCTCGGATATAAACATAGACTTCAACTTGAATGTGTAAAAAGATTTGAAAAGGGTCGTAGCCATAGGTCTATGTCTAGTCCTGGACCGGAACATGGCTCTGTACCATTAGTGGGATTATGCTTTGCGCGCAAACAGTCTGACTTGGACTCTGACCTAGAAGTTAACTTAATGCTATGATTTGAGTTTAAATTTTGACTTGGCTCTGGTTTGAGTTCCTGATATATTATAGAGAAACCTCAATCATTAAAAAATCGCTCTTGAAAAAAATGTCATAATATAGCCACATACTTTGAAACAATTTTAGCATTAACAGCGAGCGTCAAATAATATATCACACAAAATTTTTATTGCTTAACATCATATAAATTTTTGGATAGTTTAACTTCTTTCGAAAAATGTCACAAAATTTGTTTTTATAGCGTTATAAAACATTTTCATTTTGAAACATAAAAAAATTCCAAAAAACTGTGTATGTCTAACAATTGTGTATTTTCCAAAATAATAACAGCTGCTTTATTATATTTGTACTCGTTAATGTTCTTAAATTCAGAACGCAAAAAGCCTTTTATATCACTCCTTTCCTTTCAACTTTTCTCTTTCAGCGCCAACTGTTGATACTATAGAATCACATCGTGATAAGCCCAGCGTACTTATAACATCTCCCGGATCACCAGACTTACATTCCACTACAACACCGGCAACACGTAGTTTTCATTCAACGTCTACGCATGCGCAACAACGCCAATACGGATCTATACAACAAACGCAGCAGCAGCATCATCAACAACCACCACAACCACTCCATCAACGCCTGGGATCAACGGCAGCAGCAGTAGCAGCAGCAGCAGCAGCAGCAGCATCAGCAGTTGCCGCTTCTAATACACAAGCTACAACGACGGCGGGCCACTATCATCATCATCATCACTGTCATCAACAACCACCGCCACTGCAAACGCACACGCATTCACATGGCGCTCTTCATACCCATCATCAGACTGCGGAAGCGGCGGCGGCTGCGGCGGCATCTGGCGTCGGACATACACTGCCGCAGCCAGTCGAAGGTCGTCTACAGCTGAAATTGGGTTATGACACGAGCACATTGCAGCTAATTGTGACAATTGTGTGTGCGACCGGTTTGACGTATCGTCAACATGGCGCCGGACGCAATCCATACGCAAAAGTGAGTGAAGAGCGCAAAGACGAAAAAAGAAACATTGAATTTTTTTAGAGGAAAAGGTGCCTGGCGGCTTTTGAATAAAAAATTCAAGTGAAAATGTTGTATTTTCGACGCAATAGTGCAGATGTTTCTCTTGTTTTTATGTGATAGCGTTTCGCTTTCAGTGTACTTATGAATAAGAAGACGATAAACAGCTATAGAACCGTTATGAAACCCGTGACATATTTCAGCAAGATTTCCGTATGGCTGAAAAGATTAAGCCAACATAGTTCAAAAGACCAACCGATTAAACAGAAGTTAATCGATGGTATATAAGTATTTGATCCTAACCACACAGAGCTTCTTCGTTATTAAAACGAAGGGACATATTGAGGTCATAGGACTCAAATTGGCGAACATATACAACCCGCATGATTACTAATTCCGAGCCATATTGCAAAACTTTTTGTTCGACAATTCTTATTCTATTTAAAACACTTTTAATCCGCTTTGACGCACTTGTTATAATGTTAATGTTAGATATTGAAAGTTTTTAAAATCAGTCAAGCTTGTTCCAATTCCGTATCGAATTTGGTTCAGAAATTGAATTAAATCTCGAATCTGGATCATAAAAAGGGAAATTCTTCAAAATATTTAAAGTCTAACAGCTCAAGTTCAAATCTCAAAAACATTTCGTAGTAAATTCTGGCCATAAGATTGAGAAGGGCTATGGACATTTAATTTCGGACTTCAATTCCGCTTCCGAAATCAATCGGAGTCAGATCAGGTCTGTTATCAGATATGTACGATGTAACTTGTGATTTTTTAAGCGTTTGGTTTTTGAAAATTAAAGAAATACCAGAAAATTTGCAATAGTGAATAAAATATTTATTTGGAGCGATACTTCAAACAATTTAATTTTTAAAGATTATTTCATGTAAATGTTGCCCTCGGTTACGCCTGAGGTGGTTCATCCGTAAGCTCCAATTTTGTCATTCTTTTTCCAGCATTTCGACTGGTATTCCACCAGTGGCAGCTGTAATGTTATCTTCTAGGACTGCAGTTGTAGCTGGCTTGCATCTGGGCACCAGAGAGTTCACGTAGCCCTACAAAAAATTGTTTAGTGGGGTCAAATGGTATGATTTTGGCAGCCAATGGACTGCTCGTTGCTGAAGAGAATTTTTCGATCTTCATCCAACTTTTCCAAGGCCCACTCACCAAACAAACGACGTTGTGGAAGTTCACCCGGCTTCAGTTCTTACAACAGCTGTATTTTGCATGGTTTCATACCGAGGTCCTTAAGTAAAATCTTCCAAGTGGTCGAGTAATTCAAGCCCAATTGTTGATAACGGCGACGATTTGACATATCGAGATCTTCATTGATACTGGCCGTTACAGCAACAATATTCTTCTCGGTACGCACTCTCCGCATACGGGTTGATCGATTAATTTCCAATATAGTGCAACTGATGTGAAATTTTGTGACAATGGCTTTAATAGCCTATTCGGTGGGTCGACTATGGCGACCATAAAATGGACGTTTTTTACGAAACACATTTCTCACAGAGCAGGAATTTAGATAATTAACTTCAATTAGCAAGATGCTGTTCGTTTGTTAGTCCATTCATGAATGGCAAACCTTACTGAGCGTTTTCGGGCTCGACACGTGTAACGATTATCGCGTGAAGTGTTAAAAAGTTTAAACTGAAAAATCAAATAGCTAAAAAGTCACCCGTTATAAGCAAATACATCTCTATTATAAAATAGAAACCCAAAACTAAATTTAGTTCCTGAAAAAGTAACCTTTTCTTCTACATTTCGTTTTGAAACATTATTATATATATATATATTGGTTAAAACTGCGCTCTTCTCTAACTACGTACTAAAATTCAAAATTTTCCCAATTTTTTTTTCTTTCGTTTCACTTTCCACCTTACAAAACAAAAAAAAAATATAAATCCCAGGTGTTCCTTCTACCCGATAGGGGTACGAAATCAAAAAGACGCACCAAAACACTTGCCAATACATGTGAACCCCGTTGGGGTCAGACCTTTGTGTATGCTGGTCTGAGGCGTTGTGATTTAACAGGGCGTTTATTGGAGGTAAGTAAAGCTGCTGATCTTAATTAAATCAAAGTGGTTTCCGAAAGTTCAATACTTCAAATATTTTTACTAAACTACGTGCTTAACTTTGGTTTTACGTTTTATCTAAAGGTAACGCTTTGGGACTATGTACGCTATGGTGCCAATGATTTTATCGGTGAGGTTGTCATTGATCTCACACACCATATACTGGACGATGAAGCTGAATGGTATCAACTACAACCGCATCAGGATACCTCGTATCTCGTATGTGTTTTGTGTATAGTGTACATACGTATAAAAATAAGTTTTTTACTGTATTAAGTAAGAGTATGATTTTGTTGAAAATGGTATTTTTTACGTGTGTTACAAGTGGGGTAATTTGTGGGATACCTTGTATTCTTGAAACACAAAAATCACTTTTGGCTTTTAAAGGACTTACAAGTCTTAAAAATATTTTTAAAGATTTATTAATAAGTAGTTTACATATCATTCTAGAATTGAGTAATATTTTTGGATTAATCATTTATTTTGGTAATAATTTCCTAGCAATATGTTATATGACCAATTTCCCTAGATCAATTATTATTGGGAGTTAATTAGCCCAAGATATTTTGGTTCAGCCAAATATTGTATTTCTTTGTCGCAAATATCTACTTGTCAATAATAACCAAAACATGTTCGAGTATTTTGCTGAAGAAATAGTGTAACATATGCATTGGATATATTAATTTTGATAAAGTCCATACGTAAATATCGATATTCAAAACTATCGATACAAAAGAATATTATATTTTGCAATGTTAGCACATCTTTAGTGTTGGTATTTCCTTTGATTGTTGGATTACGATCGCTCTATCCATGTTGTGGTAGACGGTTTCACCCCCAATGTTCACTCCATTAATACTGAACTTCTCCAGGATTATTTCCTGTCTCCGACTCATATCCTGGTTTTATTGTTGATCTTATGTCATCGGCCACCAACCCAATTCTTTATGACCAATTCTTGGCTTTTTGAAAAGTTGTAAGAAATACTACATTCCAGTTGAACTTCGGACTATTTCACTTATATAAGGTCCGGGGCTCCAAAACTGCTTTGGAGCTGCTAGATCGAGATCTTCGTTTCTTCTAATGATTCTCTAAAGTAGCGTGTTTAACTCTTTTCTATTGGTGTTTTAACATGATGTGTTCTAATAAGATATGTGAAGTGGTTTCTTCCGTCCTGATATTATCTCGCAGCACTCGGGCGTCTCATCAGGTCCATCTCTGAACATTCTGCTTGCGAAAACTATCGATGGTGAATGTTCACCAACACTAATCCATCTATCCTCCTTAGCTCTAACTTGTCGCGTTTTCTTCGCCCAACGTGGTGCATTACATTTATAGAGTGCATCCCTTGGATGTTGACATACACTTTAAAAAAAGTCGATGTCGTTGGCATAGACACGTAATTGTGCAACAATCAAAGTTACTTTCTTGGAGTTTTACTTAAACTTGTTGAGAATTATTATATTCATACCGTAATGAAGTAAAATTTGATATTATTTAACTGATCCAAACAAATTTCTACAATACACTCAAGCAAATATCATACGTGTCTTAATTAATACCACTTTAATGTCAAATTTTTGACAAAATTTATGCAAACCAACATTTTTTTATTGTTAATAAACATTTTTAAAACAATTTTCTCAGTGCAACTGTGAAACATAAGCATAATAAGCTAAAAGTGATTTTTGTATGAATTCCGACTTGTAAAGAGGATTGAGTATTTGAAAAATGGAGCTGGTTTTGTTCACAAAATATCTATTTAATATAAAAAAATAAATAGATAAAAAAGAAAGGAAAGTCAAAGTTTAAGTTAAGAAACAAAAAAAAAAAAATATTAAATGAAACATTAACTTGCATGTTATCTTATATTAAACAACACATGATTAATGCTAATTTTTTGTTAAAAATTATATTTTTAATTTTTACAAATAACATTTTTTTTTGTGTGTGAAAATGCTTAGACTCAAAACTTTATTTTGCTCAAAATTTACCATACATACAAAATGTAAGAAAAAATAATTTGTTAAATTCCAACCTTCGTTCCTTCCATTCCATTCCTAACGCTCGTTTAACTGCCTTTTTCATCAAACGCCCGCCCGTACAACCGCCCGCCTGCCTGCACGTTCGCCTCAACGCATATTCATCTAAATGCATCATCCGTAACCTCAATTATCATCAACATTACAACAACGAAAATCGACAATTACTACAATAATAACAACAACTGCAGTTACATCGCGATGAGACTAATGAAATGGACGTCGTGATTTTGACACCTACTGACCATTTATCTCCACCAAGTACCACATCGCGTTTAAGTGACTCGGACACAACGTCTGAGTGTGATATCGATGGAACAACAACAGGACGCGATGGTGCCAGCATATCTTCAATGGGCAGCTCATCGAGTCCGCCGCCAGAGGTAACAAAAAAAAAAAAATAGAGAAACAACAACAAAATCCATACACATATGTTACATATGTATTGTACATACTAATAGAACAGACATTTATGCTTTAACAAAAACATATTTACACTAACAGCAAGATACATTTATAGATAATACACATAAAAAATATTTTTTTGTTAATTTGACAAAAAAAGTAGTGAAATGAACTGTTAAAATTGTAATCTCAGCAAGAAAATTAGTAGAAAATTCTATAAAAAGAGTTTTTGGTCAGTTACTCATTTGAAAGTGCCCTTTCGTTGTACACATTTGACCAAATTGATGAAGATATTTTTTATGAGTATTGGAAATAATTCGGTTGAAAAGAAAACCCAATTGGCGCTAAAGCAGCAACACTTTCACCAAATTTACATCATCAATACAAAGCAAAACATCACATCAACAGAAAATAAAGTTTTTATTTTTTGTCACAAAATTTTCGTCTTTGTCTGTATGTCTTCATTTGAACTTTATTGCCTTGCCCTTTTCTTAAATGGTATTCTTAAACTTTTTGTTAAATAAAAACAGTTTACTTATTTACTACTCGGTTGGGGAATTAGCACAGGTCGTACGATGATGTGCGGAATAAACCTATATTAATGGAAAGTAAAAGTCCAAAACAAAAACAAATAACTTTTTACAAGTTCCGTAAATATTATGAGTTTAATGATATCTATCACTGAATAGTCGTTATGAATGGATTATATTTTTTTTCGATCCAAACTAATCGTTGTTTTGAATTTGTATTTATTTCAATGCAAAAATATTGCGATTTTAGATCAGAATATGTTTCGAACATTCAAAAAAACTCATCTGCATACTTTAACACTTATATCGTATTTTTTTTAATTGTGATTTTTATGATCTAAATTATTGAAAATAACGATTATTTACGGTCCCATGTTTTTTTCAAGAAAAGTAGAGGAATTCTCAATATCAAAATTGTTCGTTGTTTGTTATTCGGATTGTAATTTCTATTAGAAATGAATTGTTTCTGAAAAAAGATTATCCAAATTTATAAAAAAGCCAATAAATGTCTTGGATACACAAAAGTGAGTCAACCACAGCATTCTCCTCCTAGTCATTGATTTCAGAGTCACAACAAACTATTCCATCTAGTTTCAAAATCAAAATTAATTCATAATGTGGATTAAAATGAGAATAGATAATAATGAGGCTAACAATGAAAATGAGTTTCAGAATAAGGATAATGATGAAGATGTAGTGGTGAGAATTAGTTTGAGATTGAGAATTAGGATAATGAGTATCAAGAGGGTGAGCCAGAAAATAAATTTAAGTTTGCGAAAGATATAAGTCATAAGCAAAGATCCAAGTATAAAGATAGAAATATTAGTGAAGATAATGATAAGATCGGTGGTACAGAATGAATGAATGTCAGGATGTATTAAAGTTTTTACATATATTGGGCTCAGTATCTTAACCATGTGAAAAGGCTTTGGGCGTTAAGCATTTTTAGTAAAAAATTGGTAAACAAAAGAGCAGTATCTGAAACAACAACTTATTTTGAACAAATTTAATGAAAGAAATGAATTTCTACAAAATTTCTAGTATATGATTTCGTTGGTCACGGCCACGTACAAGAGCATATTTCATCTTCGATAGCTTACTTGATGATCTAACATTTCTATATATTCTGTCGAAAGAGCTTCGAACATTTTATGCTGACAGCCTGGCTTAGATTCCCTAAAAAGATATATCTACCTACAGTTAATATTAATTATTTTTTCCGGCACCTTCAATTTCAATGTATGTATTATATCTTTTAGCTTATAACTAAGTTTCATCTATTATTTGTGAAACTATTAAGTACTGTAAGGATTTACTGTTCGTCTATACAAATTAAATCTAAAGTTTTAACATCGAAATGCTTTCCGTGCCGAGATATATTATATCTTCAGAATCCGTTTACACAGAACTATACTTTTGCTCACTTTATACAAATCTTTGTCTCAGAAAAAGACATTTTCAATTCGAATTCACTAGACTTAGGCACCCTCTTTCATTATTAAATAAAATTGACAACAGACAAATATACATACAAACAGATGTACATAAATGAATTCATTGGAAATATAAAACAATCTTTTCCCGTTTTCATTATGATCGATATTCTTTTAATTGTGATTTATTCATTTATTTTTGAATTATCTGCGTGTCTGAATATGTGTTCTTTGCATTGCTGTTATTTTTAATTTATGAATGACAAATGAACAATCAAATTAATTAAGTTTTCTTGAAATGCTAACTAATTGAAAATTTTGCGTTTTTGTTTCTATTTGTTATTTTCAATTATTTATTTATCTTTTTGTGTTTTGATTTCAATATTTTAATTCCTTCAATTATACAAGCACAAAGATCCTTAAAAGCTTTTTAACTACACCACCACAAAAAGCTTTTTTTGCTCTTTCAAAAAAAAATTCGTGAGCTTGTATAGTGTTTAAATTAATTTCTTTTAATTTTTTACACCTTTATTATAATTATAATTATTACTATATTCAAGTTGTACATAAATAAAATCAAATATGTTAAAATATTTAAATACTAAAACTTCTAACAAAAACTTTATAATAAAATTCTTTAAAAAAATATTGCTTAGTAAGACCGAGCAAATATTTTTATTTTGAAATGCACAAATACTGAAGCAACGCTCTTTTCATACTGCTTGAATAATTTTTCTAACATTTGTATTGTAATTTAAGGCGTGGATGTTCGATTTCGTCAACATTGACTACGAGCTTTTATTGTATACGCATAAAGTTTCTCAATTCAGTATTTGAAAGAAGAAAGCTCAGTATTTGTTGCAATATTTTTCTCTTCAAAGCCATGTCTCTATTTCTCTTCAATGCTCTATATCTTCTACTTTACTTGTTGGTTTTCAATATCATAATTAAAGTGTCTGTATGGTTGCCAACTTCTTTAAAACAAAAAATATATTCTTTTATGAAGTAGCACTCTTATTTTATTTAATTTAATAAATATTTGTAAATGAATAAAACAAAATATAAATAAAACTAAAAAACTAAGTTAAGCTTCATTTTGTAATTGTGAAAAAAATAAAAAGCCATTTAACGTCGGTGTAATGAAAAGCTTTTCTAGAAGCTTTGAAGTTTTGAGAACACATGCCAACAAAATATTTAAACAAAAAACAAAACTATGAAGTTATATTAATAGCATTCGATAAGTTTTCCGCATAATTAAAACTTATGTTTAGATTAAACTTTTGTACAAATACCTAATGCATTAACTTTATAAAATTTCACTTATACTGCGCTTATTGCATGCAATTTATTGTTTTTATTTAACGTTTTTACTATATCAAAAGCTTTAAATGGCACTTTTACTGTGTAGCTTTAGCATTTTTCACTTTGTCTTTTAAATAAGTTAAATATCATAAGCATTTATCTACAAATCATACACTTTCCTACATTAATAAGCTCTTTATATTCACATATACTGCACCCTCCACACATTGATAACTAAACAACTATAGGTATAGTTCATGTGCTAAGTATTGTAAAAAAATTTATTTTATTTTAACCTAATCACTACATATCGTTAGTTTCGCAAAATACTAAATTTTATCTTCAGTTCTGCTTGAAAAAAAATTATATTTCGAGTTAGAAAATAGTTCTATTTTATATTCTATTAGTAAAAGCTCAAGTTAAATAGATAGATATTTTTACGAGATTGATTAGTATTCGAGCAGAACTATCTATATATAAAATAGTCCTTGATCCAGCTAACGATATGTATGCATTAAAAATTTTATTTAGCCAAAGAACATTTGTCTATCATACATATTTATTGTTTCTCTTTCATGCAATTTTTTTCTCTTTTTCTCTCTTGTTTCATTTTTTTCTCAAAAAAAAAAAAAAAAAATTACAAATACAACTTCCATAAAATACCTCGCACAAAAAAATATCCAAACACCTTGTACCCTCTACATTTCAATTCCGCATAAATGTCAATTAAAAAAAAACTCTATAGATCGATTTAAATGAACGTCGTTCAAGACGTGATATGTCACCACAAGGTCGTAAAAGAGTGGCCGGCATGGTAACACGTGACTATCGCACGGTATCTGGCATTGGACAAAGTTATCATAATCAGGTTTGCTAAATTATTATCTTTATAGTTTAAGTTTAAACATTAAGAAAATAGTTAAAGTAAGCCTCAACACAAACGAAGATCGATAAAATAATATGTCTTCAGAATGCAGGAGTCGCTAGCAAGGACTAAAAAATAAACATTTTTCTTAAGTTTGTGATTTGATATTGCTCAAAGTCACTTTTGGAAAACTTATATTTATGTGTGTGGAATAAACTATTGACCACAATTCATATATATTGAAGTAAAAAAAAAAATCCAAATGAGCTTTGAAACTCTAACTTTCTCATGAAATCGAACCCGAAAAATTATTCTTAAATTTTAACGAAATGCATAACATTGATTGAGGACAAATATATTGATTTTGGCTTAAGCTATAAACTACAGTTTACATCTTTACATCACGTCACTGACAGCAAAGGTCCCTATCAGTGATGGTGCCAGTGGCTGTGGTGCAATATTAGGTCCATACTGCGGTCGCTTTTCAAGCCGATTATTATGCCACAGAGCTACAGTTGTATCTCTATGTCTGCATCTCTATCTCTATTTTTGCACTCAGATGGCTTTAAAACTATTCAGCTCTTTGGATTATTAGATGTTGACTCCCTTAAAGCTTTGGAAAGATTGAATAAAGTAACACAAGTGGGTGCCTGGAATAAGAGATGTTGAAGGTATATTATGTTTTACTTGATTGCTTGCTAATCCGACAGAAAAGCCTCAGAAAGATTACCTGAATAGATTGATCGCATTCTAAGTTTTTATATGCCACATTTTTTTCCTGCAAATACAGAAGAAGTTTCGATATTATCCGTTTTATTCTTCTTTTATTTTTATTGACTTGTCGGTACTTTTCAATACCACTCGACAGCATTCGATTCTTACAATGCTTTATAACTTTATCATTGGTTTTGAATTCTTTTCCAAATATTTCAAGTTTTAGTTATTATTCTGAAACTAATCAAAGCCTCTTGGACCCTATACTGTTCCACACTTCAATTCCATTCGATAACGTTTGATACTTTTGACATTCGTGGACTTTTTTAAGACTTAGCGATACTATTAAATGTTTTTGGTTTTATGACTTTTTCGATAATATTCTATACCTTTCGATGCTTATCAACTTTTCTGATATTATTGTACATTTTGATTTTCATAATTTTTAATACATTTAATTTATGACTGTTTCTAATTTAAGTTTCATCAACTTTTTGATACTATTCGATATTTTTCGATTTCGATAAAGTTTGTCAGTTCGACTTTTTCGAGATATTTCACCCTTTCGCCATCTTTGATATTTTCGATACTATTCGAATTTTTTCGACGAAAGTTTCTTTGATCTCTTTCAACTCAGCATTTGTTTACCATTACAAAATTTGCTAAATACATGAGTGTAAAGTGACCCTTAACTTCAGTTTGCATTAATTTAAAAAAAAAAGATTCCACTATCGCATGTCAACCATATTCATTCAACAAATTTGAAGCTACTTAAGTTCCAAACCGCCATTCATCTTCAACATAAATTGCACTTTTTTCTCTTAATGTAAAAAAAAAATAAGATTTTTCTGATTAAAAAGTCCCTTCATTAAGTTTGTATATTGAATTCATTAGTAGTTCTTTGCTTTATTTCATTAAATAAACTTATTACACTTTGCCTGCAAAACCTTTTTTTGTAGCATTGAGCTATTTTTTTCTTTTAATCTTTGACACAAAGTTTATTGAATAAATTTAATTTAATCTTCAACTTAAATTTAAATGCTTTAAAGCTTATGAAAGCACTAACAAAAATATATATCAATAAGAAAATAATCAATATATCTACGCATTACAACTCATTGCCATCTTATATAATTGCATTATTTTCCAATTTTCTTAAAAAAAAAAAAAAAAATAAAAATCTAGCAACCATCTTCACAATCTGCCTACTTGCGTCGTAATGGTGCTATCTCTGGACCTGGTGGTATGAGCCTTAGCCAACGAAGTCACTCAGCAGCACCAAGTGACAATTATCACATTAGCAGCGGTGGTGGAAGCGGTAGCTATTACCGTAGTAATAGTCCACGTCGTAGTTCCTTATCGCCACCCGATGATCGTTATATAGATTATCCAGTTCTTCCAATACATTCATCGGCGTATAGTAGTGTTCAAACAGGAGCAGCTTCAGCGGTGCTATCATCAACGTCATCATCAACACAACAGCAACAGCAACAACATCGTTTTCAATCTAGATCAGCAACTGCCACACCGACTGGTTCACCAAAGAAGAGACAACTGCCACAGGTAAAAAGCATTAGGTGCTCAATCTAAATATGAGCGTTGGAGCAGCGTTAAGTTTAGTTTTGATTTATCAAAAAAAAAATTACTGACATAAGAGTTATTCTTTAGACATTTTCAAAATATCTTCATGCTCTAGAGTTTTTCGGAAACGCTTTAAATCTCATAATTTACTCATTTTGAAGTACATTCTCAAACAAAAAATAGCAATATTTTTCTGATAGTCTGGCATTATTAAGCTACTAATTTTATTTATATCGAAAAAGTTATGAGTATTTCAAAAATTATCTTAAAAGGGAATATCTCAAAACCTTTGGGATACAGAATAAACACTTACATATTTTTTTTGTTTAAAAATGATTTAGTTTTATAAAAATATTTACATACTTTAAATAAATTTGCCTAAACATGAAAGTCCGTAGTTGGAAGCAAAGTAAAAGCCGGTTTTAACGACTCAGAGTCAGGGTTGCCAATTTGAAAAAGACAAAAAATTTGATAAAATTCCAGAAGTTTCTTCGAACAAATTACTTTTCATTGTTTTCTTTCTTTTTTTTTCTTTTTTTTTTGTGGTCAACAATTACCTCCAATTAATTGCTTTTACCTCCAATTAGCGACTTGGCCACGTCAATAACAGCCACTTGGCAAACATTGCCTAAAGCGTTTTAAACATAAAGCCAGGAAAAGATAGGCTTAAATATTCAATAGCAGGTTTTACAGTGACATTTCGTGTGGAAATATTGTGATAAACTTTTTTTTGACAAAGAAAATTTTACAGCGCAAGTTTAAGGCTTTCAAAAATGTCTTTTCATCGATGTAAGCAAAACAAAAATAACATATGACTCAAGGAGTCAAAATTTATTTTCAAGGATATAAATAAAACAAAAAATTTGGCCCTACGATTATCAATCCCATGTATAATGAATTATGAGCTGACAGTTCTAACCACTTGACTACACTGTCTATCGTAATTTTGTTATGTATTACTCCAATGTCAGTTTACACAGGATAATCGTTTTTTGAAAATTTCCTTATAACTTACAGCAAGTTTTTATTTTTGAAGTGAACTTCTTTTGGCACTTGGTGATTTAAAACTTATGAAACGAAACCGACGTCACGAAAAACGACATCTATAGGACTTAGCCTGAGTGAGAATAAGAAAGAATACATATAAGCAGTGCACAGTATATATATAAATTGTTCAAAATATAAGCCTCTTTTTTTAGGAGGTTATTATCCTTTCTAGTAACTGTGCCGGCTTATTTCATACCTTTCCGGGTAGAACAAAAAAAACGTCCTTAAGGAAATTTTTGTGCTGACATGTTGTTCGGAAAATGTGTAAAGTTTTGGTTCGTTAACAGGGTGGTTTGTTGCATTCGTGAGAGGGAAGCAAATTAACGAACTGGAGTAATTTTCTTGATATTTGAGAATTCGCAAACGATACCAAAAAAGAAAATCTGTGCAGTTCACACGCGGTAGAAGTGGAACCTTAATGACCATAATATAAATGACGGAGCTTGTTACTCTACAGAAAGATCTGAATGCACAACGACTGGAATCGTAGTCTGTTCAGCTTTCTAAAGTGGGAGAATTTTGTGCTTAATAAAGCAGATTGGACAATGATAATTCAGTTAAAATTCAATTCTTTAATTGTTATCAACTTTCTCAATGATCTGCGATAATTTTTGACAATATTCAAACTCTATTGAATCACTTGCTATTTCGGCATGATTTGTAAATTTTTTTAACTTTAAATCAACATTAACTTTTCACTACACTCGAACTGTTACATCCACTCAAATAACTAATACCAAAAATAGGTAACAATTTTTCGTTTGTTTTAACTAAACGTATTCTCATTTTCTTTATTTTTTTCTCTTCCACTTTTGAAAAAGGTCCCACAGAGCTCACGCAGCGCCATGCTACGTGATCGCCTCGGCCAAGAATTCGACGAACGCCTTGCTGGCAGCCGTTTTGGCCGTCATCGTACACGACAACCGCATCATCAGGCTACATATCGTAGTACCGGCATGGGCGGCTGGGAAAGACATTATACCGGCCTCTCTGACAGCGATATTCATTCAATGGAGATTCGCGTGCGCCCTAGACATTCATTGTCACCAGACAAGGATTTCATGGGAGAATTCGGTGACTCCGATATGGAGTCTGTTGTTAGCGTAACCTCAAGTGCTTTCTCAACACAATCGGAGCGACCGCGTGGATCACGTGGTTTAAGGTAAGTGTTCGAAATGAGCCTCTGTTAGGCAAAAAATTGCAAAAAAAGCACAGAGTACCTAAAATAAGGGGTGCACTGAAAATAACAGCAGCTTTGAAAAACAAAATTTAAATACAACATAAATTCACAGGATTCATAAGGCAAAATTTCATTAATTCGATTAATTCATAAGCAAAACTAAAAACTATCTGACCATGATAAAAAAAAAATTAAAATATTCGGTATCATAAAAAACCATCAAAAATATTCGGTAACATTTGGGTAACCATCCTTTGCAAAAAAAAATCATTCATTCTAAACAAAAAAAAAAAAAAAATGGCGAAAAAACAAATTCTTCTTTGTTTTTGTGTTTGTTTTATTTATTTTATTTCTTCACGAAAAAAATATTCAACGCAACCCCATCATAATGACGTGCGCTAATTTTGTTTTTAACGCTTTGAACGTTAACGCTACACCACGATGATGACGATGACGTCGACAACAACGACAACATTCAATATCGTAATTACATAATGAACGCCATGTTTTTTGTTTTGCGTATGACGCCATTTTGAACGCGATCTCTTTTTTTTCTACTCAAACTTTTTGTTTTTTATTTTACAACAACCAAAAAAAAAAAAAACATAAACCGAATTCATTTTGCATGCGCATGCGGATGCTACTAAAAACCAAAATGTTCAAACAAAATCAAAAATCCAATTTTGTAAACAACAACAATACAACACTCACAAAATGACAACAACTACAATATACCCGAAAACAACAAACAAAACTTTCAAACAGAAGCTTGCCACGGAATTGGCGCACCCTATTTGGCGCCAATGGCGGCGGCAACGGCAGTTTTTTCGAACGTTTTCGCGCCAACACAATCGAAGTCGACGATTGTGATTTTTTACCAACAATAACAAATTCAACGATTTATACACCACCACAATTGAACAACCACAACAATGTGGCGACAATGCAACAACAGTATATGTTGTTGGAACAACTTGAGCAACTGCAACAGTTGGCCGAATCGGCCTCTATGGAAACAACACCTCCATTATCAGCATCGACGACCAATAATCCACACTTATACAACGTTATACAGACACATCACCCAACAGCAACATTACAACAGCAACAATCACTGCCAGCCCATATTATGATCACCGATAATAAAGGCGAATTTGTTGAAATCGATCCGAGTCTTCTGATGTTGAATCGTAGTCAAAACATAGCTCCCGAAGGCATTGACGCAATGATAATAAACAATAGTAACAATAACACACAAACATTACAGCAACAACAACACTATCCAACTGTAACACCATCAACAACAACAACACATCATATTCCCATTTTCAATCCAAATCACTATTTTCCCCATATTCCAACTCCTTCAATACATTTGCCGGAATTTTTAACGAGCACCGCCGATTTTTCGCATTTTTCACCAGATAAAATATTTCGCCGTACAAATACAAGTAGCAGCACTAATTTAGGTCACAACGGCTATTCACCTTCAAATTTTATAGATCTTGAATTTCCATCATTGGATGATTTTAAGCGACTCACCTCCCCAGTGGTGAATTTCTTTCGTCCCCATTCACACGATCACGATCCATTAACAATCGATTCACGTTCCAGTCATCATACTGCCAGCGCACATATTGCACATCCACACGCGCATCCACACTCTCATCCCCATACAGTTTCATCATCGCCTTCATCGTATGTCGGTTATATACGCGATCACTATGACAACTCATGCAGTCACTGTCAGAATGGCAGCCAACCGGTTATACTCTCTACTCATTCAGCGTTTACATCACTCGCCAGTGTTGCTATTGCCGCTTGTGATGATCCTTACTGCATTGCTGGTACCCATCCGCATCCGCAGCATCATCATCAACCCGGTGGTGGTAGACGTAGGCAATCGCTTTCAGTTTTCCAACCAACGTCGGAACCATCACTGCCCACTATGGACCCAAATATAGCGCCGCCCGTGTGCGGTGAATGTGTTGATCAGCACTTTGTTGGTGGCTACTTGGCACCACAAATTGACTTGGGTGCTGTTCCAACATATCATGTACACACACCCACGCCTACAGCGCACAAAAAGGCCAAGACATCCATGGCAACACCGCCACAATTACCAACACAATCTGTCCTACGCTTATCGCGTCAGTTAAGTGCAGACGCTCTTGTGACTGCAGTGCCCATTGCTGAGGCCAAATCGCAACCGACATCGATACTTAAAAAACCCAGAGTTACTGCTGGCAGCAGTATTTTGGATCGTCGAAAAATGTTTCATGATCATGGTCAATCGCGCTCGTTAGACTATGATGACTTACACACGAAAAGTTGGGGCCGTCGTCGCATACGTTATGAAGACGAGGTCTACAACAATCCTATGACGCATTATGATGACGCTGATCTCGTGGAAATGTCGCGCCGTTATGGTTCAGAAACGAATATACGTCAATCGCATATGGGTGCTAATGTTAGCACTACTAATCCATTAAGTCATTCGCATTTTCTTGTCACCGATGATAAGATCGTCACAATCACCTACGATTCTGATGTCGGTTGGACACGTCGTGGTGTTGCACCCTCCATTTTTCGTGATCCACGTCGCAGTGTACGTGGTCGACTGCAACATATGTCTCTCGATTTACAACGCACCAATCAGCAAAAACTTTACGGTCCAACGCCACCATACCTCAAGCGACGTCGCAATTTACCGCATCCACCAAGCGCTCAAAATGCACACAACTTTAGCCCCGTAGAAACGGGTGAGACTAGCGCAAATACATTACTGCCATACGCTGATGATTCACTACCCATGCAACTCGATTCACATTTGTCGTCGCATGGCGACAGCCATGCTCCGACTGTTGCTGCTGCTGATCATCGACCAGGACCAATTGGTGAACATCATGATTCTAGTCGATTACCATTAGCGACATCTAAGCGTAGAAAGTCATCCATGGCCAGTGGTCGGCGCACTGATCAGCATGAGTCGGGAAGCGATCGTAGCAATCTTGTTAGTATCAACGATCAACCGGAATATTTTGAATATGATGATTACGGTGATCAAAATATCAATAATCCATCTACATCACATAAACAGAGTCAAAGTCATCGAAATTTAATTAGTGGTAGTGGTAGTGGTAGAAATGTTGGTAGTAGTGGTAGTCAAGTTGGTAGTAGTAGTAGTAGTAGTGTTAGGCAAAAAGGGAAAGAAGTTTCATCATCCGTTACCGAACAGACGAAATCTAGTAGTGGTGGGAGTGGTAGTGGTGGTGGTGGTGCTTCTACCGCTGCTGCTGCTGGTAGTAATGTCGTCGTCAACAATGACGGTTGTACTAATGCTAATAATGCTTCTTCTTCCTCTTTTGCAAATAATTCCCATCATGGTGTCGCTAACTCCACATCACCTAAACGTGCCTCATTGAAACATACAATTAATACAAACGACGCTAACGCAAACGTGAACGTTGACGGTACAACAACAACATCTACCATACAAACAACAACAACATCTACAACAACAATACAATCAACGACAACAACAACGGCCGCTGCTGATGCTGCCGATCAATTAACTGGAACGACTAATCCTGCTGCCGAAACGGATGCTGATGATGCACCGCTCGATGAAATTGATTGGGCCGCTATTGATGCTATGTTGGATGATGATTTTAGCGAATATGATAAGGATAATAAAAATGGTGGTGAAGATAAGAAAGACGATATCAATTTTAGTCAAAGTGTGGATGAAAAAGTTGGTAAGTAGAAGTAATATTTTTTTCTATGAAACTTAAAGGAAAGTACATATAAAATGTTGATAGCTACTACACAGACTGTGCTTTAGCGAAATAAGCCGAGCTGATTCTTTTATTTTTTCGGTTGAATGTACTCCTTAAAAAAATCCAAGTGCTCTGTCTACTTCAATTGTATTGATTTATTATAATTTCCTAAAAAAAGTTCTTATACTCGTAGTCATTGCGAAGCTCATTCCGAGTCAACCTTAATTAATGTAGATTGTCACACCCACCCAAGCATATCGTGCTGACTAATTTTATTGTTTTCCACTTTCATTATTTTGTATATAAAGGAAAATGGTGTCATAAGACCCATCTTCTTAAAAAAATTGTAGTGAGATTTAAAAAAAAACTACTTAAATTAATTTTCGATTCTTTCACAGTGCTTTATATGTTACAACTATGCTATTCACACTTCGTTGTAAATTGGGCTGGTAAAATAACAATATATTGCGAGGTGATTTCTTGTGTTGCTATTGTTTAACAAATAAATGCAAACCAATATTATGTAGTCGATAACATGCCCTTGAACATAAATTGACGCATGTTTGTAACCCAGGATTGCTATACATTTCAAAAGTCCTTAATAGCTAACCATTCGTCATTTTGACGAACGCATAAATTCTTGTTGCTTTATATCAGCAGTGTTTTATTTTTTTTCTAAGCTAAATATTTTAATTATAAATAATGACAACATTTATTTAAAATGTTAAAAAATGAAAGGAACATTTTACTTGTAGGCATTGAGAAAACTTAGCATTTATGCTATAACAAAATTTTTTGGATCAAGCAAAACGGGTTTTAAATCTAGATTATCACTAAAAAATACGTTTTTAGCAAAAAAAAAGTTTATAACAAAAAACAAAAAAAAAATTACTGAGTTAGTGTGAGAGAACATGTAGTTAGAGTGAGAGAGGTGCATATCTGACAGATATTCGTCAAAATGATGAAGGTTAGCTATATAGGGTTAAAGTATCGTAAGAAACCAAAGAAAATTGATCAACATGTGATATTTTTCTTGGACCTTAAGCACAAACACTTACCGGAACTTTGGAGCAATATCTCTACAGATATTTGTAGGCACAATTCAGATAATAGGTTATCCTTTTTGTTCATAATCAGATTTTATCTTCTTCTTATCGCAATTTTTATTTTTCAAACCAAAATTAAATCGTTAAAAAAGTACGCTCACAGTTGTAAAGTTTGATATATTGTAATTCTGTTCCACTGCAATTTTACCATTAAATGTGAATTGCATAAATGAAACTTTCTTATTGATAAAATTGCACAAGCATCCCGAGGTGCCACTGGCAATTTTTCAAAAAATCAGCACCATATCCTGTTTTAACCCTCTTTCTTTTTTATTTACTAAAATTCTTTGGAAAAATTAAACGCCCTTCAATTATCGGAGGTGCTATACCTTCTGGCGAAATCTGCCAACTTTAGGCCCAGGCTTGTATGCATTTCCTCTCACTAGAGGGCATTAAAATTAAAAAATTTTTGAGCTCTGAAATATATCTACTGATACATTACCGCGTGTATTACTACTCATTACCATGCTACGCTTTCATCTTACAATGGTCTGATTTTATTACCAAAATGGCATTTGTTAAAAGTTTATCGAAAACCAAAAAGTTTTCGTTGAAAATCATATCAAGTACAGTGTGTTTTTTTTAGAGGTTTGTTTTTCAAATAGAGATAAAACTGGCATTTTATGGTCAAATCGGGCAACTCTAATGTTATTTATGTTCAGTTTGGTTTGCCATTTTATCATGAACAGGTTGACAAAAGAACAACGCTTGCAAATCGTGCAAATTTATTTCGAAAATAATGGTTCAGTTCGCGAAGTTTACCGCAAGCTCCGTCCATTTTATGGTCGACATAATCGTCCATCAGAGCAATTAATTCGGTTAACCATGGATCGTTTTCGCACTACGTTTACTCTATGTGATAATACGCATCCGCAAAGACGTCGAACAGTGCGCACCGAAGAAACAATTGCCGCTGTAGAGCAAAATGTTGAAGAGGACCCGAATGAATCGATTCGCCACCGTGCACAGCAATTGGAGCTTTGTCCATCAACTTTATGGAAGATTTTGCGCAAAGATCTTGGCTTGCGACCTTACAAGATCCAGCTTTTGCAAGAATTAAAGCCGCGAGACCATGCAATGCGTCGTGATTTTGGTGTATGGGCCGAAAATGAGATTGATCTCGATGCTGATTTTCATCGCAAAATTTTGTTCTGTGATGAGGCTCATTTTTGGTTGAATGGCTACGTCAACAAGCAAAATTGCCGCATTTGGAGTGAAGAGAATCCACATGAGACCCTTGAGACGTAATTACATCCACAAAAACTGACTGTTTGGTGTGCTCTATGGGCTGGTGGAGTCATTGGGCCATACTTTTTCCGAAATAATGCTGGAGAGTCAGTTACCGTTAATGGAGACCGGTATAGAGCCATGATAACCGACTATTTTGTTCCCGAATTGGATGGCATGAATGTGGATAAGTTGTGGTTCCAACAAGACGGCGCTACATGCCACACAGCGCACGTCACAATCGATTTATTGAAGGAAACATTCGATGAGCGCATAATTTCGCGGAATGGACCTGTCAATTGGCCACCAAGATCGTGTGATTTGACACCATTGGATTATTTTCTTTGGAGATATGTGAAGTCGCCCGTCTACGCCAACAAACCAGAAACGTTAGGGGACTTGGAAGCCAACATTCGTGGCGTTATTGCCGACATATGGCCCCATATGCTCGAAAAAGTGGTTCAAAATTGGACGTGTACAATTGGCTTTGTTCGAGCCAGCCGCGGCGGTCACATGCCCGAAATCATATTTAAACATTAAATCCAATAAAGCCAAATTGATGGACATTAAAACGATTTTCTTGTGTTTTATTTCAATTCGAAGCTCTATACCTCTAAAAAAAACACCCTTTAGTAGTATAAGCCCTCTTTGTGAAGATGGAATTGCTGATCAAAGAATTTACTTTCCCATTAATACTTAATTTATTTTCCCCAAAAGATGGCAGCTTATCCGATACAGCAACCGATCGAAAAAAAGGTGCCGTGGACCAAGAACGTTCACCTAAAGGCGGTGGTGGTATGGGAAAAAAATCGAATTCTGCATCACAGCTGTCAGCAACAGGTAAGCGATTGTTTTGTTAATTTTAAATGAAAGTTGGGTCAGACGGTTGGGTGTTATTACACCCAATTTTATTCCATACTAATCATTAAGTTCACAAGGGAACATGCTCATATTTGAGCATAATGCAATTAAAATTGTTCTCAAAATAATAATACAGCAAAGCTGTATGTATTCACTTTTAATTTTAAAATAAATTAATTATTTTTCTTGAGTTAAATTTAATGCTTTCTTAAAAATAGTCTTATTATTTAGAGTTTTCGAAGTTATGCATTTTGTGCTCATGAGCTTTAACATTATAATTTTCATTGAATTTATTTTATGAAAATATTTTAACTAAAAAAAAAAACAACAACAATTTGAATATCGTAAAGGTCGTAAAAGACGTATGGGCTTTGGAAAAAAGGGTAAGAACTCATTTACGGTGCACCGCAGTGAAGAAGTTCTGCCAGGTGAGATACGCGGCGTTTTATCGCGTGGCTCATCATCAGAAGCTGATGGTGTTGAAACATTTGCTGATGTTGGCGGTAGTAGTGGTGGAGGAGGTAGTAGTGGTGGTGGTGGTGGTGGTGGTGGTGGTGGAGCTGGTGGTGATGGTGGTGGAGGAGGTGGTGGTGCCAGTAGTGGTGGGGACAGGTTCGCTAAATAACAATATCTAATATTTTTTTTTTATTTTTTTTAATACTTTTAATTTTATTGTTTTTTTCTGTGAATATTCTTTTATAGTCACAAAAAGATGATAAGCATTTCAATATAAAAAACGTGAATCAAACCTAAAATTGCTTTCCGTCGGAAAATACTTAAAATTAAAATCGCTTAATTTTGCTTAAGACTAAGTTTATAATATTTTTTTCTTAACTATTTATGCGTAGATATCTTTTATGCTTATTTCCCACTCCTTTTCTTCTACTTGATTAAAAACTTCGATATTTTGATTAAGATATTTTAAAAATTATAAAGCTTTATTATCATTGCTTCGACTTTTGAAATAATATATACTTTAATCACACGTTTCGCTTTTTTAACTGAATTAGAATTAAAGTTAAACTTAAATCCAAGATTTTGCAGCTTCATATAAGAAACTGCATAGCCTCATCCTGATCTCGGACTCATTTTCGAATTCAAAATAAGTTTATTCCAATTTTTGAATCCATTCTGAATAAAATAATTTCTCCAACCCTTCAAAAAAATTTTTTATTTTTATTGATGAACTCTCATCATTGAAGCACCGTCTTTCTGCTGAGCCATTTTTTCAAGTTCAGACACATGAAATAGATATTTTATGAAATTTTTCCATGTAGCACTTGTATTATTGATGGAATATCAAATGAAATAATATTAGACTGTAAAGGTTCTCGTTTTTATTCAGACAACTGCGACAGAAAAGGTAGAGTGGAATACCTAATTTTTCAGTCCAGTGCAAGTCGCGGTGATTCTCGCAATGTCACTTCGGCTCTTGGACCGTAGGTCAGTGTAGAGAAAAATCGAGAAGACCTTTCTCTTGACTATACCGAGCGGTATGTGCACGCACTTGCAAGCTCTAGTTTCGTCAAGAAAGGAACCGCTTCTTGCTAGCTCGTCCGCTTTCTCAATGTTCCGGTGGCCAGGAACCCATATGAAAGTTACGCCGAGCTGACGCCCCAGCATAGTTAACTCCTTCATGCACTATTCTATTAATTTAGATTTTATCGTCTCCGAGTTGAGAGCCTTGGTGGCGGAATAGTGCCCTCCTCCCATTGATCACTCTCCGGAAACTTCACTTGAAAGTTTTTCTCGAAGTTGAGTGAGGGGCAGATGTAGTCAGTTTGAGCGTTAGCTAATTCATTTGGCAGTGTGTCGAGGATAAAGCAGTGTCCGTCTTGCATCACTATCCAACAGCCAGATTCTCTGACGCGTTTGCTTTAATCAATATATTAGGAGGCGCCAAGTATAAGAGGACGTTGAGGTCTGCCTTTGGGCAAGATCTCATTTCCCACTTTACTCCCACGAAAGCAGTCCTTTGCACCCTTGCTAAATTCACAGCTTGGTATAAGTGCCAAGAATAGCAATTTATGTGTTTTTAATGGATATCAGAAGCCACGTCCACTTTCCAAATCCCGTTCACATTTTGCGAGTAGGTTGGCACAAGCAAAGTAAATCACGACTGCAGTTAAACAACCGTAGCTGCCATAAATGCCAAGATTTAGCGATTTAAGTGTGTTTGTTGTATGAAAGGTGCCACGCCCCGTTGTCAAACCCCGTTCACATTTCGTGAGGTGACAATATACATTCTAGCGCCAAATTTCCAACTGGGTGCTACCACTAATGCCGAGATATAGCGTTTTGAAAAAATCTTAATAATTTAACAGAAAATTTTTTCAAACGAAAATGATTCCGTTAACGATTTTTACAAAAAAAAACTATTTTTCGTTTTACCGAGGGCCAGAACGAGAAGGCCCGGCCGCCTTATCGTTCTCGGTTATAATGTAGTTCTTATCGTATGATGAAACGGAGATATCGGCCAGACATTCTCACTCTCGTCCTTGGTCATATTAGAAATAAATTTTTCAAAATCATCTCATTATCGTTATCGGGACCGAGAACGACATCAATCGGTTCTCAGTGAAGCACTAGGTTTTTGTCAAAATAAATTTGGATTGGGTGATGAATTTTGAATATAACATAATTCTCTATACAAATTGATTTTCAAATTTTTTTCTTTTGAGCTTAATAAAATGTTATCGGTTCATCTTAGGAAATACTGAGCTTTTCCAAAGCCTTGGCTTGCGAAGCCAGAAATATAAGATTCACAATTTATTACGGAAAATTATGTGGAAGAAAATTAGGGTAAATTAAAAAAAACAAATTTCTACTCCAAAGTCGATACGTATTTTTAGGCTTTTTTTTTTGCATACAGAACAGTGATGTTTTGTAAAAGCTCATTTCATCAAAAAGCTTTTTGGATTTTTATTTTTCTGATTAACAAAGCCAACAAACAGATAAATAAATTTATGTAAAAAGATTTTTGTTTGAAATGCGCTAAGGAATATGGAAAGGCTTGCATTTTAAGCTTTCAAAAATGAATATATGATTGAAAATTTCGCATTAAATCATTTTGTTACTATACTAAATTAAAGTAGTTTAGAGCGTTCCGTGGAACAATTAAACAAATCAAGCTTTTAATTAGTTACAATCAACATATCATTAAGTTATTTTACTACAATTTTTTAATTTTTAAATTTTGCATTGCTCAATAATTTATACACACACACACATTTTGCTAAGGACTGCTAAAGCTATGTATATTTTCAATAAAATACATTTAATACATACAACATTAATACACACATATCTATAATTGCATATTAATAGTTTTTCGAAAACATTTGGAAAGTTAACTTTTATGATTTTTGCATGAGTTTGTTTGAATTTTTGCCAGAATATTGCTCCCACAAAACTTTGGAACAAATCGACATAACATATTGCAACAATTCGAATAAATTCAGCATTTCTATACACAAATGAATATGATAAAAAACTTTTGCAAACAAAATTCAAACTGTTTATTATAAATTTTTATAATTTTTTAATGCATGTAAATAAGTTTTGTTCTGTTTAGGTTTAAAGATGAATTAAGATAACTTAACTATAAATTAATATTTTCTTTCACTTATACAGATAATTTGGTAAGATAATTTAACACGTTTTATATTATGTACATATATGGAACAAAGCTTCAACTAAAATTTAAGGTCATTTATTGGGTTGTGCAGTACCTCAAAATAAATTTGCTAATAAGCGCTTTCAGAGAAGTGTGGCATTTTGAGAAATTCAATATTTCGGCCCAAAGAACGAGTATATTTTTTTTTCTTCTGAGAATGACTTTAAAGCCAGTCTGTTCCTGAACTAGCCAGAAATAACCACACAGAAAGGTTTTAGTCAGAATTAGGTCAAAAATCGTTTCTGTACTCGAAAAACCTGTATCTGAGAGCGGAAATGAAAGAGTACTTGAACCAAGGTTACTGGGCATAAGTAATAAGCGCATTGGACGCGAAAATAAAAGCTTTTGTCTAACGATTGCTTATCCAGTCAGCTGCGTGAACAGCTGACTGTCAAGTTCAAAATAAACAAGAGTATTTATTTACATATTTCATTTTTATTTTTGAGAAATTTTGTAAGTGACATTGATAATTTTCCTCAATGATAGCTCCATTGCACATCTTGGTCTAACATAGAGAAAAAATCATGTTTACTCTTTATGTTTTTTCTCGCAGTCGCATCTCGGACCCAATGTGCTTAGAGCTTTAGTCCATAAAGATAAGAAATGTATGTACCTAATGCTACACACAAATATGGTTTATTAGTTTAAACTCTCTTTCTGAAAGCTTATGTTTTACAACCTTTCTGATCCCATTTAGAATGATCAGTTTCATAAAAATTAAATGATAAAAGTTTGTACTACGAATTTTGCATTGGATTCTGATCCTTGTTGAAGAAATAAATGAAGAAACTGATTTCGAATCTGATTTCAGATTTTTAAATTCGAGACTGTGGACCCAATATGGCGATCTTGCTTTTGTGATCAGTGACCCCCAAAATTCCTGTATACCAAGTTTAGAAGAAATCGGTTGATTTTTAAAAACATATCTCCGCTTCGCAATCGGCGACTCCAAAAAGCCCTGTGCAATCAATTTGGTAAATATCGGTTGGTTTTCGCAAATTTTGTCCGCCATCTTGGATCCGGCATTTTGAGTTTGGCACATCTGATCTTAAATTTGTAGTCAGTGCCCCTCGAATTCATCGTATACCAAATTTGGTTCAAATCGGCTGACTTTCAAAAATTCATCAACTGAGTTTTTGACCACCTTATTGGTTCCGTCAGTTGGATTTTGTCAGCTTACCGCCCCAGAATTGTAGAGGCGTCTATCAAATACAATTTGAGTCAAGATATAACCCAATCGGCTGTGAATTTTTATTTTAACAAGCTTTTTATTTATACACTTGATTTTTCTCCGGCTACCATATCGGAGCCGCCATACTGAAATTCAAAAACACGAAAGCATACGAACATTTTGAGACCTTAAAAAGCGCTCAGTTTTGGGCAGAGCGCTGTTCCGGTATATCTATAATGTGCCATGAATACTACTATAGTGAGAAAAATTAAGTTTTTTAAATGAAAACTTTTCAAAGTTCATTTTATTTTTAACTTAAAGAGAGATATACCAAACTTTTCGATTAATGATTTATGGAAGGATAACATACTTATTGCGACAGTCTTTGAGGAAAGTTTTTGAAGTAAAATGGCAAATTTGCGTCTTGTAAAAAAAATCTACGTCTTCTGAATGCGCTGGACTTTGCACTGAGCTTTGCATACACGGACTCGGTTGGTACCACATATTTTTTAATTAATAAAAGTACATTATCAAAAATAAAAGGCTGACAATAGTTCAATAAGGTTTTGAGTTCTGCGATTCAAAATCTATTGTGATAGTGTCATCCTTAAAGTAGTCGGTGATTGATAATACACACGCTAACGCTTGGATGTGCATTTAAACATTAGACGTTAAAGATTTTTTTTTTCCAATAAGAACATGCCTTCAGCATTCACCTTATGCAAAATAGTCTCATGAAATGTTATCAAAACTTCATGTCTTCGCGTAACGGGTGTGCCACACAATATTAGGTCATCCTTATAAAAATTTTTCCAACGAATGTTAGGTAAACACTACGTACAGAACGGTACAAATGACAAGACGAAAACAACAACAATAACAGCGTAGCATTCAAGAAGCAGCATATTGAACGAAAAACCAAAGCGAAAATTTTTCAAAAACTTATTTTTAAAAAAACGATATTTAGCTTTATGAAAAAACAAAAAAAAAAGTATGCAATACCCTTTTTCGGCACAAACATATTGTTTTAAAAAAGATATTATTAAAATCAGCTCCATATATTTTGTGCCAAAGCGTTACAAACCATTTTCATGCAAGAAATCTTATATAAACAGTATAGACATGTATATTTAAAAATAATTTAAAGTTTTTCTGAAGTGAAACTTAATTTTTTTTCGAATACATCTATCTACATATGGCACTTTACTTTTCAAATCGATTGAGTAGTCAATTTCATGTCACCGATTTGCTTAAAACTGACTACAACGAATTTTAAGAGACGTATATTTTTTATTTTGTTCAAAAGCCACGTTTTTCGAAAATGTTGTCACTTGAACCTTGTTTGTTAAAGTTAAATAAAAAAATTTCTGAAAGAACTTTCTGTCGAATTGTCGATATTTCCTCATATAATGAATATTCATCATTTTTCTTTTAAACTCATCATAATGTAAAGGATACGCAGCTTACACAGTTCTCAAGACATCTTCGAGTTAACATATATACACTCACTGATGCCCTAAAAATTTTATGAAAAATCATAATGTCATTTTTAAACGAAAAAAAAAAACGATGAAAAATATGTAGCACTGAATTTTAAAATGAAATTGTAAAAATTTGACACTGTTTTTCTCATTTTATTGGAAAGCAGAAATGTAAACATTTTACTTAATTGCTTCTCGAAAAAATTTCATAATCTACAGCAAAATATCGAAAAAGCCTTTATAATATCGAACAACGGATTTGGATTCTATCACTTTAAAGAAAACAGCTATTGAGTTGGTGAAGGAATGGAGTACTGCGACAGAGTTTGCTTTCAAAAGAAAGGGCTGCCATAAATCCTTGAAGTCGTAGAGAACTACTTAAGAATAAATATCTTTTATAAAACTCTCGACGAGTGATTACGCAATTACGAGAAAAATTCGCAAGTCCCAAAATATAGTACGTGGTCTTCGTATTTTTTCCATTGCTTTTCAATGTCAGCCGACTGACTGGTGACAAAATAATCTGCGTTGAGCACGATTTGATATTGAATATTTAAATGTCGTTGCAGCTAAATTGTCACCAATCGTTATCGTTCGAGTTGCTTCAAAAATGATTTAATAAATGTGAAAACAACTCAGGAAATGTTTGAATAACTGTTGATCCAGAAATCCAGTAGTTTCAGAGAAATAATATCTGCTTGATTCTTATTTTTCACTATTTCTGTGACAAAATTAAGACTGATCAACAATTATTTCAGAAACACTATGGGATATGAAGGATTGCACTCTTGGGCCATTATATCTATTGGGAAAAAAGGAAAAAATATGAATTTTTTTATGGATAAATATTTATCTAGATCGTAAGTAATTACGGCAATGATCAGAAAAGTGCAACAGTATATCGTTCTAATTGGGAAGATACAGTATTTGGGAGCCCAGGTTGTAACATTTTAATCAATAAAGCTGCAGCGTTTGCATTAATCGTCTTTAAAGAATTAAGCATGGACAAGAGTATACAATTGGAGCAAGTCAACAGATCGATTTTGTCAGTTATTTCAGAGCTGTCAGCCGAAAATACATTTCAACGGTTAATAGCCAGAGTGCAGAAAGCTATTGACTATTCAACAAAGTATGTACCTTTCAATTCATGCTTCAGTCATGCAAATCGGGGTCTTAAATAGACTTTTAGCGAGCAACTGGAACACCTCGTTTATCCCAATGATATATATATGCAAGAAAATCTCACCGATCTTTTTCTGTGGAAGAAGTAGTTCTGAAAATCAACGTAAATAAACCAAAGAGCTTGTTCATTCTCCGGCCAATGCCAGCAATAGCTTACTGACAGGTGAATCCAGCATAGAAAAAGTTAATCACTTTACATAATTAGGGAGTGTTATAACACCTGGTGGCTTTGAGAGTGTAGTAACACCTGATGGCTGTACCAATAAATACATTTATGCTAGAATCAACAAAGCGAAAAGCTCCTTCGCTGGGCTTCGTTTTGTCGTCAAATCTTTAATCCTGTCAACGACAATAAAACTCAAAATCTTTGAGTCAAATGTGAAGTCAGGATTGCCAAGTTAAAAATGAGTAATTAACGGCCTCCCAAAAAGACAAAAACTTTGTTAAATGCGATCTTTAAGATGTGGTTTAGACATTCATGCTTAGCGACCACAAATTAGTAATGAATGAATCTCACTATACTAGGCTCCAGAAATTCAATTTTTTTTATTCAAACTGGAATGATATATTTCAAAATTTTTTAACCCGTCGTCAATGAGGCTTGGAACTGTGGCGCAGGTATATTTTGTTTTCCCGCTTTTGTGTCGGCAGCACTCAAAATATCATCTTCCGAATGCTTTATTTTGTAGTTCCCAAAAATTTCTTCAGAGCTTATACCTATTCTCTTTCGAAGTTTCCTAGTGACGCTGTCAATGAGATGGGGTGTGACATGCCCCAGCAGTGTTTACCTGTGTGTTTCTGCTTGAACATACGATGCTCGATTAAGCGTGCCAGTTGTAAGATCTTTGATCTTCAGCTACTAAGATTACTGGGGCAGCCAGTCGTGCCAGGAGAAAGTTGTTCTTGTCTCTTTTAGTAACGCGGTCAATGAGGTGGGGTGTGACATACCCTATGAGTGTTTGCCTGTGTGTTTCTGTCTCAATGCATTACGCTGACTGCTTGATGTGCCAGCTGTAGGAGGTTTTATCTTCAGCTACTGAAAGCACGGGGTCAGATACTGGTGCGAGGAGAGAGTTGTATCTGTTTGAAATCACGTGGAGCTTTCCACACCCCATCTCATTGACGAAGGGTCAAGTGCTACAGAAATTCTGCGATCATTGAGCGATGAGATCCATTATCAAAAAAAACTGTATGCAATGATAGCTTTAATAGAATCGAAAACTTTGTGTTCTAAACATGGCGTTCGAACTAACATGTCACACCCACTGGTCCGAATCCGTAAAGCTTTTACCTAACGAAAATTAACTGAAAGAAATTGGTAATACGTGAATGGATTTTGCTACTAAGCGAATATGTCTAGACTTAAATTTCAATAGCTTCCGCATGTTTTTTAACAACTGAAATTGAAATGTTTATCATCTTTAAAGAAAAAAAATCATGTTTATATTTACTTATGTATTCAGGGAGACATAGAAGGAATGAAAAGTTAAAAATACTTAAAGATTTTGCATCCAAAAGAGATAGCAAAAGGATATTGGCTCCACCGAAAATAATATTTTCCAAAATGATTTAAACTTAAAATAAAAATCTATACTCGAACATACGTACTCGTAACACAATCACATCTTCCCGATTCGCATATTTTTACATACGTAAAACTTTTAAAATAAGTAACATATATTTTACTATATAATATTAGTTAAGGCTTTTTTGGTCTTTATCACATTGCAAAGTTTTAATTTCTATTATATGTTGCTTTATTTGGTTCGTTGTTTTGTTGTTTGCTTTTAAATATAACAATTTTTTTTTCTTAAATTTCATAGAGTTTTTTCTTGTTACGCAAAAAAAGTGAGGTGGCGAAATGTATTTTTTTCGACAATGGGTATAACAATAATAATCTCGATATTTTCGGGGAAAGAGACCGCTAGTATCTATTTTTCTTTTTTTTTACTAATGAAAACCCAACTCTTTAAGCGAGAGCATATCAATCAATGATTCGAAAATATGACAACAAACAAACAAAAAAAAATTAATTTCCCCCTCCAACAGACCAATACCTGAGCCAATATGGCCATCATGCACATCAACATCAACGGCAGTCACGTGGCTCTGCTGGCAGCATACAGCGATCAGTTGAAGTAATACCAGCAACAACATCGACACAATATCGAGCCGGAAGTATACATTCGATCTCTAGCTCAGAGGGTTCATCGTAAGTTAAATGATATACTACTTCTACTAACCAGAAGACATCTCTAAGAAATCAGTTATATTCGTACTAATAATGCATCGCTGTGAAGAAAGTTTTTTATTCCCAAAATATACTATGAATGCAGTATATACTTCTCTCTCTCTCTTTCTCTGACTGTCTCTTTCTCTATCTCTCTGTAAGACGTTCGCTGTCTCTGTCATTGCTTTGATTTTTGTTGTTTTCATCGCTGTGTTTATATATATTACGTTTATAAAATTATATTTTAATTTTCTTCATCTTTTGCTGTGCTTCCAAAGAACGTAAATATTAACTAAAGAAGTCCAGATATCGTTAATGTTCTTGATTCTTGAGTGAAACTGATTATTGAATTGATTAATAGATAAAATAAACAATAGTGCATGCCATGGGAGGGCTGAGAATTGGCGAAAGTACAAAAACAACGAAAGTTCATTTACATACCGGGAAATGTTGATCTGTGTCTGGACCCAGAATACGGAAATGACTTTTCCAGATAGTTATACTTCTGGACTTCTTGGTATCAATTCTGTTTCTTTTTTTTGTTGTATTTATATGTTTATCTTGCTGTCGTCACGTGATATTTGCTTTTTTTCTTTTGTAAATGGTTTTCCCGCAAACTAAGATGCTTCAGATAAAAGAGTTTTATACATCAAGTTATAGTTTTGATCAGAATATGCCATAAACGCGATATCTGTCAATTGGTTCAACTTTGAAAATACTATTAGAGCTCTGAAAAAACCAAATTATTATTTCGTAAATTTTCGGCTCATAATTTCAATATTCCGCATGAGCACTTATTATATCAGATTTTGAGCAAAGAGAGTATTGGAGAATACCTTTCAAATGAAATACATATCATTGAAACCAAAAAAAAATAATTTTGTCACGCTGATCTTCAACAACTCGGCTTTGGTAATCTTTGAATTTTTTGATGGTGTACTCAAAAAGTGCTCAATGAAAAACTTGCTTTAGCATTTAATAACTCAATTAAACTCAAACTTTTTTTCTAAGAAGGATAGGTTTAAGGAGAAGAACATTGAATCAAATACTTTTCCGAAATTGTTTTCTGTTGGTGTAGTGTAATCTTGTATACAGGTTGCACCTATGTAGGACAATTTCTATAAGATTAAAAACAGTTTTTGAGCTCAAATCCAAGCATCAGATTTGCTCTTCTGTAATAGGCAATGCTGGTCACCAATCGCACGTTAAACTTCCTTTCCATGTACCTAGTGGTATAACAAGAATTTGAAGTTCAACTTTTGCTGAAGTAAAGCTGAATCGTTGTTATGCGTTCAGATTTGTATACGTATTACGCATACACAAATGCTCTCTCATTACTCTCAAATGCGCTCTCGTTAGCTCTTGCAGAAGAACTTGTGTCCATCCATGATAATAAGCACTGGTGGCCACTACCCCAAGTAAACGCTCTCATGATAGCATGTGTTGGTAATATGCTTATCAATTTTATATACGTATACGCTTTTCGACGCTCTTTAAACGCCTCATTTTTACACTCTTTGAGCGCCTGCTCGTTCTGTGGGCAGCACTGATAATAAGTAAAAACAGTGAGAGAATGACTGAGAGTAAAGTATTTTTCGTACCTCTTAAAAGGACAATTTCATGGTATAATTATAAAGGTGGAGAAATTAGAGCTTTGCTCTCATAAGGTTGTGGATACTGGCGTTTAGTAATTTTACATTGACATTTATTATCCATTTTGTGTTTCGTTTAATTTGCGACATATCGCTGTTTTGATTATTGAGTCTGTTCAGCAACTTCGACATTTTTGAAGCGCTTTAAGCAACTTTTTACTTCAAAATGGTTTTCACTTCAGTAGGTATTACTCTCCTTAACTACTTCACTTTTATTGTAACATCATGATCAACTCATCGATCAAATGAGCGGTTATCTCTGGAATATCCCTTTCAAATAGCTTTAACTATGCGAGGAAATTTGTTGATAGTTTTTTGAGAACTTTTATTGGAGGTAATTTTCAAGTTCCTTAACCTCAGATATCTCAAAATCCTGACTTTGTAGACATCTGACGTCAGATTCAAATTTTGAGTACAAAATAACTGCGAAAAATATTCCCACTTTTTGGACAAGAAAACAAGATGTTTTCAGAAAAAAAATTTCTCAAATAATGCCTAATTTCCATTTCAGAATATCTCCTTTATGAGATATAGAGCCTCGTCTTCTCTAATCAAATTTTCCAGCTCTATAAGCCTTCTCTTAAGCTGAGATTTCCTATCATCAGAGGAACTACAGATACGGTGACCATATTTTTCGAAGAAAACTTAAGAAAAAATAAAATTTTTTTCGTTACAAATTGTTCGCATTAATGAAAAAATCAATACCAAAGCCAATCAACCAATTCTTAAATTGGGAATAACAGAACAAATGTCCTTGAAAATCTAGGGACCGTACTTCAAATAAAGGACGCATGGTCACTGAATTCATAGTGATAGCTAATCATATTTCATATTTATTTATTTATTCTGAAGTTTAATTTTCAATTAAGTACGATTCATAAGCACATGTTTTATAATTGGTATTTTCTGTAAATTGTTAATATTTTTGTACGAGCGAACGTTGTACATATGTAAGCAACAACTATAGAAACCTAACTACTGGGAAACAAATTCAATTTCATAAATCTACTTGAAAACTAACCAATGAACTTATCTTACTTATCCAAATATTTAAGCGACTAACAAAATTAAAAAGATTCGCCACTTTCAAAACCTCACTAGGTGTTGTAATTTTTTTAAAAAATTTTTCAATTTAGTTTATGCATGTTGTTGATATATGTTATTGCATGGAATAATCACTGAAAATCTTTTTCAGTCACTTTATTTAAGTTTTCAAGACGTTGAAATTAAAATAGTATGTCTACAAACTTTGTTGTTTTAATTAAATCTATTAAATATTTCATCTCAAAATGTATGACTAATTATAGAAGTCGAAGAGCCCTTAACGCAATATATAGGCTTGCATTGTTGAACTCTGTCCCAAACATGGGTTTCGAATGGTTGTTTGGGTCGATTTTCATCAATGCCATAATGCGATTCCCAAATTATATTTGGACCTCCTCGAGCTCTATCATTTGGCATACATTTCAAGCTGTAATATTGTACAGTTTTGATTAAAACAACAAAATTGGCTAAAATTCGGCGATTTTCGGGCATCGGGACGAGCTTTGGCAAGGCAACCCTGGCTGCTTAGTTCCATTTAATTGCATAACTATCTTTCAGGTATATCTTAACCTGTAATCTTACTTGCCCGACTTTTCTACAGCGAGCTCTTGGGCTATATCTCTTGAACTTGATTTAACAGCCCTAAAGAGAGCTTGAACGCAGATGAGCAAATTTTAGAAACAGACAGTCTGGATATCAGCAGTTGTAAAGTATTTTTAATACCGTTTCAAAAAAACCTACACACTTGGCCGCTTCATTCAACATATCAAAGAAATGCTCAGTTCATCTCAGGTACGGTTGAACTGCTACGCTCAGATCGTGAAGAGCGGTTGACCTTGTTATATCTGTATAAAAGTGTGTAGGGGAATAATTCAGTTTGTTATCGGATAGTACAAATTATTTGGCACCAAGAACTTGGCTTATCTTCTTCTAGACGCTCATCAATAGTATCGCTTGATTCACTGAAATTTTCTTATTCTTATTCTTGTTCTTATCTGTGAGACAACAGACATGACGTGATCTTGCTATCATTAAAATTCTTCGAACTAAAAATGCCCAAATTGAAGATTACTTTGAGTTACGTAAAGAATGCGTCGTTCATATACAGCCTTTTGCTCTCAGCCTCCTTTGAGCTTGGGTGCTTCCTCATGAAATATTTTTTCTCATCCGAAAAAGTTAGAGATATCAGTTGGCCGATAAATGAATTTCATGGTTTAAAGTACGAATGGGATTGGAGAAGCAGAAGTTCCCAATCCAACGATCAATAAAAAATACAACTTTTTATGCGATGACGCAATGCCACACTTGATCAATCGTCTCTGAAATATCTAGGGCATCAACCAAACTTAATAGAATAGCATTGCTTCCGCATTTCATAATCTTGTAGTCCCTAGAAAGCCAGATGCAAAAATTAATTTTTTTTTTCGATTTTTTGGCAGCTTATTTGAGGACGTCCAAGTTCTCCATCTCCAGCTAAAGCAAAGTGGACTTCATAGCTGTACTATATTTGACTAAAACTTTAATGAACATATTGATTTTTCTATGGGTCTTAATTGCTATTGCATGTTGTTGTGGTAGAGGGAAAAAAGTTTTTATTTTTATTTTATGATTAGCTTGATGTTGTAAGTGTGCGTATTTTAAATAAAATATATAATACTTTTGTATAATAATAATGTATGTTATGTATAACTTTTTCACATAAGCAAAAGGACACAGTCACATTACAATCACAAAGAATATATACATTTTCACCGCTCCTGCATTTATATACAAAATAGACTTCTATTACTAAAACAGAACTGTCTCTATATCTCCCTGTGTATATGAGATTTTCTAATTTAAAATTAAAAAAAAGAAAATATTTGAATATAAATCTATAAAATGTTGTAAATTTCATATATTATATATTTTGGTTTCGTTTCTTTTGCCTTTGTTTTTGAATTTTGACTAAGAATTTACTTACATAAGAGCAGTTCAGATAGGTGGGCTAAGTCAAAACTATAAAAAGGTTTAAATGACGTTTTATTCTTAACTTAAGAACACACTCTATGTATATTTTGAATAAAACTAAATCTAAGAATTTAGAAAATTTTTTAAATTTATGCTTAGCCCACTCTATTATACTGGCTATGTAATGATTTTCCAGTAAAAGTTGCTTAATTTTCAAAATTTCCATAACTATTAATGTTTTTCTTATTTTTTTGACACTTTACCCAACAACCTTCATGCCTTCATCTTTATGTACAAAGATTTTCGCCCTCATTACGCATGAACGATGGTCAGCTGTCCGAATTTATTGATGGCTTAGGGCCAGGACAGCTGGTGGGACGCCAGGTGCTTGGTGCACCATCACTTGGTGATATACAATTATCTATGTGCCATCAAAAGGGTTTCCTAGAGGTAGAAGTTATACGTGCTAGAGGCTTACAGGTAAATATTAAAATTGAAAATTTTTTTATCTAATTGCTTACCAATTTTTTTTTTCAATTTCACAAAATTAGCAAAAGCCCTCATCAAAAATGCTTCCCGCTCCCTATGTTAAAGTCTACTTGGTTTCTGGCAAACGTTGCATCGACAAAATGAAAACATCTACAGCACGACGCACACTTGATCCACTCTATCAGCAGCAATTGGTTTTTAAGCAACCCTACAATGGTTGCATACTACAAGTAAGTAAAGCAACGTTTCACACTGGTATCGGAATCCGTGCGATTATAATTTACCTTGATTTTGTAGTGCGTTTTTTAAAATTGCTTTCACACTGACATTAATGAAAATCGTGTTAATTTTAATACCAGTCTGTATCGCTTATTATGCCATATGAAACTCTATATAATATTATTTCTATTCAACAGGTTACTGTTTGGGGCGATTATGGTCGCATCGAGAAAAAAGTCTTTATGGGTGTGGCACAAATTATGCTCGATGATCTAAATCTATCCAATATTGTTATCGGATGGTACAAATTATTCGGCACCACATCACTGGTCAGTTGTCCTACGAACTTAGGTTTATCTTCCTCTAGACGCTCATCTATAGCATCGCTTGATTCACTTAAATTATAAAATAAATATTAAAAGCAAAATTTATACATACCATACCATAGTCTGTTGAGTTCCAAAAACAAAAAGCATTACAAAATCAAACAAATAATAGAAAAAAAAAAACACAACAAATATTGCACAACAATGTTTGAAATTTTTATACAATTAAACTATAGCTAGCAAGCATACCTACCAATCAATATGAAAGTAACACTGTACAACCGTTTTCAATAAATTTGATTGACAGAGATAAAATATTTGTTATATGAAAAGCAATTTTAAGCTAATGAACTTTTCCAAACAATATTTATTTCCATCGCGTCACATTTATTTCTCCAATGCACTCGAAAGTCTTGGATATATCATACAAAAATTTAAGAAAAAAATAATAAATTTAGCTGATTAATGTAAATTGAATACTAAAAAGTTTAAAATTATTTGAGTTGTAGTTGTAAGGAATATCCGCATCAAAAGTGTGACATTATAGAGTTAAACATAGTTTGGCACAGTTGATCAGCACAAAATTATCTCTTCAAAACTTAACATATTATATCTGTCAATTTAAGTTTTTGATTCGTTCTACTATGTAATTTTATCAAAATGCAATATGAAAGTTCAGTTCATTTTTAATTCTAAGTCCGACAAATTTTTGTATATACCCGTACACATAAGAATTTTGAAGTAAAAGTCTTAAATATTAGTTCATGTAGATGCATATAACACAAAAATTATTAATTATGAAATAATCACAAGTTTTCATTGAAATATGTAGTGCATAAATTAATTATGTTTTAGTACAGTCAATGTAGCTAAATATTCAGTAAAACTTTGGAAATCTGAAAGAATAACGCTACAAAAGTTGCAAGAAAAGTTTTTCTTAACACAAAATGTTGCTGAATTGACAATTTTTCTTAATATTTTTAAAGAAAAAAACTTTCTCTGCGAACTCCATTTCTATTGCAATGGTGTATATTTTCCATATATTGCCCATTTCGGACCAGATAGCTATGCGTGATTTTTTATTATATATTGTCCCAGAACTTTTCGTGAGCACATCTTATTTCTTTGATTCTTTCAAACTTTGTTACAAAATTGCGAAATATTTCTAGCTACGTTGTTTTTAAACCGAAAAAGCCCACACTGATTAAAGGTCAATTCGAATGTCCTTGACTAACAATATTACTTAACCTGTATGCGATTATCTCTCAATAGGTCCATGGCATCGCGTGCCGTGTGGCTTGCTAAAGCATGTCAACCAAGACATGTCAACCAAATTCAATTCTTCCATTTTGGGCACTCATTGCATGGTATCTTGCTCCATCAACTGTAACGTTGCGATTTTCAATATTTTTGAAAAAGTACGGTCCAATGATGCCATCATCCCACAAACCGCACCAAACCGTTCATTTTTCAGAGTATATTGGCAGCTCTTGAACTTCTTCTGGATGCTCTTCAGGCCAAATTTGGCACTTCTTTTTGTACCCATTGCGCCAAAAATGAACTTCGTCGCTGAAGAAAATTTTTCGAGAGTTTCGATATCTCTCAGTGCACGAATTTTGATAGTAAAATTCAATGATTTGCAACCGCTGTTTGTTTTTTAATCTATTTATGATGAAATGGCAAACCTTGCTGAGCATTTTTGGTCTTCACACATGTTACGAATCACACGTGAGGTGACAAAAATATGTGAAAAATTGCTAATAACATACTTCCACAAGACTTAGAAGACTGATAGAAAACGAGAGAGTCTTTTTTTCTGATTTTTGAAAAGCGCGTAAGATTACTTTTAAGAAAATCCTCCTTAGAAGTCTTTGCAATCAAAACATGCAAAGTGTTACCCCTATCGCTACGTTACGGATTTTAAAACCCGAAATATAAAAAGCATTTCAATAAAAATCGAATCCAAATCGATTATTTCTTTAACTGTTCCAAAGTTAAGATCTTCATTGACTGTAAAATAATATTTATTTTGAATCTGTTTTTATTTTATTATTTTCTTAAATCCACAATTACATGTAAAACTGTTTTTAATAGTATAACATGAAAACAAATGTATTTGTAGTATTTCGATTATTGATTTTTACAAATTATCATCATTATAAATTTATATTTATATACAAAGTACTTCTATGAAAAAATTAACATACTAAGACATATACTCGCTCGTACATATTAATTAATTTCATAAAACTCTTTCACGGTACTTAAAAAAATTCTTTGGCATAGACTCTTCAACGTAGTTTATAGGTATGTTCTGTCCGCTTGCAAACAAAAACAAAACAATTTTAATTTTCAAAATTCCTTACATATTTTTTTTCTTAACATTACTTACATTATCTACATTACCTTTGTATATATGTTTCAGTATATTTAAATAAGAAATTAATTTTGCATGGCATCTTTTTATTAAAAAAAAATTATATCGGCCACTGGCTACATAAGACTAGGTGCTTTAACAGTCAAAGAAAATACTGCAATTTGAATTTTGTTTTCATATGAAGACAGTTAAAGATTTTAAAGTTTCTTCAAATGAAATTAGTTTTGAGTATTATAAGATAAACAAAAAAACAAAGTAAAAATATGGCTATCTGATATTACGTCATAGCAAAATTATGCCAAAAAATGTTTCAAAAAACAGATTTTTCTGTACTCTTCCAGACATTTCGACAATATACTGTTTGAACATAATGATCTTGGAGACTATTGCATAGTTCCAAACATTTCAATGCAAGTCATGAAATGTGACTTTCCAACTTATTTTGTTTTGGGATTTTTTTTTACGTTTCCTCCCAAACTTTTCTCTTCATTTACTTCCTTTTTTTAAATGCAAAAATATAATTATGAACGAAAGCTTAGTTTTCAACATAACCACCAAAGTATTCGAGCTTATTTTTGTTAAAAAAAAATGCAAGAACTGTGTGTGTAAACTTTGTGGCTAGTTTCCATTTTTGATGGCGTTACGTTATGAGCTAAAATACTACGTTATAATGTTTTCCGAGTTTTATCTTTTGACTAAGGAATGGACAAACGAATATAAGCCATCGAAAATCTAACCTATTATTGTTTTGTTAAATTTTAAACCTACATTATTTTAATACATTAATTTCTTAAGCTACTTTACAATCCTTATTTAGTACTATGCATTTAAATTTATTATATTTAGTAGCTTGAAATTATTTCCATATATGTATGTAAATACGAATCAATAGCATTAGTTTTCCCTTTCACATTTTAAAACTATATAAATATTTGATATTTTAAATCTCATATTATGCAAAACATAATTTAATCCTAACAAAATACGTAACATTATAACACATTAACCCATTTGAAAGTAAAATGGTGCTTTCAGTCAAAATAATAGTTAATAAGCGATAAGAGGCATTAAACTGGAAAGTTGAAATTAGATATTGCTTGAAATGAACATAGTTAAAAAACATACATATATATACATACATACACTGTAAATTAACACAAAACTAGTATCATGTAATATAATGACAACTACTTATAGTTAGCTCTGCTATTTAAAAATACATAATTTAGACCGGCCAATTTTTTTTATCTCGTCTTGGAATCACTAATGCCTCCATTTTTTTTGTGCCATAAACTATGTTCAATTTTGTATACCCATTTCAAGAGAAAACTATTGAAATTTAAAGTTCTCGTATTTTATATTTTGGAAATAATACCTACTCTCTTGGTGTACTGACCTAAAATTTCTGCTTTCAGAATATGCAAAAGAAAATTATTGAAATTTCAGCAGACAGTAGAAAAAAAGGGTCTCACCTATTTGCTTTTATGCCCACAATTCTGTACTCGTTAGTGACATGAAACTTCACAGGGAAATAAAAACCTGATGATCTTCCTAACTATAGCGTTGATAATGCTGGTTATCACACCGTTGTCATGCAGCGTTCTAAAGTGAATAGCAAACAAAAAAAAAATGTCAGCTATCAGTTACCTTCCACATCAGGTGATATCCTTAAATTACTTTCTAGAAAACATTTGTTTTTTAAGCTTATGTTGTGCACAAAAATAAAAAAATGGGGGCGTAAGTAAAAAAAATTGATTTTCATAGGAATTAAAGCTAGTTTAGTACATCATACTTGCTTTTGTAGGAGAATCTGTAGCTAATTAAGAGGCTTGGTCAGTAACTAACAATTAAAGATCTATGATTATAGTATACTTCACTGACTTCAATTCAAAAAATGTCTCAACATTCTAACTCAAATTTTGATATGCAGAAGAAAAGAATTTTATTTTTATGGCTAAACGGTATCCGTTAATGGTGCCATGTCATAACCCCCAAAAACCCATTGCACAGAAATTTTAGGGCTTCTGTTCATCAGAAGCGATCATACCCACTTAAATAATTTTGGGTACTAGCACCCAGAACAATGGATATATCCTGACATCTGTTATGACCGTTTCTGCCCCTTGTCTAAGAAAAATCGGGCAATAATATATAAAAAAAACATATATATTCTGTCTTACTCTTTTTATGATTATGGCCTTTCTCAGATGTAGTCATAGCCCCGAAAAAATTGTAGCTTATGAAAAAACAAAAACGGATACAAGGAATATATCGCTGACTATAACCATTGGGCTTAAGACTGGGTACCATTTGGAAATATTTTCGAAGTCATTTTTTACACGCAAAGTGAGGTTCTTTCTTCAAGCAAACAAGACTTCATGAAGACTTTATGATCTTCGTTAGTTTATAATAGGAATTTAAAATACTGCATATCTTAGTTATGGGTTCATTAAGTTACTTAATTATGTGGCACATTCAGACATAAAGAGCCGCTATCTGAAGTATTTTCATGGCCGCGGAGCATCCATCTCAAAACTTGCAAAAGTCATCATCCAATACTGGTGCTTAGTCTCTCGCCTCGAAGAGAGTGGCCCAACATTAGACAGTTAATATGGCTTGCCTCAAAACAGAGTTCTGATCAAGAATATTGCTGCTGCAGATATGCAAGTTGACTCTCATATATCAACCAGAAGACAGGCTACGCCATTGAACATATAAAGTACATATACATATACTATACGTATACATATACAGTATTTGAAGCAATTTTTGTGAAAAAACTTGAACTCCATTTATCATTTAAAATTTGGCATCTTGTTAAAACCAAATAATGTTCAAGTGCATATCTCCAAAAGTAGGCACATAACGCATCTTCCTTCCTCATCTTCAAAAAAAATTGACCAAATGCTACTGTTGACCCAGAGAATTATTTCCCAACTTTGTCCAAGCGTATATCGATCCATATTCTTGACCGTAGGTAAAAAACTAACTTTCTGTGATAGTACCCATTACCCCACTCAAAAACAAACAGTATTTCAAACTTCAAATGCTAGATGAATCACCCATAATGTATATCTTCTTTATATAATACGAGTATCCTTTTAAAGTTCTTGCTTGGTTTACAAAGAAAATATCCTTTCCATGCAATGGGTTTAAATGGAGGCCAATATGACCACTGTTTAGATCACTTTATATGGAGAGAGATGAAGTCCGTGAAGTGCGAGTATTTAAACTTTGACCTAATAATTACCACGACTAGCTTAAAATCAGAACTACTTTTGATATCATTATATGAGTTCAAATCATGCATCTTGCCATCTCTATGTGTGGCCGTTACCTATCCCTTCAGCATCATAGATCACAATGAAGTAAACATATGTACATACACGTATGATATAGAATTTAGAAGCTTAAACTTTTGAATGAAATTAAACCAAAAAAAAAAAAACAAAACGTAACAAACATTTTTCAATTGAACACAAATTAGGGAAGACCAATTGTTGTACCTGAGGAGTCAATAATAATTGAAGAAGAGGGTGAATAACCAAACAATTACACAAAACTAAACTTTACACTATTGTAAGTACAAAAATCAACGAATTCAACCGAATTTAAAAACATACACACAATGAATTCTAACTCTGTTTCAAGTGAGTGAATCTGAAATATCAATGTTATATAAATTTTTAAAATCCTCCAGTAAAAGAGCTAGAAAACGCCATTTTAATTTTGAATTTATAAAAAATGTAGCTTAAAATTTTTTGCTTAAAATTTGTCATAGCTTAATTTTATTACTAAATTTGCAACAATAAGGCTTTAAGTTTTGCGATAAATTTTTAACACAACTCTCAAACCCAATATTATGGAAAAAATATAACTTGAGCTCTAGAAAGATAAGAAAATTTTTTACAGAAATTATTACACAGTGTAATATCAAATAAGTTACAAAAACAAAGAAAAAGACCGGAAAAACATTTTTGGCTCTGGTTTGTTTGACACATGCAGTACCTACTGAACTGTAAGCTCAGCAAAATAATTATAAAATTTGATTTAACTTCTGTTTTACCGGATTCCAATTTCTACTACACTGGAACCTAAAAATTTCAGCGAAATATCGTGGTTTTTACGCCGTAGGACTACCAATAAGAAAGCTTAGGTTTCGAGGTTTTAAATTTTAGTTCACTCTGTATACATTATAGCTATGAGCCGGTGAACATTTTAAGTAGGTTTATGAATTCATCGTCGTTGGTATTGATGTGCAATGTAGTTTATGCGAATTATATAAATTTGGAAGTTCCTGAAAAAACTCTATTAAATTATTTTATAGCGTCTGCCTTTGCTATATTGTGTTAAGGACATAGTACAGATAACGAAAATATAAAGGCAGACGTCTACACTGCTGTAACTAATAATATGTAAAAGAATCTAGTAAACAGCTTTATCGTTTTCTTCGAGAATTTCGTTGTTTTCAGAATTGTTTCTAAAAGATGAAACTACAAGAGGCAGACTTGTAGGCCTCTTATTTTTCAAAATATATTGGATTGCATATGCCAAAATTATCAATTTTGATCAAAGTCGTATGTTAATTTTAAAACCACCCGACTTCTCCGAGTTTATTAAATTGATAAGCTAAAAATTTCAACATTTTCCCTTTAAAACCCCATGAAACTTGATCGATTGTTTGGGACTTATGTAGATCTGTATTTTTGATTTTGACTTACAATATTTCAGAGAAAAAAAAATGAAAAAAAAAATAGGCTTGGAGGTAAGCCTCAGCCAGTACCTACTAAAATAAAAACAAATTTACACAAAAATCAGAGATGCAAAAGCAAAATGGTGTCCAATTTGTCGTGGCAGCCAGAAAAAAAAATTATATAAATGACCGATAAATTAGAATAGTAAGTTTTAGATAACAAAACTTTGCACGGTATTAGTTTCATATAGATATATACTTATATGCTTGATAAAATGCACCTTAAGTGCTCAAAAACATCTGCCTTCTAATAAGCAGCGCTGAAATCGTCTGCTGTCTCTATATTTATGTTTTCTTTAAGTAAAGCAACCAGTCAGCCAAGTGGCAGACATGATAAAATTATTTAACATTAATTTCTTTTTTTTTTTAAATGTTTGTAACAGTGACATTTTTAAATGCAGCAATAACTTAGTGGCAGATGTTATTTCTCTCGGTTCTTATGATATAATCTTTACAATAATCTCAATCTGCCTGACGGTATTAAACATATATATATCATAAAATTTTCAAAAGAATTGTATAACTCTTAAGCACTGCAACAAAAACGTCTGCCTCTTGCATTTATTTGTTTTTGTGTATAGTCTATACATTATACACACATATTTTAAAATTAAAGGCTGACTTGGTAAATTTGTTTATGGTACATTTTTGCACAGTTTTAAAGGGCTCTCAATCAATAACGCAGAGGTATCAGAATGACAGTGATTGTTTGTATTAATTATATTACTAAGATCTTCATGATTTTCAAACTCCGCACGATAAAATCATATAAAATGTAAGCCACCAGCTACCTAGCTGTTAGGGTGACTGCCATATCCTAAGTTGAGATATGGGAGATTGGGAGCGCCAGGCATTTTTTCGAGTATGCAACTTAGAAGAGTTTTTTCACGCCTGAAAGCTATAAAACTCACGTGCAGCATAAATATCAATTAAGTGAATTTAAAAATGTTTGTTGCCTTGCAAGAGCTTATTTCACGAATTTTGAAATGTTTGGCGTCAAGCGAGCCTTGAGACTTTAAGACTACTTTAAGCATGATAAGCTTGTATGTAATCATTAAAATATTAAGTTTTAAATAATGATTTCTTTCAAAGAAAGGGTTTCAATTAATAAAATTTTATATAAAGTTGAAAACTATTCGCAAAAGAAAGTGATTTTATATTACATTCACCATGTTATACTTTTCACGTCTCCTGCATTTTGTAAGACAGTAAATCTTAGCTACAAATCAAAATTACTGATGGCATGATCTTAATGAATTATATGAAATTATCTTAAAAAACGAAAAATAGCATGAACAACTAAATCTTCGTTATCTTCGAAAACAAAAATCTTTTCTGCTATATTCTTAAAAATAGTCTAAAAAATGCATTCTTGAATTTTTAAGTATGATAAAGTCTATCAAACAAAACTAATTTTGGGTTTGAGAGCTTAAAAATTATAAAACAATTCATTTATCCTCTCGTACTTCAAATTTATATAAATTTTATGAATAAATCAAATTCAACCAGTGCACTAATCAGTTCTTACCATATATTTTTGCAGTAACCCTTACAGAGAGCTGCATCTACGGCAGCAACAGCAACATATTGATTGATGCGTATTATATCAGTGAAATACTATATACTGAACAAACGGATCATTATCTTTGAGATATGTTGCTTAAATGAGTACTTGCTCGTATACCATACAATGTAAATAGCAGCAGTTTGGATTACAACAAATAAACATACAATTTTCTTAACAACTACTTGAATATGAAAACGAAAAACTACATGGACAGCAAATGTTTGAAATATGATGCATTTAATACAAATAAAGACATAAGAACAAAAACAAAAAATAAAAAAACTAAAACACAACAACACAAATATTAACGAAAACAGAAAAAATTCATTTATGTAAATTGTATAAAATAATCTTAAAATTTATTTAAATAACAATAGAAAATAATTCGTTTACTAAGATACAAAAGAAAAACTAAATACAAAAATATTAAATAGGTAAATAAAATTATATTGATAAATTAACGATTTAAGCAAAAGACCACTAATTCTTAAAAGAAAATACAATATTTAAAATTATTCTAGTTAAAGTAATATTAATAATTAATAAAAATAAATGAAAGTTTATCAAACGTTTCCATTACTCCAAATTGCATTGGAGTTGATGCCCATTTATGTAAATAATGAGTAAAAGACGGCTTAAATAAAAACAAAAGAAAATTAAAAGATTAAAAGAATCACACACATTTGTATAAGACTTTGCAAAACTATATATATAAACAGATAAATATTAACATTATAGAAATAAAACTATTTCATTTAAATTACAAAAAAATTAATAGAAATCACAAATATTTGCAAAATTTGATATGACATATTAGTTGCATCAGTTAATTCCATTGCAACTTAATACGAAGTAACTCGTTTTATTTGCAGTTTTGGTAACTTTGAGTAGAGCCTCACTTCCTCTTATGAATTACAGTTGTCAAAAATATCCTAATACGGAAGTAATTTAAATATATTTTTAGCCGAAAAAATACCTTTGATCTTTCTTAAGCACAGTATACAAATGCTGAATTGTAATGATCTTAACCCATTAAGATCCAAACCTAAACTACTGGACGAAAATCTTAGGAATTTCAATCAGAGGTTTAAGCTTTGATTTTTAATTTTTTTACTATACCTGCTCAGGTTTGAGCTCAAAGCTGGGCACAACCGATATGAAAAAATTTAGTATTTTCGAAAATGAATGAGAAACGTTATTGTATGGCAAAAAAATGCTTTATTGAATGAATATTCATAGGAATCAAATGCTTTTATTTGTAAACAACTCCAACAATGCAACTGAACATCGCATTTGATGAACAATAGCTGAAACTCAGAAAAATTAGTTTTACCCGATTGGAAAAATTTTTACCTAGATTTTCAAGAAAAAAACCGAAATTGCCTCTGCTTCAAGGCGCGAAAAAATATTTAAGTAACCGAAAAGTGCCAAAGTAAAAATATTGTATGCTGGCATAGGTCCAAAAAAACATATTAGCAAAGCGCTTAGACGATAGCACTCTCTGGCTCATCTGGAAAAAATATTAAAGTTACTGATTGAAAAATCGACCGCTGAAACTTAATGGGTTAACGTTAAGCATTACGTCTTGCACGTGGTAGCCATTTTCTATTTCACACATTCGCGCCATGAGTCTTCGAAAACTTTTTAGTGTTCTCACGATGAAATCTTTTCGAAAACATTGCTTTGCATCTGGCTTACTGACCTACACGTACTCTTTAATATAAGCCCGAAAAAAAAATAGCTAGGCACAGTCCAAGATGCCCCGTAACAAGCCATTGCATTTTTTACAGTATGCACTAAGGCTCCTTGCTGTGGACATTACGAACATGATTTTTTGACTACTTGGCGCCACTTTCAAAATGGGATGTTTCGATGATTCTAAGAAATGAGATGGCAAAGGAATTGACAAACGCGGGTGTATTCTGGAATTTTTTTCATCGAAAAAATAAATAAATACCAAAAAAATGAGACCTATAAAGGCCTATAAAGTTGAATTTGGAGCAAAAGTTCCCGAGATACAGATATTCAAATATAAGGCAAAACTTTATAAATTCATATCTTTGCACCAGGGACATTTGAAGGGAACAATTTGGCGATCATAGTTTTATATAATGTATCTATATATCCTAAAGTTTAAACCAAATCGGAGAATTTACTGCGTTCGGTTCTCACGAAAAGTAATGGAATGGAACAAAATTTACAAATTTCCTACGCACATTTCAAAAGTTTTTTAAAACTAACTTAAAAAAACAAAATATCGAAACTGTTGTGCTTGACAAGAAATCTACAACTTTTTAGAAAACGATTGACACCTCATTTATTAAAATCGGTGCAGTAGTAGCCGAGTTCCTATTTTTCCGCGTAGCAAACAAAAATTTTTGTTAGAACGCATTACCCAAAATTCACCAAACACCAGGCGATCATGAACAAGCAGCAGCATACCGTATATTTACATATCCCCAAAAGTATGCTGCATATTTTTTTTGCGCATTGTTTGGCAGCACAAATTAATAAAAACGATTGCATCTTTTGGGGGCAACTTTTATGTTGGTGCACTGAAACTACGAGTGCTTTCAAAATGGAATTGTGTCGCTTCTAGTGCACCGATTGTGACAATTTAGGTGTCATTATGTTGGTAAAATGTTGCAGTTTTATAATAAATAAAATAAGTTTAAAAAAAGCTATTATATAAAGTCACTGTTATGTCTAAAGCATTGTAAGGCATTTTGCCTCCCGTGTGCAGCTGCGGTAGAACTTAAGCAGAGGCTGCGTATATGTATACTCGTCGTGTATGCTGCGAAATACGATTCGGCATGACTCGAGTACGTTCAGAGCACACATTGACATGCATCTGTGTAGGTTTACCTTTCACGGGCCTAAGGTAATGACGAGAATTGTTACCATTTGCAAGAGATAACATCGATCGCAAACCTTTGTATTTGAGTGCTTCATAAGAAACACCTTAATTAAACTAGCAGCAATATATCAAATCCTTCTTACAAGGCTTTATGGATGCCTTAATAGCCCGCAGATAATGTTGATACATATAATTTCTTTAACCACACACGTAAATATCAATAAAACTCCACTCAATATAGATAGGAGAACCTCTCCCCCGCTACACTTCCCTACAAAAGAGTTGTGGGCACGACAATTCTTATTCCTGTTAGTCAATCACTAGCTTCCATCATATATTTGTGTAAAATTTGATTGCATTACCTTAGATAATTCTATCCGTATAGCGTACACGCTCATTTACAAAAAATTGTTTATTTCTTGCAAATGGCTGCATTACTTTAAATAATTCTCCCAGTATATCATTTTGAAGTTGTTGCTTTGATGGGTGCCACATCCTATTTTCGAAATTCGTCAACTTTTTGTGGATAAACTAGATTTTCCTAGACCAAACTAGTTGATTTGTATGCCTAAAAGTATGGAGTTTACTGTGGAATGTTTTTGTTGGAGTTATGTCGCAGTTTAAATAAGTGAAGGTGTCCATGCTATTCACAAACTTACCATTTGTTTTATTTTTACCGATTAATCTTCCAAAATAGATCTGAGGTCGGAAAGTTTTACTAGCATGTTGAGCTGTTTGGTGGCGAGAAAGCAAGTGTTATCTGCATAAGCGATATCTTTTAGATAGATGATCGCTGTAGGTCTAAAGCTCTGCTAGAGATATCAATTAGGAAGTTCTCTTTTTTTACTCCGAAACAAGTTTAAAGAAATTTGCAAATAAAACGCTTCGTTTACTTAAAATTGGGACGACACATAATGTATATGTTTTTTATTTTTCATTAATATCATTATTTGACTTTTTTTATATAATTAAGTAGATATACATATATGTTGACATTATAAATTTTATTTTTGTTTTCAGATAGAGTTTCGTTTTCGTATGGTACTATTTTGTTATATTTCATTAAGTCTATATAATTGAAGGTAATACAGAACGATTCGTTTTATATACAAACAAAAGGTTGAACAGAAAATGTGTAGCAGTTTTATTTTGATTATTAAAATAAGCAGAAGACAATTTGGTTAAAAGTTTGTTGTGTTAACATCATAATAAATCACTAGCAATACAAATTTTGAAACTAGAAAATTCTTTGTTTAATATCTGTTATAATAATTCTTAAATATCATTAGAAATATAATTTTACTGTTTGTTTTTTATTAATTTATGTAATTCTTTTTATTTTTTGTACATTAAAAGAAGTACAATTTTAATAATTAATGTTTGTATCAATTATTTCAATTAATAATCTTATGTTTTGATTTTTCTTCTTACTATCCTTAACATAGTTTTTGTGTTTTCACATTTATTTGCCACCGCACGTTCCTGCCTACGATTTGATCAATTTTTACTTTTAGTTGGTGAATATTTTTTTTTCAATTTTACATTTTGCATGTTAATTTTGGAAAATAAAAAGGATAAATTAAGACTACACACGCAATACGTATGCGTTTTAACATGTATGGAGATGAGATTGTTGAATAAGTTGAACACAGCTATTCCTTTGATTTTACACATATATATGGTTTGTGCAAGGCTTTTGGGGGCGTTTGTTTTCAAACTTAAAAGTCTCAGGCTCTGTCGATTATTCAAACCTTTTAAATTTCGCAGATATGTTGCAAATATTATTATGATTTCTTATAATTTTTGAAAAATATGTAAATTTTTGAGAATATATAAACAAAACATTTTTTTTTATGACTTCAATAAAATTATCACAAATAATGCAACATAACATTTAGAAACAGCACTTTGCGCTAAAACAGAGGTAATAAACAAATTCAAAAGTACCTAAAATAGTATGAGCTGTAAATAAAGATACCTGCTTTAAATGAAATAGTACTAAATTAAAGCCATATATTATGCATATATCAGTAATAAAAATGACTTGTTTTCGCAAATTATTTCTTATTAGACATGTTACTTTTTTACTTTTTACAATGAATCATCTTAATTTTATTACCAATAATTCAGAGATAACTTAGAAAATAATATTGAAAATTATAAAAAAAAATACTATTCAATACATATCAAGAAATAGTATTAAAAACCAAACACAAATAAAAGCGATATGTGATTCCATAGCTCAAACTTAAAAATATTTAATACAACACCAGCTCCGATACGGCAGCATGAAGTACGCATCCTATTATCTAGAAAATTTAAAAAAGCCAAGTTCGCTTAGTCTTAAATTGAGAAAAAATTTTTTTTCTTGTGTCCTTCATTTCTTCACGGGGTATTTGTAAAGCTGACACAAAACTCTTACAACGTGCATGAACAGCAGCGAGTGCCTTGAAATCTCGCCAACATTTCCCCAATGAGCTCTCTTCATAATTGGCAATAGTTATCAAACTACTGGTCGCCGTCGAGAAAAAATGCAGATCCGTAGGAAAACCATATCGCATAGCGAGTAACATACACATGGACAAGTTCGTCGCTTTACACCTATGAGAGCAAAATGCAGCATTACTATTACCATTATCACAAAAAAAGACACAGGTTCACTCCTCTTCTTGAAGTCTTGCAGAAAACAATCGCTCGGATCATTGCGGAGCTATATATAAAAAAAACTCGAATTAGTCTTCCATTACAGCCAAATTAATTGAATATTCCTGCACTAATTCCTATGGTTGGAAATAATCTTAAACATATATATATGCGGATATTTTTCATACCCTGCGACTAGACTATATATTTCCGAAGGTTTTCGGAACGCTGAATTCGAATCTTATCTCAGAATTGCTCCATCACACACAATTTTCGAGACATCCTAACCTAAAAGTGCTACGAAGACTGTTTTTGACATATTTGAGGTTATGTAGCATCATGAGTTTTTTTTTTTTTTCAAAGGACTATGTGTAGAATCTTTAAGCAAAAGTCTTCTGCTTTCAAATGCCATTGAGTTTGTTCAAATACATTTTCTTTTCGCCGAGATATCAAAATTTTTAAATTCTCATTTTCTAGAGACTCGTGTATGAATATCAAAATATTTCAAATTACGATAACTCTGCTTTAAAGGGGCGCCAGTAGTGCAGTTCGGGGAAGGCCGTCGTCTCGAGCACAGAAGCTCGATTTCATTGAAATGCGCAAATAATATTATATATTAAAAGTTTTAGAAAATTTTGTCCAAATGACTTTTTTTTAGTAACTTGTTATAGAAAGAAAAACTATTTCCATTTATAAAAAGAAATATATTGGACTGATATTATTCATATGCTATATGATGATTTTTCAAAAAGGCTTATTTCCACTTATACCTTGAAAAAACTATAGAATGATTTCGCCGCTATCATGCTTAAATGTATCTTCTGGTTGAAAATCTACCACAAATAACACAGATTTCCGAGGGAAACTCGTGCTTAAAAATCATTGTTGCATATGAAACGATGCATTTCCATTTAATTTTTAACTGTACAAAACGAAAAGACACGAAAAATTTATTTCACTTTTGAAAAAAGGTAAACGAATCCTGTTGGAAATCCCAAATATTGATCCAGTCACCATACCACTGACTATGAACAAAAAGAAAGATGTGGAAACTATAATAAAAAAAAAACAGTTTGGTGATGACTAGAGGAATTTAATAGAGCTTTCATGGTATAAAAGAATAATTTATGATCAAAATATAGGAAAGGAAGAGGAGTCGCCTAGCGATGATAACGATTGTAACGAACTTGACTGTGGTGACTTAAGACTATAATCTGTGTTTTACACCAAAAGGGCATATTTCCAAATGTTTTTTTTTATTTATTAAAATAAATACAAATATGTTAGAATAAAAGTCTTAAGCTGATTAGAATATTAGATTAAAAACTAAACATAACACTAGAGATATTGAAAAGTCTTTTTAACAGCTCTTAAAGGTTTTTCTCATTACTGAAATTTTGTTTAAAATGGAAGTAAGCCCTTCTGAAAAATCACTCTTCATTTGATGAAATCTTTGCGAACGACCTTTTTTTTGTTCAGTACACATATACTATTTTTTCTGAAAATCTAAAATGGGGGTACCAAATGTTCACTGTATGCTATAAGGTAACCAGAAGTTCTAAGACAAATCCATTTCATAGACTAGTTCATTAACTTTTATTTACTCGTTGAATGTCATATCTTTTACCCTGGGTGAAACGCACAAAATAATTAGACTCCCATTCCAAACAAAATTCAATATTCACTTTTATATGTTACTAAAAAAAAATTAATAAATTATTAATTATAATACTATATATATACATATGTACTATGTATATCATGCGTATTTTTTTTAAATCCTCTATCCGTCCGTTTAACAGAATAGAGTTTCCTAGAAAATAAATAGCCATCCATAATAATCAAAGCATAAATACATACCTATATACTCATGTAGATATAAAAAGCTCATGAAGACACTAATAAGTATACTAATGGAATACACTAGAAAAAATGTATAACATCTCAGACCAAATTTAATACACATACATACATAAATAAAATATGTAAATATTTAATTAAAATTTTAAATGAAAATAAAAATAAAAATAAAATTAATATGATTTATTGTAAAAGAAAATATGCGCCTATGCGTCTAGCGGTATGATAGTTACACATAACATACTATGTATTTTGAATATTGATTTTCAAAGATTTATATAAGAATTGTTTCGGTATCCTTACAAGATTTTCAAAAAATAAGCAAATAAAAGCAAAATACTTTTCAACTCATCATCCCTTAAATCAGTGTCGGTCAAACATCAGTAGCTTATACTCACAATGGCGTGCAAGTTCGAGAATTTTAAGCTCTCGCTAGCCATGAGAAACCTATCAAGCGACAAAGAGAAAACTATCAGCATGCTGGCTGACACTGCTTTCAACATACGTACAGTTCATAGAAAGAAAAACTTAAACATTTGTAAATAGTTTTTGAAAATAAATTAATTATTTGTCTACATAAAATAAAATGAATGATAAATTCAATATATTTACAAATGCTTAATTATTTATGAAAATATATGAAAACTAAATAAATTATTAGAAAACTTTAACATTTTCACAAATTAATAAATAAAAATCTGTACATAGTTAAAAATAAATTTAATTAAAAAAAAAACGCTGAAGAAATATTTAAAATATTTCTTAATATTTAGTAAAAGCAAATTGAATAATTTTACTTTAAAAACAAAACATTTATGATAAACAAAACAAAAAAAAAAGAAGTTTATATATATATTAATTTTTTTTATTTTGAAAATAAATAATATACATAAAAAGTTTATTATCAAAGAAATAAAAACACTCTAAACGCAAAATGTTCAAAAAATTTTCATACTTAATATTACCAAGATAAAAACTAAAAATAAAATCAGCTAAAATAAATATTAACATAAAAAATATTCCAAGAAATTGTTATTAAACTTTATTTATTACACTTACAATTTTATTAAAAACTATACTACAAAAACAACAACAACAATGCTGTATGTATTAATACAGATTTAATAAAATTAATTTTGCATAAAATTGGTACATAAATAAAACTAAATAGAAAATATAATAACTAATGAATCGATAGTTACAACAAAAAAAGAAAAAATAGCAAACCCACTTGAAATAAAAACTCAAAATATTAACAATGTTCAGTACATGCTTAATTTAAATTAAGGGGTGATTATGAAGTCGTTTCTTCTGGGTTCTGTAATTTGTAGCGCTCTTTTAAGTTAGTGGGAGAAGTGTACATCGGAATATTTTCTAATTTGCATTTCAAATAATAAATTTTAAATGACAATTAGCGCGAAATGTTTTGGGATTTTGAACTTTTTTTTAATTTTCAATAAATCAAAAATTTCTGGAGAATATTTTTCAAATTTTCTTTATATATTTTTTAAAAATTTTATATTTTACTAAGTGCAACAATGTTGGTCTCTAAATTTTTTTTCAAATTTTATTAGTTTTTTTTTTAATCTACAGGGCTTAATTAAATGATTAACAGATTATGATTGGCCTCAATAGTTTTACGAAAATTAATGAGCATACAAAAAAAAATATAATTGAATGAAAATTAAAAAAGTTAAACTTTGCATAAAATGTCTAAAAGTCATATAGTTAATAATAAAAAATTAATTAATATAATGTAAAAAAATGTCTGAGTGCGCTCAATATTTTGAGTCTTTTGAAAGAAAAAATTATGAAAATTAAAACAAAAACTTTAGGTTTTAAAAAATTACAGCTCATAACATTTTTGTGCTTACTAAAAAAGCATAATAATAAAAATACTAGACACAAAAAAAAAGTTTCTAAATGTATCAAACATTTTCACGCTAATTAATAGAAAAAAAATTCTAAATAAAAATAAGCAGCAAACCAAGAAAAATACAGTTTGCTCAAAATCTTTCTTGTGCTTTTTATGTTCCATGTAGATGAGCGACTGAAAAATTATAGAACCTAGAAATGGTGACCACCCAGTACAAAATTTATTTGTGTTTACGAAAATAATTTTGTTATTTAATTATTTGCTTATCCCAAAGTATTTTCGTTTGTTTGAATCAAAAATGAGTTATATATATGGTATATATATGAGACTGGGCCAAAAAAAAAGTTGGATTTTTATAAACATCGTCTTTTTTTTTATTCCTGTAGATCTAAAATGAAACTTCTCCTCATATCAACTCAAAAAAATGATTTAAGGCACAAAGAGCCATAAAAGGTATAATAATTTATTTCTCTGCAACGAGAAATTCACAAATGTACGAAAATAAAAAATATGTTTGTTATTTTTCCGGTCATATAACGTCTTCTAAAATACACCTTTTATTAGGCCACAAAATATAAATGGAGTTAGTCAAAATCGGGCACCTTTTTTTTTGGCTCAGTCCAATATATTTACGAATATCTAAGTGTCATATATTATTCGATCGATTGATTAAAAGAGCTCTAAGTGTTAAGGCCGATGCTTGTGAAGTTTTTCCATTGTCAATTTCGCGTCGAAACCCAAAAATGGCTTCGCACGCGATATATTATATCAGTTTTGAAGAATTTTATGCTCAAATTAACTTTTTTTTCATACCACTTTACAAAAAAATTGAATAATATATCCAAATTTGATTTGAGAATTCTTGAGATGCTTCAAATGATGTTAATAAAATATTTTTTGAAATTGTTTTTAAATTATTATTGGAATAATAAGAAAGTCATAATTAATAAATAAATAAAATGTCATATAACCTCCAAAAAAGAATAAGGAATGTAGTTGTAATTTTCTAAATCCGTTCTTAGGTTCTTTTACAATAAAATACTCCAAGGCCCAATTTTAAAATTTTTCTGTTTCCATAAAAATTTTCCTGTCCAGAACAAAATTTGCGGGATCGGAGAAAAAAGAAATCAGTGTTCAAATTAACGACTTTCTTTAGCTGAATTTCAACGCTCAGTGTCCATATTTCCATTCTGTATAGTACCGGATTTATTGAAACGTGTCGATTACCGGATATATAAGCGTTATCTCGAAACACTGACGTGCAGGCCAAGACCTAACAGCAGGTTCGAACTCAACGACCACAAATTATCCTAAATTGACATAAGTAGATTTTACTCGAATTTTTACTATCGTTTTCTTGTAAGTACGTAATAATTTTGAGCAATCAAAACTTTTATTTTAATTGTCATACAAACACTTTACATTAGTCTCTTTTTATAATCGATCATTGCATTAAATATTTTGATACGAGATCTTTGTTCAAAAATCTATTGCTCTATATTTAATTTTATTTAATTTATATTTTAATACAATGATTTTCTTAAACTATTATTTCAAATATGAATGAAATAATATGCCCTTAGTCTCCAATAAATCTATCAAGTTTAATTCATAAAATAAATAAAAAAAAAAACCAAAGACAGAAACTTATGACGATTTCTTATTATTAAAAGAAAACATTTAAACAAATATATAAATTTAATAAAAAACATAAAAATTTAAATATAAAATCATTATTATTATTATTATATTATAATTACTATTATAATTATCATTATTATGATGAATAATACAATATTTAAAAATAAAATACCAAACACAATGGAACAACATTTTCTTATTGACTATTATTATTATAATTAATTAATTATTATTACTAAATAGATGCAAAAAAAAAACCAAAGACAAAACAAGATAACGATTGTAAATTAAAATTAAAAAACAAAATCTGAAATTTATATTTATTTTAATTAAAAGAATAAAATAAAATATATACTTATAGTAAATAAATTAATGCAACAACTAATTGAAAAAAAACATTGAAAATACAAGAGTAATGTTAATATATATAAATAAATAATATATATATATATACATATTGTATTTTAATATCTCGACATTAATCGGAGGTCGAGAAACGACAATAAACTGTGAAAATGTATTAAAATTGATTTAACAATAAACAAACAAAAAAATTTAAGACCTTAAAATGTGCAGATAAAAACACATAACATAAGAAATATTAAAATAAAAATTGTTTTCTAATAAAAAAAAAATCTTGTGGCTTATTATTATCATATTTTATGAGAAAGGTACCGATATGAAAAGATAAAATAGCTTCCCCCAAACTGACGTTGACAGATGAGTTGTTTATTTGCAAAACGCAATCTGTACGCTTAGGGTAATTTGATATTTTTGAACAAAATTTGGTCATGGAACAAAATAACCTGAACCATTGGATTTCTGGGTATGATTTTCATAAAGAATATGCAGTTAACTCGATTTCATAAGAAATTGATCAGGTCGCATTTCGGAACAAACGACTTATATACAATCACAAGGCTCTCTATATTTCACGATGAATGATCTTCTTTTGAATGCCTTTAAAATATTGTGCGTCCCACAAGATATATCAAGATTTGAAAATAGTACCAATTGGTATAATTTATATGGTTAAAATAAATCTCAAAAGTATCAGATATTTTTGCGCAAAGAATTGCTTACGTGATAATCCTATCGGTTTTTTAGTGGCCCTTGTCTCTCAAAAACTATATATTCTTTAAGAGTATCTTTCTTTAGCGCATAAATTATTCCGGATCATCGTGAGAACAATAAACAAAAGTGTTATAATAATTTTCCAAAATAGCGCGTGTGTATTTAATATATAAATCCATTTGATGTGTAATAGATTTTTATTTAAATACAAAAAAATATTCACAACTTATCTTATCGCTACCGAATTGGCTTAATTTAGATCAGCATTGTCACATAAATGTCAAACATATGTTGAAAAGATTAAGACTCTGATCTCATAATGCTTCAATACAATGCTACTTATGTTGTCTTCACATTTCCAGTGTTCAACGGCAGCAACATCATTTAATTTTTTCATTAACGTTTTGAAGAGAAATCTCTTTTAATTTCAAATTTAATCAAAATGTAACCCCGTCAAATGAATAACACATTAGTTGATGTGAAAATCTCAGGCAGTGCGTTTGTTGCGGAAATCGAAATTGGCGCGCTCAGTGTAGTTCGAATAGATAAAATTGTGAAGTACCAGAAAGCTAATATTGTGAAAAATAAGCCAAGTTCATTGATAAAGCCAAAAATTTTAAAAATTATAAATAAATGCAGTTGAAGAGTTGAAGGCTTGAAATCTAGGAAACTTTAAAAATGTTCAAGCAGCAGTGCATGCTATTTGCAGTACTATTTTGCAATGGATTATTTCGGGTTATTTCGGAACCTCAATTCCCACAATGTAAGTTGTAGAATAATTTTATATCGTAGTATAATTTTAAATAAGTTTTTCATTATAACTAAGACTTTCTTAAGACTTTTTAACAAAAAACGAAGCTTAATCTGATTCGATTTGGTTAAAGCTTTGTATGTATTACCATACTTTTGAATAGTTTTTTTAAAAATTTAATGCAATGTTAGACAATGAGACTTTGTTACAGAGGTATATGGACCCAAAAACTAATATTTTAGCAAAATGACTAGCTTTTTTAAAAACTCATTTAAATTCATATCGATAACGCAGAAAACAAATTAAGCATCGTTGAAAACGAATGATATTAAATTATTAAAATAAAAGCATTAACATTAAGAACGTGTAGAGGAGAACCCAATCAACTTTACAACCGTATATCCGTTTTATCTATGTAATTTTACTACTTAAGTAATACTTAATTATTTCATATGTTAACAAATTACCTCCAATCCAGTGTCGGAATTATATCTGAAATTTTTTCAATGTACATGAATTAAAAAAGCTGATGTTGCCAATACTAATCTGCCCTCAGAACCGAAAAGAGCTTATCTCAAAAAAATACGTTTCGAGATAATTGATATTTAGTTTATTTGTTGAAATATAAAATTGAGAAGTGGGAATTCTCACAGGAGATTTTTTATAGATTTAACGAAGTTCATTAAATCGGTAATTTCTTAAGCTTAAGCCATAAGCGGATATGCACTTTTTTGAGATACTCCCTTTCCGCTCCTGAGGGCAGTAATGTCATATAGATCATGATCATGATTGTACTCTGATATAGGTTGAGTTTTAAAATTTGCTGTTTAGTCATTTCTGATCCAAAAACTATACTAATCAACATCTTTTAGATATTGTTACTAATTATTTTTTTATGATGTTCTTTGCTAAATTACATTTAGGTTAAATTATAGAAAATTAGCAGAATTTTGTTTAAGAACAAATAAAACACCGGAAATTTCATAAACACAAAAGCATTTAGACAGACCAACAATCACATATTGATAACCTTTTAATTTCATAATGACCTTTAATAAATCAGAGAATAATTAAACAATGTTACATTACATTAAACATATGTCGCCAATTATCACGTTAAATTGATCCACTTGTTAGCTTGCCTTGTTAGTTGAAAAAAAAAGCATAGATCAATTTGTAAGAACTTACGAGTAAGAACGAGTCAGAGTGCAAACGAATCACAAGTCATGTCGTTCAAGAGCTCTGTTTTGTGCGAGTCTACTGATGACTCGCACAACGTCAATAGAACCATTGTACTCAACAGCATGTACACTGGATGGTTGACAGAGCGATTGCACTCACAAATACCTCAAGTACGTATGTATTTATGACCACAGCGTGTAGACGATATAACGCAGGCTTACAACAATAGAGTTTCAACTACAAGCAATTGGAAGAATAGTTGAAGTCCTGCACTTTGAACTGTAAATATTTCGTCTTTAGTAAATTCTATACTCTCCTAAAGCATATTATAGAAGTGTGGAAATTTGTATAAACATAAAATTAATTTTGAGATTGGATTTATGTATTTTCTTTTGGTTAATTTTTGGATTGGAAAACAAGAGCTTCTCAAAGGAGCTTTTTGACTAGTGTTTCGTCAATTTCTTTCTAATTGCTTCAGAAGTTATTCAAAATGAATTGTTTTAGTTAGTGAAATAACTTTGTTAATCTAACTTGACATCGGCAACATCTGACTTAATATGTAACATACGTGACAACCTTAAGAGTTCACTTATAAAAATCGAACTTATGTATATGCAAATATCTGCATGACATAAGAACAATCATAAATTATGAAGAAATAAACATTAAATATAAGGGCACTTACCCTCATGCTTATAAACGATGAATAGCAAGCGGCTAACGCAAAAGAGTGTTATAACGACTGACTAAGCAAAAATATCTGCTTAGTCTTGTTAGGTGCTTCACGTGCAACTGAACATTAACACAACGTAAAGAGGGTTTTTTTTACCGAACTTTTTACCGAATTGTTTTGTGTCAAATGCTAAAACAAAAAACATCAAGAACTTTGACACAAAAAATATATTTTAGAAATTAAATTTTCATGTTATTTATATTGAACTTAAGTTTTTAATTTTTTTTTCGCAAACCTCTTTTATTAAAATTTTAAGACAAAACAAAAATCACTAATAACACTACATAGTATAAATTATTGTTTCGTTTTACTTATTTCCTTAAAACAATTAAAACATCTGGTAAGCTATATTAGTAACAAATGCTTACAACGCTCTTACTGAAAATACTGTGAAAAGCCACATGAAATATTTTCGAAATGACAGTTCCACTTCATTGTGTATCTTAAGAAATAATCATCGCTTGCTCTATTGCATCGCATTTGTCTAATTGCATGATAAATACAAAACGCTCTTCCAAGGCAATGGACACCTGTTGCCTTCTATCCGATTGTTGTTCACTCTTAAATACGCAATCAAGTGCGCGGCGTATAAAGCATTTGCTAAATCATCATCATAGATGACATCAGTGGCAACATGATTTCCTAAGGCACACTATGATATAGGCATCTTCATCCGCAAAATTTTATTTGGGGCAGACTTTTCCATTTTCTTTCCTCTTCATAGTCAGATCTAAATTTGAACAGCTCCTTTTCAAGGTGTGGGTTTTTTTCAGCTAAAAAATTCAAAGCTGAAATTTTCTAATGCACTAGTTTTTTATTTAAATTCACCATTAACCTTTAATCTTGTTAGTAATCTTGACAATTTTTTTTGTTTTGTTACAAATTTTTTTGAAAATAAATACATAAAAAATATATTTTGAACTTTTTTTTTTAAGTATTTTTGAAATATATCGTAAATTAGAAGAAAAAAAGTCACAAACTAAATTTTCATGTCTCCAAGTAATGAAGCTTTTTGTATGTGTCTTATAACTCAAAACTTAATATGCCCATAACAAATCTGTTGAATGGGCATATTTTGGATTTCTATGATGTAACGTATATAAAAAGCCCCATAACTCGTAATGAAAGGAATGTACATAGATAGCTACTTTTTCTTCTATACCAACGATATACAAATGTTCCTGCCAAGTTGCCCGACTTAATAGTACGCTCTTCGTGAAAAAATGTAGGGAACAAGAAAGTATCTGTTTGATAGCAACGCTATCGAAACTGTTTAGTCTACATTTAATTCTCCTTTCAGAAATCTTTTACATGAAACCTTACATAGTTGCAGCTACGTTTCAGAAAGCATTCATTTTCATTTCAGAACACTTCCTGCAATGTTTCAATGTGCACACCTGTCTTTCATTTGAAACATTACTGAAACGTTACAGAAACCTTGTATGATGAGAGAAAAAGAAAAAAAAATTTAATATACACATTATCATGTATGTCTGTATGTATGTACATATTTTTTATTTAGTTAAATAAAAAAACGTTAATTTTGGAAGAGTTCAAAAACTAACATGCTATGACATTTTCAAACCCTTAAGTTTGTCAACGACCATTGGTTGCTACTTCCAAATATTTTTTGCCTGCCAAGACCTTTTTATATATAATTTAGTTCACATACTTAAATTGGGAACTATAACAATAATCGAAGAGAAATGGTCACCATGCTTCCAAATGTTACCGTACCATACCGTTCTTTTCTACCTATACTGAGAAAATTGTAAAAAATATCACACAAAATCCAGATGGACATAAACCATCCTTTGATTAAAGAAAAAATTTCCTTGTTTTATGTAAACTTAAAGAAAAAAACAATCCTTAAATTAAGAAAATCTTTATTCACATTAAGTTAAGTTTATCTTTAAATTGTTGTTTTTTTTTCATTCTTCTAAAAACAAATTTACTGTATGAAATGAAATTTTTTTTAAATCGTATTTAGTATCTCTGAGAAAGAATTTTTTGTGTTACTGCAATAAATAAGTAATTCCTTTATATTAAGAAAAAACACTAATATTAAAGACAATTTTCTACTACACGAAAGAAGTTATTTTCTTAAATTGACTTTTCGGTAAACAAGAAAAAATCGAACATGTAGTCTGATTTAAACACAAAAAAACTATATCAAATCATATATCAATAAATACCATTAGTATAACCACACATTTTTCGTTATTGATTTCTAGATTTCCCTGACAACGAGTATAACGAAGAGTTTGATGAAACCGAATACACTCCGCTAAATCCATGTAATGGAGCACGCCCCGGAGATCCCGACTTAACAACTTACGATATTTTTTCCTCTTATGATTTTCACGAACATCACAATAATTATCAAGGCATAAACCAAATTACAGGCTCTTCAAGTTATCAGACTGCTTACCATTTTGACAGCTATTCAAATTTGACTATTGAGTCATCACGTGCATTCCCGAAAGGAGTACCAACTGAATTCTCTTTTGAGGCCACATTCCGTGTACCAGAAATACAACAAAGTGAATGGTATCTCTTTGAATTAACGGACTATCAGTATGAGTCACAGATGAGCGTAACAATTAATCCAATTAATACTGCCATAGAGTTCTCTATACCGAAGCAAGATGGTTCTATACAAACGGTGTTCTTTGAGGAAGTAGATGTAGGTGATTACGATAGAGCCATTTGAGATTGAATAAATTAATGTGAATGTTTTTTACTTTTAGATTTTTAATCGTGCTTGGCATAAAGTTATGTTTTCTGTTACTCAAGACTTAGTGCGATTATGGGTAGATTGCAAACCGGTGCCAGATTTAATGGGCAAGCCACTGGATGTTCGTGGTCCAATATACTCAACTGATGGAAGATTTTCTGTGGCACGCGACTGTAGAACGAAAAGCACAATCCCAGTAAGTAGAATTGGTGTGTGCGTGTGTAGTTAATTCAACTAAATTACTTCGACTTTGATTATTTTCAGATCGATCTTCAGTGGATGATTTTCAGTTGTGACGTTGAGAAACCAACACATACAGATTGCCGAGAGATTCATTCATACTATCCGTCGCCATACCCATTACCGTCTGGACCAATCAAAAATGAAATTACCACAACACCTCTTCCTCTTGATATCAGCTTTGTCACGTCACCAACCGACATTACGACAGAAACTACACCAGAAATATCTTGGATTACTGGTAACGAACCACATGTCTGCCCTGAAGTGTGTCCGGAAGGTCCTCCGGGCCCACCAGGCCCTCCAGGGTCACCAGGTGAATCGGTATGTGCAGTTGTCGTGAATATTTTCCTATTACTAAATATGCATTCCTACAGTGGCAGTCAAACCATACTGACACTTATCGCAATTTACTGAAAGGAGAAAAGGGTGAACCTGGGTCACCGGGCGTTATGGGACTTGCCGGTTTTGATGGCATACCAGGGCAACCAGGCCCACCTGGAATTCCTGGTAATGGCAATCAAATCACTCCTGGCCCACGGGGACTGCCTGGATTACCTGGACAAATTGGATATCCAGGTGAGCCCGGACAACCAGGTTTACCTGGCGCAGTCGGAGCAATTGGATTGTCAGGTCTACCCGGCAACCCAGGAGAACCAGGACAAGTTGGAGAAAAGGGTGCTAACGGTTTACCAGGCCGCGAGGGTCTTCCAGGTGTTCCTGGACCCAGAGGACCAGAAGGACCTGCAGGTCCAGCTGGAGTACCAGGTGTTGCTGGTACTGGAACTTATGAAAGAAATACTGAAGAACGTGAGATACGTGATATATGCATGCAAGTCGTTAGGGAATACATATCGGAGATTTCATCGACACTTATCGGCTTACCAGGGCCACCAGGTCCACGTGGCATAGGACGTCAAGGCCACCCAGGACCACAAGGCATACAAGGTATAGATATGAAACTTAAGTTTAGTATTCTCAAATTTGTATATTAAACTCTTTTAAGGCGACAATGGTCCTCAGGGTGCTCAAGGTGAACGTGGCTTTCCAGGTGTTCCTGGCTTTCCCGGTTCGCCCGGTAATGATGGGCCACAAGGTCCTGAGGGTCAAAAAGGTGATCGTGGTGAATATGGTATTGGACGTGAAGGACCAATGGGCCCACCTGGACCAGAAGGAGCAGCGGGAAGAGGGGAAGATGGTTTACCTGGCCGTCCAGGTGAACGTGGCGAAAATGGCAGGCCTGGTAAGTATGAGTTAGGTATTGGGTTGAAAATATCTTACAACTAATTGAATTTTAGGTGAACCTGGGCAGCATGGACCTTCAGGGCAACCTGGTATATGTCCTGATTGTTCATCATATCAGGCAGCTTACGCATACCCACTATTGTTAGCGCAGCAACAACAAAATAATAAAGGACCACAAAACTACTACAATAAAGGACCTCAAAATTACAACAACAAAGGACCTTAAAAAGTCGAATAAAACCACTTTTCTTTAAATAAATAAGCTTACTATTGTTTGAAACAAAAATTTCTTCAAGAGCTCAACATTTTCCAATATGTAACTTTTTCAATGATTAAAATGATTTACAATAAATAGTAATTAAATAAAGATAAATAATAATTTTAATTAAATAAAGATAGCTACAGTAGTACATACAGTACAAATAGCTAAGAAGGCTAAGCGCTGTTGTAGCTAAGCTCTACATCAATTTTTATTCAAAAGCAGAGCTTTGAAGTTGGATTTGGCAACATTCCCCTACACAACGCCGTCAGTGTAACGTTTTAATGTTTTTTTATTTTTGTATCAGAGGTGCCACACCTTCTTTTGAAAATTATGACACTCGTTTCAGAAATCACAAGATAAAAAATTTATTTTCTATGGACTTTGGTTCAAGCGAAAGAGACGATTACTTTCCCGTAAAAAGTAGAACGCCTCGAATATTCGTTAAAAATATTCCAATTCGCTTCGAAATGAAACAGATTTAAGGTTTTCGAAATTAAAAGCAATTTCAATTGCATTGATTATGAAACAGGCATTTTTCGGTGATGGCATTTGAAATTCTCACGAATCTCTAAATTTAAAGTGGGATGGTACGGAAAATGGTACTGAAAATACCATACATTTACAGCTTACGCTGATCAAAAACATATTTTCTTTTCTTTAAAGGCCACGCCTCTTTTTACGCGTTACAAAACGTCATTACCCTGTGTGTAACGTATAAAACTTAAAAGCAACTAAAAAATTATAAACGAATTGAAGAATTTCTGAAAGGGGAGTATTATGTGTAAAATGTTTTTTGGAAAAAGTGAGATTTTTTTGTGGCTGTGATGGGTTTAAATATCAACTTCCAAGAGCGTCCTTGGTAGTCTATTGAAACTAAATTTGCTTGTAGAGCCATAAATAGCAGGAATTGTGATAGATGAAATCATAATGATGATGAAGTTCCAAAGCTGAAATTCCGTCAATTCAGATTCGAGCGGAAAAGCCAGGCCAAACCTTACTCTCATTCCTAATTATCAACGACACCCCATCAAAGGTTGTGCTAGTTTACGCCATATCCATTGTTCAATGAAAAATCCATTTTTAATTTTTAACTAATATTTTTTATCGTTTATTTTTGTGATAAGAATAATTAATAATTGTATTTTTAGCTGTTTTGTAAAATTGCAACATATTTTTTTTAATTTGTCGCATTTAATTTACTTGAATTGCGCTGACTCTTTTGGTTTTTTTTTTTTGTTTTTGTTCTTGAAATGAGTAAAATATTCGTTTTCTTAAGTAATAACTTAATATTTGGATATGAAAATTATAAATTTTGTACAAAATGGCACGTTACACAATGTGATAAATATTAATGAGCGATTAAATTAAAGGGAGTAGTTTTCGTTACAAATGCTGTTTAATTTTTCGTTTTTATTCCATAATTCGTTTGTTTGTTATTTGTTAATTTTCATATTATATATTATTGTCTTACATATTTATATATTTTTGTTTTAGTTTTTCTTTTTTTCTCTCTAACAATACTATCAAATATTCGTGTTTTTTTGTATGTGTAAGTATTTATAAATGTATAATGAAAGCATATGACTCCGTCTTCTTTAAAGTAGTATATCTAAAGATCTGATTCTAGATTCTCAAATTTGAACAGAAATTATTAACAAAATAATAAATAAAAACAAAATTTTAAAACTCACATAATATTCTAAAACACAATTAATATCATCAGTTTTTAGGATGGTACTCGATTTATTGAATTTTAAGACAAACTCCTCCAGAAACCTTGTGAAAATCAAAAAATTCCTTACAAAATTTGAGTTTGATATCTCCATAATAACACGTGACTCAAAAGAGGTTGAAATTTAGTATGGGATTTTGTTTGGTAAAGTAAAAAATTTTAGTTTACACTCAGAATGTCGAGTAACGATGCTTTTGACATTACAAATGATTTTTTATATATGCATATTAGTAAATTTATTCTTTGCAAAAGTGACAACTATTCGAAAAAGTGTCTTTTTTAATAAAATAGTAGGTGTGACAGTTATAACATACGTAACTATTACGCTTGTTAGAATAAACAGCGCTCTTTTATTGATTCTTAGTGAGCTACATCTAAATCTGGCAGCTTTAATGCTCTACCACGTCAGGATTACGGAACATTTAACCATTAAACGAAAACTTATCGTTATACTCAGCTTTCTGTTCAGTATAGTTTTTGATGACACCAAAAAATTACAAGAACATAAAACAAATCGAAAAAATCAGGCTAAGGCTATTGAAACTAGTTTCATCTATTGCTAAATGAAATCATCAGGTACCTTTAAGCCAATGATATGTTTTGTTTTCGCAAAGATGTCATGCCATGTGATGTCTAATTTTTTCTAGTATCAACTATAATAATTTTGTTAAATGATACTGACATGGCTATATATAATAATAACAATAATATTTTAGTTCAAGAGTCTTCACTAAGCCAACTTCGCTGCAATCCTAATTTGTCTCCATATTTAATTTACAGAAGCAGACTTCTGAGTGGGTAGCGCTGTAAGGAAAATTATTTTTTTTTGATTTTAGGTTCCTTTTTCAGTTAAAGAGTATCGAATACAGCGTAAAAATCAGATTTGATAATAAGAAAATCCTATTTAATACTGATGTTAATACATTACAAGCACTGGTGTCGCCAATAGATCTATATGTGGTCGGTGTTTAGAGATTTTGGAGCTGATAACTAAGTTCGCCAGAGAAAGTAGCTAAGAAATGTTTTAAGTAGCTAAAAAGCAGCTGTTGGCTATAAAGTTTTTGGTAGCTGAATTTAAAAAAATTTTTGCTTTATAAATTTTTTTTATAAACATTGTAATTCAACGTTATATTTCTTATGTAGTATTAAGATACATACTGTTTAAAAGGAACATTTCCAATTTATTTACTCAAGAAAAAAGAGCTTAAGGAGTTTACATGTGTAGGACATTTAAACGACAAGACTAAATAGACGACATCTTTGAGCCACATGGCTCAATTGGCCTCTTTTAACCCCTCTCACCACCACGTAGCCTAAAGTAGCTTTTTTTTAACCCCTTCTAAAATTGGTTTGGTAAGAGTGGCAATCAGTTTAAGATCGGACTCACTTAGACCAAATGATGATCTATTGGGATCTATCAAGGGATATATAACTAAACTCTCTTCTAGAGCCACCAGAGTTTCGTAATAAAACTAAGTACCGCCTAAGACCACCATTTTATATTTTCCTCTTCCTTTACAACCGCACAACTTCTAATAATATCTCCAAATTTCTGCCAGTCTAGTGCTGAAAATTAGTACTAGTGTGCGCTCTATCTTGTGATAGCTTTTCTTAACAACTCGGTTTCAACAACATATTGACATGCCAAGAACTCAGTATAACTCACGCTACAAAGAAAAAATATCACGAGGCTTGCAGCACTTGAAGTATTCATAAGTGTTTTTTTTTCAAATCTACCAAGCTATTCTTAAACTTAAGAACCAAGCTAAGAAGCTTGATTAATAAAATTTAAAACTGACTATATTTTCTGTGTGAGTAAGAAAGGCACACAGATACAAAATACTGCAAGTGTTTCATATTTTCTGCATTTTAATACTTTCAAACACTTCATTTAAGCAAACCACTTGAAGAATGCAAAGATACTTGAAAAACCGAAGTGTGGAAATGATTCACAACAAATACGTAATAGTTACAATAACAAGACATTAAAAATAAATTAAATTAAAACAAGTTTGGCTTGATTTTGTGAATCATAAAAGCATTTCAAGCGACTCACTTTTCAAGTAGCATGCTACAGATCTATGTAATAAATTATAAAAAATAAATTATTTTGCAGAATTAATATCTTGATGACTTTGAGTATAACTACTTTGTGTAATATAGAATTGGTACAAATTCAAAACAGTATAATTTTACAAATTTTAAAATATATTTTTTCTTTAATGTACATATGCTACTTTAAAGAATGACTGATATATTTGATATTTGTTATTTATTTTTTTGTGTGTTAACGTGGCATTACAATTTTTTAATGAGTTTTTTCTTAATATTTGTTATTATTTACAATGAGTTACTTACAACGAATCAGATTTTTTTAAAAATGCTAACAATTCAGGACAAAATCGCGCAAAACGAGTTTCACAATAAACTGGAAACCTGTTCGCGCAGCGGCAAAATCTTAATTTTCAACTCTACAAGATATACGATCGGTTTGCAAGATATACGATCGGTTTTATTAGTGATGTCCAGCTCAACTACACACAGCCATACTTGTGAGCCGAACAGTGTAAGACTTAGGTTGTCTACACTTTGTGAGTTACTCTCTTCAGTATTCCGATTTTAGCTCTTTATTGACAAATTCCAAAAAAAAAATATAGAAATAATTGTCCTTTTTCCGGTTTGGCACTTCATTCCTTTTTTCGCTGCACACAAAAATTTCCCTCGTCATACGCTGGCGTGCACAGCTTAAATCATATGTGCTCTTTTCCCATATGTGCTGAAATGGGCATCACTACCTTAGAATACACAACAATTTAACACACGACACAGTTCAGAACTTACAAAATAGTTGCACAAAATCCCCAAAAATAAAATTTATGCCATTGAACAAAGTAACTTCCTAAATCGAAAGCTGCATGGCGAGAAAAAACGAATTTGCTATTTAGAAGTGATACTGGGAGTATAGCCTAACCACCGCAAGTATCAGGTTTACCCAATTGTGATGTTATGTAAAATTTATTAAAAAATTTAGCTTTAAAGCATATCTGAGCATTTTTTTTAAATGTATTTTTTTAATGATTACATTTACTGCATTTTAATTCAGAAAGTTACATTTATACATATTCATGGCATATGAAACATTTATTTTTGTTTTAGCAAAATTAGTGCTATTATCTCTCGGCTTCAACTTTGTCAAGAATGCGTTTCACAGAAATTTTAGAGAAAAGATTTTTTTATATTGTGTTTCAAGCATAATCGTGCGTTTTTACGAGATTTGCATCGCTATTTGAATGTTCCGAATTGTGTTAAATGTAATATGATCTGTGTAAATCTACTTTTACAAGAGATGAAAATCAAGATTTTGCAATATTCTTACAGAATACAGTAACTATAAGAAATTACACAAGCCCCTATTTAACTTGTAGCTTAGGACAAAATTGCACAAAACTTTTACAAAAAAAAATATACAAGAAAACTGCTTGATTCGTGCTAAATGCAATGTGATATGTGAAATGTTATTTTATCTTGTCAGAGGTAAAAATTGAGATTTTCTCAGGGATTGAAATTTTACAGTGACCAATTCGATCTAATAAACAAGTGCTCATTTAACAAAAAAAAAAAAGTATACACAGCCATAGTCAAATAAATAGCACATTTTTTGTTAAGTTTAAAAAAATGAACTTTATTAAAAAGAACGAATTGTTCCAGAACTAAGGAGGCACGTGAATTTAATTTTATATATTACCAATTCAATTAACAAAAAAATTTAGATTAAAATTAAAAAACTTTCAATTATTTAAAAGAAATGGCTCACATAGCTCTAGTAAGCTGATAATATAAATAGCACAAATGCTAGAATTTTGAGTTTTTTTTTTTCAATATTAGAATTTAACAAAATCTCCATGTAAATGATTAAGGATATTTTGTACTAAGTCCTTAAGTTTGTATGACCGTTTCGCATCCTCGACTCAAGCTCTCCATAAGCCTTTAACAGGTCTCCTTAGTATTGAATACCAAGCTTCTTGGACTGCAGTACACAATTCGTCAAAGTTTTGGAATTTCTTATTTGAAAGTTTTGCCTTTTTGGTATTATGGCCCGAACTTTGAACTGGCCAGTCCAAGACGCTTATTTTCTCTTGTTGAAGCCAAGTTTTGATGATCCGTAAGCCTTTTGCCAAGAAATATTGAAAATAAATGTACAGTTATTTTAAATAATTCAAAGTTTTTTACTTATGATTTCAGTTGGCTTTGTTAACTGCATTTCTAACACATATAATTGAATTTATGTGTCTCAATAGTTCTGTTGATATAAGTTCTTTTCAATAAAATGGATTTTTTTTTTAATTTAAGAAAAAAATGTGCTATTTCTTTGACCACGGCTCTATATGAGTATTTAAAGATCGGAGTTGAAAAATTAAAATTTAATTTAAGATAATCGCGTTTAAAGTTTTCAAACATTCGATAGAGTGAATCAAATTTTAGTAGGATCACCTACTTTAATACTGCTCAACATATCGATCTATTAAAAGTTTTTCTCGGACAAGTTAAGGGTAACTTCTCACAGATCGCATCACAAATTGGTTGCAATTTTTTTTTACAAACATTATTTTTTTTTTCTTCTTTTCTTCTAAGTGATTCACTACTTAATATGGCCAATATTTGCTTAAATAAATAAAATCTTAATATTAAACGTAATTCTCTTAATTATTTTATATTAAAAACTAATTTTGGCTTAATGCAAAAATATGCTTTTTTTCTAATTTAATATTGAAACATAAGATCTATGTATATCATATGACTTAAATTTTGTAAGAACTACAAAAAAGCTTTAAAAATAGTGAGACTTTTACAACTTGTACGCTTAACTGCATACAAAAGATGACTTGAATGAATTATTTACAATGTGTTTTGCTTAGAATACTTGTTATAAAAATAAAAAAATGCTGTTTACCACAAACTAATAGCTAACAAAAATAATACATACAAAAGAGATTGGTAATTACAAATAAAACTTCTCTAACGACTTAGACTATACTATGCTATTTTTAAGTCCGTTCAATTTTTTGTAGCTTTATCTTATAATCATATTTTCTTTAGGCTTTGCAGCATTAGGAAATTTTATTTCTTTTAATATTTTTTGGTTTCAATGATCTGTGCTAAGTGCATCCTCAATATTACTATCCCAATTGAATTCCGTAACACCCTGTTTATAGTAAATGTTACCCAAATTGGCGAAGCGCTTTTCAAAGTCTGTATCCTTAGCTTTGAGATGCTTAAATCTGAAATTAGAAAACAATCATTTTTATATTTATTTTAACGAAACAGATATAAATATAATTGTATAACATTAGGCTGTCAAAAAAATGTGTATTTTCGAAAATGTTTTACAATATTTTGAAAAATCCAAATCCGAAGAAGGCACATTTTAGACCCGCCCATATACAATAATTTCTTACCTTTCAAATAATAAATTCTTTGCAAACGCATAAAGTTCTATATCCAAACTATTAATATCTTCAATACGCCTCCGCTGATCTGGTCGCAAATTGTTAACAGCTGAAGCTGACATTGTTGTATTATGCTGTTCAAATGGTATGGCAAAGCGCAGGTTAAAAGTCTCTTCGAAGATATATTGTGACATCTGAAAATAAAGACCAAAAATTTAAATATTTTAAAATTTGAAAAAAAAAAAAACTTAAAAGATCACTTACCTTCTGAAACTCCGTTAGTCCAAAATAGGCCATAGCGGCTAAATTACGCTTTGCACTTGCCAACATGACACGTTCTCGATCGTGTGAAGGCATTGTGGATTTATTATAACAGCCCACAAGTGCCAAATCGGATAACATACGTGTCTGTCTATTAGCTGCCAAATTTGAGTCGCATGCAGCGAATTCATCAATATCCACATCAAGCCAATCTTTGCCTTTATAGCATGCTGGCAATTCAGCTGCTGTTGCCTGCCTACCCAGACACCAATGTCTTGAGCCCTTCCATGTGGCACCTCTTCGTACATGGCGATATTCGGACATATACCGTGAGGTTGGCTCTCGCAGCAGAGTTATATAGAAATATCTTCTTTTCGCTGTCTCACCTTCGTTTTTATCCAGTTCAACGTCCACACAACTCGTTAATTCTGTCCAGTCAGCATGTAGTCCACACTTCCAACCGGTCGAATAACGCGAAAAAAGCCAATTTTCATTGCGATGTGGTCGAAAACAGTAACAGCGTTTGCGTTGTCGTTGACATTCGCAGGGTCGCTAAAAGGAAATGAATAGTTTATGGATTGTGTTGATTATTTAACTTCATCAGCGCTCGGAGATGTAGCATAGTCAATTTTTGTTTTATTAAATTACGATAGATTGCACAATGTACTCAATTAATTAAAACAAATACGGGAGATAACGACCCGCGCGCTGAGCACATACTAGGCGAGTGGAGGGAGCACAATTTTTTTTTTGGCGATGGTTTTTAAAATCACATTGATGCACATTAGTGTTGATGCAGTTTTTGAACGGCCTTCACGTAGATCATCTTCAAGGCTTTTTCGACCACTTTTAAACAAACTAGTCGAGTTGCAAACTATTGGTTTTGAAGGAGAAGAACCATCAAACACATTTACCAATTCGCTATGAATCCCCATCCCACTTTAAACCTTTTATATAAAGAGTTTTATTACTGCACGACGATGTTTAATTTTTTCCATTGTTGAAAAATGTGAACTTTAAATGGCTTGCAAACAAAGAATGAATACACAGATCTAAATAACATTTTTGCTATGTTCTTCGAAAAGATGATATATTAAAATGGCGTCAAAGTTATAGTTTTGCTATTAACAAATAGATGGTAATCCTCAACAAATTTTTTTAAGTTTTTGATACGGATTTTCGTAATATTTGACCTGAACTAACTTATTTGGGGTAAGCGATATAGTTGAGTTATTTCAAGAAAAATTCAAGGCAGATATTCCAGCACTTTAATGCATTTTCCACATACAAAAAGTATTCACTGCCTTCGATTTATATTGTTTAGGGTATCCTATTGCCCATCATTCGCGTCTGCATTTGATATCTTCTAATAGGTTATAAGTCTGTTTTAGAAACCTTTTCTTGGATGTTAGAAGCTTGCTTCAAATATTACAGTGAGTGATGATAATCTGGAGTCTCCGGAGATTAGTTTTCATATCAGACACTATTGCGGTGCGAGTATCAGCATAGCGCTATCTTCGTATTGCGACGGGTACAATATCCAAAACTTGTCGTTAGCATAGTTAATATTTTGTGAGTATTAAGTTTAGTATGAGCCTTAGTGCGACGGCATTAAGCCCCTATATTGGTGAAAGCACCCTGTATAGCGTATTTATTTCATGCAAACACATACATAGATATTAATTTAAAAAACTCTGACCGTACGTCTTATTATGCTCTCGTCGATTCTCTTCTAATTCCTAAATATTTAATTTTGTTGACCAATAAAAATGTCATTATAAATTTATGCAAATATTAGCAATGTTTCATATAATTTATTTTAATTTATTGAATACGTGCTAACCAGCTTTGACATTTATCTCATCGATGCACATGGAATATCAATAGATCGTTTTAAAATAACCATGCAATTTGATGTGAAATTGCAATGCAAAATACGGCAACGAACGAAATTTGATTTTTTTTACCATAAAATTGGCAAAAAAAAAACATTTTTCGCAAAAATATTTCAAATTATTAAAAGTCTTTTATTGAGTTTGAGAATTTTATAATTTTTTTCTTTCAATTTCTCTCGGACAATGCTACTTAAGAACTTCTACCACCACCACCACTGAAGTTAGTTTTAAAGCCAAGTGGACATACCTTTAAATCCAAGTCACGCACCAAATGCCTACCAAACGATGTGCCGCCAGTCTTTTGTATATGCAGAAAAACCATGACATCATGTCCATCCATATCAAATTGAAAATCATCGTTTAGTACATCCTCATAGCTGAGTCCTGCATTTGCAATAATGATATTTTGTTGTATGGATTTTGCATTTATGACTGATGATGATGTCGCCACAGAAGATAGCGAGGCGGCGGACGCATGTTGATGTACACCACCATTACCACCGTTGTATACACCAGACGCTGATCCGGCACCAGATGCAGAAGCGGCAGCAATGGCGCCAACTGGTGGTACAATGGCATCGTTGTATGACAGCATATCCGCCGGTTGTAACATCATACTGCGTTTGGACAGCGCGCAAACCTGTTGCGAAAAAAAAGTAATGGATGAGAATCATATTGTAAATAATTAGCAAAAATCAATTAATATGAAATTAAGCCAGTACACTGGTAAGCTACTAAACAGCGTTAATATAGTAAAAGAGCCCTTAAGTCCTATATTTTTATTAAAAGGGTATCTTTTTTTCTCGCTACGTGCTAGCAGGTTTGGCTAAACATAGTCACATTGAATTTGACAACATAAACTTAAATAGCTCTCTGTGTATCGTTTTGAAGTTTATGCTTGTATGGGAAGTGCCACGCCCGCTTTCAAAGTTCGGCATTTTTTTGTTTCATGCTAGACCAAACCATTTCTTTTATTTGCGTGAAATTTGGCTTCATTACCTTAAATAACTCTCTCAGTATAGGGTTTTAAAGTATAGTTCTAGCCCAAAGCTTTTCCGTAACATTTCTACTGTTTGTATGAGATTTCCTTCCAATGCCTTAAATAATTTCCTTAGTATAGAAGTGTCACACATTCTTGTCAAAATTCGTCAATTTTTTGTCCAGTAAATAGTTTTCCTGTTTTTTTTTTTTGAGAAATTTGGTTACACTCTCTCAATATAAATGTTCGGAAACCGATTTTGCCTTTTTCAATGCCAAGAGCCTAGCTTGAAGGTGTGCCCTGTGTACCATACTGGACTCAAGTACCTTACTCAAATTTTCCGTAATCGTTATGTCTTTAATTTTGATCAAGAATATACTATATACCTGCCACTAACTAAATGTACCCTCTATGTAGGGTATAAGAATACGTGGTGCACCTACTATACTTTTAGGCAAAAATCTGATAATGCCATCATTATCTTATCTTAATTTTCATACGAGCAAAACCAGGGCGGGCAGCTTTAGGACTGAAAAAAAATTTGTTTTTTTTTTCTGAGTACATATAGGAGAAGACGGGACAAAGTGGTATACCTAACGGGTTAAAAAAATTTTCCCCAAAAAAAATTTTTTTTAGCACAATTACACATGCAGGATATTAGTCCGATCTATATTGAATCTATTAAGGTTATTAGGCTAATTATTTTCTCAAAAGAAGATATTTGTTATTGCGATGCAAAAAAAAGTACGCTTTGCCCCTACCACTCTACCCCCATGACCTATGTAAACGACGCGTGAACCAGAAACTTATCAACAAAAACAAATCATTGTCAACAGAAATGAATGTCACTAATATATACTACGACGTGATCTTTACCTTTTTTTTTTAAATGATTCGTATGAAATAAATTAACTTAAGTCGATAATCTTCGAACATCGACCGCACTCATCTTGATGAACCTCGTGGTGCTCGACAACGGAAGGTCGAAATGTTGCTATAATATATATACACTACTCAAAAACAAATTCTTTATAATTACATTAGATCACGTTGTAATGCAAGGATAAATATATCCTTTGTACTATTTTGCCCCGTTTACAGCTTTGCCCCACCTTCCCCTACATGCATTTGCTATAATTACACTTATATCCTATAAAAATAATTAAAAAGTAATTAAATTGAATGTTATAAAGCAACGTTCTGAAAAGCATAAACTCTTCGCAATATGAGTAAAAATACTGAGCAGGAGTTTTTCACGCTCTTACGCAATCAAAGGAACATAAAAACAGTTTCAATTTTCAATTGAAGCGCGTGTCAATAATTAATACAGTGCATTGCTTATTTATATCTGTGATAAGAGTAAAAATGAATTAAAAAACGTAAATATATTCATACAATACGGTGACGTTTTAATTAGGCTTTTCATTAATGGGTTGAAATGTTATTGATGAGATTATAACGCGAACACATTTTCGAACAAATGAAAATGTTGATAAGCAAGAGGTTTGAAGTTCTGTACTACTTTGTGCATATGGTCAAAAACTGATCGAAAAGTGAAAAAACTTGACATTTACGATTTGTACTTCACTTGAAAAGTTTTATTCAGTGTTGACTTTAGATTTTTCTCGCCAAAATATGCTCCTAACTATTTAAAACTAAACTTGTGATTATTGGCAATTAGTAAATACTATATACATATATAAAATACATTTTTACTAAATTTTAAAGATAAAGATAAGTGGTGATCTGATTATTGATTCTTAAGTTCGCGGTGAAATAATAAAAATTTAAATAAGCTAAGTAAGAGTTTTGTTCAAAAACGAATTTTTGTGATTTGCTGTGCAGCAAACCTAAGATGAAGTATGAAAAAATTATTCTCACAGCCTTTGCAACTTCGCACAACTTATAGAATCGAGCTATGTATAAAAACTGTAGTGCAAAAGAAAATACCTTTCAAACGATATATATGACTTTATTTGTGAGAATTTAACTTACTTTTGTCCACAGACTCTAATGCTCAAAATAGCTTACAGAGCCTATTTCTACCAAAGTTTTATAGGCATGAAATTTCTCAGTTTTCTATACAAAATCTATGCCGTTCGGCCTACTAAATACAAAAAAACATTTCTACACATTCGAAACATTTTCGGCTTAATTTTACTTTAGCTCCCATTTATTAAACTGAACTTATTTATGTGCATTGTAATTCTAAGAATTAATATGTATTCAAAAAGTGTCGGTGGGATCTGAATTCAGAAATGTAGCCAGCGGAAGTTACGAATATACCATTTGTAAAATTATATATGAGTAGAGAGCACCTGGATTCATAGCTAATAAGCTACAACGAATAGATCTTTCAAATTGAATCTCTAGTTTTTTATATATGGCGATTTTTCTGTAGTTCTGATCAACTTAATTCTTTCTCTTTCAATATGGTAGCACATTGGATTATCTCTTCTATTACACCCATATTTTTGTATTTATCTAGGGTTTCTTAAAAATATATATATGTATACTAGCTACCCCGGATATATATATGTATACTGCTCTTTCCGGTATATGGCGCTACGTTGCATGATATCATGTAATGGAATGTAAAAACAAAACAACCCATTTACTTACTTTGATGATGAATTGGATTCTGGAGAGAGTGTTATCGTTAATTTTTTTTAAGTCAAACTTTGCAAAAAGCCTTCTATAGACCATAAGTATTTAAAAAACAATTATGAGGGCCACCCTAAATATGCGCCCTAAGTAAAAGTTATGTAGCGTAAGCTATTCCCCTTAATATAAAAGACACGTAGTGTGAATGCCATGTGAATCGAGTAATTGGTCTTTATGAAAATGCTATTTTAAAAATATGTTTGCTTGAAGGTCACCCTAAATATGCATCCTAAATAAAAGTTTTGTAACCTTAGCTATGACTTTTAATATAAAACTACTTGGTGTCAGTGTGAATCGATTAGCCGGTCTTTGGGAAAATGCTATTTTAAAAATATGATTGTATGAGGGCCACCCTAAATATGCACTCTAAATAAAAGTTTAATAGCCTTAGATATGCCTCTTAACATAAAAGACAGGTGATGTAAATTACATGTGAATCGATTGACTAGTCTTCCTAAAAATTATTTTTTAAAATTTTGTTTGTATAAGGGACACCCTAAATATATCTTTTAGGTTAGACAAAATTACAGACACTAAGCCAAATTTCATAAAAATTGGTTGAATAGTTTCAGTGTTTATACCAAACACGATTAAAGCAACTATGAAAAGAAAAGGACACCCTAACCTATACAGATAGATCCCTAGTATGTTCCCAGCAGGCAATTGAGCAAGGCCTTCCCCGGAGAAGGCCTGCTAGCACTGCTTCGATTGTAAGAGGCCTTCTCAAAACTAAATTTTCATGCATATAAAAAAAAAATTTTTTTTTGTTATAATGATTTTTGTTTTTAATACAATCTGTCAATATAAACAATAAGTAAATTTGATAAGTAGCAGAATAGTTACACTACATTGAGTGTATACTAGGGTGTGCCATTTTTGAGCAACTTTATTTTTTCAACTAAAAAACAGGCTTTAAACTTTCAGAAAGGTGCAAAAAGAAGTCTCTGAAAATTTGAGCCCATAATATTAACATTTAGAGGTGCCTGTGTCTAACTTTCCGTTTTCCATATAAATTACATTGGAAACAAAAAAAATCATTTTTTTTTAGTTTCAAAAATCATTTTTTTTTTTAGGTTCAGTAAAGTTATAGACAAAATTTTTTTTTTTTTTTTTTTTGTAGAGCGTTCAATTTCCTGCTAAAATAATGTTTCAGTTCATTTCTACAATGCTCTCATTTCAAGCTACAACAATAAGAAAATCTTACCAAGGAAGGCTTGCTAGAAGGCCTGCAAGCTCCTTCCCTTGCCTACTGGGTTGCTAAAGTACTTAACGTGTATTTGTTGTTGTTCAACACACCGGAAACGCAAAGATAAGTGCTCGCTTAAGAAGTTCGAGCGACAACGTGTTTCAGTTGAATGCGATTTTGAGGTTGCAAAGTTGAGTTGAAATTGCGGGAAATAAATGAAATTTGTTTTATTTCTGTTGTTGTTTTTTGTTGTTGTAGTTGTTATTTCTTTTACTTTTGTTCTACTTTTGTTGGTTTATCGTTATTGCTGTTGTTTGTTTCTGCTATTGTAACTTGCTTAGTTTCCAAGTGTTAGTTGTATTTGTTGTTGTTGTTGATAAATATTGCTGTGACACCTTCAATTGTAATTTTAGGCGCTATCTCGATAGTATTTGTAAGTAAGGCACAAATGTTTTAAGCCGTGTAACTCTGAAGGTAAAGTTCTGTATTGCAAATGTAGCACACATGTGTGTCATTTAGACAGATAAACATTTAAAGAGAGCATTAAAGGGTGTTTTAATTTTTGTTGAAGTTTTAAGACTGGGAATTATTTTTAATTTTCAAAAATATAAAGTCGATATATTTGTAGTAGCATTTATTGAAATTTTATATATGAAACAGAATGCTTTTTAATTGCTAAAACTCATCACAAAAAAGGGGGAAAATACATAAAAAACAATTTTTATTTCTTTACAATTTGCAATCCTTTTCAATAATTGTATCAATTGTAAAGCTTACAGCGTGAGTGGAGCTGCTGCTAAAATTCAGAATGGAGTTTCCTTCAAGGGAGGTGAGCAGTTAGGGGATATGTTTTGCATTTTCATACCTTTGGAACAAAAGATATCAATTCAAATACTTTTCAAAAACAGAACTGATAAGCCTTCAAAACGCTTTTTCTCCAATAACTTGTAAATTATAAAAGATATCGCACAATTTGTAACATTTTTGAAATGAGCATTGCCATATTAATGGGAGTTAAACGTGTCCGGGTGCCGTTTTATTTTTGTCATTTTTCAAAAATTTGTATTCTTTTAAACTAAAAGACATCTCTCCCAAATTTTAAGAGCCTAGCGCTATTATTGCTATGTATGGTCGCCGTTCCATACGAACACATCCACTGTGCGCCTTTTTTTATTGAATACTCGCAAAACCTGAATAAAGTTTATTTCGGACACTTTTCTTCTTTATCTTTCAAACAACTGCTGCTGTAGAATAACATGTTTTTATTCATATTATTTTGAAATTATTCATGACTAAAGCTGCAATAAAAATAATATGAAATTTTTATAAGGTTTCATTTGAAATTCTACATATTTATGGAGGAGCATATTTTTAAATATTATTTTTTAATTTCATTATGTAGCTGTTTCTACTTTGTTATTTTAATTTAAATGGAAAATGCAAAAAAGGACCCTCGGAAACAGAAGCAATTTAAAAAAAAATATTGAAATTCAGTTGTGCTTTGAATGAGATGATAAAGATTGATGAGTTTTAAGAGGCTAATTACAGCTGCTTGCGTCATTTTAGAGCTCAAAAAGAAAGAATAATGCTATTTTAATTTGATATTTTTACCATATTACTTTGTAATTGCAATGACATAAAATAGCAAAAGTAATAATTGAAACAAATATAAAAACAAAAGAGAACAAAGTTTGAGGCATAGCAAACAGTTGGAAAAATTAAAAATTAAAAAAAAATCTTTGAATAATATTAAAATTGACCAGTTAAGACGATTTCATGGATGCACCATTCTACGATAATATACAAAAACAATAATTTAAAAAAATTGTTTCAAGCCACAATAAAACATTACAATATTTACAACGAAAAATTAAATAAAATAAGTAAAAATGAGTATTTAAAGAGTTCCACAAAACATTATGTTTTTAAAGTTTGAGAAGAAACAAAAATTGAATAATTTTAAATCAATTTAATTTCATTGAAACGATATTTTTGTTTAAACAATGACAAGTCTAAAATGTCCTTCTGGCAGCATTGCATACTGCTCTAGCGATTGCAAAATTCGCTTATAACGAAAAGATACAGTTGGCCATGTTGTAGATGTTGATGACGTCATTCGTTCTTGCAATAAGAAATTAGAAGTAAATTGCTTGGCAACAATAGCAAAAAAGAAAAAAAAAACACAAACACACATACACAAGCAGCTGTAAAATATTTACAACTTTTAAACTTGTTTAACATAAAATTTAACGCTTCAAAGGTGCAAACTTTTCTTGAAATCAAAATGGTGCGAATATATTTACGTCAAGTGACATAGGTAACAAAAGTTTAAGGGTAACAGCAGCAGTGAACCTTATCTTACGGAGTGTTGCCTCAGTGTGAGTTTGTGCATGTGTTTTCTGATTGTTTTTTAACGCAATTAATTTTCGTGTACACAGCCAAAAAATGTTTTTGAAAAAAATCTGATTCGTACCGCAGTGATGTGGACGTTATTTAGACGGTGTTTTTCTAAACAATCTTTTGTTATAAGTCAGGTCTCTATGGGTCTTTCGTAGTGCTTATAAAAGTTATAAAAAAAAGAAAACAATTTTTGCTTTACATAGTATGCATATCAATTTGGTAATTGAGCACTTAGGCTTTTGTGAATAAAGAAATATTATATTTCTTTAACTGAAACTTGATTATCTCAAACAAAAAAAAAAATGTATTACGCTCCTCGTACATGCTAAGATAACGTGACCAGAAATTTGTCATCAAAACGCGGAGCAGGAAAAAGTTGATGAAATTATTTTTAAAGATTGATTTTTTTTATGTACTAAAAAAAAACGATCCTTATTTCGCAAAATCAGATTCGTACTACAAAAAAAAAAAAGGTTTTCATTTTCACCTCACGAAAACCATAGCAAAATCAGATATTTACGATTTCCAATTACATATTTTTTAAAAAAAAAGTTCACCGAAAACCCTAGCAAAATGTGATTTCTTATTTCGAATGAAAATGCGGACCGCGCAGAACAGAAAATAAAAATCGCAGTTCAGATGGTCACGTTAGCTAAGAACTTTATTATGCAGGAGTTCACGGCTCGGTCACAAATTTTTGTTGCTTTTAATGTTAAAACAAAAATTTTGTCCCTCGCACCTCACTTTTGTCGCTAATAAAAAAGAGCGTTTAGCATTCAAGTTATATCCAAACAAATGCAATGCCGATTAAGTTTAGAAAGCTAAGAAAGTCAATTTTCCAGTTGCATATTTTTGATACAAAAATGCTGTTTATCAAACAAAATATTTTAAAAATTCACCTTAATTTCGATAACTTGATCTTTTGAATTGAAAATCGTTTATGCATAAGCATTTTTCAAGAACTACTATAAACAATAAAATTATAAAAATAGCTGAACATATTACTTTGAATTGCAAATTGATATTAAGTTTATATAAACAAACTAAGAGTCATAAAAAAAATCGAAGAAAAATTGTTAAATAAACTCCCACACTAATCAATTGCTAAAATTTTCCGTACTATGCTGCTCTGCTTAGAAATTGTATCGCAAAAAACGAAGATACGTACGCATTTGTTGATTGAGGTAAAAAGTCAGCGGTATGAGGAAAATTTTCTTTTAAAACAACTTTCCTTTGTTCAAAGAATTATTTACTTGAAAGTTGTTAAATAGAAATGCAAGTCTGAAATTTTAGTACGACGTAGCTCATTTCGACCTGATCACAACCACTAAGTATTTAAGCTCAAATCCATTTTAGCCCAAAAATAGGTCAATAAAATCAACTAAACTTATTTGAGTCGTATTTGCCGTGTATGCAATTTTTTATTTCCCGTATCTTTAGAACTGTCGATAGCAAACATATATCAGACTTGTGTTCATAAATACATATATATGTAGAATTTCGATCAGCACAATATAAGCAACAGTCTAACTGCAAGGACATTCCTTATGAAAAAGTGGCTTTATATATAACGTAGGTTCTATCATTCTGATTAAATGTTAGTGTTTTTATTTCAAGCTGTAGTCTTAAAAAACACACTTTTGTCTAAAAAAAGTTTGTCCAAACCGCAAGTGGCAACCCATGTTTGGGACACGATTCGACAAGGAAATATTATATATTTTACTTATATATATTTTAAAAATTCACCTTAATTTCGATAACTTGATCTTTTGAATTGAAAATCGTTTATGCATAAGCATTTTTCAAGAACTACTATAAACAATAAAATTATAAAAATAGCTGAACATATTACTTTGAATTGCAAATTGATATTAAGTTTATATAAACAAACTAAGAGTCATAAAAAAAATCGAAGAAAAATTGTTAAATAAACTCCCACACTAATCAATTGCTAAAATTTTCCGTACTATGCTGCTCTGCTTAGAAATTGTATCGCAAAAAACGAAGATACGTACGCATTTGTTGATTGAGGTAAAAAGTCAGCGGTATGAGGAAAATTTTCTTTTAAAACAACTTTCCTTTGTTCAAAGAATTATTTACTTGAAAGTTGTTAAATAGAAATGCAAGTCTGAAATTTTAGTACGACGTAGCTCATTTCGACCTGATCACAACCACTAAGTATTTAAGCTCAAATCCATTTTAGCCCAAAAATAGGTCAATAAAATCAACTAAACTTATTTGAGTCGTATTTGCCGTGTATGCAATTTTTTATTTCCCGTATCTTTAGAACTGTCGATAGCAAACATATATCAGACTTGTGTTCATAAATACATATATATGTAGAATTTCGATCAGCACAATATAAGCAACAGTCTAACTGCAAGGACATTCCTTATGAAAAAGTGGCTTTATATATAACGTAGGTTCTATCATTCTGATTAAATGTTAGTGTTTTTATTTCAAGCTGTAGTCTTAAAAAACACACTTTTGTCTAAAAAAAGTTTGTCCCAACCGCAAGTGGCAACCCATGTTTGGGACACGATTCGACAAGGAAATATTATATATTTTACTTAGGGTCATCAAGATCTATCATGTGACACACATTTCAAGCTGTAATCTTAGGGAATATGGTTTCTTCTAAGAAAGAAAGAAAGTAGGCTCAAAAATCATGTGACAACCCATGTTTTGGACGGGAATCGACATGGCAACCCTTTATATTTTACAAAGCCTAAGAGCTCGTCAAGATTCATCATGTAACACACATTTCAAGCTGTAAATCGGCATGGCAACCCTTTATATTTTACAAAGTCTAAGAGCTCGTCAAGATTCATCATGTAACACACATTTCAAGCTGTAATCTTAAGGCATAAAGTTTCTTCTAAAGAAAGTAGGCTCAAAAAACATGTAACAACCCATGTTTTGGACAGGAATCGACATGGCAACCCTATACATTATATTAAGACACTTCGAGCTTTATTATACACTTTTTATTAAAACAAGTCGCCCAAAAGTCGTGTTTTTCGGACCATCGGGACAGGCTTTGCAAGGCAACTCTGATAGGTAAGATTCACGAAATTAAATTACTATCTTTCCCGTATATCTTATCCTGTATTCTTATTCTCGACTTTTCTAAAGCGGGCCATTGAGCTATATGTACGCTTTAAAAAATGTGAAGGATCAATCATTTGGTATACGACTAGTTTTTATAACGTTTGATCAAGAGCTTCTTTAATATGCTTCAACGGAACATGAACTATAAAAAAGGGATAGGATCATTAGAAAAGAAAAGCATTTTTTGTTCTTTCGTTTTCAAGAAACGATTAAGAGAAGTACTACTAAATAGACCGACCGAATTGGACTTAATTCAAGCCGCAGAGGCCAGAGTATATTTTACCGAAAGTTTCTGGTGCGCAGAATCCGACATTAGAGTTGCAACGTCTGCCGTGAAACTTTTTTAGGTATCCTAACCTAAAAATGCCAAAAACTCGCTAGTCAATTTTCTTATCAAAACTCGTTATGTCATGTGAAAGCACTACTATTTCCCTTCAAACTATTTCGAATCTATACAATATCATTTTTTCTCAGACGATTCTTTCGACAAGAAACCAGATATCTCAAAAACCTGACGAGATGGACGGACCATAACTATGTTGAGCGAAATTTATCAGGACAACATTCTCTCTCACGATTATACCACAGACATTAGGCTGTCGCAAAAACATTGTTGATCAGTGATATATATTGTTAATGATAATGAAATTTCACAAACAGTAACCGTTAAATGAAATTCAGACCCTTTTACTACCAAGCCTTAACTGTTAATTGAATTTTTAATATAACGATTTAATAATGCCATTATCACAAAAAAAAAATTAAGTGGAGATTCCTTTACCACTTTAAATTTTCATTATTTTTATTTTTAGTGGTAATTTATAATAGAAGTGCGCTGTGTTAATTTTTTCAATTAAAAATGAAACTCAGACCCAATATAAATTTCTACATTAAACACCACCAATGAACTATTTAGTGGGCGTAGAAGCTATCTTTCTTAACTTATTTTAGTGGTATTAGAGCTTGAATTATATTTTCACTAATGAAAGTGAAATTTGAGTGTCAATATAGTGTACACTAATTTTCACTTTAATATGAATATCTTAAATATAAAACATCTAACACAAAGTAAAATTTTTCTCGCAGTATATCTGCATAGTTTTGAGCTTGAGAAACTTGAATTTAATTAATTGGAAAACTTTACAAAGCCATCAACAACAAGAGCAACAACAACAGCATTTCTGTACAGTTAAATATTTAAAGCAAACTTACACGACATTTTTGTCCCTCAGTCAGCTCAACATGTCAATGTTGTTGTAATCTTTAGTTGAAAATATGTCGTTTAATGCGATGTTTTATGGTACTTTGTAATTAGTTTCAAAAAGTTTTTAATCTCTAAATGGTACTCTAAAACGCCAAAGAGTTTTTAAAAAAAAAAAAAACTCTCATTTGACAAGGGTAATATTTGTGTGTGCCAAAGGAAAGGATGCTGAATGAAAGAAAATTTGGTGATGACCAGTAATAATATTAAAAATTTTCAAATTTTATAAAAGGGTAGGTAAGAAATTGGATTGAAAAAAAAAGTTAAAGTACTATCTTACATTACATGTTCGTAATTCACAAAAATGTTCTTTCACAACATAAAGTCTTAAGTTAGCGAATGTCTTTTATATACATAGCGACATCAAGTTCCAGATTTAATTCATTTAATAAATTAAATGTAATATCAATATATCTTTAACAACTTCAGCTGATTTAAATGCCTTTGATATACTAAGCAGTCATTATAACTTTTTAATGTTTCCTCATTTTTGATATTTTATTGAAAACAATAAAATAAAATTTATGATAAACAATTTATAGACGCCATATGTAGTGAACACCTTCGAAAAAATGTAAATAAACATAATAAAGATAATATAAATAAAACATAAATTTGTTATTTTTGAATTTTTTTAACATTTTATGCATATAAATTGGCTCATTATTTGAATGCTCCTATAGCATGTTGTCGCTATCGTCTGTGTGATTTTATTAACATACATTTGCTGTATTTTTTTTTTTTTTGTGAAAAAGCAAAGTCAAATATTAAATTTAATATGTAACAATAAAAAATGTTGTTGGTTTTTTTTTTTTCTTAAATTGACAGCAACGACAACAAGAGTTGTTACCAATTCAATTGAAAACAATCTGTCGATTTTGTAAAAGAAATATTTTGTTGTCATTTGCACAAATGTTGAAATAAATTTGGAATTTTTATCACACAATTGCTGTTATCTATGACAGATTCTTAGCGAAATCAAAAGTCTGGTATTTTTTTCATTTCATACGTTTTTTGTTGTAGAATAATGAAGCAAATATATAGGTAGGGGAAGGCGGGGCAAAGCGGTATATAGGGCAAGCAGTACAAAGTGTATATTTATGCATACGTTACAGCGCCATCTAATGTAATTATAAGAAATTTGTGTTTAAGTAGTGCTGATGTAGCTGCCAGGTTATAGCAAAATTTTAACCTTTCGTTGTCGAGCACCACAAGGTTCTTCAAAATGAGTGCGGTCGATGTAAAATTCGAGGATTTTCGACTTAAGTAAATTCATTTCATACGAATCATTTTCAAAAAAAGGTAGTATATATGTATTAGTGACATTAATTTCTGTTGACAATGATTTGTTTATGTTGTTATGTTTTTGTTTCACGCGTCTGTATGTTTACATAGGTCATGGGGGCAGAGTGGTAGGGGTAAAGTGGTATTGTTCATCACTTGATTCCGTTATTTTATCCAGTTTTCAGGAGTTTCGAAAAATAGAAAAGTCTTGCTACTTTTTAACTGCCATTTATCATCACACACAAAAAACATGATTTTTAGTCTTAGAAAACTTTTAAAACAAATGTTTAATTATCACTTTTATTGCAGTGCAATAATAAACATTTTCTCTTGAGAAAATAATGAGCCTAATAACCTTAATAGATTCAATATAGATCGAACTAATAGCCACCATGTTTGATTGTGCGAAAAAAAAAATGTATTTTTTGTTTGGAAAAAGCTTGGTTAACCCGTTAGGTATACCACTTTGCCCCGCCTTCCCCTACATATGGTATTAAGATGAAAATTATAAGTACTGCGCGGGAAATTCGTTCAGTCAATGTGAAAGGTTTATTGTTTGACATAAAAGATGTAAGAACCAAAGTGAAAGAAATCAATGGAACATAAAATTTATTCAATTCTTTTTATAAAAATACAGATATATTCAAATTATATACACAGCAGGCTCGTGTGCAGGGGGTTTTGGGGGCTCAAACTCCACCATTTGTGTTTTTGGCACATAGAGTTTAATTGGTAATATGTTCTTACTTAAATGGAAATGGAATAAGATTTCCATTTTAGAAAGCAGCTATTTCATTGAAAATGCTATATTTCGGAAGAAACATACAAAATTCGAAGTGCCGCTAAGGTTAACCTGTTCCAAAATTTTTTCCTAACTAAATATCTGGCCAAAACTCGTCTAAATTTAATAGGAAAAGAGACCGTTTTTTTGGATTTTCTTAAATCTTCGGAGAGTCGTCAATTTATTTTAATGCAAACAGGACCCAATATCGTCTTTTGTTTCACTGGCGATTTGCCCTCCCAAACTCTTGAATCTGGCCTGGGTAGATATAACGAAATCAACAATTTTTGACAACTATGGCCACGTAGTAAAGTAACTAATAAAATGCTTTGAAATTCCACATATCTCTACAGTAAGGTAGCTGCTGTCGGCTATAGCTATTTTTACCATGATACGCTCTGTGTAATGTAACAAAACCTAACCTCTAGTTGATACAAACAGCACATGTGTATACATACATAAGTAGAGCTCAGGGCTGCTGCACCAGGTGATTTTAATATATTTCGAATTTTTCGGCTTAAGCCAATATTTAACGAGAAGTTATTATGGAGCTTCAAATGAAGCTCGTCTGCCGATGAAAGCTATGTGGAGTGGAAACCTTTAATAGAGATCGAAAGTTTTTCTGGTCAACTTCGTGAAATTTCCAAAGAACGATCTAAAGACAAGAAAGAAACCTTGGGATTAACAGGAGGAAATCAAAATTGCCACAATCCGTACAAGATGCTAAATCGGTGCAGTTAATGCTTCATATTTCGCGTCGGATATCAAGGGCAAAAAGAACAGTTTGTGCTCAAGAGAAATATTTGCGATGCTCGGAACTTCTTAAGAACCTTATGTTTTCAAGTGGCTTCTAGTATTTCCTTTTATATTTAACGCAATATCTACACGTTTGCATTGCTTAGGGGTATAGTTCTTATTTAAAGGATAAACAACAAACTTACACAAATTTGCGAGGTGTTTCTTAAACAAAAAAAAAATCTGCTTAAGGATAAATTTCTGAAATATATTATGTCTCCTATGTATATCTACAACAAAAATAGTTATGAAAAACATTGGTAGTATAAAACATTTTCTAGGCAATTTTCTTTTTACTTCAGAAATGCATAGAATACTAATTCCAACATAAAACCACACAGTGGCTGCATAGAAGAAAACCGAGAAAACCTAAAGCTGTCAAAATATTTTATAATAAAAATCAACAGGCGTTAGACCACGACTGCTTGCATTTAGCAATTTGCAGCACTTAAAATGGCAGCAATTTCGTATTTAGTTTAACCGCAACCTACCGCATAAACTTGAGGGGCGTGATATTACCGCGATAGTATGAATGAAGTCTTGAAAAACATTCGATATCTAAGTTGGCCGTATTATAGAAGTAAAAAAGAAACCAAGAAAGAAAATTGCAAAATTCCATTAAAAACACTTGCCAGTATGAACGAGAGTTTGCGAACAATTTCACAAGCAACTGATGCTAAAAAGTAAATGCTTAAAAAATTTTTTCAAATTGAATGGATTTTGATTTGTTGCAATTAGCAATATTAGTCTGCAAATCGAAATCAATATAGTGTTCAAACCACAGAGCGATAGCTTAGCTCTGAAAAAAAAAAAAATGTTCCACATGGATTCCAACGTACTAAAAAAGACTTTGGGGTATGAAAAAAACTCTCAACAAAAGATAATGCATGCGCAAAAGTCTATCGAAAACTGGCCACTATAATCGGCATTATCAAAATACTTTAATTATAATTGTCTTTCTTAGGGCAATCCCAATTCAATTTTTGACATTTCAGTGAACTTTTTCATGGATACACTCGAAATTATTATTTGCTTTAAAACAAAGAAAAAAAGTGCTGCAACGTCATTTACCAAGAACTTATAGCCAAATAAAAAAATTCTAAGATATTCATTAATTTTTATGCTTTTCAAGTGCACGTTCCTGTATTTAACGACATTTTACGATTTGTTCAGCTCTACACAGGATATTGGTTGTGACTAACAACGTCGCTCACCGCCTCCTTAAAAGTATGCAACAGAAATTTTATATTTACTATTTATTTGATTGTACGTAGTACAAGCAACGTAGACAGCTAGCTACCTAACAAATATTTGAAAGAATTTTAAATATTCCACATTTATGGCAATGAACTTATAACACTTCTAGAAGAGCTTCAGCGCGATTATTAAGCGAACCTATTAGCTTCACTTTTTTGTTTTCCCCTTCAACAAAAATCGCTTGAAACGCTTCTTTATGTATCATACGCAAGTCGCTTCAGCGAGTCGCTGACCCAGGACAGTTGCTCCCGAACAAAATTTCATCTGGCAATAGCATATGAGCTCGAGCGCGATGAAAACCATCGTCTCAGCAATTCATTTATGACTTTTCTATGATAAAAAATGTTTGCTGGGTATCATATTGCTCTTGTAGTATTTGAGTAGGTGTGCTAGAAGTTTGGCTAATTGTATTCATGTTAGTAGTATTATTGAAGGAGGATGGAATGCGCTTGTTGTTGGCATCGCCTTAAAAATGTTAGCGTTAATGTTACAGTAATGGTAACTACGTCAACAAATGCTGTCGTTGTTATATTTAGAGCGCTGTACACAGCAACAGTTCATTGTAGTAGTAAATGACAACAACAACAACAACAACAAAAACAACAACAACAAAAACAACAACAACAAAAACAACAACAACAACAAAAACAACAACAACAACAAAAACAACAAGAACAACAACAACAACAAAAACATACAACAACAACAAAAACAACAACAACTAATTAGTCATGGCATTTTTCGGTAATCTCACCTACCCGTCTGTTGCAGTGGTTGTAAAAATAATGAGTTAATGCAGATATTGTGGATATTTTGGAGTTGTAGGAAGGACATATGCAATTAGTGGCCATTTTATTTGCATTTAATTTGGTTGTTAAAATTTGAAACTGCAATTTATTTGACATATATCGGAGATAATAATAACAAATAGCTGTGGATATAAATTACATTGTAATATGCATTTTTGATTCAGTGTACCTTTGGGCGGAACAAAAAAGACCAACAAAATTTTGTTGTGCAAAATATTTAAGAGCTATGACTAAAATTAGTATACACTGATACATTTAGTGATAAATTGTCATAATTTAAAATTGTCACAATTTAAAATTTATGTCAAAAACAAGAATTATTTTATGCTGTCGAGAAGGAGAGGCAGACACTCTGGTAACTGCAGATAATATTAGTAATATATAAGGATTTCTAAGAAACAGGAATCTTTAGCTATGATACTACTTAACTAATTTAGTTGAAAATTATTCTCTATTCGAAATCGTTCACTAATAAAAACCGTAGCTTTAAAGTGGGCTGCATAAGATTCAAAAAAGTGAAGTTATATGTTAAAAGGTAATGTAAGCGTGGGAAAGTTTTATCAGAGATCAATGACAAGTAAGCTCTTCATAGATTTTATCGCAAATAAGGGGGCGTGGCAGATAGTACACAAAAGAACTGTGTCGCTTTCTGAAACGAAACTATTCACGTTAATGAAGATTAGAACACAGGTAACCAGATACATAAGCAAATTTATCATCGAGGCAAAACAAAATATATTCCGAAAATTTTCAATATGTAAAAAGCTATACCAGAATCTAAGACATTGATCTTTGAAAATTTAATACTCTTAGAAAAAGCGTTACATTCAGAATCTACTTAAATCTAAAGGTGAGAAGGAAAGGATTACACAGAAACTTACTCTTAGAAGTGCCAGAATTATACAGAAGTGATCTACTGTCGCCTTTGCCGACATATCCTTACAGCTGCGTTATTGTTCGTTGAAGGAAATGATTTAAAAGTAGGCAAACTTTTCGTTTTTAAGCAATACATCAATAGCTCTCTCAGTCTAATAAAAAATTTGAATAAAAAAACTTTTGTGAACAATCGCTTTCGATGTTCTCTTTTCAATTAATTTGCAAGGTTTGCCTTTATATTGTTTACGTAACGTCTGTGTTTCATGGGTTAATTGTAAGCCATTTACAAAGCTAAAAAGCCTATAAAAGGTACACATTTGTCAAGTGAAAAAACGAAAAAAAAGGATCAAAAATATTTGTGATTTTGAACAAAAGCCACAGAAGGGACTTTTTGCCAACAATAATAAAGTAAATAAGATCAAAGGAGAGAATAAAAAACAAAGGAAAATAAATAGAAAAGAAGAATTAAAGTTGTGAAAGCTGATGAAAAGAATGTAAGGACACCACTCATACAAACACATTGTGAGATGATGTCAAATAATAGAAAAAACAAAGGCTGCAGCTTTTAAATTTTTCTGGCATACAAACGAAAAAATAAGGATACCTAGGCTCGAATATTATTAAAAAGCTGGTAAGGCTTGTTACCTTTGGCCTCACCAAAAGTTGAATGCCCTACACCGCGTTAACAGTAAAAAATGTGTGTAAATTTTACATTTTTATTAAAAGGATATTCCTTCCACCACACTATAAGCTAGCTGGAAGCATTTACTTAAATAGCTAAATATATAGCGCTTTGAGATTGCTTGTGTGGGAGGTGGCAAGCCCTCTTTTCGAAATTCACCATTTACTTCTATGGAGAGTGCCACGCCCACTTGCAGAATTTCTTGTCTAGAAATTTACGGAATCATTTCTACTATCTGTGTGAAATTTGCTACCGATACCTTATATACGAGTAAATCTCACAGTGTACTATTTTTGTAGTTTTTACACATGTATATGGGAGGTACCACGCCTCCTTTTAGAAATTTTCTAGATTTTTTTGAAAACTTGTCTAGGATATTTTTATTATTTGTAAGATATTCGGTTACACTTCATCCAATAGATCTCTCAATATAGCGTTTTAAATGTTTTATTTGTATTGGTAGTAGGCATGTCCGTGAAATGATTTTGGACATTTTCAATACAAAGGACTTTGTTTGAAGGCATAGCCTTTGTACTGAATTTTATGCAAATATCACGCTCAATTTTCCCGTGATCGTCATTTCCTCAGACAGACAGACAGAACAGACAAAAAGACAGACAGAACATATACAATACACGGGCGCACATGGCCTAATTGACTTAGCTGGTGACGCCGATCAAGAATATATACTTTTCTCTACCTGAGTGTAGGGTATAAAAATAACGTGAGTGTCACCATAGTGCTATTTTTACAAATTTCATTGCATATTTTTGGGTAAAAGAGTTGCCAAATACAAATAAACCAACACAAATGCAGGCAAATATGGTACAGCCGAGCTCTCCAAATGCCATGTGACCTTTTTAACAGTTTTTGTTATCCTTTTGTTAATTTTTTTGTTTTTGTACCAATCAGAAGTTTTGCTAGAAAAAGTATCGTTGTAACTTTGTTGTTTTCATGTTTGTTGTTGTGGTTGTTGCAATAATGTTAATGTTATTTATGTGTGACACATTGACTTACTTACTTGTGCTTGGTTTTATACATAAACATCGGTTTAATTGCAAAACTTTCTTGTTCTGTATTGTTTTGCCAAGGGAATTTATATGTATGTGAGTGTAAGTGAAATAGTCGCCTAGCTATCAGACAAATAAAGCGAGATATAAAGAATGTGTGGACAGAAGCGATAAAGAATTATAAGTTTACTTTTCTGTTCATTAAAGCGATGATAAATGTTACAAGAAGTTGTGGTACAGTACAAAGGACATGCTAACATTTTTGTGGTTGTTGACAAACAAATAAAAAAAAATGACGATTTCAAAACAAATCCAAATGAGTACTTTATTCTGATTTTTAGATTCGGTTTGAGTTTTGGTTTTGATATATTTTTAAGGTTTGGTTTTATCTAAGTCCATAGACAGTTAAATTGGAGCAGTAATACTTTCAGAAAAATAAGCAATTAACTTTTTTTGATTCAAGCGACAACATGCTAAAGGAATAATTTAAGATAAATTTATCGATATTTTGATGAGCGCAATGAAGTTAAAGACATAATATGTCATTTGATATGTCTTGTTCAGTGCTTTAACTTTTGTTGAGAAACTAAATCATGTGCCGTACATAAAACATCCCAAAAGTGGAAATATGTCATACTACGGCTGATTTCCTAAATGTAGTAACACTGAATAATCTCTTATTCCTAAACGGAAACGTGGCAACACTCACAAAGTTCTGTGTTGGTACATGTAACCATGCAGTTACGTTCTGCAGAAAAAAGCAAACATACTAACTATGAAAAAAAATTTGTGATACTCACGTGGTTTTAAAAAAAAAATGATTTCTACAGCGAATAAAAAATGTTTCTGCTCCAAGAAACAGGTTAAGTTCGAAAATAAATTTCTCACATCATTTGAAGTGGCTCCGGACCCTGAAAAGGACAGTTTTTGACACATTTCCGGAAAAACGTGTTTCTTCTTTTTAAGACATCACTTGCAAATATCACCGAGCCATGGAAAGACCTTTTTTGACCCCATTTCGCAAATTTTATTCTTGTTCCAATCGATAAAGAAAGGTCAAAAAAGGATTTTACACATCACTAGGAGTGACTCCGGACATTGGAAGGGACCGTTTTGAATGAAAAATATGAATTTGTTACTTTGAAGTCAATTTAAACGTGCCATTTCATTAAAAATAACAAAGAGAAATCCGATTTTCTAGTTAATTAGATAAATAAGGAGTCTGATTGATTGCAAATCGTTTTAATTTTACCTTTGTGTAGGCCTGGGAGCAGTGGCGTACCTAGTGGAGGGGAGCAGAGAGGACGGCAAAATGGTTGTGAAATATATCTCATTTTGCTAAGGTTCTTTAAAGTCAAAAATGATTGGTGACTAGGGAAGCGGCATTGTAATTGTGCGACCCAGGCACCAAATATCCACCCAACACGAAAGGTAAAAATATAGCATTGGACAATGGAGGTCACTGGTCTCGGAATCATAATGATCTGCATACATGACCAAACGCAAACAAATATACATCAAAGAAGACCAGTTAAAAAGACCAGACCCATGTCATGGACATAAATAATATTTTCAGCATTTAAGGGCAGGAGCGTGCCTTGAACAATTATCGCTCGAGGCAAGATAAGTACGTTAAAACCATAAACGCATAAAATATTCAAATCTTGACGATTTGCCGCATATAAGCCTTTGTGCCTGAGGCGAGGGCCTGCTCCGCTCCGCATAGTAACGCTGCCGCTTAAAGCTTAAATATATCGAAATACTGACGTAATGGAAAAATCTGAACACCATGAATCATAATCGGATTTAGACGCTTAAAACCAATAAAACAGCATTATTTGCACCCAGATGCACGATAAGTAATGACATTAAGTCTTAAATTCGACTATATCTTCAAGTCAGTTATATCATGCCTTGGATTGTGTTTTTTGATAAACAGCAGCTATAATCGAAAGTAACTAATAATTCTTAAAAACAATAAGAATGCATAAAAAAATTAATGAGCTTCAGAAAAGAATGTCGTCCTTCAATCAAAACAAACGTTGCATAGCTTTGTTCTAAACTCCTCACTTGTGCTTCTATCAAATATATACTGTCATCCTTTAAATTCCTTTTGATTACATAATTGAAATGACAAATGAAAACAAAAACGATAAGCCTATTGATAAGAAGGTGTCAAGTAATCTACACAATCATAAAAAAAAATTTCAATCAGTGTGCTCGTATTATGTGTAGTATCAGATTCAAAAATTCAGCAAAACATGAAAAGTGTTTCTCGTCACCAACAATGATGACAACATCTACTCAAAAAAAACAACAAATCCTTGATTATTTTAATACCAATGTTTTTTTTTTTTGCTCACCAACTACAGCGCTGTTGGAAAAAGGAAAAGCTTTTTGAGTGAAGCAAGTGAAAACATTTATCATATTTTTATTTAAAGCCATCCTTTTTAGAGTAGGATTTTTTTTGCACACAGAGCAAAGCAATGGGGCAAGGAGAAGGCATAAAAGGATTTTTGTCTTTTTAAATGGCTACATCAAGCAAATGTTGTACATACCTAAATTAAACTGTCCATTATTTGCTAAATTTCGTGCTGAGTTTCTTACGTCATTTTAAAATATTTGTTAAAAAATATAGATACAGGTAGTCCCCGACTTACGACCGTTCGACTTACGACTATTCGCACTTACGACCAATTTTTTTTCCATTTTTTTCATAGAAAATGCTTAAAATAGTTTCGGGGAATCCCTAAAATATGTATATGAGAAAAAATTTTAAAAAAAACTGTAGTAAAGGGTGTTTTTTTTAGAGGTATAGAGCTTCGAATTGAAATAAAACACAAGAAAATCGTTTTAATGTCCATCAATTTGGCTTTATTGGAAGGATAATTTTATGCCATTAATGTTTAAATATGATTTCGGGCATGTGGCCGCCGCGGCTGGCTCGAATAAAGCCAATTCTAAAGGTCCAATTTTGAACCACTTTTTCGAGCATATGGGGCCGTATGTCGGCAATAACGCCACGAATGTTGGCTTCCAAGTCCCCTAACGTTTCTGGTTTGTTGGCGTAGACGAGCAACTTCACATATCCCCAAAGAAAATAATCCAATGGTGTCAAATCACACGATCTTGGTGGCCAATTGACAGGTCCATTCCGCGAAATTATGCGCTCATCGAATGTTTCCTTCAATAAATCGATTGTGACGTGCGCTGTGTGGCATGTAGCGCCGTCTTGTTGGAACCACAACTCATCCACATTCATGCCATCCAATTCGGGAACAAAATAGTCGGTTATCATGGCTCTATACCGGTCTCCATTAACGGTAACTGACTCTCCAGCATTATTTTGGAAGAAGTATGGCCCAATGACTCCACCAGCCCATAGAGCACACCAAACAGTCAGTTTTTGTGGATGTAATGGCGTCTCAAGGGTCTCATGTGGATTCTCTTCACTCCAAATGCGGCAATTTTGCTTGTTGACGTAGCCATACAACCAAAAATGAGCCTCATCACTGAACAAAATTTTGCGATGAAAATCAGCATCGAGATCAATCTCATTTTCGGCCCATACACCAAAATCACGACGCATTGCATGGTCTCGCGGCTTTAATTCTTGCACAAGCTGGATCTTGTAAGGTCGCAAGCCAAGATCTTTGCGCAAAATCTTCCATAAAGTTGATGGACAAAGCTCCAATTGCTGTGCACGGTGGCGAATCGATTCATTCGGGTCCTCTTCAACATTTTGCTCTACAGCGGCAATTGTTTCTTCGGTGCGCACTGTTCGACGTCTCTGCGGATGCGTATTATCACATAGAGTAAACGTAGTGCGAAAACGATCCATGGTTAACCGAATTAATTGCTCTGATGGACGATTATGTCGACCATAAAATGGACGGAGCTTGCGGTAAACTTCGCGAACTGAACCATTATTTTCGAAATAAATTTGCACGATTTGCAAGCGTTGTTCTTTTGTCAACCTGTTCATGATGAAATGGCAAACCAAACTGAACATAAATGACATTCGAGTTGCCAGATTTGACCATAAAATGCCAGTTTTATCTCTATTCGAAAAACAAACCTCTAAAAAAAACACCCTTTATGAACAAGGATTCGATTTATTTCAGTACAAATAATACGTTTGTTTAAGTGAATAATTTTATATCATCCCAAAAATGGCTGGAAGTAGTAATATAGTATGTATGTAATATTTTTCTTTAGTTATTTTTTATGAAACTCGACTTACGACTTAATCGACTTACGACCGATGACTAGGAACCTATCTCGGTCGTAAGTCGGGGACTACCTGTATTTAAAAAAAAAAATTTAATTTTTTATTAAAAAAAAATATTTTAACTTAACTGTGTAGTCTTGTTGGCTCAAAAAAAAAAGTTTTTTTATTTTTAAAAAACGAAAACATTGCTTTCTAAAGAAATAATGGACAGTTTAATGCACATACCCATACCCAAGTATATAAAAAATGAAAAAATATAAAAATAATGCGACATTTTTTATTGCCTTTTGTTTCATTTTGTAAAGCATCAAGCATTCAAGCCACTTTTTGAAGGACAAGTCGGAATGGGACATGAGGCCAAACAAAAGAGACACAGCGGCAGCACTTAAGTATAAGTAGGCTTTAACCCACACAACAGTACGAGGAGTACTCATACGCAAAAGGGGTGCAAGGCAGACATTTCAATTTTCTTAACTGCTTACATTTTCTTGTTCTTATTTTAATAATAAATCTTGTATAGTTTTAGGTTGTTATTTTTTATTAAAATGTAAATTTATAGGGTGATATAATCACACCAGGACTTAATATAGAGCTATGCTTTAAGCACGAATGAGACAAAGAAATGCATATATGTAGGTCAAAAGTGCACAGGACTTGAAGATCTAAAAGAATTTGGTCAGTTTGTAGCAATTGAGAAAAATACGATGGAAATTGGAACAAAAATCTTAGGTATTCCGCTTTCACATAACTACCCATCAATTGACTTTTTATATCATTGTGAAGAAAAATGTAAACTTTGAATGCTTTACCCTATATAACAATGTTGTCCCCCGTTTTTTCTGTTTCCTTGTGTTATTAAAGTGAAAATATGTATCCCATTTTATTTTTACTGCACAGTTTGAAAAAAAAAACAAGTAAACAGGATAACAACACACATGACAAATAACATTTATTAAGACTTGTTTGTTTTCTATGCTCCTTTTTTTATTTGTAGCACTCTGCACTTTTTTTAGACCTTTGACAACTACATGAGTCAGAGGGAAATCTTTAAGTGAAAACTTCCGGTAACCTTTTGTATAGTAATTTTTTGCACTTCACTTAGAAGCTCATAAAAATTACCTTAAGGGATTTAGCTAGCGACATATGCATAAGAAGGAAATGAACGTTATCACACATGGCAATGTCTAGAAATGATGCTTTTTGCCTATGGAGCAGTGGTAAAGCTATTACACAAAGTAAATATCCGAACTTTTACGTACTCTTGAGCAGAATAAATCGGAAAGACTATTAGGCAAATTATATTTTTAGCAATATTAATACAACACAATTCATCCGCAGAATGCTATTTTCGAAACGTTTTATTAGTGCTAGCTTAGTACGTTCACAATTCGCTCTCTCAAAATCAACGGTGTGCCATTTCTTATCTGAGGTATTGTATAGCAACATTGCACCACATTCGAAAAAATGTTGTTTTCAAGTTTAATGCTTGTGGAATTACTGCGTTTTAAATTAATAAAACGTGAATTTTTCAACTACAAATCCGGTGTGTGCATACTACCGTGGAAGGTGAAATTATCGGTATGGTAATTATCACTTGCAAAATTTTGAAATTCATGACGAAAAAAAAAACTTTGCACTGTTTCATGCGATAGGTTGAAATCCTAAGAATTTGGCTTTAATGATCAGTTGCATTTTTATGCAGGCCACCCCTATCCTGGGATACAGACACTTTTTTTATACGCTCACTTTCAGAACAGACACTAACAGCTGTGGAATTTCTATCTCAGCCACCCAATGTGGAACAGACACCGACCAAGAACCCAGCCAATTTAGTTCAGACACTTTCTGAATTTACTAGAGGCCGCGGATTCATTAATCCCGACTTGCAGGTGAAGTGCAGCTGTTCCACATTGAAGTACTGTTTTTTAGTTGCAACTTTAAAATGTAAAGAGTTTGTTTCTTTTAGAATGCAAGACGCATGCATTCATATTTTAATATGATTAGGAGGCTCCACCTCTGCTCGCTTGGCTCGTGGTCTTTGGCGCACAAATTTGAGAACTGTTTATCCTTATATAAATATAATTCTTGTTTTCGTTAACAACTAAAAGAGTACGCAATGAAATTTTACCTTTCTTCAACTACTAAATGTATGCAATGGGATTTTTTTCTTTTCTTCATATATCTTTCATTATACGAAAAATTTCGGATACAGAAAACGATTTTATATATGAATTAACAATCACGTCTTTAAAAATGTTGCACGCACGAAAATTAACTGGGAACAATTTAGCAAGCCGTATGGTTGAAAAAATGGTCTAACATTTTTTTCAGTGTTCGATAATATTTTGTTTTATTTCGGCTTTAGAAAAAAAAAATTTAAAAATAATAGGGTCAGTAGAGGTCACATAAAACCCTCCAAAAATTATCCACCCTTTGCAAAGAAACAATATCTACTGGCTATGAGAATCATCTTTTATGTAACTACAGCAGTTTAAAAATCACTTATACATCTCAATAATTATTATAAAATATCAGAGATTAAGTCATTTATATTTCCTATGTTTCTCAATGCAAAATTAGACACTCTAAGTTTTAAAATAAAGTATGAAATAAAACCTTTAAAAAAAAACTTTCTATATTTCTCATAGTAAAGTTACAAGTAATGTGGGTTGCATGTTGTTGGGTGTTGATTTGTTAAGTTGCCCTGAAATGTAGCACAACTTTCACTTAGATTTATCCTTTGTTTTCACAAATGTAAATTTTTCTTTGACGAAGGTCGCTTTAATGGTAAGTGGTTACATCAGATAGGATAAGCTTTATGTAGACTATGTTTTGGTTACTTTTATTTAAGTTTACCAAAAGCTCTTTTACAGAGTAGTTTCACAATATATGCACATGAATATGTACTATAAAATCATGCGTTATAACTTAATACTGTCAGAACCAAAAAATTTAATTTAAATCGTGTCATAACTTTAGAATTTGGTAATAGATTGATATGAACTCTTGATGATTTAAGTAAAATTTAAATAAATTTTTCAAATGACTCTCTTTAAGCCTATGAAGATTTTAAATGCTACTTTGGCAAATTCAAAAAAAAAGTGTTGATTTCCTATCACTAGAATATACTTTGTATATGTTAAGTACAGCAAAGCAAATTTACGTTCATTTCATTCATAAATCTCTTAAGAAAATTTACAGAAAAATCAAATCTAATTTAATGACATCGTTGTGTAGAGAGAAAAAAGAATATAAAAATAAAATTTAATATGTACATTGGAAATTATGGTGTCGCCACCAATGCTGCCATCAAGATGAATGATGTTGAATTACATTCACACGTTTTCAAAAGCTTTACCTCCTTCTTTTTTTTCTAGAGTTTCATGAATTTACATGATTCATTCATTCTCCCATCCGTTACACTCAAACGAAGAAGACTTTGCATAATTTTTCTTCCCTAGACACGTGTCGAGATTTATTCACGTTATAACAGCGACGAGGAGTTTCCACCATCACCGTTACCGTTGCTACTTGGAAAACGTTAAAACACCCTCTATATGTTGACGCGTCGTCATGTTTTGCCATCTGCAATAGACATTTGACAAGAAATGCCGCAACGCGACAAAATAATTGTCAGCTGTAATTCTTAAAGATGCTGATGCGACCGTAGACTTTGTAAAGGAGCTAAGAAAACGAATAAAAGGGGGTACAAATCTAATAGCTGCTATAGCAAAAGAAGATCACCCTTAAGTATTACTACGTAGCATTCTACTCTTTCTGCAAAAGCCGTTTGACATACAAGTATCTATGTGACATATGTTCCTTAAACTTTTAAGCTGACAAAGAGAAATATATACAATAGAAAAAAAGTTAAGGGAAATTCATAAACAGGTGGAACAACAACATGAATTCGTAGACCACTTTAGCTAAACAAAAAACTTTGCCAAAATCGAATTCAAATATTTGCATATTTGAAAAGTTTTAAATTTATATTGTAGTGTTGAATTTCTATGCAGGTTAAGAGTACATCCCACTTTGAAAAGCTATGATGGCAGACACTCGTAGTCAGTGAGTTTTTTGTTCTCCCTTCAATCTACTAAGACTGGATCAGTGGCTTTTGTGACTGTACTGAATTTTAAGAGTCGGAACCGACTTTTTGAAGCGAAGCTTTTTCACTGTATTTCTGAAGATTTTCAAGAAATATTACTTTCCATCTAAATGATATGGAATATGCCATTTAATTAAATATTTGGAACATTAGTTAATCCCCTGAAAAAAAAGCTTTTCATGAGTGCTCTCAAAGCTCTTCAAAACTGTCCTCATACGGTTCTTTCTCGTTTCAAATAGCGCATTTGTTATCATTATCGCGTCATTGTTATTAAGCGCTTAACTCTCACTGTAGCTGAAGCACTTTAAAAGCGTAATATCAATTGAACAAAGCGCTCAAATTTTAAACCGCATAAGATAAATCTTTTAAGTGCTTCGTTCTCACTTCTAATTGTGTTGTTTTTAACAAAGTCATGTCACTGCAGATTAGCGTTTTTCTCTTACTTTATCTAAAGCACTCCAAAAGTACTATCAATAAAACTAATTAGTCCTGTATATGAAGACCGTTTTGAGAGAGTAATCAAAAAAATTTGCTTAAGAGATATAGCTCTGTAATTGGAGTCCGCTAAAATCGATTAAAAAAGTGTTTTTGTTAATATAATCAAGTGATCTATAGCCCCGAGCTCAAGAAGGCCCCCAAATAGCGGAATATTAAGCTATTTGCTAAGAGTTTAGGATGAGACAATGGCCTTGTGGTGTTCTTAAGAGAAACGAAACAGTAGGGCTTTTTTTTTTTGTTGGTCACACCGTCAATGAATACAAACTGAGCAGAAAAAGCTATTTATGTTTTGAATGTTTTAAATTTTTAACAGTCAAAGTATATACATAAAGATAACACAAACCGACAAAATTTGGCAAATCTTCTTACTCAGAAACGAAAATATACTTTTCGGAACTTTTTTGACGAGCTCTATTCGAATTTAAAGTCAGAATTTTCCCAGCGGCTCTGGTTTTCGAGAAATTCTACATCGAAGGGTAATTTTTTTTATGAAACTATTAATGGGATCGGAAAGAAATACTATCACTTCCCAACACGCATCAAGATTTATGGTATTAGATATATTTTTTCATCTTTGAAGAATCGTATGTTGATATGAAGTAGTATCCCAATGTAAAAGGTTTAACACTAGCAAAACAAGATAAAATAGGCAAATAATTTCAACACACGATTTTTCAAAGATGCAAAAGATATCTGGATAAATGCAAATGGGTCTTGAAGAGCACTTCTATCGGTCCTATTAATGGTTTCAAAAAAAAAATTAGCTTTCGATGTAACATGTCCTCCAATATTACGTTTTTTGTATTTATAGGTTAGGAAATTACCAAAAACTAGGGCTTATTTTATTTGTGAAATCGCAATTCTAATTCGGATTCAGCGCATCAGAAATTTTCACAAACATTTTATGAAAACATTTGAAATGACGGACATAAATACTGTTTTGGGAAAGCTTATCAACTCAAAATTAATTTTTTTTTTGTTTATATATTTAGTCCATATCAAAACCTGACATAGCTCAATTAAAAAACCAGCTCAAAACTTATGAAAGGAATTACTTAAATTTAGAAGGGGATAATTTAAAGAGTACTAAGCAAAATTTTAACCGAAAAAAATTTTGAAGTAACATAGGTTTTTGGCTACAGACAAAAACTCAATGCTCATATAAAGAGGTAAATAAAAATACTAACTGAAATAAAGTTATATTTAACATAAGACCACAAGATAAGAATTTATGCAAAACAAAAAAAAATAAATGGAATCAGTTTAATTCTTTTCTCAGAATAAGTTACAGAGTATATAAAGGCACAAAATAAAATTGAAATTCAAGAAATATTAACAACAAAAAATTCTGAAAAAACATGAATTTTTTTGCCAAATTAAAATGATATTTTATTGTAACATGCGCTCGTAGCAATAGAGAAAAAACAAAGCGTTTTAGTACATTTTGGTTTTTTTTTCCTTCCGCACAGATGGTGCTGCCTGCATAACAGCGGTCGCTTGTTAGAAGTAACAAACAATAAATTGTCTTATTTAATTGGTCTACTTTTTGTTGCGAAGTTTATCAGATAAAAACTAAAATCTCTTTTTCATATTTTGTGACCATGTGGTTTGTTTTAAATTTTGTAGAATTTCATTGGTAGAGTAAGAAGATTTTTTTATTTATTTTTAACAAAAAACAATGTTCAATGATATCAATATCATGATATCAATATCATCTAAGTCAAATATACTCGTACTTTCGCATAATTCAGTTTCGGAAAATCTATACAAAAGTTCGAAACAAATTCAAATAATGTTATTTGAAAAGTTTATTTCGATAATTTTTCGTTTACGAGTATAACTACATAGTCCATGGTAGCTTTGGCTCAAAAATAGAACATATATATTCAACATAATTTGAAGAAAAAAATAACTACTTTAAAATACCTACTTTTTTACAAAAATCAGTTTTTTTCATATTATTAAAGGTCGGAATCTATAATTAAAAATGAAAAACTTTTAAAAAAATTAATATAAATTTAAGGGGCTATAAAATTTTTGTGAAAACGTTGTATAACGATAGTGTAATTTCGAACGATCAGTTGTAAGTAAGTTTTGAAGACCAAGTTTGAAAATAAGACGAAATTTTTAAAGCAATTAGGATGTTGAACATTTCGGTAAAAATTAGGATTGTAATTTTATTTTTGTTGATGACATGTATTCTGATCAGAATAGGACGTGTAATATTATTTTGGAATATACCAACATGTACTATAGTTCTGATTCTGCTATATATTATATACTTGCCATTAAGATGAGAATGTAATTTACTTTGATTAAAAATCTTTAATGTAGGCCATACCTTAAAAGAGACAAGATAAAACTAATATTAATATTAAGCTAATTTATGTAAGTATTTTTAATAAAAAGTAATAATAACTAATATTATATTTACAAAACTAATATGTTTGATTTTTTTGAAAACCATCCGTTTTCAAGCAATCATCTATCAAAACGAACTTTCATAACATAATCGAAAAAACAGAAAAACTTCGAAAATATAATCAAAATATAAATGAATACTTTCTGAAAGCGACCAAACTCAAGAATATAATTTTGTGTGGTCTTCCAAACCCACTAAAACTACAGCGAATTAATCACCCAAGCCTGTCTAAAATAAGTTGGTCACTTATATATGAGCGAATGAGCTATGGAATCAAATTTCAGAAAATAGAATCAACTTTTCGAAAAATATAGTAAAGAAATGGGATAAGGAATGCTTCTGTTTCTTTAAAATTGAAACTAAATAATGTTTGATGAAATCGATTCTAAAAGAAATGTTAATTTTGAAATGTTTAAAAATCAGAAAACTAGCTTCGTAATAAAATTTCTTGAAATGCAATCAACATAAAAGTCAATTTTGATTCTGTATTCAAAACAAGCAGTTTCTAAGCGGCTCCGCTCGCGTATGCCTTGTTGTTGTGAAATTCTGCAATCATTTTCCAAGGTGTATAGTACTTACAATTTATTTAAATCGATGGTGTCAAATTTTATAACTGTAGCTGCCATCAATATGTAGATATAGAGTTTTTGTTGCATGGGAGATGCCACACCCCATTGTTCAATCCTGCTTGCAATTTGCAATGTTTTTGATGCATGCAATATACATCAAAGTGTCAAAGTTCTCAACGATGCGTGGCAAGATACAACGATTTAGGTATTTTAGTTATTTGGAGAGTGCCACGCTTTGTTGTCAAACCACGCCTATATTGTTCGAGTAGCTAAATGCGAACAATATACATTCATATATTAAAGTTCAAACCTTTAGCTACCATAAGTGCCAAGATAGAACGTTCTAATTCGTTTTGTTTGATGAGATGTGCCACGCCTTATTATGCTATTTCTCAAGACTTTATAGGTTCTAGTGTTAAGTTTCAAAACTGTATCTGCCATAGGTGCCAAGATATGCATATCATTTTAACTCACTGACTTGCCCTTAAACTCACACACCCTTTCTTCAAACAACTTCGTACATCCTATGTGTCCGCTGATCCATGAATGAAAGACCGAATAAAGATTCTAGGAACGTATAAAGGACAAAAATACGTATTGCATTGAGTTTTATGTAGGAGGTAGATATTAACATTTTTTTCTCATATCGATTTCAAATTACTGTAACCTTGAACTTTATTTTAGAAGAACTTTATTCTTTAAGTAAGAGCTCGTGTTCAGTTAAGTCCAGCGAAAAAAAAATGTATTATTGATATGTAAAGATATACAAAAAATAATAAATTTACAACAAATAAGAAATTTACAAAAAATAAGAAATTTAAACATTGTGCCCGTTTAAATAGGCCATAAATAGGGATGTGGTAAGAAATATGCTTTTTTTATCAGCACCGTCCTGTTTTTGTATAATTTTGTCCTAGACGTTGTTTTTCATATTTTTTAGATGGATAATTGATGTTTCTTGCGTGGGGTATCTGAGAATTCACACAATTGTATTATAACGAGTGGTGTTTACGAGTGAGTAAGTTGTACGTGCAACGTTTGAGAGAGAATCTTACCTTCATGAAACAGTAAGGCGTTAGCTGGTGCAAAATTGGCAGCCTATGGCATTTCACTTCATATTTTAATCAGTGATGCGCAATACATTTTATATATAATTTCAAAGGAAAAACTTCTTATTAAAAATGCTATACATTTAAAGTTTAATTTCATTTATTTTTGGTTTGTTTTTTAAGCGATATAAATAAAAAAACAAAAAAATTTAATTCCAAATTACATTTTTTACGCATTTTATTGTTTAACATTTCAATACCGCGTGATAATCCAAGCACTTAAGGAAGCCAATATCCTGTGAACTTTTAACCTAAAATGTAGCCTTAAGTTGTATCTACATAATTGTATTTTATCTGCTTCCTTGTTATCAGTTGAATTTTTATTGCTTTTGTATTTCAAATTTTTGTTTTTTTATTTTCATTCCTCTATGCTACTTTTTTGCACTTTTTACGCTTTTAGTCTTTGTCTTTTTTTTATATATTTTTATGTGCGCATTATTGTAATCCTTGCAACTGTTGATACCAAGAGTGTAGACATGTTGAAACGTGTTTAACGAGTTGTATCTAAAATGCTTGCTACTCTTATGCTTTTTGTGCTACTTAATCCTGGTTTTCAGTTGAGATATGCATAATAAAACAAAGAATGAAGTCAAATGAAAAAAAAAAGATACAAGTAAATAACATAAAAATATGTGATTTTATAAAAACGGAATAGATGTAAGTATTTCTCATGATATATTCTGTCAATAACATGGTGCAAGTAGATCACTTCAAGCAAAAGATTTAAAGCAATTGGCTATCTAACATAGCTTGGTAGTAGTAAGTAGCTAACACAATTCAATTTGTTTCCACAACAGCTCTTAAGTAAAACCTTTCTTAAAACAACAAAATTACGCTATTGAAGCAACAGACTTTAACTCTGTCAACAACAGAATTAAAGCAACAACTCTGTTAAGTGTTAACATGAACACTGTTAACTCAATACAACACAAACTATTTTAAGGACAGGGTATAGGTAGCATTCTTTGTGTTAATAGTAAAACTTCTAGAGGAACACAACTACAAATTTGTCTACAACGGTGTATTAACAGCATATCCTTTGAAGTAACATAGCAACAACTCTGGCGACAACAGAATATAAGCAGTAAATTTGCTGAAACTACTTGAGTTTTATTCTGTCTAAAATAATACGCAAAGGCCTGACACAACTTAAGCTCTGCATAGAGCAGAGGGGAAGTCGTAACTCTGCTAAAGTGTCATGACTAAAACTGTTAAAGAACTCTAATCTAACTCTGTTAATAAGAAACGTAGTAGTTAAACTAAACACGTTTTATGCACATGGAATCTCCCACAGCCATAAACAAAACCTAAGAGCGAAAAAAAGATTAAGGATAACCAGAAAAGTTTTATTTCACATGTCAGCGAGAATGTGTTGGCGATTAAGCGAATAAGTGAAATGAATATGATTCGATTACACCGTATTATATGATGGTGTGCTATGTGCGAGCAAGCAAGAAACCAAATAAACAGAGAACAAGATATATTTTTCTTTTATTGTTCATCTTTTAATGTGATTTTTCTGCTGACTGCCGATGCTTGCCAAAAAGGAAAAAAAAAATTATTTAATTCCTATTTTTTATCACATTTTTGGCACTGTAATTTTCTGCCCTTTGTTATCACAATTTAATGACCAAAAATTTATTTTACTCTCTTTTTTAGGCAGTACGAAAACTTTGACCTATTTAAAAAAAAAAATAATTTAAAAAATTTTCACATACGTTGCAACCAAATCGCAAATGAGTTTTTGGGAATCAAATATATTACTCTTTTTTGTTGGATTTTTTTGGGGTGTGTAGGGAAATCGCGAAAAGGCGATAGGTTGTAAAAAGAATTAATTTGAATTAAACCACTAAATATTGCGGTTATTCGACGATTGTATTTTAAAAACTATGGCACAATTTCATTAAAAATTCAATAAATATATTTTTGCTAACATACTTATTAAGTAGTGAACAAACTGAGCAGTTAAACTGATAATGATCGAGGTGATCTGAAGTAAAAATAATTCTAGTATGCTTTACTTTAATCAAATAGGTACCAATATGTAATAGAAGTTGTAAGAAAATTGACTAAAATAATTTGAGAGTTCAGATCAGCGCCGAGGTAAAAAATCTTCTGTCACAAAATATTTGCATTACTCATCAGCTACTTGAATAATAAGCACATCCTTGGTCAAACTTTTATCGGTGCATTGTTCGTTTTGAAAAGTAATAAATTTGAATTCAAATTTTAGAAACCAATTTGTCGTACATACTCTTCATTTTGAAACGTGGTTTTATAAAATTTCATTCATATACATGGAAAAACTAAGCTGGGCCAATCAAACTATTACATTCTTCAAAACTGAAAAGTACTTATAAGTCTGGTGCTACTTAAGCAATAGATTGGATTAACTAACCCAACAAATAAAATCATTTATACTTAGTTATACTAGTTTCATCCATTGCTAAATTGAATCATCAGTGTACTTTGAGCCGATGTTATTACATGATTCGTGTTTACTATTCGTTTTAACTCACCAAAAATGCTTGCAAAGAAGTATCTGCAAAAAAAGTGTACAACAACACTTGACAGAAAAAAGTATTTTGAATTTGCTTTTATTCACTTTTTGCTTCGGTTCTCAAAAATAAAAAAAAAATATTTAAAAATTCCTACTAATCGGCTCAAAGGTCAATGATGATTCCATTTAGCAATGCCTGAAACTAGTATGAGTAGCTTTAGTCATTTTGTGGCTCTGTAGTTTTTGTTTATGTAAAATTTTTGCTGCTATACTGATATTTTGATACACACTGAACAGTATGCTCAGTAAAATCGAGAGATGGTTACAAACTTTTTGTGGAGCCAATTGGAAGATATTGATGTGCAGGATATGTGGTTTCAATATTATGGTGCAACATGCCCAACAGCAACAGAATCACACGATATTTTGAAAGAGTAATTTAATAATTGAATAATTTCAAAGAACAAATTCATACGATTAAACGCCATTGGATTTCGTTTTTCTTGAAGAGCAAGAGGAATAAAGTTTGTGCGGATAGTTTTCAAGCTGTTCAACACCTCAAAAACAACATCATGGAGCAACTATCACTAACGGAACCCTTATCATGCGAAAAAGTTATTCAAAATTTTGGTAAAGTATAGACAGCCCGCCGAGCTAACAGAGGAGGTAAGTTGAACGATATTCCTTTTCATTATTAATCGGAACTAATATTCTTTAATTTCCAAAAAAAATAACTAAGAATAACACATAAATTATGTCTTTTATTTAGAATTGTCTTCTATTTAGAATTTAAAAAGATACCTAGGACCTCTTTATATAGAAGAAGTTGAATAAAATTGAAAAGATCAAAGATCATTGAAAAATCGATAAGTCTTGAAGTAGTTGAATAAGGTGAAAAATGTTGAGGAAATAAAAACTAATGAGAAATTACGAAAAATGGTCAGAATATGAAAGATTAATTTGTAAAAAAAAAATGTTCAGGCATGTTCCTTCACTTCCGAGCGAAACTCATGCAAGTTTCATATTAATTCATGTGATTTCGTTTCACTATCACTCGGAAGTGAAATGCCTGATTATAATGATTTTTATTGAGATGTTGAGAAACGGTTCAAAAAAGCAATTTTCTACATCATTTTTTTTTTGGTTTTTTTTAACAAATTTATTTCAAAAATATGCTTTAGGTAAAAAAACTGGAACTAGAAGTAATGTTTAGAGTGTTTTCAAAATATTAAAGCTTTTTTGATGCAAAATTGAATACTTATTAAAGGAAGAAAATCTATATGAAAATTGTTGTATCCTATTTCTGTGTATAGAAGCTAAAAGTTTTTTAACTTCGCAATTGTTGTTGTTTTATAAAATGCTCACAAATCATTTGGCAACATTTCATTTGTGCCCAATTTTCAAAAGATTTCACCCACATAGCTGACCACTACTGAAAGAACTGTGTGCATGATATGCTCACACTAATGTACGAATGAGTAAGCACATATCACCAACATACATAGCCAAAACACTGCCAATAAAAGTTCACTATCTTTGCCTTTTTCGCTCGATTTCAGCATATCAAAATGACCATATTTTATGCCAATTCAATGGCTAAAAGAACATTTTCGCAGATAAAGTACATTTTTGTATAAGTCAAAGTATTGAAAGGATAAAAGAAAACTTAACAATATATCTTCTTCATAATAACTTTTTAGTTCAGAGTGAATCAAAGTAAAGTTGCAAAATGAAACTTAACAACATTTTTTTGTATAAAAAAATTACATTTATAATGCAATTTTAACAAAAGAATATATATAAAAAACATTTTCAACTTTGAACTTATATTTAATGTATTATATATAGAGGCTATATGCCTCTATGTTCTTATGATATTTTCGCTTCGTGATATAATCACCCGAAAACCTTTATAATACTAACAATCTCAGAAAAATGTATAAATGTTTTTGAAACTATAGAAAGCTTTAGAAAACTAGAGCAAAGAGTTCGAAAAATATTCACATTTTCATTCATCAGATTACAATATTCTACCACAATATTTGTTTACGGTATGTTACCACTTTGCACCATCAACATGGCAGAAAATTCACATCAGATTTTTTTTTTTTTCACTGAGCTTACCAATTTTTCTTTTAATTGTTTTTTTAATGGTTACAACAACAATAATAAAAATGGCTTTATACGATTCGTTAGGTGTTGACGTGTTACTGATGTCCCATTTTTTTTTTTTTTTTTTTTTGTACTCATTCAGCATTCAGTAACATTTCATTGATTGGTGACTGTCTGTCAGCATGCTGTTGTTGTGACTTACGTTTTGGCCAGGTTGCAGTGATTAATGATGTACAATTATTTCGCAAAACCACGAATGTGAGCTGTTTGCTTGTTGGTTTGCAATAAATTGCTTAAGGGGATGTGCCTTTCGAGCAAAAGTTTTGTGTTATTTAGTTTTACTATTCTTATAGGCTATTAAGATTGTTCTTAAGCTTGGATTGAAATTTCGTAACATGGGATATTTTTTTTGCGCTTTTAGGTCTCAGCGTAGAACTGTAGCGTTCCTGACTATGTCAACAATATTGCCACACCAATTTGTTGGCATCACTGTTTCGCCTTATGCGTTGAACAGAATTGGGACGGGGTCGGGAAAGCGGCAATGATTACTGGCTGTCAAAAACTATAACATTATATAGTATGAAATTGAACAGAATAACGACATCCGACTGGTAACCTGCCGACGGGTATCCGTCTATTTGGATTTAATTCTAATTTTCTTTGACAGCGTGTAATCGTTGCCGCTTTTCCGACCCCGTACCAATTCTGTTCAACGCATTACTCGCTTCATTAACGATTGTCAGCGAAATCTTTCTCATATGTCTTTCCGGTGGTCTTTTTCCGTTTTTCCAGCCTAGCTATAAGTCGCGCTAACATTCTTTATAATATATAATCTTAAACTAGAGACTACATGTTAAGGTTGAAATAAATAAACGATTAAAATTATACAACAATACTCTACATAATAACTTATGGAAATTTTTACTATTTCAAAAAATTGACATGTATTACTAATCTCCTGATTACATATATGGTAGCTTTGATATAGGGTATCCCCTTTATTTATTTTTCTGGATTTTTTATTCTGGATTAGCTGCAATTTATAAGCCAAACGGAAACGGAAGTAGTCCATGTTGTTTTGCGGTGTGTCTGAATTTTCTCTTTTTTAGGGCTTTTTAGTTTTTTTCTTTTTTTTCTTTTCTTTCTTTTTTTTCTATTTTTTTTTTTCTATTTTTTTCTTTTATATTTGCTTAATGTGTGTATCATCATTTGTTATTGCTTTTCGTATTAGAAACCATTTGAAGGTAAAATATGCTGCAATATAGAGCTCTGTTTGTGGTTGATGTTGCATGACTTAAATTCTGTGACAAAAATGCAAAACTGCATAAGTTTACTTTAGACAACAACTGGTGTTAAGGTCAATTTTTCATTGATTTTGGATAAATTTCGCTTTTGTGTTTGGGTAATTTATTAATATGTTGAGGTCTTCAAAACGCTTAAAATTGGAAATCAAATTTCATCAAGAACTAATAGCAAAGCGGACTTTAACTTCATTTCTTTGAAATTGACTTATGCTGTTTTTCTTTTTCACCACAAAAATTGTTGCCTGACCACATACGTGTTGGCAGCGGCCGCAAATGGAAGATTGATGTATTAAGCTATTAAACATTAACAGCAAAACACATACACACAATAATGTAAATGTACAAAATTAATAAAATTACATGAACATACGAAAACGCAAATTGTTTCTAATCAGAGTAAAATCTAGCAAATCTCTTTGTCTTTTGTAATAAGATGACTTTGATTTATAACAAGAACTTAAAAATTTGTTATGAAAGTTATATAGAATTGCGGGTACATAACTTGTTGCTAAATTTAAATTAGTAATATTATTGAAAATTATACCTTAAATAACTTCTAAGAATGTGAAATCGTTTCGCCAAATTAACTCTCCTGCATTCTGACAGAATAATTTTTACATTCAAATAATGACGAAAATTGTGTACGCGGTCTAGCTCTATGTGAATAACTAAAAAAAAGGATGATCCAACTTGCAAAACTATAAATTGTTCATTTTCGATAAAAATTTCAATCTCAAGTATTTTTTTAATCCAAAAATATTTTTTTTTTTTACCTTTAACTTTAAATAATAAAAATCGAATTACTTTTTTCAAAATTGGGGTCTGTCGTTTTATTGTCATTTTGTTTAGCTTTTATTTGAAAAGAAAAATTTGTTCACTTCCGACAAGATTTGTGCTCTCTAGCGATTTTTGAATCAAAACTCGATTTGGGCTAACTGTGCAGCGCTTCGCAGTACTTTCAGAGGTACGCCGAAGAAAATTATGCGTCACCGAAGAAGTGGCATGTGCGTTGTAAGTTTAAAGAAAAAAAAAAGTTCCAAATATCCGAAGCAATATATATGGTTTGGCAATCCATATGCACCTGTGGTCTCAGAAGCAGCTTCTTTGTTACGCAGGGTACAATCAATTCCAAAGTTTATGTAGAGGAATTCCTCAGAAACGTGTTCTACCATTTATTCGTGCACATGAGGGTACCGTGATGTACAGGCCTCATTTAGCAACCTCTAATTACTCTAAAGCAACGATGGCACGGTATCAAAGTAAAAATATCAATTTAGTACCAAAAATAGGAAATTCGAGCAACTCCCCAGAGCTTCGCCCAATTAAGAGATATTGGACTCAAATGAAACGAGATCTTCGAAAGAGAGTTGAGACTACTTAAGTGGAAAAGATCGTACCGTACTGTCCATGCAGCAACTGTGCCATTCGAAAAAAATATAATAATAAAGGGTGTTTTTTTTAGAGGTATAGAGCTTCGAATTGAAATAAAACACAAGAAAATCGTTTTAATGTCCATCAATTTGGCTTTATTGGAAGGATAATTTTATGCCATTAATGTTTAAATATGATTTCGGGCATGTGGCCGCCGCGGCTGGCTCGAATAAAGCCAATTCTACAGGTCCAATTTTGAACCACTTTTTCGAGCATATGGGGCCGTATGTCGGCAATAACGCCACGAATGTTGGCTTCCAAGTCCCCTAACGTTTCTGGTTTGTTGGCGTAGACGAGCGACTTCACATATCCCCAAAGAAAATAATCCAATGGTGTCAAATCACACGATCTTGGTGGCCAATTGACAGGTCCATTCCGCGAAATTATGCGCTCATCGAATGTTTCCTTCAATAAATCGATTGTGACGTGCGCTGTGTGGCATGTAGCGCCGTCTTGTTGGAACCACAACTCATCCACATTCATGCCATCCAATTCGGGAACAAAATAGTCGGTTATCATGGCTCTATACCGGTCTCCATTAACGGTAACTGACTCTCCAGCATTATTTCGGAAGAAGTATGGCCCAATGACTCCACCAGCCCATAGAGCACACCAAACAGTCAGTTTTTGTGGATGTAATGGCGTCTCAAGGGTCTCATGTGGATTCTCTTCACTCCAAATGCGGCAATTTTGCTTGTTGACGTAGCCATTCAACCAAAAATGAGCCTCATCACTGAACAAAATTTTGCGATGAAAATCAGCATCGAGATCAATCTCATTTTCGGCCCATACACCAAAATCACGACGCATTGCATGGTCTCGCGGCTTTAATTCTTGCACAAGCTGGATCTTGTAAGGTCGCAAGCCAAGATCTTTGCGCAAAATCTTCCATAAAGTTGATGGACAAAGCTCCAATTGCTGTGCACGGTGGCGAATCGATTCATTCGGGTCCTCTTCAACATTTTGCTCTACAGCGGCAATTGTTTCTTCGGTGCGCACTGTTCGACGTCTCTGCGGATGCGTATTATCACATAGAGTAAACGTAGTGCGAAAACGATCCATGGTTAACCGAATTAATTGCTCTGATGGACGATTATGTCGACCATAAAATGGACGGAGCTTGCGGTAAACTTCGCGAACTGAACCATTATTTTCGAAATAAATTTGCACGATTTGCAAGCGTTGTTCTTTTGTCAACCTAATCATGATGAAATGGCAAACCAAACTGAACATAAATGACATTAGAGTTGCCAGATTTGACCATAAAATGCCAGTTTTATCTCTATTCGAAAAACAAACCTCTAAAAAAAACACCCTTTATAATATGACCGTAAAACATCATAAAACATAAAACTTTCGACTTCATATCTCTCGATACATTCGATAACAAATGTATTCCCGCACGTGTTCACTAATATAATGCCTAGAGTATGTTAAAAAATTTAGACCGATTTAAAAAATAAGTCGGTTAAGAAGTGTACGGTTTGCAAAAAAGAACGTCTCATATGAAGAAATGGTCGTAGTTTTGGGCGATTACACTAATTTCGCTTCTTTAAACAAATCAGATGCTATCATAGGCCCCTATTGCGGTTGTCGATTTACATTAGATAAACGCTACTATATTTTTCGATAAGCGATTTTGTTCGATACTTTATTTATCGATTGCACAATCGCTGACTGTTCTATAATTTAGTTTTGATAGATAGGTTTTGTTGTTCTTAGTTGTTGATATTTTTACATCAAAGGAAATTTATGTGCATAAAAGGTAAGCATTTTGTGATTAAAATCATTTTGAAGCAAAAAATTATAATTAATAAATACAGAATAATATTTCAAGTCACAATGACGCAATTCTTTCTATAGAGTTTCGTGTTACTGAAATGGCATCGTTTCTATTACATCGTTGGCTATCGATAAATAACCGCAATAGCGGCCTTAGTACGAGGTGGCTGAATACGAATAAGTGAACCAAATTTTCTAAATTTCCCTAATTTTCAAAATCAATGGGAATACAAGTTTGGAATTCTTTATACAAAAAATAGCTAAAATTTTGAGACGATTAGTTAATTAAACTATTTTATGTCGAAAATTTTTTTACTTTAAATTTCTTTAATTTTCGTTTCCTGCGTTTCTTATTGATATTATTATTTGCGCGAAAATACTTGGGTGATATGTTGTTTTATTAATTTTGTTTTATTTTACTTTGACTAACTTTTTTTTTAACTAAATTAGTTATAAGCTCATATCTCAAATTTTTGGGCGTAGCATCATCATGAAGCCAACGTGTGTATAATCCGACAACAAAGCAAACACAAGGCAACAACAACAGAAGCAAAAGTTATTTAATTAATTCAAGAACTTAATTCCGAAAATCCAAGAATCTGTACATTAAAATAATAGGGAGCCTTAGAAAATGCTGACAGAACAAACGGCTCTCTTTGCGGTAACGGTCAGTTGAACGAACAATGGATGCATTTGGGTGGTAAATGTTATTCTGAAGTCTATGCGTGTGCTCATGCTAAACAAATAAATTGCGTTCGTTTTTGTTTTTGTTCCGCACACATGCTAAGGCAAACACATCTACAACATATGCATGTATATATGTTTGTATTGACATTCTTTTAGTAAAACAAAAGTAAGCAGTCAATACAACAACAATACATGCCAATAGAGTATTCTGTTTGTGCGGTAGACGCCTTCGTTTTTATAGATTTTGGTTAACAATTTTCTAATCACAAGCACACAAATATTAGGTAAATATAGCTAAAAAAAAATAGCACGCAAGCATACAAGCACACATGCTCACACATGAAAACAGCAAGAAAAAGGCAGGGATTGTTATGCTAAACTTTTGGTTTAAAACAAATAGTACGCAACCAAAGAGTACGCAGCAAAAAATTACACGCCCAAAATGTATGTGACTTTGGCACATATGGAAACTTGGATTGAAACGTGTTTACTAATAAACTTATATTACAAAAGTTAATGGTATGAAATAACTTTTAATACAAAATTTAAAAAATAAAATTTTATTTATATCAGCGAAAGCACTAAAATGGACTACTAATTTATAAAAGTTTACTAATAAAGACGTCGATTTTAAGAAAACTATGATAGATTTTTTTTATGGGTGAACGGTCGCACAATCATTATAAATTGTCAAAAATTAAAATTAGTTAGTTCTATCACTTTTTATATGAGAAAAATTAAAAACTTGCATTAGGTGTTAGACCTAGTTAGAACTTTGAAAAGATCATTTATTTTTTTGCATTTTCTAAAAATAGAATATTTCAGAAGTATTTTCTGAAAATTTCAGATGAATCAGATTATTATAGACGGTTAAGTGTAAATTTATTGTCTGCATGCAAATCGTACTCAAGACTTTAAGCGCATTTTCCTCGAAACCATGTTTACGAAAGTTGTGATCACTGTAACTTGAGAACGGCTTTACTGATCATTTTGAAATTATTAATAATTATTCTATATATAATTATTGTCTGGATGGTCGATAGCCGAAAATGTGAGTGAAATTTTGTTCAAAAAAACAATTTTGAATTTCAACATGGGCCATTTTTCGACAAGTGCAAATATTTCAAATCCCTTCGTCCATCCAGAGCATTATGTCATTAACTAATGATCTTTTTTGATTTCAGATGAGCAAAGCGCTTGTTATTAATTATTTTAATGTGCGGCCAAAAAAAAAAAAAATAAAACTTATATATGAGCTTTTTTGAACCCCTCAGATAATGCGTGCAAAGTTGACCTTTATATGGTCTATCGAAAGTTTATATATGTGGTCATTCAAAATAAACAGATATGTGCCAGCATCGATTATATGCAAAAAAGAACCGAAAATTAGCAAATTTTGTGCCACTCGGGCTTATGATCGCTCAAAAAAGTGTTAGCTACACAGTGATTTTCATAATGACGATTTCTACGATTTTAAGACCCAGCCGATTGAAAAAAGAAATTCGACCCACCCAATTGTTTAGGTATCATTTTGACGATTTTTCTTATACGAAGGGTTTGTACGGTCTGCATTTTTTGTGCACTCTACTCATTGTACAAGTACACAACTTTCTTTTCATATAATTTTCATTACTTTTATTTAAAAATATTTTTTTTTTTTCTTTCGATTGTAATAAAACTTTTTTTATGAAAATTTTCTTTTTCAACTGGAAAATTTTTTTTTGTAAAAATTTTTTTTTTAGTTCAAAATTTTTTATTACGTCATAAAGTTTTTTATATACATAGAAAGTTACTAAAATAATAATATAAAATATTTTTTGTGTTTTTTTGACAATTTAAAGAACTTTTTGTTCAAACCAATAAATTGTTTAAGAATATTTCAAAAAAATTATGACGTCATAGGAAAAAAATTGTTACAGTAAATAAAAAAATGATTTTCTAAATATTTTGACTGATTTTAAGTAATTTTAACTTAGTGCGATTATTATTGGAAATTTATAGTTTAGGAGAAAAAAGTGATAGAAGATGAAATTTTGAGCAAAGCTACTCGTATTTTTATCACTAACGCAAATACTACAAATATTCAGAAAAACATTCTAAAAATATTCCAAACTAAGCGTTCAACAGTAAAAACAAGTTTCTTGATTTTTTTTAAAAAAATTTTTATTTATTTTTATAAATTTTTTTTTTCCAATAATGTCCAAAAACTTTGAGTGATATTTCTCGTTGTTGCCGCCATTTTAATATTAAAAGTGACACAAGGGATTCAAATGACTATGATTTAGCAAAACCTTTGAGGTCTCAAACATCTCGGTCCATTGATTTTGAATTTTTTAGGTAATTCAGTTCGAATGTTTTGGGTAATATACTACTGGGTTTAACTTGACAAAAATGCGTTTCCGATGCAAAAGTCAATTATTTTCAAGTATTATTGTTTGCTTGAAATGATCAAATTATTCAAAAAAATATATATAGCTCGACAGAAGATTTTTTTTAAGTAATACGAATTCAAAAACTAAGTTTCATGGCTGAAAAAGTTAAGATTTGGGTTGAAACTTTCTGTTTTGAGACTTTATTCGTTTAATTTTCAATTCTAAAAACCATTTTCATCTATTTGCGTACAAAATTTCTACAAGGTTTGTTGAAATAAAATAATATTGTGAAACAAAAAGCGGAGGGAAATACAAAACACACCTGTTTCAATATATTAGTATGCTATGTTTATAAATGTGTGTGTGAGTGCAAATGCTTGCATGTATTAGTCTTTCTAAGCATGAAGCAGAAAACGTTTATTTAGCCAACCATTTAAATGGCAAACAACAGAAGGAATAGATTAAGTTAATTAAAAGGTATTTTTTTGTTGTGATTGTAGTAGTGCTTGTTTGAATTGAATAATACATTCGAGGAGTTGAAGATTTTGTAAATACATTTGTGTTTATTAGCTAATACTTACTAAGTATACCTATTCAAATAAATAAGCAGCTCAAGTGATAAGAGCTTCTGCTTTGACACTTGAAATAAATAGCAGGTAATTAAAACTAGTCATTCGCACAATTTAAAGCAAAATTAATTAAGCGGGGGCAGAGAACTTGCAAAAAAAAAACAAAAGTTATTTGATCAAAATTAAATAACGTTTAAAAAAAAGGCTTTTTGGGCTTGGCATTAAAGTACCTACAAGAGAGTTTTGTTTTATTTCTGGAAAACCACCTCAGCAATAAAACTTTTAGAACGTTTAGAACGTACCAAGAAAATTAACGTGGCTCTTCACCTTTTCAGATTTCAGTAGATAACAGGGCGTGGCAACTTCAAATAGAGAAACTTTTGTCTCAGAAATTCTAAAAACCATTTTTGGAGAGTGGGTATGGTTGCTTTTATTTCAATTATCTATCATTACGTTGAAGATAAGGCGCAACAAGAAAGAAATGATATAAAGACCACGTGTCTGTTCGTATCGTCTGTTAATTTTTTTAACTGTTCTGACTTCTTGAAAAATTTTCGACAGAAATAGCATTTTTTAAAAAAAGAGAGATTTTTTTCTAGATTATATATAACGAAATTTTTTCTATTTCTCATAAATATTTGAAGCCTAAACGAAAATATTTCACTACAATATCTTTGTAATCTTTTAAACTAACGCATACACATAGAAGTAAAAAACTTAAATTAATTCGTGTACGCTTACACACATGCACACATAAGAATATATGGAATTTTTTTTCCAAATTCAAGCAAATATCATTTGAATAAATATTACAATATATTAATATTATTACGAAAAGATTTCAGAGTGAAATATCAAAAATAATATTGTATAAACGAAAGAAAATCCCTGAGCTATAAAAGAAAATACAAATGAAAATATTTATATGTATGTATGTGTGCGCATATAAATATTTAGTTTATGCATTGAAAAATCGTAATAAAATAAATAATTTCAGGGTATAAAAAGCAATACGAAAAAGGTAAAGCAAAAACAGAAATAGATAGGAAAATGTTATTTTGTCAACAAAAAAAAAGGAGTGTAGAGAAAATGACTGCTGCCTAAAGAAAAAACTCACCTAACAAAATCGAACAAAAATGCTACAAAATATGCCGTCCTAGCAAAATACTATCAAAGGAATAATGACAACAACAAAAAAAGAGGAGAAAAAAACTAAAAGCAACATTGCTGTACGTATTGGGATCTTCATGGCAACATTTATGAGGCTAACAACAGCAACAATATCGCAGCAGCTGCTGCTAGCACGTACACAATTTTCAAAACGATTTGACTTGATTCTTTTGAAACTATAAATCCAATGAACTCCATTATTGACCAAATAAGATGTTGGTTATTTGGGCTGCAACAGCAGGACCAGCAGTTGACCAAACTATGTAAATACAAGGAATATGACATATCGTAAAAGCAGCGGAGAAAAACAATTTGGAATCGAAGCAGAAAAACTTTGATTTTTTTTTTCTTGTCCTCATTCTTTTTTCGTTCTAAGCTGCTTATGACGCTTGAGGAAAGCAAAACAATTTCGATTATGAGCATAGTGGAGGAAAAATTCAAGCATATAAATTTCAGTACTCAAAGTAGTGTAAAAGCCAAGTAAGGGAACAAGCCAATATTGCGAAGTAGCAAAACATCAAAAAGCTTTAGATTTAGGGGGTTTAAAAATAATAAGGTGTGCTAGTGCTTTGAAGTAAATTTTTGGCAAAAATATCTTATAACATGAGCAAACTAAGTTATTTTCTCTTGAAAACAGACTTACAATATAGAGGCATAATAATAGAAACGTCAGGCGCTATTTTAACCTTTTCGAGCTATCTGAGTTGTCCTACAAGAACGAATTTAAACACGTTAAAATCATGAAATTGGTCGTTCCGAAAGTGGCAGAAAAATCCTTTTTTGAAAAATCATTTTTGCTGGATTTTAAGGCTTTTTTTATTTCAAAAAGTTAAATTTTAAAAAAGGTTTTTGTAATTTATAGCTTCGTCTTTTTTAGAATTATTTTCAAGTATTGAGAGTTATTTTAAATACAATTTAACGCCGCTATAAAATAAACGCAGCATTTTTGTTTCTAAAAGAAAAAAAAATTTAGAAAATAAAGGTCGTTAAAATGCGTTCTTAAGTTATCGACAGCTTGTCGATTATAAGTTATCAGTTCTTCATATGTTAATACTTTCATAGCCCATTTTAATAACTTTGCAACAAAATAAAATCACTTGCACTTTGAAGCCATATCCAAGTTTTGGTGACCAATATTGAGGTGCTTGACCATCACGTCAAAATTGAATCCGAACTAGGCCCACTAAGCAAAAAAAAATCCACAAACTCAAAATGGTCAGCGAAAAACGTTCACATTCTTCAGCAGTGTTCTTGGTCTTGGCGAGATTCGTAATCGCTTAATCGCTACATAGAAGTGAACGCCCTCCGAAGTGACCTTTGAACTGTCATTTAAATACAAACCTCTAGAGGTTAAAGATCACTCGAAAGTTGAATAATAAAGAACTCGCTTTAAGTTTTTCCTTTCCCAAAACAAGGGTGATTCAAAAAAAATTTTTTTTTTTGTTTTGTAACAGGTGTAAAAGTTTTAGTGAATATTGAGAAAACATTTTTTTTAAATATGTTATGCGTTTTCCTATGGGCTTGGTCTCGTTCGTGTTAGATTTCCTTTAACGAGGCATAGATGAAACTGTCTAGTAAAGCATTCTTTATCATGTAGTTCTTAAAGAAGACCAAAAATTAAGCTGAGGGTCGGATTTTTTTTTTTTTTTTAAGAAAAGTGAAAAAAAAGTTTACTCTTTTTTTTGAAAACGTCTAACCAAAGTTTTCAAAATCCCCAAAGACGCTTTGGCTATGAGCCAGTTTTGATTAAAAAATACGAAAACCTTTTTTTCCAAGGTCAAAACATCGTAATACACGGCCTTTTTGAGCTAACGGAGCGACTTCATATGATATCCGAAAATCGACAGAAGTTGGGCTCTTCAAATGTCGGTACCTTTTCTGATGGTATCTAAGACACATTTTTGGTTACTCCCTATCCATTGATGTAAATATTGATTGAAGAAAAATGTCCAATAGAAATCAGTTTTTCAATTTTTTTAAAAACCCTTACTACGATTCCTTGGAATGGAACTAAGAATCGATAAATATATTATTTTTTGGTATGAAAATGATAAATTTATAGCGAATTCCTATTTCGAGAAACAAAGTTTTCGAGGAATTTGATTCCTTAAAAATCTTTCGATTAGAATACACAAAAAAAATTATGAGTTTCAGTAAAACATACATAATGCATCAGTTTTAAATATTTCATAACTACTTTTATTTCTTATGAATATAATTATTTCAGCACAGTCAAAAGTTATTTAACAGAGTGTTAACACTCCAACGGAGTAAAATCAAAAAATTCCAAAAAATCGAAAAATAGTGATGACCTTTTTTTCGCACAAAATTTTATAGATTTAGAAAATTTGAATTACTTCAATAGAAATAAAATAATTCAACAGAATTGAAGTAATTTAAAGATGAGATTTATCAGCAGAACTTAGATACTTCAGCAGATTTTTATTTACAAAACAGTTGAAACGCTTCAAAAGAGTAGAAATTATTTAACAAAGTCAAATACTTCAAAATATCTTTTGACAAAAATTAACAAAATTGTACAATATGTAAAAATAGAACAAGAGTAAAAACAAGAAAGAACTATCAGATGACTAAAAAAATAATAGATTTTTTAATGAAAATATTACAAAAATATGATGACAATTGAAGGACGATACAAAGCATGAAGTTTTCTGCGACCGACACACATTTCCATACAAAAATTTCATCACAGTAATACAGATTGCATATCTTACTCGTACATATAAACCTCGACTGATTGGTTCTGTTGTTTGGTCATACACTGATAAGCCAGCAACATTCAATGGCAATTTCATGCCCAATTTTTATGAACATTTAAGTTGAAGGGTGGTTTGATAAATTGCACGTTTAGCACATTTTCAATGATTTAATACAAAAATGCTAAATGATTAAGGTTCTTTGAAGCAACACCCTAATAACCAAAATAGCTACAGTTAAAGTCCTATAGAAAAGAAAGAAAAAGTCGTATGCCTAATTTTTTACACAATCTTTCATCGCTTTTTTCGTTTACTCTCAACACGCCGCTTGAATTTCACGTACTTCACGTTCAAATTGAATAAAGTGTTTTGGCCTTTTCACTCAATTGAGTTCTGACCAGATTGTACGTCCGTCGATATGTCCAATGTCTGTGCAAGGTATTTGCTCATATCCATGTGCGTACGTTCTCCGTTTACTTCTCTAGTTTTTATGATTTTCATGCCTTAATGAAGTGATTTTTATTTTATTCAATTTTTTTATGCTTTATACTCACACCGTAAAGGACGAGTAGATTACTTTTATGCGTGTGCTTGCAATAGCACAAGCATTGAAGACGTGTTAGCTATAGGGATCAAAATGTGTGTCCTGTCATGATAAGGCGGGCGACGCACCTTTTTAATCAAATTTTTCTCATTTTCATTTAATTTTGTAAAATAGTTTAAGCTTGAAATTTAGGTCATATTAATAAAGAGCTTTTTTTTTTATAAAATAAAGATTTTGTACGAGTATTAGAAAATTAAAGAAAATTAGAAAATTTGTTTTCAATTAGCAGAATATATTTTTAAAAGCGTGTAAAGACTATTCATTATTTCCAAAATCTGTAAGTCAATATTTAAAAAAAAGGGAAAAGCTCGCCGTCCCTATTAAAAAGTCCTAACAGAACTTTGTACCATATAAGAGTGTGCTATTTTATTGTCCATAGCTTGAAATACAACCATGCAAAAGAGAGCAGGTTGTTTTCGCATAGTTGCCCGAATTCTGAAATCACTCAATAATATTTATTTATAATAATAGTTTTCTTACCGCATTTACAAAAATTTATGAGATAAAGTACCTGCAAATAAAATAAATAATATAAGTATTAGTAAAATTGAAGAATTTAACACTTTGAGATTTCATGAAAACATGAGAGACTTATAAAAATTAGCTTATTCAGAGGCATACCGTTCATATTTGGCGACCGGGGCCAACAGTTGCAATGTCGCCCCCTATTTGACTATATTTATTTTATTCTTAACAAATTTTGCGGAGCAAAATAACAAAAAAAAAAGGTCGTAAAATGAGTTAGGTTTAAAGTCGCGAAAATGTCCACCCACACACTCAAATATACTACATCCAACTATTTTAATTTACGAACAAATAAAGGTTCTTACTTTTGACTTTCAGAATCCTGGCAAAATGATACATAATTCACAACCATTTTGCCGCCCCCAATCTTTGCAACCGGGGCGACCGCCTCTTCACCCCCACCCCCGTAGGTATGCTACTGATCTTATTGTGCCAGCAGTAATGAGTAAGGCGGGTCCAATTTTTTGGAATAGAAAATTGCCAAAAAGTATAGTCAAAAACCACTTTATGAACAGCTCTGGGTAAAAATGAACCTGAAACTTTCTGTATAAAATTAATTTCAATCCTATGTATAATCAAAAAAAAAAGTTTTTTGTTTTAAACTTTATCAAAAGCGTACTACTCCGGGCACAACGCTTTGGGACCGGCAAATAGTCCTTGCAATATGAAATGAGAATTTAGAGATGAAATAAAACTTTTGCATGTTGGAAAAAAAAAATTTCTGTTGGGGGGGTGCGCCAAATAACTTCTTTGCTACGGTCGCTTAATATGCACGGTATTCCACTTATCTTCATGAATAAAATTTTTTTTCCGACTGACTTACTATCACCGCCCTTAAAAAACATAAGATGTAAATTCGTTTTTATTCCAAAGCAAATCTAACAAACTTTACAAAAATTGGTCTTGGTCACTACATGCATGCGCTGGACAGAAGGTTGGTGGGATAATGTAAATGGACGTGGCACCTCCCATAGAAGCAAAAAGATATCATTTCTAGAGAGATGTTCAACGGTATCTAACGAAATTTTATACAAGAATGCAAACGGTAAAAATCATATAACAGGGAAAAAGCAAGCGGAATTGACCGGCAGGATCGCATCTTCCTTAGAAACAAAATTCATTGTACAATCAAATCTAGATAATTTTTAAACAGAATATATTATAACTTTCTACAAGGTCACAAGTGACAAATGAAAAGTTGCCGAAATTGGACACAAGTAATGTTACTTGCCATGTGCAAGTCTTATAAAATAAAAAACTTTAAGTTGTCATGTCAAGAGATATTTCCAACAGATGGTAGCGTATCTTTTAAAATTTGTATGCCAATGACCCCAAAAATATTTCAGAGTACGATATTCGTCATGAGGGCAGATATCTTTAATGGTGCTCGTTTCGAAAATTTGGCCGATATCATTTTTCCATGTTTAATATCAAATTCTCAACATGAATTCGAAATAAAAATATCAACAGTTTATCAAAATTAAAATAATTTATTTTATTAAAATAAGTGAAAATGTTACACAGGCCGACAAGATTTTTAACCCAGACACCGAACCATTCTTTTCCGAAGACTTTTGGCACGCTAAGTCCAAATCCAACTTAAAACGAAAACCAAAAGTCGGATCGTAATAATGGAAAATTAATTTTGTAGGGAAAGAGTAGTAATTTCAGATGCTGCTAGTGGTTTTGTTGTGAAAAATCAATTCGAGGAGTAACATAAACTCCAAAATAGCAGAAAACGGTGATTTTTGCACTTTCAGATAGAGAGATTTCGAGCTCGGATTTGGATAAAGCGTGTTTGGTCTAGTCTTTGAGTTATTAGTTCAGAAAATCGGCATGTTTAACCTTAGGAAAATTTCGAAGTTCAATATTTACGGCGTTCTGAGCCACAGTGAATCAAGTTCATAATATATAATTCCGAGACATTGAGTTAAAGGGCACAATATTTACCGACATATATAAGAGGTTTTTTTTTTATAGGTTTGTTTTTCGAATAGAGATAAAACTGGCATTTTATGGTCAAATCTGGCAACTCTAATATCATTTATGTTCAGTTTGGTTTGCCATTTCATCATGAACAGGTTGACAAAAGAACAACGCTTGCAAATCGTGCAAATTTATTTCGAAAATAATGGTTCAGTTCGCGAAGTTTACCGCAAGCTCCGTCCATTTTATGGTCGACATAATCGTCCATCAGAGCAATTAATTCGGTTAACCATGGATCGTTTTCGCACTACGTTTACTCTATGTGATAATACGCATCCGTAGAGACGTCGAACAGTGCGCACCGAAGAAACAATTGCCGCTGTAGAGCAAAATGTTGAAGAGGACCCGAATGAATCGATTCGCCACCGTGCACAGCAATTGGAGCTTTGTCCATCAACTTTATGGAAGATTTTGCGCAAAGATCTTGGCTTGCGACCTTACAAGATCCAGCTTGTGCAAGAATTAAAGCCGCGAGACCATGCAATGCGTCGTGATTTTGGTGTATGGGCCGAAAATGAGATTGATCTCGATGCTGATTTTCATCGCAAAATTTTGTTCAGTGATGAGGCTCATTTTTGGTTGAATGGCTACGTCAACAAGCAAAATTGCCGCATTTGGAGTGAAGAGAATCCACATGAGACCCTTGAGACGCCATTACATCCACAAAAACTGACTGTTTGGTGTGCTCTATGGGCTGGTGGAGTCATTGGGCCATACTTCTTCCGAAATAATGCTGGAGAGTCAGTTACCGTTAATGGAGACCGGTATAGAGCCATGATAACCGACTATTTTGTTCCCGAATTGGATGGCATGAATGTGGATGAGTTGTGGTTCCAACAAGACGGCGCTACATGCCACACAGCGCACGTCACAATCGATTTATTGAAGGAAACATTCGATGAGCGCATAATTTCGCGGAATGGACCTGTCAATTGGCCACCAAGATCGTGTGATTTGACACCATTGGATTATTTTCTTTGGGGATATGTGAAGTCGCTCGTCTACGCCAACAAACCAGAAACGTTAGGGGACTTGGAAGCCAACATTCGTTTCGTTATTGCCGACATACGGCCCCATATGCTCGAAAAAATGGTTCGAAATTGGACCTGTAGAATTGGCTTTATTCGAGCCAGCCGCGGCGGCCACATGCCCGAAATCATATTTAAACATTAATGGCATAAAATTATCCTTCCAATAAAGCTAAATTGATGGACATTAAAACGATTTTCTTGTGTTTTATTTCAATTCCAAGCTCTATACCTCTAAAAAAAGCACCCTTTACATAGGCACGTCAGAATCTGCATTTTCAGTTCCTTCGGTTGATGATTCAGTTCGATGATTTTTGAAGTTAGAATATACAATAGTGAGCTTAAAACTGGGTCATACCAAAGAATCGTGACTCTATAATTGTGACCACCCAAACGTGACTGTATAATTATGACGTTAATGAATTAAAACAGTTGTGCAGTAAAATGTTGTTTGAAATTTTTATTAGAGCTTGATATAAACAGAACTTTAGATGGGACTTTTTAGTACTTAGTTTGTCTTTGCACCGAACAAGCTCAATTTGAATAAGAAATGCAATTAATTCGTTATGGTACTAAATGCCATATTTGTTAAAAGATGTGTTTTGTTTTGTCATATACAGCAAAAAAAAATTCCATAAATAATCCAAGTTTTAAAGCAATTAATTAAATGTTTTCACACAATCAATATAAAACGTACTACTACATGATATACAATTATTTGAGAATATGTTAAAAGTTCATGTTGAAACAAATAAATTACAAACATATTGGGGGTATCAGTGTTAGCCACAGCAAAATTACCAGTTGAAATTAAAATTGCTAGGTTATTATGAAACCACATTACCGCGATGGTGTTAAATACGATAGATTTCACTATTCATTATTAATTTGAGCAACAATATTTCATTTTTGGTATGCAAATAGAGAGATAAAACTGTCCGTCGTCCATAATTTAGTAATAAACAATTTAAATTGGATTTTAGCGGCTTCAATTTGTGTTGCCAATGTTGGTATTTTAATAAAATTGCTATAAATACAACATGAAAATTTTGTTTACCAAAATTAAAGCGCGTAAAAACTTTGCAGATGTTTGTAAAATAAATCAACTTTTTAGGGTGGGATGAAACAAATCGTTATTTGGTCAAGTGGAAAGACAATTTAGAATTTACTAAGTTATAGGATACTTATGAAACTGCATTTTTCAAAACTGAAGCACCGCTGCTTCTTACTACTTGCTAATAAATAGGATAATTTCTCCAAACTTAAAATCAGGATTAATTTGTAGTTATCAAAATACGTATGGAGCTATAGAAAAAAAATAAAAAAAATTGCGTTGAAAATGTTCCTCAGTAAACTTTCAAACTAGCTGGTGATTGGTAAACTATTATTTTATTTGCATGGGGTGTAATACACCCCACGATACATATTTTGTAAAAGTACTTCAATGCTCTTGCAAAACAGGTAGATATGAAAAACTATAAAACAATTACTTAATAGAAACTAGTTAGCTCGGACATAAATATAATGCTTAAAGACGAGCATCACAAATATTGTAAGATATGTAAATTCATGAAAAATAAAAGGACAAATTGTGCCGAAAAATATTCCACAATTAGATAAAGAAACCTAACAAATTTACATTTTGCTGCACCCGATTTAAAATTTACATTTTAGTTTTTGTAATTTTATTAGAGTTCCAATTAAAGGATTAAAGTTCACTTAATCAAACTATTCCAATTGGAAACAAAACTAAAAGTTCCTTCTTTAAATCCATACAAATTCCACTACACTTTTATTGCTACAATGTGATTATGACCCGCAAACCATTAATCAAAAGCTTCCAAATGAAACAGAGACACAGAAATAATATCAGTAGAAGTTTGGATAGAACTAAAATAAAAAACATGTTAAACTCTTTTTGCCTTTTTTATAGCTACTAAAATAATAAAACGTTATACAATCCAAACACAACTGATTTGAAAGCAAAATATTGGGAAAACATTTGGTTCACAAAACCAATGAAGGAGAGACAAAGTAAAACAGAAAAAAAGGGATAAAAAGATTTCAGCAAAATTTATGAACTTTTAACGTTGATGGGGGTTAATACCACAAGGAGCAAAAACTGAACACTTTTGATAAAATTGGACACACTGTTCGAGCAATAGAGACAGAAGGAAAAAATAATAAAGATGCATAAAAAAATATAAAAAAAAAGTCGTACAAATTGAAAAACTGAATTGCAGCTAAAACGAAGCTGAAACAAAGCTAAAATGAAGTAAAGCTGAAATGAAGTGTAATTGAAATGAAGTAAAGCTGAAATCAAATTAAAATAAAGTACAGCTGAATTAAAGTAATGATGAAATAAAGTGAAGCTAAAATGAACTGAAGCTGAAATGAAGTGAAGTTGAAATGAAGTACAGCTGAATCAAACCGAAGCTGAAATAAAGTGAAGCTGAAGTATAGTTGAGCTGGAATGAAAAGAGGCTAAAATGAAGTGAAGCTGAAATAAAGTGAAGTTGAAATGAAGTAAAACTGAAATAAAGTGAAATGAAGTACAGCTGAATTAGAGTAATGCTGAAACGTAGTGAAGAAAAAATGAACTTAAGCTGCAATGAAGTGAAGCCGAAGTGAAGTGAAGTTGAAATGAAGTACAGGTGAATCAAAGTGAAGCTGAAGTATAGTTGAGCCAAAATGAAAAGAGGCTGAAATGAAGTGAAGCTGAAATGAAGTGAAGTTAAAATGAAGTGAAGCTGAAATAAAGCTAAGCTAGGACAAAATGAAGCTGAAATAAATTAAAGCTGAAATGAAGTGAAGTTGCAATGAAGTGAAGCTGAAATGAAGTGAAGTGAAGCTGAAAGGAGGCGAAGCTGAAATGAAGTAAAGGTGAAACAAATTGAAATATAAATGAAGTGAAGCTGAAATGAAGTGAAGCTGAAATGAAGTGAAGCTGGAATTAAATGAAGTGAAGTTGAAATGAAACTGAAATAAAGTAAAGCCGAAATGAAGTGAAACTGAAATGAAGTAAAGCTAAAATGGAGTGAAGTTGAAATGAAGTACAGCTGAAAGAGAGCGAAGCCAAAATGGTCTGAAGCTGAAGTGAAGCTAAAATGAAGTGAAGTTAAAATGAAGTAGAGCTGAAATAAAGCGATGCCGAAATGAACTGAAGCTAATATGATATGAAATTCAAATAACCTGAAGCTGAAATGAAATGAAGTGAAAATGAAGTATACCTTCATTAAACCGAAGCAATGAAGTAATCCAGGAATATTCATAGTTTCATTATAAATCTAAAACGAATCAATATCTAAGCAAACCATAAAACACATACGTATGACAGATTTTGGAAACAGAACTCTTTACTATTATTCTGGCCAATAACACCACCCAAATATATGTGGGTCATATATAAAAAACTTTATATAGACTCGTACTAATATTTTTTGCAAGGCATAATAGTATTTTCACCAACCATAAACCAAACGTTTTCCATATTACCCCAGTTTAGTCGGTTATTGTCAGAGCAGTCGATGGCAAAGGTGTTGATGGATGAAACAATATATATAAATATTTTATTAAAGTAGCTTAAAGATGTTGCTCAGATGAGATAGAATAGATTGCATAGATTTAGCAAGTGTTTTTGAGAAGTTCTTAAGCGTATCCACAGAAACGGATAAAGGGAAAAACTCAAAGAAAAACCAAACTTTATGCATATATTTTTGTTTTTTTTTAAGCAGATTTTAGCTTCAAAGTAAATACCAAGCGTTTAAATTATGTTTCAAAAAAGAAAGAAAAACTATAAAAATTAAGCTTATGATAGAGTAAACAAAACATTCAACACACGCGCACCGATTAATAGAAAGTTTACAAAAAGAAAATTATCAACATATTGAGAATTCCCAAAAATATACCATACCATAGATATTATAAACAAAAATGCTTCAAAAGGGAAATACTCATATGTACATAAGCAAACAAATACAAATAAATATTTGCCTCAAATTGGCACAGTTCAGATTTGGATTTATCCCAATTTTGATAATGCATTCAACCACATGTTGTGGGCGTTCATTTGTTTCTCATGTTTGAGAGGGTGATAGGAAGGCAGCCAGCAATAAAAACTAGAACAGCAATGAACTGCTGTCGAAATTTTACTGCAACGAGAACTTCTAGTTCCAGTCATATGTTTAATTTATGTGTTGTATCGAAATGATATTATGCATATGTGTACGTCTGTTGGTAGTTTCAAAAGTTAATGTTACAACATAAATTATATGAAAAAATTTGCTTTAAAAGACTAAATCAAAGTATTTTATTTATGGGTTCGCTCTTGTATTAAGGGTTCAAGTTTGAATAAATTGTATTGAATAAACACGACTCAATATTTATTGTCCTTCCAAAATGTTTTCTTAAGATTTTGAAATAATAATTTTAACTTTACATATGAAAAAAAAGTTAATACATAATTTTGGATCATACGTGACCTGGTCTATAAATGATCCAGTCGAAAAAAGAAGTGAAACCTGATTATTCGATGCATCGTCGCTTACATGGTTGTGCATTAGAACTGCTTGAGGTTGATCCACTTTCTTACAGAAAAATCATATTTTCGGATAAAGCACATTTCTGAAAAAATTGCCAAACTCTGGGAGAAAAATAATCCACATGCATCCGGGTCATTCCATCTATAATGGGCCTATCATTACCCTCATGTTTTTTAAATAGGCTGAAACTTTTTTCAGTGATTGGTCTATCATGAAGAAGACATAAAAAAAATCGATAAAATTTTTTTGACCAGTATTATTGCTTAAAAAAAAATTTCAAATTGTGTTAAAAAAAACTCGTAAGTATAACAAAAAAATTCATTGATGAATATAAACAAACCAACAGAATCCAAATTAGCTTTTATATTATTTTTAGGTAGTTGTGTACTAGTAGGTGGCAAAAAAACTGCAAATCTGAATAAATGAAGGCAGGCACGGTTTCTATGTGGTAAAAGATAAAAAATTGACCTTCCAAGAAAACATCACTTTCCCAAATACTCCATCATCGATTTCAGTTTTTTTTAGGCCCAAAATTTTCAGAACATATAGGAGTACCATCCCTAAAAAATTTATCCATGTTTTTGACCCTGTTTGATCTTACAAGCGTTTAAAGTTAAGATTTATGATTTGCAATGTAAATTAAAACATTGAGAATGAAAGCGAGAGAATAAAATTTGAATCGATTTCAGCCTTTTTAGGCTCAAAATTTTCAGAACATTCAGGAGTACCATCTCTGAAAATTTCATTCATTTTCGTTCACCTTATTTCATTCATGGTTTGAATGATATGTAGTTTCAACATGACTTGCAGTTCTTCTGCTATTTACCCTGACAAGTCACTTTATGTGGCATTTTGGATGAATAAAAATTATTATGATCTGAAGAAATAAAAGAACTCATAAAAAAAAATTCTGAATAAAAGTTATCGAATTATTAGCAACTCTTCTCAAGACTTCTTGGAAGATTTTCTTTTATTTTTAGTTTACTTATTGCCTTGTATGAATTAGAAAAAAAATCTCTATTTTGCTGATTTTGCCTGTGATTTTTGATCATATGTGACCTGGTCTATGAAAAGAGGGCTTACGTGCGAAAACAAGTTTCCGAGTTAACAGCTGTTAAAGGTAAACAACTCGTTTTCTCTAAACGAATCGGCAAAAAAGTGGTAAATGATTTTTTGACACCTAAGCCGCATTTTAATAAACCAGGTCACATGTATTGCGAATTAAAAAAAATATATGATTTCTCATTCTCTCAAAAAATAAATAATAATTTTTTAAAAGCAACCAGATAACTAACATAAAAAATGTTTAATTAAACTGATTTTATTTTATGTAAAAAATTACATAATAAAATAATAAAAAGAAGTGTGTTTGAATGTGAGCAAACTTCAGAAATGAAATCTAAAACCTGTACAAAGTTATGGTAAATGAATGGCAACCACCCAGCTAAAAGGATTTTTGACTCAAAGTTAAAAACCTTTGCTAAGCTTTCATACTTAAAGTGCTGCTTTACTGTCAATGCCCTTAGTAAGTACTTATGTGACTTCCAATACTTCAGATTAAAAATTAACCAAAAAAGCTACCTACTCAAAGTGTCATTCGGTTTCGATATTAAATAGTCGCTTAAAGATTAACATGAAAATACAAATTTGCTGTATCTGTCTCTACTACTCATATGCATAAAAAATTGCACATTTCTGGTAACACATAATTTAAACATTTTTGCTGTCAATATTTATTTAAAACATAATGAATTTAATTATGTGGGACAAAGCAGTTACAAAGGATTTATTGAAACAAAATGAAATTATAGTTACAAAGTAAATAAGAGCAAACAATGATAACAATTTAAAAGTTAAATTTATTATTTACTGTGATAAATTGACACAGGATAATTAACGACATTAATGTTGCCTCAGAGTGCAGTGTTTTATTTGGATGGTTGAAGTTCAATGAGTTTTTTTAAGCAACTATGTATATATATTCTTGACATTCAACAAAATGAGAAAAATTAATTTTTCGAACTCTCCTGTCCTGCTATCCAAAAAAAAAATAAAGATTAGTGCTATTATATGCGCTATTATTATAATTCATAACTACGTTGATTACATAAATTGTGCACATTAGCCATTCCCTTCACAACTGGAAAGCTGTCCAGAATAACGCTTCCTTTTCTAATGTAAACGTATTGTCATAAGAAGTCTTCTTTAAGAAGTTTTAGTGTGACACTTCAAATTTGACAATAATGTTGATTATGTTGATAAAATATTTTATCTCAAACTTTGCTGTTCCATGCACAAAATGAAAGTTGAGATCATGTGATAGCCAAAAGGGAGAACTATTAAGCTAAAGCAGATTTTCGAAAAAAAAAGTGAGAAAGAAACAACCTCATAATATATATGAGAGTATAATGCAACAAAATATCATGTCCTCGACATCACTCTGATACAATTTTTTTTTTCTATTTCTTTGTGAAGCTTCTGCCACAACCTTCAAAAATTGCGGAAGGAATGAATGAAAATGTAACATAAGACATCAATGTAGTGAAAATGAAGGGAAAAATAGAAAAAAGGAAATTAATGTATGTAGTGAGAATGAAAGAACATCGAACAGTGGATCAAAACGTGTCAAATGAATGAAGATGATTTCAATGATTTCAGTGATTTCGATTACTTCAACGATTTCAATGACTACAATTATTTCAATGATTTCGATGCCTACAATGATTTCAATGACTTCAGTGATTTCGATATCTTCAATGATTTCAATGACTTCAATGATTTCGATGACTTCCATGCCTTTAATGATTTCGATGACTTCAATAATTTCGATGACTTCAATGATTTCTATGACTTCAATGATTTCGATGACTTCAATAATTTCAATGACTTCAATGATTTCGATTACTTCAATGATTTCAATGACCTCAATGATTTCCATGACTTCAATGATTTCGGTGACTTCAATGATTTCAATGACTTCGATGGTTTCGATGATTTCAATGCTTTCAATGATTTCGATGACTTCAATGACTTCAATGACTTCGATGATTTCAATGATTTTGATGACTTCAATTATTTCGATGACGTCAATGATTTCGATGACTTCAATGATTTCAATGACTTCAATTATTTTGATGACTTCAATGATTTCAATGACTTCAATGATTTTGCTTACTCAATGATTTTGATGACTTAATGATTTCGATAACTTCAAAAAGCTCAATGACTGGAAAGACTTAAATGGTCTTGCGGTTAAAATAAGTTGAAGATTTGGATGTTCTCAATTATTTCCATGATTTGAATTATTTAATCGATTTTATTAATATGTGTTATTTTGTCAGCACTCGGATTTTTTTCAGCAGATAATAGTTAGAAGAAATTTCTTATGCTAAAAGTAAAGCTACCTAGAAATAACTCTAATGAAAAACTTAAAAGACTTTTTGACGTAAAGAATTCATTTCATATGAATAGTTTGAGCGACTGGAATAACTTTATGATTTAAATAATTCAAGTGATTTGAAAGTTTCACGAGACTTGTTTGAAATGATTTTAATGACATAAACAACTTGGTTAGCCTAAATAGCTTTAACGATTGAAATTACTTAAAATACTTGAATAACAATATTGCTCCACTGTGCCACTGAAAGTCAACTAAACTTATTGAATGGCGGTATCAGCGTCTGCAAGAAACTCACTATTGTATGGTGCACAAGTCAATTGTCAAGTAAAAGTGAAATTTTATCTGACCTTGTGATGTCACCCTGTGTTTGTTGATTGTGCTTGAAGTCTTAGTTAAGCTTAGCATTCTTTTCTTTCTCTAAGTATTTGTATTTACTTTCATCATCTTTTGGTTTGACAAAAAAAAATAATAGAAAACCCCAGCAGAGTGCAAAGATGAAGATAACACATACGAAAAGGAGCAACAACTAATGGAAAAACGATTGATTGCACGTGAAAGGAGCCATTGTATAGAAGCATAGAAAGGAGCATATACATTAACTCAGAATAAGCTTTGTCAACACATTTCTTTTAATATTCACTGAGGCGTAAATATTTCGCTGACCAAACGTGATGTTCTTTCTACTCATTTGTATATTACTTAGATACCGTAGCTAGAATTGTTACCTGCAGATGTGAAGGGCGTTGAATACAAATAATATATGATAGGTCATTTTGTCCTAGTAAATTTTAAGCCCACATTGTTTCTTTTTCTCACTAATTTCTGCAAAGATTTCGCAAAGAAATCGTTGGAAAGGTGTGGAGACAACTGGACAGATTTGTATAAATTATTGATCTTACTTTCATAATAAGTTATTAATATACCAGCTACATAGTTTAATTTAAAAAATGGTTTTACCGCACAAATCGATATGAAAAAAAAACGACACATAAAGATCGAGCTAAGCCTTAGTTTCCTTTTTGAATATTTTGCTAGCCAGTTATATAAAATTCATCTTTTAATTGGCTCTCTTCTCATCATTAATCATGGTTGTCTTATGTTACTACACTTTGCGAAATTTGCAAAGTTTCGACTGAAGTGAAGGCGACAGGTCAGAGCATCGGAAATGTCTGTAAATTTCTTTAAAAAATTTTCCAGCTTACAACACCAATCATGCAAACATTTAGACACCCAAGCACACGCTCCGAAGAGACAAGATCAACATAAGATAGGTTAAGAGCTGGAGGACAAAGTACTGGTCGTTCGGCTAAGAATATTGATGGTGCCGCGTGGATCTGAAAGAGTGAACAGAAACATCAATAAGACGACGAACTACGTCTATGAAGAATTGTTGTCTGAATAGTAGACATGAATGTGCTTGAAATACGTCCTAAAACATTCTATTGCAGATCAAGCACTTACTTCACTCTATTTACTGCTTGTTAAGCATCTGCATTAGTTCAGAAATCATTCCTTGTTAGAGCGAAAAGCAAACATAAGAGAAAGCAATAATATTCAAGCAGTTTATTCATTAGAAGGCTTCACTAGAACAAAAGTGTATTAATATACTGTACACTGAAGCGAGTACAGCGGGTGCAGCAAATGTTGTAGTGTACGCCAAATATAAGTGCTAGAGTACAATGAGTATAGTCATACAATATTGTGGCTACTCATCGCTAATTTTTTTTTTTACTATAACTTTGATTTACTATAATTTTTATAAACTCATTGCACGAATCGTTAGGAAAAGGTTAAAAATGGATTTTTGGAGCCACAAAAGTGGTAACCGACCCTCCTAAAAGAGTGTTTTGGATCCATTTTTCGAAAAATGTTTAATTTCACGAATAGATGGGAAAAAGGCGAAAATGAATTTGGGAAGCCACAAAATTTGTCCCCGACTCCTCTAAGAGAGTAGTTTCGACTCATTTTTCGAGAAAAAAAAATTATCAACAAATTAATGAGAAAAGGCCTAAAATGGACAAGAAAACAAAAAAGATAGTAAAGACATGACTAAAACCACGACAGTAAATACAAAATAAACAGCATTGACAGTAAAAAATAAAGACAATACAAAGGATAAGAACCCATAAGGTAAAGGCAATAAAGACAGTAAGGGCAATAGAGAGTATAAAAGCCAAAAACGACCCTTCAGACCAAACTTACTTAATTAATAATTAAAAATAATTTTGACACAGTGCGCTTTTTACTGAAAATTGATAGCTTAGGAGAAAAAAGTGATAAACGGTGATATTTTGCTCAAAAAGAAAATTTTTAAAAATTCAAAAATATTTTAAGTCATTCAAACAACAAAAAAATATATTTTGATTTTTTTAGGTACGTAGGTGGGCTGATCTGCTAAACAAAGAATGACATATGACTTTTGCAGGATGTAAGGCAATATAAAAAATTTTTAGGTTAATCTTTTCTAAAGTTGTTAATTCTTAAACTTCAAATATAATCCCTAATACTATTTTCTCTCAAGTAGTGCATATATATCAATGACCTTAATTTTGTGCTTTCACCAACACCTATCTAAGTACACACTTAACATTGACATTGCGTTGCATTATCTACTGCTGATTATCTTATCAAAAACGAAGTAGACATTTATCGCATACACATGAACCAACCAGCAATACCACACACACTGACACGGCAAGTCCTTTACGAAACAAAATATAAAAAAAGACAACTTTACACTATAAGTAAAGCCGCATTAAAGCTAAACTGTAAGTATGTGTTCCATCCGTGCGAGGGCGTATTTGAAAACAATTGTTTGTCTGGCTTTACTATGTGGGTGTTAATGCGCATATGCATGTGCGTACGCATGTACGCATGTGAGTGTAAAACAATATTTGTGCTTATGTATGCATAAAAAAAGCTGCTGGTGTGACACTTGATAAGAAAAGGAAAAAGCAGCAAAAAAAACTAAAAGTAAAATTGACTTAGAAAACATTTGTCGATTTTCTTTGCAAGAATTTTTTTGTTTCTTTTTTCCTTCCTTTTTTAAAAAAAGAAAGAGGCAACAGCAAAATGGCAGCTCGATTTGGTCACGCTGTGTGGTGAATGTAAGACGTGATAATTTTCTTAATAAGCATTGGTAAAAGATTCTTTTTCAAGCTTTTTAAAAAAGAAAAGGAAGGAAAAACCCAACTGTCAAGTCCTAATTGATTTACAATGTTTTTCTAAGTCATGCATTAAATTTTATTAAAAGAACTTGCTGACATTTGTGACAGGCGTGACTTTGATTCCAAATATCTCTTTAAGGATATGTCAATTTACCAAAAAGGTTAAAATAATATTTTTTAAATTAAGAGTGAGCTATTTGGAGTATGATGTCAATTAAAGAGTTGCACACAAAAACATTTACATGTTGATAACCTTCAGTAACTCTACTTATCACATCAGTTTGGGTTTCATAAAATAAGTTTCATATGCCACTCAATTAAGTTAAAAAAACGATCAGAGTGCTTATGCTACTCAAAATGTTAACGTCATTTAAATTTGTGCTGAAAGTTTTGTGATAAGCGATAAGCTAGTTTCTAAGTATTTTCTTTTAATGCTGAAACAGCTTTCCAGTAAACTAAGACTAAAAAAATATTTAACAAAAATAGCCCACTTCTATAAATTTCACAACACAGACTTACTACTTATCAAACAAATAATGAAGATGCATGATAAGATGAGGTTGCGAGAAAAACTAAAAAAACTCCTTTGCTTAAGTTATGTACTTATAAATAACACAGTACAAAATCTTTGGATAAGTTGTCTCGAATATATTTTATTTTTCTAATTGTTTGTACATTTTGCATCATAATTTATTTAATTATAATAATTCTTATTAATTCATTTAGTTAATTATAAATAATACAGTGCAAAGTCATTGGATAAGTTATTTCGAATAATTTTTTTTTTCGATTGGTTTGATAAGCTTGCACATTTTCCATCAAAATTTTGTTATTAGAAAAATTAAAAAGCAAAACAATTTGCAAAAAAAAACTGCTCAAATCAAAAAAACTTATAAATTTAACAAGGCAAGTGTTAGAAGAGCGCTACAATAAAAAGTTAAAAATAAAAGGGAAACTTATGCCATTTTTTTGTTAGTTCCTATACACGTTAAAGAAAAAGAGTTTGGTCAGGGCCAGCTCTCACGAGCAAGGCAAAGTGTGTGGAGTTAGGTGGCTTTTGAGCAAATCGATCAGGGGACGGACCCCCTTGGACTTCTAAATGATAATGATCAAAGAATTGCATGACGTCTGTTATCTAAGGTGTGAAAGTTTGCTTTAAAATCAAAAAAAAAAATCGCTGCTTATTTGAAGTCACTTAACAGAATATTTTTGGCTAATTTTTATTTATGACATCAGATAACAGAAGTTTTCATCTTTTCATGTTTAGATTTTGATAAGTGTAACTCTGCTTAGATAAGTGCAAGCACTGTTTTTGATAAGTGATAATAAAATTTTATGCAACCATTTATTGCAATACAAATTCAAACAATATGACAACTCCTTACACAGCCTTAAAGAAATTAGTTTAATGAAAATTCACTCTCCGGACAATATCATATAAGTAGGTAGCTTTGGCTTTATTGTTTCTCAAAGTATTCTTCGCGATACACTTTTGCATGCGACTAATTTTCAAAGCACTTTTGCTATGGATTTAGGTATCTCGAAAATAATCAGGGTTTTCAAGTTGAAAATTACGACTAAACGCTATTCCAAAAAGCCAAAAAATTTGTCAAAATGCAAAAATTTTTCAGAAAAAGTTGATGACCTTTATTTTTGGTCAGCAATGTGGAATATTTTGTACTAAATTTGTTAAAATTTTTTCGAGAAAAGTTGAAGACTTGTTTTTTTTTTGTATAGAAATAAATTCACGTCCAATTAACGGCCATTAACAGCTTTTACCTCTAATTAACGGCTTTTACTTACACTTAACGGCCTCCTGCGCGGTCTGCGGCTTTGGCATGCAATTATTGGCCTGGCCATGTCGAAAGCGGCCACTTGGCAATCCTGAGGATAACCCACTATTTCGATGTTTTGACTGATTATATATTGAATTGTTTCAGTCGATCTGTAAAAAACCGAGTTATCATGGTGAAGGATGATCGTCGCTTGTTTGCCTTCCGCATTTCACTGCTGACTCAGGAAAACAAATTGTGTTCCATTCTGTATTGACTGTTTTGTGATTTTCTAGCGGCACTGTAGCTACATGCCCATTAATACCAAAATAACAGACCACCATTTGCTGCAAAGTGCTTCCTTTGTTGGGTGTTGCTCTTCCGGAAAAGGTCAACACAGTGCACTGCTACTTAGTTTCTGATTCTTACGCATATATGCAAGATTTGTCTTTTTGGAAAATATCGGCCACTTTTGAACTGACAAAGCCAGTGCTATACAACTGTTTTTGCAGGTACTTCATTTCCAAAAGTCGAAATGAGTTGATCGATGCACTGCCATTGTGATAATCTACGTCATAGTAAATCATCGCGCGAAAATTCTCAGGAGTTAATGCCACTTTTCGTTGCAAGATGAATTTTCAAAAGAACTCTAAATAAATTAAAAACTGTCTGCAGAGCAAACTGTTATGCGTACGCACAGAGTTAAGAATGACAAATTTAGCGATAAATGACGGCAAGCAACAGTGATACTTAAATAGCAACCCTCGTAAGGACCACCTTTAATTGACTATTAAAAAATGAAGCCAACTTTAGCCTAACACCTGCATATCCTTTGAATCAGAATCATGAAGAAAGCTAAATAAAAAATGATTCCACGCTGCGACCCCTCACATTCATGATGGTGTTTTTTTTTTTTTTTCCTCCGTCATTTGAAGGCCTTGACATCTCTAATCAATTACAAACGTTAATGATGCCACTTTAAATTCAAATTTCATTTCTGCTTCGTTAATTTTATACATTTTAACAGAAAATAAAAAATGGTGGCAATTTTCTGCAAATGTAATTTATTTAAATGGGCTCTAAGTTCTCTTCAAGAACAACACTGAGAAACAAAATGAAACGCGTGAAATGTGAAAGCGCAGAAAAGTGCGCCGTTGTTGCCATTGAAGAAAAGAAAAATAAAAAAAATTTAAAAAGCCTAAACAGAATGAACAGATTCAAAAAGAAGCTGCCGCGTGCCAGTCAACTTTACGGAAAACAGGAACCTCCTTCACCACAAGCAACATTATTTACCATCACTACCACCATCATTACCATAACCAACGCTTTACGAAAACACCAACACGAAAAAAAAAGCAGTCAGCATTTTAAAGCAACAAATAGCAAAAATCATAATAAAAGCAAAATACGAAAAAAAAGGTGGCAGCAGCAACAGGAAACCGTTGAAGTATCGCGCACAGGAAACGGAAATGCGTTTGCCGCGCAAAAAATATTTTAAATGTTGTAAATTTTTAAGCATCTTCTTTTTTCATTGAAGTTTTTTTTTGTTTTGTTTTGTTTTATTCGGTTCGGTTTTGTTTTGTTTAAACTTTTGGCTCTGTTTTTTAAATGACTTAATCAATTAATGATGATCCGGCTATGAGATGAGGTATCGATAATTTTTTATCGGATTTAACGAAAACAGAATTTTTTGAAGTTGTATGTATTGCTTAACTGAAAACAATGATATATTCGTTTTATTTTTAAGCTTCAAAATATGAGATGTAAAGTGTTCAATGTTAAATTAAAAAGTAATAATTTTAAATATTTTGAAACTTCAAAATTCGATATGAAGTTTTTTACGATTGAAGTAAAGTTAGAAAATGTTATTTTCAATACATTCAACTTCAAAATTTGCGAAGGTGGACTATTCCCGTCAAAGCCACTTTGATGGTTCGATATCACCGCACATCTTTCCTTTTATCATTACAGAACAGAAAGATGAAGCGAGTATGGCAGATGTTGAATCTCGAGAACTTGATTTGGTTCTTTGACTTCTATAGAAGTTGTGGAGATGCCGAAGAGGAGGAATACATTAAAGGTTTTCTCTGTTTCTGTCCCGTTCTTGCTAGAAAACGCCACAAAACACTTAGTTCGTTTCTATTTGATGACCTGATTGACCTTAGACATGTTAGTATAGATCAGATATTTAGTTTTATTACAAAATCTAGTTGGTTCAACGAGAAGGTATAACCAGACACCATGTGGTATCACAATGGATCATATTTGGTCTAAGTGAGTCGGTTTCGCAACTGACTGCCACTCCTACCTATCCTAACCTAACTCAAAAAATGACAATCTTATGCCGTTCTTAACATAAAGATCATACGAAACGTCTTAATCAAAACATAGTTCGAAGTTGGAAATAGTCGACAGTTTGATGGATCTAGGTGTCACAATGAATACAATCTTCGCTTTAACATTCATATTAACCTAATAATGAATAAAGTAAAAGGTATATTAAGAAAAAACGAAACGATGGTCTAAGGAACTTGATTATCTCTCACAATTAAATTACTTTATGCAGCACTGGTGCTACAAATATTAAAATAATAAGAAAGGCTTGGCAGTGTACGTTCAAATATAGTGCACGCACGAGTCCATAGTAATATCGGGAGGTTCTAACATCCCAAATGCACATTCATACGGCACATACTGTAACGACAACTTTACTGGCCAATTCAGTTGGCAATGCAAGGCTTTCAGCAAACTTTACAACATAGCGCACTTACGATAGCAAATTATTTCTAAGCGACGTTGGAGAGATGAAGAGTAAGTTGAAATTCGACTGACAATTATCCACAAAAGACTAAGCATTCGTTCTTTGGTATAAATTAACTCTCAAAAATTGGATGGGAGTAACTTAAATTGGTCAAAAAGAGCTTCCAGAGAATCGTAATGATACTGACGATTCCCAAGCTGTGAAAAATGGGTCAAATAGTATTTCGATCATTTTGATGGATTATTAGTGAATATTTTCATAGGTACATCACCGAAAATTAGATCAATGATGAAAGCTTGCAAGTCATTGCGCTGTTAAAATTATGTTATCGCTCTGTTATCCTTCAATTGCAACGTTGTGAAAACAAATTGCAAAATATCAAACGCTTTTCCTACAGTATCAATGTTTTATAATATCGTGTAACTTTATAGAACGCCAAGAAAAATCAAAGGAAACTAAACGAAACGTTGAAGTACTACGCAAAGAGGGTAATATGAAAGAGAAAAAAAACTGAGAAAATCCTATAGCTTTTGTTCCACATTATAGATGGCACTAGGATAATCGCACATAAGGCAAGCAAACAGCTCATTCACGCCCTTTACCAGTGATATTGCAACAACATGAAGTCACTGAAAATACTGTTATTGTTATTTCTGTTTAGGTACATTTAATTTTATGCTACTGTTAAGATTTTAAACATTTTATTTAAGGTCTTAAGTTTTTATTATTATTGTTTTTGTTGTTCATGGTGGTTGTAATGTTTGTATTAAAGAAAGCAAAGGAAAACAAAACAAAATAGCAATAGACATAAAAAGGTACACGCAATAAAAGTTAATTAATTTAGTAAAGATTTTGGCAGTGAGTGGCTGTTAAAAGGTGAAAGAAAATAAGCTAAAAAAAACGTGTTCTAAAAGATTACTTGATGAAAATTTAGCAGCCTTGGCTTATCTTGAATCGTGTTATTTTAAGGATATGCACTACAAAAATTAAATTTCTGGCTCTCGTTGAATATTGAAACTACGGAAAACTGAATTGCATAGTTTAAGGCTTTCGACTGTTAAGACTGAGAATCAATAGAGTTAGTTTCATCAACTAAATCCAAGTGATATTTAATATTTCGCTCCCAATGGACAATATATATATATTTTTATCCAAACGAAAATGGAAAACTAGGAATTAGCATATATTATAATCTTGTCTTTTAATAATGATAGCAGAGAGCAATTCAATTTCGACCTTATATGTCACATTTATGATCATATTTTGACCAATATTCCCTGTCCAGATAAAATCAACACCGAATTGTTTCTATTTTATACTTATTTATAATTATTTCTATTTAGTCAATTACTTACGCTGTTCTGTTTTTGCCAAGTTTTCTAAAAAGTTTCTAGCATATTAAATTATGCGATGAACTCTGGTCTTATTCTAAAAGTTCAACATACACTTATTATACGCAAACACACTTTAAAGCCATTGATTCACATTGTGCATTGTATTACATTATTGTAGTGAAAATAATTTAAAGTATAGTTTGAGGCGCGTGAAACAAAAATATGTCCTTCGCGCTGGCAAACTGCAACGTCATAAGTCTTTTTTTTTTAATAACTAAATTTTTCTCATTTCCTGCAAAGTCCCCATTTTTTGAGCAATGTAATTAAAAATACATTTCTTCAAATGCATGTGAGAGAAAGAGAAAGCAATAAAAAAAAATGAAATGACATAAAGTAAATATGCAATAGGAAGTAAAGTGAAGCATTAAGTTGAAGGGGAAAAGGGGTATGGCATAAAAATAAAATGGCAACCAACGTTGCAGCCGTTGAAACGTATCGTTCGAATTCATTTACAAATGGTTTTCACTCGCAATGCTCTTGTTATGTACTTGACTGTATTTGTGCATCGTCTGTGCATGTGTGCACTAACATAGTAGATATTTAAACGTTCATGTGTGTTTTTATTGCACTTGTTTCCAGCAGTGCAAATCATTAAAATGTTAAGTACTGTTGAATATTAGTTGGTTTTAGAGTCGTTCCCCTTATTTTAGTTGCTGGTGCCTCAAAGTATGCACCAAATTATTATAATGCATATATATATACTCGTAAAGCTTAAGTTTTTACGAAATGTTTAGCAGTGTGAACACTCGTCACATACATACATATTTTAGAGTATAAATTGAAAGTGTTTGCTTGAAAAAAATAGTTCACCATAAGAAGTGAATACGACCGCAAAAACTGTGCTGAAAAGTTTGAAAGCACAAAGTATACCAAATATGCATAAGATTATATACACCAGGCGAATTTTGGACTGTAACAGAGAATCTTTAGAAGTCGCCGCTAGAGTTCGAGGTCCGTGCAGATGAAGTCAAGTCTCAAAGCATAGTTTAAGCTCAACCAGACTAATCGAAACTTTAGAATCAACCGGTTGCTGTTCACTCTGCTGACTGCTGATTTGCCTCTAGAGTGCAGTGATGGATCCCTTTTTCATCCCTTGACACATACCATATATAGCTCCAAACAGCGCTTTGAGTCATCGAAGCACTGCTGTTTTTGATCGACTTTGAAACAACGCGGTATCGACCTCGAACATAGCTTCCTTATGGACATGTTGTAGCAGTATGGTGAATACTCTGTCTTCTGAAATCTTTGAGGTGTCTTATACAGCTTTAGTTTACGATCGGTCAAAACTATTTTGTGAACTTTTCTTGTTTCTTGGAACACCTGAGTACTAGGGACATGTGACCTTAACCCTGAATCATTACTGTTTCTAAAAACAAAGCATTTACCCAACATAAGACTTTCACTTCCCTTTTTAATTTTTTTAGTTTTTTAGTAATAAAAACAAATATTTAGATTTACGCTTACTTGCATTAACTCGATATTTAAGAATGCTTACCTGCAAATAAAGAATATAAAAAAAAACATAATTAGTATAAATATTAGGCAATAAAAAAAGTTATATTAAATAAAACAACCACATAGAGCACAAACTTTGCTTATTAAATTTGGTAGTTTTTGTATTAAAATAAATACCACAAAATGTACGGTAATATATTCCACACTGACCAACCTAATCAACACTAGCAGCAACAACAATTGCAATTAGTTAACAGCAACATTAGGAAGAACCACTGCAACCACAAACTGCAAGAGCAACATCATTAACACACTTTACCATCAACAATAAACGTGTTAGATGCACCTAGATGATGAAGACGATAATGAAGATTATGGCTGTGATGTTGACTATGACTATGTTCACGATGATTATGATGATGGTGGTAAAGTTGGTGATGACTTCGTGGCTGGTTTACCAACATAGCAGTTGCTGTTAAGTACCACGTTGCACTTTAAACCAATACTCGTCGTACTACAAGAATGTTTACTGCTGTTTCGTTCTGACAGTGCTGCCAACATAAATCATTGTATGTGCAAGTAAATGAGCATAAGGTTAGTACTCATTTTTGGAAGAAGTAGCTCCATCAACTATACTTTACAGAAAACAAACGACGCTTTATGCCACATGCCTCCTCCTACTGACAAACTGACTTCATTATGTGTAGCATACAGACGTGTATATGTATCTAGATTAGGGTGGGGCTTAAGACTTAAAACGTGCTTTGTAGCGCTATATATCAGGAAATTAAAAGGAGAAGAACAACAACACAAGCAACAAAACTTATTGTAATGATTTCCGCAGTTACAGCGAATAGTCGGAAATTTTCATCGACTAAATTACGCTCTCTCATACAAATGATAGAGTAGAGTAGCGTAGAGTAGAGTAGAGTAGAGTAGAGTAGAGTAGAGTAGAGTAGAGTAGAATAGAGTAGAGTAGAGTAGAGTAGAGTAGAGTAGAGTAGAGTAGAGTAGAGTAGAGTAGAGTAGAGTAGAGTAGAGTAGAGTAGAGTAGAGTAGAATAGCGTAGAGTAGAGTATGTACAGTAGAGTAGAGTAGAGTAGAGTAGAGTAGAGTAGAGTAGAGTAGAGTAGAGTAGAGTAGAGTAGAGTAGAGTAGAGTAGAATAGCGTAGAGTAGAGTATGTACAGTAGAGTAGAGTAGAGTAGAGTAGAGTAGAATAGAGTAGAGTAGAGTAGAGTAGAGTAGAGTGGAGTAGAGTAGAGTAGAGTAGCGTAGAGTAGAGTATGTACAGTAGAGTAGAGTAGAGTAGAGTAGAGTATGTACAGTAGAGTAGAGTAGAGTAGAGTAGAGTAGAGTAGAGTAGAGTAGAGTAGAGTAGAGTAGAGTAGAGTAGAGTAGCGTAGAGTAGAGTAGAGTATGTACAGTAGAGTAGAGTAGAGTAGAGTAGAGTAGAGTAGAGTAGCGTAGAGTAGAGTAGAGTAGAGTAGAATAGAGTAGAGTAGAGTAGAGTAGAGTAGAGTAGAGTAGAGTAGAATAGAGTAGAGTAGAGTAGAGTAGAGTAGAGTAGAGTAGAGTAGAGTAGCGTAGAGTATGTACAGTAGAGTAGAGTAGAGTAGAGTAGAGTAGAGTAGAGTAGAGTAGCGTAGAGTATGTACAGTAGAGTAGAGTAGAGTAGAGTAGAGTAGAGTAGAGTAGAGTAGAGTAGGGTAGCGTAGAGTAGAGTATGTACAGTAGAGTAGAGTAGAGTAGAGTAGAATAGAGTAGAGTAGAGTAGAGTAGAGTAGAGTAGAGTAGAGTAGAGTAGAGTAGAGTAGAGTAGAGTAGAGTAGAGTAGAGTAGAGTAGAGTAGAGTAGAGTAGAGTAGAATAGCGTAGAGTAGAGTATGTACAGTAGAGTAGAGTAGAGTAGAGTAGAGTAGAGTAGAGTAGAGTAGAGTAGAGTAGAGTAGAGTAGAGTAGAGTAGAGTAGAGTAGAGTAGAATAGCGTAGAATAGAGTATGTACAGTAGAGTAGAGTAGAGTAGAGTAGAGTAGAGTAGAGTAGAATAGAATAGAGTAGAGCAGAGTAGAGTAGAGTGGAGTAGAGTAGAGTAGAGTAGCGTAGAGTAGAGTATGTACAGTAGAGTAGAGTAGAGTAGAGTAGAGTATGTACAGTAGAGTAGAGTAGAGTAGAGTAGAGTAGAGTAGAGTAGAGTAGAGTAGAGTAGCGTAGAGTAGAGTAGAGTATGTACAGTAGAGTAGAGTAGAGTAGAGTAGAGTAGAGTAGAGTAGCGTAGAGTAGAGTAGAGTAGAGTAGAATAGAGTAGAGTAGAGTAGAGTAGAGTAGAGTAGAGTAGAATAGAGTAGAGTAGAGTAGAGTAGAGTAGAGTAGAGTAGAGTAGAGTAGAGTAGAGTAGAATAGAGTAGAGTAGAGTAGAGTAGAGTAGAGTAGAGTAGAGTAGAGTAGCGTAGAGTATGTACAGTAGAGTAGAGTAGAGTAGAGTAGAGTAGAGTAGAGTAGAGTAGAGTAGCGTAGAGTATGTACAGTAGAGTAGAGTAGAGTAGAGTAGAGTAGAGTAGAGTAGCGTAGAGTAGAGTATGTACAGTAGAGTAGAGTAGAGTAGAGTAGAGTAGAGTAGAATAGAGTAGAGTAGAGTAGAGTAGAGTAGAGTAGAGTAGAGTAGAGTAGAGTAGAGTAGAGTAGAGTAGAGTAGCGTAGAGTAGAGTAGAGTATGTACAGTAGAGTAGAGTAGAGTAGAGTAGAGTAGCGTAGAGTAGAGTAGAGTAGAGTAGAGTAGAGAAGAGTAGAGTAGAGTAGAGTAGAGTAGAATAGAATAGAGTAGAGTAGAGTAGAGTAGAGTAGAGTAGAGTAGAGTAGAGTAGAGTAGAATAGAGTAGAGTAGAGTAGAGTAGAGTAGAGTAGAGTAGAGTAGAGTATGTACAGTAGAGTAGAGTAGAGTAGAGTAGAGTAGCGTAGAGTAGAGTATGTACAGTAGAGTAGAGTAGAGATGACTTGTAAACTCTAGCTCATAAGCTACTAATAAGCCCATATTTTTCTCAACTCCAAAAATTGTGAAGAAAGGACACTCCATTATACCGTTGCAATTTGTATCACACACCTAAACGTGCCAACTGAGCCAGTCAGTCGCTACTTTTAAGTAGTCCCAGCTGTCGCTAACAATGACTTGGGAATTTCTGTCGCAAAACTGTCACACAAAATTCTGAAGTTAAAGTTGAGTGTGCTGCCAAGCTACTTTGAAATTTATTGCAAATTGCAAAGCCTACGAAGGATACGTGCTCATTGGTGCCATAGTGCCAGTACGTTATTGTTGACAGTTGAACTTCCTGACATATGCTTCATTTTCCACATTTCACATTACTGTTACTCTGTCTATTTATGTTCATATTCTCCAGAAGAAAGAATCTGTTGGATGTATAGCAATCTAAATTCGAGCGGAATATTTTACACACTTGACAAGAGCAACAACAACAACAAATACAATAACAATAAATTGGCATACACATATGAAATTTATACTTTGTTGCTGTGCTAAAATGCGTCAAACGTTTTCATGTTGCATAGTTTAAGGGAGAGTACATATATTTGCTTTAAAGTTTAATTTAAAGTATGGGTCAATGTGTTGTTGTCATACCCGTATTACAGATAAGAATTACATGTCATTTATATACACACATACATATGTTTGTATTTACAAGATTTTTGTATTGAATGATCATATGTAATTATGCTATTTGTTATTGTATAACTTTAGGTTCAATATTTAACGTTTTTCAATGAATTATGATAGCCTCTTTTACCTACATTCCCAGCAAGCACTTTGTGCAAGTCGCATATGTGTGATCAAAAAAGCAGTTCACAGATAATACTTGGTTATTGAGAATAAAGTAATAAATTAATTCACTATTATCTTTTCATCAAAGTTCATTGAGTTTCTACAACTCTACCTGCCACCAGACTTTTAAGGCAGCAACAGCAGTTAAGTTTTAAGTTACTGGAAGCACTAATTTTTCTCATACTAACCGAAGAAGTTTAGCTACTAAGCATCATAAGGGTTTCCCTTAGAAAAATTTCTTCAGAAATAAACCAAACTAGCTTCCTTGCATTGAGCAATGTAATACTGCACTGGAAGTGATTGAGCATTACTTTTAAGTACAAGGATACATTTTTTCGTTTGTTTTCAGTACTTTTATTTTAAATTTCTGGCCCCACACAATCAGCAATAATGACCCCCTGACTCTAACCAACAGCCTGCCAACACAAACAGAGATACGGAAAATAAAATGGAGTTGGATTGGCCACACCTTGCGCAAAGACGGCAGCGATATAGCTAAAATGGTGTTTGATTGGAACCCTCAGGGTAGTCGATGCAGAGGAAGACCACGAAATACTTGGGCCAGGACCGAACACGCAGAATGTGCAGCTATAGGCTCATGGCGAGAAACTCGACGAATAGGAGAGGATAGAAGACAGTGGAGAGGACTTGTTGCCGCCCTATGCTCCAATTAAGAGCGGATTTTTTATATATTTAAGTATTTCATATTAAGTGTTTCAAGTATATTTATATACCAAGGAAATAATAATAATTTTAAAGCAGCGGTGGGCATAGAAATTTAGTAAAAGGGCGCAACAACAAAATCAAGCAACAAAAAACGAAATTTTTTTGCTTTCATTTCCGCATTCGCCAACAGCACAAAACAAAAAAACCAAATTACACTACAAACAAAAACAATTGCTACATTTGTCGAGACACAATGCGGCACCGTCGCTAATTCCTTTGTGTGTTGTTTTTGTCGGTAACGTTGAAATTCTTCGAAGTGTTTGTCCTTAAGTTTTGTCAAAGTTTTCTAATTGGAGAAAACAAATTTATTTGCATGTAACGACATATGGTTATCATTAACAAATTATAATTTTGAGATAGGCGAAATAAATATTTCATATAAGTTAACATGTCACACATTCAAAAATCAGCAACAAAAAAAAATATTTGGTGTTTGGAAGTCTGCGGTAACAGCTCGAACCTAAGAAAACTGTTTTGCGAATTTCCGATCAAATGAGTTGCAAGACGCTTCAAGGTCGAAAAAGTTATCAGAAGTCAACAATAAAGAGCTGTATGAGTCAAATAAATCCGATGCTGACTTTCAAAAATGATGACTTTAATAACAAATCTTTCAAACACATTAAAAGGCTATATTTTTTATGTTGAAGATCAGCGTTTGGTTGGCACACGAGTAAGTCTTAAAAAAGTTTAATGGATCAATCGAAGAATTGTCGTCACAAACGGGAGATATTTTTGGATTATGGACATGAAAATGTTGAAAATTGTGCAAGGACTTTAAAAGAAAATTGCTTAAAGAGCTTTGCCTAGATCGAAATATAACAATGTTACATCTCGATCGGAGATAGGTCCGAACATATAAGTGTATATACATAGAGTTGCCTAATACTTATGATCACAACTGTACACATCTTATTGCTATTATTAAATTTTATTTGAAAATTGTTCTACAATGTTATTATCTAACGCAATAAGGCCCTACTTTTGCGTAAGGTTTTCATGAGCCAATTTTCTTCTTTTGCCCAACTTGCACCAAAGTTGTCAAAACAGAGCTGCGTTTGTTTTACAACTTTTTCGTTTTTTCCGGTTCTTTTGTTCTCTCTTTTATTTGTTATTAGTACAGCGTTACCCACATAAAAAGAATAACAAGTGCAAATGATAAAAATAGCAAACAAATGGTGCAAGTGTCGCTCGCTCAACTTCAACTGAGTAGCATAGCATTTTAAATTTTTCCACACTTTGTCTTACTATGATGTCACTATTATTACTACTATGTACTACTTAGTTTTACGTGACATTTTTTCTTTATTTTTGTGTTTTTAATTTTATATTTTTTTTATTTGTTGCACATTTTTGGAATCCCAGGCGCTGACAGCACTTGCAGAAGCACATTATTGTAATGGAGTCACGTGATGTGTGACAATGTTGTACAGCAGCAGTTGCTTCTTGTTAAGGCTTTTTGTAAAGAATAAGCTACTTTTCCAGTTTTTCTTTTATCTTCATTTGATTGTAAAACAATGTCAAGTTGTCTCATATTATATATATTAAAAATTTGGAGAGCAATGCAATAATTATTACAGAAATAATAAAATTACATTGTTCTTCATTTACAAAATATCGCCTTACAATGCTTATTGGCTCAAGCTTTTTTTCAAACAAAGATTTTGCCTTCTTTACAAATATTATATCTAATGACACCAAAGTTTACATAAACAGGGTAGCATTACTTTAAGTTTTTTTTTTCACCTTTACTGCTTGACATTTATGCTAGGTCTATTCACAGTTTCATAGTAAAATTCCCAAGTAGTATATTTAGATGAATAAACCACTACAATAATGAGCATTTTTTCATAATTTTTGACATTCTGACACTTCATTACTGACTGAGTGAGAACTATGTTCAAAATGTTGTTTGGACTTTCTAACTAATTACTTTCATTTATTTACAAAATATCACTAGCGTCAGGCAATTAAGCTTTCCAAAATATATTGTGCTACAGAGCACTTCGGACATAATTTAACAAAGCACCAAAAACATGCTACCAAGTGGTTAACTTTCTTACAACTCGTAATATTAATTTCTTGTTTATGTGTAAGCAACAACAAAATATCGTACAAAATGGTGAGTTATTGCAAAATTATTTCGTTGTAAAATTAACACAGTACAAAATACTATGACACTGTGAACAACCCTATTAATTTTACACAGCAGTTAATACTATGATATTGTGAACAGTCCTATTAATATTACTTTTTGTTGTAAGGCCACAATGAGATGTTGTCTTTTTTTTTCAGTCACGATGCTACTAATACTCTCATAAGAATTAAAATGTTTTTAGCTTTAGATCAGAATTTAGAATAGCACTCTTACGTCTCTTCTTTTCATTGGTTTTCGACGCTTCGCTCGCGAGCGGGAGCATAATTTTATTCTCGAGCCCTAGCAGCGCATTGAAAGAGCGCGAAAAGGCTGCCCAAAAATCAAAGCAGCACTCCTAACATTTTTGATATAACTTGCAGCCCCCATCTTGAAAAAAATTTAAAAAAATTTCTAGTTCCAATAAATGGAGAAAGGACGTTATGGTAACGACAAGTTGCACCCGTGGACCCAAAAGAGAGAATAAATGTTCACGACTACATGGAAAATAAGCGGTCTTGGACCCTAGAATGGTCTATTTTGGGGAAAAATTTATAAAAAAAAGTGCCAAAATTATTAGAAAAATGGTACACGTCATGGCGTTGACCTTTAAATATATTAAATTTGGAGCTATTCTGAGCAAATGTATATACATTAGGCGCGATCGGACCTCCTTGATACTTTTTTCTCATTTAGCTTAAAAATCGCATTCTTCACGACTTTTTGTAGAATTGCTACTAGCGGCTACCAAAACGGGTGGTGGATATACTATATTGATAAGAGCGTTTGGTCTTACTATGATAGCATTGCGAACGTGACCGAATGTAAAACATTGCTGCTTTTTTATTTAGGAAGCCGTATTTTAGCTTATGTGGCTACCGCGAATGAACGCAATTAGCAATCAATTTTTACAAATTGACCTAAAAATCAACCGACTATTCGTAGAATTTAAGTGGCATTTATTTTTGACACCAGCACGAATTTAAATATTTCAAGTTTTTCTGACATTTTTAGCCGATAACCGATGTTGTTGTAGTTGCCATTTCACATTTCAATTAAGAAGTTTAGCGTACAAAGCATGAAATTTCACGGGAGGAAAGTACAAAACTTGAAAAGGAAATTACTCAATGAATGTCAAGAGGGCAATGAAAAGGGTTCGGTCTCAAGTAGTTGTGGGAGGAAAGTAAATGGATATTTAGTGAATTGGTTGCATCCGCATCACTGGCAGCACTGCCAGTGTCAATGCTATGACAATGGAAAAGTACAGGAAATTCTTGTAATTGCCTGGTAGGAACTTTTACTCTGTTTCTGAATTGAGTAAAGGATAATCTCAGATAATTAAAGAGTTAGTTAGACAAAATTGTAGGCTTGTGGATGCGCTTTTCTAATACCATACCCAAATTGTACCTTTACATTTAGTTACGATTAATTTTTGTTTTTTTGCATTAGAGTTTTTTTGTTGCCGATTTAAATCGCAAAGGATTATAAATTTTGGAACATGTTTGAACTCGAGAAGATGAAAGTGTTCGGCTAAGTATTTTCTTGCGTTGAATTCAAATCAATTCCTTAGCTTGTTTGCTTCCATCAGATAAGATATTTTTGATTTCTCAGCTGAGCGCGTCAATATCGTGTTTGTATCACAATACAATTTTAATGTTTTAAATCTAAAATTAATTATTAAAAATGCTAAGAAAGTTGAGCAAAGTCAGTGTAGAGTATTTTTATAATGTTTGCGACGGATATGATGCTTTCAGGAATGGCAAAGTTAGAACGAATGCCGTGTAAGTACCACAGAATATCCATGGGTACTGAAATTGTTCTGGAGCACATGTTGAAGCATGCTGTAGAAATGGTCGATGGACGAAAAATATCATTTTCTATTCCTATCGCCGATGCTTTGGAGTGAACGGCAAAACTACGCAGATGATTGATACTTTTGCTTGACGGTATGAATTCTAAGAATTTTAGGAGCTCCAAATATTCAAAAATTACATCAGCGTCGAAGCCGGCTTCACGTCTGGATTTGTTTTGGAGAAAAAAAAATTTGTTTCGCTAACTAAACTGACCGATTTGGTCGGAGATCCAGCAACTATCCCAAACAAAAAACACAATTGATGATCGAAAGGAATTAAATGAATATTATAAGCAAGCCATGATTATTTGTATATAATAGACTTTGACTCATACTCAATTTTCAGGCAATTGGCTTTTTCATTAATTTTCATTCTGGCTTCACAAAATACTGCTGCTTTTGTGATCTATGGTAAGGATGGGCAAAATTTTGGAAGCAGGAGCTACTTACAACAAAATTAACAAAAACAACAACAGAACAAAACCCCACCACCAACTTGATCTCGATAAAAAAAAAAACCGAAAAAAACGAAATCCAATTCCAAGAATCAAGCAAGAATAATGCAGGTGTAGAAATAAAAGTACACCGATCAAACGAAACTAGAGAAGCTATCCTCAATGTGCGAATTGTTGTTTTCTTGCTCTCGCTACCTTTAGTTTTTTTTTTGTCTGAATGTTGGAACAATAGCAAAAATCTGATGCATATAAAAATAAACAACGTTAAAAATGTGCGAAGCAGTGGCGAATGCATGTGTTTGTTGTTATGGTTATTTTTCTTAAGAAAAACGACGTGTTTGTTGTAAAGAGCTAAAAGTGGCTTATTTTATTTATTTTGCCCATCGCTGGTCTATGGGATAGTTGCGCTACTGAGCATCATTACCAGCAAAAAATTCTTTCGTCGTCAATATACACGAGGGCAACGTAGTGTTTTGCTATACTAGATTTTGGTCCAACTCGTGTTTTACTTTCACTTTTACACATTAAACTTGGGCCTTCCAGAAGTACTCGATTGAGTTGGACTGGGTGTCCAGTATCTGATAAAGCTGTTTCCCAAAATTTGCTACGCAAAAATCAAAAAAAGCGTCTTTGCCGGACCAGATATTAGAGCATTTATGCAGTATGACAACTTCACCAGAAGCAAGGACGACAGGCAAGGACAACGATTTACAATGAAACAATATAAATTGCAAAGGTTTTTGGGATGAAGGCATGGTGAGCGATTGTTGTTGATCTCTTATACGTAAGACAGACGCAACTCATTATAAATGACTCAGTTTCACTGCATTTTATTTTTGATTTTTATATTTTTGCAAATAAAGTGATGATTTTTGGGATGAAAGTGCGAAAAAAAGGGTAATTATTGCATCTTAAAAACCTAACCTGATAGCGATAACTGAACTGCTTATTTCGAATTAGCACCAAAAACCCTTATAAATATGCTTTCAGATTCTTCAGGTCCAAAGACCATGTAAACTTGTACACTTAGCTGCATATTCTCCAAGTTTACCCCAGTTCTGTATTCTACCAATAACAAAATTCATACTCGTAAGTGAAAGAGAGCTATCTTAACCCCACTTCTTCTCATCCGAAAATATGTTTCTCATTGTCTAATAGAGATTTCATTTAAATATTTATTTATGATGGCATGTTGAGACAAATTTTATTTTTATTTTAAAAACTTTTTTTTTATTTTTCGTGACACAGCAACAGCAATGGTAATGATAGAAACAACAACGACAACAACAAAATGAAAGCAACTTTTTTATGATCCAATTTTTGATGCGAAAAATAAATAAACTGTCAACAGTAGTGTCATTTGTTTACTTATCGTTGTTGTTGGGTTTGTTGGACTTTTTAGCTTTTTTTGTTGCTACAAATTTTGTCCGCAAGAGTGCGCTCGGTATCTTGTTGCTGCTCGTTTGTCAGCCATGACAGTTTGTGGCAGCATTTTTTTCAACTTCTTTTTGTTCTTTCTCTCTTTTTGTTGATGATGAAAGTTTTCTTTTGACTTAAATAATTCAACAAAGGAAATCAATGTCGATTCATAAAAAAAAAATTTAAATTTTCTTAGAATATTCTTCAGTTTTTTTAATAAGCTACTGATTGGTGGCAAAATATGAAGTGGAAAATAAGGTAAAAGATTGACTATTAAATAAAATTTGCTGTGAGATGTTTTTTATATTTTTGGGTTAATTACTATCAAAACATTTCAGTAAAACTCATCAAAAAAAGTGGTTCTAAATAAAAATTGAAAATCAGTTAGAAATAGAAAAGGGACGTAAGACCAAGATAAGTTCATATAGATATCACAGCATCACGGACTTTGAGTTACGTCCTTGAAAGTTTATTGTTGAGCATAAGTTTTTATCTAAGTTGATTATGAAGGGTTTGAGGTCAGTACGAAATACATAGTTTCTCAAGATTGTTAAGTACCATACATATAACCAAAGATTTTGCGTCTTAGTCTGCCGAAACAGGGCAATGACGTAATAGAAATTCTACAGTTGCCTCTTTGTTCTAGCTACAGCAGAAGTCTGTTATCGGCCAACATACCCAGTCTATGAGCATGATAACTTATAAGACAGTGTCCGTTAGTTACTCCTACATATTAGCAAACATATTTATACCATAGAAAGTCAATATATACTGAACCTTGGGTTCGAAAAAATTTTCGATGCCACGCCCTCTCATATAGGAGAAAAATCAAATTTATCATATCTCATCAACTATTTGGCGCAGTTGAATGCGTGGTGTCAGTTTTAAGGGCTAAGTTTTAAGTTCTTAAAGACTCTAAGAGAGGCATAGCACAGCGACATGTCTCGACAGCTATTCCAAATATTATAACAAAATTCGGTAGACGGATCATGTATACCGTAATTTTGACCAAAAGAAGGCGAAATTGAATATTTTGATTTAATATTACTAAAAATCGGTCCCTAAGCTTAGGCTAACAAGCTTAGCCACTATACCGGCAAAACATGTTGAAGAGCATGGCACAGCCCACAATATTTATAAACATTACAATGCAATTCTAATGAAATTTGATAAGTTAGATTTATGCACTTGCTATGAAGTATCTCAAAACCATGTGGGTGCAAAAGAGCATGTGGGCATGGTAGCTGCCATACAAGCAAAAAACGTTGAATATAATATTTAGTGTGCAATGACAGTAATCTTTCTAGAATTTGGTGTTGAGGAGTTGTTAACTATAAGCTTGAAAATTGAATTCGACGGGATTGCAACCACCTCCCATACTAGTGAAAAACGTTAAATGTTATATTAAGAGAGTATAATCAGCGTAATCCCAATAAAATTTAGTGTTGAGATGTCTGTTACATAAACTTGGAAATTGAATGGATTTCGATCAGTGGACGTGGCACCTCTCATACAAGCAAAAACCGTTCAATGTTATACCTGGAGCACTATTAGACGGATACTTATAAAATTTAATAAAGAGGTGTCAACTACTATAAACATTAAAATTAAATTAAATTCGACGAGATTTCATCGGTGGGCGTGTGACCATCCATGTTAACAAAAAGTTGTAAGCCTTGGCAGTTTTTGACATTTTATTGAATAAGTTTTACCTCTTTTAACTTTTATTAACCTTTACTTTTTTTTGCTTTCAACTTCTTCAACTTTATTGAATTTACAGAGGGTTTTCAACATTTCAAAACCTTATTAAATTTTTTTTGATTTTTTCAACCGCTTTCAACTTTTTAATATTACATATTATTAATTAATATTCTCCATATTTTTTTAACTTACTTATTTTAATCAACTTTTCCCAACATTTTGCATATTTTTTGACATTTTCAAATTAAAAACCAAAATATGGTCGGTCTCTTGGTAATGCATATTAAGACCCATTTATATATTGCCGAGATTCGACTTCAATGTTTCCATGTCCTTGGCATAATGATTTCCATTAAAGCCAATTTTGTTCAACTTTAGAATCACCGCTTCTTTCTCTTTTGTCATTTGAACAGTTTCTTCGCTTCAAGTTTTCCGCTTAAATGCTTCGTGGAAGCAAGCTTTAAATTTTTTCTTAGAAATTTTTTAATCCTCTTAATTGTTTTGATTTACGCGTGGTGCTGGTCCAACTTTTACGTTCATTTTATTTTTTTTGCTTGCTATTTGAGTTTGCTGCTATTTAATTTTGCTGCTGCTTAAGTTTACTTTTTCTCTTAACATTAAAAATAAAAAGATTTTCCAACGCTTGCTATGCAACTCTGTGCTTTAAGCCGCCTAAAACTTTACTATATTTTTTCTCCTATTTCTCTGTTATTTACTAACTTGCTAATTGTAATGAATTTTGCAGAACAAAAAACAGAGCGAAAGAAAAAAAAAACCAAGAGCGAAAAAGTTTTTTGCAAAATAAAGCGAAATCCTTATTTATTGTGCAAAATATGACAAAGGATATGAATTTAATTAGAATTTCCTTAATTCTCGTATTTAACCTTTTTTATGCTTTTACTTTTTTATGTCGTTTTTAGTCTTTGTCTTTTGCGCATTTTTATTGTTTTAGCTTTTGGAGCATTAAGAAAATAATTTTATTGTTGCCTAATTTAAATGCAAGGCAGTGGGTATAGAAAGAGAAAGAACATGTTGGGAAACCAAAATTTTTTTTATTAAATTTCAGTAGAATATTGGGTGGTATATAATAAGAAATTTTATTATGAAATCGACAGTAGCATGGAAAATGCGGTAGTATGAGATGATAGATAGATGGAAAGTATTGAAAAAAATTAATCAAAGTTCGTCGGAAATTGCGACTTGTTTTCAGTATGAGAGACACATATTAGCTACCCGAAAGCGATCCAGGATATCGATATTTATTTAACAGCATCACATGACATAGAAAATTATATAATTATATTTATTAAATTATGTAGAATATTATTTAAAAAAAAATAGACTGTTTTAGAAACCGATCACATGTGATAGCAGTAGTTGTCGAAAGGATTAGAAACATACCGAGTGTCGGAAAGTATTTGAAATTTGATAATGGAAGGCAACCACAAGTATCGAATGATGTTTAGTAGAATCTAAATATATTCAAGAATATATATTAGCATTTTATTTAATTTTACACAAAAAAAAGTACAACAAAAAATGTTCGTATGAGCAATAGTTCTCGAGATATATGGCTAAGAAAAATTGGAGAAAGTAGCGTACTCCACTAGAATGTCGCGTACAGGTTTCAACAAAAATAAGCGCTAATTTTCATTTTTCTTAGACGATCTCGATTTGTTTATCAACGTTAACTTTGTTTCTTCTTCTTCAAGTAATATTGGAATTGTTTCTAAGATCCATGGTCCAAAAATGGCGACCACTTTTCGGTTTGGCCTTCAGCTCCTTCAGTGTTTCTTAACAATGGTGGCAAAGTGTCGTTCTTTCATAATTTTCTTCAACGCCGAGAACAGAAAGAGGTAGCTGGGAACCCATGTTCAGCGAATATTGTGGCTGGGATGCACGGTGGGCTTTAACCAAGTTTAAATAAAAGTTACTCGAACTCAAAAAAATTGAATTGAAGATTATTGGGGATATAATTTAAACTCGATGCATGACAAAAAAAAATAAGTCCCTAAAGTTTTTTTTTTTACATATTTATTGTTTTTTATTGATACATATTACATATGTATAATATACGTATGAAATTTAAAAAACATCTGATTTTGCTCGAATTTTGACACGTCAAAATACCTTGAAAGATATTACCACAGCCCAGATTTCAGTCCTTTAAGTTGCGGTTTTGATACTGTTTGGTCAAAGTTCGTAAGAAACGCAGTTTTTTTCGTAAAGAGCTGAATTCTGTGTCTAATATCTGCGGGACTGATTAACTGTTTTTACTGCGACGTTGCTCATTTGGCATTGTATGGATGGTATGACATTGTAACAGGTTTTATTAGAAAATGTTATTGCTGGATACAATTGAATGGCATTGGCAGAAAAAAACTGATTTTTTCGAAAAAATCCAAATGTATGCTTGAGAGTAGTTTTAAAACTTCTGCAAAATAGATGACACATTTCTTAAGGTTCGTTTCTATTACCCAACCTTATTAAACTCCAATCACATCCATGTGCCTTAGAAAATAAAGATTCTAATTAAGAAACATCATAGTAAAAGACGACTTATTTGAAATATTTAAGAAAGAATAAGCTTCATTTAGCAATATTCTATTATTCACATGCTGGTGAAAGCATATAGAGAAGAACAACCTAAGATAAAATGATAAACAGAAAAAAAGCTTTATATACTTAGTACAAAACTAGCGTGACAGAATAGCTAAAAGCAAGTTATATCTACTGCTGTAGAGGATTCAAAAACTTTACATTTAATTATATGCCTTGTTTTATTCTTTACATACGCCATAAAATGTGCTCGTATTCTGTCAAGATTTACAAATTTCAAAGAATTTTCCTATCTTCTCTCACTAAAATTGCATTAAAAAGTTGCTTAAAAATCAGAGCGAGCAAAAGAATATGTGAAAAAGAGATAGACGTTTCCATAACAAAAGACAATCATACGTACGAGTAAAATTTCAACAAAAATAAAATGCAAACACAAACACAATAATAAGTTTCTCCATTTGTATGTGTTTACTGCTATTTCGTTGCTTGTAATTTTTTATTGCATACACGCAAGGCGCATATTTTTTTATTTTTTCCGCCGTTTTTCAAACAAAACCGTTACAGTTTATTTTATTATGTTTTTGTTTGTTACTTCATTTACTGTTTGCTTCCACTTGACGTGTAAAACGCCGACTGTGAGTTTTAGCTGCATGGCGGGAGCATAGGTAGCCACATAAGGTAAGCAATGCTAAAACGTGCTGTGCTGGAATTTAACATGAAAAATTAATGCCTGAAGATTTTCACTGTTGCATATGGAGATATAAATGAAATTAAAAATGGCACGCTGCTACAGCAATGCTGTTTGTGAAAACAAAAACACACAATATATAGCAAATTTACATTCGGTTCTTGTAAATTTTGATTTTTAATTTGCATAAATATTTGATATTTTGTTGTGTTGCAAAATGCTATATTTGTTAACTTGAATTTGGCATGGTGAATTTTGATTTAAAATTTTATAAGCATGTGTAATGAATTCGAAGACCACACTTAGTGTTGCGAATTGAATTTTTATTGGAATACATCGAGCAATAATTGGGTCGCTCCCCGAACATGCTTAAGCTTTCCGTCGTTTCGCGCTTAATGTATTTTCCACTGACGTGACCGTCTTTTTAGCTACCTGGTTTATATGAGTAATAGCAAGATATCATCCGAGACGTCCATTTTTAGTACAGTAGGGTTTCGGTGTCTCAATTTTTAAGCCCACAAGAAGATCTCATTTAAGATTTGCAAATAATCTTTTAAGTAAAATGCATCTGGCACGCCCTTGAGTGAAAGCCCCAGCGCCAGTGTTTCTGGAATTACAAATGCCCTATATTATCATTGGAAACTGATAAAGGGTGGTTTTCAGATAAGATAGAATTGATATAAGACACATCTATTTATATCAGTTGATTATTTATTTGATATCGTTTGGGAATTGATTGAATGAAATTTAGTATTTAAAAAATGTTGCGGATGTACAGCCGCCACAACTATTTTGTACTAAGTGCATTCTACGGGGTCAATGTTCTGCCTTAGAAGTCCCTTAAAGATTATTATTAGTTAAATCGGAAGTTCAGCTACTAATTTTTTCAATAAACCAGAATTTCAGACAAAAAATATCAGACAGAATGTAAAGAAGTTGATGAACTCTATGAAAAGGTTAGTTCAATTACCCTTAGCGTTCAAATTATATGCATAATCTTTTTGAGTTTTCAGATAAGAATATTTCATAATCTACGAAAAATATTGAACGATTTAACTTAACATCTTTCATTGAGCTTATTATGAACCATAAGATCCAATGGCCAAATATGTCCCTTTGCCTTCATTTACAAGGACAGGTCAGTAAAGGTTGAAAATGGAGTTTGGTTGGAGAAGATAGAGTCCCTTCTAAAATAAAATTTAAAAATAAAATTTTTTTCAACCAATCGATGGAAAATGATCGAAAGTGGATTTAAGAATGAGAGAAGCCAATCCCCTCCATAAATGTTTTGACATTAAAATAAAAAAAGCAATGGATTTCAGATGGAGGAGTGATACCTTTCAAATCGTATACATTTTCGATCACGCATCGATTGTTGCTGTCATATATTTTACTTTTGATGGGGCCAAAACCGCAAAATTGGAATCATTCTCTTGCTTCTTAAATCCATTTACGAGTGTTTCCATCGATTGGTATCATCAATTTTTGATTGATTGATTTATTAATTTCGTACAAATATTAGTAAGGATGTGTGTTAGGAACACACATGCAAATAAATCTATGTAGATAATGTTATACTAAACTCTCTTTAAGACTGTACGACTCTTTCTCTTAACTGTCCTTTTAAGGACAATTCTGTATTCAGGCTTAGCGATGGTAAGTTTTCATCAATCAAAAATAATATTAACTTATTAAGGTTTGAAGAAATATTTCTTCTCAATTTAAGGTCAAATCAATGGCATTATATTCATCATTGTTAAGAAACTCTTTGGAATGCATCATTCACTGTATTCTTTACAAAATTCTTTTATACCTTTAACGAGCATTTCTACTTAATATGCCATAAGTATTATATATTCTCTTTTGATAGTATTAGACTTGCAAGATATTCTCTAATTAAATTTAAATTGTGTCCCATACAAAAGAATCCCTGTTGAATTTAACTGATATTCCATGAGTACAATAAGCATAAATTTGATGGTAAAGTTGCAATGCTTGGACACGCAAACAGACAGACAGACCAAACAGCATAAGCTGGTTGAATTCTCTGTTAAAAGAAAATCCTTTGAACAAAGAAACATTAAAAAGGAAAACGAAATGAAACGAAACGAAATATAGCAAAGCAAAACTTTGCCTCCTTCCACAACAAATCGTAGTCGCGCAATGAACCATTATTCATTGACATACCGTGAAAAAAAGGGGATGTAAGTTATATCAGCAGAAGGAAAGTCATTACTATCGGCAAAGGTGGAAGTAGTCGTCAATGTTTCCAAAGAAATTTTTTTAAAATTTGAATTTCGTAAGATTCGCTGAAACAACTCCTTCAGTATGACGTATTTATGTTTTAAATTATATGGTAGGTGCCACGCCTTCTATGCAAAATGTGTTTGCTTTTATCAGGTGCTTAGCCTAAGCATTTCAATAAAGTATTTATGAGATATTTGGTTAAGGTATTATCGTAAACAATTTTTTCAATAGAGCGTTTTATGAATATTTTTCCTTGGGGGGGGTGGCACGTTCACTTGCGAAAATGCACCTATTGTTTATTTAGAATTTGATTTTGTAACAATCTTTCATGATAGTGTTTGTTTGAATGGGAACTGCCACACACTCTTGTCGAAATTCGTCAACTTTTTGTCCAGTTTGTTCTAGTTATTCTTAGTATTTGTAAGAGATTTGGAGCGTTTCCTTTGTGAGGGCGATAGACGTGTCCACGAACCAATTTCACACATTTTCAAAACTTACACACCTACAAAACTTTATTTACTAATCTGGTTTGCCTTTCCGATAGTCGTGATTTTCACAGACAGCCAGACAGAAAGACCGACAGACACTGAGCCAGATGGACATGGTTAAATCGCCTCTGGTGGTGACGCTGATCAACAATATATATTTGTTTTGCAATAACAAAGTGAATATACGCTGAGTGTAGCGTATAAAATTTATAAAATCATTTGGCAACTCTACGCTACAAAGTCCAACACAAGCCAATGCAACATCGAGTATCCTAGCAACAGCGCATGCAGCTATTCTACAAAATATCCAATCATCCAACCATCATCACAGCCATTTCATGGTTTTCGCATTCATTTAGTTAGCAATGCTGCATTCGAAATGCCCACTTCGTATATGCTACTCTGAAATTCATAAATCATTTGTGCTCTGGTTGTAGAACTTTGATGATTTCATGAGATTTTCAGATTTTCCGATTTTTGGTTAAGCACTGCGTGGGATAGCAAATAAATTGGACTTTTGAATACGATGCTCGGTGGGCTCTCTTTGCGTTGATATCATAACTGAGCAGAATCTCTGTGAAATGGAATAAGAAATGAAGTTTTAATCACGCATCGATGTATGGGTTGACTGACAGCCAACATGCAGCATAACTGTGAAAGCGGAATCTGATGGTGTCGTTTATTTTAAATTAGTAGGCTAAAAACACTGAAAGAAAAATTACACAGAAACTGAACTGCTGAAATTCTTTTTTAATTTTTTTAAGTGTCATTTTTGTGTTCTGAGGGTTAGCTACTCTAAGTCCAAAAATCTTTGGTACATGAAGAAGATTTTTCTTGTTCAAAAATAGTACATGAAAAACATTCCTACATTGGCATTTGTAAGAGCGCTATGGTCATGTCTCATGACATAAATAAGCCAACGAGGCATGCGTAAGTGTTGCCATCATAAACAGATGCAGCATTCGTTGCTTGCATCCGCTGTAATTCCTCCTTTCGCTAATACACAATGTGCAAGTATGTACAACTATGCTGGCTAAAATCATTTAAGGGTGGTTTAGATTTAAATTAAGAAAAGTTTTCTTTTAAGCAACATTGAAACTACTGAGCAAAATATCTGATGAAATTTTAACAAGGGACCAATTTTATTGCTTTTGAGAGAACCAGAAATTTCGATTCTTACATGATGTTCTTGATTCTTAGAAATGATGTGCAGGAAGGAACTGATTTAAGAATGTGCAAAACATTTGCAACTTAGCCATTTCTGAATATATCACTGGTGCTTTGCAATATGAAATCAATAAAGACTCAATTAAAGTTGAATGCACAAGCTTCTCTGCATCCTCACTCCGGGCAGCAATGCAAACTGATGCTTTTATTCAATCAATAAGACATATTATCTCACAGACATAACCAAAAGAAAAGGAAATTCTAACTTTGCCAATATTGTGTATCTTACGCGAATGTCACCAGTCAATTGATGCCAAAGAACTATATATTGGTGGATCTTAATTTGGGATCGTAGCATCCTGTTTTTCGTCATACTTATGAAGATGGTCGACAAAAGCAAAATGTATAAAAAATCATATGAAGGAACTGCTTTAAGGATGAGCAAAGCATTTGCAACTTAATCATTGCGGAATATATCACTGATACTTTACGATCTCAACTTAATAAAGACTCAGTCAAAGTTGAATGTACAAGCTTCTCTGCATTCTCACTCAGCTCAGTAATGCAATCTGCTGTTTTTATTCAATCAATAAGACACATTGTCTAACAGACATAACCAAAAGTTGGAAAAAGAAACTCTTACTTTGGCAATATTGTACATCTTTCGAGAATGTCTTGGTGGGTCTTAATTCTTTATAGTAGCATTTTGTTTTTATGTCATGCTTGTCAAAACGATTCAAGAGACATGGACTTTAACTATAGAACTAGAGATGTCCCAAAAAATTTCAACTTTATACAAAATCAATATTTTAAAATTTATTTGCTGCAGCGTTTTGATATTCAAACCAGCTCTCGAACATACATAGAGCTCAAGGTTGTTATATATATGTACTATAAGTATGTGTATATATAAATACTTTTTTGTCACTTAAGATCCACCCCATTCCGTACATACAAAGTTTCCTGCTTTTGTTAACACTGCCACAATACCATTGTTGATGCTGCAGTTGCTGTATTTGATGTTATCTGTGGTATTACCAATGTCGTTGTTGTAATTACAAGTCTGCACCCGCTGGTGCTGTCAATACAAAATGCGTCATTTCGTGAAAACTTCACCCAAGATATTGTATTGCAGTTAAAGGTTGGTTGATAACTAATGATGCCCTTACTTCAATGGCATTAAGTTTTGCTGCAGTGGTAGGCATAGCCTGCAGTTACATCAGTCATTCAGTAAACGAATTTTAATTCACAGCGAATTCAAATGATTTAAAGTTCAATGCAGAAGTTGCTTAAGAAATTTTTGGTTAAATTCAGTAGCATTAAATGATGCCATGTTTATACATAAAATGAACTATCATAAATCAAAAAGTACTTACAAGAGATTTTTATTTAACTTTGACATACCTAAAAAAGTAAAGAAATTTTACCTTAGTTTATTCAATATAATGAAAATATCAGCTTGAAATTGATAAAATTCAGACATTAAATATAGAGCTTAGAAAATGGAATGGTAGACAAAAAAATCAGCAAATTATAACACTCAGTAAGAATTTTCTTAAAATCTCTTGGATTGGAAAATTAACCTCATATATATTATAGTTTATGGTTTATAGTTAGCATTTCAGCACCAAAGAGGGCGTGGCGTTAACCAAATTTGCATTGCTTACAATAAGAATTAACCTTTTTATGAAATCATACAGTTCCTTTTCGCTTTTTGCTTACGAGCAACAAACCATTGTTTATAAAGTGACCTAAAGCAACGATGGGCAACAAAATACGAAAAATGAGCCAATTGTGGCTCTTTACAACAAACACATAATTTTTACAGCAAAATCATACGAAAAATTACTAATTAGTTTATTATTAAGCCTGAGGAACATAAGAAAAGTTGTCTTTTATTTTATTTATTAAATAATTCAAGATTAAAAAATTTAGCTGAATAAATCCATTGGCCAAGAATGATTTTTTTTTTTTGTGTGTGAAAAATTAATAACTCTTCGCAAACATATTAGTCACATTTTCTTTAAATTATTGCCAATTTTATATAGTTATTACAAATATTTAATGCTTCATCACAAACATTTTTTGTATAAATGATTCTAACTTTAACTCTTTGGTTATAACTCAAGGACAATAAACTTTTCCAGAAATTTGAACTTTTTTTTGTGTTAAAAAAAAACTATAAGCCAACACAAAAATTCAACAACAGCATAAAAGTTCTTTGAAGGGAACTACTTAAGTACAACATAAATTTTGTACACTAAATTGTTTGAAACTCGATGAAATGGAAAGGGATACAGGCACAAAATAAAAACAGAGAAATTTCTAGAAAATTTTCTTCAGCAGACAACTTCTACGTAAGTTGTTGCACAGTAGATTTTAGCTTATAAACCAAACAATGACAGCAACATAAATAAAAACAGCAATGATATCAGAAACAACTACAATAACAACCATGACGACAGCGCAACAACAAATTTTCAGACAAAATATTTATAGAAAAGAAATAAGAACATCAATTGCAAAAGAAAAATAATATAATAAGGAAAATACAAAATACAAAATAAAAAATGTGCTGCAAAAAAATATCATAATAAACTTGGAAAGTCAAACAAAGCGCCAAAAAGCAGGCAGTAAAATGATTTAAATGGAAATATATCGCAAGAGATATAAGAAAAAAAATAACTTTATTATCCGCTCAACAGGAAATTAAAACAAAATAGAAAGAACTTTTTTTTTTTGTTTTTGTTAAAAGAGAACTCAACATTTCATATTTCTGATTTCAGATTTGTCTGCAGGAATTGAAATGGTTTCTTTAAGCAAATCATAAGCATAGGCAACGTAAGGAATTATAGTTATAACTTCGTTTGATTGAAGAAGCTTTACAAAAACTAAAAAAAATAAATTTATTTGAGAATATCGTCAAGCTAAGTTTTATGAAAATAAAAATAATGTGCTAAAATTAAGGTCTGTAACTAGGAAAAGTTCAATAGTTTGGTAGCACTCTTTCAATTACTATTACTCAAAAGTAGCAATCAAAGTCTACTACTTTTTCTTTAAAGGACATGAAATAAAGCATTAAACACATTGGGTGCAAGATGCGAGTGCGAGAAAAAGAAAACGTGAATGCATGATTTTTTCTATATGTGCACTAAGCACAATGGAGCTTTCATTAAGCAGAATTTTCAATGTCACTTACAAAAGCTTTCGCAGTGCGAGTTAACGGATTCTATTGCACCAAACTTCTATAAAATGATATTTTGGGCTATTTAAAAAAAAAGTTTTGCTGCTCCAATCGACGGCAGAACGTCGTATTGATATTTTATTTGTCAACTGGGGTATACCGGACAGCTCTTTTTAACCAGGCGTTCTGAATTGTAAAAGTTTTGATTGTACCAATCTATGAGAAAAGAAAAACAACACAAACACAAAATATATAAACAAATGTTCATTGTCGTTTTAAACTTGACAATCAGCTGTTCTCGCAACTGCTTCAATGCTTAGTATACTTACTATAGTAAATTATCAGTCGCTAAAACCAATTTTCTTAAATATAAGGAGAGCACGCCTGTTTCATTGTATTTTAACGCACTATAAAAATCACAAAAAACGTTCGACAAAAAGTTTTTTTTTTGTTCTCGCATCTCGCATCCAAAATGTTTATTACCTCTACCTTGATAAGTTAAAATGCCCGAACTCTAAGTTTTTTCTAAATACTCTAATTCAGTGATGAGTACATATATTTTATACTGAAATTTATGTTGACACTAAAACTCCAGCCTTTCACGTGAGAAGTTTCTTTTGCTTATTTTCTGTCAAATTTGAATTTTTTCAGATAGCACTTTCTTTCTTATGGGGGCAGACTTAATAAACTTAAACATTTTCTTTCTATTAATCATGAAACAAAATCTATGAAACAAAATCACTATGGCATCCCCATCACTGGGTGAACAAAATCATTTGTGATCACAGTCACAGTTGCAGTCACTTGGAGAAAACAGCCATTATGGAAACAAAATCACCATGAAAACAAAAACCCTGTCACTATTTTACACGAGAGAGCTCTGCTTGCAAATCTACTGAGCATTCACTCAAAAGACATCACAGTGCAATCAATTGTTTACGTTCCTTTTGTGCTTTGTTTTTTGTTGCCATAATTTTCTTACATTCCTCAATTTTTTTTGTTTGATTTCAGACTCAATGAATTCATAAAATCTTTATAGCTTAATTTATTTAATTTGAGCTTTAGAGATAAGAAAATCATAAGCAAAATTAATGAATTTAGTCACAAATTGAAGAAAAAAGAAACAGACATTAGAAAAAAAATGCTGACAAAAATTGCTTTTTAAATAGGGAAAAAATTGCCGCCCATTTTAGCTGAATTAGAACTATGGGATTGCGAACACAGTCACACTTAAAGTCAGTATGAAACAAAATCTCAATGCGACCACAACCACAATCGCAATCTCTAGGAAAACAAATTTACAATGAAACAAAATCACTAGGAATTTTGAGCAGCTCCAGAAAAGTTCTTGACTTCTGACTAATAGAAAAGGGTACGAAATAAATTTCCCACATCACTCATTTTTGCAAATAAAATTAATTGCATGGAATGGGAAAAACTCGAGAATCGATTTTTGACAATAACAGACTCCTGTGTGTCTTGACCTCATTTTTTGCAAATAAAATTTGATGCACCAGAATGAGGGAAGTTACGAAAATTAATTTTGAGCGATTATCCGGCGTCGCTAACTTCTATAAAAAAATATTTTACTCCACCAATCGATGGAGGAAAGTTGTTATGAATTTTCGTATGTCTGCTGGGGCGTACCGGCCTTTATAATATGGTGTTCTGAGTTGATTTTGATGAGAAAAAGCCGAAAATAATATGTGGGACAATTTATTGACCACATTTTTCATTGCACCATATTATGGAGAGTTTTAATATAATTTTACAAAAAATTCTACAAATCATTTTGACTTGAAGAATGTATTAGAATCCTTTCGCAGAAGTACTTTGCCCTTTATAAATCATCATAAAGTCACATTTCTGTAACGAAAAATTCTTCATTGATGTGCCTCATAAAATTTAATTTAAGTCTATTAGAATATTGTAATCAATAAAACAAGACAGGAGGACGGGAAATGCTTAATACATTCGTACAATCTATGTGATCGGTGCTGCCCAGAGAGCGATCAGGCGCTCGAAGAGCATAAAAATTAGAACGAACAGGCGCTTCAAGAGCGTAAAAAAGATTGCTTGTCTACAGAATCATCAAGACATGTTTATCGTGAGAGCGCATTTGCTTTTAGTATATGGCAGCACTGCATATGACTCTGTAAAATAAATTTAGAGCGAAACAAGTGGCATCCCACTGCTTATTTACAACAAGCTGTTCCCACGACTTTGTACGCGTAGCCTATTTAATTGTGCACTCATCGGCAATATTATTTATCTTATTAAGCTTAAGTTTAGAAAATCAATTGAGTCTCACGATCTTAAAATGTCATCAATTTCATTAGAAAATACAAAGACAAAACACACACACACAAACACATTAACTTGTCATGAAATGGATTTTTATGCTTGCATGCTTGTTTAAATTTGTGCAAGCATTTTTTAAACGACTTTCAAACTTCAATAACTTCATATTTAATAGGATGATTGTGATAGATTTTCTTGAAGATTGAGACCATGTGTCTAAGGAATAAAACTTAAATTTGATCAAAGCCGAATCAGTAGCTTTTTCACGATGAGCGGCCAACGATGGATAAAGCAATCATTTTATTTATATATATCATAGAATTTATGGCCTGACAAGACCTATTCTGAAGGTGAACGCATTATATCTGTAGAAAGAGTCATGTGCAATGTTTGTCGTATTCCACATTAGTATTTAGCTGAAAGTTCAGTGTACCCTAACAAAGTGAGTAAAGGTATATAAACAAAAGTGAGCAACAAAAACTTTATACAGGTCCCACAAACTGCAGAGAAACTGCAGCATTAAAGTGATGAATGACAACGAAAAGAGCTTCATTTTATGCTTTTGGTACATCATTTAGAAGCTAAAAGTAGAAAAAGAGCTTAAAATTAGCAATTCTGCAACAAAACTAAATGACAACGATACAATCGAAGCAAAAGTTTTCACAATTTATGAAACAAAAATTATAAAATAAAATTATTAGGGGAGAAATTCATGCAGAAAAGAGAAAAAGAGAAATAACTACAGAAAAAAAAAACTGCCAAAAAGTTTGTCACATTGTCAACACATCGTTTGCGGTTTTCATTTTAAATTCCGAAACATATAACGGAAGCGGAAACGGAAACAAATGGACAGAGTAAAGAGAGAGAGAGGGAGAGAGGGAATGACACATTGACATAGTGTTGCTTATTACGATATGATGGTGTTGTTGGTAGTGGTATTTGACGAATTTCAAGATTTTTTTCTATTGGCCGGAAGTAAGTGAAATTTTGTCGCTCTACTCGCCTAAATATACTCGCCGCTATATTTTGTTGCTTGGGGAAAAAGTATTTTTGTTCTTTTTTTTTATTTCTAGCATTATATGGATTTAATTATGTAGCAGCAATGTGATTGTGCCAAAAGTTTTCAGTTTATTTTTTGCACAACAAAACTGGAAAGTTTTAACTTTAATTCAAAATAACAGTGGGAGCTAAAATTGTTGGGGAATAAAATTTAAAAATAAATTTAGTTTTTAAAATGTTTTTCATAAAAAGTATATTAAAACGTTAAAATAAGCTGATAATAAAGGGTGTTTTTTTTAGAGGTATAGAGCTTCGAATTGAAATAAAACACAAGAAAATCGTTTTAATGTCCATCAATTTAGCTTTATTGGAAGGATAATTTTATGCCATTAATGTTTAAATATGATTTCGGGCATGTGGCCGCCGCGGCTGGCTCGAATAAAGCCAATTCTACAGGTCCAATTTTGAACCATTTTTTCGAGCATATGGGGCCGTATGTCGGCAATAACGAAACGAATGTTGGCTTCCAAGTACCCTAACGTTTCTGGTTTGTTGGCGTAGACGAGCGACTTCACATATCCCCAAAGAAAATAATCCAATGGTGTCAAATCACACGATCTTGACAGGTCCATTCCGCGAAATTATGCGCTCATCGAATGTTTCCTTCAATAAATCGATTGTGACGTGCGCTGTGTGGCATGTAGCGCCGTCTTGTTGGAACCACAACTCATCCACATTCATGCCATCCAATTCGGGAACAAAATAGTCGGTTATCATGGCTCTATACCGGTCTCCATTAACGGTAACGGACTCTCCAGCATTATTTCGGAAGAAGTATGGCCCAATGACTCCACCAGCCCATAGAGCACACCAAACAGTCAGTTTTTGTGGTTGTAATGGAGTCTCAAGGGTCTCATGTGGATTCTCTTCACTCCAAATGCGGCAATTTTGCTTGTTGACGTAGCCATTCAACCAAAAATGAGCCTCATCACTGAACAAAATTTTGCGATGAAAATCAGCATCGAGATCAATCTCATTTTCGGCCCATACACCAAAATCACGACGCATTGCATGGTCTCGCGGCTTTAATTCTTGCACAAGCTGGATCTTGTAAGGTCGCAAGCCAAGATCTTTGCGCAAAATCTTCCATAAAGTTGATGGACAAAGCTCCAATTGCTGTGCACGGTGGCGAATCGATTCATTCGGGTCCTCTTCAACATTTTGCTCTACAGCGGCAATTGTTTCTTCGGTGCGCACTGTTCGACGTCTCTGCGGATGCGTATTATCACATAGAGTAAACGTAGTGCGAAAACGATCCATGGTTAACCGAATTAATTGCTCTGATGGACGATTATGTCGACCATAAAATGGACGGAGCTTGCGGTAAACTTCGCGAACTGAACCATTATTTTCGAAATAAATTTGCACGATTTGCAAGCGTTGTTCTTTTGTCAACCTGTTCATGATGAAATGGCAAACCAAACTGAACATAAATGACATTAGAGTTGCCAGATTTGACCATAAAATGCCAGTTTTATCTCTATTCGAAAAACAAACCTCTAAAAAAAACACCCTTTACTTCTTCAAATATTTAATGATTTTTAAGTAGGAACACTGGCAACCCTCACATCATTCTTTAGCTCGTGTTTACCTTGCCTGGTTTCTGTTTAATTTATATAAAATATTTACATTTTTTGAGACGCAAAAGTAAAAATGATAAATTATTAACAGCCAACGCCTATTGACATCAGCACAAAAATCAATTTAATTATAATTCAGCTAATAGTTTTAAAAAAAAAAACGTAGAGTTTAATACATGTCGTACTAACTCTAACAAAACAACACAGGTATTTATATGGATCACACATAAAAATATAAATATGATTATATGTGTAATGGTATATTTTATTTTTGAACGCCCACTTAATGCGGCATGCTACAAGTTTAAAAGCAATAAGACGCAAATCATAAAAAAAAACAAGAAAACAAAAGCAAACTCGTAAAATAACTGAAAGAATGTTGCCATATCACGAAAACTTGCTAAGCTCAACGCCTTAAAAAGGAGGAATAATGTCCACATCAGCAGCAAACAAGTACCAGGAACAAAATGGAAACAAAATTATTAAACGATGTCAGAACAAGGAGACGATGATTTATTACGTTTACCACCCTACGCTCTTTAGGCGCCCGCAATTGTAACCAGCAATATTGTCAGCTGACACGCGAACTATGCGTTCGGGCGAGTGAAATGAGATAGTTTTTAAAAAGTATAACAAGGCTGGGTTATTCTACAAGCTGTGTAAAATGCCTTTCATTATACAAACCTTTGCAAGAAATTTTGTTTTGAAAGACAATGAAAAATAGCTTAAGCAAGGCTTTCACATTGACATCGAAAACGGCTCGTTTTTGATTTAAAGTGTGTACTGAATTGACGCAAGAGCGGATAGTGTTGTTGTGTCCGAAAAATATATGCAAGTGATAAAACCAACTATGTAATTACGCAGCCGGTGATATAAATACTATGACACCGATATCCCTGACATCTAGTGCTTTGTAATAATTAATTGTAATTTTAATTATAGTAAATAATGAATAATAATAACAATAATAATAAATACAAGCAATCTCTTTCATTACGTTGTGTCTAAGTCTGCCACATACTATGAAATTCGTCCATACACGAAAACACATTAGTGCAAGAAGCAGAATTTTTGTTGCTGCATTTAAGAGTAATTAAATCTTTTTCAAAATTTTGTATAATGTGCTAACTTAATTGACTTTACTGACAGGCAGATTGAGATTATTATTAAAGTTATGTCATAAAAAATGAGAAAAACAACATCTGCCACTAAGTTATTGCTGCATTTAAAAATTACAACATAACAAAAATGTAAAAAGAAAATTGAGTACTAAATCATTTTATCGCGTCTGCTTCTTGGCTGACATAAAAATAATGAAGGCAGACGATGAGTATTAAGGTGCATATTGTTAAGGATATATGTATCAATTTGCTATCCAAAATATACTGGTCTTTATTTTCCTGACACCATTTTGCTTTTGAATCTGTGATTTTTGTGGACATTTTTTTTTTTCCTTAGTGCTGGTTAGTCTTAAAATTTTTTTTATATTATTTTCTCCGAAATATCGTTGATTGAAATTTATTGCACAAGTCTACCATACAGATATAAATTAAATGAAAGATATCTCGGAAAAAAAAGATGTCACTACAATCTAGTATATTCGGAAAACTCTGGTGTGTTTAAAATAATATATAAATTTGAACGAAATCGACGCTTTTGACATATTGAAAAAGCATAAACCTACACGTCTGCCTTTAGTATTTTCAGCATCTAGGGCCAATGAACACAATGAAATTTTGAAAGAAAACGATAAAATTATTTAAGAGCTTTTGTTTAAATACATATAAGCAATTCCTGTTATTAAAACTGCGGCAGTGTGGACGTCTGCCATTTATATTTTTTTATATATACTATGCCTTTAACAAAAAATACCGGAGGCAGACGCGATAAGATAATTAAATAGTGCATTTTTTGCATTTATAAAATGTACTTTTTAAAAAAGTGGCGCTATTTTCACTTATCTCTTAGTTTTTTTAGTTTGCATAAATGTGAACTATAGTACATTGCATATCAGTACTTACGACGATAAAATCATGTGAATAAAATGTTCACCGAAATTACTATAATTAAAGGTACCAGTTGGCGAATATAATATTCATGTTACACATCTACAAAAATTAATGGCTAACAAATTGCCACGTGTGGGTCACTTTCACCGACTTTCAAACCTTACACCGCAATATTAACGTGTTCCAGATTAGAATCTTAATGCATCCATAAAATAGCTTGTTTTGAGCTTAAACGGTTTATAATTGTTTTTTGTCAGCACTCGCTAAAAGCTTTGTAAATACATACTGAAATAAAAATAACTTTGAATTGAAACATATATGAAAACCATAATGGAAGTAACTAAGTATCTGTGAACACAACATGCTTGGACGTGATAAGATATCTACGAATTTATAAGTAAAAATGCTAAATTTTGATAAAAAGTTTAAGGTAAAAAAACCCTTTTAAAACGTTGCAAGGAAATAAAACTATTCGGACTTAAAAATTTTCAAAGTAATATGGCGCTATTCAAAAAGAAAAATACGTTTTAACCATTTCTTCATAACAGCACTGTCGACTACTGCCAATTTATGAAAAATAATGCACGTTCGCCAGTACAGAAAGTTTTTTTTGATGCATACATGTCCCTTTAAGCTTTATCCTGTATACATGGGTCGAAATTGCCCAACGACGTATTTCAATTAAAATACTACCGGCCCTGTACCATAGGCTTTTATGACTTTTGTTTTTTTGACTACATAAACAAAGACTTGAAAGAAAATAGTTTCTAGCACGTTTAGCTTGGCCGTAACTGTCAACATGGGCCAAAATAGCCCAAATACAATTTTGCTACGTTATATAGAGTCACAACACACTTGAAACTGCGTGTAAAGTTCTGCTTATCGAAATTTAACTTTTACCGCTGTTTGAGAATACTTTATAACTTTGATAAGACTATGTATCGCCACATGCGAAACGGGGATTTCCCGATTTTAGTCATTTGCATCCACTTCGAGCATACTGCACTCATAATTGGTGGCCTATGGTATTCTATTGGCAAGTGTATATCATGGACGTGAAAACCTTATGGGAAGATAAGAAATGTAAACTCATCTTCAGAATTTATGAGCCCCCGCAGAAACGAACAACGAGCTTGTGATAAATTAACACAAATCAGAGATGTTTGGGATAAATGACAATGCAAACTCAGAAAACTGTAAAGCCCAGGTGAGAATGTTACTATTGATGAGCATATCATATATCTCGCCGATCGACCCTACTTATAAGACCAACAGCAAAGTTTGTTTTCCAGCCAAAATTGCACTGATTAAATTAATATGAGTAAATGGCATTGGGCAAAATCGACCCACTAATACACTGAGTGCTATTTATATTATATTTTCTTTAGTAATTTTTGATGTTGCATATTACGATAGTAGCACCCGCTAACTTTTATATTACTTTGTAAAAGATTTATCATATAACCCGAAAAAAATCTATTTCTATAAACTTTTCTAATAACCACAGAAGTTTCCATAGTGTATGTACATAAATAACCTTTTGTCAACATAACAAGTATATGAAAAAATTTGTAATAGGATATATAATTTTATTAAAATATCAAATATTTTCACTTTATCTTTTATGTTTGATCAAGCAAAACTTCAAGCAAAGTCAACACAAAGCTGGCATCAAAGAAATTATTTTTAGTCGCTGTATATGCTACACACACGCACATAGAATTTCTAACACATTTTTCTTTTTATCCTGCGGCTACAAATACACTGCTACACACATAGCCACACAGAATTTATAGGGATAGAGTCAGTCATTCTTAACTCAATATATGTAAGAAAAATAGTTTTGGAAAAGAAAATACTATCACATTTTTTACAATATCGTGCCTTAGACTCTTACATTTAAACTGCAAACTTTATATTGAGGAGCATAAGAAGATGAAAAATAAGACAGGTATTATATTTTACAGCGAAATGCACAACATGCGAAAAGATGAACTCGTTTGTGAAACAGTGCAGGAAAATCCAGAGATATTGTATATATTAAATTCAGCATCACAAAGTGAAAATGTAGCAGAATTTTTTTTGAGTTGTTTGTGGAAAAAAATTAAGAAACCTGCACATGTAAGCAATAGCAATGTTTATTAACATTGAGTAATTTTATTACAACAATTTGTTTTAGCACGAGGTCTATAAGAACCTAAATCGCACATGGATTCCCATCTTTTCTAATAGAGCTTAGGTTTAACGTATGGGGCATTTCAGGCGAAGTGGACAATTAAAATAGAGTGAGTTCGCGAAATTTTTATATATACCGGTTACATCACATAAATGTGTACACACAATTTTATTTTCGTATAAGGCATGAGGCCCATACAAAGTGCGGCACCTATGCACTTCAATTCGTATATCTCGTAAACTAATCTAGATCACATTAACCCTCAGAGCATTTTGAAACTTTTTATTTAATAATTTCTTTTGTTTGAAAATATTTCGGCAAATGCTGCCAATATGACTTTCAATGAAAGTGTTATCAAATATGTTGTTGATAGGCGGTCGTAAAACACTCCTTTTCCTAATCTTTCTGCTAATAATAACAGAAATTGTGGACAATAATGTTTGCGAAACAAATCGTTAAACCATTCTGTTCACCGGAAAATGTAATATAGATCACCCGCACACTATCAGAAAATTTGTTCTTTTGAAGTAAGCTGAATGCTATGCATATATTGGTTTGGTCTTATTTTAACTCGTGCAAACGCGCTGCTAATCGCTGGCCATAGGCTTCTTTCCCGAAATCTAAAAAAATTATTCGATTTTTTTTTAATTTTTTTTTAATTTTTGATAAAAATTTTACGTGACTTTTTCAGTTGTGGCCTCCATTTCGAAAAACGCTAGACGATTTTGTAAGGAAATTATTTCAAACTTTAAGTCTGGTGATTTTCGTTTGAGGTGGTTAACTTGACGAAGAATATCCCACGTTTATATGTATTGCATAATCTGTAGGTTCTTATCTTGTCTCACTTCAACGCTAAGTGCTATAAACTTAGCTTAAATTATATACCAGTTTTATAATCATTTCCATACATACATATATACGTAGGTACTATATCATACACAAAGTAATTTTCGAAAAATTTTCATCTTGTGGTCACTTTAAAATCGTTCTATTTCAATCAATAAAAATTGACTTTACTTGTACGATATATTAAAAGTAACTTTGAAAACTTTCCATTTATTATATCAAAATATTTATTTGCACTTGTGACAAAAGTTTACGCTTCATTTTATGCGCTTCAAGCGTCTGCCTTCCTTAGGACAAGCAAGAAGGACAAAATTTAACTTCCGCAAGTTGAGTTGACGGAAGTTGACACACAAATATCAATAGACACACACTTAGATAAACACACATGCTGCCCAAGCACAAGCAAACAAACACAAATGTATGAAGACATTCATATGTAGAGAATACAAGCTAAACTGCTTCAAGCAAAAGTGCACACATACGCAAGCAAAGTAAAAAAAAGGCGACTGCAAGATAAGCAAATGTATGCAATGGATAGAAAGAAACGTAGCGAAAGATTGCTTGAGGCAATTTAAAACCCTATGACTTATACATTCGCAGAAATGTACACAAATCTTATACATACATAGATGAAGATCATGTAACCCTGTAGTAAATAGCAAAATGCAATATATTTCATTATTAACTGTTGGTTAATGTAAAGGACAAAATATTTGAAGTTATTAAAGCAATAATGATAAAAGAAATTACTTGACTAGTAAAAAATTACTGCAGCAGCAAAAAAAATAATTCCGCAGAAAATTATGTCTAAAAAGGGAACATAAAAGTACAAATAAACGAAAACAAGTGATCAGTTTTGGGTAAATTAATTTTATGCCATTTAGTTTTTGAATATAATTTCAGGTATATATGAACGCCGCGACAGACTAGCATATAGCGCAGTCTGAGAGCCCAATTTCAACCATTTTTATGAGCATCTGGAGCCGTGATTCGGCAACAAAACAGCGAACATTGGTTTCCCGAAATGGTTTAACTGCACTCTTTATCCACTTGAACCAGAATCTTTGCACATTTCCATAATAAAAATGCAGCAGCGTTGTGAAAACAGTTTTTTTAAACTGTGCAAGAGTTCATGTACTGTGAGCTTGTTTATTTTATAACATGCTGGAACAGATAATGCACAGAGGAAAATGTAAGTAGAGCACAAATACTGCCACAAATCTGAGCTATGCTGATAACATCGACATCATCTTTGATTTCTAGTTTTATAAAGTTCGAAAATAACGCAAAATGAGTTGTCCAGGTGCATTTTTTAAATTTAAATCCTTTTCGCGTTTTTTTTTTGTAGCCAATAAGTGATGAAAATTAATATTATTTGAGGAGACAAGTACTACTGGTTTTAAGATTCCAGCATTATCACGATTTCTGGAGAAATACAAAAACTCACGACTAAGATGACTTTTAATTCCAATTGTAGAATGCTGTTATGGTTTCTAAGGATAAAGTGTAGAACACTAACTAGTGCCAGGACTAGTTCAAAATTAATGCAAATACGAAATAGTTAATAAAAGTTTAAAGATGTTTTCAATTGTCTAATATTCACTATTGGGTTATTTGAGTGAGCAAACTGAAGCATCTGCAAAAGTACACTGTGGCTACTACAAAGTCGAGTTGTTGAGAGTCTTACCACACTCGTATTTGAGTTGGTATTTGTTTTACTGTGACATTTTGCACACAAATGCATTGCCATAATCTATTACTTTTTTCAACATAGTTTATTTCGAAAGCAAAGCAATACATTAGGGACTAAAAACAAAATGCAACACTCTGTATACCCCTGACTACTTCTGGTAAACAAACATTTTAAAGAAAAAGTCAAAAGGAAAGCACCGCAATATAGAATGCAGGTATTGGAATAGCAAAACAAACAAAACGAAAAAGTCAAAATAAAAGTGTGAAAGCAATAAAAATAAACTAACGTTTTTGTATTTGAAATGCATAGTATAAAACAGTGGAAAGAAGAAGATATGAAAGAAATTATATTTGCACTTTTGCAGCGCCGACATTTATTGGATTCGTGCATGTTGTCAGGTGAATTTGTGGGGATCTCTTTTTTTGCGCTACTACTCTGAAGGGACAACTCTTGTTGGGTTGCTCAAAATGAAAAATACTTATGCAAAAAAGTATGCAACGAAAAATAAAATGCAGAAAAATTAAAATACTGCATAAATAGAAAATAAATTCATTGAAATTAATGCGAATAAATTCTCTAGTGAGAGTAACATCATACCAAGGTAATATGAATCGAGACAAAAATCTTATTTTAAGGTATGTGCACAGTATGGCTAAATTCTAAAAATATTGTAAATTTGTAATTACCCAGCGTGGGCTAGAAGCAAAGCATACTATCTGTACCTTGCAGTACATCAAAATTCGGCATTAATTTAAAATGTCCCACAGGATCAATGCGAAGGATACAGACATATATTCTCCTAGACACTAAACAAGCTAGTCTTAAGAGTATCAGCAATACTTCAATTAACTGGATAAGCAGTTTGCTATAACCAGAAGGGTAGAAAAAAGTAATAAATTAAGGTATCCTGAAAAAGGAGTTTTAATCTTCCTTTTAATTGAATAGCCTTAAATATGTTGGTAGCGCTGATGAAATTTTCATCAGCAGCAGAAGAATATTCGCACAAACATTGTGCGAAAGGATTCAACTTTATATATAACAAACAAAAATTATGCAAAGTTGGTTTATATATAAATCCATCTAAAACAATCAATGTTCCCTACACTAGGAAAAAACAACTGATCTAAAAGAAATTTGGCTCGGTGCAACTCTTTTTCAGATGACGAAAGTTTCTTGGTATGACACAAAATAAGAAACTTTCCTGAAACAAATACAAAGAGAAAGTCATCAGCAAGGCACTATTAAATAAGTCCATTATAGCAAAGTTATGCGGCAATGAGTGTACCTGCCTAATGATGATCGTATTCTTACGAACGAGGCAGTGGTAGGTATGAAACATATGAGGAAATTTCTCCACAAACAACAACAATTTGGAGAAAGTTCAGAGTGTCGTTTCGAAACCAAGGCCAAGAGTGCTACTTGAACGGCGCCAAGCTCACCGAAAACGAAGGATTTATTCATCGGGAACTCGTTCCGTATGATCAGACGGTCAATGGAACAATTTTGGAAGAAAGTGTTACGAATCTGACCAGAATATTGTGAGCCGAGCAGCTGGTACCTTTTGCATAGTATTGCAACTTCACACCGTACCGAAAAAGAAATTCCAGTGATCGAACATCCGCTGTACTCGCCTGATCTATTTCTTGCTCCTCACGAAGATATCGAAGCCATCAAAATGGCTGTGACGAAGGTTGTTGACGCTACTGAGAAACCAGTTATGCAAAAATGCATAAAAGCATTGATTGACCGCGCCCACTGTTGTGTAAATGCAGAAGAAACATTTTTTGTATAAACGTAACTATTTTTGTAAAAATAAAAAACATTTTTTTTAATCTGTCTGATTACTTAAAGGGCATACTGTGTATAATACCGCATTTTATAAATAAATTTGAGGTGCCCAACCCAAAACAATTTATAGAAAAGGTTTATACGGCTTTAAGCTTTGAAATCGTCAACGTCAACGTTTTATCCCGTAAGCCAAATTGAAATTCGAAAACAGCGCTTTAATTACCCACCCTAATGGTACAGTAAAGTTTCAACTTAATTTTTAACGAATTACCTATAAGTCATATCGTTTTTCAATTTCACTACACAACAAATTCCATCAATTTAGCTAACTTTTTAATCAGTACTAAATTTCGACACACAGACGAGAGCACAAGTACATAGAGTTACAAACAATACATGCATGCATGCATGCACACGCACACAACGCGCAGTAATTCAATGAAAATTCCAATGCAGTAACTTTTACACCGTTTTAACGACGACAACGAATTTATGTACGCGCCACACAATCCAAAGCAAAACTTTTGCAGCGCCTTCTCTACTGAAACTTTTATGCTTTTCCTACTTTATACCGCCTTCTCGATCCATATGGAACGTAGTAACTCCTTTCAATCAAGCGCAACACGCATCTCATGTCGTGTCAGTCAGTCAGTCAGTCAGTGCGACGGAGTGTTAGAAGCATGCGGGCAACGGGGTGCAACAAACATTTCAAATCCAATTAAAAATGGAGCATGCAAGATGCGTTACGTGGATTTACAATGAATTATAAGTTTGAATTTCTTTAAGTATCGTCGTCATTGAGTTTAATACGAAATTTTGTTGTTAAAAAAAAAAAGTTTGTGCATTTTTCAATGTTCTTCTTCTTGCAGCCGCGCGGAAGCTGTTAACTTTCTCCCTAGCGTTTAGAATAATAGCAACGTTGAAAACTTTTCTGCGCTCAACAGCATAAGAGCCTAAGAAAGTATTTCAGCAATTTTTTTTCTTTCAAAGTTGGTAATGCTGCAACTTTTTTTGCCAAGACTTTGTTCGAATTATTTGCTGCAAAGCCACGTTGCATTTTTTTGCGCGTAGCATTTTGTGCGCTTTCTACAGCACACGATAAAACTTTTTGTTTTTTTTTTTTTGCTGAAATCAAAATTCTACGTTGCTGTCATAATTCGATTTGGTACAAGTTTTTATGTTTGTTGTTTTTCGGTAGTTTTGATTTAAGTACCGTTAAGCTTTTTTGTTGCTTTCTTCATTTCAGATTACGAATTGATTGGCTTTCTGAAACTTACGCTCGAGTAATGACGATAGTGCGGGATTTGAAGCGAATTAAACGGAAATTAAATGATCAAGTGTTGGGCGTTTTTGTTAAGGCGGGTGGGTAAGTAGTTTTATAGTTCTTACATATATATGTAAATTATTTTTAGTAATTTATACTTGATGGAAATGTTGCACAACACCATATGGATTCAATATTTTCGATAACATGTGCGTTATGCTACGTAACTCCGAAGGATTTCAGCAACCCTGGAAAATCAGCAAATGAAGACATTGACGAAAACTACCAGTGTGAAAGGACTCTTCATGCGCGAATACGATTTAAGGAATAAGTGGTACAAATACATATCTACATACAGATATAGCATATGATTTAACTCTCGGCTAAGTTGACATTTGGAACGACGAAGAAAATAAGCATAAACGTTTCAAAAGAAGGCAAGGATACAGAATAAGTTCAAGATTGAAATGCACACTACAATGCAGCATAAACGATGAAACTACCGCCAGAAGATTTTTTGGCAAAACAAACGATACAGCAGTGATATTAAAAATTGAAGCCTTAATCATTCGCCGATTCGAAATTATTTTAAATATAAAATATCTTGCGGTCATCTTATCAACGTTGACAAAATTGAGCAAAGGAAAGAAAGCAAAGTTTGCATGACATCTTCAAGTGGAAGTTGTGAACAAAGTTTTGCATCAAGAGAAAATCATTGTCAAATATCGTTTATTTTAAATTTGAAAGGAATCTAAAAAGGCAGACAGGCAAGAGGCAGAAGTTTTTCTTTCTGCGTTTAAGAGTATTAAATTTTTTTCAAAATTTTATGATATATATATACAAACTGAAATGATTTTATCGTCAGGCAGATCGCAATTTTTATTAAGAAACGAGATAAATAACGTCTGCCACTTAGCTGTTGCTGCATTTAAAAATTGCAATATTACAAACCTGCAAAAAAAGTTGAGTACAAAATAATTTTACTGCATCTGTCTCTATGCTGACTGGTTCCTTTGCTTGAAAAAAAAATTTTTAAATTGAGAAGGCAGACGATTGATTCCAGCGTATCTTTTCGAAACGGTGGTTTATATTTGTATTTGCATATCACATTTATGGTAGGAGGCATAATGATCTTTATTTAAGCCAATCGTTAAGTAATACGATATATCAAACGATAGAAATGATTTCTATAACTTTGGAGAATACAAAACATTTCGCAGTTAGTTGTCTAGGTGCTTGACCTTAATTTTTGCGGGAACTTGCCGGCTACATCAGACTTCTAACATAGTTGAATGGAATGATGAATTTGCTTACACTTGAGTGTTAAAATAATGCAATAAGGCTTACCTGAAAGAAAAGAAAAATATATATTGCATTAAATGAATCAAAAAAGTTATGCAAATTAAAAGTTAAAAACTGTAATAATTTTAAAACGCTGTATGAATGTAGAAGTAAGAAAGTAGTTTTTTTTTAAGACAATAAAACGAGATAGCATTAATTATATTAATTTTTTCAGTAGCTCAGAAACAGCAGCTTATGTAACATTAAGTAGACAAGGTTCTACTCTAAAATATTTGTAGTTTCCACATTGAATCAATTTACATCGTCGGAGCGGAACTTACAATGTGATATGAAAAAGGAAATCATTAACTAGATATGCTAGTGCTAGAATGGGCTCACAAGATACTGTGAGTGTAAACAAGGAAATTTATTCGCCTTATGGTACTTTCTCTATTCTGATTCAAATCATAGCTGGTTTCAAGTTCTTTTAGTAAAATTTTTCAGATAAATATCCCAAGGAAATTCCTTATACATCTTTATCTTCTGATAGTTTATTTCTCGAAATTTTATTTTATGGCCTAACCAAAAAAGGCTGAAGTCAATATATAAAAAAATAAATGTTGTGAAAAATCAATCTTAATTAAAGCTCTTGGAAACATTGAAATATTCGTTGGTTTGGCATGGCTTAACGATCATCAATGTTGAAAAATGCTGCCAAGGCGAATTTTTTATTTGAATGTGGGCAACATGGTTTGTCGTTGCTATGAACTAAAATTTCAATCGGTCTTTTTAAGGACTTTATAAAGAAAGTGTAAGTATACATCGTTGCGGTAATTAAATGACTTTAATCAAACTTTAAGCATTTAATATAGAAAAGGTGAAAACACCCACCCAAACTTGCAAAGAGGCAACATGAGTTTGATAAGGCACCTAATTATATGCAAATTATATAAACTTTATGCAGCAAGTCTATCATGTTCATACACAACTACATACAAGAACAATGTAGTATATGAACACGAAACTCTTTACATATATGTTTTTGACAGGTGACAAAAGAGTTAAAAGGACTTCAAGTTTTCAACAACAAAAAAAAATTTAAAAATTAAAAAACAAAGAGGGAAAAAAACAAAACCTCTGTTGTTTCTGCCAAGAAAATAAGGGATTCATTGCAACGAAAAGAAAAAACTAAAAACCGCAACTACAATCAGAGTGGGGACTAATGCTATGAATTTTTAATGAACATATCATTTCCACTACCATCAAACGTCAGTGCCCCCAATATCGCATGATTTGATGGCTTTAAACTATATTCTTTAAGGCCATGTTAAGTCTTTGGCCAATGTCGATAAGCCATTTTGCTTGAAAAATTGTGGTCAAAAATTGGACTGACAGAATGTGTTTTGTAAGTGGTAGCCGCAGTGGACATATGCCCGAAATAATGCCATGTAATGTACTTTCATTTGAATTTAAAAATTCCTCTAGCACTAAATATTCATTACAATCATTACATTGGATTTTTATCCTACAATCATTATGAAATTCAATGCACCAGTACGCCTGCATATGTAGTAATGCGTGTAAGGAAAACTATGTAGAAAATTGTTGTCAAGTTAAATAAAGAAGCTTTATTTTTTCACACTCGTTAAAAGTTTTTAATTTCTTTACTTTACTTTTTAATGAAGCAGCAGCAGCAGCGGAATGTTGAATGCAACATGCGACTTTTTATAACACAATATGTGCTATTATCTGTTTTTGACATAAAACAGTGCGCACACAAATTAAACACTCAATTATCTACTTAACAGCGTAAACGGAAAGTGAAGTAAAAGTTTTTTCTTAGATACTGCTGTTGCGCCTAAAAGTATGCCACACGAACAGTAAGTGAAATAGTGTTGCAATAGGGTAGAAAAAAAATGCCAAAGTGAAATGAAAAACTTCTACAACTTGTTAAAAGTATTTTCTTATCAACAGGAGCACCACGTCTCTTAACTGCAAGGCGGTGTCTTTTTATAATGTCTACTTCGAAAAGGCTGCAATATTTTTTTTTTCTGCTTTTTTTTATTTTTTTTTATTTTCTATTTTCCTTTTTTTCTTTTTTTTTTCTTGTTTATTTTTTTTTTTCTTGTTTATCCATTTTTTTTTTTGTTTGCTCTTTTTTTCATTTTTTTTCTCTTTTTTCTTATTTTTTTGTCTTTTTTTTATTTTTTCTTATTATTTTTTTTTATTTTTTTCTTACTATTTTTTTTTTTTTTCTAAAATACAACTTTGCCACATTTACAACGTTACGCGCACGTTACAATCGCTGTCTTCTTTGCCAACGCTATTCTGCAGTTTATCGAATTTAAGTTGAACACAAAGTGTACGTTGAAACAACATTAACTTCGAGTGCACCTGATGCTTTGTACGTCACTACACAAGAGCTGCATGTCGGAAGTTTTAATGGTATCCTTATTTTGTACCATTTGATGAAATTCTACTTATTTGCTATTTATGTGCTTATAGGGTAGAGTTTTATTTTCGACATTGCTTAGATGATAAGTTTCTGATAATGGGAGCCTAAAAATATGCAACAGCGAAAGAAAAATGCAATTTAATGCAATGACATAAAATTCTAAGAGGATAAAGTATATGCTTGATATGATAGTACGAATTATAATATGACACAACATAACTATAGTCGCAGGTGACTATAAAATCAGCTATGATAAATTAATTAATATATTTATGTGTAAAAAAATGTAGCATTTTGACGAAATCATATCCATCTACCTTACACTTCTTAGCATTTTCATAGTTTCTCTCTTCTCTTGAATTTCTATTTCTAATTTGTTTTACCATCACGCATAAAAGCTATAATCTTTCCAGGCCTCTTCTTGTGAGTGTATTTTAACGCTCTATTCTTCTTCTGCAACTTTAAAAAATATTCGAATTTGTTATTTCTACACTTCACGCAAACTATTTTAAAGTTTTACCATAGTGTTTTTCTTTCAACTTCACTTCAAACTTTTGCAGATTTTTGAAGTTGAACATAAATAGAAATCACGTAGTTTTAGCAATAAACGTATTTTTAGAGCAGAGTCTTATCAGCATAGTAGAAACATAAATTAATATTGCAAAATGTTTAGCTAATAAAGAAAAACAAAAGTTATGGCCTCTAACTGTAAATTTAAATATCAAGAAATCATAAGATGAGTTGCTGAGATTTTGAATGTTTGCTGAGAGATATTTTGAAAAGTTTTGCAGCATTTTCGGTGAAAATGAAATGCAAAGCGATTTTTAATTTTCATTCACATTTTATTTGATGCAAAGTTTTATTTTAAAATAAATAGGTGTATTATGTTATTTTTTTATCATAGTTTCGGCACGAATATTTTCTATTTTACATTTGCGACTTCTTATATGGAATTCCTAGAAATATGCACTAAAATTTATGGATTTTACACACTAAGCATTAATCACATCCTTAAAGACTGTCTTAAATTTCTAAAGACCTTCGCAATTCACAAATCTTGGCTCGGTTTCAAGTTTTTAATTGGAAAAGTGGGCGAGGTATTTTTCAATAATTGAAAAATTTGATTCAATTTTAATCGAAAACGGTATTTACGATTTTCATAAAAAGTTTTGGATATGTTATCACTGGCAGCAGTCATAAATACAAACTATGTAAGTGAGTACACAGGCCAAGCTCATTGAAGGGTGTGGCACAGCCTACAATTTTTATAAAAATTATAATAAGAGAGCTAATGAAATTTAATATTTAATATGGCGGATTTAATTGCTATTAGGTATCCTCATATCCGAAACTGGACGCAATAGCACACGTGGGCGTGGCACCTCCCAATCAGAAACCTATGAGAGTAATTTTCGATTTCGAGATTTGTCTGTGACAATAAACTTTGAAATTTGATGGAATTCAACAGGATTGTATGAGTGGGCGTGGCCCCTCCTATTTTCACAAACATTTGCAAACGGTGTTTTATTTAAACTATTGCAGCAATTGGTATGAAATTTAATGTAAGTAGTTTATTTGCAATGGAGCATATCCTAATCAAAAGCGGGAATAATATCGATAGTGGGCGTGACACCTTCCATAAAAGTAAAATACATAAAACGACATATCTAGCGAACTATTTATGTGAGTAATCCTACAAAATTTTGGAGTAAGAATGTTGGTTACAAAAAAAAATTTTTGGATCAAAAAAACAGCTGGATTGAGCGAGTGGGTGTGCAAATATAGTTCAGTAAACCAAAAGTAGGCGGAATTGTAAAAAGGGCGTGACATTTTCCATAATTTGTCGACATTTTTCATAATGTGTCGACTTTTCAACTCTTTTCATTATTTTCCATATTTTTACGACTTCTTCAATCTCTTTCAACTCTTTTCGAGTTTTCAATCTCTTTCAACTTTTTCAAAATTTCAACTGTTTTTAATATCTTTCAACATTATTCAAAATTTTTCATATTTTTTCGACTTATGCAACCTCTTATAAATTTTTCCACAGTATTCTTCAATCATAGAATCAAAACGAAATACTAAACCATCGTCGGTCTTAAGAAAATGTATGTGGTAGTAGCGTATTGTTGCCAACTTTGTTGCAATTACTCATCTGAAAATTCGCAATTTTTTAATATTTTTTTTTTCATTCAACTCATTTTTCATTAGCAATTTTAATTATTTATTAATTTCTAATTAGTTTTCGTTTCACAAATATTTTCATTTTTTTTGCTTCCAAAGGCTGAATTCAAAACATCAAAGCATGAAAAATTTTATTCAGAATAATCACTAACGCACATTAACCATATCACAGATTTCAATTGACAATACTACGTCACATAACATTACGCATAATTTGGCTGTGTTGCTGAAACTTGGCTCAAACCACAAACGCTACACAGCTCAGTTTTTTTTTTCGCTTTTGGACATAAAAGCTAAAGTGCTAAATCACTCATATGCGCATTAAAAATATATCACTAGCGCAGCACAAAAGTAGGCATCTAGTTCTCCATAGAATACAAACTGAAATTACGTACATTTTCACACTTTTGTTTTTGTGCAACACTATCACCGTGGAACAGCAGGAGGCTCAAGAGCTCAGCCAATGTTTAATTTCGCTTTTAACACTTGAACAGAAGAGGAGAAAAAATGCTTTTGTAAGTCCTTGAGATGATGCGAGCGACCAAAGTAACCAAAACAAAAAGTGTTGCACCAATGGAAAATATGTTGCACTAAAAAGTTCTATGAGTAAAATGTACTGCAGCAAGGCCAGAGTCGAAATAATAGCAGTACAACCAACTGGAACCTTTAATGCACAACAGCTATGTGCTATAAATAAAGTTGTTGTTGTTTCTACTATGTGGCACTTGTAAGTTGATGAGAATTGTTTTTAGTTGCCTGCGGCTGTGCTCGAGGGTGCAGTGTATGTGAATGATCAGCATCTGCAGAATAGAAGCAAGAAAAACGTTTCGCTTTTCAAAAATAAATATTATATTTAATCCAAATTAAACAAAAGATGTCCTCAAATGATTTTTTATTACTAAACGTCACGTTAAGCATAGGCTGCAGCTAGAGTTACTTTTTTTTGCCAATTAACAACTGATAGAATGTGCTTTGTAAGTTGTAGCCGCAGTGGACATATGCCCGAAATAATTCCATGTCTTGTACTTTCATTTGAATTTAAGATTTCCACTAGCACTAAATATTTAAAGGTAGCGAGGTTTGATAATCATTACATTGGATTATTATCCCACAATCACTTCAAATAATTGATTATGAAATTCAATGCACCAGTTTTATTATTTTACGACATTCTCCTATTTATATGCGGCCTACGGTCTTAACAACTAATTTCTGTGCAACTTTTAGCCGAAAAAGCCTCCCGGTAGGACCTGCACTTTATGTTTTGTCTAGAGACCCGCGGATCACAGACACGGCTTTGTAAAAGATCGTAAATTTTAACTTTGGGCCCGGAAATTACTGAAATAAAGCATTGTCATTACTCTTCGATATAACAGTGACCTTGCTTTCGAGCTTGAAACCAACTTTGAAGTGGTTTTTTGAATAGATATTTTCATTTTCATACGTCGTCATACGAAACATCTATTTTTTTCTGCAGAGTACAAATCTCCAATGAAAAATATAGGTGTATACTTAAAGAGTCACAGCAAGGTCACTGTTATTTGGACCCTTTGGGACCTTTTACCAAAAACATTTATCGCTATCTTACTTAGTTATCGAGACATTGGAATGGGGAAATTAAAATGGAGCATCCGATATATAGCGTTAATACACTAAGTACGAAATATTAGAATAGGGGCAAAATATAAACGTTGGGATAAAATCATGAGGAAAAATGGACAAAGAAAGCTTCAAACCTTAAGAAAAGATAAACAAAAACGGACATTATAATCAGTATCACATAACTTTTACCCGAAAAATGGCAAATAAATAGGAATGTTATAAATTAAAATATAACAATATAATTATTATCAAAAGCCGACTTCAAAAGGATGAAAAGCGTAGAAAAAATTAGCGATTATAATATAAAATGAAAAAGATACTATGAAAGACTGATTGATTTTGTTGTAGTTTTTACGCGACTTTTTCAGATGTGTGGAAATTTTTTTTGTTTATTTGTTTTAATAAAAAAAATTAGTAATATTTCATCAGTCCAACCTTCTTCAATCGAATAAAATCGAACTTTTTTTTGTTGAATTTTTTTTTGGTTACAAAACTTTTCCGTAACATTTTTCTCAAAAACTATATGTAAAAAATCACTTTTGAGCTGCTTTTCGATTTTTATGAAAGTCTCTATTAAGGGTACGGGCACGCAATGAGCGATAAGCGCTAGCGTCAGAGCGGCAAGCGGTAGAGCTTGGAAAAAACTTTATGCCTCTCAGTAAGTGTGTGGCCGCTTCAATAGTGTCTTTTATGTTTTAATTTATTTTTTGTTGACACTCTGACGCTGCCGCTATTGGAGGTCTTTTGAATGAGCTATGGAAGAACAATATCATAAAATAAAATATTGATTTTGAGTTTTTACGTCTAAAATTATTGTGGCTTTAAAAAAAAATATCAAGAATACAATATTTTCAGGTTTTCCGAAACTTTTTTGCACAAATTATTAGTTCTAATGAGCCATTGTTTCCAATATTGTTACAGAATTGAAAAGTAAGGTAGCTACTTTATATAGAACGGCTCTATACAAAGAATTTTATGTTATGACTTTTTGTTGCACTTTCTTTTTATTGCATCCTTTAGCGTGTAAAATCCAATTTTCAGGCATTTATTAGTTTCAATTCGAATTTTACTTTGTTTCCTTTACGAGCTACAAAAAAAAATGCATTGTTACACTATACAAAACAAGAATAAAAACATAACTATGATACTTTATGCTGGTAACGAAATGAAAATTAAATTTTTAACTGGTGGGTTACATTTCCATATTAAAGTATAATATATCACTAAATAAAACTTTGTTTTTGTCTTTACAACTTTATTTGCGAGGAATATATCATAGAATATTTTAACTACTACCAATAGGGGTCTTTTCGATCCTTCATTAAGTCTCCTTACAAAGAGTTTTTAGGTGTTAAAAAGTGCCATAAAAAATTTTTCCAGAAAAATTCACTAGCCGCGGCTAAAGTCAAGTGGCATCTATGGGTTAAGAATAATGCCAAAAAAAGAAAAATATTTGTAGTGAGGCGTCAAAAACCAGTGGCCATAACCGCCAGTACCCACTTTATTGTCCGAATTTTACGTGTTGGACTTACGTGTCCAGGCGCACAACGGAAAGCTGTCAGAAGTTTGGCTCAGTTCTATTTTTGTTGCGCATAATTTTCTTTTTTGTGCATAAGCCTTAATCCGTTGATGCCTCTATCGAACCTTGCATTAATTTTCTTAAAAATATTTTTGAAAATCATTTTAACATTTTTTTTTTTCAAAAAAAAACAAAGGATCAAAAAGACCTCAATTGTCTAAAGAAAATATTTCTCGCAAAAACGATTACATCTTCAATGTAAGTTTACCACACTTCATTTCAAATAATTTGATTTGTTTTATAACAAAAATATGGAAATTTGAACACACCGCAGAAAACATTTTATATGTAAAGTATTGAAGCATCGATGATATAAACGTAATGTTAGGATTTTTGCACTACTGTATCAAGTGCAAGAATGTTGCAATTTTTCACAAAAAATAAATTTTTGTCGTGCAGTGTTATGGATTTTCGCCAAAAAGTCTAGTTATAACAGCTAAATTATTTCAGAAAAGAACCACCAGATAATTAGGAGCCAAAAATTTTACATTTCAGATCCAAATAAATAGTATGCGTCGGAAAATGTAACCGTGCTGATTATTTAATTTTTTTTTTTACTATTTCCTTGTGTTCTGCTTCTTCGAATTTACGCCATTTTCATTAACTTCCGGTTGCATTTGTGGCTTTTGCCACCATCATAAAATTGTTGGCAACATTTTTACAAGTCTTATAGGTTTTCGTTTAGTAGAGAACAGAACAGAACAGAAGAACATTTGGCAGTAATGAGCATTAACTCTTGACCTCATTTTATGGCCAAATATTTTGTCTTATAGCCGCAATAAATAAAAAAAAAACCCTTATGTGACATCTGTTAGTTTTTATGTGAGCATAGTAAATTTTGAAAAAAGCAGCTTTGAGCAAAGCGCAAATACAAATTGTTGTTTAGTAATATCTGCTAATTTAAACTTATGACCAAGTAGCAAGTAAAGAATAAGAAAATATGAAACTGAGAAGCTTTTACCCCGAAGAAATAACATTTTTAGCCAGATTCATACAATCCTTGAATTTTTAACTGCATATATCAATTGAAACTACTGGTGTTTGACAAAATCAAAATCAAATAAATTTTTCATTGATAAAAATAAAACATAAGCTATCACTTCTTAATTTCAACATTATATGTAAATTATCAAATCAACATAACGTCAAAGTTTTTAATATAAACATAACTTTGTAGACACACAACATTCACTTTAGGGTGGTTCTTACGAGACATATACTCTGAATTTAAAGACGAGCGCCCAAGGAAGAATTAAAAAAAATGTTTCAATGTTTCAGCTAGATATTTTTATGTTTATCACGCGTCCCAAACGATTGAAGTTTGTTTTGGGAGTTAGCATAGCAAAGTTAAAGTTCTCATGCCAAAAAAACAAATTGTTTTTTCTCAAAAAAGATAAAGGAATCAACAATACATAGTTAATTATTTTATATGTATTTGCAAACGGTACAGATATTTGGTAAAGCTGACGTTTTTGATAATGTAATAAAGGTTACTCATACGACACGTAATCCAAAAATATTGAACGCGGTAAATGCGCGGTGTGATGAATTCAAATTATGCATCAGAATTACGCTATCAATTTGAAATTTAAGATATTTAATTAATAAAAGCAGAAATGTTAATTTTTGTAAAAGATTTTTAATTCTTTAACCTTTTCATAACTCAAGCTAAAATTATATTGTTTTTACGTTCTTTTTGACGAATCTAAATCGGTCGCGGCTGCTCTTCAGCGCGTTACGAGTTTGGCATAATCTATATAAACTTTTGAATGGAGAAAAACTTTACTCTTTCAAGTCAAAATTTTGAGAAATTCAATGCATACACAGTTATTTTAAGTTTTGCTTAACTTCAACAAAAAAATGTTGAAGAAGTTTTGATTTTAAGAAATCTTATTGTGTAAGAATTGCATAAATACTTTTTAAATTTATAGCTGCTTTGTGTGTAAAAGTAATAAGCCACTTTGTGTTCAAAAAGTTAATATGTTTCAGAGGACTTAAATTTTATAAGGAATAAAATTGCATTAAGGGGTGTACGAACCAGAGAAACTGGGTCTTACTAGTCAAATATAACTTTGGGCGTTAAATGGAGATGACCATAAAATAAAGTATTATTTAAGTTATTTACAACAATATATAATATTCAAACTACTTTACTATAGAAAATCATATCACACCAGAAATGAATTCAGTATGTACAATATCTAAAAATTATAGCTTTAACTTGAAGTATTTAGGATAATCAGCAACATAACTAAAAATTTCGGCAGATATAGATAAAAAAAATGTCTCAAAATACTGACATGATGAGTAATTCCGTTTCAGATACTGCAAAAATCATTCGAAGAGTGATGTTTTGATGATAATTATGCCGAATAACAGGTCGTATGAGTTATCTTTATTATTTTATCAAAATAAATACACTGCTCTAGCATTTGAAAATATAAGGATATTGATATGAGTTGAACGATTTTTTTGAAGCTAAAATTTTTATCTCTAGCTTTTTTTGCAGTTTAGTTCTATGAGTTTAAGCCAAACGCTCAATTTTGCCAGACAAATCTTTAATCGCGTATTTCCACTAAAATATGTGGCTTAAATTTCATAGGGAAATTTTTTTAATTCGCTGCGAGGTTATTAGGGAGCAAATGCCTCCAGTTTTCAAAAAAAAAAATAAGTGAACTTCTTGCAGAACAACCCTTATTCACATATGCTCTTTTTTTAAGCAAATTCATATGCAAGTATGAGTTGTATATGTATGCATATGTGCATTAGTTGATGTGTTTGCTTAGCAGCTTTTGCATGTTGTTGTCGTGCATATTGAGAAGACGTTACTTGTCTGCATGTCTGACAATGTCTTACTGTCTAAATATGACAAAATATCAGGCAAAAACTTACAGCTTACAAGAGTTGTAGTTTTAAACAGATAAAATGAATATGAAATTCAGTAGCACGACGTTGAAGAGTGAACGGATGAAATTATGATAAGGTCAAAAACGGCCAACGTGATCATATTCAAGTCAAAAGCATTGTCAAGTGCTATAACTTTTGTGCTTTTGAATAATGTTTTCTATAAATTTTTTTAAGTTATTAAAAAAAAAAATGATTTTAAAAATTTATTAGATTTTTAATATGACTTCCTACGGCTTTGGGCAAAAACGAGTTCAGCGATACACAAGTGATAGACTCTGGAATTTGAAGGAAATTGAATTGCAGATTTTTTGTGCGGAACTTAAGATATGCTCAAGATAAATTAGTCTAGCGCAGAGAAATTTTTACGCCGAAACGAAGCTCGAAAGATTCCCTATCCAGTTAATGCGTATACGTTTGGTTGGTAAAATGCTTCATTGCAACTTTAAGGGTTATTTGCAGCACACAGTCGAATTAAAAAATCTTCTTTTTTGAGGTTAAAAAGAAAAAACATTCTTGTACACAGGATCGAATCGGACTACCGAAAGCTTTAATTTCAAAATCTGCCTATGCAGTTGAACTATACTGAAACACAAATGTTTCGTATTTCATGCCATTTTATGTCAAGCAAAATCAAAAAGACACTGATACTCGTACGTTGAAACAAAAATCAAATTTGGCGCCATAACAGACTAGGGATATGCAGATATTAAGAAAATACTGCGCCTGACGCTTTTGTCACAGATGTGTTTCGTTAAATTAACAAGCATATTTAATAGGAGGAACGCAAGTCAACTCAGCATTATCCAACCCGGTGCTATCCAACTTGAGTTTACTCAACTCAACTTGACGTAATTCAGTGCATTTAAGTGAAAGGTTCGCAGTTGCAGAGTAGCAGTCAAGAGACAAACAAAGATAGACAGGCCAACTGGCTGGCGGGCAGACAATGTGACAAATATTCATGGAAACTCACACACAACTTTGATTGCAACAAAAACAGCAGCCAAGGAGCAGTGACACCATTGTATGCATGTGTACACCCAGTAAGGTGTAAGAAGGCATAAGAAACTTTATTAGAAGTATATACTGGGGAAGAAACTAGCTTTTTTTTCGGGAAGGAGCAGGCGTTCCTTTGGAAGAAGCTGGTCTTCTTTGGCAAGCAGCAGGCCGTCTTTTAGAAAGAGTAGGTCATCCGTGGGAAGGAGCAACCTTTTGTGGGAAAAGAGGTCTATCTTCAAATTCACTTTTTTACATAAAATGATTCAATTGAGCAATCCTTCCAACGTTCACTTTTCGTATTGCATGTGTAATTAGTTCTCTACAAGTATACCCAGTAGGCAAAAGCAAGCATATGAAATGCGGTTAGTAGGCTTTCTTTGGAGAAAGCAGGCTTTTCTTGGGTGGTAGCAGTACTTTTTTGTGAACGTTCAAGTATTTTTTCTTTGGGAAAGAGCAGTTTTTCTGTGGTAAGTAGCTAGCATTTCTTCATTAGGAAGGAGCAGGCAGTCCTTGGGAAGCAGGCATTTTCAACTACCTACAAACATATTTTTTTATATAGAACTAGTAGTACCCATGGCTTCGCACACTCTATCTTCTCTTTTTAAAATAAATAAAAAAAAATAAAAGAGAGTTTATTCGTTGAACTTTGAAGTCAAATACAAACGATATAAATTATAAAAAAACAACAACAATTGCTGCACAGAATTTATGAACCAGCATAAGCAACGAAAAAATCATCGAAAATTTTTGTGTGAAGTTTTTCGAAAAATTAGCCCTAAAAAAGAATATTTACTTTTAAAAAATTAAAAAAAAATACGTATACAATAACCTTCTGTAGTGCAAGTATGTTGTTTTAAAAAAAAAATTTATTAAAATTGGTTAAATATATTTTGCGACAAAGCGTTACAAACAATTTCCATTTTATATAAATAGCATTGATAACTCGATTGAACTGGCCTTTTAAAAAAGGCCTTTCCTTTCGTACCCGATTCTCGCTTGCTAGATTGCTAGCAGGACTTCTCTGAGAAATATCTCGCTTAGTTGCGCACTGGCTTTCTTTGGAATGTTACACATGTGTTTTATAGCATTACAAGAATTTATGAGATATCTATCCTCTAGCAAAATATTATTGAAAAAAAAAAACAAAACAGAAGTGAAAATTCTTAAGAACTGTGTCGCTTTGTTCAAAAAAAAATTTAATTACAATCAATTTTATGACTTTTTGCTGAGTATCAGAGCTTTTACTAAAAAAATAACAGCTACTATGTTCTTTACAAGAGTATGAATTTCTCAGAATCACTCTTAATATTAACAGTACTTCATAAGATATTAAGAACATAGCAATACTAGTTACATGTGTAAAAAAAATCAACTTTAAGTTAACATAGGCTTAAGACCATCAACATTATTTATTTACTTTATTTTAATTACCGCCACTATCTGATGCATAAAAATTTGACCTTCATATTTCTTTACTTTTATTTTATGTTGTTTATTTTACATTTGATTCCTGTTTTTCAGCGTCACTGATTTATTTATAAGCTTTGCCCTTATTATCCAACATAACACGCATGAGTATGTTAGGGTGGATATTTTATTAAAAACATTTCAAAACCGAAGTATTTTTGATTCTTTTGGATTCATTAAAAAAAACGCACTCCCACTGACAATTGACAAAACTATTTTTCAGAAATTTTGCTGTGATACAGGGACATACCAAAACATTTACCCCAATATTATTGAATTTCCAGAAGAACCCATACGAATTTTAAAGTTGTAAATTTTTGAAAAAGAGTTAACATTTTTGCACAAGTCAAAAATAAATTAAAAATGTTGAAAGAGGCTGTAAAACTGGAAAAAAAAATTTAAAACAGTTGAAAAATGCTCAAAATATTATTATTATATATATAAAAATGTTGAAAAACTCGAAAAACTCGTAAAAGTGATCGCAATAAGCTGAAAAAGTCGATAAAAATTTAAAGAGCTTGAAATGGTTGAAAAAATTTGGAAAATGTTGCACAAAGGTTTAAGAGGTGAAAGTCTCAAGAAAAAGTTAAGAGGTTGAAAAACTTTGAAAATAAATGAAACAGGCTAAAAAGTTTTGTTGAAATGTTGCAAAACTTTGATAAATTCTAGGTTGTAAAGTCAAAAAAAAAAAAGGAAAAATTTTGAAATATTTAGTCCAGAGATGATTGAAAAGGACCAAATAATAAAGAAGGATATATATAAGAGTTCTAGAACTCTGAAGAGTCGAAAAAAATATGGAAAATGTTGAGTGAAATGGAAAAAATCACAAAAGACGAAATTGGGTTAAAAAAAATCGAAAAATGTCTCGCCCATTTTTTCAAATCTGCTTAATAAGGGTTCAATAAATTATATTCTTGATCGGCATCCGTAGTTCACAATATCTTATGTTTTACGAGATATGTCGTTGCAAAAATTAAAGTTAATACCGGCCTCTAAGAGTCTTCAAAATTTTGACACCCGGTTAATATATATTTGGTTCACATGTGCACCTAATCCCCAATTGTCATCATATTCACTGCAGCCGTTTTTGAAATAAAATTTAGGAATTTATATTTATGTACCTACAAACAATTTTAGTTGTTTAATAAAAATAGGTAAGGAGTGTCTTCAAAAAGTTTGCAAAATGTAATTCACTCATTAATATGGACACATTAACTTACAATCTCATATAGGACACATGCTAAATGCGAATAATACGTCAGAAAAAGCGGCTAATTAATTACGTGTGCAATCCTCTGATATTTCGTTGTCTTAGCATACAGTCTCAAGTAGTCGTATGTTCGCGTCTACATTACTCAAACTATGACGGTAAAGTGTGATAATATTTGTTAACATTTATTATAGCATATGTTTTTCTGCAACTACATACATATTGAGGTATGCAAGTTGCTGAATGTGTGCGAATATGTCTAAAGTGTCATATCCGACAAATGTTGACATTAGCACGAGTATGAGCAGAGTGAGTATGATTCGCTAAGTCAAGTGACTATTCATCAGTCGTATCAACATCACTCATAGCTTTGTATTTTTTCAATGCACTGAAAAATAAAACCTTCAACATGAAGGATTATATAGTAAGCTATGTGATTTAGTAAGGAACACTTTCTTTAAGTGATTTTATTTTTTATCTTTTTACTAGTCCCATAAAAATGATAAGATCAGAGAATGCTGCATGCATAACAAGCGCAAAATCCATTAAAAAAGACAAAAAGGGGCAACTAGCAGCTTATATTAGTTTCAACTACTGCTACATGGTATCATCAGTAAGCTTTGTTAGCCAATTTTTAAAAATCTTCAAGCATACTATATTTTACTTTTTGCATGGGCCAGTTAAGAATCATAGCAAAAATCATGCGCCAAAATTCTAATTTTTTTTTCCTTTATATGCAATTGATTTGTAACTCCTTTGATATTACACATTTCTTGAACAGCGCTCCGTTGACGATACGAACAAAATTGCAAGTGTCATATCTAAAAACGGTAAGCTCACCGAAAGTAATTTCATTGTTTGCGTTTTTGGAACAGATAATTTAATATTAAATTTTTTATTTGTTATTAGTCGACTGTTGTTATTAATTAATTGAACAATATTTTGATCGAATTGTACAGTCTTAGCAGAAACCGATATTTTTGTGTGAAATTTCACAAATCGGTCAATGCTTTTTAACAAACATGACAGAGACTACAAATGGAACAATTTAACCTGGTAATTGGTGACATATGTTTCGGCTATTACCACGTATATACATATTCACATACATATATACAAAGCCTCATCAGAATTTCTATACCGGAAGGATCATCCATTTTCATATACATAAGTGGTGCAAATCACAACTATACGAAAAAATCTCATCATAGCAAGTCTTTGAACCGACGGTTCAACAAAGCTATGGCAAACAAGAAATGACAAGAGATGGCAGGTGGCGCATTGTGTGCTTAAAAACAAATTTGCACTTTGTACACGTCTTGGAGAACTCCCTTCATTGCTCAAGTGTTAGGAGCGGCTGTCCAAACATAATTCATGGAATGGTCGGGGTTCAAATCCGTGAACAAATTAACCAAAACTGGTCTGATGAGGCTATGTATATATGTATGTGAATATGTATATACGTGGTAATAGCCGAAACATATGTCACCAATTACCAGGTTAAATTATTCCATTTGTAGTCTCTGTCATGTTTGTTAAAAAGCATTGACCGATTTGTGAAATTTCACACAAAAATATCGGTTTCTGCTAAGACTGTACAATTCGATCAAAAAATTAAATTTTTTACTTAGTCTCCTGTTCAGTACTGTAAGTGCGAAAAAATCACAAAAATATTAAAAATGTGTAATATCAAGAAAGTTACAAAGGCGAATTGAATAAGTAGGCGTGGCACTTTTCAACAATTAAAAATTTTGTTTCAATATTACTCGACAAGGGCACCTACAATTTATATAAAAATATTAGAGATAACCTTACTGAAATCAGTCATTGTAACAAGTTGAGTCACTATACTAGCAAAACTCATTAAAGGGCGTGGCACAGCCTACAATATATATAAACGTTACAATGAGAGAACTAACAACGCAATTGTTATGAAATCTAATATGGTGGATATACTTGCTTGATTAAAGGTCCCTTATATAGTTATCACAAAAAATAGGCTGAGATTGATATATTGTATTCAAACAACAATTTTAGTAGAGTATTTGAAAAGCCAGACATATCCGAAGGGTCTAACACTCTATCAGACATAGTAAGAGTCAACTAGCAATATACTTTTAGTATTTCTATGCCAATGTCAAGTGAACTATGTAAGATTGCGAAAAATGTTTAGGGCAGAAACTATAAGGTTCTCTTTGACCATCAAACCAATTTTCAAGGTCAAATCAAGGTCAACTGTAACTTTTAAATTGGAAAAATATGTTTTTTATTGAAGATTTGTATTTTGGGGGAAAAATATTTTTCTAGGATTTTAAGTTTTGCTCAAAATTTCAACTTTTACCATTTTCAAAATAAATTGCACGGAGTAATGAGTTTTTAGAATTTGTCAAAAATCCCCATCAATATTTTTTTTAATTTCATGCTGTTCACAATAAAAAAAAAATATTTATTGTGCTTTTTGACCAATTTTAAGAACTTTTAACTCAATCCGATATTTACTCCAAATTGCGGTACCGCATGGGCTGCGCAGATTTTATTAAAGATATCACTAAAATTTAAGTTTTTCACGGTTTTAAACACAATTTTTTTTCGATTTATTCTACATTTTCGACAGTGTCATGCATGCACATGCTCATCTGGCTCATCTATCATTTGCAGTATCATTACTGAAATTCTCGTTAATACAACTTTTTAATGAACATTTCAGCTGTCCCCGAAATGTATTACCAACGAAGGTGACATTATTTTTTACATGTAAGTTTTAATGATTTACACGATGACTTTTTAATGACGTGAATGTAAACGTGAATAAAAAAATTACATTTTCATAGCATGAAGAGCATTCAAAAAAGCGTTTGACAGCTTAGAAGTTGTTATGGCTGCTCATTAATTTTGAACGAATTAAAATTTTTTTTTTTTTGCTTGAAATGAGAAGGTGCGTTAAAACTTTAAGGTAATGTTGAAGAATAATTTTTCATTCGTTGCTGAGATGTCACGAGCTTTAATCAAAGCATTTGAAAATAATCGTACAACAGCGCATCAGTTGATGACATTTTTAGTCACATGTTGTCTTCATCAATGACGCCATCATCAGCATCATCATCATCATCATCATCATCATCATCGTCAGCATCAGCATCAGTGTCAACTTCAGCGCTATTGTCATCAATGTCGCGTTACATCAGAAAATCTGTTATTAATAGTGGCTCTGGCGTCGACAAAATGCGTAGAGTGCGTGAAGGCAGACGCACAGAAGGAGGCTGGATTTTTGCTACTTCTTCTGACATTTTCGTTTATAATTTTAATGGTTTCTTCACTGGCTAAATGATGTGTCAAAATATTAATGACAATCGCGTAAAGTGACAGCTTAAATTTGCCACACTGATATGGGAAACGGAAGCGGAAGCGGATGCGGATTTGGTTGGTAGCGGATGTACTGAATTTCATTATTATATACAAATATAAGTAATAAATATTTTTTTCTTATGTTTAGTTCGAAAATTTCAATATATGCATAGGCAAATGTATTTATGTCATGGATACTAAATCTTTTATTCAAAACCTTTTTTTGTTCTTATGGCACACAAAATTAATGATTATTTTCTATTTGATTGAAACTGATTGTGACATAAATTCAGCTCAGGGTAAGAGATTTGCAAACAGGAGCCATAACTCGTAGTTCAAAGATTGAAAATTTAAAATAGAAGAAAATCGATGTCAACAAAAGCTTGATTTCAAACCTTTTTTGCCTTTTTGTTTTCTTGCAATCACGCCCACAAATTCCCTAAAATCGAGAAAAATTAAAACTTAAGAAAACGCGCTTCAAAGTTTTAGTTAGGAAAACTTTTCAATACAAATTAGAGGATCGCTTAATACTTTGTTTTGTTATAAAGTTTGTGAAGAGGGGCAGTGCAGAATGCAAGTTTTTTCTAATTATAGGCGGCGCAACGCCTGTAAAAAGAAGATACGTTTCCACGGCTAAGCTAATGGACTGATTTTGATGAAATTTGAGTTGAAAATAGATTGGGAGCTAAGAAACATTATTAAAAAGGGGTGTGGCACCGCTCATAATGGGACAACACGCTGAGCAGCTACACCGATTCTCATTAAATTTGGTATGGAGATATCCTTGAATACTGAGTAAAGACATTTATTTTGAGTGGGCGGTGCCACGCTGGCAACTGGGAAAATAGTTTTCACTGAGCCAATGGACCGACTGTGATAAAATTTGGTACAGAAATAGACTGAGTCTTAACGAAAAGTATTGATTTTAAATGGACAGTACCGTGCTCAAATAGGAAAATATGTTTTCACAGCTAAAGTAATGAAAGGATTTTGATGAAATCTGGTTCGGAGATAAATTGAACCTTTGGAAAGGATATTAAAAAGCTCCTAATGGAACAAAAGGCTGTCACGGCTGAACCAGTACAGCGATTTTGGTGTAGATACACATTGAATCTAGAGTAAAGATATTTGTTATGTTCGATTTTTGGGTTAGCATATTTGACATGAAATACGTCATATGTTCTTATACGCTTTGACCTTTTGTTCAAAAATTCGATATTCACATTTTTGGCGATTTTTATATGAAAAAAAAAAGGATTTTTTAATGAAACAAACCGCAAGTTTAAAGCTTCATTATTTGTTTTACAAATGCACTTCAAAAAAGAACACACTTGAAAAAATGTATGTATAATCAGTACACTTGTTTACTTTTGCAGTTATTTACTCGAAAAAATGTTTTCAGACCATAGGTCCTTTTCACATATGATGAATTAAATTGAAATTTTTGATTTTTTTTTTTTTGTGTAATATATAGTAAACATAGAGCCATAGTTATGTATTGTGTCCATAATTATAAGTATTATGTTATATGAAATTAATAGATTGTCAAAAATAATTATATGAAAACTGAAGCTTTGTTCTACAGCAAACAATTTAAGGTCACATTTTAAATTATCTAGATATACATTTTCCTTGAAGCACGCAAAAATATGATTTCCACGCAGTTTTTCAAATTAAATCCTATCACACTTTTGAGGCTCATAAAAAAACCAAAATGTAGTTAACATAATGCCTCAATAATTAAGTGGATACTTAGGCGAAATCCCAGCAATTTATGCACACACATAGTTTATAACATCCCAACGGGAAATTTCAGGAGCTGTCTAAATTGGAGCATACAATTTTCATATAAAAAGTGAATACAAGCAACTATATGTATGACATGTAGTGGAGTTCAAAGCCTTTGTAACAATTATTTGCATTAAGCAGATCACTCTTTAATACATAAAAATTTAATTCTGCACCCAATCTCGGTTCACTAATATATTTCGCGTTAGCTTCTACGTAGTTGCACTACAACATATTATTTTTTAAAGGATCTAGCCAGATTCAAACCCAAGCTCTTTTGCTTTGAAATCCATAGTGTTGCCCACTGATTTGAGTGTTTTTGCGCCACCTTAATGTGAACATAAACAAAGACTCAAGCCTGTAATACTTCCCAATGACACACAATCTAAAAATTTATATGAAAATGGACCGCAAAAAAAGCGATCCAGGATGCACCATTTCTCATTAGGATGTATGTAGGTACAATATATTGTACTACTATGTGTGATACTTATGTATGTATGTTGTCAGCAACATGTGTTGTTTTTGTTGTCACTACCCCCTAAATTATATGTCTACGATGTTTTCACCATAATGACATTAACTAAATTTTATTGCCTTGTTAATTGTTAAAACGCGACGCAACTTTACGGGACAAAATCTACCAAGTGCAGTCGTCGGTCTGGTATCCAGTTTAAACGCCTGCAACAAGACAACATACGTGCGGACAGAATACAGCCCACTGTTGTGGTGGTATGGAAAAAAAGCGGCAACAATCTTACACACATGCATATATGTACATATTTATAAACACTAATACTAGAACAAATGATAAAAACAACTTTTTAGCAACAGCAATTATAATTATGGTACAAATTAAACCCATGCTAAACACGTACAATACGTATAAAAATTACATTTTTTTAACTTGTGCTTTGCTGCTTTGTTATTGTTGTTGTTGTTGTTGTTGTTGTTATAATGCCAACCAACAAAATGCAATAAGAACAAAATGACAACGACAACAACAACAACAACAACATATAAACATGTTCCACCGACGTGTTGGTTTGTTGTTTAATTTAACTGGTGGGTATTTTTAGTGCCCGGTTTTAATAAATTGTGCACGTGACACTGTCAATTTGACATTTAAAAAATTATTCTCTTAAGCAATAACACCAACAAAAATGAAAGAAAAACTTAATTACGAGTATATTTTGTCATCCGCTTTGGTCTGTATTCTGTTTTTATTTGTTTTCAGTGTAAGCGCGTATAGCATTTTCCGTTTAATGTCCAATAGGGATGCCAACGTAACTTCAGTTGATGACCTTTATTTTCAAAGTAATTACAGCTTATCGCATTAATTTTTATTACCATTAAAAAGCAATTGTCTTTTAGCACAACTGGAACGTACGTATCTGGGCATGAAAATACGTAGAGTAGATCTTGAAAATTCTTTTGTGAAGACCACTTACGAAAATAACAAGGCGTAAAAGTAATAGATTGACGAAACGGATAACAGAAAATGAAGTGTTTTACGCTTAATCTTTAATTTGTGTGACATGGACGTATGCCAAGGTTTTTTCCGCGGCCATTGAGAGATAAGCTAGCAATTACTTAAATTTCGTTAAAGGGTTAGCAACGTCAAGTAAACATCATGTTGTTATGGAATTTTTATATTGTTACGCGACTATCCCAAGTCATACGAACGAGTATGTTGCGTTCCATTAATAGGACCAAATTTTGTCTTGTACCTCACTTAAAAGATCTTTTAAGTCCTAATGTCTATATATGGTAAATTTAAAATTTAGGATGAAAGTGCTTTCCTCCCATTAAATTTATTCCAATAACATCAACAGAAATCTCTTCTCGAAGTTAAGCATAGTGCAGGTGTAATCGGTTGGAAGATTAGCCAAATCGTTTTGTAGTGTATCGAGGATGGAGCGGTGCCCGAATTGCTACGCTACCCAACAACCAGCTTCTCTGAGTCGTATCGTACTACAGGACATGGTAGTTTTGATGACGATATTAAGAGGTACTAGGGCTAAGAGGACGTGAAAGACGTCGCTAGTTTTGTTTGGTTCTACGAGTAGCTCTTTCTAATGACCGCCCACCATACTAAGCAGCCGTTGGTAAGAATTGGGCGTACCAAGACTGTGAATATCCAAAGTTCCATTATTGGTTGAAGCGTTCATTATCTGAAAAAGGGTTTTCACAGGCATAGTACAAGGCAGACGCTTTATTAGATTTTTTCGACCCCTAGGTATTTGACTTTTTTAGAAAGTGAAAGAAACTATATTTCAAGCCGGATAAGGTTGTATTGCAGTATTTTGGTTTTTTTTTTGGTGAGCAACATCAGGTCGGTTTTTGCTGGAATTACTTCTAAGCCACACCCGGTGGCCTAAAAATAAAGCTTAGTCAGAGCTCCTTTCGTGATATGGCTTATCACGTCGGGGATTTGCTTCAATACTGGCACGACCACAACATTCGCATACACCTTGAGCTTCACCCCAAATAAAGTTGTTAAGCAGCAGGGCTGAGCAGAGGGAGAATACACCGCTCTGATGTATACCTCTATTTCCCTGCTTTACTACGTGCGTACTGCCCATGTTGGCCTTAATTATTCTGGTTTTAGCATGGTTACCATGCATGTGATGAAAAATTTCTCTACCCCAGCCCGACGAGCCCATAGTGGCTTTGGGACGTATGTTGTTAAAAGCTCCTTCAATATCAAGAACGGCTGCAGGTGGTAATGAAAGTATAATGAGCTCGGAATCGGGCTAACAACTTCATGGAGAGCAGTTTTCGTTGATCTTCCTTTGAGGTAAACATTTTGTAAGGTGACATAAACGTATGTACATTATACTTTCTAATGTTTTTATTACAAAGCAGGAGAGACTGATTGTTTTAAAGTCCTTAACATACTTCAGTTCACCTTTGGTATGAAAATGCCTATGACCTTCATCCAGCTAGAGGGAAGATGGTTCAGAGTAATACTTGATTCTCCGTTTTTCGGCTGAACTAATGAACCGATTTTCATGACATTTGGTTTCGAGATAGACTGATTCTTTAGTATTTGTTTTTAGTGGGCGAAATCACGCTCTTAGCAGGAAAGCACTTTTTACTGATAAACTAATGCACCGATTTTGAAGAAATTTGGTATTTGCTGGATTGAATCCTTCGGAAAAGTATTTGATTTTAAGTGGTTGGTGCCCCGCCCTTAATAGAAACAATTTTTCCACAGCTGAATAAATTAACCGATTGTGATCAAATTTAGTATGGAGCTACTTAGATTGAACCATAGGGACGATATAGAGATAGAGATTGTGCAACATGATACCATGAATTTAGTTTTAGGGAACGATAACATTTCATCCGATAAAATGGTACTGAACGCTTTTATATTGTCACTTTAATGATTGAATATCAACCAGTGGACGAATTCTAGTTATTAATATAATGTGTTTTGTTAAACTTCCCACTGGCGCATATCTGATACGTTGTTTCACGGCAAACATTTTAAAGAAGGCAGATATGTTTTTTTTTAGTATATTAGGGTATGGCAGTTTTGTGAAATTGGTCACAGGAGACTTCGGATGAGAGACTCTAAATACAGAAAAGCATTTACATTGCCAAGCACGTCAGATAAATTTTTTATTGCGGTAAGGTAAAGTAGTTGATATTATTTTTACTATTCTAAACTTTTAAGATTTTATTTTTTTTTTTTAAGTAGTAGTTATAATTTTGATTTTTTCATATTTAAAGTTCAGAGAAGAAATAAATTTAGTTTTATTACTTTTATTATTTTCAACTTCAAAACATGAAACTTTAAATCAAAGTTGATCATTTTTAAATTAACAATGCCATTTTGCCTAAATGTGCATTTTCCTCATACGATATTTTCATTAGACGAAGTTATTCTTTCACGTTGTTTTGGCCATCAGCTATACTTTGATTTTTACTGATTTTATTCTAATACCGATTTATTAAATTAATTAGATTTAAGGTTTTATTCACGATCAAGTTAGCAGGCACACATTTTTTCCCCTTAGCAGCTGGTAACACTGTTACTGCTATCAGTGGTGTATTTTTATTTTTTATTGATTATAATTAGTTTTATTGTTATTACCCAACGCTATATTTAGTTAGGTCTTCATCCTGCGAACGACACAATTGCTCGTAAAATTGATAAATGATTGTTTTATGAAGGTGGTGGTGTGAAGGTGTTATGCGATATGCTCAAACATGTGTACGATATGTATGTATGTTGAATTACAATTAGTTTTTAGTGTGTTGGCAACACTGATGTACGTTGAGTTGACCACTTTTAGTGCAACGCTATTTTTGTGGCCCATTAAGATGAGCAGATATTGTAATTAAATAAAGCTTAAAATTAGTTTAGTATGTTAAGCCTTATTGGAATTTGATTGCAAGTCGTAAAATGGCATGGCGATGGTGGAAAGCTAATGTGTCATTTGCAAAATTGTAACCTTATGTTAGTGTTGATTCTTACCAAATTAGTTTCAAAAAATTTTGATGGATTCATAGCATACCTGAAAATAATAAAAATAGTAAAATTATATTGGGTTTGTCTTGAACTAAAATAAGAGAGAATTATATATGTTACAATTTTCATCATTTAATGAGGATTAATACATTTATTTTTAAATTAATTTGAAAAATACTATAGAGAACTATAGTCGCATAAGGGGCAGTTATCAAGAGAAAAAATTTAGCTTACCTAGCAGTGTTGTCTTTAAAATAGCTTGGTAGCGTAATTAAAAAAGACAATTTGCTGTTGACGCGAAGTTTTCGATTTGCTAGAGCAGATATAAAACCATAATACAGAGAGACGTTTAATGTCTTCAATATGAATTTTTAAAGCTCATAATGAGCTGCTTATAAAGACATTAGTTGGCACGTCTTGTCTTTGTCTTTATACGCCACATTATAAAATGTTTATAAAGAATTGAGGAGGCATGTTTCGTGTGTGTCTTTATGTTGTAGACATAAAAGTTATTATGTACAGTATAAAGTGACACACGAGACATGAAATCTCAAGACTCGTATGTGTCTTAAGACGAGTGCACGTTATTGTAAATATTTTGTCTTTTTAAGACGCTTTACCAAGACAAATGTGAGAACCATATGATTTGTCACAGATAACCTAGCGGGTAGACTGCAGGAGTATGGATCATTGGGACATGGATTCGAGACCGGCGCACAAATCGTAAGTACAAATAAAAATTGATAATATAATAAAATGATATACAATAAAACCCTATCATTTGCAAACAAAGTCTATAATGCATTCTAAACGTCTCTAAGCAAGACACGCAAATCTTTTTTAAAGTGTTCGTAAGGTTATTTTAACACCTCGAAAAAACACTGTACCGGGTCACATGCAAGATAACCCCTTATATATTGAATTGCACAGAGCTATTGACAGTAATAACTAATTGGTATCGCATGCAAAGAAAATTTCATTTCATACTTAACATTCATACGCTTATTTTGATGCCGCAAGATTGCCAAGGCACCACAACCACTTCACATACAAAAATGACCTCCACCGAGTTACATACATAATTTTTACATCTTCATGTGACGTATAACTATGCATAAGAAAAACCAATTCAAAATGTGAAAAGTTTTTTGCAAAAACAACAACCTATGAACGCTGTCAGTGCAAATCGTAGAATGAAAGTAGGTTGAGCGTATTAACATGATGTCGTTCTGCTTGCTTACTTCCGCCTGGTGCCTTAAAATTGTAAGAATTTTTTATTTTTATTTTGAATTTTTTTTAACAACAGTTCCCAAACAAAAAATAAACATGAAATGCAACTGAAATGGGCTTGAGTGCAATTCGACGACCGCGGGATTTCCTCACAGCGGATATGGCAGTAATTGTCATTGAATGTGAAAGTGGCATTTTGTTTACTGGATGGCTGCGCTTTTTAAGTTGGGTTCATTTTAATGTACTCTCTTGTAGTGCATGCCATACTTACTGAAATAAAGTTAATTTCCTAAGTAGATAAACATTAAATTTGCAGTTCTTTCAATTTAAATAACATACGGTTGAGAGGAGTAATTGGAATTATTATACAAAAAAAAATAATGGACTTTGGCGCATACTCGCATTCATTTTAAGACCCAAATCAGAAACATGGGCACCTTTATTTTAAGCGGTAATTTCTTTTTAAAGCTTAACTAAACGATCACCTGTTCCCGGATGTAACATTTGTCAAAATTATTAAGCACAAAAATAGAAGCACTGTACTTCCAAGAGAAATATTGTGCTCTCAAAAGAAGTAATGTACCCCAAACCAAGTAATTTGCCCCCAAAAGAAGTAATGTACTCCTAAAAGAAGTACTGTACTACCAAAAGAAGTACTGTACATCAAAAGAACGACTGTACTTCGAAAAGAAGTATTGTACTTCCGAAAGAAGTATTGTACTTCCAAAAGAAGTATTGTACTTCCAACTGTTCTCCTAAAAGCAGGACTGTACTTCCAAAAGAAGAGCTGTTCTCCCAAAAGAAGAACTCTACCCCCAAAAGAAGCATTGTATGCCCAAAAGAAGGACTGTAATCTCAATAGAAGTATTTTATTTCCAAAATAAGTGCTGTACATCCAAAATATCTAAACGAAGGAGTGTACTCCCAAAAGAAGAGCTGTTCTCCCAAAGGAAAGACTCTACTTCCCAATGAAGGACTGTACACCCAAAAGAAGTAGTTTACTGCGAAAGGAAATACTCTATCCCCAAAATAAAGTAGTGGTCGCAAAAAAAGTATTGTTCCTTCAAAAGAAGGTGTACTGTGCTTTCAAAATGAGGAAGTACTGTAATTTCAAAAGAAGAAAGTACTGCATTTCTAAAAGAAGAAAGTGACGTACTTCCAAAAGAACGAAGAACTATACTTCTAAAAGAAGTCCTGTAGTTCCAAAAGAGGTCCTGTATTTCAAAAAAAGTACTATATTTCTGAAAGAAATACTATGCTCCCAAAAGACGTAATATACGCCCAAAAGAAGTATTGTACTAAAGTACGGTTGGTCACGTTTTGAGTAACTATAAAAGCAGTCAAGGTTTTTGTTAAAGAAAACAGTGAAACGAATACTCAATAATTCCTTGAAGCATAACTTCCCTCAAGTTACTCAGGCGATTCGCTGGGTTTCATCCAGGTTTCAAGAACGGCATTTTTTACCGTCGAAAGTTTTTAACACTGTTGTTATTTTTTCCCTTTTCAACAAATCAGAATGCTTCGTTCGTAATAATCTACAGTCAACGGGAAAACAATTTAGGATTATTGCTTAAAATCAAATATTCCTTCAATTATTCCAATAATTTTTTGTATATACAATTTTTTTTTTAATTTTTTAACAAAAGTTCTTTTCGCTTTGGGGCTAAACTACTTGGATTGACAATATTTTTATCGCTTTTCTTGTTATTTCTTTCAAAACACTAACCACCACTTTATCGTTACTTGTCTATTCCAGTTCAAAGTAGGGCGCCACAGTAAGTACTACAGTGCAATAACTCCATCATGTTTTCGTTTGTTGTCGTATATCAATTTGATTGCATTCGTAAACGTAACCAATTGAATTTACATTAAGATCTTTTTTTACGAACATTTTTATCGCATTCGTTACTATTCCCCACTCTTTTGTATCATCTCTTTCATATATACAAATATTTTCTGTCGTACGCTTAAGTTTTGCTTACGTTTGACAGCTCGTGACAGCAGTCAAAATGATAAATTACATTCAACGTTGATATCATGTTGCTGTCGCTGTTGCTGTTGCTGTTGTTGCTGATGTATTTGTACAACCAAATAACCAACCCACCGCAATTTTGTTGCATCGTTCAACCGTCATTTTCAAATTTGATTTAAATAAAAATAAATAAATAAATTAAATAACAAAAAGTTTATTAAATTTGAGAGCCAGCAGCGGCAAATATTTATATGATTATTATTGTAATTTGTTGTATGACATTAAGTTTGTTGACATTATTGTATTGTTGTATAAATATGGTTGTGATTATTGTTTATTTTGTTACAAGTGTAGTGTGTACTGTTCGTATTGGTTAAGGGACTTAAGCTACTGTGATAACAATGTAATCCCACTTGTGGACTACGCTAATCTATAGATTTAACAAACAGGTGAATTGATGTACAGAATGCGAAGCTGGGTAGAAGTATTTAAATTCTAATTATAGGGAATTGGAATCGAATGTAAATAAGAATTGCTTTATCTGTCGATGCTGATTTTAAGAAACTGGAATTAAGCATCAATTTTCTCAATACTATTTCTTGATTTCATTCCAAGAACCAAAACAGAAATTAAACAATATTTGATTCCAAAAATATTAAAATTTTACACAAAATTGCAACATTTTACTTTATCACATCATATTTCGTATAAGGTACACACTAATGGCAAACTGAATTCCCACGTAGTGTTCAGTAATTAAAACTGAGGAGATCCTTTTCCTAATAGGAAGCACTTACACCTTATTCTGCTTGCTGTCATGTTTTCAACTCCTGTTATATCTGTGAACGCCTTTTTTAACGACAATTTTGTTTTTGTTGAACAATTAGAACAATTGTAAAAGTTACACCGTCAAACTATTTGCACATGCCACAGACGAGAGCAAACAAAAAAGAAAAAAAGAAAACAAAATGAAACCAGCATGTTGCAGACACACTTCAGTGGCTATGAATGCATGCCCTCATTAGGAAATTCAATCAGCAGCAAAATGAAATACTAAATGTACGCAACGAAAGTGACTTGCTGTCGCATCATCATCATATCGTTCTTTTGGAAATGTAGCTTATTTTGCATATACTAATTGCCATTTTGTGATTCTGTAAAACAACAACTACTACTACACCTTAGGAAATATATACAGCGTTGTGCGAATTCGTTATTAATGTAAATACTATACATCTGTTTCGATAAAAGTTCGAAGTATTTCAAACAATGTGTATTTTTACGCACAACGTGTACTTTTACACACACACCTTGTATTTTAGTGTGAATTTTTACACACATTGTGTATTTTTACACAAATTGTGTATTTTTACACACATTGTGTATTTTTACACACAATGTGTATTTTTACACACAATGTGTATTTTTACACACAATGTGTATTTTTACACACAATGTGTATTTTTACACACAATGTGTATTTTTACACACAATGTGTATTTTTACACACAATGTGTATTTTTACACACATTGTGTACTTTTACACAGAATGTGTAGTTTACAACGTTACAGAGATATTTGCAAACTTATTCACTCACTTAGTCGATATTTTTTATTTTCTTACACTTCAGTTCTTATGATTCGATTTTACTTTTTTATTACATACATTGGATTACCAAATATGACATCACATACAGTACCACAAGACCGACCATAGTTCGAATTTTTTGTTTTTAGGTTAAGAAGTCGAATCAGCATGGAAAATGTTCAAAAAGTAAAATAGATGAATAAGTCGAAAAAATATGAATAATATTTAAGAAAGTATTTGAAAAAGGTTAAAAAACAGAAAAAAAACGAAAAATGTTGGAAAGTGTGATACAGGCTGAAAGAATAAGAAATAGAAAATTTTGAAAATTTAAAAAAAAAATTGAAAAAACCGAGGAAAGTTGACAAATTCAAAGAAAAATGGAAGAAAAGAAGAGAATTGACCAGGTTTGAAAATGTTGAAACAGTTGAAAAATGCTGAAAAATTCGAAAATATATGAAAACCAATGAAGGAAGTTGAAGAATTCGAAAAAATATGGAAAAAGTTGAAAAAAGTTCAAGGGGGTTGAAAAACTAGAAAAAAGTTGAGAGAGAGCTCGAAAAATGTTGAAACAACAGACAGGGGCTGAAAAAGTTTAAAAAATATGGAATAAATTGAAAAAGGCAAAGATTACTCGAAAAAAGTAGGAAAAAATTCAAAGATTTTGAAAAAGTCGATAAAATGTGAAAAATGTTCAAAAAAAATTGAAAGATATTGAACAAATCGATTAAGTAAAAAAAAATACAAAATGCCGCTCCCATTTTGCCAATTTTTTGGATCAATAAATTATATTCGTCATCGACATACCAAATTTTACAACAACAGCTTGTATTATTTGCGATACATGCCGTATGGGAGGTGCCACGCCCACTGGTGATACATAGTTCGCTCTTTCTTATATTTAATATAGTAGTTTTTTCAGTGATTAAATGTAATCATAAAATTGAAAAGTTCCCAAGCCGCAGGTTTGGCTTTGAAGATAGTACATTTCTTATCTCTATTTGGTGATATATTCGTCAAATGTCAAAATGCTTAAGAACTAATAAAGCACAATATGCAAACAATGTTGATATACAAATTAAAATAAAGCAATAATACCAAAAATTGAAAGCGTCCTTGTGTTTTTGTAGTAACTTTAAAATCTATACTTTTAAATCCAAAATGAATTTCTAAAATCTTTTTCAAAAATTCCTATTGGGTTCACATCACGTTGATAGCTTTCAATCACATTGAACAAATTAGTTTTCAAACCGCAGTTTGGTGTAAAACCGCATAACAATGTATTGTTATCAGCAGATAGATAGGTTCGAGTGTGCATAAATTTTATAGGGACAACAAAATAGATACGAACAGGTGACAAATTTATGGTACATCATGCTAACAACATGAAAAAAATAATAAATAAATTTTGAAAAAAGAAGTTGTTGATGTCAAGAAATGTTGACTGGCGTGGCGTCTTTAATACTTAAAAAAAAGTCAATTCTAATTAAAAATTCTACAACACCCAGAAATATGGGGGAGAGGTCGAACACGTGCCTTCTTGGCAGTTAAACCTAACTTGGTTTATTTTTGACTTAAGACATTAAACTTTCATATTTATTAACCGATTCTCTTGGGCAATAGCCTATAGCTAATTTATTAATTTGGCAAAACAAAACACTTAGTACTTAGTATTTCTGATGTATTGAAAATGTATCATTGCAAAGGCTGCTATTTACTAAGAACTGTGTGTGGAATTGTGGGACTAGATTTGGTTTTTTTGTAATAGCTGAGAATCATTTATTCCTGTCTAAAAAATGTACAATTGAGAATTTTCAGACAATAGATTGTTATTTGCAATATGTTTTAAACTTAACTTTTATAAATCTTTTAGCACACTTATATAAAAGTCAGCGAGTGATATTAACTAGTGCTTCACCGATTCGAGAACGATACGAAAATTATCGTTTCGCACTCGTTCGCGTACGAGAAATTTTTGATCTATATCCTTCTGGTCTCGTTTTCGTCTCGTTATCGCCGATATGTCTCGGTAATGTTCGCTTTCACATTTTTATATATATAATACTAACTGGACCAGCGTCTTTCCCGCGCACTGTCTGTTGTGTACCTCTGTCTACATTTTACGCAGTCTTTACTGCAGACAATTGGGTCCATGTACGAAATTTCACCACTTGGTATAAGTTTCAAGAATAGTCAATTAAGGGTTTTTCATGAATTTGTTTCAAACCGTGGGTGATTGTCGACCGTAGACCTCAGACTTCCAATCACCCAAATGAAAAAAGTTCAATGCCGTTAAAGCACATGATCTTTTCGCCTTATACTCTTAACTTAAACGGAAAATTACACGACCAGGACATGAGTCATAAATTATTTAAATTGATTTTTTGGGGCCGTATGGCATATGGAACCGACTTATCGCTTCCTGAAACTTAGGATTATCATATCGCGATAGCAAGCACGATTTAGAGTTATTGCCAGAGCAGTCACATTTTCGAAAAGAAATGATGATGCCCCTGGACCAAAATTCGCAACAAAAAATTTCACGTTGTGGATGCATTTGTTTCTCAACAATCACTCATAGATTTTCTGTACCCTAAATGCGGCAATTTTAAGGATTAACAAAAGCCATCAAAATGAAAATGATCCTCATTGCTGAATATGATTTTGTTCGAAAAATCAGCATTCTTTTGTTGTTGTTCCATGAGCCATTCAACGAACACTTTTCGCTGTCCGTGTTCAGTAGGCTACAGCTCTTCAGTTAAATTAACTTTTTAAACATAAAGTTGCAAATCTTTCGTGAGAACACTTTATTGAGAACTTTTTGAAAGGTGCAATTCTTGACCACGGTGCTGAATTTATGTTCCTGAACTCTCAGCAAGATCCTCGCGAACCGTTGAGTTTTTCCTGAATTTTTAAATTGATCTCTTCACAGTTGTTAAAGTTTAATTGTTCTTTCGTGTGGTGCTCTATTTTTAATAACCCTGAACTGTCAGCAGTCTATTTTTTTTTTTTTTTTACTGCAACAACGCTATGGCGTGAAGTTCAAATCTTGCGTTCATTTAAGAGCACACCCAAATTATTTCTTCACAAAATTGAAAGGAATTTTTATTTATATTGAATTTCATACAACAAGTGGTCAGAGCCGTACCGTGCACATTGGGCAATGAATTTATTTATCGCCCCTAAGAAAAAGAATTTCGTGTTTTTAACAAAAATTTCATTTATCTCATAAAAAAAAAAAACAAACCAAAAAAGGTTCCTCACTTTTGACATTCACTTTAACTTTGAAAATTTCCCCCTACATATTGAAATTTATTACATCTACTTACCCAATGTGCACAAAAACGGATGCGGATTCGTAACGGACCGTTCCGGATTCCGTTTCGGATCCGTTTCCTACTCTTTTTTTATATGAAGTTTCTTTCGAAAAACCGGAATCCGTTTTGTCGGATCCGTAACGGATCCGAAACGGACTTCATATACGAATCTGTTCCGGATAAAACCTATCCTTCCGTTTTTTCGAGAGGAATTTCATACCAACACGGATCCGAAACGGAATAAATAGTCCGAAGGAACGGATCCGTTTGTCACATTGGGTATTTATTTTCATTCACTACAAAAAAAAAGGTCCTCATTTTTGACTTCCAAATTGAGATATATTTAACAATATTTTTGGCGCCCTCACAAGCCTTGCGCCCGGAGCGACTGCACCCTCGGCCCTCCTAGGTACGCTACTGCAAGTGCTCAAAATTTTTTACTACCAATTTAAATTTTTTTTTTTTTTTTTTTTGTCTTTGACTGCACAAGTGGACACTGTAATTACAAAACTGTCAAAGTAACGTCAACATAGTTTTTTGTTTGTGGCTAGAAGAATTTTTAATTTTTTTTTGTGTTTCCAACAAACGACAGACGTTTTATGACCTTTTTATTTGACAAACAATTAAAAAGTACCAAAAGCAAAAATTCAGAAAGAGAAAAAGCTATTAGTAAAAGAAAACTGCTAAAAGAGTGGCATAAATGAAAATGAAAAATTTTGACATTATGACGTATGTATTAGATTTCTTATTAGTACTTCCAAAAAGTTATCAGTGAATAAATTTTCAGGAATGACATTTTTTCAATTGATTAAATTGAACAAAGTTTAATGAAATGAAATGAGGAACTACTTACTCTTTTTAAATTTGAAAGAATAACAATAATTATGAACAATTTGCCTTATGAAGCTGAACCGTAAGACTTATTTATTTTCAAAGGAACTTCAAATACAAATAGTGCTAGGCATAACTAAGTCCTTTTAAAAAAAATACTTCTAAGGGGCAGACCGCAAGCTCCTTTTTCACTAACATAACTACTCAAAAATATTAAGTTTTTTAAAATTCCATACCATAGTGATTTTTCAAATAAAGACCGCAAATTAAAGAAAAGAAAAAAAGGTCACAATACCACAGTTCACAGGATGATGACCATGCTCCCAAGAGAATCAATTCGTAATTGGCAACGAAAAAATGAAATCCCTAAGCAGAAAACTGCAGAAAACCTCACTAACAACGAGGATTTTGGAAAAAAAAAAAGAGTAAATGAAGAAGAAATGCAAAGCAGAAGAATGAAAGGAAAAAAAAGTGAGAAAAACTATTTCGCTGCGTAATTCCCCAAGCGCCTAACAAACATGATGACTGGTAGTAGAATGATGGTAGTAAGTACGCATAGAGTAAAACAGTGCCAGCAGAAAAAGACAATGAAAAGAAAATAAAAAGGATTACAATAAAACAAACCACAGGAAAACCTTGCTATCATTGCAACGATAAAAAGAAAGCTGACTTTTTCTTTTGCAAAAGACAAAAAAAAAACAAAGAGGGGGCTGATTTCAAGTCTTTATCGACCCCTATTTCCCAACAGACAGACAGTCAAAGACATCAGAGAATGGCAATGTTTGCTGTGGTTAACCCAAATTGAATTACTCACAATTGATGTTAGAGGGCGCCAGTCAACATCGACGTCGTCGTTGTTGTCATCGTTAAAAAGCTTATAGCACAGTTGGAGACAAGGGAATATCATCATTTTGTTATAGGCTCCGCAGACAATCAGGCTGGGATTCCATTTTTTTTCCTTTTTTTTCGCTATTTAACAAAATGGAATAGCTTAGCAGCAAGTGAGAATAAATATATTTCAGAAATGAGACCAAAAAAAAATTAAAATCTTGTAACCAAAATAAGTTCAAGTCATAATAAATAATTGGCTTTAACTTTGTTAAATTTTCATTTGATTCTTTTTTTGGTTAACCCTTGAAAATCAGTAGTAAGAATAGCAGTCTTAACGACCAGATATACAACAAAGCAACCAACATCCCACGCAATTAGGTCGTTTGTTGAATTTTTTTCGTTTTTTTTTTAATATTTAATTTAACTGCTTGACAAAAGCCTCTCAATGATTGCCTGTACTTAAGCATAATTATGTATATCTTTTGATATAACTTGGTAATTATTCTCATCTTCCGCCCTTCGGGCATAGCACGTGCGCCTCGCATCCCCATCTTTTGTTGCTGCAGCTTAGAAATTGTGGTTTCTGTTATGACTTCACTTTCAGTAGTCGTTATAACTGTTGTCGTCTGTCAGCCTTGTTTAAAAGCATCTTTTGTTGTAATTGTGGTTATTCTCAACTGCAAGGATAACGAGCGTTTTGTGCTTTGGTCCAGTTTCAGTGGAAAGTTATATTGTAGTTAAATAATCTGTTTTTTTTCGCAAGACTTTAATTAGTTGTCTTGTCTTGGGTTAAAGTTGCTAAAGATTTATACGCAATAAAAGTTGAGTTTTAATTTAAATTGGCTTTTCTAATGATGGATGTGGTTTTGAAAAACCGTTATTCTTTTTGTTTGGAGGCCAAGGTTCATGTTGGTTGTGACTTGTTATGATGATTTAAATTTTTGGTTTCTTAGCGTTGGAGTATTGAAAAAGTCTGGGAAATCGGGCGGTAACGAAAATTTATTATTATAAAGAAAATAGGACCCGAAACTTAAAGCCAAAACTTTTTTTAAGAAAATAACAGATAGATCTTTCCCAGAAATTATGCAAAACTTAATATCCTTTTTGAAGAAGGCTTTTTCTTTAGAGTTTTTGAGCTCGCCCACTTTATTTTCTTATGTCTCTTTGTTTTACTTCAAATTAAAAAAAAAAATTCAAAAAATTCAGAACACAGCACACGATACTGTGTTTATATAAAATAAAGACGTGTCTTCAATCTTATAAGTGTTATATTTCAAGTAAATTCAAGTAAAGTGAAGATGGTGCACAAAGTAATTTTTTTCCAATAGTAGATGGTGCCACGCCTTAAACATGAAAATATGTTTTCCTGGATAAACTATTTAATTGATTTCGATGAAATTTGGTGTGGAGATAGATTGAACCGTAAGGAAGGCAAGCTCTAAGTTTATTACTGGGCGTGGCAACATCGCACTAGTGGAAAAAACGCTGTCACGGCTAAGTCGCTACACCGAATTTAATGTATCAGTATGATAGATTGAACCTTAAGGAGAGATATTTGTTTTTTAATGGGCGATGCCACACCCCCAACCAGAAAATATGTTTTCACAGCTATATTTTTTATTGCGATGGAATAAACTTTGAGGAAAGGTATGCCTTTAACAGGAAAATATGTTTTCACAGCTAAGTAAATGGATCGATCTTGATAAAGTTTGGCATCGAGATAGATTGTAACTTAAGGAAGAAATAGGGATTGGGCAGCATGATAACAGGATTATTATTTTTGGGAGCGATGATACTGAACTAGTTTGTATTGTTACTATAATGATTGAACTTCAACCAGTAGGCGAACTCTAGTAAGTACAAAATGGTATCCAAACCAAAAGCGTCAGACATAAAGTATATTTAAAGAATCTTCCGAATGGTTCTTCATTCAAAAAAAAATTCTAAGAAATTGCTAAAAATAGCTTGAAATACATATTATAAATCTTAGCTATTGTGTTGACATATCAAAAGAAAGAAGCAAGCAAGAAATCCGGTGAAGAAAACAGAGGTAGACAAAAAGTTTATCAAAAAAAGAAAACCAAATGAAATTGAGTTAGAAAAAGAAATGAATTGGGAAAATATTTTATAATAAATATTTTTGCCTTTCTGTTGAACTCTAAAATCAAATCAAACTAAGATTTGACTTTAAAAATTTTGACATAAGATTGTAAATTTATTATTATATCATATAAAGTTTTATCGAATTAAGAGATTAATCTTCGCTTTAACTTTTGAAGTTGGAAAATCTTCTTGAGTGTTATACTAAGGCTCTTGTTACTCAATGGAAGTTACATATTTCGATCACAGAAATGATATTGATATATGCATGTTTTGAACGGAAACTATCCCAAAAAAAAATGGTATAGACGAGTAAGCTTTCAAAGAACTTTTTTAGTTTGTATTCATTTTAAAGTTTATCACATAACTCTGCAGCTGCTGAAGAAAAGTTTTCAGATCTATCTCTTACAAAAATCAAATTAAGCTGAATACTAATATGAAACTTAATAGAAAACAATAAACAGCACAATATATGCAACAGAACTAATATTTTAAAAATAATCGCACATTTTTTGGTGTCCAAAAGGGATATTTAAGAAAAAGTCAAAGTGTGTAAACTAGGGGAAAAATGGCATTGAAACGCGCAACATTTGAAGTTGAAAATAGTAAAAATAACATTTTTTATTTATATTTTTAATACAAACAACTTTAGGTTAGGTTAGGTTAGGTTAGGTTAGATTAGGTTAGGTTAGGTTAGGTTAGGTTAGGTTAGATTAGGTAAGGTTAAAAGGGTTGCTTGCATATAGCAAGATGCACTCGGAGGCAGTTTGCCCATTGTGATACGCTACACATACATAAAATCAAAAATTCCCCTCCTTCTTCTTTAATTGTCTTACTGAATAGGGGCGAACCACCATGAGGACTTGGTGAAGTTGAGGATGCTGGTGAGTTCCAATTTAGCTAGTTCCTCAGGACAAAGAATACAGAACTGAAATATTTGGTTCGTCACCTCATTAGCCCTGGGCATTCGCAGAGCAGGTGTTTAACTGTCTTATTCTCTTCTTCATCTCCGCAACTCCTGCAGAATTCTCTGGAAGAAGCACCATATTTGGAGGCCATAGGGCCAATAACGCAGTGCCAGTACTCTTACAACAGTTCTTAGGTATTCTCTTCTGAACCTTAAGAAAGTTTGCGTCCTTCTTCGATTCAGTTTAGGCCACATGATTCGAGACGTTCTGCATTCGGCGGTAAGGTTCGTTTGTTTGTTGATTATGCCTTTTATCCGATAGTGTAGTTCCGCCAATGATATCTTAAGGTCTACCACTTGTTGATTCTTCAGTTTTTCTGATCCTATTCTGCCGCATTCGTCAGCTTTCTCATTTCTTAAAATTCAATTTGAATTTGAAAATTATTGAAAATAAAATTTTTCAAATTTATTTCAATCGTAAAAAATTTTAAACTGCATTTTGAAGCAGGTATTTGAAATACATAACTCATTTTTGTTTTAAATTAAACACTTTATCATATATGATATCACTTTGAATCTTTTTGAATCCAAATCAGAAATTTTTCGTTTAGGTTTGAAAGTTTTCAGCTTAAGCGCTAAGGCATTAGCATTTATGGTTGTATGAACATATGAGTAAAATCATTGATTTTTTCCCCTGATTGGGTGTTTCTATTCAATCCTTGCAGATTAAATAAGTCAGATTGTTGCTGCTGATGTAAAACTTAAGAAGCAAAATACCGTGATGCATTTATTCTTCATTTCAGAATTTATTTAAAAACAAAGACCGTATATTTGTTAACTTATTTTTTCTACAAAGACTATTTTATTTGAGCCGCTTATTTTGAAAGTGATATAAAAATAATCTTGTAATACTTGTGGCTTTTAACTGATCAAACATTTTAATTTTTTTCAAAATTTTTAGCCATACTTTTTTATTTGATTGCAAATGTAACAAAATTACAACTGCCTCAAATAATTTGGTTCAATAATTCTATGAACTCACCTTATGAGTCGTATAATATTATTTAGACGGATCTAAATTTTTTAAAAAAGTGAAAAAATTTAAAATTTTTATTTATGATTAAACACGAATTTCAAAATGTAAACATAATTTTACAGCTCTGTTTAGTTTCAAACTGCAGCGGAAATTCACTTCGAAATAGAAACAAAAAGTTCTTGCACTATGCCGCTGTTACATGCGGCAATTCCATGTAGAATTAAAAATAAATTAAAATACTGACTTTGACCTTGCAATCATATCAAAATATTCAGCAAATAGAGTGAACGAACTGTGCAGCGCTTAAAGACAAAGGTCGTAAATTTAAGTGATAAAAAATTTAAAATCTTTATTGAGCGTATAATAAATGACAGACATTTATATTGGCGCCAGCAACAATCCATAGCATAAATAAGTCAGGCAGAGCATATCCCAATCGGGCTAACCTAACGCCAAAATGAAAAAAAAAAGCAGAAAAATTAAAGAAGAATTAAAAGCGAAAACTTCAAACAGTAGCAACAGCTAATTCCCAATCGAAGCATCCATGTATATGGAAACAAAATTTAATATTCAATTAAGTCAAAAAAACCAACCAAATGACACTTTGAATTGATGATTAACAAATTAGTTGCAATATTAGATGGTGCTGTTGCTGTTGCTGAAGATGATCAAGTGGCAACCATTGCTGCCCAGTAAATGTGTGCTCAGCATAGCAGATGCTAAGCGTGCGGGTCTAAGTTGTGGATGTTATGCGATGGTGCGAAGTGGATGCGTCATTTTAATATGTTGGCTTGATTGCAAATTATGATTTATGATATTCGCAGATACTTTTCCATAGATATGTAGTTTGCGTGTGTTTAACAGATACTTCATCATTAAAGCAGCATCGTTGCTAATAAATTTGCCAATGATGTTTAGCATGACAGCGGACTAGTTAGCGTATCAGCAATGGTGCTGTTTTTTTCTGATTATGGATGGAGTAGTCTGATCTGGAGAGAATGTTGAGCGTTGATTTGTTGCTTTTTATTTTTAGTTGTTAAATATTATCGAAATTTTAAATTGAATCGTGAGGTTTTTGGATATATCATCCAACTGAGTTTTTTATGTAATGTCATTTCTATTTCCATGTGATGTTTTCAACAAAATTTCTCAGTTTTTGGATGCTATGAAATTGAAAAAATTCATAAAATTTAAAGCCATATCGAATAGTACTGATTTTACAATTTATATTCCAAATCCAAGCTTAAAAACTTTCCCATTTTTGTATGTGACAATTGAAGTCACTCTTTCCCATATTGTTCAGCATTTGCAAAAGTATAAATTAAAATAAATTTAAAATTCTTGAAAGAATAAGGAAATGATGAATCTAAGTTAAGTACACAGCGACCCTTTGCAATTAAACTATTGTCAATTGTGTGCTCTCAACAAGCGGCATAGAAAGAGGTGAAAAAGGGAAGAAGACGACCAGCGTGTGACTTAAAAGTCATTGACATACGCACCATCAAATGTGTTAAGTTTGAATTAACAAACACTAAATGGCATGAAATTGCATTTTACTGTTGCTATTAAGTGCTTCCTTGTTGCATTTGTTGCGATTTGTTCCTTTATTTATTTATTATTCAATTGACAGTAAAATTCTAAGCATTCTAAGTTTGAAATGCTACACTTGAAGAAACGAGGGACTGCACATATTTCGTTTGAAAGAAAATTATTTAAAATTAATATGATGTGGTTGATGTCATATCAATCAAAACTCTTTACGAGAACGAGACTATACTTTATCAAGTTTTGTTATATTGGCTAAGTAAATAAAAAGTATGCATATTCAGTTTTAAGCATACGCTCGTATACTTAAGCTTTATATAACTTGTGGTACCTGCAGCTACGCAAGCGCATGCCCCGTTGTTTTTTATTCATAGCGAAATTTCTAGCGAGCTTTTGCAACAGCTTATTCCTCAAAAAATGCATATTTTACTTCAACAAATGAAAAAAAAAGTATGCAATAAACTTCTTTAACATAAATATGTTGTTTTAAAAACAAAATTATTAAAATCGGTTCAGTATATTTTGCGCCAAAGCGTTACAAACAATTTTCAAGTGAGCAATTTTATATAAATACTATAGATAATAGTGATAGAGCTAAGCTTCTACCAACAGCTATTATTCATCTCAGCTATGAAAGATTTTAAGAAAAAAATGCTTATTAAAATGAATGATGAAAGTAAAAAACATTAAAGGGGATAATATAAACTACAACACATCCAGTCAAGTATTTATTTTAAGCATAATTTATATAGCTTATATCATGCTGATGGAAAGTTTGTATAATTACAAGTCTCAGTTATGTTCAATTTCAGAGACATGGAACACCTAAAAAATTGCTGATCTTTCGACTCCCCACAGCTCAAAAATTGGACATAATATAATCTTATGCCCACAGAGACTTTTAATTTCTTCAAGCGGTAGTTTTCATGAGACAGCCCCATCTAGAGGTTAATTTTTTAAATATGTTGATATGTGCAGCATATAATGTAGTTCGTTGAAAGTAACTCTCATACATGGTTGTATGGAATTTTTCGCAGTGTAAGCATAACATTTTTTTTTCCTTTTGTTTAGCACATACACAAGCGGAATATTAACTGGGAAATCTTTGTCTGAAATTGCAGTGTAAGTAATAGTAAAAGTATTTGCTGTTGTTTTGCTCGTAATCAACAACCCGTTGAACTGGGCCACACAGCGTGTGACCGCGGTAAACTTTTACACAATTGACCGACAGCAGCAAACGCATCCGTCACACGCACAACAATGAAGCGAAATGGCAAAACCACGATGAAGAGTGACATTTTGAACTGTGAAGTGGCCATTGCTTCATCTTCTGGCTGCCTTTGCTATCTTATACAAGTAGGTACCTACTTGTCACTTCAAGTGCAAACTATTTGAGTGTTGTGAAGGATTGAAATATCGAAAGATTAAAAAACATTTGTTCACTAGTCTTCTTTAGTGACAAATGATTGATTGAGGTTTGTAAACGGTGCAAAATGTCAGAAGAATATGCTGCAAAAGATTTATATGTCAAAGGTATGATCAAATTGCTATGTTGCTACAAATGTTCCGCAAAATATGCTCGAGAAGGCATTTGAGTTAGTGAAGAATATTTTGTATAAAAAAGAAATATTTGGAAAAAAAAAATGTTCGTTTGATTTTTATAAATAGCTCCAGTACCGGAATATAACTTATACACTGTATATTTGCTAATAGAAGCAGCTTTCAATAGTTATGATTTACAGCTCTGGCATTAGACAGCAATAGCATCCTGTAATCAAACTATGCAATAATTCTCTGTTCCACATAACATAACATTAGACCGTACCACCTTACAGGCAAAAAAAAAAAGTCCATCGTACACCATCAAATCCGAAGCATTTTTGAAAGGCAATTTCGAAAAAAAAAAAAAATTTTTTCTGGTGAAAATAGAGGCCGCGCATTTAAGTTTTTCATCATACCTTCCAATCCAATCTTAAAGTATGATATGTATATCAATGTTTTTGTCTTGAGTAGACCAACTTTTTGATCCAAAGATCATTGACATCAAATACCCCGTTCTTGTTCTTATCCACCAGATCTCAGTTCCTACCATCCTACTGTGCCACCCTAATGTCAGAAATTTAAAGCTTGCAAAAAATCATTAAATTTTCTTTACTGCGATTATTCCAGAACTATTTAAAAAAATATTTTTAAAGTTTTTTAGCGAACGTAGGGGTCCCGTTTTTCAATTTTTCGTCATATCTTCGGTATATAGAGTCAACAGTATTAAAATGAGTCAAAAAAAAAAACAAAATGCTTCGGATTTGAGGGTGTACGGTGAACTCTATTTTTTTCTGGTACGTGACCATATGACCCCGCGTTTTTTGTTTTCAGCTCTACGTGATTCGTGTTTACATTTGTATTTGTATTTTTTTATTTTATTTTTGAAATAAAAGATCTAATTTTGCTAGGGTTTTCGGTGAAAGTGCGGACCTTTCATTTTTTTTTTTAGTAAACATAAACAATGGGTAATTATCTGATTTTTCGTAAAAATATTTCAAATTAATTCGGTTAACCATGGATCGTTTTCGCAATACGTTTACTCTATGTGATAATACGCATCCGCAGAGACGTCGAACAGTGCGCACCGAAGAAACAATTGCCGCTGTAGAGCAAAATGTTGAAGAGGACCCGAATGAATCGATTCGCCACCGTGCACAGCAATTGGAGCTTTGTCCATCAACTTTATGGAAGATTTTGCGCAAAGATCTTGGCTTGCGACCTTACAAGATCCAGCTTGTGCAAGAATTAAAGCCGCGAGACCATGCAATGCGTCGTGATTTTGGTGTATGGGCCCAAAATGAGATTGATCTCGATGCTGATTTTCATCGCAAAATTTTGTTCAAGCAAAATTGCCGCATTTGGAGTGAAGAGAATCCACATGAGACCCTTGAGACGCCATTACATCCACAAAAACTGACTTTTTGGTGTGCTCTATGGGCTGGTGGAGTCATTGGGCCATACTTCTTCCGAAATAATGCTGGAGAGTCAGTTACCGTTAATGGAGACCGGTATAGAGCCATGATAACCGACTATTTTGTTCCCGAATTGGATGGCATGAATGTGGATGAGTTGTGGTTCCAACAAGACGGCGCTACATGCCACACAGCGCACGTGACAATCGATTTATTGAAGGAAACATTCGATGAGCGCATAATTTCGCGGAATGGACCTGTCAATTGGCCACCAAGATCGTGTGATTTGACACCATTGGATTATTTTCTTTGGGGATATGTGAAGTCGCTCGTCTACGCCAACAAACCAGAAACGTTAGGGGACTTGGAAGCCAACATTCGTGGCGTTATTGCCGACATACGGCCCCATACGCTCGAAAAAGTGGTTCAAAATTGGACCTGTAGAATTGGCTTTATTCGAGCCAGCCGTGGCGGCCACATGCCCGAAATCATATTTAAACATTAATGGCATAAAATTATCCTTCCAATAAAGCCAAATTGATGGACATTAAAACGATTTTCTTGTGCTTTATTTCAATTCGAAGCTCTGTACCTCTAAAAAAAACACCCTTTATAATATTTGTTTATATTAAGTGTTTGTTTTCGGTTTATATATATATTTAATATTGGATAAATAATTTTGCATGAAAGCTACCTTAAACTCTTCCTGCTGCACTTAGCAGTTACTATTAGCCCTATATTGTTCTGTCATTGTCTGTATTAACCCTTTAACTCTCCATTATCTTTTTGTAAGAGTTATTAAATGGTATGTTTGTTTATTTGTACAAAATAAATTAAGTTTTGTTGATTTCATAGCAAGATAAAATACAATATTTCAGTAGTAAATAGAAGCAACAGAGAAGTAATTACTTTACCTGAAATGTGTGTAAAATGACAAAGGTATTTTTTTGTGGATTCAATTGATTTGTTCGACATACAATAGCACTATTCAAATAACTATTGCTGTTCATTTTTAATTTTCTTTAAGTGCTTTGTATGACAACAGCAGAGATAAGGCTATATAAATACTTTTAGCCGGTTTTGTCCGAGCAAAATTTTCAATGCAAGCATGGTGAATTAAATTGTAAAAAGCTTTGTGTGGTAAATTTTAAAATTTTTAGCAGCACGAAAATGTTAATAACATTGAGCTTGTTGGAATCTCAGCTAGCTGGGTAGAAAACCAAATTTGAGAGTTCAATGGCACTAAACATTATTCAAAGTTGGCGCTTATTTTAGAGATATTTTCATTCAAAAAGTCTAGACCAAAAGTTAATATTTTTAGCAGTAGCATGATTCCATGATATAAAGTAAAGATTTCGCCATCCAAAAATTTTATAGATACTAGAACAAGTAATAATTCTTGGGTGTCATATCTGTAGAATATGGTGGGTGTGGTGGTACATCTTATCCAAGCAGTAAATTTATTTGGCGAGTTATCAAATCTTTATGAGATCTAGTATTATCTCGGTATTTTCGTTTGATCAATTCTAGTCTCTTTTGTTGGAGTAAATCAATCAATCTGTCCAGTTATTGACAGTAGGTACATTTAAAACTTACTTATGTTATTGTCTTGTAAAAACTGAAAAAAAAAACCCTGCCCTTGAAACCCCATCAAACGTGCAGCATCACCTTTTTTATTAATATCAGCTTTCAAAGTGTTTTCAGCCGGTTCAGTTTTTTAACTCCATGATCTCTTGCGTTTTGCATTGTTTTAGAAAACCAATTTCTCATCCCAATTAATGCTTTGTTAAAAAAAAAAGAATAATTTTCCTGACGCCTGAAAAGTAAATCCAAGACGACAATGCAATAAAGTAAATTTCTTTCTATAAGGAGGTGCATCACGTGATCATTATTGATCGAATTCGATAATTTTAATCTCTCAGCAATCTCTCGAGTTGCTATTCGGTAGTTTGCATCATTCAATGCCATTTTTTGTTTTCATCAGCTTTAACTACCCATCTAGAACGTGGAATAGCCATACACATCGATTAAATTTTTTTTTTTTTTTTGCTTAAACAGCATTTTTACCTTTTCGATATAGTAGTGTTACCGATTTAGTTTGTTTCTGCAATAGAAATTTGTTTTACATAGATACTTTCGCTGTACCAAAGAAAATGTTTCCTTAAATTAAGGACGCTTTGCATGTGTCGGCTATTTCTAAAGTATTTTTCTTTTTCTTTCTTGCAGAGATGCACAGTGGATGTGAAAAATTTTAGCAATTGAGAAGTATGGGGGCTGAGAAATCTAAGCTTAAATTATGATGTTTTTCCATATCTTTTGTCTGTGTACATTTAGACCCAGGGTGCTTAATAAAAACGCAATACATATTTATTGCGCGGACTGATATTAAAATTCTGTTGTGCTTGGATCGGAGAACCATCATTTTTAAAATAACGTAAGATGCGCTACGTCGCAAACCATTATGTCAGCTGACATATCTTCATCTACCGAAAACAACGAGCGTTCATATTGCCCGTCAGTCAGATGCCTGTTTTATTCATTCCATTGCCAAAGTCTGTGTAGCAAAGAGAAAAAAAAAGTTCAACATTTAACTGCCCGCTATCAAATATTCATTCACAATTGCTGCAGTCATTCTAAAATTCCCATTGAGGTCATGAGTGATTCTCTTAATTTTAATCTTCTTAATTACTTTTTACGAATATTAACTTGACTGTCTAATCTGCTAACTGAAAATCCTAGAGAACAAAGCGAAAAAGATAGCAGCAATAGTATATCGAATATATGCTTTGATCGGAGTTAATTTAATGCAAACTTTTATTAGCTTCTACTTCTATGAAGCCATTCAAGCAAACATAATTGAATTGATGCACCCAAATTGAATCTCACAGTTGATTACCACTTTAACGTGCAGTCATAAAAAACATAAAAATGAGCTACGCCAACCAAAACTTAGACCTTGACATCCTTCCTCAGTTCCTGACTACGTTCCTTCCTGTGTGTCTGCGTAGTCCTGCTCTCAACATTTAATTCACTTCATATTCAGATACAAACATGCAAACTTCCGGTAACTTCCTTTTTCTCGATGATGATGATGCTTCTTCATGCTTTTAGTTTTCTTAGCGTAACGCCATTTTGTCCGCCATCAATATTCATAAGTTTGCAAAAGTAATTTCGACAAATAAATGAAAAACGAATAAACACAAATTTCCCTAAAGATTTATGTACATAAAAATTTTCGGTTCAATACAGACAGTAGGAGAGAGTCTGCAAAAATATGGAAACAAAAAATTTTGAATATTTTATGTGGATGCGCTCTTCATGTTTTGAAGGAGCATATCGCTTTCACTTAATGATCTTTCAACGTGCACGAACGTTAGCGATAGATTTCAGTTCTATCAAACATTTCCACCATTTCATTAGGACGACCACGTTTCCTGCCTCGTTTAACTTCAATGCAGACTTCAGATGGTGATTTACACAAGCTGTCCAATCTATATCCTTTTTCGAGGCTTGATTTGGAAGGAAATAGGATGCTTTCGAAATCAATGAGTTGGACTTTGAAGATAGTGAAAACAATTTTTGACTTACTCAGAGCAAACAATTTTACGTTTGATTCCACCTCAAACGCATATGATTTAAAATCAAAGTCGAATCTTGTTGAGTCAAAATGAAACAACTTTGATTACACTTTTATGTCTGTTATTTGAGATTCAAAAGAAATCACTTTGATTTAAAGAGATTTCATATTTAATTTGACTTTTCGTACAAAAAATATAAAGCCGTGCATTGTAACAAAATTGGTGATTCATTATTGCAAGCCCAACATACTGGGCCACACTCTCGCATATCAGCTTAAGATATTTTTACCAAATTCAATTTCAAAATGAAAATTTTAAATTATTTCTTTAGAAATAAAGAGAATAAATACTATTTTTATCATTTTCAACTCTTAAAAATGCATTATTTTCTATTTAAAGTAAAGGGAATTTTTACTATTCTCAATTTTAAATTGCGAGAAATGTGGAAATGGTATTAGACGGAGTGCCCGCTGTGGACTATCGAGTGAATGAGATTAAAGATAAGATATACGGGAAATATAGTAATGCATTTTGGTGAAATTAACGAACCAGGGTTGCCTTGCCAAATTCTGTCCCGATGCACGAAAGTCCCCGTTTTTCAGCCTATTTAGTTGTTTTAATTAAAACTATATAATATAACAGCTCGAAATGTATGCCAAAAGATAGAACTCGAAGAGGCCTAAACATAATATATGGGGTTGCATTGTTGTATCTTGTCCCAAACATGGATTTTCACCGGTTTTTTGGTCAATTTTCATTAATGAAGATATCAGTTTGAAATGAGTGACAAATGATAGAGCTTGAAGAGCTTGAAGAGCTTAAATAGAATGTATAGGGCTGCCTTGTCGAATTCAGCCCCAAACATGGGTTGCTACTCAATTAATGAACATTTGCTCTAAAAACGGGTGGCAACCCATGTTTAAGACAGGATTCGACAATATTTTTTAAGGCTCTTCAAGCGCTAGCGTTTGGCACACATTTCAAGCATTAATATAAGCTAATAAAAAATGACCCAACAAACCGGTAGCAACCCATTTTTGGGACAGGTTTCGATAATGCAACCCAACATATTATATTTAGGCCTCTTTGAGTTGTATTATTAGGCATACAATTCGTGCTGTAATATTATATAGTTTTAATTAAAACTCTTGTTGGGCAAAGTTTGATCATTTTCGGGCATCGCGACAGGCTAGTTTCACCAAAATGCACCTTTTTCGTATGTCTTATCCAGTAATCTTATACACACGACTTTTCTTCAGCGGGCTCTTGGATTATGAAACAAAGTTATGTTTGGTCAAGAGCTTTGAGAAGATAAAAGAACGTATTGTTCTTGGAGTCAATTTTAACACCAGAAACTTTGCTTAGTGCAGTAGAGTTTCCTAAGCATTCAACGGTAGTCGAAACTATCTAAAGTTCAAAGAATCATTTAATAAGACTTTAAAATTTCCTGTTGCTGTGTGTAGAGCTGAGTATATGCGTAAGCTTGCGGAAAAGTTTATTAGAGAAAAGTCCTGTGTTGAATGTTAGTCCTGTGGGCATGGGCAGTATATGGAGCAAAAATCTGAAGCTGTATAATGAAGCGGTATTGTTCAAAAGGTGAAAGTCCATCAACTACTTGGCTTGGTTGCATCGAGCAAATAAAATACAACACGCCAATTGAGTGAATATTCAATTCACAGCCTTTGAAGGAAGCTTTTTCTTTGAAAGTACAATGGTATCAATGATAGATATTTTGGATGAGAAAACTGGAAATATTTCGTATAAATTACTTACAGAAAATGAACATAATGAACATTGACACTTCTTCCCAACGACCTTTTGACATTTGAGCTAATTAATTTATTTCAATATTTCTTTCCCACTGTAAGTTAGCTTGATTGAAGACGTAATAAAGCCAGTTGTTTTTGAATATTTCTTCGTTGTTGTTGCTAAGGTTTTTGCATAAACTGACATGAAAATGGCAGCCATTAGCTTATCCTTTGCTCATCCCAATTTTTTTTTTTTTTTTTGGAATATTAAAGTGTTGGAACGAAAGAGCTCTATCGCTTTGTTCTTGCTCTTGTTTAAGAGGTTTCTATGACGCTTCCATAAAATACAAGTTAAGTTTACTCAACCAAAGCTGTGCGCTATAAATTTTTAATAAGCATTTAAAAGGTAACATAATGAATTTTCCACTTCACCACCCCCCGATGGCCCAACTTCGGTTCGTTTAGCATATTTTTCATAGCATATCGTTGTTATAAATATATGCGCATCTTTATTGTTTTTCAGTTTGTGGTACATCGCTGCCGCCATAGATTTTCACTGAAGCAAAACATTAAATCAGCATAAATTTTTCATTTATAAGCGCGAGAAGTGCCCTTGCATGAGATATGGAACGTAACGTAACGTCTAATTCTCATTCGGGTCAATGCGGTTGTTGTTGCTATTTTGGAAATTGTTCGCAGCAATACAAAAGTTAACGATGAAGAAGGGTTGCCACTTGAGTTTTATATCAGTTTTTATTTTTACAAAATTATGTGAAAACTACAAGTTTTATGTAGAGCGTTTTTCTAATGTAGTAAATTGCTTGATTGCTTTTTTAGACACACAGACAGACAGAAGGACATAGCTATATCGACTTAGGTAGTGACGCTGATCAATAATATATGTACTTTTGGGCACAAAATCTGCAGTATTTACATGAAAAGCAAAATAAAATTTATCAAAACCCAAATGGGAACTCTAGTCCAATTAGTCATAATAAATGCAAAATTACGGAACTGAACCACAGTGAATGGATTTGAAAGATTTTTTTTTTTGGATTCCTTAAGCCATAAAATAAAAAGTTTAAACATTGAAAATTACCAGGGTTTCGAAATTCCGAAAACACGGCTATCAACTATTCAAATTAATTCTTAAACGCTATAATGCGTGAATTTTTAAGGTATTACAACCAAATTTAATACAAATACTTGATATGGCTTTGAAAAATGTGGACAACAACAAGGTGAATTTCTACGAGAAGGCGTGGCACCTCTCTCACATGAAAAAATTTTGAAATACTATACTGATGAAGTTATTGAGAGTAGAGTAACCAAATTTCAAATAAATACTAAGAATTGTTCGGACAAGCTCAAGATAGAAATAAGGTGCATTTCAATAAGTGGGCGTGTCACTTTCCATATAGACTAAAATTTTAAAACAATATACTGAAGGAGATATTTAAGATATTGCAACTAAATTTTACACAACCACTAGAAATGGATCGTGCAAGCCGTACTTCAGCAAATACTTTGAATTGCTATATAAAAATTTGCTGTCGTAAGACAGTTCATAGAATTTATATTAAAAGATATACTTGAGAGCTTATTTCAAAAAACTGATCAGCCACGAAATCTAAAAACCTAATAAATCGCATATAAATAATAATAATAATAAAATAATAATAATAATAATAAAATAATAACAATAATAAAATAATAATAATAATAAAATAATAATAATAAAATAATAATAATAATAAAATAATAATAATAATAAAATAATAATAATAAAATAATAATAATAATAAAATAATAATAATAATAAAATAATAATAATAAAATAATAATAATAATAAAATAATAATAATAATATAATAATATAATAATAAAATAATAATAATAATAAAATAATAATAATAATAATAAAATAATAATAATAATAAAATAATAATAATAATAAAATAATAATAATAAAATAATAATAATAATAAAATAATAATAATAATAAAATAATAATAATAATAATAATAATAAAATAATAATAATAATAAAATAATAATAATAATAAAATAATAATAAAATAATAATAAAATAATAATAAAATAATAATAAAATAATAATAATAATAAAATAATAATAATAATAAAATAATAATAATAATAAAATAGTAATAATAATAAAATAATAATAATAATAAAATAATAATAATAATAAAATAATAATAATAAAATAATAATAATAATAAAATAATAATAATAATATAATAATAAAATAATAAAATAATAAAATAATAATAATAATAAAATAATAATAATAATAAAATAATAATAAATCGCATATAAATATATAAAATATATAATAATTCCAGAATAAAGTCAAATTGTATATATTGATCTTAAGGGCTAGGTAATTAATTTATTTGAAATTAGATCAGTGGGTGTTGCTATAGTATCAGGCAAAGATATGAGCCCAAAATATCGATTTTTGAACTAATATGGCTTATCGTGTTTTTACAATAAGCTCTTAAATTACAAAACTGTCAATTTAATTTTTCATAAATCTTTGAAAAAAATTTAAAAGCCTAAATCAAACTTTAGTACTTCCAATTTTTTTTTTCTTTTTTTAAATTTTTGAAAAATGATATTTCTGTTCAAACTTTTTGAAATTTCAGAAAAAATGTGAAGTATATCATTTTCTATTTATAAAAATCAAGCAAATTAAAGTAGAAAAATTAAAACATTGAAATTTGTGCCTTAACAAATTTTCAAGTTGAACTCAAAATACCATTTACCCAATGCGATATTAAATGTTTTTTTTTTTGGAAATGCCAAAATTTTATGTTCTTATAACTTTTGCGTAGAATTGATATTTATAGGAATAAAAAATAATTTAATATTTAGTTCTTTTAAGAACTGTAGCGCAACATTGGTTTAACTTATGCCAACTAGTCAAACTCCAACCGCAAAAAAAGTCTGCAAATTCAGAATCTCAAGTTTCAACTCCTTTCGTTTGTGCAAACATGCCTCATATACATATATACACTTTCCTGTAACTGCCGCGCCCTTTTCTTATACGTCACAAATCAAAAGACAAAATAAATATATCCCGTGTATAGGGTAAATAAAACAAATGTGGGCTGCTATCCTTACACGGATATATTCAACTCAATTTCAATTGTGTAATTACAACTTATATGAAGTACAAAAAGGATTTTGTTTTAAAAACACTTGAGAAATTTTCTATTAAAAAGGAATTGTTTACATATTTTATATTTATAATATTTCTGCACATTTTGTGGCAAAATTTATAGCTGGCAACGCTGCATAATTTTAAAAATTAAGTATTACTTTCCATATTAACATTGTACTGCAGTGTCACACTGTTCACCTGCCCATTATAGCTAATACCCAAGGACAACCAAACAGCATAAGCTGACCATTTTTATTATGCCACCACCATAGCAGTGCTGCTGGTCTGATTATTTGTGGGTGTGCCATATATATAATAATTGCTTTTTTGTCACTGTGGTAGCAAATTTTATGCATGTCGCTTTTCGGCAATGCTTTTATGACTTTTCCCTTATTTGATGTCATCTTATTTTTGTTTTTTTCGATTTTGCTTTGTTGCTTTTCTGGTTTTGATTCGGTTCAGTGCATATTAAAACACACCAAAAATGTATATTCTGAGAAATGCTTGTTAATAAATAAAAATCATATCAATCTGCTCATAAAAAAAAATTTCTGAAGTATAAAATGGGATCACTAAATTTGCACATTTATTACTTTAATAGTAAAAGTTATATGAACTGCGAAAATAATAAACGATACTAACAAAATAGAAAAATGTTTTTCGATTTTGAGGTTTTTTTTTGACTTTTACTTTATTGTTGTGCTCAGACATGCGAGAAATTAAAAATTTGTAAAAGTTGACAGTTATTATTAGAGATAACGTTAAGCGGCAGGTGCGTTCAGAAAGAGTACATTTAAAAAAGTTTATATTCTTAAATTTATGAATCTCTTATAACTATTTTAATAAAAGTTAGTGTTGACTTTAGACTTGATTTAATAATCCAAAAATAATATCTTAGATTATTGAAGTACAAAAATTAAAGAAAAATATTTTGGATTATTTATATAAATAAAGTGAAATTTCTTCAGTTTCATTCCTTAGACGCTTAGTCTCAATCTCCAATACAAATTATCCCGATATTTCTATATAATACTAAGATAGAGGTTAAAAATGTTTAAAAAAGAAATTTGCGCAAATAGAAACAAGCATGCAAGCATAACAAGCCGTTAAATGTCTGTGTGTGTGCGTTTTGCTTTTGTATTTTCCATGGTGTAGTTGAACAAAGTGAATTCATTAGGGAGAGCCATACATACTGAAATTGAAGTAATTTTGAGAGCGTGAGTGTGAATTGATGAGAGCGAACATTTTCTTATAACTTCACCTTCATGGTTTTTCGGAAAATTCAGGTTTATTTTAGAGCAAACTTTTCGATGGGAAAAGGTGATAAAATAGATTTTGGCAGTCACCAGAGGATTTCGTGAGTCCCCAATGAGGATGCTGAAGGCACATTTTTTTCATGTGTGAGATTTTTTCGTTACCCTACATGACATTAAGGCAGAGATTCTATGAATTTTCGTTCGATATTCATGCCTATGGTATTTATTTATAAGCGGGGCTTATGAAGGTTTCTGTTTTAGCGGTAATCTAAGCGGTTAAAATAAATTTTGGGAGGGAAGGAAGACAAGTTCAAAACTGCAAATATCCGTGTAGCATATATTTTGAAGAAGTTCCTTCTTATAGCGATGCCTTTAAGGTGCCCTCTCCACGTAGCCCAACATGACAGATTTTTTTTCATTCTTCACGCCGCGACACTTTGGGGCTTGAATTTCGAGAAATTCTTCATTAAATATAGGATGTTCCCCAAAAGTAGAAGCGTTTTAAGCCTTTTTCTTAATTTATTTTTATGATTTAACTTCGAACTTTCTATTTAATCCATTAGAAGTACTTTGAGATAAGCTATAACTTTGGTTTTAAATTCTTTAAACTTGTGCAATCAATATAATTGAATAACAGAGCAAGGAAGAGATAAAGAGTGTATCTGCATTTTAGAGCAAGGATGCACAGCTCGATGCTTTTTAAGCTCTTCCGGCCCTTACAACAAAACAAAAAATATCGAGCTCTTTTCGTTATTCGAGCTAAATCATTTTGGTTTCCAAGCATCACATGCTTTTTGTTTGTGTAATTTTTTCCTTCAACGCATCGGCTCGTTCAGCTCTTGCCATTTCTAAATTTAAATTATTTTGGTTGCATGCTTTTTGTTAGTGTAATTATTGTTTTCCACGCACTTACTCAAGTAAAGCAGTTTCGGTTCGCAATCGCTGCATGCTTTTTGTTTGTGTAATTTTTCCTTTAACACATTGACTCGTCCAGTTATTGCTGTTACTTACGTTAAATTTTTTTGGTTGCTTGCTTTTTGTTAGTGGAATTTTTCCTTCAACGCATTGGGGCTCGTTCAGTTTATACCGTTACTAAAGTTAAATTTTTTGGTTGCACGCTTTGTGTTCGGGTAATTATTGTTTTCCGCGCACTTACTCAAGTTAAACAGTTTAGGTTAGCAATCGCCTGTTGCTTTTTGTTTGTGCAATTTTGTTTTCAAGTCGCTCGCTTCTTCAGCTTTTCTTTTTTTCTGTTTGTAAGTACTTAGCTTGCCGCAGTTAATTAAAAATTGTTCGTCCATAGTACTTTTTTTCGAAAAATATTTTTGAGTCTCTTACCCAAACTGATGTTGTGCATTTCTATTTAAGAGAAATTCATAATTATTTTTCATGATCGAAGTCAGTTTCGATATAAATTTCAGTCACATGAAAAAATTTTAATGACCACAAGAAACTTGCATTTTTTATTATGCGTGACGTAACATATAAGCCGACCCCACCATGTCACAGCCCGTTACAAGCTCGCGGAGCTCCCCTAGTCGCGTTACATCATGTGTGAACGACTCAGTAGCGTAACAAGGTGAAAGAGGGCCGTCGCCCCAGGCACGAGCCGGCAAGATGGGCATCTGTATACATACGCTATCCAAAAAAAATAGGCGACTGCACATTATTATTCGCCCCGGGCGAAAATTGCTCAAGATACACCACTTGAACGACTCCCAAGCAATATTGTAAGATTTTTTCTTTGTGTTGACATTTTATGCACGGATATTTATAAATTAAAATGCAAATAAAAAAACCACTGCACCATAAAAGCAACTCCTGTAAAGTTCCTACGCATCTATTGTTAATTAATCACCCTTTTTCAGATGCGACGTTCTGCGAGTGTTTCTATCTTTTTAGATGGTACTATCGTGCTGCACTTAAACGCGCGCGTATGCGCTAAAGTTCATCTTTACGCATGCCAGCATTTCGATTCATTCTTCGTTTTGTTTCATTCCATTTCGTTTTGTTTTACTTTGTTTAATTAAAACATTTGTGTGCACCAGCACTTCGCAGGGAGCTCTGCATAATAAAAAATGTCTCAATTAAAATGCATTCCCTTCTTTATTCTTTTGTTTCTAACATGAAATAAAATAGCGGATTAAAAATAAAGTGATAAAATACTGCAAACAGACATGAGGAAGAAGAATAAAGCGACTGCTGTTATGATGCAATTTGCGCGCAATTAAAACAACAAACAAATTTGAGTTTTTTCTGTTTTTTTTTTTTGTTTGTTTTTACCAAATTGGTGGACGACCAAACAAATGAAGTGCAGTTTTTATTTATGTAGTCTAATTAAATGTTACAAATACGTACGCAAGTAGTGGTAGCTAAATGGATTAAAAAGGATGCTATAGAGGGTGTGAAATGTCCAAATTCAAGATTTGGAAAATTAAAAAAAATTAAACGATTTACCTTTAAAACAACGCTAAAATTAATAATATGAAATTAAAATTAGTTTTATAGACGTTATCGTCATTAAAAATCATTTTGCAAATAATTTGCATAAAGCCGAGAACCGATAAATTTCGTTATTGTTCTCCGTTCCGTTTGATCGGTACCGAGAACGATAACGATAGCGAAACGATATAAAAAAAATCATTTCTAGTATGACCGAGGTCGAGAACGCGAAGGGTCTGGCCGATATCTCGTTCTCGGCGATAATGTAATATTTATCGTACGATAGGCACTAAGTTATCGCCGAGAACGAGATTCAACCAGAACTTTTATAATACAAAAACACTTAAAACGCAATATCTTGGCACCTATGGTAGCAGGCGTTTTTAAATTCGGTGCTAAGATGTATATTGTCTATGTTAAGTACCTCACGAAATCTGGATAAGATAACATATGGGGGCGGAGCAGCTTTATAAAACGAAATTCCCTAAAACCCCATATCTTGGCATATATCGCAATTACAGTTGTGAAACCGGATACGTAAATGAAAATGCTTAGTTCTAAGCAACTCGATAAATGTAAACAAGGTTAGATAATGGATCATAGCTCCTCACATTCAACAAAAACCCTTACGTTGCTATTCTTGGAACTTATGCCAAGTTGTGAAATTGTGACCCAATCCCTCCAGTAAAGACTGCTTAAAATGTATGCGTGGATGTACAACGGACAGTGCGCGGGAAATCTGCTGGTCCAGCTAGTTTTATATGTATACATAAACTGTGAACGTGAATAATCGAGAAATATCGGCGATAACTAGAAAAGAACGAGACGATAACGAGAAGAGAACGAGACGAAAACGATACAGATCAAAAATTTCTCGTACGAGAACGAGTACAAGACGATAAGCTGAGTGCCACAACGAGCACGATACGATAATTTAAAAATTATCGTATCGTTTTCGTATCGGAATCAGAGAAATTTTGAAACAGCTATAACTACTGTAAAAATTATTAAAAAATAAATCTTAAGCACCGATTCAAAGGTGAAAATTTCAGATTTTATATAATAAAGCTTATTAAAAAAAAAACCACAATACAGATCCAAAATATCTCGTACGAGGACGAGCACAAGAGGATAAGTTTGGTGCCACAACGAGCACGATATGATAATTTTTAAACTATCGTATCGTTCTCGTATCGGTGAAGCACGAGATTTATCAGAAAAATTTGGAAACAGCTATAACTACTGTAAAAAATATAAAAAGAATTTAACTTAAGCACCGTTTCACAGATGAAAATATGAGAATCTATATAATAAAGCTTATTTAAAAAAAAAAAAACCATTTTGAATGTTGAAGCATTTAATTAAAAAGAAAAATCACTGAGCTATTTTTTCAGGAATCATTTAGCAGAGTATATGTTTCAAAGTGTCCTTCAACTTGCCATCTCAAATGCAACAAAAAAATACTATTATTTATAAGGAAAGATATTGCTGCGATGCGAAAAACAGCAAAATGTGCGAATAGATTTGACTTTCGACATCATAATAGAATTATTTTTTCTCCATGAAGCAATACTGCAACTTTCAGCTGAAGTAATTCCTTTGCGATGCTCTAGCATGAATTTGACAAAAAAAAAATTAAGAAAAATACACGGTGTACCGCTCGACATTTTTTACAGATATAGAGACATCAAAGGTTGCGACTATAGCTAGTGGGAAACTTCAGAAACTTATTTCTACGCAATGAGTTTCATTTGAAAAATAATTTTTTTTTAAACCCAAGCAAACGCTCAGGGAATAGCTTCTATAAATGCTATGGATCGTGTTGATTTGTACGAAACGTAGATAGGTTACTGGGAAAGGGATGTGAAGAGTAGCGTCAGTGAATATTTTTCTTGAATCTAATAACGTTAGAGCGGTCAAGAAAAACACTCGCAGGGTGCTTGTTCCACAACCTAATGGTACGATCAAAAAACGAATTATCACGATAGTGCGACCTTCTATTCAGCGACGTCTTGACGCAAAATGGATGGGCCTGATGAGTAGCCCGAATGCTAGAAGAGAATACCCGAACAGTGTGGACCAACTCATAAATTTCTTAAGAGCACATCCAATTAAATTAACTATAAAATAGGATTAAATACCCTACATTACGACGCGTCGGTGCTCAAAAAAATCAACAGAGAAAGCAATATGCACATCCTCTATTAATTTTGTCGCACGTTGCTGAGCTCTGTGTGGCAGCTCCAAAGTAGTTTTTGAAGCTCCGGCCCAGAAGTGCGAATTGTACTTTAGTTTAGATTTAGTATAGGTGAAAAAGACAGTTCATGGATCAACAGGGGTATAGTATTTGCGACGCCGTTTTAAAAAACCTGTACCACTGGACCTCTAGACTACAACCCACAAGCAAAAGAAGCTAAGTCATTTCTTTTGTATCGTTCTATTTTGTGCTACTGGTACTGCTGAGTTGCAGCAAAAAACGCTTGATCTATACTTGACAGTAACCCCTATAGTCTGACGTCATAGCAAGTTGTTTTACGCAGATCTCTGTTAGGGAACAAGCAATACATATGTAGGTATGTGATACTTAATCTTTCATACAACACTAATTTAAACAGGCAGCACTTGAACCGAAACGAACTAAACAGTTGTGCGCATAACTACACACGCAATTGCATTAGCAACAACAACGATAACAACAACACCACTAGCAATACTACAAATAAATGATTCATTAGCATTTTACTTTGTATCTGCAAAATTTAAAAATAAAAAAGGGCCGTTTAGAGGCTTAGACACTGACTGACTGACTGATTCAAAGTGGGAAATTTAATGTCAATGCACTTTGGTGCGATTTCTATTGCATGATGTTGCTGTTGTTTTCATTTGATATTTTCTTCTTTTTTTTTTTCATTATTTAGTACTCGGCGTTTTGTTGCTATTGTATCAATTAGCAGAAAATTAGCATTTTATGCAACTAATTAACTCATAAAAATACAAAAAAAAACTTTTTATGCAGCAATAAAATGAAGATTAATGAACTGTAAATAGTGGCGAGAGTAAAAATGCTGCTATTCATTTTAAATGAACATATGATAACCATGAAGTGTTGGGCAGTAAGACACACAGACAGCGTGTAGCAGTGGGAAGTCGTAAAACCCATTTGTACGCTCATATGGAGCGCTAATATGTTGGGAAAATGTGTACTTCTAAAGATGTAACAATTTTGTTTAGCATCCATGTAGTGAAGTTTTATCACCCTAGTGACCCCGAGATTAATGCGTATCGAGAATTAGACGAAAGCGTATGATGTTAATGGTAATCCCATCATAAAATGGACATGCTTTATTGGGATAATTATTCCACATTATTTCAAACGTCGAGAAGTGGCATGGCAAATTCGAAAGTTTCATTTTTGACTTAAAGGCGTTTCGAAGTTCAAAAATGTAAAAATAAACTTTTTTGCCTTTATTTTAAATACAAAATTCATTGAAACAACAGTTTTTAACTTTACTTTAACCTTAAAAATTTTAAATTGTATTTTTAAACTGCAAAGTATGGTACATTACTCTTTTTTATTTTGCACTAGTGGTACCCGCCGCTTTGCACGCGAACGCCACGGTGTTTCTTGCACTCTTCAAAAACAAAAAAAAAATAAAACACTTGACAGAGAGTTTATACAAATAAAAAGAAACATCAACAACAATAGCAACACAGAACTCAAGAAGCAACATCAGCAACGAAAAATCTAACGACAATTTCTGTGTGAGGTTTTGCAAAAAGTTAGTTCTAAAAAAGGGATATTAAATTTTTTAAAAAAATAAGTATGCAGTATCCTGCTTTAGCGCAAATTTGTTGCTTAGAACAAAATATTTTTAAAATCGGTTCAGTACATTTTGCGCCAAAGCGTTACAAACTATTTCCATATATGCAATTTTATATAAATAGCATAGATTAAACACTTTGTCATATTGAATGGTATATGAAATTATTTTAAGTCAATGTGGTTTTGTTGATGTGTTACAAATTTCTTACAGATTTGAACAGTTTGCATTTATTTCTTCGCCAGTTTTAATGTCGTGAAAAAAAAAACGGCCCACATAGATTTATGGAGAGTTCACTGGCGTAGGTTCTATTTTATATTAATTCTTTATTGTAGCCAGAAAGTTAATTTTAATAAAGAAAAAGTCACTCTTCCGCCACTGTGCGTCGCACAGCATTTTAGCCACTCTAGTAACACCCTAAAAAATATGCAACAGCAGGCATGTTCATGTCAGACAAGGTCTTCTTTTGTTTCAGTGTCATATGGCACAACTCTCTGTGTTCCATAATTTTTGTTTTAACAAAAGTGTCAAGCAAAATTTGCACTGTGCATTTAATCAAGTTACCACAATTAGGCCTATAAATATTGTTATTTCTTAACATTTTTCGAGAAAAAAGCGTAGACATGTTATCTTAAAATAAAGCAGAAAAAAAAAACGAAGTGGAGCATTTCATAAAACCCACCCAAGACGCCCAACACAGCAAGTGTCATATTTTGATTACACGATGTAACACCACTTGTGTTTCTAAGTCGCTTTCAATTCTACGCAATTTTTCTTCGTTTGCGTTGTCTGCTTTGATTCGATTACAGGAATACAGTGGGGCTGATAATGTTAAATGCTGAGGGTTTTCTTTTTTTTCCACTTATTTTCTTTAATTTTACGTGCAAAGATTATTTGATGGCAAAAATAAATAAAAAGGCAGACAAAAATGAAATGTAGTTTATTATAAAACAGCAGCAGCACGACAAGACCGAAAGGGAATATGTACAATAAATTCACGTGATGTATGACAATTGCTGCGTAGCATAAAAAGCGCTAACAAAACGTACGTAAATACGTAAGACAAATAAAAGAAAAGTTGGAATAAAATATACAAACAAGTAAGACGATACTAAAATTACGATTCTCTTAATTTTTATTACGTTTGTCTTCTTTTCGACAGTCAGTAGGTACATACATATATAAAAACAAGCAACAACTATATCTACTTGTCGGCTGAATTACTCAATTGATAAATCCAAACACGCCTCTTTCTTTGTGTCATCATACAACAAAGCAGCAAAAAAGACGCTGTTGGTTACCAACTAAAGCCAAGAAGAACCAAGCAATAAAAGTCTGGAGAATAAATTGCAGGAAAACTGTCAAAAAAAACGTTCTCATAATTCATTTATCCAAGCGGAAATCTTTTTGTAGCTTGTTAGCAAATAAAACAAGAGAAGCAGTTACTTAGCAATAAATAATACAAAGAATTTGAAAATTTTGATTCAAAAGAATAAAATCGGAGAGAGCTAACAACTTCATTCAGGATAATTTCTTTAAAATGTAAAGCCCCCCCCCCCCCAAAGTTTTGTAAAGTGCTTCTTTGATTTATCAAGAGTTTCCATTGATCACATTAACTTAATTAGATTTTATTTTTCAACCTCAGACGATAACTTGTTACGATTATATATAATAAAAGAAAATTAAATTTACAAATTCAAATGCATAGAGCTCGGTCAAAGTCGAAAAAATATATGGCAGCATTATACTTTTTGCTTCATATGAGAAATTGAATAGTTTACTTTTTTTTAAAAATTTTATTCAAATTTTTTGTTCGGTTTAGAATCTGTATATACAGCCGTGCTCCCATTTTCGGAAACGCAAAAATATTGGGATTAATTTTTTAAATAGCAAATGTACGTGCTCCGATTTTCGTAAATCACAAAATGTTTCCGATTTCAAGCCGGAAGCTGTTGGGTCGGTAAAAGGAAAAGTAAATTGCCGGTTTCGTATAAATAAACAACAGACTAAAATCAAATTTTTTTTTATGTTCTTCTGTATTGTTTTAAAATAATTTTGCCGTACTCAAAAACAAAATTCAGGTTGATTTCATTGTTTAAGTAAATATGGCCACACCTCAATTTTTAATGTTAAAAAATATGTCAATTTGCGATTTGCTTTTGAGCGATATGTGAAATGATAAATACAATTATTGATATGTCTGACAGAGTTGCCTTTGTAAATGATGGAACAGCTTGCCAAAAACAAAGTGAAAATGAAACATATCGATCACTAAAATTAACGAATTGCGGAGCACCTAAAAATTAAATCGTACGATTTGTATTAAAACGCAAATCGCAAAACTAAGTGTAAATGGGAGCACGGCTGATAGTCACACAAATCGTTTAAGCTTCTTTTTGACGAAATATATACTGTGAAGATACGTACACCTTTAAAAAACATTAAATAATCTAAAATTTGCCACCAAACTTAGTAATTTACATATAAATGCGTATATGTTTTTTAACATTTTAAGCAAAAATAATTATGTTCGCTCGTCGACTTTGAGCGACCTCTAGATAGTCCAATTCGGAAAGCTCTTTGCGGTTAATTTTCTTTAGATATGATGTATTCCAGGTCAAACGCATCAATGACATTTGACTTTGAAGATTTTCGGAAAGTTTTTTTTCGTTAGTGACAGAAACGGTTTCGGTTTTTCTAAATTTCTTAAAATCGATCGAAATATTCAGAAAATTCTTTTTTTTTTTTTATATTTTTTTTTTTTTATTATTTGACTCATTTTAAGAACTTTTGACTCATGAAAATTACTCCAAAAAGATTTTTTTGAAAAACTTTTGGCTTTTTGAAATGGAGAAAAGAGCTTAAGTTACGAGGCAAGTTAGAGCAGAGATGCATACAAATCATCTTCGCCTTAACCTTTGGGTTAGAAAATTCTAGTTTTCTGCCTGAACCCTTTTTTCGTGAAACAGGTAGACCCTTCTTGTAATTAGAAATAACCGTAGAGGCATTTCTATCAAATGCACCAACTATTTTTGCTATAGCTGAATATTTTAATTCTGGAATTTGCAGGTATGTGGACAAAATCAGTTCGCGGACTTTTTGTTGCTTGCTAGCTATCTTTTTCTTTAGAAGTACTGTCCTTTAAGTGTTATACATCATATTAAACGTCACTTTATATAGAACAAAAATTGTATCTTTTTAGACCTATAAAATTATCAGGTAGAATATAATAAAATAAATAAAAATGCATGTTTTTTCTAGGACAGTCCTTAGTTTTGAAAGTTTACTCTCATAGCTATATGAGATAAATTCATAAATGAAACTGAAATAGATTAAAAAAAAAGCAAAGAGAGTTTCAAAAATTCAGCCGGGTTTCATTTAAAAAAATTGCTGTAGAGAATCTTCAAAGTAAGTGGCAATATATAGCCTTCACAATTATAATTTATATATCTAGTTTAATAGACCCACTATAGTACTTAAATTCTTTTAGATCAACTAATGGCTTACTTTGTACGCGACGAGCTTCAGAGGGCAAAATATATGACGAGCGTTAATTTTTAAAGATTTTTCCGTGATTACGACAAACCTATTATTTGCCTCATTTTTTTGTGTACTGCTGTGTCATTTATGTGATTGAATTTTTTAATTGAACAATTGAACATTTTGATAAACTACTACTTTTTCTTATTATCATTGTTGTAGTGTAGAAGAAACATTTTCTTAGAATTCATGCTAACAATTTTCAGTTTCGACCCGCACAAGCAACAAATCTATGTAACAACAACAAAACAATAAGGACATGTTACTTGAAATGAAATTTCGTATTTATTATGGGTATCACACACATATCAGAAGAACGCTAGCGGGAATTCGGTTTGCTATGACGATTGGCACCAAATTTCATTTCCTGTCAATTTCGACAATTTGTATTCAATATGCGGATGTGAATTTTGTATTTGCCATTGTTGTTGGAATTCTTACTCGTAGATTAACAGCACCAACTGCAGTAACTGATGTGATTGTTGTTGTTGCTTAGTTGATGGAACTCTGTTGTTATGAAGGATTAAATGTGTACGACTTTAAGCTGCTTGTAAATTGGTAAAATGTTGATGTTTTACGTTCTGGTGTTTTTTTTTTTCATTTTAAGTTATCAGAAGGATTTTGGACAACGAAAATAAAAACATTTTGTATTTTCTGAAGAAAACGGCAAAGTTTTCATAGAATTTTGGGTATTTAGGTTTGAAAACAGATTCATTCTAAGAATTAAGTACATATAAAAAGATAAAAAAAATTTTATTTTGATGAAACATTTTTATAAATAAAAATTTAAATTTTTTGTAAAAAATTTTTCTATAAAATTAAGGCTTTCTATACTCAAATTATGTTATTGTTTTTATACAACCCGCTTTTGTTTTTGTAATACATATTTCGTTTCAAAAAATGTTCAAAAAAAAAAGTAAATAAAAAAAGTGTGTGGTTATTTAAAGAATGACCGTAGTACACGTGGAGCATTCCATTCCATACCAAATTGGTCACTTTTTTCGGTCAACCTCTCTGATGTTTTTCAAAATTTTAAATGTTTTTAAGACTGATAGGAAACGCATTCATGAACTTTGATCATCCTTTTCAGAGACATGAATTTTTTCTCAAAAGCTCACAACTTTGCGTAAAATGCACAAATCGAGTCGTTCTTTTTTAAACTCAAGTTTTAAAATGAACTTTGAGGAAAAAAAATTACGACTTTATGAAAAATTTAAGCCTTCATCGGTTCTTCAAAAAAAAAAACTTCTTCTCTAAAATGTATGCCCGATTCGATTTTTTTGAAAAAATTCTCAAAAAAACTTTTTTGAGACCGGTCCGAACGCGGACAAGCGTTTCGTTTTTTTTTTCTTAGTTCATAAAAGTTTTTTTTTTCAAATTTTGTGTTCCGAAAATTTGTCGAATGTACTGAAGGTGATTTTTCAGGACGCAAATTTACCGAAAAATGTACAAATATACCGAAAATGCCATAACTGTTTCCTATCAATCTCAAAAACATACATTTATAGTGGTATTTTAATTTTTTATGATATTTACAAATAAACGGGTATAATACTTACGTCCACGCAAATTTTTCACGTGTAAAGCATAAAATGTAGTCAATTAGTTCATTCAAGATGTATGTATTTCTTACCTAAAAGAAAATATAAGATACAAATTGATTAATAGAGAGTTCTTGCTTTTATTTTAACATTTTACAATAATTAAAGAGTATTTCGTTATATACTAGTTGTCCCATTTATCTTGAGATTAAGTAATATCTCACAAAAAAGTTATCTAAAAAAAAATTCTAACAAAAATTTAGCAGTTTTAAAAAATTAACCAATGGTACTAATTAGACTTTTTAAGAAAGTTTATTTTCAAGGATATTTCGGGGTCATATATTAGCAAAATATGGTTTTCATTTTGCCGAACTTTGTTTTTTTTTTTAAGTATGTAATTTTGTACTCAATTATTCGAATTCGTTTATAAAAATATATGTTTACTGTTAGAATAAGAATCTTGACCCCTTAATGACCTTAAAAAATTCGAATAGCACCATCAATTAGTTTTTAAAATTTGCTAATTTTTTTGTTAGAAACTGGTTTTTGTTAAATAATCATATCTTTTTCGAGTTATTACTCATTCGCAAGATAAATGAGAGCCCTAGTATATATAATAGAAAACATTCATATGTATATACACTTAGAGAAGAAATAAATAAGAAATGTATTAGGTGCGCAACTAAATTCTCGCTGTTTGTCAATAGATGGCGCTAGTGGTCGATTTGGTTCATATCGAAACGTTATGAGTCTAGCCTAAACATATGGTAAATAAACCGATTTAACACTTTTAAGAGTTTTTGTTTTCATAGTCTGTTTATGGTTGCTCGAAAATGACTGATTTTGTGCCAAATAATCATCATTTGTGGGAGGTGTTGATTTTCTTCTTTCAATCGAAGAAAACGGCGGCTGACGCGCATCGAGAGCTCCAAAAAGTTTACGGAGATGGTGTTCTGAGCGAAACTGAAATACCATGAAAATGAAACCATCACTGGGGAACGGTACCGAACTCAACTGATGCGATTGAGCAGAGCACTGCGTGAAAAACGGCCCCAATACGAACAGAGGCACGATAAAGTAATACTATTGCATGACAACGCTAGGCCTCACGTTGCTAAACCAGTGAAAACATACTTGGAAACTCTCAAATGGGAAGTCCTATCCCACCCACCGTATTCCCCAAATATTGCCACGTCAGACTACTACTTGTTACGTTCAATGGCACATAGTCTGGCTGATCAGCAGTTCAACTCCTATGAAGACCTCAAAAAATGACTTGATTCGTGAATAGCGTCAAGAGACCAACACTCCTACCGTGATGGCACCGTGATCACATTTAGCCATTGGTCTGTTTGTTAAAGTACCAATTGAGTCAAAAATGAGCTTCGTCGCTGAAGACTATAAAATGGACGTTTTATACGAAACACATTTCTCACAGAGCATGAATTTTGCTAATAAAATTCAATGTTTTCCAAGCACTGTTCGTCTTGTCAAGTCTATTCAAATGGCAAATCTTACTGAGCATTTTTGGCGTTGACATATGTTACGTGTCACGCGTGAGATGTCAAAAAATTTACAATGAAAAAACAAATAGCAAAAAAATCACACATTATTTGGTAAGGTGTCACTTCTGGCTTCTTAAATGATTTTGAAAAGAGAAATTGTATTACTCCTCGTAAGGTTTCGCGAATGTTTCTGGGAAAACACACGTAAAAAAACACATATTTCATTTCACACAAAAACAATTTTGAAGAAAATTTCATAATAAGGCATATATGGAATAAATCTTTTAAAAATTTCACTACCAACTAAGATGTTCGACAGGTCAAAATATGTCCCCATGCTGATTTTTTTTCAGAAAATTTTATTAAAGCTACTCATGTAGAATTTTTCAACACAATTTTATGTTAAAATTGTTTTACTAATTCATTTCTCTCAAATGAGGCATATTTTATTGGTGACAGATATAAGAAACTGTGCGCGGTGCATTTGAATTTTTCTCTTTGAAAATATCTTTATCCGACGCTTGTTCTTAACGCATATATGTATAAATTTATGTATGTCATTATATGTTTGTATGCTTAAATATTAATGTGTATTGCTGCTGTTTTCAGAATTTTACTCATAGAAACTGTGTGTGATCTTTCAATCAAATAAAGTCATGTTCACACGCATAAAAATTTATTATTTTTAAGAGGAAAAAAATTCATTGAAATCGTTGCGTTCACTTTTAATGCATTTTTTATGGTTTTATATTCTATAAGTTTTGTCTAGCGGCTGCAGTTTTTCGATGTAATTGATCTTTTAATTCTAATTTTAACGCTTTCATTGCTTCTTCATAAGTAGTAAAGAGTTTCACACACCCAAGATATTTTCAATGGTTTTTATTTCAACCATATGGAATATGCTGACTTGGTCTATTGAAATCTCTCATGTTATTTATGGCTTTTGTTATGATGAAATCAATATATGGGAAATCATTTTAAAATATTTGTTCTTAATGTCTGCTCATAGAATATATTTCTTTTATAAAAGAGAATAACAAAATCTGCATTAAATTCAAAGCACGAACATAAATACCCTTTAACATTTTGCGCAACCACTTACAATTTCAGCAAAACAAAAAGTGATAATCTCTTCATACATCTTTTTTTATATAACTTGAAAACTGTGAACTCTTTCTTTTCTTTTTTAAAATGAATTACCACTGTCAATTTACTCGTTTCAATTTATTCATTTCAATTTATTTACCATGGCAAAAAAGTTTCCCTAACAACATAACAAATACTCGTGTAAGCAGTAATGTATCAAAGTGTTAGTGCTTTTAAACCGGAAACGCTCTAAAATCATTTCACTGTACTTCGCAAGTATTCGTGCGTTCAACTCGAATGTCAATTTTGATTTTGCATTGCAAGCACGAAATCAAATTTATCGTTCAATCAATCAATCATTCAATCAACACACTTTTATAATTAATATTGATTTTGATTTGGCGTAAAGCTTCGCTTAAGTACTCCAAAGTATGACTTTTATTTGAACTTTCTGCAGATTTGCTCATTTTAGTTGTTCAAAATATCCCACAGCTAAACTTTTCTAATTTTATAATTAATATTCTATGCTGTTGATTGAACTGATTGGGTGGTAAAACTATGCAATTGTAAATACTTTTCAAATTTTTACTAACTACAGAATATAGATGAATTTAAAATGGTTGCGATTTTTAAAATAAAAACCTTTGCATTAACATTACAATTTGATTTCTATTGCTACGATCAAAAATAACTTTCATTTATGAATTAAAAATTTTTAAGATCAAAAATTTCAAAAAATTTTGTAAAGGAAGAAGTAACCAATTCAAGACGCATTGTTTTTAGGCTACTGAACAGTTTAATTAACAACTAAAATTACTTTTGCCAATATCTCTTGAGTTAAATATTGGATTTTATTGAAAAAATATATCTTAATTTTTGACCAAAGCTGCCGAGTAGTATGATAATTACCAAAAATTATAAAAGTTTAAAAATTATGTTTGTGAATATTAACTCAAACCCTTTTTGCTTAGGTTTTTTACAAATCTATGCAAAAAGGGAAACATGGTTTAGAAATGCTTACTTATTGAGTCAAAGATCGCTGAGCATTCCATTTAGCAAGGAATGAGACTAATATGACTTACTTTAACCCCTTTCCCCTTTCTTTTAATACCCTACACAGAGGGTATATTCACTTTGTCATTCAGTTTGTAACGCATAGAAGGAGGCGTGGCAGGTATAGAAAAGTGTTTATATTATTGATCAGCGTCACCACCTGAGTTGATATAGCTATGTCCGTCTGTCTGTCTGTCTGTGTGTTTTTCTGTCTGTTGAAATCACTTTTACGGGAAAAGCAAGCTAATTCAATGAAATTTGGGACATAGCTGCTAGCATGTAAAAATGGGCAAAATCGGTTCACGGCCACGCCCACCGCCCAAAGTCTATGTAAATACACCCCTGTACATTTTGAAAAAAGTTGCTGCGATTTTGATGAAACATGATGATTTGGTGAACATGTGAACAAAATTAAGATTGGGCTAGGTTTCAAATTTGCAAAGGCTCTTAAAAGGGCGTGGCACAGCCATAAATTTTTAGATTAAATAGCACCAAAACTCGCTAACCGTTCAAGATATTGAGATGAAATTAAGTACACGGATATAGATCATAAATATCTTAAAATGTGCTTAAAGTGGGCGGAATTTCAAAAGTGGGTGTGGCACTTCAATAATTAAACATTTTGATTTCGTATAACTCACAATTGGAACATACGATTTTCATGAAAATTTTAATTTTCAATGTATTTTTAACATTTATTTTGAAAGTACACTCAATGCAGTGTAGAGATAGCACCTTTTCTAGTTTCTTTTTTTGTTGTATTAAATTTTGTTTGTTGCATTTTGGTATTGATACAAAAATTTTATGAAAACTAATTACTAACAAAGGTGCAAAAATTTTTAGCAAATTTTAGTCTCAAATTTAGCATAAATATTCGGATATAACTTTTAGCAACGATTCTTAGCAAGGGCCTTAGTCCATAGACAGATTTAAGTGAAATTCTACTATAAAATATTTATTCTATTGAAAATAAATCCAATGAAAATTTATGTGGGATTTTTACATTGAAAATGTAATTTGACAAAGTTCTTCATGCAAATTCATAAAACAGTTAATTAAAATTCTTTGTTCCATAATGCCCATTAACCTACTCGCGTTTGAATCAAAATTCGACCCTTTAACTCACGTTTTTTTTTTATTTAGATTTTAATTACCTGACTTTGAAATTCTTAAAATAGCTTAAGTATTCACTTAATTTACAATGCTTTCTTCATTTAGCATTTTCTTTTTTTTTTCTTTTGGCGTCGCCCGCAACAACTTCACAATTAATTTTTCATTAAAAATTTACATTTTTGTCACGCTTTGGTTTTCCTGTGCGTTTTTCCCCACTGCGTTGATATTAACACTCCATTTAAATATTACCAAATTTATGCGCTAAGTTAATCTAATGCATACGCTACTTTCTTCTCTTTCGAACTTGAAGTTCTTCTTAAAAGGCAACCAAATGCTTTGGCTTTGTCTTTCCTTTTTGCATGTAATATCTGTTTCCTTTGTTTCCTGTCACAAATCCGATAAGATCATCGTTTAAGAATCGTGTCAGTAATTTCAAATATGTCTATTGTTGTTGTTATTATTATTGTTCTTGTTGTTGTTGTTGTGTAGTTGCCGTATTAATGTTATGCCTACCTTTAAATAATAGCCGAAAAATGTTACCCTGGATTATTTGGGATTTTACACACTTTCTTTTCTATTCTTTTGTTTAGCCATTCATTGTTGCTTTTGTATTGTTCGTAATGTTGTACTTTTGTAGTTGTTGCTTGTGCTTAAGTGAGTGAGGTAGGGTCCTTATGATTTTCCTTTTTTCTGTTAACATTAAGGTGTGAATATCCCTTCTTACTATAGCAAATGGTTTTGCTTAAGTTTATATTTGTTTGTAAACTGAATATCTGAATTCATTGTATGGCTTAAAAGAAAATACGAAATTAATTGGAACTTAAGTGCAAATGGTAAACATTTTCTGACAATATCTAAATTAAGATATTAAGGTAGTTATGAGCTGTTTTAGTTTGGGTTCAAATATAAAAATCGATCCCGATGTAATTAGTGAACATTTCATTATGTTACAAAAAAGAAAAAAAACCAAGAGCAGGAAACAATGTGAAATATTAAGACCAAGACCTAATGAACAAGACTAAGGCCTAAAGAACAAAACCAAGACTTAAAGAACAAGGCCAAGACCAAATGAACAAAACCAAGACCTAAAGAACAAAACCAAGACCTAAAGAACAAGGCCAAATGAATAAAACCAAGACCTAATGTACAATATCAAGCCTGACATAGTCCTGGGTAGACTCAACTTGTCATTCCGTTTGTAATCATAGAATGTGGGACTCTATATACAGCAAACGTCCAATATAACGTTTAATGATATAGCGAGTTTCCATTTTAATGAAAAGTTTTTCAATTGTTATTTTTTCCATTGATGTCTCTTAATTACCCTAAACATTTTATGTATATGTATATATTCCCCTCCTCTCTCCTAAAACGATCTCACTCAATGGGCGCAAGCCAACCAATAGCACTGGCAAAGTTGAGATTGCTGGAGACAGTGGCGTAACTATAGAAATCGGGGCCCCAGTCGGATTCTCACTATAAAATTAGCACCTCAAAAAACAATTCACGTTTAAACTTGAACTTCAGCAATTATTATACGAACCGCATACAAGTCGTTAAAACTCATGATTTTGACTTTTAACACTAGGTCTACCGAGCGGTCAAAATGACCGCTTGCATGAATTCATCACAAAATTTTTTAAATAAAAAAAATGTTTTTTTTTTTGTAAATGTATTATGTATTTTACTAAATTTATGTAATCTTTAATATAACAAATTGCTAGATTCGTGCGCTTTACAGAGATAAGTATGTGGTATACCTATTTCTAGCGGTCATTTGACCGATATATAAAAACATTAGCAAAGTTCACGATTGCTTTTGTAAATGTGAACAAAACAAAACAAAACTGTGGCAGCATTATAGCATATCTAAAAGCATATTGTTTATTCTGATTACGGTGATTCCCACGAATAAAAAGATTTTGCAAAAACTATTTCCAGAAACGATTTCACAGATATTTTACGGTTTGTACGCTTCGATAAAAAAAATGAAAGAAGTGAACGATTGAAGAATGACAAATTTATAATGATCTCACATGTTTGGGATTCATTTATCAAAAACAGCCAGAATTGCTATGTACCAGGACAGAACATTACAGTTGACGAGCAATTATTTCCAACGAAAGCAAGATGCAAATTCACTCAATATATGCCAAACAAACCTAATAAGTTTGGAATAAAATTTTGGTTGGCATCTGATGTAAATAGCAAATATATTGTAAATGGGTTCCCTTATTTGGGAAAGGACGAAACAAAGCCATCAACAATTCCTCTGAGTGAATTTGTCGTCCTCAAATTGATTGAACCGTTTACCTTTTCTTGGAGAAATGTAGCGACTGACAATTTTTTTACTAGCTTATCTCTAACATCAAAGTTATTGCAGAAACATACTACGTTGGTGGGAACTATCAGTGCAAACAGAAGGGAATTACCTAAATCTGCTACACAAAAAAAAGATAAATTACCTCTATATTCATATGTAATTTATAGATCAAGTAATGCTCCATTGTCCGTTTATAAAAGTAAGCCAACGAAAAAGGTGCTGGTGCTGAGTACGAAACATAATTCGGTCAAAACTGAAGGGAACAAAAATAAGCCTGAAACCATAATATTTTATAACAAAACTAAATTCGGGGTAGATATTACCGATCAAATGGCCAGAAAATATACTGTGAAGTCCTGTTCTCAAAGATGGCCTCTCCAAATATTTTTCAATATTTTCGACTTGGCAGCAATCAATGCATGGGTTTTGTATAATGAAACATGTGGAGAAAATATATCAAGAAAAGATTTCCTGTTTCAATAAGCGGAAGAACTTTCATCAAAATATGAAGATTCATCTGAAAAAGAAAACTTTCCCAGTCTTTTGACAAACTATCAAAGTTCTAATATACGAAAAACTTGCCAAATAGGTTTATGCAATAAAAATAAAACCACCAATATCTGTGGAGGTTGTAAAAAATATGTTTGTGGTGTATGTATGTACTTTGAAAAAAATCTTTATTTGCAAAAAATGCGATAATCAAAATAAAACTAAAAGAAATGTATAATATTTCTTCTGTTTATATAACTATATATACCATTAACTTTTAATTTTTTACTAAAATATATTTTAATTTAGTTAAAAACAACTGAGTTTTATAAAATTTTTCAAACGCAACATCAAAGCGGTCATTTTGACCGCTTGGTAGAAATAGGTATACAACAAATGCTGGTAGACCTAGTGTTAAATACGATAATAACCTCGCTCAACGCAACCCTCGATGAACGCAACACCTCAATTGTTTACATTGTAGACTCTGTTAACGCAACTTTAAAAAAAAACAGTACTCAATTATCGCAACTTGAATTTTTTAACTTTTGATCTAGTCTACTTTGACTTCTTTTTTGATTTTGAAATGCTTACTGCTATTTCTCAGAACAAATGTATGCATGCATGTACAATATTTAAGAACTACGTGTACATTTATTTCGTGCTTATTCAGTTTAATTAAAATAAATAAAAAAGAACACAATAGAAAATATAATATCAAGCAGGCAACGAATATTTATTACTACAAAAAACCAAAATTTTTATTTTTACATATTCAACATTTCTTTTTTATGTTTAGATAAAAAAAAAATTTGTCTTGCCACTTTTGGAGGCCCCCTGGTGCTTGGGGCCCCAATTGGCTGGAGTGCTCCAATTCGGCTAAGTCCTCAAGATCGCCAAGGAACGCAGATCTAAAATATTTGGGTCACTTCCTCACTAGCTAGAGTAGATTTTTAACCGTTTCTTCCTCTTCTTTGTATTTACAGCTCGTGCATAAGTCTCTGACAGAAGCAAGATATCTCTGCTGATCCTTAAGAGAGTTTGTGTTCTAGGTTCAATTTACACAACATGTTTGGAGACATTGTTCGTTCAGCAGTAAGGTACCAGCTCCTGTTTGTTTGTTGCTTGATTGTATCGTCTATTCAATAGTGTAGTTTTGCCAGCAGTATCCCAAGGTCTACCACTTCTTGATTCTTCGATATTTCTGATCTTATTTTTCCACATTCGTCAGCGCAGAAAATTTCGCTGAGTTTCCGCTGAACAAAGTGTACCCAATATTAAAGTAATCTTGATCTGCTTTACAGGTTTTCTTGATGTCAAAAGGTCATTCAATGACATATCTTTTGAGTACAGAAAACAGGATCAATATCACTAGCCAATATCAGCGATTAAATATTAAAAAGTGTGCGTGTAATTTGATATTACGATGCAAAAAGTACCTTGGTGTTTAGGATTTAAATTAAAAAACAAACAAAAATCACATCACTTAATGCGCAATCTACTAATAAATTAAATAAAAATGGTAATAAATAATACATAATACATAAGAAAAACAATTTGTTCAATGAACTGCAAGAAATTTTAATTAACACAGCGGAAAAAATCAAACTTTGCGAAGAAATCTTATCAGTCTTGATAAACAAAGAAAAGCTTTTACGGAGCGCATCATTGAAAATAACAAAAAAGATCAATCATAATATTCTTTTGTTTTTAAGATATAATAAAGGCACATGTTACTACACAAAAAGTAAAGAAACAGATAAACAAAAGAAAATACACAAAATAATAATTTAGCGGCATGAGATCAAAACATCGTTCCATGCGCACAAATCCAGTAGCCAAACAGCAGACTGTGAAACTATTTATCATTTCTGAAATAAAGAAACTCATAAATGTGAGCTTAGCTGAGTTTAAGTGAAACCCTCTATACCTGTTAGAAAGTTAACTAATAAAACCAAACAACCAGAGACGACGCGTGTCAACAACTCAGAGTGTCAAAATTAAAATCACAAATTAAAAGACTAATGAGCACATCACATTGGAACAGAACTGCACAAAAAAAAGGATGATGTTATGCAAAAAAAAAGTGCTACCTACTTTGAAAAGGTTGAACGCAGAAAAACTTTGGCTTCAGGTAGAGTGTTGAAAAAGAACGATCGGCGGAATAACCGTTTAGGTCCGTTTTTTTAATCCTGCCACGCAAATCGCTAAAGATCAAAGAGTTCTTTTGTTCCATATACGAAAAGAAGGGAAGTACAGTGTTGCCATGTGTTATGGTTTAATGTTCTGTTACTTTGTTGCTTTGTCTGCTTTTTATGACTGTTTTATGATACTGCTAGTTTTTTTTTATATAAAAAAGAGGGGGTTTCCGCTCTTGCCTTTCAATGGTTAAAACTAAGCTGGGAAATTTAAGCATGGGCTATGTAATTAATATATAAATTTTTAATGTAGACAAAAGCAAAACAAAACTAGAGGTTGCCATAAAAAAATGTTAAAGCTCAAGAAATGACTTAATAGATACCAAATGTCAGTTACGTTTTATAGTTAAATAAATTTAAATGCTTCAATTAATGAGAGAGTTAGTGCGAGGAAGATTCAAAGAATTTTAATTTTTGAGCTGTATAACGAGGTGATTGTAGTTTATAAGGTAAAAACATTCGTCCAGATCAGCGATGGGCACTTTGCGCCCTCATAGCTCGAACCATTATTCGACGCACAAGCAACATAAAAACCATTCACAGATTTTCAACGTTATCGACGCACAACGTTGACTTGAGTTGAAATGAAAACAAAAATTAGCGAAGGTTGTTGGCGAATTTGCAAATGAAAACAAAAAAACATTAAAGTTTCGTTTTTGTTTGATTTTGTTGTTGCGCCCTTTTGCTAGATTTCAATGCCCACCGCTGGTCCAGATACATTAAATGAATGAGAAAGACGCTTAGAAAATAATAAACCGAGATCAGCTATAGGGTGTATTAACAAGAGATGTGGGATTTTTGTTTTTTGATAAAAGGAACAATTGTTTGGATGCCAATGAAATTTTTATTGCATTATAAAGTGAGATACATGGGAGCTATTTATGGAACACAACATCTGTCAAATGGCCACCACGGCTTTGCTTGAAGATCTTCATCCTTTTCTCGAAATTTTCGTTTACTCTTTCGGATAATTGCACTCTATGTCAGCGATGGCGGCTTCAATGTTCGCTTTGAGCGTTGATATTGTTTGCGGATGGTGAGCGTGGACCTTACTGTTAACATAACCCTGAGGGTGTTGAATCGTAAAATCTTGGTGGCGAATTCGTGCCTCCCAAACGCGAAATAACGTGACTAGGGAGCACAATAACTCGATTGTTTCGAAATTTGTATAGCATGTAGCACCATCCTGTTGAAAGCAGAGGTCGTCCGTGTCCATATATTTCATCCCCGGCAACAAAAAAATTCATTGGCTTTTCTGTCATCATTTTCGAATAAGTACGGCCCAATGACGCTTCCGTTTCGGTGTATCCACATCTTGCACGGAACCAGTCTCTTGGATGTTTTTGATTAGGTTGAGCCTTGTTTGACATTTTCTTCGATGAAATTTGCTTATTGCGATCATATTGCTGATGTTTTTTTTTGATAATTTTAATGTTAATCAAGTTTTTGACTGTTCTGTCTTTACGCTGCTTTTAAGTTTTTGCATGAAATAGCGTTTTTTGGCAAAATGTCGAAAGCCTAATTATGTTTCTCGATATAGTTAACATTTTTTTGGGCAGAAATTCATGATTAATTTTGAAATTTATTACATGTTTTGATTTGAAAATATTTTTTGAGAATATTTATGGAAATCACCGGTTACTGCGGGTACCAAATATAAAGGTACCTTAATCCGGTAATCAAACATTTTCCCAAAATTTTAACTTTATGTTCATTTTATTAAGTGAACCTTTAGTTTCGCAACCTGTGCTCTCTTGCTCTCATTGGTTCTATTTTATGATATTGGTACAATATCAATATCATTACTGGTCGTTGTCACAACTGTTTTAAATAGGTTAGTTTATCAACACTTTTGAAATTCCGGCACATCATAAGCCAGAACACTGAATTTGACACTTGAACAAACAATAATTTATAAGGTGACTTGGCGTTACTTTTAGTTGTCAATTTCGAAGCAACTGGTAAGTTGGCTAGTACAATCACTCTCGCTGATAGAGGATTGAAAATTGATATCCAAACAAGAGAAACAAAAATTAAAAAAAGCTAAGTAAGTGCAATTTTGAGTTTTATGTTTTAGGTTCGTTCATATACAATTGCTTCATAACACATATTGATGCATTAGCAACAAATGCACTTAATTGCTACATAAGTAATAAAAGCAATTAATCATGACCTACTCAATAACAATGTTAGGTAATCAAAAAAAATGTTTTATTTATGCAGTTCGTTGACAGCTTAGCATAAGTCTCTTACCATGCTATACGTAAAACGATACCATATTTATATCAAAACAAAATACCGAGCAATGACTCGAAATGAAATGCAACATAAATAAAATAATGAAACACAAAGTATAAAATAATGAAATACAACTAAACTAGTAGTAGTCAATAGCTCCAAATCGACAGTTGGTTTATTATTTTAAAATTCTTAATGAAATAAACACACAAAATACAAAGTATAACATGGTATGTAATGTTGAAATATATTGCAAAATATTTACATATGGAACGTTTCATGTCAAGTGAAACAAAAAAAAATTGATTTGTCTGAAATTTTGTGTAACAAACTAAAAGGTGTTTTTTTTAGAGGTATAGAGCTTCGAATTGAAAGAAAACACAAGAAAATTTAATGTCCATCAATTTGGCTTTATTGGAAGGATAATTTTATGCCATTAATGTTTAAATATGATTTCGGGCATGTGGCCGCCGCGGCTGGCTCGAATAAAGCCAATTCCACAGGTTCAATTTTGAACCACTTTTTCGAGCATATGGGGCCGTATGTCGGCAATAACGCCACGAATGTTGGCTTCCAAGTCCCCTAACGTTTCTGGTTTGTTGGCGTAGACGAGCGACTTCACATATCCCCAAAGAAAATAATCCAATGGTGTCAAATCACACGATCTTGGTGGCCAATTGACAGGTCCATTCCGCGAAATTATGCGCTCATCGAATGTTTCCTTCAATAAATCGATTGTGACGTGCGCTGTGTAGCATGTAGCGCCGTCTTGTTGGAACCACAACTCATCCACATTCATGCCATCCAATTCGGGAACAAAATAGTCGGTTATCATGGCTCTATACCGGTCTCCATTAACGGTAACTGACTCTCCAGCATTATTTCGGAAGAAGTATGGCCCAATGACTCCACCAGCCCATAGAGCACACCAAACAGTCAGTTTTTGTGGATGTAATGGCGTCTCAAGGGTCTCATGTGGATTCTCTTTACTCCAAATGCGGCAATTTTGCTTGTTGACGTAGCCATTCAACCAAAAATGAGCCTCATCACTGAACAAAATTTTGCGATGAAAATCAGCATCGAGATCAATCTCATTTTCGGCCCATACACCAAAATCACGACGCATTGCATGGTCTCGCGGCTTTAATTCTTGCACAAGCTGGATCTTGTAAGGTCGCAAGCCAAGATCTTTGCGCAAAATCTTCCATAAAGTTGATGGACAAAGCTCCAATTGCTGTGCACGGTGGCGAATCGATTCATTCGGGTCCTCTTCAACATTTTGCTCTACAGCGGCAATTGTTTCTTCGGTGCGCACTGTTCGACGTCTCTGCGGATGCGTATTATCACATAGAGTAAACGTAGTGCGAAAACGATCCATGGTTAACCGAATTAATTGCTCTGATGGACGATTATGTCGACCATAAAATGGACGGAGCTTGCGGTAAACTTCGCGAACTGAACCATTATTTTCGAAATAAATTTGCACGATTTGCAAGCGTTGTTCTTTTGTCAACCTGTTCATGATGAAATGGCAAACCAAACTGAACATAAATGACATTAGAGTTGCCAGATTTGACCATAAAATGCCAGTTTTATCTCTATTCGAAAAACAAACCTCTAAAAAAAACACCCTTTATATGCAATTTGATGCCTAAAAGTTTAGAGTCCATGTCGCATTACGCTGTTGTAATATTAATTTAAAAGTTTGAAATTTGTGCTATAGTTTTCAGAGCTATTACTTTTCAATAAATCTATCACTATACATATTTTTTTTAATGCATTAGAAAGCACCTTCTGTATCCTTTCAAATTATGTGCTTTAATGTTAGCAAACCCATTTTTTTCGGGAAATTTTTTGATTATAATCTGAATTGAATTAAATGTTAAATGAACACAACGATTCGTTATTGAAATATAACAACAAAAAAATTTTAAATTCCTTTGATATAGCGGAAACTTTCGATACAGCGAAAACTTTCGATATAGCGAATTCTTTCGATATAACAAAAACTTTCGATACAACGAAAACTTTCATTATAGTGAACGACTACAAGCATTAAATCATTCGATTTACTGGACGTTCACTATAATTCTATAATTTTTTTCAAAATTTATTAAAAAGAAATTATTTTTATAAGTAAGAAACTCTCTAGATTGGCCTAGCTTGAAGTTGAAATTATAGATATTAATTTACCTACTTGTTTTATTTAAAATTAAAAAAACAACCAATATGGCATCGAAAAATAATAATATTGGATTCGGATCAATATCAAATTTTTGTTCCTCGATTTCGAAAAATATGCAAATTTTTGTAATTTTAAGAAATTTTCATGTGGCCCGTATTAGCCTTTTTTAGTACATTTTGAAGCATTAGTTATTAGAATGTAATTGGAAACATTGTTACATTCTAAAACCTTTGATTAGAAAAAAAAATTTGTTTTCAACTTTCTCAAAATTTTTAACGATTTTGGGGATACAGAGTCACCTCCCAACTTTTCACTCTCCTTATAAAACTTAAGATTTTTGATGCTACCTACTTTTCAGGTACTTTAAGTAACGAGACTACTCACCAAGTTGCATCAAAATCTGAATGAAATTCTGAGGATTTTTGCTTCTTTCCTAACCTTGAGAGTAAACTTTGCATGAGCCTTTAGCGTTTTTTTTTTTAATTTTTCAAATTTGAGTTAAACAAATTAAAAATGTTGATAAGGTGGAATTTCCATAATTTATATGGTAATTGAGACAATCTTGAATCATAAAAGATGTTTACTGTTCAGATTAATGTGACTTTTCAGTCAAACGAAAGACAAACAAAATAAAAATTAAATAAAAAACAAACAAACCAAAAACCATCAAATAATCTACAGCAAAAAATATTGTTGGCAACGTTTTACTGATACAGCACACACAAATACAATCGCAAAAGCAACACAGATAGCGCCGCGCCTTATTCAATTCCTTTTGCGTTGAAATTGGCTTTTTAAAATATTTAAAAAGGATTTTAAAACGCACATGTCTCGTTTGTCTGTTTATGTTGTTGGTACAGTAGTTGCTGTTGTTGCTCCTGCTACTTGTGTTGCTGTTGCTGTTTCTGTCACAAGTGCCGTTGTTTACTGTAGTAACTCTTGAGCCAGCATTGCTACAGCAACAACAACTTCAATAGTGGAAGAGCAATTGAGGCGATAAACTGCATTTTAAGCGGCAAAACAAAAAAACAGTGGAAGTAACAGAAACGGAAATACAAACACAAACACAAACAAACAGTACAACACAAACAAACAGTACAACACAAACGCAACCACAGACAGATAAATATAGAGAAAACATTCCGACGCACACACTAACATATCCACAATAACTCAATCACGGAGTCGACACCATCCCAGTAAACATTTTAATTGCGGGGGAGTCATACTACAATCGTCGAGGCGATAATTTTGATTGCGCAAGAACTCGTATTAGAATGTCAAGGGATAGTCTCTAAGGGAGAAAATGCCTCCGAATTATACTTAGCATACAAACAAAAAATCACCTCACCAGCACTGAAACTTTCTTTGCTCGCAATACTTTAGAAGAAGTTTAGATAAAATCGGTTTTGTTAGCAAATAAAATCGGATTTGTTAGCAAATAAAATCGGTTTTGTTAGCAAACAAAATCATAAGATTGCAGTTTGTGTTTCCCGTTTTTATTTAATAGATATTTTTTTGCTCTTTTTTAAGAGCATAGTATTTCCTTTGGGTATTTTGATCGAAATATTTATTAAATTAAAAAGGAGCGTGATTCCATAATTTTTCAAATGTTGACTGGGATCCCTCATACACAAGCACTCACACTCATACATACATGTGCACCAAAGGACATTAACACAAGCGCATACAAACACATACACATATGCAATGTTTATTCCTTATTCATTACTGTGATTTTTACTATTTCTCATATCGTTTCTCTGACTTTGTGCTTTTAAGTTTTTGTTTCCTACCCTGTAGGAAATTTCTCTAGAGATGTATGATAAAAAAGCAGGTGAAATCTTTAAGTAAAATGGTAATGAGCTAGGGCCATTTATTCTATAGTTTTTTTTTTGCATAAATTTTTTATTGACATAATTGCTGCCTTAATGCAGTAGTATATTATCACTCGATCGACGATCACTTAACATCAAAGCTTAATTTGGGGGTCACTAATCACGCATCCGAGGTTAAATTTGACAAAATTGAGATGGCGGGCGTATTTTTGAAAATCAACCGATTTGTACCAAATTTGGTATACGGGTGATCGTGTTAGTGTCGCCAATTACAAATCTGAGGTTATATTTCAAAAATTTTCAAATTCAAGATAACGGATTCGATATGGCGGTCGTCGTTAATATAAAGATTAATGTTTGATTAAGATCATCATAATTATTTTAAATATATTGCACTTATAAGCCCATTCTACTTTCAATATGCCTGACATACAAAAATGCTCACTCATGTGTGCAATGCCAATTGGGTTCATTTTGATGTGTTTGTATTTTATATAAAATCACTTTTTAGTATAAATTTTGATGCTATTTTACACTGAAGGCTTTGTTATGATGAGCTTTGTGCTTTATTTATCCATGATGACGTTGCCTATGTGGATTTGGACTGAATTGAACATCATTTGTCCCTTGCCATTCGTTGTGTGCTTGGATTTTTTAAATCATTAGTACGATATTTTTAAAGATCCTACTTCCAAAAATCATTGTTGTTGTTTCAAACAACAAAGGTTTTATGGGGAAAAAACAAAAAGGCTAAAGCAGCCCGACTATGAACAATCGAAGCACTGAATATAATTTTTTTATTTTATTTTTATGCCAAGTGTTTTTGTGCTCATTTTGAAAGCATCATTGTACGGGTATATTGGTAGAAATAAAGGGTGTTTTTTTTAGAGGTATAGAGCTTCGAATTGAAATAAAACACAGAAAAATCGTTTTAATGTCCATCAATTTAACTTTATTGGAAGGATAATTTTATGCCATTAATGTTTAAATATGATTTCGGGCATGTGGCCGCCGTGGCTGGCTCGAATAAAGCCAATTCTACAGGTCCAATTTTGAACCACTTTTTCGAGCATATGGGGCCGTATGTCGGCAATAACGCCACGAATGTTGGCTTCCAAGTCCCCTAACGTTTCTGGTTTGTTGGCGTAGACGAGCGACTTCACATATCCCCAAAGAAAATAATCCAATGGTGTCAAATCACACGATCTTGGTGGCCAATTGACAGGTCCATTCCGCGAAATTATGCGCTCATCGAATGTTTCCTTCAATAAATCGATTGTGACGTGCGCTGTGTGGCATGTAGCGCTGTCTTGTTGGAACCACAACTCATCCACATTCATGCCATCCAATTCGGGAACAAAATAGTCGGTTATCATGGCTCTATACCGGTCTCCATTAACGGTAACTGACTCTCCAGCATTATTTCGGAAGAAGTATGGCCCAATGACTCCACCAGCCCATAGAGCACACCAAACAGTCAGTTTTTGTGGATGTAATGGCGTCTCAAGGGTCTCATGTGGATTCTCTTCACTCCAAATGCGGCAATTTTGCTTGTTGACGTAGCCATTCAACCAAAAATGAGCCTCATCACTGAACAAAATTTTGCGATGAAAATCAGCATCGAGATCAATCTCATTTTCGGCCCATACACCAAAATCACGACGCATTGCATGGTCTCGCGGCTTTAATTCTTGCACAAGCTACAAGCTGGATCTTGTAAGGTCGCAAGCCAAGATCTTTGCGCAAAATCTTCCATAAAGTTGATGGACAAAGCTCCAATTGCTGTGCACGGTGGCGAATCGATTCATTCGGGTCCTCTTCAACATTTTGCTCTACAGCGGCAATTGTTTCTTCGGTGCGCACTGTTCGACGTCTCTGCGGATGCGTATTATCACATAGAGTAAACGTAGTGCGAAAACGATCCATGGTTAACCGAATTAATTGCTCTGATGGACGATTATGTCGACCATAAAATGGACGGAGCTTGCGGTAAACTTCGCGAACTGAACCATTATTTTCGAAATAAATTTGCACGATTTGCAAGCGTTGTTCTTTTGTCAACCTGTTCATGATGAAATGGCAAACCAAACTGAACATAAATGATATTAGAGTTGCCAGATTTGACCATAAAATGTCAGTTTTATCTCTATTCGAAAAACAAACCTCTAAAAAAAACACCCTTTAAATTAAATGGATGAAAAGAATATAATGAAAATGGTTTTGGTTTAGGTTTTAAGTATTTAAAGACTTTTTAAAAAAAAACGTGGGGATTTCACGCAACAAGAGACTTCGGCCTAGCTTTTTCCACATTAGCTAAACTGTGGTAGTTTTGATTTTAGAAAACTGTGGTAGTTTTGATTTTAGAAAACTGTGGTAGTTTTGATTTTAGAAAACTGCGAGTGCTATAGTTTAGCCCCAAATTTTACTCTAAAGCAGTGTTGCAAAGTGCCCGTTTATGACGCGGCAAGGTCGTTCATTGCATGTAAAAGCCGTAAGCTGCGTAGGAGGCCGTTCAGTCGTTAATTGGAGGTATAAGCCGTTAATTGGAGGTAAAAGCCGTTAATTGGATCTAAAAGCCATTAATTGGAGGTAAAAGCCATTAATTGGAGGTAAAAGCCGTTAATTGGGGTAAAAGCCGTTAATTGGAGGTCAAAGTCGTTAATTGGAGGTTAATTCTTCATTTTCAACTTGGCAGCCCTGTTCGAAAGCCATTGGCAGTGTCTTGCGAGAGGGGAAGCCTTAAATAAAAATATTTTCACTTGGTATCCATGAAGTTCAACTCTTTAGCCTGTGTATAGAAACTTCCGATACAGTGTTTTAGCCTTTTTTTAAATGAAAATAGTGATCGCTTGATATCGAGCATCTAATAGAGATCGATAAAATTTTATGGAAAAAATGATTTCATCAATCTATCAATTTGTTGTTGAATCCGATTATATTCACGTATAATGATTAAATATGTCAGAAAATGAAATACCCCTAACAGCTTAATTATCGCCATTATTTCTAGTTGGCAATGCCATAAACTTCACAATAAATTTTTTAAGTAAACAAACAAAAAAATATTTAAGAAAATACAAAATTATTAAAGTAATGGAAAATAAAAATTCAAAAAAGCTACGTCCTCCCATACGTGTTGTCGTCACCGGTGCTGCTGGTCGCGTCGCATATATGCTGCTATTTCTTATTGCCCGTGGCGAAGTCTTTGGCGAAGATCAACCGGTCAATATAAATTTATTTGAAGTTCCACGAATGTATCATATGCTCAGAGGTGTTATGATGGAATTAACAGATGGTGTTTTTCCACTTTTGAAGCGACTTAAAGTGACAAGTATTCCAGAATTAGCATTTAAAGATGTGTCCGCAGCATTTTTGGCCAGCTCGCGATTACGCCGTGATGGAGGCGAACATCTTAGTCACAGTGTTGAGATTTTCAAACAGCATGGAGAGGCACTGAATGAATATGCCCGCAAGGATGTTAAAGTTGTAGTTATAAGTAATCCAGCTAATACGCTGGCCTATATTTGTATGCTATATGCACCAACTATTCCACCAGAAAATTTTTCATCAATGGCACGTTTAGATCACAATCGTACAAAAAATCAAATAGCTAGAAAAATAGGCGTTCTTCCGGTAAATGTTCGTAATACAATCGCCTGGGGCAAACATTCTCCCATGCAAATTCCTGATGCTAAAAATGCTTTCGTACTAATAAAAGGAAAAAAAATTCCAGTCTGGAAGGTTGTTAAAAATGCTGAATTTGAACTGCAGCAAGCGTTAGCAGAGGCGGTTTTTCATCGCGAAAAAGCTATATTGACTGCCCGTCGTTCTTCGGCCTTGTCGACTGCTAATGCTGCAGCTAATCAAATGCACGACTGGTGGCAAGGTACGGGTACAGGTACGGGTCGTTGGGTTTCAATGGGTGTATTATCAGATGGTAGTTACGATGTTCCCAAAGATATTTTTTTTGCATTTCCCGTACAAATTGCTAATAAGGAATGGACAATTGTTAAAAATTTAAAACTAACTCATTATATAAAATCACAACTTCAGAATGCCGCAAGCGATTTAATTCTCCAAAAACTTCAAGCTATCAGATATACTGAACCCGAGGTTGAGGAGGAAGAAGAAGGGAAGAAAAAGTTGAGCGTTAGATCAAAATAAATTGTATTTTTATAGCACTTAATTTACGTGTAATAAAATGTTGTGCAAAATGTCTTTTATCTCTTTAACTCATTCACCGTCCACGATCATTACCCTGAAGGTTAGACTCCAATTATTTTTGATAGACTTCAGATGGCGATTTTAGCAGGGTATATTCGATCTATATCATCACTAAGCTATTTCGCGAAAATGCTTTCTATTTCATCTATATTGATTTTCAAATCTACACATTGCGAAGTAGATCTGAGATCGGAGAGTTTACTAAAGGTTGCTACGATTAAAATGTTGCAAAAGGCTGCTTAATATATCGCACAGCACTATAAAAATATAAAACGGGTAACAGCAGATAATCTTGGTGCACACACGGCACGGACCGAGAACGATCTAAACTGTACATGCTGCGCAGGATTATCGATTTTAGGTCCTGTCTGTCCATGCATCTCAGCTGGAACTGCGCTGTTGACTCTATCAAAAGCGATGTTGATATTATTGAAGCCATAATGCAACGAGGCATGTCACTGATTTATCTGTTGCATAAAGTTGCCTTGTTGATCAACATACGATTTGTTGAAGCGAAACTCTGCCTTTTGTTTCCGGATTGCTGACCACTTGTAACTGGACTTTTGATTTTTAGTTCTCGCTTAGTTCTTTTGGAATATTCACCAAGGTCCTGTGGAGCAAATTTTCAGGCATTCGCTTTTCTTCTCAGGCTTTGTACATAAGTTTAGCTAAGCACTAAGCTTGAATTATGTTGTAGTCAATAGACTTTCTAAATACATTATATACATGTCCATCGATGACCGTGCATCACGCAAAAACTACTGTATCGATTTTGATCAGATTTTTTTAGTTTAATTCCTTAGGCGCATGGTGTCAATTTCCAATAAATTTGATATTCCTATTCTATATCAAGATATTTCAGCTTAAAAATTGCTTTAAAAAAACTGATTGCACAAATAGAGGCAAGCATACAAACATAACAAATTTAATGGCAAGTTAATGTGTGTGTGTGTTTGTGTGTGTGTGTGTGTGTGTGTGTGTGTGTGTGTGTGTGTGTGTGTTTGTTTTTGTTTTTTCCATGGTGCCATGAGTGGTGAAATTGAAGCCATTTTGAAAACGTGAGAGTAAATTGATTTTCAAAGCGAAACTCAATAAAAAAAAAATTGCGATGAGCGAGCAGAAGGAAACGCGTACTAAGCAGCCATCCTTCCTTCCCCCCCCCCCCCTTTTAGTTGCCATCGCAGTCATTTTAATAAATTTGTTTTACAATTGCTTTTCATCTGTAAACATTATTGTGTGCTTTTGTTACAAAATGGTAATACTTTGATGTTTTTGCAGCCTATGACAACTTCAGTTTTTTTTTTTATTCTTTTCAAGTCAGCAGATAATTTTTTATCAAAAGTTTCAAAACAAAAATTAAGTTATCATTTCAAATGTAAATAAATACAAAAAAAAATTTAATTTTATTTTAAAATTTAAAAAAATTGAAATGGTAGTTGACACCATGGCTATGGAGCCACCAATACGTGTTGTTGTAACTGGCGCTGCTGGACATGTAGCCTACACGTTACTCTACACGATTGGACGTGGTGATGTTTTTGGCAAAAATCAACCAATCATACTGCATTTACTAGAAATTCCTGAAGGATTTGAACAACTCAAAGGTGTTGTCATGGAGTTACAGGATTGCAGTTTGCCACTTATAAAAGAGTTCATTCCAACAACTGACTCAGCGGTGGCATTTAAGAATGTTTCAGTAGCAATTTTATGCGGTGCTACTCCACGCAATGAGCATATGAAATTTCGCAATAATTTACTAACATTTAATATACTGATATTTAAGGCACAAGGTCGAGCACTCGATCGGTATGCTCGTAAAAATGTTAAAGTGTTAGTAGTTGGCAATCCTTGTAATACAAATGCATTAATTTGTATGCATTATGCACCAACAATACCACCTCAAAATTTTACCGCTTTAACGCGTTTGGATCAAAATCGAAGCTTAGCACAGTTAGCTGATAAATTAGTTGTCCCAGTGTCAGCCATTAAGAATGTCTTCACGTGGGGTAACCATTCAATTACACAGCTTCCAGATGCCAAAAATGCTACATTTAAAAAGAACGGCAACGGCCAGCGTGTCTGGGTGGCCATTAAAGATAAGAGTTATTTGGAGACTGAATATCTCGAAAAGGTAACACAACGTGGTAATAATTTACTTTCAGCTCGCAAGCAAACATCCGGTTTGTCGGCTGCTAAGGCTGTTAGCGATCATATGCATGATTGGTGGCATGGTACTGCTCCAGGCCAGTATGTTTCGATGGCTGTTCTTTCGGATGGTAGCTATGGAGTGGCGAAAAATGTCATTTTCTCGTTTCCAGTGTCGATTTGTTGTAAAAATTGGACTATCGTTAAGGATCTATATTTAGATGATTTTAGTAGGGAAAGACTTAGAGCTACTGGAAGGCAATTGCTTCAGGAAAAAGCATGGGCTCTAAAGATTTGTGAAGAAGATGATAAGAAAGAAGCAGAGCGAAATTCATCACAGTGATAATTGTAGCTTTAGTAAATTTGTGAGTTAATAATAATAAATACATATGGGCCTTTCTAATAATTTCTTATGTTTACACTTTGGATGGGAAATCAGAAAAAAAAGGGATGATAACGTATTAATTAATCAGAAGATGTTTTGAATTAAAAAAAAAAAACTCATTTAAGCTCATATTTTAATCTGAAGGTGGAGTTTTTCTTGTCATACTAAGAGCATTTCAACAACGGGTGATTTTTTGCTGTTAGTTTTTTCAGTGTAAATTTTTTGACATCTCACGCCTGATACGCAACATGTGTCAACGCCAAAAATGCACAAACGAACAGCACTTGCAAATCATTGAATTTTACTATCAAAATTCGTGCTCTGTGCAAAATGTGTTTAATCGAAATATTTTCTTCAGTGACGAAGCTCATTTTTTGCTCAATAGGTACGTCATTAAACAGAATTGGCGAATTTGGTCTGAAGAGCTGCCAATGCACCCTGCAAAATGAACTGTTTGGTGCGGTTTGTGGGCCGACGACATCATTGGATCGTACTTTTTTAAAAATAATAAAAATCGCAACATTACAGTCAATGGAACAAGGCATCGTGCAATGATTTACGGACTTTTTTTGCCCAAAATGGAAGAATTGGACATGGTTGACAAGTGGTTTCAACAAGAGGGTGCCACATGCCACACAGTAAGCGATACCATGGACCTATTGAGCGGCGAGTTTGGTTAGCAATTAATCTCACGTTTTGGAACAGTCCATTGGCCGCCAAGATCATGCGATTTGAACCCACTTGACATAATATATTATTATTTCTTTAGGTCTGTCTGGATCAACCTAAATCTAAAGCACTTTGAAGATTCTGTTTTATTTTGTAAATACCTTCATAACTTTTGTTTACCCAATAAAAAATGTTTCAGAACCCATGAGGTCCAGCACTCAAAGTCGACAAGATAATTATCATTTCAACCCATATGTATGTATAAAAATAACTTTCCGTCTGGCTTCTGCAACATTTCGACAAAAATACAACCAACTGTTGTCACTATTTTGCGAAGACCCGTTTCTTTACACTTGAAATTGAACAAAGGAAACGATGGTATACAATTTGCTCAAGCATTTGCTAGCAGCAGCATCAAAACCACAAATGAACTTTTATATTTTTCATAAATTTTGAAAACTGTAGCCAAGCAAAGATTGGACTTATGCTGAAATGATCAACTAATCAAATAACAATCACATAAGACTATCCACAAAATCAGACACTCCAAGGTGAATCGTATTTCGTTTTGGCAAACAAAGAATGTCCTACATTTATATAATGCTTTAGACCAGTGGTGGGCATAGAAATCTAGCAAAAGGGCGTAACAACAACGTCAAGCAACAACAAACTAATTTTTAAGGTTTTTTTGCTTTAATTGCTAAATTCACCAACTGCACGAAAAGAACTAAATTGCACTACAAGCAAAAACAATTACTATATTCGTCGGGACACAATGCGGCGTCGTCGATAATGCCTGTGAGTGCTGTTTTTGTCTGAGCTCAAGTCAACGCTGTGCGTCCATAGCGTTGAAATTCTGCGCATTGTTTTCTGGTTGCTTGTGCGTCAAATAACAGTTCGGGCCATGAGGATGGAAAGTGACTGTACTTGCTCATCGCTGCTTTATACACTTGGTTTAATTATGTTTCTGATTTTTGGCATACAGTAAACAAGCTATGTGTAATTTACTATTTGTTTTCAATGTAGATAGTTATTTAATAACGCTGCACTAACAACAAAAAAAAAGTAAATTGAGAACCTTTTGAAGCACAATATAATCCTGAAAGAGGACATTATTTTGAATACTTTTGCCCAACAAAGTTATAGTCCATGACGTTAATTTTTCGATTTATTCTAACCAAAAACTCAAAACACACGTTCGGGAGTATACGATACCATATGATAACGCGAGTAACCACGACATAATCCTGAAAGAGGACATTTTTCTGATTAATTTCGCCAAGCAAAGTTATAGTCTATCCGGTCAGGCTTTTGAGATATCCTATTCTTTTTTTTTTAAGGATGCCAATCATATCTTTAACTGATATATATAATTGCGAAGTTTAACACTAGCGAGAGACTCTTAATCTTTTACAATTATAGTACTTAGCCCGATATCTGGAGTAATTACCCTTTTTTTTTAATGGTTTGGAAACCAGATTTTGCTATAGAGGTCACAAAATTTGGTGGCATAAATTTTTTTTCAAACATTTTCTAAATTTTGAGCATGTAGTTAGTAGTATGTGAGCGAACAGGGTTTTTTTATCCATCATCAAAGTAGAGACTACTGTTTTAACTTATTAATTTTACTTTAGGCAACAATTAACATAAAATACCAATTTTATTTCACTTTTGCAGCAATTTATGCCAAAAGAACTTCTTCCGAATATTACGAGATAGTAACAAGTAACAAGAATTATTTATACATATACACTCCAAATTAATGGCTTTTCTTGAGAATGAGCAGCAAATGTTTTTCCACTTTAGCGCACAGTATAAGTAAAGTTTCTGACGTAGAAACAACGATAATAACAGTAACAATAATAATAACAATAAAAATTATTCTCTGTATTTTGTGCAGTACAGGCATCGGAGTAAATGCGGCATAAAGTGCATATGGATAGATAAGCGAAAATGTACGTGAAATAATAAAATTAAACCTAAATGTACAACGCAAAAGAAATAAAACTTTAGCACAAGAGGAACTGGGAATTAATTAGGTAAATTCATTAGCGTCGAAATGCACTTAAAGTATACGTTTCTCAAAATAAGGTAATTGGTATTCTTTAGTGCAAGTAAATAAATGTTATTCCTTTAAAATAATGATTAGTTTTTATAATATGCTGAAAAGGTGCCCAAACTGAAAGAATACATTATTTTTATTATCAGTAAGACATTTCCGAACGAAACAAATATCTTTAAATAACTGAAATAAGGTACGTTTCCACTGCTAAATTAATTGATTTAATTCAATTGGACATAGATTGAACCTTTCAAAAGGGTATTTAAAACTTTAAGTTCTCTAAGAGGGCGTGGCACTGCCTCTAATGCGAAAAAACGCTTTTACGGCTGAGCCGCTACATCGATTTTGATGAAATTTGATATGCGCATAGATTGAATCCTGAGTTAAGATATTTATTTTGAGTGGACGGTACCACGCCCCTAGTTAACAGTAAAAAATTATTTTTCACTGCGAATGAACCGATTTTGATATGGAGATAGATTGAACCTGGAGAAACGGTATTTGTTTTAAGTACCTAAACAATCGATTGATTTTGATGAAATATGGTATGGAGCTATTTATAATGAACTCAAAGGAAAGGATGGAGATAGGGATAGGACACCATGATTTTTATTAAATATATCTCGTTTCAATATCAGCTTTTATATATCAAAAGTTTTTTTTTATTTTTGTTTTGTCACTATAATGGTTGAATTTCAAACACTGGGTAAACTCTACTTAGAAAAAAAGGATGGTTAACTTCGTTACGAAGAATGAGTTTTTAATTCAACGAAAAGGCCAAACAGCTGAATCGACATATTGGACGTTGAGTGTACATAAGAAGTTTCTTTTAATTAATGATAAATTTCGTTTGTTACAGAAAAATTTTCCTTAAAAACTAAGTAATTATTGGGGAAAGTAATTGGTTTTAAATAAAGTTTCAAAGAACATATTGATTTTGTGCAAAGAAAAAATCCTTAGTATAAGAAAAGATTACTAATAGCCAGGAAAATTATTACATTAAAAGGAAGGAAGTCATTTCTTTTGATTCAAGTAAGTTGGGATTATTTCAGAGTAGGTACATACGGGTATAATCTTAAACTTTTATTTTTCATATTTACTATCTTTAGACAATCCATGAGATCAAGTAACTTAAAACACAAAAATTTTGAAATATTAATACATACTATTAGTTCCCAAAGGAACACGAAATGAAAAGCCTCAAGCGACATGCATATTGAATATTGTGATAAAGATAAGGCAATAGTATGGTAAATTTTGTAAGCGCTCTAATGTTTTTAAGATATCATAATAAAACTTCTAAAAGAGCATGGGAAAAATTCTTTTGCAGCTCGTTCATATCCGGACTTAAAACTTATTTATGTGACTGAAAGATAAAAATCACAGTCGAACTAGTTATAGATCGCAAAATTTCTATAAAATTATATTGTGCGGTATAACTAGCAATTTGGATATAGAAATAAAACTTTTGTTAACTAGTAAAAAAAAAGCTTCACAATATACGAATTTTTCATTTCAGAGTAGAAAATGACAGCCCTTTAATGGTTGGCAACTATCCCGCCGTTTTAGTTGCCGACCAAAAATTGGCTTCTATGGTTGGCGACATTGGCTATGTATATTAGCAGCAATGTCTTCCACACTTTTTAGCTTTACATGATTTGCGACAGTCACTTATAGTTTTATCCCGAAATGTCAAAATTTGTAGACAGACATTTTGATATCGCCAAAATGGAAAAGTGCACGTAAATCAAGAAATATTTACAATTAATATCAAAATAAAGTATTTTCAGTACAAAAATCACCACCAAAAGGCAATTTGAACAAAAAATTGACTTGAAAAATATCCAAAATTTTAAATAATCAGTCAAATGATGGCTCATGATATATAGGCAATTGTGTGTTACTATAGATATTTTTAGATTAATTAATAATATGTGGTACGAAGCTCAGTAACTGATATTTCAATATATGATACATTTATACCAATAAATACAGTAAAGTTTTCCGTTTCAACACTTAAAAATTTTAACATCTTATTATAGGCGATTCACACTGGTATCGAAATCAGCACAATTTTCATTTATTTCAACTAAGAGCCAAAATCTAAGCGAAATCAGCTCTTTTCTATATAAATTTACTACTGGCTAATTTTCCTCAATGTTTTTCAAAAAAATTCATTTTCTTTCCGTGTATATTACAACTGTATTATGCTATAGTGTAAGTTGTATACCACAAAGCTGTTAATTGTTACACTCAAGTGTACTTTAATTGATAAGCTATTCATCGAACAATTACAAAAAAAAAAACTCTACAAAAGCTGTTTGCAATTAAATATGTTGATTTCACTATTAAACTGATCGAGTGTGATGAATAGAAATATATAGTTATTTCAAGTGGATGATAAATTAACAAACTTAAGTAGAGTTTTTAATTGCTGCAGTGTAAACTAATGAATCTGTTTTGTGTGCAAGCATCATACAAACATATTGTGTTGAGAGTAAGTTTTAAGCACGGTTTTGCCATACGAGAATAATTAAAATTTCCATTTTCGAATTTGCATTTTATTTCCAAAAAAAAAAAAACATTTTAATTAGGCGTATATGAATTCATAGAAGCATACAGGATTTTAATAGAGTGTGTGAAATACACTGTTTTTTTTAGTTTTTGTTTCAATATGAAAATTTAAATTTAGAAATCCTGATGTTGCATGTCGTCGTTGATTAATTTACCGAAATAATTGCCAAGGAAGAAAAACTTATTGAAACAAAAACAAACTGTGCTATTACTGGATTTAAAACGGATTTAAGATTATTTATTACTAGCACTAAGTAACTTCGCACAAATTTAATTGTTTTTTAAAACTTGTTCTTATTCAATGAAACAAAATAAAAAATTATGTTTATATTTTTTATTTACAAAATTCTAAGAAAAAATAAATATCTGGCGTCTAAATTTATAGGTAAGTCTTCCATTAATGAAAACCAATTAATGAACATATTTTTAAGCTAAATACAATAAATTTTTATATAGATATGCCAGAGCGCAAATAAAATCAAAAAGCATAAACAAAAATTCATTGAACTCAAAAACAAAAATTAAAACGTACGATATTATGATGGATAGTTATGAACCGAGTAGCTTTTTTTCAGTATTGTTTACAAGATTTTTATCTTTCGTTTAGCTTACGGAAACATTTTAGGGCTGTGAATAGAATGCAACAACAAATAAGCGCAAACAAGAAATACACAAAATGCTTTTACTTTTTAAACAAATAAATACACGATAATTTTGTTGTTTTTTTTTAATAGAAATTATGTTGAAAACGAGTACAACAAAAGAAACCAACCAAGCCATAAATATAAAACAAAATCATTTAAATTTGTAATCTTAAAATCTCAACATAAAATTATCATAAATTTAGATACGTAAACATTTATTAAAGATTCAGTGAATAATCCATTGGATTACTAAATAAAATAAAACCATATAACACAACAACACGGTGTCACTTAGCAGGGATAAATAAAAGAAAAGACATTTTTAAATGGCAGCTGGTATTAATTTGAACATACATTTTCTTTAAATTCATGAATACATAAAAAAACACGAAATAAAAAAGATTTTAATATGGAAAGAAAAACACTTTTAAGCTTGTGGCGTTAAGCTTATGTGACAATATTTTTACGACTGATTATAAAAGTTTTTTTTTGAAAAGAAGGGAAATCGTATAAGTGCAACCGAATTAGATAAAAAGTAAAATAATTTTAACTTGAAATCAATATTTTTATTTTGATGTATGATGTTGAAGACTTCTCAGGTGAATAGTTGACAGTATTATTATCACAGCTTCCAAAAAAGAATGATATACAAGATTTTCGGGCACATGTGACCTAGAGGTCTGCATGAGTGCACTCGAAACAGTCATCATATAAACTTCCGAATGCAATAAGCTACGAGTGCTTGAACTTGTATAACATTTTATTTGCGATTTATTTGCAAGTGCAGCACTCACTTCCCCTGATGGGTGTTTTAATGTGTTTTGATTTGATTTCATTTGTGCACAAGGGCTCAATGGACTCGCAAAGTGGCGAGTGGCTTGATGGTTGTTTCGTGTGCACTCATGCAGACCACATTATTAATAAACTGGCAAAACTATAACTGAGCGCAGTGATCACAAAGGTCAAGCACTCGCAGCGTAATGTGAGAGCTTATAGGTGTTACATTATGTTAGTAAAGCAAAGCATTAAGTACTGTCATAGAGTGTTTAATGGCATAAAAATGTATCAAAAAAAATAACAAGTGTCAAATAATGTCGAAAAAGTTGATAAAATGCAATATTAACGAAAAATATCGAAGAATCAGTTACAAGCAAATTCACCAAATTTAGCCGAATGGCATAAAAATATCAAACAATAAGTATCACAAAATCGATAAGTAGTTATCGAAAATTATCGAGCAAGGCAAAAGAAGAAGTGATGAAAGTTTAAAACACATCGAATATATCAAAAAACATAAGAGAAGTCGATAAAACTCAATAAATATCGAAAGACATAGGAAAAGACGTTAGTATGGAAATTATCGAACAACATTGATAAAATTAAGAAGTATCGAAAATTTTTTAAAAAAAATTAAGCATAGAATTGTATCAAAATTTCAGTCAACTGATAAGCTGCTGATGTGAATTCCATCAAAAATACTGGAAGTCGATTACGAAGACAAATCGCTTCAAAAAGTTTTCGAAATGAAAACGTACCGATTTATGCAACAGGCTGGATAAAAAAAGCCAATAATACTCAGAGTATCGAAAAATTTGATATAAATCCTAAAGTACCGAAAAACAACGTTAAAGTCTATATGTATCGCATAACTAGTACCGAAAATTAACCAAAAAAGATGTCAATTAGTATCGCCAAATAGTGAATAATCAAAGAGTATTGAGTAGTGAGGAAAACATCAAACCAATCTTGTTTCGAGCAACAAAAATGTCTATTAAAGTCGAAATATTGAAAAAGCTAATAAAATGAAAAAAAGCATTGATGTTTCAAATAGCATCGTAGGTGAGTCGTATCGATAAACATAAAAAAAATCAATAATATTGCGAGAGTTATTAATGAAACTATTGATTACATTGAAAGGTAGTTTCAGTACAGCTTCACAATGAGCCAGTGTAAGAGTTATATCAATACTAATACTCAAAATACATGGGTCAAATTGTGGCTCTAGAGAAAAAAACTCATTAAGTCTCAGAAAGCCATGATTTATTTATTTCATATTTCAAAAACTGTACACAGCCAACGTATTCAAAGTCAGTCAGTGAAACATCAGACATGAAAAATAAAATACATTAGCAAACAGATGGGGACAAAAAGAAGTACATATGTACATACAGATATGTACATACAGATGTGTAAATACAGATGTGTACATATGTCAAAGAAGACACATGTTTCAAACAAAACAGCATCTACATCTATGACGAAATCTAATGTTGCATGAAATTTTTGCGCCAACAGTCAGTCCGACATTTGTTTTATCCGCTTAGTTTTGTGTGCGTGTACACGTAGATACATACATACAAACATATGTTCATATTCAAAATTAAATTTACTATTTTAATTTTCACACTTTTAAAAATAAATATTTGTGTTTAGCAGACAAATCGACTGCGAAAAATTATTTTTGTTGCATTGAATCAATCCGTTGTGGTTTCTGTATAATACAAACTTTATTTGTACATTTTTCGTTAATTTTTAAAAGAAACTTTTTTAACAAGCTGAAAAAGATCTATCGTTTTAGTTGAATTAAGTAATTAAATAATAAGCAGAAAGTGTTACTGAATTATTGCTTTAATTAATTTGTAACCCAAGATGATTTCCAATATGAGTGATGCCACAAATCACACCAAACGATTACTTTTACGGAATGTAAATCCGCCCCGTGAATAATTTATGGATTTGCTTGAGACCAACAATAACGACAACTTTATTCATTTGCTGATTCAGACAGATGAAAATGTGCCTTATCAGAGAAGATGGGTTTTTTTTTGTTTTTGCAAAATCTGCTTCATTTTCAAGTTTTTCCAGAATAAAATCTGCAAATTCAAGGCGTTGCCGATGATTCAGAAGCTTTAATTTTTGCGTGATAATAATTTTGTAAGAATGTAAGCTCAACTTTGTACGTGGAATATGCTAGTGGCAGATGGTCCTAACGATTACTCGCTGTCAAAAAAAAAAATCCTTCGGAAAATCGTTGGAGTAAACGCAATTGGGGCTGATGGCGAACGACAGAAAATGCAGGTCCCATTTTGTATTCACAAACGTAAACAATAAAATTAACACAATGCAACACTGATCATCGCCACCCGACGATGAAAATAGAAATCTAAATCGACTGGTACCCGTTGGTAGGATTCCAGTTATACGCCGCAATTCTGTTCCATTTCATACGATCAAGTAGGTTATAATTTTTGACAGCGAGCAATAATCGTTGACGATTTCCCGACCCTGTTCGTATTCTGTTCAACGCATTAATCAACACTTGCCGGAACGGCGACAATATTTTCATCACTTGGACCGGATGTTTGTCTTACTGGCACGCGTAGATTGTGCAGCGAAAGATTACGTATAAAACTAGTGAGTTGTAGTATTTAAAAGAACGAACGATTGTTTTGATAAACAAAATTGGATAATTTCTAGCTCTTACAATAATAACAAAAAATATCCAGCTCTTCTCGGGCTCTTTTTGATGTTCGAGCTAAATCAGTTTGGTTTGCAATCATTGCATGCTTTTTGTTTGTGTAGTTTTGTCTTCAACGCACTTAAAGCATACCCTAAATTGGAGCGTATGCGTGATTTGTCTGTCAAATCTCTACGCAGCCTACGTAAGCAATGCTTTTGACAACCGTGCCGAAGTGAAATTGTTGTTTGTCTGTTGTAGTGATGTCCAGCTCAACTACATGTATGAGAAGGAATCCCAGCAGGCAATTGAACAAGGCCTTCCCCGGAGAAGGCCTGCTAGCACTGCTCCGATTGTAAGAGGCCTTCTCAAAACTAAATTTTCAAGCAAAAAACAAAAAAAAAATTTTTTTTTTTACTATGATTTTTGTTTTTATTTACAATCTTTCAATATTAACAATAAGTAAATTTTATATGTAGTGAATTTTTAATTAGCAGAATAGTTACACTCCATTGAGTGTATACTCATGAAATGCTATTATGCCTTACCACGGCAGGCGTGCTATTATGCCTTCCCACAGCAGTACTGCTATAAATCCTTCCCACAGCAGCAGTGCTATAAGGACTTCCCACAGCAGCAGTGCTATAAGGCCTCATAATAGAAAGCAAAAAAGAAGGACTTCATGTATTTTTTTATTTCATGTTTTATGATTCGACATTACTTTTTTGTCATTGGATTGTACTTATACATCAAAAGTTGGTACATGGTTAGAAGTAAGAAACGGTGTGCATGTTGCTAGGTTGGTCTTCTGTTTCATGTTATGTCAAAGTGGTAGAGTGTTGTGTATTCAATGTGAAATTATAAATTAAGAAAACCTCACAAAAAATAAACATTAAAAATATCAACGCAAGGGAGGTTGACGCAGATAAAAAAAAAAACATTTAACTAAGAGTCAGTCTCACGACGTATTAAGATTTAATTTTTTCAAAGTACTTCTGTGGCCCCTTCTACGGTAAGCGCTCTTAGAAGGGCTCTTGACGCAAGCGATGTAGGAAGACCTGCTTGAAGAGTATTTCTAACAGCCCTGCTAAAGAAGGCCTGTTTTATCGGGACGTTTCATATAAAAAAGAAAGTAAGTTTGAAAGGAGGTGGCAAGGCCTTAATCTTACCAAGTAAGGCCTGCTAGAAGGCCTGCAAGCTCCTGCCCTTGCCTACTGGGATATTTTCATTTAAAGCGTGAGGGAGACTGCTATCATTGTACAAATACACAACATATGGAAATAATTCAGAGAGAAAACCTGATATGTGTAGCAAATTTATATAGCAAAATATTAGTTTATTTTTAAATTAGTACTTAATATGAAAAACTCTCAAAAACTAAACAAGTTCGCCGAACGAATGCTGTATGTCAGAAGGACTACTTCCCCGCAAGCAGACACTACACCCCGTATTTTTTGCTCAGTTTATGTATACTTTATGAGTTACGCTCTTCAGTATGCCGATGCTGCTTTTAGTACCCGCTCGGAAAAGCTGGTTTATTGATAATATCCTAAACAAAAATATATACACACGCACTTTTTTCCGATTTAGCATTCGTTTTCATTTTGTTTGTGTAATTTTGTCTTCAAGGCGCGCAGGCTCGTGGACCTTTCCACTTATTTATTGTGTGATCCTTTCTTTTGTTTGTATGCAATTAGCTTGCCACACCTAATTAAAAAATGTTCGTCAACACTAGTTTTGTTTTTGAAAAATATTTTTGAGTTTTTTTACCCGAAATGATGTGTTTGTAAACAGCTCCTGTAGCAGATTTTTGTGTGGATCTCTGCTGTTGATAACTGACATGATATTCACTTACACGCTTTCGGTATGAAAACATGGCAATCCTATTAGAAAACCCTTTAACTATATTTAAGTAGCGTTTTTGTTTTCTTCAAGACAACACTAACTATTCCACTTACTGTATTTTTTCAGGAAACATGAAAGTTTGTTTTTTTTTTGTACCAGTATACAACTTTCACTAAAACTTTTCGATTTAGTGAGGTTGCATTGTGGACAAGGTTAGTACTTTGTTGCAAGAATTTGTGTCAGTTTATTTCACTCGAAACAAACTTGAAAACAAAAATGAAATTGTGTTGTTTAAATGCACCGATAAAATCTTGTGTATTCTTAATCTCTTTCTTGATTGATAATTGATTTAATCTGATGAAATTATTTCACTCGTCTTAGTTTAAAAAATAGAAGTTGGGCCTGAATCACTTTAGCTACAATTTTCTTCGGCAACAAATTACCAATGAATTATTCATTGTCTATTTATTCAATGAATTTATTTTAGGTTAAATTTAAAAAAAAAAATTTACTAAGCAACGTAATTCTTAAACTGATAATCAATGGAATGATTATGTTTACATCAGCATATTTCGATATTAAATTATAAAAACTCTACGCATGATTAATTTATGGACCGCAAAGCCTAACAAAAAATCAATTTAGTTTACTGTTCGTGTACCAGCAAAAAATTATATAAGCCATGCCCGACGACACAATGTACTGAAGAAATAAAGTTAACTCAGCAAATATTGATTTTTTTTTTTCTTATACACAAATACAAAGAGTGAGTATAATAGTCCGCTTTTAAGTTAGCGTAAAAATAGCAAACTCATTGAAATTAAATAGAAATGTCAAGATCTAAAAATATTCTTACATTTCAAATGAAGCTGCTTGGTTTTCAATAACGTGTATAAAATAGATATAAAATGGCAACAATTCAAGCATGAAGAGACATTGTACCCCCGTATATAGAAAAAGACAAAATTAAATTTTGTTTGCGTCAACGACTTAACTAAATCAGGTAAAGTGCAAAAATTGCATTATTAAAATTTATACATTAAAAAATCGTGTTTACAACATATGGTGTTATTTCAAAAGTAAAATAAAGATAATAAAATTCGTGAGAAAAGTCTTTTAGGTAGAATTACAGTTTTTGTGAAGAATTTATAAGGAATTATTTACAGGTATAAATGAAAAATTTAAGTTTTAATAGATAATCCAAATTCACAAAGTTGCAAAGTAAACAAAAAGCAAAAGAATAAATTTTACAAATAAAAATCCTTTTAAAACTTTTCCGATTAATCTTATATGCCTAACTTTGAGTAATTTTGTTTTTAGAGTATATTTTATCCACTAAAATAATTATTAAATATTAATGTTTTTTGTTTACGGTTAGATTAAAGGTATTACCATATCATTATCATCAGATGCTGATTTGCAAAAATTGATTTCGAAAGCCCGTTACTTTGATAATAATTGAGTTAGAGTAGTGATGTCCAGCTCAACTGCACAAAACGGTACTTAGGAGCTGAACAGTGTATGATGGAGGGGTATTTTCAAATAAAAGGTGAAAGGGGCTAATATAATAGTATTGGTGCTGTCCAGAGAGCAGACGCTCATGAGAGCGCAAAAATGAAAGCGAGAAGGCGCTTAAAGAGCGTAAAAAGGCGTGCATGTATACAGGATCTTCAACACATGCTTATCGTTGCTTGCCGTAGTGGGCAACACGAATAGTACACTTACACAACATGCGGTAAGATTTAATATTGTCAACCTAATATGAGAGAAGAGACCCTATTTAAGTGGCACATTTATTTATCAAACAAACTGAGTTTATTTTTAAATTAATAATACAAAAATAGAGAGCAAAATATAAACAAATCATAAGAAACCAGTCGTTTTTTTTTCAGGTTATCAACACTTTATAAGTTACGCTCTTCAGTGTTCCGATCTTTGCTCTTTAGCACCCGCTTAGAAAAGCTGTTTTATTGATAGAATCTAAAATAAAAATATATACACACACTGGTACTTTTTCCGGTTGGGCATTAGTTTTCATTTCACAATCACACACATACATAGTATAAGACTCACTAAAGAATTCATAACCTTTTTCTCTCCTCATAAAAAGTCCCCCTGTCAAGCGCCGGCGTGATGTCTGTGAAGTTGGCCCACCATTTTTTGATTTTTCAAAAAATGAAACTTGTGCAGCGATGTGCCCGACTTGTGATATGACGTGCCGTATTTAAAAAAAATATCATTTCTAGGATTCGATTTTTATAAGCAAAGTAATTTTTTAGTGTGAAGTTGGTAGCCTGAGCACATTACAGCAGTAATGTGCTCAGGATGTGCTGCCGTGTGTCGTAAAAGATATAAAATGAATCCTGCAATTTCGACCTTTATGAGCAAAAATATTTTTTGCGTGTGAAGTTAGCCCACCATTTTTCTATTTTTCAAAGAATTGATGTTGTGCTGTAATGTGCTCGATTTGTGCTATGATGTGCCGTATCGCAAAAAAAATAATTCCAAGTATTTAATAAAAAAATTATTTAAAAAAATTTGGGAAGTTGACCCAGCATTTTTTGATTTCCAAAAAAAAAAGTATTGTGCTGTACTGTGCTCAACTTGTGCTATGTTGTGCCGTATTGCAAAAAAAAATAATTCAACTTTTGTTATATGAAACTTGGAAAAATCTATAAATCATACAAAAATGTATGTGAAGTTGGCCCACCATTTTTTGATTTTCAAGAAAAAAATTGTTGTGCTGCATTGTGCTCGACTTGTGATTTGTTGTGCCGTATTGCAAAAAGGTATATTTCAAATTTTGCTACATAAAACTTGCATAAAACTATAAATCATACAAAAATGTATGTGAAGTTGGCCAAACATTTTTGGATTTTCAAAAAAATGGTTGTGCTGTATTGTGCTCGACTTATGCTATGTTGTGCCGTATTGCAAAAAAAAAAATGGTTAAAATTTTGCTACATAAAAAAATAACGGTTTTTCAAAAATTATTTGAGAAAAATATTCAAAAATTTAAAAAAAAAATCAAAAAATGGTGGGCCAACTTCACAGACATAATCATATGTGCTCTTTTCCCATATGTGCTAAAATGGACATCGCTTAGTTAGAGTAATTGCCCTAGTGATATTTTTAAATGAACAATAAAATAACAAAATAATAATACCAATTGCTGCTATTTTTAAGAAATTTCGCTCAGATTCATTTATTTCAAGCAAAATAAAAAAAGATGATGCTCTTATACATTTATTACAACAAAACGCTTTATCGGCCTTCGCCAACCTCAAAGTATTTGAATTTGGAAATTTTTCTAGAAATGGATACTATACTACAAAAATTATCATGTAAAATTCAGGAAAAAAACACTCTGAGTCAAGGATGCGCAGCCCATAGCTCGTTTAGCTCTTCCAGGTCTTACAACAAAAACAAAAAATATTGAGTTCACTTCGAGCTCTTTCCGTTAAGTCATTTTGGACCGCAATCATCGCATGGAACTATTTTGTTCCTGTAATTTTTTCTTCAACGCATGGACTCGTTCAGCTCATGCCGTTACTCAAGTTAAATAATTTCGGTTCCCTGTCTTTGCATGGTTTTTGTTTTTGTAGTTTTGTCTTCAACGCACTTTATTGTTTGTGTGATTTTGTTTTCAATTCATTTGCTAATTTTCATCAATACTAGAAATTATTTTCCCAAAATATTTTTGAGTTTTTTTTACCAGAATTGATGTTATTTTAAACAGCTCTCGAAAAAATATTTGTGCGCATCTCTACTCTAAGTAACTAATCTTGTATGTTATATTAGGCGGAGAGCTAGATGTAGAAAAGTCGAGTATATAAGATTACAGGATAAGATATACGGGAAAAATAGTAAGGCATTTTGGTGAAATTCAAGGATCCCCAATTTCGTCGTTTTAATTAAAATTGTATAACATTACACTTCGAAATGTATGCCAAATGATAGAACTCGAAGAGACCTTAACATAATATATGGGGTTGTATTGTTGAATCTTGTCCCAAACATGGGATTCCACTTTTAATTTGACATGGTTATGTTCACACCAAAGCTCCTGATTGTTAATAAGCAAAACGAGTTCTCAAGATATATGTTGATGAAAACAAATTATCTTCGTTATATCGTTTTTAAAATTTTCGTTCCGCCACTTTGCTAAGCGGCACAAAAAAAAAAACCTATTAACCGAAGTAGCTACAAGGAAAGCCTATTAATCAAATAAAAAGACAATTGCTTCGCTTGCATTGAGGATTATTCCTGTGGGATTCCTTTTTTTTTGTAATCATATACCAATTTATTGTAATTAATTATAAATTTTTACGCAGCGCATTTCTTGTATGGTAAATAATCAATTTCGTTATGATTAATGAATATTTTATAAAGTTTATGTCTGAAGAAATTAAAAGAAGTGACACGTTATATAAAAAAAAAAGTAAAGAAAAAAATCTAAGTGGTAAATTGTATGCGCTTAATTGCTTACGGCGCCAAGAAAATGGTTTGTTAATTAATCATTACGAGCACTAGAACAAAATAAAACATCGTAAGAAAGAAAACATCTCCAACATTGATAAAAAATAAAAAAAAATTAAACGAAATTCAGTAGCAAAAATGTAAAGCTCACCTGATCTTGACAGAAATAACCAAATCCAATAATGCCAGCAATTGCCAGAAAGAGGCAAAATAAAATGATTGTTCGTATCTTGGAGCGAGGTTCCATTTTCTTAATTTCGTAGACACCGCTGGGCAGAAGTAAAGCAAAGTCACTATCAACTTGTACCGAGACGTTCTTTTGCATATCCACTGGCATGTTACATAAGAACAACAACAGCGCTGAACGTGATTGCGAGATTATAATCGTTAGGGGAAGGGAAGGAAGGAGAATGGGCTTTATGCGGAATAGGTAACAAAATCCACAAAAATCAAAAAAGATGAAGTATGATGGTGGGCTATGAAAAAGGTACAAGTGGTTGTGCTGCTGTTGCAAATGGTAGGCGGGATAATGAGTTTAAAAGATGATTTTTTTTCGCGTCCCGGTTTTCCGTTGTTTTATTCTTGTTGTTTCTTATAAAATTTCTTTGAAAAGTTTCAGAAACAACTGCTATGTTTCTTAGCCTGCAGCTACTGTGTGCTGGAATTGTATGCACATTGAGATAAGCATAGTTAGCATCGATGTTGTATGGACAGATTTTTTCACTTTTTTCAAAAAAAAAAAGAAAAAAGAGCAAGTCAATTTCACGCCAATGCTCTTCTCTTTTTCAATAAGCGCTCTCACGCATTCATCGTTTGCTGCTTACTCACTTAAAACAAGGGATTAAAAGCACCGCGCCATAAGCGTTTACATTTTGGACTTTTTTTGGTTCAAAAATCGCATCATACGATTAGCAGGATAGAAACAGAAAGAAAAACACAAAGAAATAAGGTAATATTAGCGTGAACGCTCTTGGCCAACAAGGCCAAGTTAATTCTGTTTCTTGTTTGTTGTTGCTGGTGTTTAATTTGCAATTTTTCACGGCGGCGGATGTTGTGTTCGTTGATTATGTTGGGGTGAAGATTTCACATTAGCTGTAAGTATACAAGATAAATTTAAAATTAGATATTTAGGTAAGTTTTTGAAATATAATTTTCAGAATAAGAAGTTCAGCTAAACAGCAATAATGAAATAAAATAATTTTTTTCGAGCTAAAATCTATATAAATGTTGTATATTTCCATCGATGTGTGCGCATCACGCTAAAGCTACTGGATTGATTTTGATCAAATTTGTTTAGTTTTATTCTTTAGACGCTTAGTTTCAATCTCCAATAAAAATTATCACGATATACTTATTAAAATGCAAGTTAATAAACTTTGTTCAAAACAAATTGATTGCGCAAACAGAGACAAGCATGCAAGCATAACAAACCGTTTAATGGCAAGTTAACATGGTTGTGTGTGTGCATTTTGTTTTTGTATTTTTCATGGTGTTATTGTACAAGGTGGGTTCATAAGGGAGACCCATGCGTGCTGGAATTGAAGTCATTTTGAGAGCGTGTAGATAGATTGATTTTCAAAACGGAACTTAATAAAATAAATAGAGTTGCCGATGAGAGATCAAGTTTTCTTATGACTTCACTTTCATGCTTTTCCTGAGAATTCGGGTTTGTTTTGGAAAAATCAAAACAGAAATACAGACAAAAGGTAGTGCAGTACAAAGATAAAAATTATTGCAAATGTATAACATCAGTAGCTTGACCGATCACGAAGCTTTCTAAAAATTTGTCAGTCCTAAAAGCATCTCAATACCAAGCTTTCAATACCATTTTATGTACTTCCGCAGCGTTGATGCATTAGATAGATGTCATTTGATTTGAAAGATCAATTCCTGGTTTACCCTTATTGTATTTCAGTACAGCTAATGGTTTAGTTGGTGCCTTTTGTATTTTCGTGCTTGTCTGCTCAATGATAGGGATGATTCACCAGTGGTCAGCTCTAGCGGAGACTCTAGATCTAATATCGACCATGATAGGAACATGTTTAGTGGATAAAACTCTTACGTCTGAAGTGTCCTTTCACTTAAGAACAACGATTCTAAATCGATCCTTCTGTGGAGCCATCTCAACTCTTTTCAATGGAGCTAGCAAAACAGTTTTTGGAAAATAATTTTTGTTTGCACGCAATATTCCAACGTGAGTTTTTTTTTCTAGAAATGATCTAGCAAGCTCGTAGCTAGTGTAGAAATTATGGACGTATAAGGTACGATCGTCTCCCAACAACTTCAGTGACATCTTTTCATACATATTTTTTCGCAATCCTAATTTCTGTTTCACCGGTTAGTGAGTTTCCGGAATGAACTTTTAAAGCCCAAGTAAATATATCCTTCTAGGGAACTTAATTTAAAAATATTGATTCCATAGTGGTGGTCTTTATTTGGGATATGTTGACGAAATATAAGTCATTCTCTCCTGGAATAAGTGTTTCCTGATGTTTTTGCTGTAGCATTTCTAGAGGACAGCTATTTTACCGAGACGATCACCTGGTTTAATTTTTTTACTATCAGATAAATTAAGAAATTTCAGCAACATTTCGAAGAGGTTCCGAGTCAATGTTTTCGATGTTAATTCAAAATTATAGAAATTGTTTTTGGACCAGTATTTACTAGACCCATCCAAACAATTAGTCCAAAGAACTTCCTGAGTTCAGTAATGGTAGTATCTGTCCATACTGACACGATTAGAACAAGTAATTGCAAACTGTGCGGTTCATTGTTGTGTGAATCTATTTGGTTCCTCCATATCTAAAGTAAGGACCTCACCGTCAACAAACAAAAGAAAAGATTTCAGAACAGAACAGCATACCACTTTTTCCTGTAAACTTAATGGATTTCTGCCTTCCTCTGAAATAGGACCAACCTAAGTCGCTGATATCGCTTTCTATACCTGCGTTTCTTCATTATCTTCTTTCAGTTGAAGATCGTCAAGAACCGGTAGATGACTATTTTTTAATAATGCATCAGACTCTTCTTCCGATTCTGGGTTCCACTCAGGATAATCTTTGGAAAAATCTATTCCTTCGCTAGAGTCAGAGTCGTCAATACTATCCAGCAGGGCACCTAATTGGACATAATTTCATTTTTCTAAAACTTTTTTTTTACTCATTTTTAACACAAAACTGAAACGTGCGACACCAATATCTTTCAAAAAAAAAAAGTACTTAGAAGTACGCCAGAAATCCGCGACCGGAAAAAATAACTTTTTGTGACCTAATGAACACGTATCTTTAAAAACACTCCAGTAGTCCCAGGGTGTATTTTTGCGAAAATGGCGTGGTCTTTAAGGAGACATAAGCAAAAACAGCTTGGTAATCAATGTGTTTAGAACCACAAGATTTGATCGTAAATTTCAAAATAGATTTTTCAGAAAAACTCTGAGAATATCAAAAAGATGATTTTCGCCACCGTCCAAAGTGGTTATGAGTACAATTGTTTATCGCAGAAAGTGGAAGTGGTTGATTTGAATTTTAGTGCAATAATGATAATCTGATTAGAAACTTTGGCAATGGTTTTCAGGTAAAAGATGATATAATTTTTATGTAGGGAATTGAGCAATTTAGTCTTAATGACAGAAACAACAAAAATTTTAACTTAAAAATGCAACTTAGTCTTTTGACCCCTAATTGCATGTCCGTTTAATATCGCTTAAAGCATAATCGTAAAATACAGCGTAACTACGTAAGCATAGTGTAACTATGTATGTTGTATTTATGTTTGAATTAAAATTTATTCGAAGCGCACCAATAATGAAAATTCGATGTAACTTTATAGTTTATGACAGCCATAATATTGAGAAATTTTATGGAAAACCTAGACGCTATTAGCTAACATCAAACAACTTGTATTTGAACAAATTAAAGCACTATGGTAAATCATTTATGAAAAGCAGATAGTTATAACAAAAGCCCAGCACACCCTGAGGTATAGCCAAAAATGCATTTAAAGCAAAGTCTGTAAAAACTGCACCTATATTAACGAGGAACTTATGATTAAAAGGAAAGCTGTTAAAACTTTAGTGCTTAATTTAATTAAATTGTTTGATAAACCAAAGTGCTTTAATTTACGAAGAAGTTATTTATTATTTTCATATTTTGCAGAAAGCTTTTGAAAAATGTCAGTACACTATTGACTTTTGAAAGCATCCCAGAAATAAGAATCAATGCTAATTTAAAATAAGTGGACTTCTGATAGAGAAATTCAGCGATACTGACCGTCAATGGTTCCACTTTTAAAACGACAAAATTATTTATTATCGATATGATCGAATAGTTTAACAAATGCACCTTGCTAATTACTTCTGATTTAAAAATTGGAACGTCATGCATATCTTTCAATACACAAATCGCGCAAATATGTATTTTCAATAATATTGGACAATAAAATTCACTAATTATAAAAAGTTCCTTTTCAAAAATCTACGCCATCTAAAAATTCTTGGATTTGCGTGTCGTATTCATAATAGTTAACGCTTTGCGATGCCAGATTCGGCTCGATCCAAAGAGTAAAGCGTTCTCGAGCAAGCTTTTCCGAACTCTGCCTACATCTTTATACACAAATTTAGCAATCAGTGTGCAGATAGCTCTTTTGAGAATTTTATTTTGAATTTGCGAGACTCATCGAAACCTGAAATATCTAAATCTGAAAAGCATTTTGGCCTAATTTCCAGTTTGATATTTTTCATACATCGTGGGCTTAAAGGATATCCGAAGAAGATATTTTTTTGTAAAAGTGGCTCTCAAATCGAATTCTAAGTTTTTACGAAAAATTTGTCTAATAATCTACCAAGGGCCACTGAATTTCAAAAATTAAATAATAAGCAGTGTAGAAAATTTTAATTAGATTAAAATTTAACCGTTTTTATATGACAAAATTTATTGTTGTTGAAAATAAATTGTTAGATGCAGTATGTTTTTTCGTAAAATTGACATTAATTAGCCCAAAAAGAGCGACTTTTATAGGATCAAAGAAAATTAATTTTGTGTAAAGATAGTGTTTTATACACAATACTAACTAACAACAGTGGTTTTATCTCGCTTTCTATTGACCAACCAAAAATTTAATCTGAAGAAAAGTTTTAGACTATATAATATCACTAAACTAGAGAAGGTTTACTGCATTGTTCACGTAAATTCAATCGTTTTCATGATATTCAAAGTCAAATTGTGCATTGAGCATTGTACTTGATAGTGCAATCTCTTATTAAGCACCAATATGACGCAAAGAAGATGGGACTGATAACAAGTCTGAGTATTACAATAGACTAAGTGAAAGCACTAACTTCTGTATCGTTTTTAATCTTATTCAAATTTAATTTAACTAATTATTATTATAAATTCAGTTCTGAAGCTTTTAGTTTCTATGTTAGTGACGAAATACATAATGAATTTTGAGCGCTTCACCTCTCAGTAGATTTAGAGTAGCATATGAATTTTATCCGCAATCTTCATAAAATCAATGAAGTGGTCTTTTAAAACCCTTAGAAACCATCAGAATTTTGCAAGCGATAATTTTATGTTGTTCGGTCTGTTAGAAAAGTTGTTATTTACTTATAATGACCTCTCTGACGATAATATTCAATGCATTTTTTTTGTAACGCAAAAAGAGGAAATGAAAGCTAATGCAGCAACACATAATAATTTTTGTTTACTAGGAAAATTCTTCTTTTTGAAAGATGAAACATTTTCAAAATTAAACGAATTTGTTTTTGTGTTTCGAATACACATTTATTGGGGAGAATTCGATTTCTGTGGCGCCTTAATCAGGTTTTCGATAGAACTCGTCAAAGCAACTCGAAAATGTTAAATAAAAAACCGATATTTCGCTTGGTATTCGAGATATCGACACTTAAAACTTGGAGCTTTTGCATAGGATGTAAATTGTGAAGTTGTAATTATAGTGTTAGTGATTATATTAGTTTCTATATTTTATTAAAGATAAAAGGGAAGAGGCTGGTTGCAACTCATTTGTTATTAGAAGTTAAAAGCCTACTTTATCCATCTCTTATATATCAGACGAGAAAAAAGCCTATAGTTATACACGTGAAATGTTTGACTAGAGGCCTTAAGGGTCGGAAGTCGCTTAAAGTTGTTGTATAATATACTTGCCTTTTCAAAACTACCGAATCAATTACGAGCACATTTTTGATAAGATAAGAACTATGGACAACACTCAAAATATGGGGATTAGCTGTCCAAGATTTTATGGATTTTTTGATATTATTTAATAAAAAAATGTATTTTTAAATGTTGTTGCAAATCACTATATAACACTTTCTCTGGAGAAATTTTAGTTTTCAGAAACTTAAGTTTTGCCTGAGTTTTTTAAAAACTTTTTTGACAAAAATGGTTGATATCTTATTTACAAATCGCATATCTTGAAAAGTAAACGATGTATAAAAAAAATTATTGAATCTTTACTGTTTGCGCCGTTGATTTCTACAAGAATTCAAATCATTTTTTAACGTTTCGATAACGAAGAACTCATGGTGTTCCGAACACTAAAATCTAACGCTTTCTCTAAAAGTTCTCACACTTTCGCAACTTATTTGAAACATAAATTCGAGTTAGGGCGATTTAAATTCACTGAAGAAATTAAATAATAAAAAAAATAAAAAAGAATGATCCCGGTAATTTTTTATGCCAAGCTCAATTTGCAAGCGTAGAAAATCAACGAAAAACATTGATGGGGTATTGAAGTTCACAACTGCTGTTTCCGGCTACAGCTGCTGGAGTTAAAATAAGTAATAGCATCCTACTCCATGCAGCAGCTGGGGGCTGCTTTATTCAAAGCCTTAGCCACCGGAATATTTGTTTGCCTCCCTGTCTGGCTTTCAAAGAGACAGACACAAATATTTGTGGAAGGCAATCAGACGGCAGAGTCGCTGCCATGCATGTGCAAGGCAGCTCATAAAGTGAAGATAACAACAAAATATAAAAACAAATTTGGCGAACAGCTGCTTTCAAATCTACATTTTTCTTTTCTGTTAAATAAATCAAATTAAATAAAAGTCTTCATAAAGCAATCACCTTTTATCTGTTTTACGATTCCTCTTTAACTTTGGCGTTTCTTCTATATTTTATTTTGCACAATTTTAATAAACACACTTTGATTTTGCTTTGTTCTCTTATTTTTGTCGTATTTGCGTAATTTATCAAAAATTTGTAAACATTTCACTTCCTTAGTATACGAATTTCTTTTAACTTTTACATCTAATTCTTACACTATATTGTAAAGTACAATTTATTATTGCACTTTTTACTTGGCATTTGACATTTTTTATGATTTTCTCCCAATTTTTCCCATCTATTCGATGTAGAATCTTGATTTTATTACTTTTCACAGTCGACCTTCCGCCAATATATGTTTACCCGACGCCATGTTTTTGACTGAAATCAAACTAATAATTAAACGTCAGTTTTCCATTGGAGGTAACATTTGAGTTGCCAACAACTCAACTTCCATATAGCAGCTGTCATTTTGACATTCATGAAAGAGTATTCGGTTATATGTTGACGTTACATATGTAAACAGCAATGAACACGAAATCTACTACAACTTAGCAGACGAGCATTGGCATAAAGAAAAATTTTCTTATATCATACATGCGAGATCGTATATTTGTTGTTATCTACTGCAATCAGAACAACAGCAAAACTAAATTTTCTGAATGTTTTTTTTACAAGCAAACGAAAGTGCCACAGACTTTCATATTTTCCGAGCCCCACTATGGGCATCACGTAATACAAGAACAGCCCCTAAGCAAGTTTTGCTTACGATTTTTGGCTCATTTTGGTAACCATGATGGCATATTTCACAACAATTTTAATTGACAAGTTAACATAGCCTCCATAGTAAATAATACTAATAAAATGTTCTTTGTTCAAAATGAATGAGCTGATCGACCAAAACACTATTTTCTACAGTGATAAACTGGCAAAGTGCATTTGTTTTTTCGTTGTTTTGCTTGTGATATCTATTTCGACATTCGGCTGTTCGTGTCATCTAACACTTCCAGAGATGAATTTTACAGCTTGCGTGAACCTTAGTACCATGATGGTAGACCACACCATGTATATCTGACTTTAGGTGAACGATGTCTTAGATCCAAATATTTTCTAAGTATTGCATTCTATTGTATTGAAGTATTGTTAGTTATATCGATGTTCGGTCATGTGAACAGTGCCTAAGCGATTCAAGAATTAATTTTTCCAATGCGCTGTAATTTATCATTCTTAATATGGAATCTCTACTATTGAACATTACAGGGAATACTCGATTGGCAACGCGTAGATGTTATTTACATTTACATTTGACATAAATTATCAATATTCCATTTCACAAATATCCAAATTTAAGAAACGTAATAAAACGTAAGTTGGACTGATTTTCATTTACGTTACGTAGTTTTAATTAGAATTTTATTTTTTATACGCTATGACAAAATTGCAAAAAAATGATGCAAAATTTTCAGTCCAGTTGGAAGCTTTTTTCAAACTTCTCACCAAAGAATATGAAATATTCACACTACTCTACTTTTTTTCGATCGAAATTTCGGATTGGCAACGCGTAGATGTTATTTTTCTCGTTCATTTGACATAAATTATCAATTTCAATCAATTTCACAAATATTAAAATAACATGGATCCAAATTTAAGAAACGTAAACTATATTAAATTAACAAGCTTTTAATAAAACCTGTAAACATTCAATATTTAATTTAGCTTAAAGATTTTCTCTCGTTATACAATAAAGTGACCGAACTGTGCTTCACACGCTGCATTGACAACTTTTACCAAAGAGATTTATCAGATTATGAGGCATGTAAAATATATTTAAAACGAAAATTTTGATTCAATTAAACTCTAATGGAATAAAACTTCATTTTCAGAATGTCTGCGTTAATAAATGTGTAACAAAATTTGCACAATTCAATCAAAGTATGATGAGTGTTTATGTTGAAGTGCAGACCGAAATCAACAAGAAACGTATTATCGAAATGGAAGAAAATCAAAAGAAAATTGATGCCGAAACTACATCAATACCACTGCAGCCCATCAGCGAGAATATTCCATCGACAACAACAGCAGCGGTTTTATAGTTTTCTTTTATTATTCAGTCGCTATTTAAGTTAATATTAAGTTACTTTCCTTAAGTGTTGATTTATATCTTAGTAAAATCGCTAAAAATGACACGAATTTGCATTATTGCATTAATAGGATTGCCAGCAGCTGGTAAAAGTACATTTTGTCAGCAAGTTCTAAAGATGACCGAGCTGCCTTTTAATGTAGCACATCTTTGTTTTGATTCTATTTTACCATTTAACTCAGAAAGCCTTACAGTTTCCAATTATAGAAAGGAACGGTATAAAATATTGTCATTGCTGCAGTCGCTAGTAGATGCGCTTAAACTAAAAGTTGCATTCTCTGAAAACGAACTGCTGCATAAAATTCAAATCACACATTTTAATTCTGAGGATTACGTTGTCCTATTTGATGACAATAACTACTATACAAGCATGCGTTATAAAATCTATCAATTGTGCAAAGCAAATCAATTGTGCTTTGGTCAAATTTATTTACCTATTGATGTTACACATGCTTTGCAAAGAAATGCAGAACGTGACTCCGCTTCACAGGTTCCGAGCTACGTCGTAGAACAAATGGCAGAACGTTTGGAGTTGCCAAGTGTACAGTGTAATAGTTGGGAACTGCAAACACTCTTTTTAAATTTAGATGGTAAAAGTTCCTGTAATGCCAATTTTAAAGAGTTTATTGTAAACTGTTTCGAACATCCATTAGAAGTAGCTGTAGTAACAATTGAAGATAGAACGGATTATGCGACTTTGTCACCTTTACACTATTTAGATGTCCAATTACGTCGTCGTATAAAGATGATCTTGGAAGTTGAATCTTCAAAAGAGGCAAAAAAACAAAAAGCTCAACTTTTGAATTGCCGACGTAAAGAAATTCTACGAAACTTCAACAAACCCATTGAAACTGAATCAATAAGCTTGGAAAAACTAAATGAGTTGTGTAAATTATTAAATTAGTTCAGGGGCTTTATGTGTATCTTAATTCCTGTAAAATATGATTATTAAATTGAAAATAAAACATGTATTGTAAGTATGTATATACATATCTCCGATGTTTTACTGACTACACTTTTAATTTATAAAATTTTGTTTGTATTGCTATAGCTAGTGAAGGTTAATGTTGTAAGCTACTTATCGTATCGCTTTTTAGTTATATCACGTTGAAGAACGTACCTTGCTTTTTTAAAAAGCATAATCCAACGCTCATAGGATGAATCCTATAAATGCAATGCACCGTCTTGGTTTGAAGAGTAGAAGGGAAGTTAGGGGGAAGGGGGATAAATGCAGTAGTGTGGGTGAACATTCATCTTGAATTTACCAATGACAAGGCGGCCGAAGAAAACATTCCCAGACATACTGTTCCACAGCTAAATCGTGCACCCAAATAACGAAATGTCACGAAAGTGTGACGTCCTGTTGAGCACTGGCGTAACGCTAAACGGATGGGCCTGAAGAGACGCCCGAGTGCTGCGAGAAAAAATCCGAACTAATGGAACCAGTATCCGAATCTCTCTAGAACACATCCTATTTTAATACCTATAGAATTCGCCTTGTTTGCACTCATGTCATTTTTACCGTCTATTTAAATCTTAGTTGAACGTATATGCGAATATATGTTTCTTTGGATGAGGGAAAATATGAAAACTAAAGACAGCAAATAATGAAATAACGTTTGATTCTTTTCTCTGATGAAATCTTATGCACAGCGTAGAAGACGATTTGAATCATGACAAAAAGGAATCAGCTATTATCAAACAAACAGCTGATATAGTCAAATAAATAAAATAAACAAAAACAAGAAAAAAAGTGAGGGTAAGAAAAATAAGAAAGTAAGAAAAACACAAACTCGGTAAGGCCTAAAAAAGGAATATTATTTCTATATTTAAAATAATTTTTTGCTGTCATAAAATTTTGTGTTTTTTTTTACGTCAAGAAAGATTTTAACTTTTTAATACATGCAAAAATAAAAACAATTTCTTAATTTTATATGGATTCGTATATATTGTCTTTATTTTTTTATGTAACTACAATCTACGTAAAAATATGCGCACAACTTTGCAGTATTTCTTTTATATATACCTTTGCAATACAATCGTTTATATTATCTTTATCATAAATTTATATTTTATTTAGAGTAAGAATATTGTAAAATACTTTGACAGTATGTAATTATTTAAAAATTTGAGTTTTTTTTTTTTTTGTGAGATTAAATGCAACGACAACTATTTTGCGACTTTGGTTAATTTTTAAACGTAATTACAATTAAAATAGAGATTGCTTATTTCTTTTATTTGTATATAAAATCACAAAATATATAAATGCCGTAGTTTTTATGAGTATACATAAAAGGTTCATAATTGTAATTGATGTTAATATGTAGTATATATTTTATGTTATATATTGAAGTATTTAATAATAACAATCAGTAGTTTATTTTTCAAAATATCAGAGTGCAAATCAATGTATTATAACTCGCACATCATAGGTCTACAAATGTATGTATGTAATACCAGTGGAGAAGTTTTCTATATGTTAAAACATTTTTGAGAACTATATTAATAATTTTGTTATCATTACTAGTTTTGTCGCTATATTAATGTACTTTGATTTTAAAATGCTTTAATATTATTTTTTACTAGAAGACATGTAAAGGTCAATTAAAGTTTAACCGGACATTGTGAAAACGGATTTGAAACGTTAAAAAAATTAAAAATATATACATATTTATTATATATTGATGTAAATATTTTATTGCACTCTCCGTTTGAGAAAAATTTAGGGATTACAGCACCCTTATCTTAAATAAGTCTTTTTAAATTAATGCCTCAAAAACTGATAAGCTTTTGCAATATCAAAGTTATAATTTTTTTATCATACATTAGTATGTAAGTATCTTATCACGAGAACCAGTAAACTGATTTTATTAAAATTGGAACCAAATATTCTTAATAAAATGATCTAAGAAGATTATTTTCTTATAAAATAAATGACTTGTTTTTATAATTTTTAAAACTTTCATAACTCTCATTTGCTTAAGGAAGTTTAATTTGTGTTCATATGATGCGTGTAAGATGATGTTACTAATAGATATTTGTGTAAAAATTTGAAAAATATTGGTTTATTATTTCCTAGTCATGTTTTCACCAGTAGTTCTTTTGAAAATAAAAACCAATGTAGACAAAGTTTAAGCATCTTAATTAAATTGATTTACAGGTTTTTGACACAATAATTTAAAAAAATTACTTGAGGATATTTTGATGTAACCTCACAAGGCAAGAAACACTTAAGTTTTGAACAAGCCAGCAGTATTTTATATATTTCCTATAACCAACTAATTTTTAATCAAAAGTGCATTTGTTTTATTTACGTATAATGAAACATTTTGATTTAATAATTTTTAATTTATGTTGAAATTGTAATTTTAAGTTGATCTGAAAAAAATTAGATATGTATTTTTTGAAAAAATTGTCGATTTTAAAAATAAAAGCTTGGTTTTACCTATTTAAAATAATTTTGTAATTTAAAGCAATGCAAATTAGAGCCACACTAGACCCATTAAAAAAATTATTTTTAAAAGTAAACTTTTTACAAAATCGTTAGGTATAAAAATATCAACAGAATTTGTTGCATTAAGTCTTAAACTAAATTTATATGTATTTTAAAAAGTAAGATTACGATAATGAGCGTAAAACCCATATAAGGGATAATAAGAAAAAAAAAAAAGGTTGAGAAACATGTGGGAAAATGAGAATAATATTTATTTATGTTTCAGACTGAAATTAACTGTGACAAAGTATATCATCGTCAGTATTTGTACATACCAATGTAAATATATATGGGACAAATCACGTCAATCGAATCAATAATATGTCTAAAATTGGATGTATTTAAAAAGAGTGGCTCAAATAACAGTTTAACACCGAGCTTCAAAAGTGGAATAATTTTTTGCGATGTTCTCTTTGTTGAGACCATAAATTCGATAAGGAATGACTAAAAAATCTTCAGTACTTTTTATGTGCATTTTTTACAAAAGGTGCTACATTAGCAAGAAATTTCTACAGGAATTTCAACAAAAATTATAAATATTGTAAAAAAAATCATAAAAAATTTTTTTTAGTAAATAAGTAATGCAGGCCTTGTTAGTATATAATGATAACAGTCTGAACTCTGTTAACCACAGAGCTTTTTAAGTAATGTTTATTTTCGTCTAACAGAAAAACAGAATGTTTTCTTCCTAACGCAAAATCTTTTACAACAAATTGGTACATGTAGAAAATGCTTAGATTTCGCCAATAAAGGAATTTTTTAACATTTTATCGAGACAATTTTTTTTAACTCAAGCTTAGACGATTTTTGGCTTTAATAAAAAGAAAATTCTAAAAATCACTACCTGACTTTTGAAATCTTTGGTCTAAGCTGCCATTTCAGCATTTATCCCATTTACATTTATCTCTGTGGTAAAAAGAAAATACAGTTTAAGTGTTACGTAAAAGCATAGGATATATACATACATGTCGGCCATTCATTTATATAACTAATAATGTAATAATATTTTTGATTTTTATATATTGCTTAATGCTTATCTTATAGTGAATTTTTAGCATATTTAAATTTCAAAGATGGAATGAGTGTTTCAAAACTTGACTCAAAAATTTTTTTAAACGGAATACATATTTTAAAAACTATGGGCAATACAATAAAAAAACTTACAATTTTTTTTTGTTTACAAATGCTTTAGTTTTATAAAAAAAAATATTTTCTTTGGAATAAATTTGTTTATATATCAATTTTTTTATTTATAAAAATTATTTTTTCTTATAAAAATGTTTCTCAGAATATATTCGACATAATATATTTTTTATTTTTTTGATTTTTTATTATTCTTCAACCAAACCTAAGAATGTAACTACTTTGAAATCGCACGCCTTCAATAAAAAAAAAATCATATTTTGCAAAGTTATGACGGAATTTCGATTTGAAAGCAGATACGTACTAACGACTAATTGTGTCGAAGATATTTTGAGAAACATTTTCTATATAAAGGAAATGATAGCTGCTTTCGATGTTCGCGCAGCTTCTGGATCAATTTTGATCAAACTTGTTTAGTTTTATTGCTTAGACGCTTGGTCTCCTCCAATAAAAAAATATCACGATACTCTTCGCGGGCATCAGCTAGTTATAAATAAAAATTAATGTCTTAACAAATTTATTTAAAATTTTTTTTTTTTTGTATAAAACTAAAGAATTTTCAAAGATATAGTTAAGATGGTTTTTAAGATACTTATGTATGACAGCGTTTACACGAGCAAATTCAGTCTGAGAAATTCTTGTCTATTCTCTTTTGTGAATTTCTTTTGCGTTTACACACGGAAACTAGAATTTGTTTGTGCAAGAAAATTTCAAAGCAATTACTGCGTCAACCCGCCACAACAAACGTAAATTCAAAGCATAATATCAGCTAAAGAATAGAACGAAAGGGATTTCGCGTGTACGACAAATTCTATACACCACCCTTTCGTTTTTCCCTTCTTGCCTACAGACAGGGAAACTTTCTTTGAAGAGTTTCCTCGTGTAAACGCTGTCTAAGTATTTCATTTCAAAAAATGTTCAAAAAAATCAAATTTTGTAGTTATTCAAAGAATGACCGATATATGCATACATAAAGGCGGAGTGAAATAAACTATCAGTCGCTTCTCTCCTCCCCCCTCCGAGGAATTTAGGACTGGTGTTAGTAGTTAATGAGTAAAATTTGTTTAGATGTGTTCAATCTTTAAGGCATTATCTAGTTGAAGTTATCCAAGTGGAGAAAAAAATTTGAAAGTTTGACCATATTTTTTCTTGAGCTTATAACTGACTTACACAAATCGGTCAATAAATTTCACTAAGCAAACATGACAAGACAACAGATGGAACAATTTAACCTGGTAATTCACATGGAACGACCGAGGTTTAAATTCAAGTTCAAAATCCACCAAAACTGGTCAGATGATGCTATGTATGTATATGCATATACACATGTATGTGGTAATAACCGAAGTATGTGTCACCAGTTACGAAGTTAAATTGTTCCATCTGTTTTCTTGTCATGTTTGTTTAAGAAAAAGTATTGATTGATTTGTGTAAGTTCACATGAATATCGGTGTTTGCTTATGACTGTGTAAGTTTGATAAGAAAAGGTTCAATTACAATTAACAATAATCAGTCAATTAAAACAAATAAAAATTTTCTTGATTTTCTTATAAAAAATATGTAATGTGACAAATCATTTTAAAGTTTGTAAATGAAACCGGTACAAAAACAATGACGCCCGAGTCCTACGACAGAATTCTCGAACTGATGTGATAAATTCAGTTATTCTGTAGAGTAAGAAAGTTACACCACCAATGGTTCGGCAGTGAACTGGATCTATCAGGTGCTGGTGGTTCAGAAATAGGACAAAAAATGGTTCCCAGAAATGTTTTAGTCAAACTTCAAAAGGTTTTTTTTTTACATTATCAACTTACATTTAGTAATGAATGCTATCCTGAAAGGTTGACCAAATCAAAAAAAAAAGTTTGCTCACGTTGAACTAGTAATAGCTTCTTTCAGACATTTTTTAATTTATCCAGAGATATTAATAGATATTCATTTCACTATCTAATTTTTCATCAATTTTTTCATGTGATCTTTTAAAAAATGTTTGATAGCAGCTATTGGTAATTAACCTTGGATATGTAGATGTCTGTCATTTTCGGAAAATGGTATTTCTACACATTTAAATTTATAGCAATAAAACAAAACAGCAAAAAACAGCAAAAAACGGCAAAAAATGTTTTGCCAAGTTATTTTGCACAAATAAAAGTTAATATTAAAAAAAATTGCATTTCGAACAGTGCCAAATTATAAGCACTCAAAAACGTTTTAATTTGAGCACTTTAAAATCTTCTGTAAATTGTCTTCTAAAACTCGTGCATTTAATAAAATTCCCATTGATGTTATAATACTACTCCTGGCTGCGTTGGTATCGGCACTGTAACTGAGCCAATATTTGCAGCAGGCAATGATGACAATTGTTTGCCTCACGCAGCCCAACGAGATTTTTGCAAATCAATTTGACCCTCTAACGTTTTAGCCAAATATATGACAAATAGCTGTATAAGTGCAATACCTAATGCAATGCCAGCAATAGCATACAGATTGCGTTCAGCCCAAACGCGCACAATTTCAATACAGCCGCTGGTCCAGATTCGTTTGCTAGCAGATGCAACAGAATGTTCCTGAACTCCATAACCACACATAATGTTGACTAAACCGGAACTTATGTCAGTAGCATTAATACAACAGCTATAGGGTACACCACATTTTTCAACACTTGGTGACGAGCAGTTGAAGTATTCGTTTTTACCTAAAAAATAGAAGAAAATATATCAATTTAATAATTTGCTCGTCACCGCACCTACATATGTAAACGGTAGAATTAATTAAACAGTTGACTTAAAGAGACGTATATGTAGGTAATATTGTCTAAATAAATTTTAGCACAAGTTAAAGTAAAGTTTAGATTATTATTCTTAACTACATACTTGTAGTTTGGTGCAGGGATACTCAACAATTGATTTTAATGTGCACAAGACGGATTTCAGCAATCTCTACATTAGTTTTTTTTACCTATTTCCATAAAAAAAGTCTATCAAAAACTTTTAACTGTTGGCTTATACACAGATATTTCAAACACATTATTTAATGTTGAGGGATGGTTAAGTTTTGATAACACGCATCATTTTGCCTGCGATTATGTGCAAAATTGAACTAATTGGCACAAACTAGCAAAAGACGCTTTCCGGATTAAATACAGTTGGAGCACTTACGCCGAGACTATCTGTAAGCGAACAGGTCATTTCCGCTTTGAAGGAGTATTCAAAACATCAGCTGAAAAACTCATGTGCTCGCAAACGCACTATAATTTTTAATGGCATTAAGCATGTGTATGCTAAGGAAATTGATTTAAATTCAGTCCGGCATTTAAAAGAGATCATTTGAAGTGAACTTCAACAACACATGTGGTTGCAAAGAATATCGGAGGCATCCAACAAGCCAACAGTTATTCTACAAATGATCATTGATGAACGCTCGATTCTGACAGCGGAAAACTTATTTAGAAAAATGAAAAATCCAACAGTATTTTCCCATTTCGATGTGACTGATGCTTACACTCACCTAACTAATGACAAGTTCGCACATGTGCTAACAAACAATGAATACTGTTACTCATAGGTTAATACGCCCGATTCTAACAGTGCAGCGTTTCAACGTTCTCAATCTTTTCCGCCTAGTGCTCACTGAGAACTGCTAAGAGTTCTGGAAACTACTCTGCAACGTATTGGACTACTTGGCCTTTGTTTGAATAAGTCCAAGTGTGTCTTTGCAACGTCATCGTTTGAGTTCTTTGGTCGTATAAAATTCTTCGAAGGAGTTTTAAGTACATGTATCATCTGGGAAGCTCAGAGAAACGCCTTCAAAAGTTAAAAGCCTGGGTAACGCTCATCTTTCTAAAAGAACGAGAAACTTCAATGGCAGTAAGAGAAACGATGCATTGATTACACTCGATTCAGAAAGCGGAGGACTTACACCCACCTAGCTACTGACAAAACTTTTGCGCTTGTACTGACACTGAAAACTACTGATGTGTAGTGAATACGTTTGATTCGTTCAGTGTATAGTACAGCTAAAAACAATATAGCAAATAAGAATGGAACCAAAGTTACAAGGCGCAACTTTCTTAATTTTTCGACGATATTCTGATGTTTGCTGGGAGTTTTAGAAACTACTTAACTACTGAACTTACTACAGAGCGATCAATTACCATTCCGAGCTGAACTACGAACATGTCACAGCAAGGATCACAGAACATTGATAATGAGGCGCTTACAATCGGCTGAAAACATTACCCTAGTCAAATTGTTTGCTCTGCGTCTCTATGTCAAGTTGAATTAGATTCCCTATTTGAGATCTAAGGATATACATATATGTAAGTCTGTATGCATTTTTCTTGCCTTTGGTGAAGTTCATCGCCTGTGAACTTCACCAATCCAGTTAATTTTTTGTAAAACATTGAGTACGTCTCCATACCAAGAATAATTTACATAGATACCGATAAAGAATTATGCCTTCAACATTAACTCTAGGCCGTTTGCTATAAGTAGATATTTTTTTCTAAATTTTAGCCCCCCATACCACAAAAACTGGTTATACAAAAAATTGTGAATATTTATTTATTACAGGATATAAGCATATTTACATAAGCATATATCCTGCACTTACATAAAATTCGACTAAATAAATATTATCCAACAAGTTTTGCTCAGTCCTTTAACCTCACCGTACTACATACAGGCCACGTTAAACTTTGACCTGACCTGTCACACCACCAGGCCTTGAAAACAATTATAGACATAAATATGTAGTTCACTCAAACTTTGGTGCCTGGAAAATAAGCTGCCGATTTTACTTCAACCGAAAAACAATTTGTTAATGTCAAATACCCTCGATTACTCACTCCAATCCTGATATCCAGCATTGCTGAGCCCACAGCACTTAAATTCCTGTTGAGCAAAATCAATGAAGTTCTGCAAGTCCGGATCATCACGGTATGAATGTATAATTTTATCTGTGAATTTTTCCTCAAGAAAAGAATTCATGTTTTGCGGAAATACAAAACCCATTATCGCTATAGCCATTTCAAGTAAAAAGAACAACAACAAACACATTGAGTAGAATTTGAGTAGACAAGTATTTTCGCGCAAAGCACCCAAGCAACCAGCAAAACTGACTACGAAAATCACAACACCAGCAATCATCATTACCAATGATATATTGAGAATAACATCATAGAACGTTTCCAAACGCACCCAGCCAGTCGCTTCCCATTTGTCCATGAAGGCATATAGACCAATGCCTAATAGGAGACCACCAAAAAGCCAAAATATAAAATTCAGCATAAAAATCATATATTTTACGCACGAACTAACGTATGTAAAATTATGTGATATTCTTGGGTGCATGTCTCTAACTTCTATACCACAATATCCACCGCCGTGACGATAGTTGCTCATCACTCTACGATTGTGGTGCACCAATTTTATTCGTTAGTGTTGTTGTTCTTGTAACACTGCTATAGAACCTTACAAAAATTGAGATTATAAATTCGACGTCGTTTTGAAACAATCAAAAATAAATAATTTTTTGTTTTTCTTCTGTTATCACCAATTAAGCTACTGCTGTCTCAATTTGGATATATAAACTACAATTGAGATTCATCATCATAAAACAAAGGGGAGTGATTTTTATGTCCGTCCGCTATTAGCTACGTTGATTTTTTTAGTTTTTCTATTTAAAACCGGAACAAGCACATTTTTATTGAACTGATTTAAAATTTTATGTTTGATATTTTTACATTATATTTTATTTAAAATTTGTTTGCTTTAAAGAAAATTTACAGAAAACTTTTACACTAATTTTTTTCAATGACTTTTTATTAATATTTAGTGTTGCCAGAAAATTTGCGCACTTTCCCCTCTATAATATAGGTAGAGCTCTATATACATATTCATAATAAAATTTCATGTGTCCAAAACTCTATAAAATATTTTAACGCAATTGTGTCCAAAATTAAATATCATTTTATGATGCAAAAACTTTTTTAAAACGAAAGTATTGCAATTGTATTCATATATTAGGGTATTCAATTTTAAAATTTTTTGTATATTTTGTTTATGTTTTATCACGGGGCTTACAAATAACTGTCACAAAATTTGAGCTTTGTCTCAATAAATGAATCATTTATTCCAATGTATGAACAATGCTTTTTCACTTTGATTTCCTTCAAAAATATTAATATGTTTTCGAATACTCTGTCACATACGATTTTTCAAATTCCCCGAAATGTTCTTTAATTAGGGGATATTCCTTTAATCTGACATAGCTGCTAATGGCAAAGATATACTTCTTTGCTAATGGCCTTTACCTATCAAAATAAGTTCTACAAAACGAATAATATGTCAAAGTTGTGGAAGATATGTACGCCTCGTCAAATAAGTTGGCAAAGCTTAAGTTGTTCAAATGGCTTCAACGCACAACTTATCTTTCAACTTTGGTGTACACACACCGAACATAAGCGCCGACGTATTACATCGAAGTAATTTTTAGTTGTGTGAATAAGAAACGTCGGCGTATAAGTTCGAGCGTAGTGAATTAGGCTCAGCTCACACGCGAATTTTATCAACGCGCTTTTTAGAATAATTAGAACATTAATGAAATCAACGTGCGTTGATGGTGTGGTCCAATTCATATAATTTTGTAATATGTTGAAACGCACGTTAGCTGAAGTGCGTTGAAATAACGCTCGTTTGAAACTAGCCTTATACATCGGCGTTCAACTGTCAAGATGGCGATGTTGAAATTAACTGAAAGTATATTTAACTATTAAGCTATTTCACTTCTTTTGAGTTTTAGACTCGTAGCAAATTTAGTTTTGTTTTGAAAACCAGCGTAGAAAAATTTTGGTTGTAAGCCCATCACAAATATGTGAAAATGTAAACAAACTCGGACGGACAAAATCAAAATTTTACAATTTGCCGTTGACTGAAAATTTTCAGTCCAGTTGGAAATTTTTTTTCAAACTTACCACACTCAGGTTTTTTTTTTCTATCGATATTTCGGATTTTAAAGATTTTCGCTGCATCTGACAGCTGACAGGGTGCTTTGTATCGAAATGTACGAAACTGTTTTGTTTTGACAAATTGCTATTTATTTGTTTTTATGTCATGCTGGCTCTAGGAGCCAAGCGTAACAAAGGTTATCTCTAAAGTTATTTCTGTGTTTCTGCAACTGGCAAATCTAACTAACAACTCCAGAGTGACTTAAAACCAGCAATTGCAGAACTTGAAAGCTAGAAATGGAAGCTTCCAGGAAAATTGTATGTACTAGAATAAATTGCGTAACTTTTTACTTGAATTTTTCCCCATTTAAAAGAACAAAATACGTTCCCTTGTCCTGGTGTGTACGGGAGGGGGCCTCACTTTTGCCGGGATCAACATTTACAATGGTAACGAACATTTTTACAAGGATTGGTTGATTCCAGCTACAAGGCTGTTGCCCGCGGAAATGAGTCACAACTTGGCAGTTCTTGCATGTAAATACAAAATATTTCCAGCACCGCGTATACCAGATGCAGACAATTTGGTAATAGGAAAATATAAAATATATATTTAATGTTATAACAACGAACATTGCTTGCAGTCTTTAAAATTTTTCGACAAAACTATTTCAAATCCCATTGGCATTGCTGCTGGTTTTGATAAACAAGGTGAAGCAGTTGAAGGTTTACAAAAACTTGGTTTTGGTTTTGTTGAAATTGGATCTGTCACACCAGAACCACAGCCAGGTAATCCAACACCACGCGTATTTCGTTTATTGGCTGACGAGGCTATCATTAATCGTTACGGCTTCAATAGTGAAGGCCACAAAGCAGCATATGAACGACTTAATGCACTGAAGAAGGATAGTAACTTTGAAGGCGTACTTGGTGTTAATTTAGGTAAAAACAAGAACTCCCCTTCAGCACTCACTGACTATGTGCAGGGAGTGCAGTTGTTTGGCCCAATTGCTGATTATTTGGTTATTAACGTTAGTAGCCCGAATACGCCAGGCTTACGTGATTTGCAAGGCAAAAAAGATTTAGAAAAACTGCTCGAGGGTGTTGTTGATGCACGCAATAACTTACCATCCAATAATAAGGTTCCAATACTTCTGAAACTTTCGCCAGACTTAAATAAACAAGATGTAAAAGATATTGCCTCCGTTATTACTAAGAAGACATGTCGCGTGGACGGTCTTATTGTGTCAAACACAACAACAACGCGCGAAAACTTGCAAGATTTGTCATTAGCTGCAGAAACTGGTGGCTTAAGTGGAGTTCCTTTGCGTGGCATGTCGACACAGTTGATTGCAGACATGTACTATCAGACCAGTGGTAAAGTACCAATAATTGGCGTTGGAGGTATAAGTTCAGGTCAGGATGCGTTCGAGAAACTGGAGGCAGGTGCATCTTATTTACAGTTCTACACGGCTTTTATATATCATGGACCACCGATTGTTAGTCGTATTAAAGCAGAACTTTCGGAGATACTGAACGAAAAAGGATACAAAAATGTCCAGGAGGCAGTTGGCACAAATTATAAAAAATACTGTAGCAAGTAATCTGAGCATTGATGTAAATACGCTTTAATTTTTTAACGTTTACAATATTAGTAGTTATAAGTTGTTTTTTTGCAGGGTAATAATCTTACATGATTGTGAATAAAAATATTATTACTCGTACTAATATTCTATAACTATTAGCAGCGTAGAGTTTGTTCGAAAATACATATATCGTATAAATCCATTTTTACTTTGCTAATATATTGCTTTTCATTTTTTATGCACAGGTTGTTCTTGTAAGAATTATATTTCTTCAACCAAAAAATAGTGGGTTCTTCGCTCCAACTCTTGCGATTTATTATCATAACATAAAAATTAGTCAATTTCAGAAAATTATTTTCAGCGGAAAAAAAATCATTTCAGTGTCACACCTCATAATAACGAATGGATAGAACCGGTATAATAAAGTCACGGAAAAAGGTAAGATATCCGGTTTTATATACTCTCCTTTTCTTTTCTGAAGATTTTACAAAATTGTGTTTGTGGAAATATTTCCAATGAATATAGCGCTGTTTAAAATAAAATAAGTGTTTCATATTTTCTTTTCTTTTTCGAATGAACTTTTGCCTCTGAGATTAATTGTTTTGAACTTAACCTTATAACTGACATCCAAATTATTATTTGCATGCAGGGGTTTCCAAGTTATGATCAGTTTTACAAAAGCTATATCCGGAACTTCCGATGCCTATATCTCCAAAACTAGATCCGAGCGACACTTTTTTATTTCATATTTCTTGTTTATTTTATACCCCTAAAAATATAAATAAAATTGGAGAATGTCAGCTAAAGTAAACTTAAGCCGAAATTTGATTATACACTACACCAAATAACCCTCTGAATATAACCTTATAAATGTTTGAGCGTCCGTGAACTGACTTCGCCCATATTCAATTCCACGAGCAATGCTTGAAGTTGCAGCGCAGCAAATGCTCTAGCAGCAAGTTGATTTTTTTTTTGTGTTATTAAAAAGCTGACATGGTGCTGTTTAAATACGAATGTGCACGGCAACACTTGATAAATTTTATTAATTTTGACATTAGTAAAAATTGACACTTTGACAACGAAATTAATAAGCTGCGGTGTCCGAGTGGTTAAGGAGATGGACTTGAAATCCATTGGGTTCTACCCGCACAGGTTCGAATCCTGTCCGCAGCGATTTTTTTTTTAATTTCCTTACTATTTGACTACAATGTTCTCATAATAGTGATAGCGCTGAAGGCACTTCTAGAGTGTACATAATTCGGGTCGAGACTGATCGAATTCCTCATACCCTACATAGAAACGCCAGTTGCCGGTTATGAATCGTACTTGTTCCTGTGTAAAGTTATCGACAAATAGTTTTAGCTTATTTTATGCTTTAAACTAAAAAACAATACAAAATCAGTTGTATAGTTTTCTTAACACGACCATTTTTCTAGAATTTTGACAATTTCCTTTTCGTTAAGAAATGGTTTAAAAATAGAAAAGTGCGAACAAGTTGCATATTAAATCCAAGGAAATAAATTAGGCAGGCAAAGCTACATCCTCATACAACGAAAAATATGGGTCAGATTCAGATTCACCATTTTTATATTTAATCTACCATGTATCATAATGTTTTAAACCAATTCAGGCGTTCTCAACTCATAACGATTTTTAGAAAATATATATCTGGGACTTGCGATATAATGTGCTTCACATACTTACATTTCAGAAAAATTAGACTAAATAAAAAAGGAGTTAGATACTTAGAGCAAATTACAACTTTTAAGATTGTTGCGCGAATTCAAGACGACATCATAGTGATCTAGCGTCGACTTTATGAATCTATTTGTCGAGCTGATATAGGAATATCTCCGTGGTATATTACAAAAAATTACCGAAATCGTTTAAATTCTGATATGAAATGTTTACTTCCGGTTTTCTACCAAAAAAAAAATTCAAATTTCAATCCGTAATTTTCTATGAGTCACTATCTGTTAATCAGCAAAAAATATCAATTCTGTAAATATAAAAGAGTAATCTTAACATTTTACGAATTTAATAGAATTGTACTTAATATTTATAAATAAATATAAGTGAAGAACTGTTGTTTAGTTGCGCTTAGTTTTTTAAATTTATTTGTATAATTATTTACATTTTTTTACGTTTAAATTACATTGTGAAACCGGCTCTGAACTCTACTGCCATTAAAAGTATTGTATTAATGCAAATTTTTTTTATGACAATGGAAATGATTAGCAATTTACATTCTCAACAAAGATTGAAATTTCTGCTGATATTGGATTGAGATTTTACTTTTATTAGACTTAATGAAATGTACAATCATACATATATGTATGTGATTGAAAAGTGTAATGCGTCACTCTGTAAATTTTTCATTGAAAACAATAAACGCATTTTAATAATATGATTTTTATTTTATGAGTTAATTCTACTCAAACACTTATTTTTAAACTAAGAGTTGGCCTCTTGAACATTGAGCACACGACCCTCCAAGGAATGTATGTTTTGATTGGAGGCACTATTGAAAGCATCACGATTGCTAAATACAACGAAGCCATAACCCTTTGAGAAGCCTTGCGGTTTATCGAATACAACCGAACTTAAAGAAACGTGACCAAATTTTGAAAAATAGAATCGTAGTTCCTTTTTACTAATTGTCCAGGGTAAGTTGCCAACAAAGAGCTTATAAGAATTTCGAGCACTCCCTGACATTTTTATAAATTTAATGATATACTCGATGTTCAATTAAAACTAAAGGAGTTCTCAATTTTCAAGGGTCACTTCCAACAAATGTATAGTATGACCACACATAAATTCAATTAAATCAACGCCTGAACTTTTTCCCAAATCGTCAATGTTCACTTGCAATGCTGTAAGTCTCCACTTCTTTAGCAACGCCTCAATAGACCAATCAGCACTTCGTTCTTGATATGTAAAAAAGAATTTTGCACCTGGATTACGCTCCAACAGAAACGCAACTGTTACAATAATGTCTTCAAATACAGTCGGATCATAAAAACAATCTGCAGCAATTATTAAGTCCAAGGGTCCTAAATTAAACACGCTATTTAACAGCAAGCCCCAACTTAACCCTATAACATTGATATTATCACCGGGTACAAGATTATTAGCCAAACAGGATTTGCGTATGTGCGCCAATGATTTTGGAAGTATACAGTTATCGCTTAAAACAACGTGTGCGCCACACTTTGCTGCCAAAATACCAGGTAATGCGGTGCCTGATCCCAATTCAAGCATACGTTTGCCTACCAAGGCGTGTCGACGTTCCCATAAAAACCACGCTAATATCGGTGCACAGGGCCACGTATAGAAAGAATAACCACCTTGTAGGACCTGTAAAGAATAAAGATCTTTATGACCTGATTATGTAATTCAAATATCTACACACCTCTGGTATTTTAATTTCTAGTTTTTGTACTTCTTTGGATGTCGTAACCAAGTGCCTACCATTAATTCGATTTGTTGTATTGATGCTGTTCCCGCTATTACTTATGCTCGTAAATACGAACTCTTTTATATGCTCCGTCGCTGTAGCCAATGTTCCACTTGCACTACCATTAACATAAGAATTCGCTGTTGTAGACGCAGATGTTGCAGCTGCGGTTGAGTTTGTGCTAGTAGTGCTGCCGTCGGAATTTAATTGAAAACGTCCACTTGTCATATTTGGTGAAACGCCAAAAATTAAACGTCAAAATATGTGCGACTTGGTAAAATTTACCAAAGCAATTGTTTATTTTTTTATATGCTCCATCCGTCTCTCACTTTCACCACTTACAAAATCAACAAAAAAATGGACTGAAATTTTTGAGAATTTTTTTTGGCAATTTTGTCCTCAAACAAATCTTATTACAACTACGTAACAAAAGAGCGAAAAACGGAATTGCTTAAGGTAAGAATTCGCAGTGACACTTTGGCTGAGTTTACGTTTGTCGTCGGAGTTTAACTACAAAAACAACCACTTGTGAATCTCCAAAAGATTTATAAATAAGTGAATTTTGAGTGATAAGAAATGAATTTTAAAAGAAATTCAACTATCTTTCGAAATTTACATTACGATCTGTAGGCCACTGCAGGGCTGCTACACTAGTACGTTTTTACTCCCCGTCAACCACGCGTACACCAACGCTGCTCAAACACACAGAATTTAACTGCAGGTGCATGACTTCGGTTTTTTCTTGTGTGAATGCGAAATATGTCGGCGTAGTTGTTCAGTATTTTTGCGCCGGTGCAGTGAGTCGATACCCAAGTTCGTTGTAGTCTGCATAGCGACTTGTACGTCGGCGTTCAAATGTCAAAAATGCTTATATTAAAATTTCAGTAATATAAATGTTTTAAATAGCATTAAGCTGAAATTAGATTTAAAATTTAACATAAATATATTTTAATATAAAAATATTTAATAAAATGTTTATTATTCTTAAGTGTTCACTGAAATTTTAGACAACGTCGTATCAAACAATTTCTTATTGTTTGATTTTACAAAATGATATTCAAACGCTTACATACTTGCGTAAAAATGCTTGAATAACAGCGAACTTATGAGCCGGCGTTACAAGTCGACGCTGCGTGTAAGCAACATAATTGAATCACCACTACAATTTGTACTACCCTGCCGTTCATTAATGCTCAAGTTCCTTTCTTTTCTTTGTACAAAAATACATTCAACATACAAAACAAGTTTGTATAGGAGATGGTCATAAGACTGTTGTAGCTTCTGAACGCATCCAATTTTGTTTGTGCGTGGAGTAAGTAGAGAGTTCCATGAGTGCAAAAGTGAAGCCATTTTTAGAGCGTGAGATTAAATCGATTTCAATCATGCACATCCAATTTGCCTTAGCTTTGACATTCATAACGTCCAGCAAAGTTAGCCGCTTTGATAAATTGCAGCGCCAAAGCATAAAGTTGAATTTGCTGAACGGGCCAAATAAACAAAACACTGATGTCAAAAAACGAAAAGCAATCTGATGATAAATTTAAATTTGAAACTTTTTGAGAAAATTTTGTTTCAATTTCTCCACCATTGTTAATACCAAAGAGTGCTCTTTGGTTATTATAACGATTTAACTATTAAGGTTCTCGCAAGCTGTCAAACTAACATCTTAAACTGTTGAACGTCAGAAGACTGGAGTGTCAAAATTGATATCCAATGTCAACGTTTACACGAGCAAATTCGGTTTGAGAAATTCTTGTCTATTCTCATTTGTGAATTTCTTTTGCGTTTACACACGGAAACTAGAATTTGTTTGTGAAAGAAAATTTCAAAGCAATTACTGCGTCAACCCGCCACAACAAACGTAAATTCAAAGCATAATGTCAGCTAAAGCGATTTCGCGTGTACGACAAATTCTGTACACCGCCCTTTCGTTTTTCCCTCCTTGCCTACAAACAGGAAAACTTTCTTTCAAGTTTCCTCGTGTAAACGCTGTCAATGCAAATATCTTACTTTTGGAAGAAGTTTCAAATAGGCCAAAACAAAACTAGCAGTGCCTCATATAACTCATAAGAAAAAACAAATAAATGATCCTAAATATAAATCGTGAAGTTGACAATTTCGAAGAGGAGGGAATGACAAAAGCGAATGACTTTGTGGAGGAAACAACAGCGCGCACTGCCAATTCAATAGATGTAATATATAATGGAATGAACAATCCCACCGAAATAAGATACAAGCTGGAACCAACTTATCCTACAACTGCTATAGATACGCAAGACGGCAACTTGGAGTTTATTTTGGTGCCACTGTTTGTATTGGTGGGAATTCTCGTGCTATCCGCATTGGTAAGACTCGCACGTTTTGCTAAAAATCTATAATTAACTTTAATGCACATAAAATAGGTTTACCTCATGGCACGCAGTCAGCGACGCATAGCGCATATTTACTGTAACCGAAAGCATGCACCAGCTTATACAACTGAATGCTTGGATGATCATCTAGGAGAAAATAGTGCTGTAAGCGCTGAGGGTTATGATGATGTTGATGATCCAACTGAATGCTTGTTGAAAGGAAAGCTGCAAATTGATAGAACCGTAAGCTAACACCAAAATAATACATTAAATTTTTTGAGGTAGTGCTGCTTGTAACATCTAAGAACACGTTTTAAGTTTTTGAAGAATGACTTGCCATCAGCGTGCAGGACTCGTAATACTGATCAATAATTAGATTTACACACTTCCAAAATTTTGCTCTTACATTTGTGGGGTTAGCACTAGATTCATATACATACATGGACTAGACTAAGTTTTTAATAATTATTTTGCGAATCGAAGAGCGATTTAACAGGAGAATATTGGCATTTTTTTTTTACCTGGAAAATGGACGCAATCAGAATATTGATCATGCTTTATCATGTAAAATGTGTAATCGTATATGTATATTAGGGTAATAACAATTTTTTTTTTCATAAAAGAAAAATTCTGGTGTAAGGACACCTCATATTATTTTTGTTTAATGGTGACTAATTGAACTTTTTAAGAGCATAAAATTTTTTACAAAAAAAAAAAATAAATTTGTTCTCAACCTCCGGAATATTTCTATATTCGGAAAGCTAATAAACCGACGAAAAAAAGATTCATGGAAATTTCTTGCTCTTTCCAATAAACTTTCCCAACCGTTTAAGAGTTTTCTTTCACGAGAAAGAAAACGCCCTGTTTTTTGAAAGTTATATTCGTTTTCTATTTTGATGAGAAAATCGTATGGGAAAAGATAGTAACAAAGAGTGAAATAAATTACTCCTTACCATGAACAGTTTGATAATAATTATGAGAAAGTGTTTACATGCACAGTACTTTTGTACAACATTGACTTCATGAGACCTTATGAAATGCTTTATTCCAGTGTCAAAGTTTCTTAGACTTTGGCTACGTAACGAGCATTAAGCCGGCAAGCGGTAAAGCTGCAAGTAGCAGAGTGACAAGTAGCCATTTACATTTTTACCGCTCAGTAAATGTGTGGCCGCTTGAAGTGTTCTATATGTTTTAATTTTTTTTGTTGCCGCTCTGACGCCACCGCTTACCGCTCATTGCGCCGTAGCCTTAGGAAGCGGCGATGGAAAAAATTTTAAAAACTCCTTTTTATCATTTTGGGGTATCTTGTATTTTGATCATGGGCGTTTGTATGAGTCTTAAGTTGATTGATTCCAAGAATGATAAAATATTGAATCATGGATCGATTCATCAAAATAAATTAAAATTAACTTGACGAACTGTTTTCATTTATTTATAGAGTTATTCATCGTGTCGGACAACAGACGTAACTAAAATTGGCAGCAGTAATGAGTTGTATGCATAGATTTCACCAAATTTCCAATAAAATAGCATTACAAAGGAATCACTTCCATTTTGCATTTTTAAATCGCATTAGCACTCTAAGTTACCGAAATGTATTTTAATTTATAAAATGTTTTCTAAATAGTATTAATGAGACATATATGTAATTTTAAATAAATTCAATTTCAACGTTCACTTAAACTATTTTTATTTTTGCACAAATAAACTTAAAAATTTCAACTTAACATTGTATTTGAATGCATGTACATTAGAATGTCTTTTTTTTCAAAAATTTACATTATAATTTTTTAGCATACATACATAGATATGTATATAAAAAGAGTAATCCATTTCCAGGGATATTTCCTAATTTGAGTACATATTTAGAAGTCGCAAACGACAATGAAGCATGTCATTTAAAATATTTAATCATTATTATCGTCTTAAAACTTCAAGATCTTGTAAGCTGATAATTATTATATAATTAAGCAAGATCAATTTGACTAGTGACAATTTTTAAAAATCAATAAATCTTCTTATCAATGATACCAACGTAAGGTTATATCTGAAAATTTGGTTGCAATTTTATATTTTATGCAAAAATTATGATGCTTCAACATATTTTTATACGAAAAAACTTTATTGGTCTTGGGCGACTAATAATTATTCGAATACAGAAATTTTCTTTCTTTATTATGTAAATTTCAGAAAAAGAAAATGCCCTCATATACATACTTGTTTTATATAATTTAACAAATACTAAATATTAGCATTATTAACAGCATCTACTGGTAATGGTGTAAACATACGAGTTGTCAAATCGTAAAAACCAAAAAAAAAGGCACCACCCAATGTTATCCACATCACGCGCGGTACAAAACCAGCGAACAACCTACGGAAAATAAAATCAACAAATTGGTAAAAGGTAAAAAAAAACAACGAATATGGTTTTTATTAATTTGCAAATATTTTCCTTCAGTGGATTGTGCATAACTTCTTAATAAGTGCTCCAACATATCCAGTCACTCAACCTGATTAGTTATTTTTATTGACACTGCTCCTAGTTTTCGGTTTTCCAAAAAATTTTTCTGCTTTTTTTTATTCACTGTTTGTTGATTTACTCGCGATGTATGTACCTACATGTCTTAAGCGGGTTTTGAATAATTTTATTTTGTATACAAACCTTAGGTACCTTTTCTCGGGTACCAACAAAGCGATTTTAACGAAATGTTTACTTTATCATGCCAATTAAAAAGTTGTGTCTGCAGAATTTTCTAAAAATATATTTTATGAGCTACAAGGTCTAGTAAATATTCGAACGTTGTTTCATGTCAAGATGTGAAAAATTTCAATTTTGATCGGAGGTTGGAATGCGATGCGTTAAACGTTAACTATGTTCAGCAACCCTCAAGCTGCCCCCAAGAAAAATATCTGACTGATAATGCGGGCGGCATGCGACAGCTTTGACCCAAGAGTCAAGAGCCTTCAACCTCAATGTGTACCTACTTAATATCAAGCTAGTCCCGAACGACATAAAACTTTTTTATATAAAATTATGCCTAGAAAACCCAAATTTTTGTTTTAATTTTGGAAATTAAAAAAATTGGCTAGTTTGATAACTGCTTGCTCAAAATGAAAAAAATTTACCTGAGTAAAGGCGAATATCTACAGCTATTGCTTAAAATAAAACACAGTCCAAGCATAGGTGATGTCCGCTTTTGTGACTGGCTTGAATAAATTCTGGATAACATAACTAATTTGTTGCCTTTTGTCGATATACAATACATATCAAGTCTCTTCGTCAAATTTTTCAAGATTTTGAGATAGTTCATATCTACTGCTGCATACTATGTTACATAGACATAAATGACATTGGTACTTATGGATTTAGAAATATTTCTAAATTGTTCACTGCTGAACTCAAATTTGGTCGTATAATATATCTTTACAAGTCAGGAATTTGATGCCTAAATGTCAGTTCTGATACACATTGTTGAAATACATCAAAGTCCTACCGTGATAGAGTAGTTCTGTGGCTGGAATCAAGTTCGTCATACCGAAATATATACTTAAGGAAAGCGATTTTCGATCACTTATCACATCAGTTAGATATGAAGTTTATTTTTTGATTTAAAACGTAGATACTATTCGAGGAAATCAACAAAACCAGCTGAAAATGTATAACATTTTCTTTTTGCATCAAAAACGTTATTAGGAAAAATAAATTCACAAAAACCAAAAAATTATAAACATACCCTTTGAAACCGCGCTCTCGATACAGTAAACTCAACATTGATACAACGTTAAATTTTTTCGTTATACTACTTTGGTCTGCTAACATAATGCGTGTTTTAGCCACATCCAATGGGGTGGTAATTCCAGCAGATATGCCGCCTGCGACAGCACCACACAGAGCTACAGTGATGGGAGTGGCATCTAAACCGGTTACTGGTGTCCATCGTAGTTTAAAGTATTCCCATAAAGGAAATTGTATCAAACTGAAAGGAATTTCACGTGTTATAGTAGAAGAGAAGCCACGATAAAGTCCACGACGAATGCCTTCTGTTTTGTAAGCTGTCCAAAGTATTTGTATTGCAGTCATTTGATGTTTATTACTTAAGGCTTGTCGACGTTGTTTAGCAATTTCGACTGGTACTCGGATCAGACAGGCAAGCTAGAAGTTTAAATAATCAACTAGTCGAATGACTAAAAAGGATTTAGGTCAGTCAAATACTTCCAAAAATGAATATAGTGGAAACGGTTGCCGCGGTGCTTGGAATAAAAAAACAGATGGCTACCTCTGTGCCCGTTTTAAGAAGACAAAAAACTGTTTTGCTCATTTACTTATGCCAACCTCAAGGTAATTTCACTTGGTAGAATCTAAATGTGCAGAAATTTGTTGGGCTGAAAATCTACATTTGATTATGCCATATTTTTTGATTCAAGAATTACATTCCAAGAAAATTGACAAACTGAAAAGATTATACAATTTGTAGATTTTATGTAATTTATTGTGATATCTTTGGTATAGAAACAACATTTATTTAAATGTAAAACTAAACATAAGTTGACAAATGCGCACTATGTGCATTATCATATTTCTAATTGTTTTTTATTTTTATATATATGTATTGTGAAGAATTCTAAAACCGATTGGCAAAACGTCGGGTGGAAAAATTAAATAAAATTAGATTTATTTACATCTAAAAATTATTAACCCAAAATCCCGAAACATATACATATTTCAATGAAAAATTTATAAGTATTTGGTAAAAAATTGCGTTTTTTGGCAAATTTCGAAACGGGCTAACTTAACAAATCTTATTGTAGATATTACTTTTTGGCCTAAAATTTGTGATATACTTTTCGAATAAATGAGCAAAAATCGTTTTTGGATCTCTTTCATGGCTGCAGTAAAAAAGCAGATATAACAACTACAGGTTTGTACTTAATAGCACCGAGATAACCGCGTACATAGTTTGATTCTTGGAAGACTTTTGACGACCTATGACTAAAAATCGTCTATATTCACTGAAATGTTTACATTTTTATGTTTGGTTGGTTTATGAGCCTAGGCCCTTAGAGTCTAGACTGACTGTAGTAGCGTAAAACGTGGACCTCCGATTGATAGAAAATGTATTTTATGCATGCCACGTTAAAAACAATGTATTGAAATTTGTAAATTATTTTTGTAAGGAACATTATCGATGAATTTGTGGTCTTTCACCTTTCAAACTACATCCATATTAGTGTTTAGCTCGTAGGATTCGTGAAAGTTTCTCACCATAGCTTCGTACGGAATCGTAGCCAACGAAATTTCGTGGTTAGCTATCGGTAGGAGGCACCAAGTCCACCAAGTGCTTGTGAGGGATCATGATTCGTGGACATAGAACCACACTGATTTAACATTGGTTTAAATATTCGTAGTGAGTTAAGATAATGTTTAGTTCTCATATTTTATAAAGTTGTCCCGGTTCGTATATAGATACATGTGTCCAACATTGCTTGGGTTTTACTTAGTTACTGGCGAACTAAGCATATGGAGTTCTCAAAAATATCGCTAAGAGACAGCAATTATATTATCTACATTGGGATGTGCTATTTTTGAGCAACTTTTTTGTTTTCAACTAAAAAACAAGCTTAAAACTTTCAGAAAGGTGAAAAAGGAAGCCTATAAAAATTTGAGCTCTTAATATTAACATTAAGAGGTGCCTGTTTCTAACTTTCCGTAAAAATGAACTGAAAAATTATTTTAGCTCTACAAAAAAAAAAGATATTATTTTATTATTTGATTAACTATTAAACAAATGTAATTATGCATTAGGTTCAGTAAAATTATAGACTAAGAAATAATTTTTTTTTTTTTTTTTTGTAGAGCGTTCAATTTCCTACTAAAATAATTTTTCAGTTCATTTTTACAATGCTCTCATGTCAAGCTACAAAAATAAGAAAAAAAATAATTTTTTTCCCATGTAATTTATATGGAAAATTGAAAGTTTTTTTTAGAGGTTTCTTTTTTCACCTTTCTGAAAGTTTTAAGCCTGTTTTTTAGTTGAAAAATAAAAGTTGTTTAAAAATGGCACACCCTAATCTACATATCCATACAGCTGCACATATTCCTATTATATACATAAGTTACATGGCTGGAAACTTTTGGTTACAGCAGAAATTCCATAAAAATATAGCTGTCATCGATTTTAAACTCGTTGGGTTTTCAAACTAAAGTGTAGTCCATCACGTTGGACAGGATGTTAAACGCTATGTTCAAAAAGGATATGGCTTGATAGCTCTTTCAATTCAAAGTATATTCCAGTTATTGCGCAAGCATTCGTTTCTTTAAATTTGAGTCCACTCTACACCAAAATATCAGCTTTTAACTTGCAAAGCTGTGGACAGTCCTTCGCATCTGATTGCGGTTCTTCTTAATCTTTTTAATGCGGCTTAACTCTTCTATAGTATGTGGGGTGGTGCAAAAATTTAATTCAATCGGAAGTCAGCAGTTTTGAAACCCTTCATGTAGTCTTACCAAACCAAATTATTGATATAAGATTTGATGTTGATTTTCTTACAACTTCCGCAAAAGATGCAGACATCATGTGTACATAAGGAGAATTTTTTGTGCCTGTAGCCGTGTTTAAATAATTCTTGAAACCTTCGTATGCACAGAAAAACAGGGCCGCTGTTGGTGCACTTCCTGCCGCAGCTGGTGCTAAGCCTTTATAGATGCCACGAAATCCTCCCGAGCGCCAAAAGCCATATTCACTTTGTAAACGTGTTTTCACCGTGTCAATAGGAAACAGTGCTATGTCGACAACGATACCAGCAACTCCACCAGCCTGAGTGAAGTATATAAATATTAATAATGCAGTAATTATTTTTTTAATTGATTAATCCAATTATTTTTTTTGCTATTTTCATTGATTTATTTGCTACTTACAATAAGCGAATGCAGAAAATTGTAATTACTTGTTTTATCATCGATTACCGCTGTTACTGGTAATAATTCTGTTTCCATGTTTTGAGGTTATGGCGCAATTTAACTTATGATTTAATTGGTGATATTGCATTTAGTTTCTAGTTTGAGTTCATTATTATTAAAATGATGAACAAATTACGTAAAATAAACATTATTTTTATATTTTATCCACTTAAGTTTAAGTTGGGTTTTTCAGTGTTATAAAATTTGTTTTTTTTTTGCTTAGAAAGAAAACTTTTAAGTCACAAGCAAAAACCTGAAATGTCTTTGAGCAATTCCATGCATGATTGAATTAACATGTTTGCAGCTATACCCCAAAAATAACCTAATCTATTTATTCTTAAGTTGTTAGAATTTAGTTAACCAAAATATATTATGAATATATTATGTACATATATACACACTTTACAAGGGGTCGTCCATTAAACACGTCGTCTGCAAGGGGTAGGGAGGCGATCGCTAAAACAGGTATAAGTGGACAAACAGGGGATCGAAACTTTTTTGGACGTTTATTATATTGAATGTCCTTCTTGAATTTCTTATTTGTTCATAAGAATGAAAAAAAAATTAAGGTGGGTAGCATAAGGAGCTAAACACAGCTGACGTGCGATATCGTTCAGAGATTTCCTATTGCGTCTACCCGTGTAGAACATAACCGAGTATAGCCGTAGCATAAACGTAGTAAGAGTTTTGACTTTTTTCTTTTTTTTTTTATTATTGACAGCTATGAAGTTTGACAGCTTATGCGCTATGATTCGTTAAAGCGCTTTGTTTGGCTAAACGGGCAATTGTGATATTTAATAAGCAAAAATAAAGTTATTATGGTATAATAAATAAAAACTGTAATTCCGATCGGGAAACACATTCGGTCTGGCTAAACGATGAACTTTGTAATCAATAACGAAACAGCACTTTGCCCATGACGAATTCATAAATCATCAGTGACGAACATGGTCGTCAGGGTGGAATATTGCATTGAAATCTTGCTGATTGATAATCACTTTTTTGGACACTGATAACGCTGTATGTATGTACACGCAAAAATTTCGTTAAGCGTAAGTGATAAAATATCGCAAAGAATAGCACATTAAATGGTCGTAATTTTTTCAAAATGGTTATTGTTTGCCTATAAACCTTCAGAAAGTATTGGTTGGTAGATGCACTCTGTTGTTGCTGACAATTTCTAATCAAATATTGGAACAAATTTGATCACTTCTCACCTCAGTATTTTTCTTAGTACAAAAGCAGGGAATATAACGTTTAAAAATGAATTTTATATTTCGTCTGGCGATATTCTGTTTCGATCCATTCGGAATTATACGTAAATTCTTCATACGTCCAGCCCTTAATGTGAGCCACATCGTATACGATCACTTTAAAGTGAAAGCAGATGAAAAAGTCGGCTCGCTGAAGGAACTAGTGTTGCGTTTAGGACTAATAGCATTTGCTGTTGTGCTGATTGTTTGGACAGCTGTTTTTATGTATGCTGCGTTCTACTATGCATACATGCCATCAATATCACATACGCGGCCGGTGCATATGCAATTTAAGTAAGTTGAAAAGCTCAGCTTTATTATAACTAACACTTGTACTCGTATAAAATGTGTGGGGACTAGGTGCTAAAGGGTACGAATGAAATTTTGAGTACAATCGAGTTAAATTTCATGATGATTTCATGTATGAATGATTAGCGAATGTTTGTTAAGGGGCTGTTCATGTGTTACGTTACGCTGATTTTTGACCCACCAGTATCACAACTTGTCATATAAGCCCGGACCTAAGCAGCATCATTTCCGCACCCCCAATTTGTTGTTGATAGGGGGGGGATAAACATGTATGACTGACTATGGTGCAGCGTCCTGTTCAGTGAAAATTATTTGATTTTTGGAATATACTGATGAACTCTAACTTGAAAAGTTCCCAAAAACACGAAATTTTCGGTTGTATATATATATTGGTTGTGTTCCAATACTCACCAAAAGGTACAATATGTGTCCTAAATATGGATATTGGTTGATTTAAATATTCCAGAAATTAATAAAATGTAAAGATTTCAAATCGGTCGAATAACTTTAAGTAAGAAATAATTTGAGCCTTAATCTATTTTAGCATGATAATGAGCTATCAAATCAATATGGAAACGTTCCTAATCGGTTCATACATTTACAAAAAGAAAAAGTTCCAAACGGGAATGAACATTGCACTTTTAAAAACAAGAAATCACAAATGTTCATACTAATTTACGTTTTAAATATAAATATCAGTCAGGCTTTTTTTTAAAAATTTCCCAAACACAATAGAATGTGAAAAAATTTAACCTCTGTTTTCTTTTACCTACAAATCTTTTTGGTCACCTCTGGTCAAAATATATATTCATCTGTAAATGCAAACTCCGTTTAAAACTTCCACCACGATTTATTTTTTGATTACAACCTACGATTAAAAATTTGGTTTAGCTTTTAACCACTTAAGAATTTATTGAAAAGTTCTCAAATGACAGTAGTTTAAACGAAGCAATATCCACAACTTCCGAAGACGCCGACCTTTAAAACCTTAGCATTCTTTTTGCCAAAACTTGAAAGGTCATAGCTTTGTTGTACTAATCGGCTATCACTATCTCATTGCAAATGTAAAACTTTCTTAGAATTTCTTGAAATTCACACCGAACCATTTGTTGTAGAACGGGCAAAAATCTTCGGTGGTTCACAACGCCGTTTTAAATAAAAATGTTCAACGAATAAAACGAGAAACCTTGTCCTTATCTGTATTGAAATCGGAGTTGAAATCAGAATCGGTTCTAAAACATGTACTAATAAAATCCGAAAATGATTTTGATGTGATTCAAAACGTCTCCCATTAAAATGTTTAATGTAGTTGTTTTTGGTTTCATTGAGTATTTCTTAGTATAAAATTATTCAGATTTTGTTATATTCTAATGAGAAAATTTCATAAACTGTTATGTTATTTTTATTTTCAAAGGACCTGCTTGGATACAAGCTCGCCATGCACTTTTCCTCATGCACATGTTTCATTAACAAAAAAACAACAACTTCTTATGGTTGGCCAAGCATACAAGGTGATTGTCAACATCGAAATGCCTGAATCGCCCCAAAATCTTGATTTGGGAATGTTTATGGTGTGCGGTGAAATGCGTGATCATGATTCAATGCTACGCGGACATTCCTGTCGCTCGGCCATGATTCGATATCGTTCCCCTTTGATACGTACTTTATCTACATGGGCGTTAAGTCCACTTTTTGTGTTAGGTTTAAAGGAAGAGTTTCAAATTGTACCTGTTGAAATATTTTCACAATATTTAGAAGAACGCCTTCATCCTATAACAGATGTATATGTAGAGATACAATCACAGAAGATACAATTTTACACGGTATCATTGCATATAGTTGCAGACTTCACTGGATTGCGGTACATTATGTTCAATTGGCCAGTTCTATCAACAATTGTGGGTACGTTAAGTATAGAACTTGTTGCTTCTCATAACATTGTGTTTATTAACAGAATATAATTATTTTCAGCAATTAGCACAAATTTGTTCTTCATTTTGATCGTGTTTATATTGAGTTGGTATCACTGGTCTGACACCACTTGGTTACGCAATATACAGCGAAAGTACGCTCGTATCACAAAAACTATACAAAGCAGAACTAACGACGCAATTCAATCATCTTCTGCTAGTTTCCGTGATGATGAAGATTTAAGATTCTTGGACGAAAAATCTAATGGATCCGAAATTGATGACATTAGTGGTGATGGTAACAGCAGTAAAGATGGAAAAGAAAAAGACTACTCAGGCGATGAAGAACAGCGTTTCCGAAAGCGTGGTGCAGCAAAAAAAGCATTTTAAAAGCATTAAATTTTAACAACCAAATCTAACAAAAACATAAAATAAGACTTAAAGTTTTTATATCAAATTTAAAATTCACAATTCACATAAAATAATGAACATACTATCTCATATGCATAAGTATAAGCAATCTGCCGCGGATCAAGAATGGGATAAAAGGACTTAAGCTACCGCCATGGCCAGTAATTGTACACTATTTACATATGCAAAATACTTTTTCTAAGCTTAATCCCCCATGACTGAATAGATCCCCGACTGTAAGCAATAAAGCATTACTTCGTTGTTGATGAATTATACATAAAAAATGTTTATTCAAAATTATATTGCCATGTAACTTAAATTTTTAACTGTCAGTAACTTGATTGAATTATATTTTATACACACAAACATGCATGTATTACACTGAAATAAAAATGCAAAAAAAAAACATAGATTTTTACACTGTTGCTATTTAATAGGTTGACTAAATGTGATTACTGTACAAAAATATTTCAATTACAAATTTATTTTTCAAACTTCACAACACTTCGAATACTTTTGCCTTCATGCATTAAATCAAATGCCTCGTTTATAGCACTTAAACCCATTGTATGAGTAATAAATTCATCGACCATTAATTCGTTCTTTAGATATTCATCTACTAATTTGGGCACATCCGATACACTTTTCCAACCACCAAATGCTGTACCTTTCCAAGTACGTCCGACAACTAATTGAAATGGTCTAGTGCTGATTTCTTGACCTGCTGCCGCAACTCCAATAATAACAGAAGTACCCCATCCTTTATGCGTTGCCTCAAGGGCAGCACGCATTGTATTTACATTGCCAATGCATTCAAAAGTGTAATCAAAACCACCATCAGTCAATTCAATTAGGTAATTTTGGATTGATCCTTTATCTGCAACGTCTTTGGGATTAACAAAATCGGTAATACCAAATTTTTTACCGACTTCAAACTTCTCTGGATTAATGTCTATCCCGTAAACCTTAGCGGCTCCTGCACGCTTGCAACCCATAGCAGTTGCCAAACCGACAGCGCCAAGGCCCCAAACTGCACAGAGACTACCAGGTTCAACCTTAAAAAGAAATATATGTATAGTAAAAACTTATAATGTTCATATGTGAAATGAAAACTTTTTCAAGTAGCAATGGCGTTGTTGCATTATATTCTGCTTGGATATAGAAAATATCAGTAAAACTCGACTTAAAATTTTAAATTTGGTATGGAAACGTTTGGTGATATAAGCTAGCGTTGACTTAAATGTGGGCGGTGACCTCCAAACAACGCTAAGCTAAGGAAACTTAAAGCAAATTTTGTACCGGCTAATTTGGATGAGACAAGCGGACACGGCACCTCTCATACAAGTTAAAACTTTAAAATATTATGCGCAAAAGACTATTCAAGCAAATTTTACCAAGCTTGGATCGAGAGAATTTGTTGCCACAGGCAAATACCGAACAATGTGGGTGAGTTTGGACAAGAGCGCATGACACCTCTCATATAAGTAAAAATTTTGGGATGCTAAACACACAAAATATTAGATGAAATTTAACTGAGCTTGTTACGGGAACATTTGGCGACACAGACAAGCACTGGATAATATATGGACGAGGTGCGACAAGGAAAGATACTAGATATTGAAATAGGTATAAGTTTAAGATTTGTTTAATGATCCCATTAAGTAAAAATTCCACTTACCTTAGCAGTGTTCAATGCAGCACCATAGCCTGTTGGAATGCCGCAACCCAACAAACATACTTTGTCGAGTGGTGCTTTTTCGTCGATCTACATAAAATATGTATGTTAAATATTTATTGAACCACGTCATTAATATTCGATTCTCATTTACTTTGCACAAAGAAATATCAGCGACGACAGTATATTCAGCAAATGTTGATGTGCCCATAAAATGGAAAAGCTTTTGTCCCTTACATGAGAAGCGTGTTGTACCATCAGTCATTACACCACGACCTTGAGTTTCCCGTATTTTCTGGCACAAATTAGTTTTTTTACTCTTGCAAAACTTACACTCATTGCATTGTGGAATATAAAGTGGAATAACATGGTCACCCTGCTTAAAACCAGTAACATTCGCACCTACACTCTCAACAATGCCAGCACCTTCGTGACCTAAAACCACTGGAAAAACGCCCTCCGAATCGAAGCCACCCAAAGTGTAGGCATCAGTGTGGCAGACACCGGTCGCAGTGATTTTAATACGCACTTCATGTGCCTTTGGAGGATCAACTTCAATTTCTTCAATGACAAGCGGCTTTTTAGCTTCCCATGCGATTGCGGCTTTGCATGTGATAACCTTAAAATGTGAAAATTATAAAATTGGTATATTTAAGTGATAACGAGAGTTCACGTACTTTTCCCACTGTTTCGGACATTTTAATTAAATTTCACCGACCGGTCAACAGTTGAACTCTTGTCAAAGATAATTCTCTCGACTATTGTAGAATGGCAATTAACATGTATGGATCATGTATAGCAGAGACTAAAGTCTAGTCCAGTGGTTCTTAACCTTTAAAGTACACCACCAATATTTTTCTATAATTGAAACACGTACGAATTTCTCAAATCATTTGTATCGCATTTGCTATTATCTTAAGATTGATTGCAAATAAAGGTTGAAAAAAAATAAACGAATGTCGACACAAGCGTTCTTAAAATTCTGGAGCAAACTTTTTTTGTATATATTCTTTAATATTGGTTTCAGTGTATCAAACGAAGAAATGATTTTTCCTTTAACTTTACAAATTGATTGGTCAATTTTAGACGTGCAGCTTATCTTCATAAGCACAAAAATCAGTTCGTATAGTCTCACCATCATGTTTCCTAAAGCGCAGATATATATGATGAAAAAAAACGACCTTAACACATCCTGCGTCAGGTGCATTTTTAACAATTGAAAGTGAAAAATTTGCATATTTCAAAGAGTATGCACAGAACTGGTTAAGAACCGCTGGTCTAGCCTTTGATGTATTCATTGGAGCAGTTGCATTCATGATTTAACTTTTTTGTTTTGAATATGAATTTTGACACTCCAGCTAACTGACGTTCAACACTTTCAGATGTGAGTTTGACATGGTTGCATTATATTAAGCAGGGTTGCTTTTTAAACATGATAAAAATGCCTTTTTGTAGTGTTGCAAAGCAAATTTTTTTTATCGTTTCAATAGTCCTATTGCGCATACATACTTTGAATTAACATTTCTGAAATAGCCGGGAGACATGGACTTCAAAGTTTTGTTGAACGAGCAAAAGAAAACCAACTTTTTTGAGAAGGCCGGGAATGTCAGTCAGTACATATTAGCCACTACAGTAACTGAGATTTTGCCATATTTCACAATATTTAATCAGTCAGCGGAATAAGGTCATAAAAAATTAAATTGCAATAATTACATATCTAAAACAATGGCATTTTCGGTACACTTGCGTCCTGAAAAATTGTCAGTACATTCGCAAAGTTTTTAGTACTTTTTTTATTAAATAAACGCAATGTCTAGATTTATAGTAATCACTTTTATAATAATTTCTTTTAGTAAATGAAGAAATGAAAATAATCGCAATGTGTATGTTTTGTAATTTAATGTGAAATATATCTCATTTTCATAGGGTTTTTGAGATGGTTTTTTTTCAGTAATTTTTAGAAAAATGTTAGTCTCGATTTAGTAATTGTATACATTTGTTTTTTTTTTTTGTATTTGAAGCTGGTCCTTTACGTGAGGCCTTGGCGATATTCAAATTAGACTCCATGTACAGAACCAATATCTCTAATTGATCTTTATGTGATGCAACGGATCCTAAAGTTAAATAATTTTTTCTTGATATGGTAAAAAGTACTTGACCTTTTTTGGTCCGTAATATTTAAATAGTTGATATAAAAATATTTACTTTTTTTGCTAGCTTAAAAAAAAAATTGAAGTACATATAACAAAAATTCTCCACTTAATGGCTTTTTCGAAATTTTTCAACTCCCACATGGCCCCCGACTTTGACATGCAATTCCAGGAAAATAAAAAATCTTAACTTTATTTATTGAGAGTTTCACATCTGAATGTAATGAATGACAAAGCAATAAATCATTGGAGATATAGGGCGGACTCAGTCGAGAAGGCATGGCATCTCACATAAAACAAACTACGTATTAGGGTGTAAGTATATAGTAATAGATGCGATTTATTGAATATTTTCGAATATATTTTCAAAGTTGAAAAATATTATCGTCCGTACCAATAAAATTTAATTGTGAAAGTTAATGCTTTACTTTGACATGACAAAATCACTCATTCATTAACTTTACTTAATTTTCTTTTACTAGTTAGGACCTTTGTATATAAAATAATAATTTAATTAGTACATGCCTACATGCTGGTACAAAATTAATACACAATTAACGTGATCATTCAACTGCTTAACTGTTGTTATAACTCTCAGATGGACAAAATTATTTAACAGTCATTGTCTTAAGATACAGTTTTAGCAATCACACAATATAGAAAAAAGTTTACCTAATCTAAGATTCTTTGTTTAACGGAAAAATATGAATATGAATCCGAAAAACTAACTTTTTAGAAACTAGTATATTAAACAAAATTAAAAGTATTTTCCGATCTAACCAAGATGGATGTAAGATGAAGATTGATGTAATCTCACTTAAGGTTGTGCGGCTTGAGGATTGTTATTGGGCGGGATACCTGCCGGTGCACTTGCTAACACAGAACCAGAACCAGATGTCAAAGTAGGGCCTGCTATAGAAGGTTGTTGAGAGCTTGAACCAGAAGTGGATAGAGTAGCTGAAACTTCTGCAGAAGTTGGCAGTGCAGTTGTTGCAGCTGACGGTGCAGTATCTTGAATTAGAAAATATCAAAGCTGGACGTAATTTAATTTTAGAATTTAATTTATACCAATTGCTGTAGTTGGTTGTTGTCCACCACCAGCAGTTGTTGGCGGTCCAGCTGCAGAAGATGCTTGCTGTGACGTAGCGCCAGCTGGACCAGGTGGTACTCCACTTGATGGACCACCCGTCTGTGGAATTTGCGGACTACCACCTGCTGGCGCTGCACCAGCTGATAAAGGTTGACCAGCACCAGCTGGCCCTACAGTACCAGGACCGCCAGTACCTCCTTGCCATTGCTGTTCCTGTTGTAGTCGATGATGAGCTTGTTGCCGTGCTCGAAATTCAGCTGCTTTTAATTGTTCCAAGTGAAATTGCTGTCGTTCAGTAATTAATTGTTGTCTCTGATATTCTAAGCCTTCACGCTCTCGTTCCATTGTTGTTTCAAGTTCTTCAAAGTGACGTAATTTGATTTCTAATTTTTTCATTTGAGTTTCAACCAGTAGTGCGACCAACGATTTTATTTTACGTTCTTCCAATGCAGCCAAGTGTTTGGCCTTTACGGCGGCAGATGCAAGAGCTGCAGCAGCTGCAGTTTGAACATTTGTCTCATTAAATACTTGCTTAGTTCCTTCATTTTCTTTCGTAGTTGTACCATCGCCATCGTTAGGATCATCAGCTATGAGTTCTTTATCGTCTGCAGTAGAAGAAGGTGTTTTATTTATATCAGTTTTTTCTGCATCTTCGCTACTTTTAGCACGTTCTTTTTTAGGCTCTGTATCTTTTATGAGTTTTTCGTCAGTTGTTTTAGATTTGGAATCATCTGCGGGATAATTTTTGAACATGCGGGACAAAGCGCAGGAATAAAGTTAAGGGAAGAAACAAAATACGTAATATATAGAAAAATTAAAAATTTTAAGCGCCAAATATCGATTGTAAAAGTATAAGCAATAATTTTGATTTGAAACAAAAATAATTTGTAAAGAATAAGAAAGCTGTTTTGGGGTCAATTATAGGTTTGGATATTTTTTAAACAGTTTGATATTTTAAAAAGTTACCATGTTCCTTCTTTGCAATATCTTTCATTTCTTCGTCATGTGCTGAGGAAGCTGCATGAGCATGTGGATCTTCGTCCTCTTTTTCTAGACCTGTACCAGCGATACCACTGTTAGCCAGACCAAATGTTGGATTGAATTTTCCAGTAGCTGACGCTTTTTCAACATTTTTCATATGATTATCCATAATAGTAGCTGGAACTTCATCCTAAAACATTTTTTTAGCCATAATGCACTTGAAGATTAAACCTGTTTTTACCTTGATTGCTGCAAACTCCTCCATTGCTGCCTTAGCAGCAGCTGCTGCAACTCTGGGATCAACCACTGAAGCTAAAAACGCAACTGTTGACATAATGGGGTTGCCAGATTTACTAAATGGTATTGGTTGACATCCAAGGGGTCCTAGAAAACCGCCATCTTCCTCTAAATAGGGATCTTCAATTGGTAAACGTAAGAAATGAAGAATGCATTCATCCTGCGTACGCGTGCCTACATGTTCACACACTTTATTCCAATCGTCCTTATGCATTTCCAAGCCTTCAAGTAATAATAAGGTTTCTTGATCAGTCCATTCCCGAGCCATGTTAGCTGCAGTACGATTTTTCATTGCTGCCGGTTTTTTAGCATATTGATCGAGTTTTAATCCAAACTGGCCAGTGCTGGCACCGTTTTCTACAGTTTCTGTTTTAATGTTAAGAGCACCGGGTTTGTCAGCTTCAACGGAACCTTCGATTTTGTCCTTCTTATCTAAGTCCAGTAGAGTTTTGGCTGCAGATGGTTGTTGTGTTTTTTGCGGATTGACCGCTTGTAATCCAGATGGGGTATCCGAAAGTATATGGAAATGTGAAGTAGGTGGCGGACCCATTGGTGTAGGGCGTAAATCAGCATCAATTTGATAGTTGATTAGACCCCATTGTTCAAGAAAAGCATGTACACGCATAATAGCACATACATCACCAGCTAAATTGCGACGACAAGCTGTGCTTGTTAAGTATTCCGTAGGGTTAAGCCTAAAATCAGAAAAAACGTAATTCAGACGTGCTATTATTTATCCTTAAATAATTTACCTATAAGTATCAATCATAAAATTTCGATAAGCCATGTAAATTTCTGGAGTCTTAGATTTGTTCTTGCTGTTAAAGAACTCTGGCATCGCACGCTTTTCAATGACATGTATTGAATTATAATCAAACCAAGCAGAGTAAGAAGGAACAATAATATGATGAGTTTGCTCGGTAACATTATCTTCCATATCCTCTTTAACAGAGGATGAAAATTCTTGGGTGTTACTGTTGTCACTTGTCTTTCCTGTTTGTGAGTTTTCACCATCACAAGTGGATAGTACGTTTGTAGCACTTCCACCGGTCATTTCATCATCCAAATCAGTCATGGTTCCACCTTTAAAGTAAAGATTAAATTTTTATTGCCAAACATTATTATATTTACTTTGCTATACCCTTAATTGGCATCATATCATTATCTCCACGAGTTTTCACTGCTGGCGCTGGACTTGCTGTGGACTGTAGTGAAGATGTTTTTATCACTTCTTGTATATTAGGTTCTGCTGGCGGATCATCCATATCACGCGTTAGATCTTCGTCATCGTCATCATTGCGTGTTTTCTTATGCAACACTGCTGGCGAACGCTTGCGCTTGCCTGGTTTCGAAACAGATGATGGCGAGGGGGAACGACGACGTTTTTGCTTTGCGCCACTACTACCGCCGCTTGTAGAACTTGACTTCTTTTTCTCATCAGCAAACGACATAATATCATCAACAGACAAACGATGCTTGTGCATTTTTTTCTTGCCATTTTCATCAACTTCATAATCTTCCTCGACCATCCATTCGTTGTATGTTTCTAAGTCCAATATCCAAGAGGCAGAAACACGCGAAACGCGCCAACGCTCTGCTGGGGATTCAGGATTGTCTGGCACATTTTCAGGCAAATCAAATGAGTTAACAGCCCAGGTATCATATGACTCAGGAAAATAATACCAATGCAACATAACATGATTACCACGTTTAAAGATTGGACGTGCATATTCGTCAGGATGTGGATCTACAACAGGATAAATTATATGTGTAGCATCATCCTCATCAGTAACAATTTCCACACGACGTGTTGAGAGAATTTCGCGCAGGCGAGTAGCAAATGTTTTCTCAATTTCAGGTCGAATAAAAATGTACGGAATACGGTAGAGGTCAGCTTCAACTAACGCTTGTTCGATATCAATCAAAAGTTGAATGTTTGGATCTTTTCGCGTAGGATTTTTTCCAATAGAGAAATCAAATTTCTTGCCACGTTGTTCGGCGCGAAAACGAAACATGGTGGAGAAGATAACGCAAAGTCCACCACCAGGTTTAAAATCGAGAAAGCAACGCATCTGAAATAGAAAGGTTAATTTATATACCTACATAAGGTTTTCCGTTATTTTCTAAATTGAAGATTTTTGGAAAGTTCAGAGGGATTTAGAACATGCGACTGAGTTGAAAAAAATTTCGGGCTTGCTGCAGCATGAAAGTTTTAAGATTCGCGTGTCGCCAAACATTGCAAGGCACGTGAGCTTCTACAAAGTTTCTTGATTTGTAAGAACTCTAATTATTTTGAAATTGACAACTTGAAATGGAAAGAAGATAACGAGTTTACGGGAGCTCATTTCAGTAGTCACGTATTAAAAACAAACTAATCTCATTCCTGTTAAGGGCCTGATAACCAACCAGATTTTATAAGGCCGACTCACAGACTTTTGAAAGCTGGCATGCTTGTTGCTAACGAGAAAGTGGATACAACTTACAAGATCGTCCACGAATGTGATTTTTTATCTTAATACTTCAGAAAGGACATTATGCTGATGCGTCAAAGCCTTGCAAAAGCAGACATGTCTAATAAGAGCCTTCGGTAGATACTAATCTTATTTTCTGATATAAAACAATTCAGCAATAAGCTGACCCCCTTCACTACTTGTTCCGTGAAAGTGTCATCATGTTTCTTGATCCATCCATCCTTTCGGTCAGACCTTTTATTAAAAGTTTAACCAATCTGATAGTTTAAGCTCAGTCTCATACCACTGAAGGTCCTTAAAATAATTTCTTTTAAATTTTTTTTTTATCATCTTGTTTTCCTTGACATAGAAACCTATCAAGCAATAATTTTAATAAAGAAAATATATTCATTGCGCTGAGGACAAAGCTGATACAGAATAATCCAAGATATAGTTTTAAAATGAGTGAGAAAAAAAAAATAGATAATATTGAAACTAGCAGTTTAACAATGCCCACATTTAAAGTTAATTGGATAAGCGCATCTGCTCTGTTTTACATGAGTGCTTTGATTCTCACTGGAATTAATATTCGCGAAGAAAAGCAAAGCAAAGAAATTTACCTAAATGGACGTCCAATAAAAAGGTGGGCATGGAGCTAGTATAGATCCCAGTGAAACGTTTGTTTAATTTCACAGAAAATAAAGGTGTAGCCCGAATTTGGTTTTAGAGGCATAGCAATAGGACGTTTTGGATATTTTCCTTTTTAAAATCGAGAAATCGAAATGTGAAGTTTAGCAAATCTTTGTTACATGCTATTAAGCATTGATACTTACTGGAATCCTAGTAGCTGGAGGATCCGATGTCGACTTTCCCAATTTTGCTTCCACATATTGTAAAAATTGTATTAATAATTGCGCCAAAGATTCTTTTGTTATTGGATCTGGACTATTGGCCAAGTACTAAAACAAAAATATATATCAATGAATTATATAAATTAAAAACTCATTAGGAACGAAATTTTTTTCAGAACGCCATTTTTATTTTGGTGCTTTAGCTACTCACAGTAGTGGTGGTAGCGGAGCAGCTTTTATGTACCTACTTTTTTACAATTTTTCTGTAGCCATTGGCGTATGGATTCAAAGCCTTGTAGAGTTTCCGATGATTGGAAAAATTCCACATTTGGACTTCCATCCTTTTTAGGGCCGATAGTATTCATTTTTTATAGAACAGTTTTATATTCTTTACAAGATAAATATATTTACTTCAAAGACGCAAACAACACTTGAAAAAGTTAAATGACAGCCGTGTAAAACGAAATGAAAAGATTTGACAGTTTATACAGCAACAACAATTAGGCAGTTCACATGATCCTTGTGTTGGACAGATTGACTGTCAATATCGACTATCGCTCACACGAGATGAATAAACTATAGTAAGCTTTCTTGTTTTACTATATGATCCAAATTTCTCCTAAGGCTTTTAATACTGACAACGATATTATAATATTATTTCAGACTTATTTTACCTGTCAAAATAGGCTAAGGTAAGGCACCAAAAAAATGGTTTTCGTATTATTTTTAAATTATCTATTCATATCAAAAAGCGCGCAACTTTAGATCTTGTGTCTCCTATTTAATCCATTAATTAGGTCTTGTCAAACTCAAACTTTGCAACGGTGAAAAGTTGCACCACCACTGTCAAGAAGAAACAAAAACGAGACAGACAAAGTGTCTGATAACGTCGTTTTTCGCTATGAGTATGTAGTTAAAAAAATGTTTGTGCCTTATCTTAGCTGATTTTGACAGAAAAAGTGGATGTAGGGATATTGAAGAAATAATATCATCGAGGACTACCCAATTCTTTCTCGAAGAAAATAAAAAAATGATAGTGACTTTGTTATTTGAAGTATGCAATAAACTACTTTAGCACAAATATGCTGTTATAAAAATATATCAATAAATTCAGTATATTTTGATCCAAAGCGTTAAAACTGTTTCCATATATTGGAATAGATATGGCATACCGAATCTCTTTGGCAATTGCCGTTTCATAAAACTTTTAATGCGAAACTGCCTACCAACTTCATACCTTCTGGACGATACCAGAAATGTATTGCTTATTCACCACACTTATGTCAAACGTGCTACAGCGGTTGTATTGAATTTTTAATATTGATATGGTAATGCTCTATTGCCGTGTTATTTTTTGGATACATTAATTTTGGTTGAATTTACTTGCGACCATCTCTTATTTTATTTAATTTGTAATATTGTGGCTACTTTGACTTAGCCAAAAAACTTTCCCGAAAACTCTTTTTGTAAAGTAATTTTCAGATTGTCCTCAAAAATTTGTATCCTATAGTATTATGCACCAAACTTTTAATAGAAAATGTCAAAGTTATTTATCAATAAATTAGGAACTGCAGGAAAATTGATATGGCAATGCTGTATTGCAGTGTATTAAGTCGCCAACATTCAAGGAATGGCTGACAGTATAAATTTGACTTTCAACGATGGCTGCTTTCCCTGGGAAAAGTGGAAATTCAATAAAAAATTATAAATATTTTATTGTGATTAAACCAAGAGTTAAATTTAAACATTAGCAAAGGTTGAAGTGTCTAAATAATTTGAAAAAATCAATTAATTGTAAAAAATTGGGTGAGAAAGTGAAAAAATAGCACAGTTTGTGGCTAAGTGCAAAGTTGCGACTGGCCAGTCGAGAATCTTCAATAGTGAAGTCTACTGCACCCATCTCCCGATTCCAAGTTGATGAGGTCAACAGTGGAAGTCAGGCATTTAAATTAAGTAATAAAATTAATAGACGAATGTTACAATGCATTAAATATATGGAAGAAAACATCGGAATATTGTGTATAGAGAACTGACCAAAGGTAAATTTTGTTAAAATTATATTACGTTTATATCTATTTTATCTCTTAGTAAATTTGTTATGCGCTCTCAAAAGATATAACGTAACGCTAGCGCTCCGCTGTTTTAATTTTTTATTATTGTGTTTGACAAAGAATTCTGGGCAGCGGCCTCGCCTTTTTCTTCGTCTAATTTTTCTATTTTTTTGTTGGTCTTATCGTTGGGGCTTTGGGAATAATCTGTGTTGTGCTTTGGTGTGCTGCGCTTCGGTTTGTGCATGAAGCTTTGTATATACATTGTATGCTTGAACTCAGGGGCGAAGCGGTCACACAATTTGCTGATAATGAACGGATATATCGTTTGCTTATGTTACGTTTATTGGCTTTAAAAATTCAATTGAATCAATGAAATAATCGAATAAATAGAATTATAGAACGATAATAGAAAAATGCGTTGTTAATGTAAAATTTGTGAAGATGTAGCTTGTACTGATAGAACCGGTTACCAAGAAGGCTTACGTATAAGTATTATAGATAACTATTTATGATAGGTGGTCGATTTGCTTTGTGAATGCAGTTGGTTTAATATTTTCGATAAGCTCTGATTTCATAATATGAAACATATGCATGCCGATGTATCTTCATAGTTACACATGCATTAGAACATTGGAAAATTTTATATATACTTAGTTCACTTAATTTTATTAATCTAAGATAAGATTTTCTTGTGCCACCAAACGTTCTCATGCAGAGTTTGGTGATGGTGGTACCTGTTTACAATTGCATTCCAACAGCAGTTACTTGCTTACGTTACGAAACGTTCCCACATGGCGTTTGGCCTCTTATTTGTTCACATGTGTGCACGCACACTTGTATTAATACGCCCAATTTTCTGCAGTGCTTGCTTAGGCTACCAGGTTCTTGGATTGAGCAAACTACTTTTATAGCTTTATCAGTATCGTTTAAAATTCGATGCGTTAATTAGAGATGACTTGTCCACGTGTTTAATTTTGTCAATTTTATATGCGGCACTTACTGGAATAACCAAACGTTTCTATTTATTCACAGTTTGGTAGCTTAAAAAGTTTAGTAAATACAAAATTTCAAATTTTTGCTAGCGACGTTTATTGAAAAATGCTTTATCCTAGGTGTAAGTCTGACTAAAATCCTCATCTAAGTATGTACTATATATAAATAAATGATAGCTATTTCCATCGATGTCCAAGTATCACGCAAAAGCTATTGGATAAATTTTGAACAAATTTGTTTAGTTTAAGTCCTTAGATGCTTGCTATTCCAGTTTTAGTATCAAGTAATTAGGGAATAAAACCAAGCATTTAATAACATAACAAACAGTTGAATGGCAAGTTAATGTGTTTGTGTGTCCGTTTTGTTTTTGTTTTTTCATTGTGTACAAGGTGACTTTATTTGGAATAAGTAGAATTGTCGATGAGTGAACGGAAGGAAAAAGGCTACGCGTACAAAGCTAGTATAAAATAAACTCTATTCGATAGGCAGACTCGGTAACTCACGTAGAAATCAGCGAGATAACTTTAACTAAATAAATTTGTCTATGTAAGTTTTTAAAAATGTTAAGAGCCAAACACTACAAATTGTTAGGATTTTTTTCAATAAAAAATTAAGTAAAAATAAAATAATCATTACAGTAAGACAGAAAGTTTTGATTTGAATGTTTGACCAATAATAACACAGGTGGACAAAACAAAACTTAGTTAAACCCAGATATCGTTTAAGATAAGTCTGAAGCAATTCTATGTGCTTAGCATTAATCCGTATTAGTTTTTCCATCACCTCAACCTCATGTGTCCTTACTGAAACTACAAAAAATTGCCATTGGTTTCAGATATCACACAGTTGAGAAACTCTAAAGTTAATTTTTAGTACTTAGTGACATAAAAAAGTAATAGCCTTCCACATCAAATTATAATTTTCGGTCTTTCCACTACTATTTGTAAGGAGCTATAGGGCATTAAAGAAAATGCTTTTACAAAGTTAGTTTAATACTCTTAATGAGGTATTATATAAATAGACGATATTTCAGAAAGAAAGTATCTTATCACATAGGTTTAAAGGTATACATTAAAGTGAAACGAAATTTATAGTAAATGCCAAATAACTTTGTATAGAACTATGCAGGGATATTTCAGAAAACTGTCTTAAAATTAACGACTTAGTCTTAAAATTTTCCTATGTATATATTTCAACGTTATTCGAGTAAAACTACATATATAACTTTTGTTACTTTATTTCATAGCTATTTTGTGCAGGAAATATTTTAAAAAATGTAATAATTTTTAGTTTCAACATTGATTGCCAGATTACCGTACTGACGCACATGTGGTTAGAACACAAGTCAGCTCATTTACTTATCGTCGCTTCTTTAATACATATTAAACCTATTGAAAAAACAAAAATTTTTCTATATAAAAAAAAAACTTAGAGCTATTGTGCGAATAACATAATTAAAAATTGAGCTTGCACCCGGAGTTTACAAAATTAAAATATCATATAGACTTATCTTAAGTGGGGAACAGAATGTAAGCTCATGATTTATTAATAGAAGTTATTTTATTTCACTTCATAGTTGTCGAAAAGTATTGAATTTTGTATATATCGCTCTCAAATTTTAATTTGACAAATTGATATATCCCATATTATTGAATGGTGAAGCTGACTGCCTAAAGCACTACAGTCTGTCAAATGTATGTATTTAAATTTCAACCAAACACAATGTGAAGCTCTCGCTGAAGGTAGGAAACTCTGAATTTTGTAGCGCTTCAATAATCATCAGCGGCATGCTTTACGCTTTGCGTCAACAAAATTTTTTTATTTTGTTTTAAACAACCATTTCATTTTGTGTAGCTGAATTTCCAGCTGAAAACCGTTTTTAGCTATCATCTCAGTTTTTTTTTCAATTCAGGAAAAACGTAACAAACGTGTAATATGCACAAACACGTTTTTTAAACGTCTTCTAAAATAATTTAAGAGAAATTAACAGTGGTATAATTTTTGAGAAAAAGTCGAAAAATTGTAAAAACATAGTCAGTGGTCTGTTTTTCGATAAATGTTCATATCAAAAAATAGTCGAAAAATCATAAAAATATGTAAATAAATGTTCTTTACTTGTATATTAATCTCTGTAGCAGAAGATATGCTAGAAATTTGTGATTTCCGCTTTGCGCAGAGCACTTTGATAATCGACGCAATTATTAGATGAACATCTTCTTACGATTATTGTAGTTTATTTAAAATTTTCTTCTCGCTCAAAATGTCGGAGAGGCCTTCTCATATATAATATAATCCATTTTCATCATAAATCCAGTGTTATAAAAACATTTGCCCTCTACGAGTATCATAGAGCTACTTTTGCACCTAATTCGAATGTCCCTATTTTGAGTGCTTATTTAGCTTTGGGATTTATTGTTCTATCATCTTAGGAATTTAACAAAAAACAGGAATAGCGCATATTTCAATGACAAATAAAACTTCGATATTTCAGGAGAAAATTAAAAATAAGATTCTTCTACTAAAGAAAATTAATTTACATATCCAGTATGATGTGCTTACTGGAGGCACTCAAAGCCGCGATAAGAGCTTTTTTGGACTTCAAATTGATTTAATTTAAGCCAATTGTCCAATAACTTATAAATATGCAATGTGGAGCCTAATTTGATATCGGCGCTCAAGCCACTCAAAGTTGAAAAGGCTAATTTTCGAATCGAGAACAAAGCTTAAATAAATAAACTGATATACATAATTATATTTTTATATTATGACATTTTTTAAAAAAAAAATTTTGTCAGCGATTATCTAAAAATCATATTAGTTTTATTTAATTTACTAGATATTTTTTTAAATTTTCTAATCCTCAAAAATTTTGACGTCATCAGTAGAAACGTGATTAAAAGAAGCTAACATCGATATTTATTTAGTTGATGCAATGGATTATGAAATTTGAGAAGTTAGATTGACGTTTGCGTTTGTTTTTTTATTTGATGCGAGTGGTGCATTTGGATTTTATTTTGGGAAAAGGCACGTATTCCGAATAGTGCAGAATCTTATTTTATTAATAAGTTTCTTAAAATATACAATCAATGGAATGCAATTGTGAAGATTGAAGTTCGACAAACGGGCAAACAATTATCGCTTGAAAAAATTCAGTCGATTCATTAGATGATTTAACCATTCGATATTGCCCGGGAAAACGCAATGGAAAACGATGATAATTCAGGAAGATAAAGATTTTCTCACTAAACAGCGCACCTCAGGGTGCAATGGTCGGTGTCGACAAAATCTTACTTAGTTAGAGAGAAAAAGAAGGTCGAAAAACTTGCGCTAGAAAAGGGAAGAATATTATGTTCAAGGAAATGGTTCGCTTTTGATTGACTCTCGACAAATCGAATTCGTTTTCTTGCAGCTATAAGTTAAACAGAGTTCGGGCGGTTGACGTAAATATCGCCAGCGGTGAGCCGTTATCAAAATTGCAACACAATTCTACTTATTTACCGTTAATCGGTTTTTACGCTGGCGCAATTTACGTCAACCATCCGAACTCTATTTAACGCATTATTCATTAAACAGAATTCCGGCGGTTGACGTAAATACCGCCAAGTACCATTTCTTTCGGTCAAGTGTGTTGTAATTTTGAAAGCGGCTTACCGCTGGCGATATTTACGTCAACCGCTCGAAATCTGTTTAACTCCGATGATTCTCAGGAATATGAACTAAGAAGTACTTTGTATCAAGATCGTAAAGAAAAGAGCGACAAATATTTTAGTCGCAAAAAAGTTGACAAACCGAAAATGAAAATAGGAACCAGATATTTCATCGATACACGACTCGTAGCAGTTCTGGATCAATGCAAGATCTCCAACGGATATGCACTTCATCTGTTGACTGCTGTCATTGCCGCATTCGGCATGAAAGTTTCTGATTATGTTGTCATCCAAGTCATTATTGAACGTAGCCAAAAGCAATATCATGAAGAACTGGACTAGAAAAACGAAGTCGATTTCGACGAAAGAGTATTCAAATTCAAGATTTAAGCTGAATTTTTTTTTCGAATGAATGTTTAACACAAATAATTTTTTTTTTATAGTTAAGGAAATAGACGTTTTCTTTGAGGATGACGCCTAACTTTCGCTCCTGGTTACATTCATCCTACAATTTATCAGTGCTTACGGTTGGCAATTTAAGCAAAGAAGTTGCTTCTTTCATTTCATCGGTACCTAATCTAATAATCTGCATCTAATCTAATAATATTTAAAATTGAAATGTACCTTCGTGCTAACGGATGTGGACTTTTCATTTACTTCTACAGAAATTTCAACCGCTCGAAAAATAATGGCCCCTACCGTTGCATTATATCAGGGTGTCAAATTGAGTAATTCCTCTTCACCATTAAAAATTTTTACTAACGTATCTAACGCAAAATAAAATAACTAACTTATTCTTATTAAATATTAAAATTTAGGGATTCAAACCTTAGATGCGAGCTAAAGAATATGATTTTCATTGAGTTCTGTATATGTTCCCATGTTCCTAAATTTTAGTGTCATAGTAGTTCTAGTTAAATATACATTTTTTAAGTTCTCCGCAATACCTTATTATATTATGTTGTATGCTCGAAGCGCTCTATGCCGCATGTCAAAAGACGGAACTAATAATCTTTTAAGTTTTTTGATAAGGTTATACGAAATGATTCACAATATATGAACACATCGCACACCCATTTCAAAAGTGATTCAACTCAAAAACTTTTCTTTTCAGTAACAAAAGTTTTCAAGCAGTGCAGCATGAGCTGTGTCTCAATTATTTGATATAATTTTTACTGTTCAATATAGGCAAGAGTGCTTATCAAAATCTGATAAACAGAAAATGAAAATGTTGTTGTGAAAATGTGCATTGTGAACAGTTAATAAGGTAAACTTGAAAATGAAAAACTTTTGGATGTGTAACTTTTGAAGTGGGTGTGCGATATGATTTTTATATTAAAGCTTTTAATTCCACCAAGGGTAACATAACTATAAAAAGCACTGTTGCTTATGAAACCTTTCATATTCGGTAAATGGAAACTCGTTTTTCACACACACATCGAAAGCTTTTTCTAAAACAACATCTCGTTCCTTAAATTTGAGGAAATTTTTTTTGAAGTATTATATTAATTTTATTAACACTTATTTCCCTTCTTTTCTAAATGGCATTTTTTTTTAATACAAATTTTCACTTTGTCTAATCGGCACAAAAACTTGCTATTCTCATTTTTATCGAAATATTTAAAAATTGGTTCCATCAAAATACTTCGACCTATGTAGGTAAGCTAAGGTAAGGTAGGAGTGGCTGTCAGTTACGAATCGACTCACTTAGACCAAATGTGATCCATTGTGATAGCATAGGGTGTCTGACTATACCCTCTCTTTGATTCAACCAGATTTCGTAATAAAACTAAATAGCTGGCCTATACTAACATGTCTAAGGTTATCCAGGTCATCAAATAAAAACGAACCAAGTGTTTTGTACCGTCTTCAAGTAAGTGTGGGGCAGGAACAGAGAAAATGTTTAATGTTTTCCTCTTCCTCCACATCTCCACAACAACTACAGAAGTCAAAGGGCCTAACACCTAATCTCTCCGCATCTCTGTCGATTAGACAGTGGCCAGTTATGACTGCAACAACTGACGAGACACTGTGACTAGTGCGGGAAATCAGTTCTGACGAACGCTTAGCATGTCATTTAAGCCAGATTTGTGTAGTTATATTGCAAGCTGACCCTTGAGTTCATCTTTTGTTAGCATTTTATACCATTTCTTCTTTAAGCAGTAATTTGCAGGTAGCAAGTGGTATGCTAACACCTTCCTTGTCGTGAGGAATTTGTGAAGTAGTCCCCTGCCTAGCAAGTTCATCAGCTTTGCAATTGCCGACAATATTTGTATGCCCTGGCATCCAGATGAGAAGAATGTTAAAATGCTGAGCCATCTCATTTAGAGACAAGCGGCATTGTTGGGCCACTAGTGAGTTTAGAAAGACTGATTCAAGAAATGTGATAGCAGTCTGACTATCTGAATATATGCTTATATCCTTTCTGGATATAAAATTCATTCTCAGCTAGGATGCTACCTCTTCTATCGCTGTGACCTCTGTCTGAAAAACGCTACAAAGGCCAGGTAACATCGCTGCAATTTTTATCTTCAGTTCCTTAGAGTAAATGCTATATCCCACCTGATTATTTAGCTGGGAGTCATCTGTGTAAAAATTAATATGAATTCTTCTCTCCGGGAGTCCTCCCTTCCAGTCATCACTAGATAGAATGTGTGGGTTATGTAATATAGCCTAAATTAGAGGATACAGAAATCAAGCTATGAAGGATAGTTGAGTGTTCTGTTCTATCCTGTTCCCTGAGTCTACCTAGCAGGTCAAGAGGAATGAGGACCTCCAAGGCGTCAGTCGGTGTAGTCCGCAGAGCACCACTGATACACATGTCCGATGCACTGGACATGTGCCAAGTATAATTTAAAATTATTTAAAATTATTAGTCGCTAGATCATAATTATCTTCGTGCTGCTAAATAACTGAGTCTAAATCAGATCAACCTTTCAAAGGTCTAAGTAGGCACTGATCAAACACATCAAAATCGAGTTAGCCTTAGATTTGTGTGTGCGGTGGACGTGTCCTTCAACCAATTTCATATATTTTCAATTCCATGAATGAGTAACCTGTGCATCAAATCGCATAAACTTCTCCCATTTCGTTTTAACATTTTCCCAGCATAAATTGCCTACTAGGAATAGTTTCGAAAAATAAAATAATTGGGTCCCTCAAGTGTCCGCTACCGTCTTTGATAAAGTCAATTTTGAACTCAAATTCCTTAGAATGGAATTAAAATTTTTATATTCCAAGCTTCGATTCCTTTAACATAATCGAAAAGTGTCTTGGAATAGAATCAACATTTTCTATATCCAAATTTTGGTTCCTGTAGTGAAATCAACAAATGAAACATTTCTTTTGTCATGGTATCGAAAAATTTTATTCAAAATTTCAAATAGCGAATTAAAATTAATTAAATTTAAACTTTTTTCAGTGTATAAAAATACCTCGGGACTTCGCCATGAAATATGCTCATATTGCAAATCTAATTTTCTTATCGGAATAAACAAAACCAAGATTATACCTCGTTCTGCCCTGTATTGACTCTAGAACGCACTTGAATAATGGATAAACTCAATTCTAATTTTTGCAATGGCGGCGCACACTCTACATCGTAAACGTGTAAAACTTACTCAATAAATATAAATGAAAAATTTAATCATTGAAATTAAATATATATTTTGAGAGAAAGTTCTTTGTTTTGTTTATTGTGCAAAGAGACAAAGGTCAGAGTCTTACCCAATAAAATTTTGTGACACAACCAAAACAAATCAGAAGTATGGAGTGCCGTATTTGTTTCACTTTTAAAATTTAAAAATGAATATTTTGTGAGGGCTTTTTATGATAAAAAATGTTTTTTTTTTTCTATGTAAGTAATGCATTTTACGCTTGTATTTTTCTTGTGTATATATTTTTTGCACTCAAAGTATGAACCGCAAGCTCAGTAAAAAATCTGTTTTTTTTTATCTTTTCTGAAACTTTTCCTGTTGAAGTGTTTTGAAACGTTATTTTGTTATGTTAAATTTACTCGCGGAGACCAATTTTGCCATTTTTTCTCTTCGAAACGTTACACTGAAATCTCTTTCTATTTATTCTCTTTGTATTAGAAATTAATATTAAAAAAAATGAGACTGTTTACTGGTATAACAAGCCGGCTGATTTTTTATTGCAAACTGTTTGCTAGTATTTTTCAAAACTTCAATGTAATCAGTTGGTTCCTTAGGGCAAAAGGCGATCCAATTCAAACACATTTTTTAAAAAAAAAAACGAAGAAGAACATTTGCATTAAATACATAAGTCGCTTGCTTAGGCTTATAGTAGGGTTGTAACAGAGGTCATCTACGCAGAGGCGGATGCGGAATTTCAAAAATTGATCTCCGCGGAAGTGTAAAATAATTTGAAAATATTCAAAATTCAAGATTTTATTAAAATTTTAGCTTAAAATAAGCATAAGCGAAACTAACTAAATTGAAAATAACCACGTTAACTAAGTTTCTAGCTATGGTCGAAATAATCTGATTTTATCCACCTACTAGCATTAACAAAACAATAATATGTAACTTAACATAAACAAACAACCTATCGTTTCTCTTAGGCCTTACTGCAGCATTTAAAATAAATATTTTTAACATTTTATTTTTATGGTCTACATTTATTAATAATAAAAAAATTTAAAGTTGAATTAGGTTTTTCTTATTGCTTAAAATCAAAACAAGGATTTCTTGGTTAGTCCTTAGATTACGTTAGGTTAGGTAGGAGTGGCAGTCAGTTATGAAAAACCGACTCACTTAGATCAAATGTGATCCATTGTGATACCACAGGGATCACCACTATACCCTCTCGTCGAACCAACCAGATTTCATAATGAAACTAAATAGCTGACTAAATAACGACCTAAGTGCTTTGTGGCGTTTTCTAGCAAGTGCGCGGCAGGAGCAGAGAAGATGATTAATATTTTCCTCTTCCTCCACATCTCCACAACTTCTACAGAAGTCAAAGGACCTAACATCTAATCTCTCCGCATATCTGCCGATGAGCCAGTGGCCAGTTATGACTGAGACAACTGACGAGACACTATGTCTAGTGCGAGAAATTACTTCTGACGAACGCTTAGTTCAGATGAGGTGAATGTTAAAATGTTGAGCCATCTCGTTTAGGGACGAGCGACATTGTTGGGCCACTAGTGAGTTTAGGAAGACTGATTCTAGAGATTTGATAGCTGCCTGACTATCTGAAAAAATGTTTATTTCCTTTTTGAATACAACATACCTCCTTAGCCAGGATCCTACCCCCACCTCCGCCTGAAAGCTTGGTTAGTCCTTAGTAGTTGAAACTAATGAGTGGCAAATTCTATTTAATAAATAATAGTTTCGCTGCTTTATTTCCTTCTTATCGATTCCTTAGGAGATAGCAAAAATTCAAATTTTCATATGGATTCACAAGTATTCAATCAGCCTTCTTTACTTTTCCACTTATAAAAATCATTCGTAATGGTGCTACTATGTGATTTTTAAATTTGAAACAACTAGAAAGCTGAGTCAAAATAGTTTTTGCGCCGGCTTTTCTACTTTGCAATCTCTAAAATGGATTTCATAACTTCCGTTATACCTTCGTTTTGCCGCATTAAAATGTGCGAATGCGGAGCTCCGTTACAACCCTAGTTTAAAGTGACCAAGAATTTTTCTGTAAAAGTAATTGTTGATAGTCCACTCTAGTTAACTTGTTTCAAACAAAATGCAATAATGTAGCATATTGGTGGAAAGTACATTGTTCCCTCTTTATAATAATCGATTTATTTTTTTTTATCGCCTTTATATGAACTGTGCGAATTTTTCAAAAACGGTAAAAGTGGAAAATTTGCAAGCTTTGACAGAAAATAAAAAAATACATATTCCCGGATTTTGGAATTTTTTTTTTAAATATAATATAGGGCTGTTTTTTTCAGAACTTTTTTATGATTATTTTTCTACTGCAACATTTGAAGGAAAAAATAATTTTATTTCTTCACATTTTGCAACGCTTAACAATAATTTTATCAATTGTAAAAGCTCACAGTGTGAAGTGTATATCCCCCTTAGGGTAGAAGACATAAAAACCAATGCTTTTCAAAAACAGAACAGATAAGCTTTTGAAACTGTTTTTCTCCAATTACTTGTAAACTATAAAAGATATCGCAATATTTATAACATTTTTAAAATCAGCATTGCTAAGTTAATAGAAATTAATGCCAATTTCCAGAAAAACTTCCAACTTTGTATTGGAGGTAGGCGTGTCCGTGAACTGAATTTTTTCATATTTATAAATTTTTGTTGTTTTAAAGCAAAAAAGTTTCAAATTTCAAGACTCTAGCGCTATTACTACTGTTAATGGCTACCGTTTTTGGTATTTCTCCAATAACTTGCAAACTATAAAAGATATCGCAAAGTTTGTAACATATTTGAAATAAGCATTGCTAAGTTAATGGGAATTGATACCCATTTTGAAAAAAAAAGGTTTCAATCATATCCCAACTTTGTATGGGAGGTAGAAGTGTCCGTGAACCGATTTTTTTCATATACACAAATTTTTGTTGTTTTCATCGCAAAAACGTTTGTATCAAATTTCAAGAGTCTAGCGCAATTATTACTATATATGGCCGCCGTTTCATACAAATCCATTCACTGTGCGACGGTGCACTATTGATAGTTGCTATCAGATATTTTGTAAGTTTTACAGAAGATACTATTTATTGTTTATTTTTATCTCAATACCTAATTGTGCATCAATGTCTTTGGTAATCTATAGTTAATATTCACTATAATTTGATTATAGCTGAAATATTTTTTAATTATATTGAAATAATAAAAAGGCTTAAGAATTTAATTTTGAAAAGCTGTCTGATAGCAGTTATTAAAAGTTCACTGTTGATATCTATAAAACCTACACATGTGTTCTTAAGTGAAATGCGATGAGGTTACCTCGATAACTGGTAGCAGTTTTTACTGGTGTCTGTTTTCAGCAAAACATAACACCTAAATCGAAAAATATTATCGTACAAAGTTGTAGAAATCGATTTCTTGCCTGCACTAAATTGTTAACGATTTCTTCATTTGTCCTTGTTTCCTTTTATTTTGTCATTTAGTATGTAGTTAAATTTTTCATAATTTTAGTATAAAATGAGTTTGTTTATTAACCAGGGTTACCAATGCCAACGTCGATTAACATTAAAATTTTTCCTCTGAAATGAAAATCCATGTTAAAAACAAAAAACTTTGGCTTGTCTATTACCATGGTAACATTCTATAACTAATAACTATTTTTTTTATTTGCAGATTCATATCATTAACATCAACGCAACGGTATTTAAGCAATTTAAATATTGTCATACTAATAACAACGTGTGTATCTGCAGTTGAAATAACAAAAAATAACATTTTGACTTAACATCACCTTTATTCTTATAACACGCAGTTTATTTTAACCTAGCAACAAAATTAAACAATGACCTCGCGGTAAGAAACAAATTAAACAAATAAAAATTACTTTTTTGTGTTATATATATTCGTAAAAAAGCTGTTAAAATATCTGTCTAATATTATTTGCTTGTGTCTAATTTAAATATATCATGTCTCTAGCCTTGATCGTTTGTTTATTCTATTGGAATCGGGATCTTCTGCTGTAACACGTCGTGCTGCTGCAAAGCAAATTGGTGAAGTGCAAAAGCTTTACCCACACGAATTGCATTCATTGTTAAACCGTCTGATAGGTTATTTGCATAGTACTTCCTGGGATACGCGTATTGCTGCATCACAAGCTGTTGAAGCTATAATTTTGAATGTGCCCGAATGGAAGCCAGAATTGAATGCTGCCAGCATTAAAAAGGAAATCAAACGAGAATCAAACGATGCAACTGAAGAAGATAGTTGTGATAAATTGGAAGTTTCGTCTACACATTCTTCCGCATCCAATTCTACCACTGCTACAACAGTTGACAATGAAAGACTGCTATCGTTTGCAGAGTTTAATCTCGAGCAAATCCTTCACAAAGGCGCTCGTCTTATTGGCTCTGAGGGCATTGAATTTGACGATGCCCAGGATGAATTACCTTCAAGCGGATCCGGTATCAGTGCAGCCGAACGTTTGAGTCGTCAACGTGCGTTGTTGAATGAAAAGTTAGGCTTAACACAAGCATCTAAATTGGGTGTAAATTTAACGGAAATGATCACAGATGAGGATATGATGCGCACAGGCAGCACATATAATGCAAACGAAGAAAAGGTAAAACACTATAAGGTTTTCCTCACAATACAATAGTTAATTCATTTTTTTTAAATTTCAGGTTCCAGTTGAGCATATTCTCAATATAAAACCTAGTGTTAATCCTCAGCTTAGTTGTCGTGAAATTAATCGTGCAAAACGCAAAGCACGCCAAAACGTATCCAGTGTTCCAACAACTACAACCACTACTTCCTCAAGTTTAAGTCGTAGTTACTCAAACTCTTCCAATGGCGGATCACAGGCTGTTGATGAACCAGATAAAAAAAAGTCAAAAGCTGAAGCACAACGTCAGGAAGTTTTCTATAGCCTCAGTGGTAATATATAAAAAACATTTATGTTTTTATTATCTTATTTTCCATATCTGTATATATGTAATAGAACTTGATTCAGATTTTTTTTTATGAGAAACGGTGCTTAAAAGAGTTTCAAAATCATGAAATAATAAGGATATCAAGAAAGCTCATGTTTGAGGTTATTGTTCCGAATCCTAAATCGGTATTTTGAAGTATTAATTTATCTGTTTAAGTTCCTTCGTGGCCTCGGAGGTATACTGTCGCATATCGATGATAGATATATGCTCAAAACTTATTACAGCTTAAAAGTACATTCATACATCATCACGAAAATAATTTAATGAAGTTTTTTGGGGGATTGAAGGTCGAGAAATTCGAAAAACGTCTTTAGTATCGAAATATAAGACATACTGAGACCCTGATATTAAATTTCTACAAAAATTAAAAACATAATCATTGCAAGTAACAAATGAAAGACGAAGTTCTTTCTATGCCGAGTTTTTATTAACTCGTTGGCAGATTCATAAAACTATTGTGTAATAATTATAATACACTTAGTTTTACGTAACTGCTCTCTCAAGTTCTTAACACTAACATAATTTTATAGTATTTTTTTAATTCTTAATTTGTTCTTAATAATTACTCTTAATAGTTTTCTTAGCCTCTAGTATATACTAAGTTATATCATACTTCAATAGCATATATGTGTGTGAACATCGCTTGCACAAATACATACATATTGTCACATAATATCCAAAAAGCCTTAACCACAAAAATTCAAAACCGATTTTTTGGTTGATAATGATGCACTTGACTAAACTACATGCCCCAACAAAATTTTTAAATCAAATGTCCAATAATAAAGATTTTACTAACGAAATTCAAACGGTCGTAACAAGTTTTTGAGTTTAATGTATGTTAGACATTTCTTCTACATTTGTGGCATAAGACCCAAATGGAGAGAAATATAACATGATACCTTCATCCTCTCATGTCTTCAATTGAGTTTGTGTAGAATGTTTGAATTAAATTAATTCAGTTCGTTTGCAAGTTAATCACTAAGTATTCAAAATTCATTGTTTACATGTAAAGTTTTTCTATTGCCAATAGATCCCGTACCTGACGCTACTGGAACGTGGATAGATGCCACTAGTTGGCCATTGGAAAATTTTTGTGCACGTCTCTACGTTGACTTATTTAATCCAAAATGGGAAGTGCGTCACGGTGCAGCAACTGCACTGCGTGAGTTAATCAACAATCATTCAGCAGGTGCAGGAAAAAGTATTTGTATGACAAGAGAAGAGGTATACAAAATATTAAAATTTTAAAGCTTACACATAAAGTTGACTTTTAAATGTCTCTTAAGATGGAACAAAATCATAGCCTGTGGCTGGAAGATGCTGCTCTACGTTTGCTATGCGTTCTCTGTCTTGATCGTTTCGGTGATTTTGTTTCGGATCAAGTAGTCGCACCTGTACGTGAAACTTGTGCACAAGCCTTAGGTACAATTGTAAAAGAGATGCAAAGTGAAAAAGTTAATCAGATTGTCCACATTTTGCTTAAGCTTATAAAGCAAAATGAATGGGAAGTGCGTCATGGCGGCTTACTTGGTTTGAAATATGTTTTTGTTGTGCGTGAGGACTTGCTGCAATTCTATTTACCTCAAACTATATCAGAAATACTACTGGGATTATTTGATGCAGTCGATGATGTTGGTGCTGTGGCAGCATCAACACTTATACCCGTTGCTACATGGCTTCCAAAGTTATTGAACTCTTCACAAGTTTCTTCAATTATTAAAATGCTCTGGGACTTGCTTTTAGATCAGGATGAGTTGACTTCAGCTTGTAATAGTTTCATGGGATTACTAGCTGCAATTCTGTGTCTTCCTAACGCTTCCACTTGGATACAGTAAGTATTATACACTATAGAAAATAAACTTAATTTCAGTTTATCAAACATAATATTAGCTTTTTTTGGCGCTTTATCTCAGTGATAAAAATGCGCGTTGTAAAACCGTACATATAATGTTTCAATATAAACAAAAATAAGTAATATTACATTTTAATATATCACTCATGTTTCATCTATGTTTAAACGCTAAATGCAAAAAAAATAATTCAATGCGCATTATTTTCTTTTCTTTAGAATGGAACCAATGTCTACTCTTGTTCCACGGCTTTGGCCTTTTTTATCGCACAGCACCAGTTCAGTGCGTAGGTCCACGTTACTCACACTTCAAACTTTAACAGGGAATAATTTAAAAAAGATCGAAATAGATGAACTCAATACTAATAATGCAAACACTGCCAACCTAACTTCCACATCTGCCTCAATCACAATATCTTGCCACACTGACATGCGTTTTGATTCTAAAAACCTAAAAATAAATTTCGGTGTTATCGATTGGCAATCACAACTACTGCAGGAAGCACTACGTCATATTTTTCAGCGTATTCTAGTCGAACCAATCCAAGAGATCCAAAAATTAGCGCAAGAAGTTTGGATGAATCTAATAAACAATGCTAATTTATCTGCTTTGTTACATGCGGCGTGTCCTTATGTTTCTTCTTGGACATGCTTGGCAATGCAGCCGCCTAAACTTGCTTTCGATGCAGCAATTCTTATACACGCCAGCTCTGGCGCACATGCATCAAATGTTGATACAGAGACATCACGACGTCGTACGCAACGGATTGGTGATGATCTCGGTGGTAATTCCTCAGGAGCTGCGCTTAAACTATTTTTGGGTGGAAGCGAAGCAACACCAGTTGAAGTGCGTGAGAGAAATTACGTGCGAGCCCGTATTGTAGCTTCTAGAGTGCTTGGAGCTCTCTCACATTATCTGGTACAACCAGCACCAGGTGTAGTCTATACACCCGATATGGAAAGCCCCATGGATTGTTATACCAAAGTTTTATTAGGACATTTGAATTCTCGTTCTGCTGTGCAGAAAATGGTTTGTGGTATGTAAAAGAAAACTTAATAGAGTTATATTTTATATGTACATATATATATTACTTTCTGCTAAAAACTTTCAGGTCTAATTATTGCTTTCTGGGCGCAATCAGATGCTGCTGTTCGACCTGGCGCGGAAAAATTGCAAGAAAAACTGCGTTACTGTGTAATGGAATATGTTTATTATGACGAAGCCGCAGTTTCATTTACAAGGTTGCATATTACATTGTCTTGCGTCTATTTTTATATTTAAAGCAAACGCTTCCATTTTCTTTTACAGACTTCTACAAGAAACTCATGATTTTATAGCAACACTAAGACAATACAAGATTGCTATTAATGATTTCAACAATGCAAAAATTCTTACGCTCGATCAAATAGAATCAGTATCTACTACGTTATCTGAGGGTCTACGCCATTACCCACTTAAACCGAAAATATTAGATATGTTAGAAGAGCGCCGCCGTGGATTACAAAACTCATTTCAACAAACAAGTGCTGAACAAAGTGCGTACAATGTAAGCACTCAAGCAGCACTGGCCGGAGCAATTGTATGTTTGCACTGCCTTCCAGAAAAGTTAAATCCAGTTGTTAAACCTCTTATGGAATCCATTAAACGTGAAGAATGCGAATTGTTGCAAGAGTTATCTGCAGAGTTTCTTGTGCTTTTAATGGAACAAATTTGTGATAGGAATCCTAGTCCAAATAGCAAAATATTTACAAATTTATGTACGCTTTTAAAAAGTGATGCAGAATTCACACCAAAAATTGTAAGTACCAATAATTTGCATTTAATAACCACTGGAGTTCCCAGTCCAATTTCTTCAATGGAATTTCATAACTTAAGCATTTTATATATATAATTATTGATTGTTCTTAATTGCAGATATGCTCTGAAAAGACTTTTAAAGAAACACCATATCCAGTGAGCTTCAATAGCGCTTGTGTTTACTATGGTGTATTAAGTTTAAGTAATCAACAAAACTGTTCGAATCAAATTTCTAACAGAGGTGTCGCTGCAACTACATCACGGGGTCCAGGTAGGCCACCAATGAGTGAAACTTTGGCAAACGCAGCCTCAACAGAAAATGGATCCAATGTAGATAATGCTGTAAATGAATTGGTATTTTAAAAACATCCCGTCGTATTCACATATTTAATTATTAAAAGCTTTTGCTTTACATTTTTCAGGAATTAAAAAAGAACCGCATTCAACGCATCGGTGCTGCTTGTTCCATTAAAAAAATTTGTCAGCAATTTGGTCCGGAAATTTTACAAAAAATACCAATAATTTATTCAATAATGTTAAACAAAACAGAACAATTTCTTGAGATATATCCTAGTATGGAACTATTGGGAAATATTCAGCTTGATTTAGTACAAACAAATGACTTAGTAACGTCATTACAATTGATTGAAGTTGCTGCACCTGCATTGCATAGTTCTCTGCATGACGATCTCTATAAAATTTTACCCAAACTGGGCAAACTAATTACACATCCGCTTAAATCGGTATGTTTATTAGAACTGGTCGAAAATCTGTTATTATCGAAATAAACAACTATTAATATGCTAAAACTTCATAAGGAGGAAAATGAAATGGATAAAACAAACACATTGTTTCTCAGTAAAGCTAAACAAAATAAAGTCAAAATAAAGGGATTTTTTTTTATTAATTAAAAAAAACTACCAACACCACCTATAAAAACAACTTACGTTCTATGAGCTGCGCATCTCTACAAAGCGAGACTGTTTTTTTCCTAACAATCGATCAACGGGCTGGTAAATTATGGCGCTACATTAATATCCTGATTTACTACTGACCTATGACTTTCACGCCATAATTTAACTACTTGTTTACTAGTTATGGTGAAAATAGTCTTTTAGAGAATACGCGACGTTAGAATTTATATTGCGATTGGACGTTTTGGTAGTTTTTTATTAATTTCAAAAGTCCGTTAAATTTGTTCTATTCAAAACTTTGGATACAATTTGAAAATATATTTTATGTTAAATTTTTATTAACTAAATGTAACAGAATGTTATCTTATTTTTAATCATATTATTAGATTCGTCATATGGTTGCTCGGTGTATTGCTACATTAGCAGATATTGATGCATGCCGTACTATGGACTTTGTTGTTAATCATCTTATGGTGCTTCTTCGGAAAATTGAAGATGTAATTCAACGCCAAGGCGCAATTGAAGCCATTGACCGTGTTGTTGATAAACTACAAATAAAAATTGTTCCTTATATTGTACTTCTAGTTGTGCCACTGCTAGGTAATTATTCTTGTGTATTACTATAGTAGAAGTATTTTAATTAGATTACTATGTTAAAGTAATTTTCATTTTAATTATTACGTATATATAATATTTAACATAATTTAATTAAAAAAACCCTCCTTTATTTACATTTTCTAATCAATATGACTGCATCTTAATATTGATTACAGGTTGCATGAGTGATCCTGATGAATCTGTGCGTCTACTATCCACCCACTGTTTCGCAACGTTAATACAGTTAATGCCTCTGGATTCCAAAGTAAATTGCAAAACAGAAATCAAATGCAAAGAGCTGCAGGCTCGTAAAACGCGCGATCGAGAATTTCTTGATTATCTTTTTTCGCCCAAAACGATACCAGATTACAAAGTACCAGTTTCGCTGTCAGTTGAGCTGCGTTCTTACCAACAAGCTGGCGTAAATTGGTTGTGGTTTTTAAATAAATATAATTTGCACGGCATACTTTGTGATGATATGGGCTTGGGTAAAACTCTACAAACTATTTGCATTTTAGCTGGTGATCATTATCAGCATCTGAAGGAGAATGCAACACCACTGCCAAGCTTAGTAATATGTCCGCCCACTTTGACAGGCCATTGGGTATATGAAGTAGAAAAATTTTTACAAAATACTTCTTTACTGCACCCTCTCCATTATGTGGGTTTACCGATTGGACGTGAAAAGCTGCGTTGTCGCATTGGACCATGTAATTTAGTGGTTGCCTCGTATGACACAATACGAAAAGATATTGATTTCTTCAGTACAATAAGTTGGAATTATTGCGTATTGGACGAAGGGCATATTATAAAGAATGGAAAAACAAAAAGTTCAAAAGCGATCAAACAACTCAAGGCAAATCATCGTCTTATACTCTCGGGAACACCGATACAAAATAATGTGCTGGAATTGTGGTCACTTTTCGATTTTCTTATGCCAGGCTTCTTGGGCACTGAAAAACAATTTATTGCACGCTATAGTCGTCCAATTTTAGCTTCACGTGATTCAAAAAGTTCAGCAAAAGAACAAGAAGCTGGTGTCTTAGCCATGGAATCATTGCATCGGCAAGTTTTGCCATTTTTATTGCGACGTGTTAAAGAAGATGTACTTACTGATTTGCCACCAAAGATTACGCAAGATTTGCTTTGTGAACTAAGTCCACTACAAGAGCGTCTATATGAAGACTTCAGTAAAACGCATTTAAATTCTGATATTAAAGACTGCTTAGAAAATTTGGGTGAAACAGATAATCTAAATTCGAAGACCCATATTTTTCATGCTTTACGTTATTTGCAAAATGTTTGTAACCATCCGAAGCTAGTACTTACACCAAAGCATCCAGAATTTAGTAGAATATCACAAGAACTGATGCAACAGCAAACTTCATTAAATGACATTGAACATTCTGCCAAACTACCGGTACTTAAGTAAGTTTCTATGTGGTTTAAATTGCGTGAAGATTAAATATCTATAAATCTTTTATTTATTGTAGGCAACTTCTATTAGATTGCGGTATTGGCGTGCAAACGGAGTCAGTCAGCCAACATCGTGCTTTAATATTTTGTCAACTGAAGGCAATGTTAGATATTGTAGAGAAAGATTTGTTGCGCAAGCATTTGCCATCGGTTACATTTTTGCGTTTAGATGGTAGTGTGCCAGCATCATTGCGACAGGATATTGTCAATAATTTTAATGGTGATCCAAGTATCGATGTGCTATTACTAACAACTCAGGTTAATTTAATTTTTATCACTTCTAATTTAAGTTATGTATTAAAAAATGCTTTATGTAGAAAAAGTTCAATGGTTTTATACAACCGGTATTGTATTCGCTCTGGTGTTAATATTAAGATCTGAAATTTTCTACTTTAGCGATATTACCTTATTAGAGGTTTCTTAATTTTGCTTTTATATCACATAACATGACATTGGCTTCAAGAAGGCTATAATCCCTTGCTATTTTGTTTAATAAATGTTCCAATTTTGTAGTTTACCTTGTCACCAGATTCGGATTCAATCATTCGAAAATTATAAGAAGCATGGAATATGGTTTTGTGGCTTTTCTTATGATTGTTAGCAAGTAAGGTTATTTTCCTTGGTTAGGTTCGAATCGAAATTCTCTACATGCATTGATGGTATAAATGCACATGGTATTTTTGAAATCTCAATGAAATTTTGGCTCTATTTTCTATTGATGTATGCGGGGACACAACGGATTGTCCCTTTTTGCCATTATGGTTAGTTCAAAATCTGTGCAAAGGAAATTTCCCGATTTCTTGCGACATACAACCGCTAAAATAAAGTAAAAATCCCGAAGTATGTTTAGATTTGTGTTAGATTAGTTTAATTATACCGAATTTGATTTTGAATTTGTAGAACAAGTGACTTCCAAAAGTAATATCCCACCTCAAAATGAGTCTATCAGTGAAATCTCCAAGCATACGTTATTGAATCTTATATTAGAAAACTTAAATTTATTTCTTAAAAAACTAATTGGTATTCCATTCTTAGGTTGGAGGACTTGGTCTTAATTTAACAGGCGCTGACACAGTTATTTTTGTGGAACACGATTGGAATCCAATGAAGGATCTGCAAGCAATGGATCGTGCGCATCGAATTGGACAGAAAAAAGTTGTTAATGTGTATCGTTTAATTACGCGAAAATCCTTAGAAGAAAAAATTATGGGTCTTCAAAAGTTCAAAATTCTTACTGCCAATACAGTTGTCAGCGCTGAAAATGCTTCCATGGACACAATGGCGACAGAACAAATATTCGATTTGTTTAATTTGAATGAAAACAAAAATAGACATTACAGACTTACTGCTTCCGCTTCGTCTTCTGGGCAGGTATCAATGACTGCCATAATTGAAAATCTGCCAGAATTATGGTCGGAGAATCAGTATGATGAAGAATATGATTTATCCAATTTTGTACAAGGTTTGAGAAAGTAATAAAGCTATGTCAAAAAGTTTTTGTTTCTGATTTTGTTCAACACTGTTGATAATCTTGCTGCTGAAATCAACAGTATATCCGATACATATGGACTTCAATTGGTAAAATTTTATTGCTTTGATAAGTAAAAAAATTGAAATGATTTTTTTTTAGTATGACAATAACCTAAATTGATGTTTTCGGCAATTGTTTTGGTTAAATTTTTAATGGGTTAATAAATAGCAAAAATTGTATATAAAAAGATTTATTTATTTTTATATTATGTTATCTTTACAGTTTGTTATTGATGAAATATACAAAAAAAATTGTGTATCTATATTGTACTGGTTTCCAAATGGTCATTCCCGATAAGGTATATGCATCAAATTCATTGCAGGCTTAATGATACATTAAGGAACAGTTTAGCATCTTTGAAGGCGTTATGAAAACACTCTAAAAAGAATCAACACTAAGCAGAGAGCATTTTTCGAAATGTTCCTACGTTCTTGTTCGAGTATATACTAAATGTAGGAATGGGTTAGCTCAGTTTAAGAACCAACGCAGTTGGGCCAAAGATGATCCATCCCTACAGAATATTTAAATTAACTCTCTCGTAGAGAGATTTCGTAAGGTTTTTAAGTATGGACAGACCAAGTGTTTTGTACCGCCTTTTAACATGTATGGGGCAGGAGTAAAGATGTTTAATGGTTTCCTCCTCCTTCACATCACTACAACTTTTACATAAGAAATACCAAACTTCTAGTCTCTCCGCATGTCTAACTACAACTGACGGAACACCAAGTCTAGTGCGGTTCATCGGTGCTGCTGAGCTCTTTGCATGTCATTCTGTCCAGATTTCTCTTTTTATATTGCATGTTGAATCTGCAACTCACGTTGTTGGTAATGGTGTGGTAATAGTAGGAGAACCTAAACATAAAATCGTTTTTAAGAAATGTGTTACTTATCAGGTTTTCAAACTAAGTTCATCAATTAAAAGAGTACGAATAAACTCCAAAGTTAGGGAAATATTAATAGTACAAGCAGGAGAAGAAAAACGAGTTCTGTAGCAAATCAATGTCAACTCTTGCCTCGACCAGCAGATAAGATAGAATTGTGCTTATGGATGATTCAAATGTTCAAATTGGCTCTTACAATAATTTTGCAAATAAATTAATAGATCCATATAAAACTATATTGATTAATAACCTTTCTTGGAAACATTGTGCACTGATAAAGTAAATGACACTTAAAAGTATATACATATACAGGGTGAACCAAAAATCGGAAACTTAAAAAATTTTACGGATTTCTTATATTAAGTTGTATTCCTTAGCCAAAACAAAATATCTTTTATATATTAAATTATTTTCTTAGACTTTTAATTCCTTTCCAAGTAATTTAGGTACAATGTACATTAAAGGGAAGTGATACTAGGTTTTGCAACTCTGATAATTGATTAAAATCAATATATCTTATCCATATTAGGATAAACAATCAAGCACATCAACACTAAACTAAATATATTTCTAACCGACTAACAAAAGCTCTTTTTATATTATAAAGGGTCGCTACTAGATCGACTGATTATCGTTTAGATTACAGTTCATTTTACTACTGTACAAAATTAAACTCCTCCTATCACTAAATACATAAACCTGCTGAGAACATCGCTGCAAGTTAGAAAGTATATGTAACAGCAAACAACAACGAAGCCAGAGTTTCTAAAGACATCGTGCTATATTTACTCTGCACTTCAGATTTATCAACCGAAAGTCAACTCACTATCTTGACAATCGCAGCAATATTATAGTACTGCGTTTGCGTCCAAAATGCTTGACACTCACTTAAGAAAATCAATGACCAATTGGAGGAGAAAAGGGAATGAAAACAAAATTATTTATTCGACATTTACTTTGAAAATTGGGACGTGTGCACCACTTACGCTCATACTAAGTGCTGGAGCTCAATTGAAATCAAATGGAAATCTAGCCGTATTATTTCTGTGTCAAAGTGGCATATTTTCTACGAATGGATTGCATAGGCTCTAAAAAAAAAGTCGGTGTTGCAAATAAACTAAAAGAGTGATTGCGATTTGGTCGAGCGCTTCAACATCAAATTTTAGTTAAGCCTAAATAAACCTATGAGCGGGGAATATTTTCCATTTCACTACTATCATATGCTGTTACCAATCCTGTTTCTTATGGTACTTGGCGATGTCCTTAGCAGAGCCGTAGACTCAGTAAATCGTGGCATTCAAAGGACTTTCAGTGAACATATGGAAGACCTCACTTATACCGATGGCTCCTTGCCACCAAGTTCTTCTCCGGAAAAAGTGGGTCTGAAAATCAACCTAAATAATACAAATAGCATGTCTATTCGCCCAACCAGTGCCAGCAAAAGCTTCGTGAAAAACTAATCCAGCATAGAAGCAGCGTAATTAAACCTGGCGGTGGTACCATTAAAGATGCCCATGTTGGAATAAACAAAGCAAAAACAACTTCGTAATATCTGACAATTTTCGTTCCTGTCAACGAAGCTCACAATTTTGAGTCAAATGTGAAGCCCAGTTCTTTTATTTGGCTATGAAACTTGGATTACCAGCAGCGTTCTGCTGAAGAATTTGCAAATGTTTACCAACAGTTGTCTTCGCCGAATCCTGAAAAATTTGGTGGTTCAGGACCATTTTTAATGCCGATTTGCTCACCCGATGCTGTCAAGATTCAATTTCCATTTAAATAAAACGGCAAAAATGGAAACGTTGCGAAAACCACCAACTGAAGTCTGTTGGCAAACATTAGAGTGGAATCCTCAGTGTAGTAAGAAACGCGACCGTTCTAAATCATCGTGGAAACGATCTCTGGAACAAGAAATACGTAAATCAGGAAAATATTGGAGAAAATTGAAGGTACTCACGTTGGGCCCTATGCTCCGTGAGAAAATGAAGTATACAAGAAGACGAAGATGGAATTAAAATAAAGCACCCGGTATATATATTGTAGTAGTACTTAACACTCATCAACAATGACACTACATATATAGTTGAAATCTGTCTTTATGGATCCGTTTTGTACATTTCATCCTTTGGAAGGTGGACATCGAGTTGACATCGTCATTCAACTCCTGTTGCATGTGTTTGTGCTATTGGAAACGAAACGCCACTAACCAGAAGAAATCAAGGTCAATTAAGAGTTTTGTAGCAAAGAATTATTTGTTTATTCAACATATTTACAATTTTTCAAATATATTAACAATTCTAAAGCAATTCCGAAGTATTTGAAAATTTTAGAAATAGAAATAAATAATTGTAACTCAGAGTGCTATATTTTGGTACTTCGACAACCCAATTTTAAGTTTAAAAATTGACGCTGTATTCCAAATGTTTGTATAGTGTTGACAAATAAATAGGTCGAGGTCTTATTCTGCGAGTATGCATTCAACGTACGTATTTTCGGAAATTCGCAAATTCACAAATAAGTTAATTGCCGCAATTTCCTTAGAAATAAAACTTTACTAGTTGCGCCTCAATATAATTCGTCACTTTTACAACAGCTTAAATAAAATTTGAAAATTATCGTTTAAATAATGCTAAGACGCTATGACAAACCACAGTAAAAAAAAAAGTTTATGAAAAGGAGGAAACTATTTTTTTTTTATTAGCTCCTTATCATTGGTTTATTGGCACCTAATTAAATCCACTTCGATTTAATGAGATCGCTGAGGATCATTAACACCATCAACAACATATTTCGATGTTTAATTGTTAACATGACTACTATAAATATAAGCGACAGTAGTATCATTGACATTGATCAAACGAGTTGAAAATTTGATAAGCGCAAGAAGAAAAGTGAAAGTGAAGAAAATTTAACGTTTAATTAATTCGTTTTTAAGAGTTGAAAGAAAATCAAATTTTTTACTTACAAAAATGAAGTCTTTTTTGGGTATCTTATTCCTGTCTGTGATATTTATCGTAGATGTACAGGGACATGGCATACTGATGAATCCACCAGGTCGTTCAACACGTTGGCGTACTAACTCTTCTGCGCCAGCCAATTATGATGATAATGCACTGTATTGTGGTGGTTACAATGTAAGCAAAAGTTTTTTCTCTCCAAGACAGGTAGATTTTAAGGAGAAGCTGCTTGTTTTATTTACTTATTAAGTGTTCTCTAAGAATTTCAAATAACGATTGTTCTTGAGCGACGATGAACATATTTCTTTTAGTAGACAGAAGTTATAGGCTACAGCTAGTTATTATGTATTTTACATATGGGATAACTTAGAAATTTTCATTATTATATGAAATAATGAACAGGAAAAAATCATGTTTGACTCAATCATAAACGCCAATAAGTGCCAATGCCGAAAATATTTAAATTAAAATGAAACATTTTTGATTTGAATTCAAAAAAAATCCACATTTATTTAAAGTGATTTAATGCAATTGAACATTATTTAATCGATATATATATATCTATAGTATATTTTTCAAAGTGACAAAGTGTTTGATGTAAAATGACAAAGAGTGATTCAAATACTTTGAAGGTTTTTATGATTAAAGTAAAAATTAAAAAATTTTATTTTTAATAATTTTCAAATTCAAAATGGATTTAAAAGATTTTCAAATTTGCAATACCATTTTTCGCTGAGTGTAGACTTAATTACAATATTATTAATATTATTTGCCACGGTAAAAGCATTTCAGAAAAATCGAGTGTCCGAAAGATTGCAGGATGAGAATTACGGGAAAGATAGAGATGCATTTTGGTGAAACTAACCCAGCAGTATTGCCATATCAAAGCCCGTCTCGATGCCTGAAAATTACTGAATCTTGGCCAATTTAGCTATTTTAATTAAAAGTTTGTAAGATTTCAGCTTGAAATGTATGTATACTAAATGACATAGCTTGAAAGGCCTAAATAGAATATATAAATTTGTATTATTGAATTCTGTCCCAAACATGGGTTGCCATCGAATTTTTATGTTAATTTTTGTTAGTAAGGAAAAGAGCTTCAAATATTTGCCAAATGATAGAGCTCGAAGCGCCTAGTTAGAGTCGCATCCTTTTGTTCCTCTTATTCGTAATTTGATGAGCATAAATGAATTGACTGTGAGGACTTACTTTTAATTTCCAAATTTTGTAATCAGGGCTTTATGTAGTATTCTTCCTATGTCACTGGAAAAGTTGTTTTTTATCTAACTTTCTGTTCAGTGACTTGATAATAATTTGAACCTTGAAACTTGATCACTTCTTGTCCATTAAAATCTTTCTTTAGAGCTAGTGGCCATTGAAAGACTGACTGAAGTGAAATGCATGAACTCCAGTTTTGACGAAACTGTTTTTTTTTATTCATATAAAGATAGATAAGATGCGGATAAGACATTCGTCAAAATCGTTATACGCTGAGGAAGATGTCCAAGTTTGTTCTAAAAGAAAGTTCTAGATACCAGATGTAAACACCATTGCTTCCTGAGATATATAGTTTAATTGATAAATTAAATTTAGAAATGAACGAAAGTCTTTCATTACCCTTGTATCCATTTTTAATATGGACATTTGTCGAATGATTTAAGACGTGCCAATTTGCTTTTATAGTGTAATTTAGAAACTGTAATTGCTGAAAATATGTTGTTTTTCAGAGAAAATAAGAAGACACGTATTTCTCCGTTTTGAACGAAAATTTTTTTTACCATGTGATGCGCATTTAAATTTTAGGTGTCAAAAATCGATAAACCGCTGAACATTTTTTTAATGAGGCAACATTTCCTTCCAAATCAAAAATAATTTCTTTTCTCTTTTGAATCTAATGAAACTTCTTATTCCCTTACAAACTCTTTAAGAAATTTTGAAAATGGTTGAAAATTGGAGAAGCTATGACGTTTTTTATGAAAATAAATAAAGTTAATTTTCTCAAAAGTGGGATTACAACTGTTAATTTTTTGCAAAGTAGTAATTAGTGTTTGAAAAGTTGTTTTCACTAAAGCACCCTCAATAGACATATAAAAAATTTTAGATATGATAGAGCCACAAATTTAACGCAAAAAATGACACCTCACTTATGAAAATCAATTCAGTAATAGTTGAGCAACGTCATTTTAAAGAAGAGCTTTACTTTCTACTAATTTCGATTCGCCTGGTATTTTACACACTTTTATATGATAGAATACGTCCCACAGACGTAACTTGTCGAATTTCATTAAAATTGGCTCAGCCGTTATCAAGTAATAGGCATTTTAAAAACTCTTTTGACAATAGCGCCTTCTATGTGTCATTGATGATATTATTTTTACTATTATTAAAAACTAGATTATCTAACAAAAAAAATGACACCTCATTTGTTGAAATCGGTGCAGCAATAACCGAGCAATGACGATTTCAAGCAAAGTAAGAACACCCAGTTACTTGCTGCTGGTTTATGTTGGCCTGGTGTTTTGAAAATTTTACATATTGAATTTGGCACGTCGCTGCAGACGCACACAAATAATAAATGTTGGTATAAAAGAGACCATAGCTGCTAAACTACTGAACCGATTTTAAAAAATAAGGTGACATTCTTTTTGTCATACAATGTAGAATAACATGGTCTTATTAAAAATTTAAAAAATTGTTCGTACGGTGCGCTGTGAGCAAAAGAATGATTCTTATGCCAATATCGCAGTTAATACTTACTTCTTTGATTCGTAAAACATTATATTTCATACAAAAGCTACAAATTTTAACTTAGGCGCTTATGTGTCTTGAAAATTGAAATCAGATAAGAACAATTCATTTTGGCCAAAGTGGTAATTAGCATTTGAAAACTTATTTTGACTAAAGCGCAAATTAAATATTTTTTGCTAGAGCCACAAACTTAACGCATTAAATCTCATTTATGAAAATCAGTTCAGTAATAGTTGAGCAATATCATTTTAAAGAAGAGCAACCAATTCGTGCTACTTTCTACTAATTTCTGATCGCCTGGTGATTTACACACTTTTATGTGATGGTATATGTTCCACGCTCCAAGCTTGTCGAATTTCATTAAAATTGGCTTATCCGTTATTAAGTTACAGGCATTTAAAAAATATTTTTGACTGCGGCGCCCTCTATGTGCAAATTATTTAATTAATTTTCCATAAGCAAAAACTAGAAGACTTAACGAATACAATGACATCTTAATTGTTGAAATCGGTTCAGCAATAGCCGAGCAATAACGTTTTAAAGTAAAGTAAAAAACATGTAACTTGCTGTTAGTTTATGATCGCCTGGTATGTTGCAAATTTTACATATTGAATTTTTTCGTGGGACAGGCGAATTCGCTCGCAGCAAACGCATATTGGTAAAATGCAGGGTTACGAAGTTGAAAACAAAAAATTCAAAGTCTACCTAAAATAAAATAATTTTTCTTGAAAAATCCACCATTTTTGGGAAAAAGTAGATGATCCGTTTTTTAAATAGTTCATATAAAAAACTTAATTGATTACTATTTATATTTTTTTACTTTCAGACCCAATGAATTGATTACCTTTTATATTTTTTTACTTTCAGACCCAATGGAGTACGCACGGGGGTAAGTGCGGTATGTGCGGTGATAATTATGGAACTTCAACACCACGACCCAATGAGTTAGGTGGCGAATTTGGCGAGGGTATTATTGTAAAGACTTACACTGATGAACGTTTAGTCGATTTGTTAGTAGATGTAACAGCAAACCATGAGGGCTATTTTTATTTTAATCTCTGTAATATGGATAAGCAAGATATAGAAACTGAAGAATGCTACTTAGCGAATAGACTGAAATTTGCTGATGGTAGTGATAAGCTTTATATTGGAAAAACATTGGGAAAGATTACAGTAAAAGTCGTCTTTCCAGAGGGTTTGAGTTGCCAACATTGTGTACTAAGGTGGACTTACAATGCTGGTAAGCTTGGCAATCCAGAACAACTTTAATTTTTCCTATTAATGTTCTTTTTATTTCAGGCAATAATTGGGGTTTGTGTGATGATGGTACTGGAACTTTAGGTTGTGGGCCTCAAGAAAATTTCAAGTCATGTGCTGATATTCGTATTTTATCTTCTGGTAGTAGACTTTATAATGTTCTCAAGGAGAGCTTTGATGTACCAGAAATTCCAATAATTGTTTAGAAGTAAAAAAATTCAGTTTTGTTGCTGGATGAAGTACTTGCCGTTTCAGTATTTATTAGATAGTAAAAACTAATTGTACCTTAAAACTGATAAATCTAGTGGATTAATATATATATATATATATGTTCTTAGATATAAGAAAAACTTTAATATTTGTTTGAAAGATTTGTGTATATGTTACCGGCCAAACTAGTTTTGAGAATAAACTAGTTTTTCCTAGGTCAAACTAGTTCAAGGAAATAACCTTGAAAGATACAAGGTTTCCTCCCGGACTAGAAGTAAAAACATAAATTGGTCACCAAGACCATACGATTTAACACCATTGGTTTTCTTTTTAAAGGCGTTTCTTGAAGAGTAAAGCTTATGCGGATAGTCCTCAAACTTTCTTAACACCACAACAGCAAATGACTATATCTGAATTGAACCATCATTACGCGAAAAAGTTATTCAAAATTTTGGTTAAAGATTGACAGCCTGCCGAGCTTGCAGAGAAGGTCAGTTGAACGGCATTCTTTTTTCATTATTCACCGGAACCAATGTAATTTAATCTCTCCGGCTGATTTCTTTTTTGGTGTTAGCACAAGTTTTGTATGATGCTTAAGGATGCATATTTAGGGTGGCCCTCATACAAAATAGTTTTTAAAATCACATTTCCTAGAAGATCGCTTTATCGATTCACATGGAACTGACACCACGTAGCACTCATATTCAGAGGCGCTTATTAAGCTATGTAACTTATATTAAGAGTGAATATTTAGGGTGGTCCTCAAAGAAAAATATTTTAAAATCGCATTTTCTGAAGGACCACTTCATCGATTTATGTGGAATTAACACCACGTAGTTTTTATACTCAGAGGTCATTGTAAAACATTATATATTTTATTTAGGTTGCTTATTTAGGAAGGTTTTCATACAGAGATATTTTCAAAATCGCAATTTCTTGAAGATCGCTTTATTGATTCATATAGAATTGACAACCCGTAGCAGAGGCAATTATAAAGTTATGTTACTTGTATTTAGAGTGAATATTTAGGGTATCCCTTATACTATATCATTTTGAAAATCGCATTTTCTTAAGAACCGCTTCATCGATTCACATGGAATTGAGACCACGCGGCCTTTATGCTCAGAGGCCATTATTAAGCTTTGTAAATTTTTTCTCGTAGCACTTATATTCAGAGACGCATATTATGCAATGTAACTTATGTCAAGAGTGAATATTTAGGGTGACCCTCATAAAAAATTATTTTTAAAATCACATTTTCTAGAAGATTGCTTTATCGATTCACATGAAATTGACACGCATTAGCACCCATAGGTTCATATTAAGTTATGTAATTTATATTTAGAGTGAATATTTAGGGTGGCCCTCATACAACAACATTTTTAAAGTCAGATTTTCTTAAGGATCGCTTCATCGAATCACATGAAATTGACTTTACGTGGTCTTTATACTCAGAGGCCATTATTAAGCTTTATAAATTTTATTTAGGGTGTTCCTCATACAGAGATATTTTTGAAAGCTCATTTTCTTGAAGATCGCTTCATTGATTCAAATGGAATTAACAAAACGTACGAAAAGAATTTGGAAAATCCACAGGAAAGGTCTAAAATTTGGATAGTTTTTATATGTTAAATTTTTCTACAACAATTGAAGAGATTTTATTCCGATTGAACTAACACCCCTCGCAATATTCTATCTATTATATCTATATTAAATTCTTGCATTAATCGACAGAACAACGACTGTTGGGTCAGCTAGTTTTCAATACAAAATGTATAAAGATTTCACAAAAATTATGTCTTTTATTTAAAATTTAAAAAGATAATTTTTATATAGCTATTTTAATGTTATTGAGAAACGTCAAAGAAAATAGAAAATAGTTATTTTAATTTAATTATTTATTTGTATTTTTAATGTTTTTGTTTTTTTTTATAAATAAGTATTTTATCTATGTTTATAATAAAATTCCAAATCATTTGTATTTGAATATTATTTTTCACGTCCCAGTAAAATTCATAATTTATTATGCTGCCAAGTTTTGTTTCTTTTTTTCCAATTTCTTATGTAGAAATTTCTTATTTTAACAAAGAATAACTAATTGGTTTTTATAAATATTATAATTTTTTAATTTATTTGATGCAAGTTTATTGATAATAATTAAATTTTTTGCGTAAATATATGTCATATTCTTATAATGCTAATTATTTAAAATAACAAGCTACCAAGAAGATTATTTTTGTTTTGGTTTTGACTTGAAAAATAACTGGGTTAACTGATAACAGCAGTGATCAATTACAAAATGCAGCACTCGCAAATTTACTTTAGTTGCTGCTTTAAAATAATATAAACTCTTAGTTGTTTCGTGCTGCATAATAATGCACTTTCTGCAATGTATTAAATATTAAAGAACGATATTATCAGTTCTATGCCAAAAAGTAAGATCCGACGTATAAATGAATGAGTAGAATCGATTTTTATGCTCTAATGCAAGACGCTTAATATCCTTTGGGATAGCTAATCACTGAATTTACTGCTGCAATAAAATAAAATCCTTTGGAAACTATGCACTTCTTCGCCGTCTTACTTTTTGGCTTAGGAGCTTTACGATCCAACGACATTCCCAGTTCTATGCCAAAAAGTAAAACCCGACGTTTAAATGAATGAGTAGAATCGATTTTTATGCTTTAATGCAAGACGCTTACCATCCTTTGGGATATCTAATCACTGAAATTATTGCTGCAATCTAAAAAAAAATCCTTTGCAAATGCTGTACTTTTTGGCTTAGCAGCTTTACGATTCAATACTTTTAAAACTCAGAATATCGTTCTTTGTTAATTCAAGCTCCCTAACACAAGAGCGTTATGTTGTTTTATGCATTTGACCAACACCGTACAACAAAATATTTCATTTATTTAAATTTTTCTTTAAACTAATTAATAACATTTATAAACGTGAGGTGGTAAATGTGTTTGTATTGTGCACGAGAAATTAATGTTTTAATTAAAATTAGTTAATAATAAACAATTTTTTTTTACATCATAAAATTGATTCTATATAATAGATATTAAAATTTTTTTTTATTTTAATATTTTTAAACAACAAGATGCAATATGATCTTTTTGCATCTGAAATTCGAAATATTTTGTGATTTGTATAAAAAAGTTATACGAGCTTAGTTACTTGGAGTGAAATGATCAGCTGGAGTTGGTATAAGTGCGTGTTTTGGTAGAGTTTTGAAAATATGATTTTATGAACTACACAGAGGGTATATTCATATTGTTCTTCCATTTATAACACATAGAAGAAGGCGAAGCAGGTCACATTTTGAGTCGATCATACCCCTATTCGTCTGTCTGTTCTGTCTATGGAAATCGTACTGGTAATTTCTTCAATCACAGATATTGGGATTGAAAATAGTCGATATTGTTTTACAGACATGCCTGCTGCCTACACGGAACATAAGCTTATCTCGAGACTTTATTCATATATAAAAAGGCTAACTCCAGAAATTCTGAGCCGAAATAAAAAAAAAAAAAATAATGTAGCAGCAAAAGTTAAAATCTCTCTATCAAACTAAAAATTTGGTACGCTTTACTGGGTACTCTTTCTAAGTAAATGCAACCGAGATTCACTAATAACTAGAAATTACTCAAACAAAATCATAAAAAGATGAGCTCAGAAAAGAAGGCGTGCTATGATCAACACAAACGTTTTACGAGAAAGTTATTGAAGGTACTGCATCCTGCAAATGCAAGCCATGGAACGAATGTCAAGTGAATGAGACTAGACAGGTGGGCGTGGTACAGAATTTTTATCAAACCTGGTGACAAATCAAACATAAGAAAAAGATCTGAACATTTCCAGAAACCAATCCCAAAGTTTTATAAAAACTCGCTGTTGCACAAAAAACTCTTGAGTTAAGGGTGCCTTTTGGTCGTATTGAACAGTTAGCATGTTATAAACACTGCATGAACTAGTGATGGCTTGGGGGCTCTGGCTTATGAAATTGATTGGAGGCCACAACGCTATGGTGCGGTATTTTTGAAACTCCTTATAAAAACATATTTCGTTATAAATAAATTAGATGCGCTTAATGCCCATCATGTGCTGTGTGATGAGCCAATGTCATCTTGGTGGTCCTACAATGAGCTTCCTACTCCATGATAAAATTTCTCCATTTGTCAATCTTCGAGAATGGCTAAAGTTTTTGCCTGGAAATCACTAACTAAGCCAGCTAAGCGAAAGGTTTGAGATATTTAAGAGTTTTCTGAATAGACTCCCGATCTTATCCCATATTCCAGCATCGAGCTATCGGTGCATATGACAATTTAAAGTACCCTTTCCCAGTGATCACAAACGGGAAGCTTGATAAGATTGTTTATCTTGAAGCTGAGTATGGTGCAGGTAGGTGTCCAACAACTAGCTTTCCTGGGGTGATGCATAAAGAAACTTCTCTAGTGAATCTTTTACACTCTCACTTTGTATATTCAAAGTATCATTCTTGATTGTATTCCCCATCTCTAATCGAAAGTTTTTTTTCCAAGAATGGAAAGCCTTGCACGCTTTCTTGCATCCCAGTTCAATGATATCTTTTCAATTGAGCTTTGAATCTAGAATGACTCTTAGATACTTAGCCATGCTAGAAAGTGAAAGAGTGTTCACTTAAAGTCGAGCAGTTTTAAAATATCTAAAAAGGCTGCATTTCAATGAGCTTCTAAAAATTTACAAATAAAAACTTAAAAAATCATTTTTTTATGCATTGAACTATGTTCCTTTATCATATTGAACGAAGTAGTTACCAGAAAATAAATTTATAATCATCTGTTTCAAAGGTTTTAACCAATTATGGGCACTAACATAGACGCAAAACTTCGTTTCAGTGAAGTGGTACACCAACCACAGGTTTTTTTTCGCTCACATTTGTATACGTATACACAAATGCTCTCTCGTTACTTTCAATTGCGCTCCCGTTAGAACTTGTGCCCATCCATGGTTTTAACCTATAACAAACACTTCGTAATTAAAAATCTTTAATTAAACGTTTGTTAAATGTTTTTCCTAAAGTAACTAACAATAAACCTGACGAGAATGAAAACAGAATGAATTCATAATAAGGAACAAAAAAATGTATAGATAAATGAGATAGTTTGAAAATAGATAATTTTTTTTGATGTTTCTAAATAAAGAAGGAAACATAAATATGCCTTGTGGCAATATGGGATATGCATTATTTTTAATGAAATAAGGCAAAAGAGCTTATTAAAATCTTAATTTTGTTCAAGTCGGATAACCTGATCCAAAAATAAAACTCTAAAGAAGTTCGGTATATCTTTTCGTTGAGATATGCAAACAGTGAGGTAAATAGTAAGAAGCTTTCTGTAATATGGACATCGTTCTAATATTTTTACAAGAGCACAGACTGATCGGCCCAAAGTTCTATAGGGATTAATAACCACTTCTACCGACCTTTCGAATGAAAGTGATCAGTGTTTCATTACTTATGATAAATAAAAAAAATTTTCGAAAATCTACTAAAACACTAAGTACGCCGGTCAAGTGGAGGGAGGCCTTAACTGAAAAATTAGATATTTCTTCATTTTTTGCTGAAACATGATATAGCGCACAGATCAAGGAACAGTAATATGTAAAATTCTATTACTGACTCTGTAGAAAAAACATTATTTTTTATACGAATTTGCGAAGACATGCCTTATTAAAATTTATTTTTGGAATTTTTTTAACTGTTACTAAGCTATTTTTGGCATTGAGTTCGAATCCGACATTAACTTTTTTCCTATCACACGCGATTTTTTAAGATCAATGGGGTTAAATGTATTTAAAATACCAGTTTTGACCAAGGCCAAAAATTCTTTTGAAGAATTTTTAAGTTAACAGAAATTAAGTAGTGGAATTTGTATTTAAAATATGTATATAGATTTTAAAATTATTATTATATAATACTATGATTGGATCAAGTGCGCGAAAAACAGCACTGATACTGCACAAAATATATAGAAAAATAGTAAAAATGCTAACTACAGTGCGGCCTCGGTCAATGCAACTATTAAAAAGCAATACTCTTCCAATAATCGCGGTAGTTGCAATGATGGAGTCCAAAAATCTTAGGTAACTGGTTGTATATATTTATATGAAACAGCTTGATATATAGGAAAACGTTAATTTATAAAAAAATCAGCATTTATTTGCTCAAGAAACAAATTATGTAAACATGTTTTTTTTTGGAATGGGGTGTGCAAAAACTCGGTTTATTAACGGAAATGCTACAGAGAATATTCAAGCGACATACGTTGCACAAGTGGCGTTAATTTAGTAGGGCTGGGGAGGGCATTGTCCCCCCCAAGGATCTGATACTAGTTATTAATCAATACTTTAATTCAATAAACCCTTCTAATAGTGGTGGAACTATAATTCTCGCCCCCCCCCCCCAAGATTTGGTGAAGTGACGCTACTGCGTTACACTAAGTGAGGTAAAATTTAATTGAAAAGTTGCACTTCCTGAGTCTGTAATGAAAGAAATCTACTTTTTGCGATAATCAAGGTGTTGCATTTATGGAGAGTTGCGTTGACCGAGGACACACTGTATATGTGGGGCAGCCAGATTTAAAAAAAAACATCCCAAGAAAAAGTAAAGTTTGGATTAGAAAAGAAAAGTCTACAACTTTATTTCTATATACTCAAAAGTTCTTCTAAGAAAAATTGGTGTTCTTTGCACAAGTACACAGAAATGACCAAAACCATGGTTTTTGACATATTGTATATCATTTGATCTCAAAAACCAGACGTGGTAAAATGAATACTTTATGCGAACAAAAAAAAAAAAAAGAAATTTCAAATATTTTCCGTGTGTTTATATTTTGTTTTTATTTAAGTTCTGCTTTTGACCCTCTAAGCACGTGCAATTTTATGTAAACAACCAGCGATCACTTCTTTTAAAATCGATGACTATTTTTTTTTATTTCATGCAACTTTTAAATTTTTATGTTTGCCTAATTATAAAGTTTCCCTATATAATATTTATGTACATTGATTTTTTCTTTTTGGGACTGAACCAACTAATAAAAATAAGTTTTCTTTGAAAACATTGTGTCAAGTACAAATATTTGGTTTTTTTTGGAAAAATATTTTTCTATTTAATTCTTTGTTTTTGTTTTATGCATTCACATTTCTTTTAATTGAATGATTAATTGATGATTTATGTTTTTTTTTTCCTTAATAAAAGCACTTAAAACGATACATTTCGTTTTGTTGTTCGTAATTTCATTATTCTTTCCATTTTTATTATTATTATTACAATTTCTTGTTTGTGATTCAATTTGTCTAATTTTGTAATACCTGAATTTTAGAATTTTGTGTCCGAAAATTTTTTTGTCACTTTGTATTTCTTGTTTGCCAAAAGTTTTTTTTAACATTAAAGTTTGAGATTTATTAAATTTTCACAATTTATAACACAAGAAATATTTTGTTTTTGTTTTAATCAAATATGACTCTAATATTAAGTGATATTAAATTTATTACATTTTCATTAATTAATTGTCGCAACAAATTATAAAAATTCTTGAAAAAGACTTTTCATTTTAATGAAAAACTAATATATTCTAAGCGCTTAGCAAATAAGTTTCTAAAGATGTAATTATTCACGAATTTAAAATTTCTTTGAAAATAATGCTATTTCAGTTCAAACGTCTTGGAAATGCACATATGTATGCAGGAAATTACGCGGAAAAAATTAAATCGTTCAAGAACGTCTGTTGAGTGCTAGGAATAGATTTTATGTGCCACATGTAGTCGTGTGGCTGTAATTTCGATTTTCTTCCAAAATAGAAATGGATGTGGATTTTTATGACTTACGCGCAAATCACGACTCGGGTCGCTACTTTAAAGTAAGTCCCCTGGCCTCTCATCATTCGGCGTGCTTGTGAGTCCGCTTGCCGCTCATCATTCGGGGTGCTTGTTTCTCACGATTTCGGGTGCTTACTCTTTCCTATGGTACCGCTTATTCTTTTCTATGGTACCGAACTCTCTTGCTGTCAAACGATCATTTGCGAGGATTTCTTTTGTTGGCTCTTCTCTGCTCTGTATCCTATGCTACAATTACAATTTTGACAGCGTCGTTCCATTTCTTTAAGATCCTGATAAAACCTTTCACTTTGCTCCTCGCTATAGTTCCCTAAATTCTCCGGAAAATACTCCACATGGGACTCGAGGAAGTGCAGTGTGTGGGTCTATCCTACTCAAGGGGCTTATTATGCGATGCAAGGTGTAATTGAAGCGAAAAATTTGTGCTTTATAGTTAATTTCGTTTCGAGCGACCTAACGAACGTAGCAATACAAACCGGACTCAACTTTGCATGAAAATTTAAATTTCAACCCCTTTATGGGAGTGGCAAGTGGCTGATAGGTGATAATGGAAGATCCGCATGTTAATATTTGCAAAAAACAAAGACGGCGCCGGAGCCCGGTAGATATGATTTTGGATCCACTTCCGAAAAAAATTTTATTTACACTTGTCAATGCGGAAAGGTCAATTTTTCTCTGACATACTGAAATTCAAGGTCGAAGGTAACGAAAAAAAGTTTATAATTTTTTTTTTAATATTGCTGACAAAAAAAAATAAGGTCCTCTACTTTTTTGACGCAAAAAATTTGTATTTTGGGCTGGCCGGGAATTCCTTCTGTTCAACTTGGCAACTCTGAGAGTGCCACTTACATAAGTTGATACTTCCCTAAACGACTCTCTTAAGCTTTTTTTTTAAAGTTTTTCAAAAACCATTAAAGTTTACAACATTATTCATATGATTTGGGCCTAAGAATATGCAGCGAAAATCAAAAAGACATTTTTTTCTACAATTAACACTGATATTAATTTTTTTTTTTCAGAACTACATATTTATAATTTAATATGCAATTTATTACGTATAAATGTTCAAAAGGAGAGTCATACAATTTGATTTTATATTTATTTTAAACAACTTTTGTGTATAAATAATGGTATTTTATTGCAAACCATTTACCTTGTTTCATTCACAACATATTAATATCTTTTGTATTTTTGTTTAGCTATATATACCTGGGTATATCCACATATGTATACTGAATTTTTTGTTAAGTTATAATATTGTTGGCACAATTTTTGTTCTACAATTGTTATATATTATGGCTAATAAGTTATTTTGTATTTTTATGTTATTGTAAGAAAAGAAAAATAATTGAAATTAAATGACAACCTCATTTTATAGTCCGGCAGGTAGCGCCACAAAAAGAGTTACTTATGTGCGTACTTTTCTAATATTCATATTTAGTTAGTTCATGATCGTCTGAATAACGTACTACCGGTATGCTGCTCAAATAATGAAATAAGAGAGCACGCTGACACCTAATTTAGTTTCATTAAACAAAATTGATTTCTCAGCTCAAAATCCAAAATAACTAGATGAAACATGGTACTCTAAAAGTGTTTTATTCGCAGAGCATGAATTTGTGTACAAGGCAAGTGACGAATATAAAAAATGCAATGTGTGAAGTTTCAAAACACCTGAAAAGCCAAATTAGCTCATCTGAAAATTCATCGCTTGGAAGATGAAGTCATATAATCTTTGCATGGATAATTCAAAATCTTTTTTTTTTTATATTTTTGTTGTTATCCAACATCCAGAAGAGTATTAAGGGGTTTGCTGAAAGTTGATCGTGTAAAGTTGATCGATCAACCTCAATTCGAACACCGTGCTCAGGAATTTGGTTTACAAAGAACAACTTTGGCCACAATTATGAGCGATCTGTTTCGATTGAAGATTCAGTTAGCACAAGAGTTTATTCCACAAGATCATTTCCGTTGCCGTACATATGCCAAAAGGGTGTCACAGCGCACACAGGACACCCCCGATTTTCTTGAAAAACACATAATGACGAAGCGAATGATATGATATATGAATAAACAGAATAGGCGGTTTTGGGCAATAAAAAATTATTCATGATTCAACTTTACATCCATTAAAAGTGTCAGCCTGGTGTGCAATTTGGTCAGGAGGATCCATTGAACCTTACTTATTTGAAAATGAAAACTGCAGAATATCGTGACATGATTAAAAATTTTTTAACGCCAGAACTTCATACTTTGAGCTTGATTAAATCGCCTACAGCCAGAATTTTAATGGAATTACTGCGAGACCTCTTTCCACAACAAGTCATCTCAAAAAATGGTTATGTTGATTAGTCTCCACGGTCGCCGGATTTGACTACATCGGACTTTTTTTTCATGGTAATAGCTGAAGAGCAAGGCTTATGCAAGCAAACCAGCAACTATTAAGCAACTCAAACAAAATATTCATGTTGAACCTAATGAAATAATGGGTGAAATGTGCCAAAGCGTAATGAAAAATGTGATCGAAAGAGCCAGCATTTGTGAGGCTTGCAGAGGCGGATATTTATTTGATATTGTATTCCACACATAGTTGCCAACATTAAATAAACCATATAATTATCAACATAAGATCTATGAAACATAATTAATAATCAAACAAAGTTGTATACTTTCAGGCGGACACTCTGTATACTTATACATATATATACTTGCTTAGAATAATGCCAAAAATAACACATATCTCAAGGTCTTCGGTGACGTGTGTCGTTTTCCGAATAATTACCAAATTTTTGTTGGGGCCTTTTGTTCTTTAAATTCCTTAAAAATAACTATGTTTTGGGCATATGGTTATCTTGTTTCGAACATTATTGGATATTTTTTTCGAAATTTTTTGTAATAGTTCTTAAAACTGCGTTCGTTATACGTATAGTTTTATTCCATTACTGCACTTGAATAAATGCCCATGTCGACTTATTAGTTTGGCGAGCGTTTACTATGTATGAACTAAAAAAAAATTATGAATTAGCCTTTGGGATCTTTAAAATAGTCAAACAATGCTACCTTATCAGTCAGCATTTGTAAATATGTTTTTAATATATTCCAAGCGGAAGTTTTTTGCTAACAATGAATGTGTAGTCCTTTGCCCTTTATTTGATCTTAAAAAAGCTAAAGAGTTCTTGGCTAGCGAGGGCTTCTAATTATATTTTAGCTGGTGAACTTTTAGCTCTCATATTCTTAAACTCATTTGCTTTAACATTTAGTGCAAACGTGTTTGCATGGTAATCTTGTCTTTAACAGACTTTTTTCTATGCTTGAAATTTTTAACACTTTTCGATAAAATACCACAAATTGAGAGATGGATTCAAACACAGCGCTTTAAATCAATACAGCAATCAAAATAACACATTTTTTGTATATTTTAAGACTTTTTTAATTTAAAGTTTATTTCAATTAAATTTAGATTGATTAGATCAAGAAAATGCTGATTAATAATCTTAGATTTTTTTACGAATAATTCAAAACATTTTAGAGACATAGGCAACTATATTTATTTCTCTTATAAATTCATTCCGCGAAACATCAGCATTTACTTAAAGCTTTACTAAAAAAATTTATGTGGTTGACGGTGGAAATGGTAGTTGAACTTTTTGGTAAATTCGTTTTTGTGATTGAAATTTATAGAAATATGCACATAATATAGCCACAGAGATATGCGAAGTTTGGATAAACTAATCAAAGCAAAACTACATTTCTGATAATAAATCTTTGTTCACTGTTAGTTTAAATTTTATGTAAATTGTTCCAATATGTTATTGGGCAGAACTACTATGTTTTTAATTAAATGGAAGTTTCGCAATCTTGTAGAAAGAAGTAAATTTCTAGTTAATTTTATTTAACTTCTCTATCGTTTCGCTAAGCCCACACCAATGATTTGTTGAGATAAAAATGCCTTAAGTTAGGAACTCTTAAATGCCAATTTTTACAAAATCAAATATTAAGACTGTTGTTCTTAAACAACAAGCCATAAGTAATAATGCGTTGTATACTCTCGGAAAAATAAAATACAAATTGTTTAATGTTTTTTTATGTTTGTATTGTAACAATATATTTATTTGCATGCATAATATTACAGAATTTTCGATTTCTTTTATTTTTGTAACTTGTAATTTCGCATATTATTTTGTTATTGGATATTTGAAGCTTATTAATTAAAAATGTGTTATAAACTCAATAAAAAATTAAAACGACGTGCTGTTTTTATGCATGTGAAGTTAAAAAAATATATTTTCAAATTTCTTAAAAGAAAAAAGAAAAGTTAACATAACTTATATGTTTGCTACTATAAAAAACGACATTTTTACAATTTGCAAAATATTAAAAAAAAAAACTTATTTACTGCTTAGTAATATTTACAAACTTTTTCTGTTCATTCATTCATTAGAAGTGTATTTACGTTTGTTAACTTAATTTAAACAATTCTAATTAACTTTAAAGCAATTACATAAAGAGTAATGTCAATTTTTTTATAAAAACTTTTAACATTTTCTATCAACTGCCATAAAAAAAAAAAGAATGTTTTATTTTTTTTTTGTTGTAGAGCATGGAAAAGTAAAAAAATTTGAGGCAAATTATTTAGAAAAAAATTTAAATGTTTCTACGCGTTGTTCTTTCTATTTGTTTTGATAATTCAGTACTTAGAGCTTATACGCCGTATCATTTTGATTTCATTTTTTAAATGCTCTACAATATTAAATTTGTCTCAATAATGGTCGTTACTTATATAACCACTTCAAGGCATAGCCCACTAAATTCAAAATTGGGACTTTTAAAAAGCTTATAAGATAATAAATGAGTAAATTAAAAAATTAACTAAATAATTGCCACACAGTCTTGCTGAGGCTTGCAGTGAGTTAAATGTTTTTATACGCCACTGCTTGCAACAAACTAATAATAATACATGTTTTCCTATTTCTTTTTGATACAGAATTCAGAACTTATTATGAGATTATATATTTTAAAATAGTAGTACATTTTAAAATCAATATTAAATATTGCAGCAAGTGGAAGACATTTTTTAAGGACATAAAAATTTGTTTATTGTTGAAATTTGACTTTGCAACGTAGCAATTTCAGTGGTTCCACAAACCTGCCACATATTAAAATTAAATATTAATTTTATAAGAATATCTCATTGGCACTACGCCAAAGTCAACCAAGTATTATATATGGTACCTTAGCTGACTTTTGCATAGCAACGAAAATATGTGAAAAATTTCAAAGTTTTGTTTATAAATATGTAATTAGTAAAAGAATTTAAAACTTCTATTAAAATTTTGCGTTCAAAATACGAACAACATATTAAAACCTTTTGCATAAAATTAATAAAAAAAATTAATAAATTAGTTAAAAGAAAAAAAAAAAAATAAAAAAACATATTTTTAAAAACCAATAAAATATTAATTGAACAATACAAAAACAAATTAAAAGAACTGCGACATTTTCATGGATATAAAATATGAATAACGCATCAAAAAGAGTTGGAATTTCTAAGCATTTATTCAAAGATTGAATTATTAGCTTTCTTTTTTATTCTAAACAAGTGGTTTTGAAACATCAAAAAATATTTTGATGCTATATCATGTTTCATTCTTGCAAAATGCCGCAGAGAAAATATAAAAAAAAAATCTAAATAATTCTATATGCTGCTTTAAGCTTGAGTTTTTCTTCTTAAGAGGTTTTTTTACAACTTTTATTATATGTTTCAGAGCTGTAAAAAAATAAACTTTCATTGCGATTTTTGCAAATTTGTTTTTCTCAGTACTATTTCAATTCCATTGCAGTACCAGGCATTAAGGAGGGAATTTCTGTGTGGTTCCAATAAATCGGTAAAAAATATTGGAATTAACATTTCCCTTAATAACTAAATAAAGTAAATTTTTAAGTCCCAGTAGTTAAGCACGTAAACTTATTATGCTGGCAGTTCACCGTCCGAATATCACGGCTGCTTAACGAAGAACATTTTATTTGCGGCTCCAACTATTGCAATTCATTGGCTTTGTTTCAAGAGTATAATTGTCATTATAAGTATTCCCAACTATAGTCGTTCGAATGAATACAGCATTAAACTGTAGGTCTTCACAATTGTGTAAAAAGGAAATATCCACAGCTGAATGGTGGTGAGATAAAAGAGGTAAGAGGCCCAACATAAAGTGTTGTTCATATATATTATAATTATTATTGATATTTGTATCAAAAAAAAAAATAATTTAATAGGTTGCTCGTTAAATATCCACCTTTTCACACCATCCAAAATGAATTAGAGTTAATTTTTTTAAGCAATTTTGTTATTCCCAATGAACATACGTTCAATTTGAATTTAACATTATTTATACCTTTGAAATTAAAATTTATTAATTATCTTGATCAGGTATGTGAAGCGCTTCCTTATCATTTTTCCTGACATTCAGAAAGCGTTTTAGGTGTATTTTTAGCTTTCAATTAAAAAGTAATTTTAAAGCAAATTCCACTATTTAGTTCAAATTTGACACTTTCAAAACAAAGTTCATGCTTAAAATGATCTCAAATAGGAATTACTACTCTAAAAATTCAATTTTAAACTTATTTTTAAAATTTTCTGCGCAATTCATATCGTTGAATTTGAATCTGGTGTTAATTTTTTTTTTCTATATTGTCAGGTTTTTAATATAAATGGGCTAAAATTTCTTGATAAAAAAACAGATTCCGTTGAAAAATTATTTGGGGAATGTTGATTTCAATCCTTTTACAATATACCACAGGCAACTCCTTTGGAAAGAATTAACATGAAATACTTAAGGAATTATTATTTTACAGCTCTGAATTTTATAAAATAAATTCTTAATTGGTTAACTATTTTTAGATTTGCCAACTTATTATGTTAAGCTGTTCTTTTCTTTAAAATTAATTACTATGCTTTATATTTCATCGTTTTATGTTTGTATGTTAAATACTTGTATATATATTTTTAGTATTTATGTAGTTTTGTTTTCTTATAAACATACACTTATGTTTTTTATTTTATTGTTTTAATTTAAACTACTTCTTTTTAAGTTTATTATTCTTAATGAGTTCCTGTTAAACTTAAATGTTAAAAAAATTAACTCTGCATTTAATGCATTTTTAAATACTAAAAATGATTTATCTTTTATGCTGCGTTGAATTAAACGTATGTGTATTAGTGCAGGTGTGTGCGATTATTATTGATTGAGAGTATGTGTGTGTATTATGAATTGCATGTTGCACATTTGTTCTATATAAGTTGGTTATACATAATTATTACAAAAATTTGCTGTAGTTGTCACATTTTCATCGTATACACATGCATCGCACTTATTTTACTAAATTTTCTTGTACTCTGTATGTAATGTCCTTTATAAAGACATGTGCAATTGTTAATCTTGATAGTTTTTTTAATCATTCATTGTTGTTGTTGGCGTTGTTGTTGTGGTTGTTCGGCGGTAGATTGTCCTCCTGCTGGAAAAATGAAATTAAAAACATCTAAACAATGTTTTTACAAATTATTTTAGTTAATTAAACAGAAATATTATAATGTAATAATAAATGTAAGTAAAGAGTATGAAAAAAGTGGTTCTTGAAGTGAGTGACATAACTATTAAACACTTAAGTGAAGCTGTTGAACTGTCCTACAATAATTTTAGCATCATTTCTTAGATTTAGAACAAACATGATCTTGAAAAAAATCTCAGTGAAAGATCTGCTATCAATATTCGTTGACTAATACCCCTTTCATGAATAGGGGCGTACACACCATCCTTCATGCTGTCCAACATGACATGACAAACATCAATGTTTGATCATGTGAACTGTTTGACCAGCCGCTTGACACTCATGTTGGATGGACTAAAAATTTTTTTGATTTTTCTGCTGGATTGTCCATCCGTACAACTTGTGTGAAAGCTGGCTGTCAAGCCAAGTGCAAATTTTTCATTTCAAATATGACTTCATGAAGTGAACATCGATGGCGTTCGTGAATATTAATCAGTTTTGGCAAGATATTGTTGAACTTTATAAAATTTTTCCAGAAAATTGGAGAGCAAAATGCGAAAAATACAAAAACCGAAATGCAAAACATAAGGAATATGAAATACTTTTAGGAAAATTTCAGGAAATCGAGCAAATGCTACGGTTGAAGCATTAAAAAATAGATAAACACTTTACGATTTTCCTAACGTAGAGCTCTTAAGAAAATTAAGAATAGTGAAAGATCATGCTCAGGCGCCGACAACAGCTATGTTCCGAGCCTTTGGCATTTTCACAATTTAGGTTCTTAACATGTCTTCGTTTTTAGGGAGCTGAAAACAATTGTTTTTTATTATTACAGGAAGCAGAAACTCCGCAAAATAAGAAGCAATGACAGCATAAAGGATGGCGTGTACACCCCTCATGGCAATTGTATTTTGTCGCCGAAACGTAACATTACGGCAACAGTTTAGTTTGTTCGATCAGGTGAAACTACTCATGTGAAAATATAACATTAATATGTAAGGAGTTCCTGTGAAGTTTCAGAATTGTAGAGCATGTGCAACCTTAAGAAATTATTAGCTAAAAAATAAATGGGTATCCTAGTACCATGTCACACATAGAAGGGATAAAAAAAATATTAGAAATATTCAAAACGAATATATGCTCGACATGGACTAGAGCACAGTATCAGGAGGAAAAAAGTGCTTCCACGCTTCATTTATATGAAAAATCTGGATTTCCTGTAGAAGTTGGGTGAATTAACGAACTAAAATGTAAAAACAACAGAATTTATTGATTAAAATTATAAATTTTTGTATTTTTATACTAGCACATTTCCATTTTATTTCTCAGGCGACACCAAAATTTTATTGCTGAGTTTCAAAGTTTTAGACGACAGTTTAGGCAACTGTTGCCACTCATAAAAACACAAAAAATGTGGAACCCATTTTTGTGGCAACATTAGAAAATTGTTGCCAAACATTAAGCAAGTTTTTACTCGTAGACAAAAATGGCACCAATTGTTGGCAATGTCGCCAACCATGAAGAGGGTGTAAGTTCCTTACAACAAAAAGCCAATTTTTTGTCATATAAAACGAAAAATTCTTAATGAAATCAACTTTTTTTGAAACTGTAATTTTTTGAATAAATTATTATTTTTTAAGAATGATAGAAGACATATTAAAGCATAAAATGTTTTTTTCTGCATACTGAGTGAAAGTCGAAGTCGTAACGTCCAAGTTTGACAAAAGCAAATTTATTCAAAAGGTATTTGTGCTTTATATCAATTTCCGATATATTTTTATGTTTTGATTTTTTCATAAATTTACTTGCTATTGAGCGTTGTGACATAATTTGGGCGCTATGAACAACCGTCGCTTTGTGAAATTTATTGTAGGCTTAAGTTTTTGGAAGGTAGTGTACATGACTTAAATTCATTTTATTTTATTTTTTACCTGAATTACTTGTTTGAACACCACCAGTAATATTTGTTGAAGTCGTAAAACTCATTTCTGATGGTGTAACTGGTCCAGCAGAGTGTGGCGTATATCCGGGTTGCCCCATATGCTTTTGTCGTACTTCGCGTATTTTTAGTTGTAAATCTTGTTTACGCGGAAAAACATCAATATGTTTGGTCTGGAAATAAATGCGAATTATTGAGGACGTATTTTTTTATAATGTTATTTGTGCAAACCTGGAATGCGAGCGTAGCCTGCGATGAGGGAAACATGCCGTGCTCATTGAATAATTGCAATACTAAATTACGCCTCTGTTCAAGCACTTTACGGTGACCCTTTTCACTTGCATCGGAACGTGCACTTTGCAATGGCGTTTGGGGTGTACGTGGTGAGCGTCCCGTTTGATCAGATGAATCTAACTCTAAAAAAGTAATAGAATACGGTAACAATATTTTTTTTTCTGCAGAGTTTGAAAAATTACATACCTCTTAACTGATCTATATTAAAATCAGGACCAAAGAAACGTTGTGTTGGCGTTGCTGGTATTGAAGCTGTTTCATCTGTTGATTCATCTTCGCTATCTAAAATTTGCGAATACAAAAATTTGTTTTAGTAATTGCTTTAGCTTAGCTTGTTAGTTATATGCTTTAGCTTACGTATTTTTTGCGCTTGTTGTACAACGTTTTTCTTACGATAATTAGTACCGTAAACACGTGGTGAAGATGGCACGGCGATTGCACTTGGTGATTGACAATCTTCTGGTTTGAATTGTGGTAATGCTTGGTATTTCTTTTCAAAATCAACCTGTTTGAGAACGCTAGCATAGAGAAATAGGAGTTTTGAATAATTCAATAAAATTTCGGACCAGTTAAATAAAAAGTCATTAATAATTGAACTGTACAGTGTTTAGTTGGAATATATTTTTACTGAAGTGAAGTTTTGAGGATAGTTAAAAGTATCTCTTTAACATATGTGTGTGATGAGTAGGAAAAAAAAAATTATAGAAATGTTATAGCAAAAGACCCTCTAAAGCAGCGAAGGGCACGTAGTGGCCCTTTCTACCCTCTTATTCGACGCACAAACAACAATTCACAGAATTTTGACGATATCGGCGCACAGCGTTGAGTTGAGTTCATATGAGAAGAAAAACAACACACAAAGGGATTAACGACAGCGCCGCATTGTGTCTCGACGAATGTAGCAATTGTTTTTGTTTGTAGCGCAATTTGTTTTTTTTTTGTGCTGTTGGCCAACTTTCAAACGAAAGAAAAAAAACTTTAAAATGTCATTGTTGTTGCGCCCTTTTGCTAGATTTCCATGCCCACCGCTGCTCTAAAGCATACATACCGCAGAATAAAAATTATCTCTTGATAAAATTGGTTTTAATTATATTTTTTTTTGCAACTTACTTATCCATATCATCATTTTTCTTTTTCGCTGATGCTGGTAGTTTTAGTGGTGATTTGGGATTTGAAGTGGCGTTCACAATTGATGGTGTAGATGGCAAATGATCATCACTACCTGGTGTTGTATCTGATGTTGTTGGCGTAGGCAGTGCTGATGTTATGGTGTTTGGTGTATTATTATTCACGTTACCAATAATTGGTGATGATGAACCACCTACAACAACCAATGGTGAATTTAAATTTTTATTAATATGTGCAACAGTATTTGAACTATTATTGACACCAGTACCTGAATTTGTGAATTGATTCGAATTTGAATTCGATTTGAGTGAACTCATGCTGCCAACAGCTAAAAAAATTAATTGCATCTTTTTATAAATTGTTAGTTCTGGCAACTTGAAAAACTCACACAAATTTTTTCTTCGTTGTAGTGGTGCACGCCCTAGTTGTGCTGGTGTAGGCGCTAAAACAAATTGTTGTCCTTCTTTATCATCATTGTTGGTAGCTTCATCATCATCATCTTGTGTAGATGAGTTGTCATCTTTGTCATTGCTGTTTTTACTGGCTGAGTCAAGTGCTGCTGTGTTATGTTGGAAGGATGAAGCAGATTTCGGGGTAGATGGCAACGATTTATAAGTGGGGGAAATTTGCGTGGCTTCTTTCAGCGTAAAATAGATTGTTAAAAAAAATTACAAACAAAATATTACTCAGTGTTTGTTTACCTGGCGCATAGTTATTAAAATGTAAATTATTTTGTCCAGCCGCAGTTCTAGCATGACCATTATTTTTTGTTAACATATATTGCACTGGAGCTGTCGATGCTGTCTGGTCAGATTGCTGTTGCTGTTGTTGCATTGGTAAGAACGTATACTGAAAGAATGGTATGAAAATATAACGACAAATTAGTTTTACTTACAGGGCAAAAACACATATCGACTACAAACTTTTAAAAAGTCATGTCTCAATACTAAGTTAGGGTTTTTAAATATTTTTATTCAAAAGTACTCTTTATCAATGAAACACATCATTTTTGGAAGATGTTTTTATACTGAATCAAAACAATTTGGAAAACGTCTCCAAGACCATTCAAGATATGGAATATATAAGTTCTATTCCTAGGTAGTGAAATTTAGTTCCATGTTAGAAGGAACTGCTCCATTTTCAATTCCGATTCAAAGAATTGTGATTTGTAATCGGTTTTCCAAACGGAATTGATAATTTTTTGTTGACAGAAAAATCGAATTCCTCAATTACATGGCATCATTTTCGATATCATTCAAGAACTCAAAATAAGATTTGAATTACTTTTGATTCCATTCCAAGGAATTGTAACAAGACATTTGATTCCATAATGCATTAGAAAAAAAAAAAACAATTTATTTAAACATTTTTCTAAAAAAGTTCGTACAACTCGAAGGGGAAAGCTTCAAAATAAGTCTTGGATATCATCAGAGGTGATTTTTCAGCACTGAGTTTTGAGCGTTGTGTAATTAGATTCCTTCAAAGTGACATTAGATCAAAACTTTTTTTCGTTCTTATGAACGTCTGCCTTAAGGAGCATATATATAGTAAGTTACTTTTTATATATAGAATAAATATACATTCTTGAAAAGTGATATTCCCCTAGCATTTCTATAGCTACTAACCTGATGTCCCATAACGTTGTTGACAGCAAATAAAATTTGTTTTTGACCTGTAGCAGCATGAGTTGTTGCTAAAATTTGTGTTGTTCCACTCGATGATGTTGCAGATGTAAGTGGCGTTTGTACAGTTGAATTAATTGTACTTGTTGGCGTTGAAGAAGAAACCGTTGTTGTTGATGAACTACCAATAACATTAGCAGCTGCAGCTACATTTGAATTAAACATAAGAATTGAAGTAGTTGTCTGTTGTTGGCATTGTTTTTGTTGCATGTCATTATTATTAGTATTAAAATTACTATTACAGATCTTGCTGTTGTTGTTGTTGTTAGTAGTACTAGTAGTGGTAGTAGTATTAGAAGTATTGTTACTAGAATTAGTGGAAGCAGTAGAAGTTGAGTTTGTACAAAGCGAAGACAACGATGACGATGGCGCCGAAGTCGCGCCAATGGCTGAGGTATTTAAAACCTTAACAGTGCCACCCGCACCGCTTGTGGTTAAAATACGCGCATTTGCTGGAATAGCAATTTTATTGCAATTTGTATTAACGCTGAAAAATGAAACTGGACGAACATTAGATGACAATGATGATGATGACGATGATGACAACAACGCAGACGGCTGCTGTTGGTTGTTTATCTTCTTTAAATTGTTACTATTGGTGACAACACATGAATAGGCGGTAGCAGTGGCTGTTGTTTGTTGTAAAGCATTTGAAGTGACAGAAGACAACGACAATGTGGTAGCACAAGTTTTAATGGTTGAGGAGGAAAATGTTGATGCCGATGAAGAAAATGAAGTTGTGTTGGCTTTAAGAACATTACCTGATCTTCCTCCACCTACTGTTCCGATTCCATTGCCAGTTATGAGCAACATCGTCTGTGGTTGTGCTGGCACATAAGTATTGCTCGTTGTATTTTCGATTTTATTGTTTGTGAAAATTTCTTGCTCTCCGCTTCCCTCTTCATCTTCATCAATCGCAGTGCCATCTAGTGCATCTAAGACGAGTGCATCATAAAGGAGAGCAGCACGTCCTATCGTTTTAAGGGGTGCTGCTCCTTCTCCTTTCATCATTGTTTCATTTTTAAAAGCAGTAAATTTTTGTATTGTTTCCAGATTTGTTGGTGATGGTGTTGTCGATCGTATGCAGGAGGATTGTATTTTAGTTAACGTTTCAATGTTAGCGTTTTTTGTAATAATTTTATTAAAAAATAATGGAGGTGGTGTTGTATGGGAGAGACGACGTGTGTGTGTGTTTGCATGTGAAAATGGTGTGGGCACACGTGTTATGACTGTTGGTGGTGTTTCGACACGTCTGTGATGCAAATATTTAAGTTGATTATGTGGTGACGTATAATGATGAGGCGTTAATGAACGTACTATAGTAAATTCTTTTCGTGGTTTCTTCAATGTATTATTATAGGAATTACTAAATAGCTCCAGTTCGTCGAAATCTGTTTCAGAGTCTTCATCGTCATGGTCATCGTCATTGTCAGCTGTGTCAGCAAAAGCAGTGTTGTTATGCAAGTCACCTTTGATGACAACACCCTTGTGAATCAAGGAAGTTGCGGCATCAACAATTTCTTTATTTTTTTTTAGTTTTATGAAAGTTAATGATGATGGTTGATTTTAAAAAGTTAGCATGAGAAAGTTAGAAGAGAAAAAAGAAATGTTGATGGTTTGTTAGGATGATAACAGAAATCGCATACCGAAAGTGTTAATGAAAATAAATTGTTATGAGAGAGCAATTTAAAATAAAGATAGCTTTTTTATGAATGCATATTGATGTTATGGAATAATTTTCTGATTAAAACAGATTCTCTTCACGACGACGACGACATTAATTTAAACTGGCCGGTTTTTTTGTAGGAAACGTTCAACAGTTCAACAATATTTATCCATAGCACCAAAGTTTTGCACTTAACAAAATAATGATCTAATATTAACTAAGCATAAAACATTGAGGATACCTTTAGGTTCTGTGGGGCTTCTTAATTTCTCACCGACGATTTTTCGTACATGTTGTTGATTATTGGCAGTTGCTGTTGTTGTCGGCACATTAAATGTAAAAATGTTATTACTGCCGCTACTACCTACAGCATTGTTATTAAATGGTGACATTTGTTCCTGTTTAATTTGAAATTTTTGTTCCACTAAATCATGTTGTTCTTGTTTAATTTGTAACTTTTGTTGCTCATCAAGTTGTTGTTTGGTGCTCTTCGGACTTATTGGCATGGTTTTAAAAGCCCCACCTATAAAAATTAAATTAATTAATAAAATGTTATTGATGATAAAGTTATGCAAAATTAAATAATGCACGAATATAATGAATTTCTTTTTTGTTTTTTAGTTTCGTCATAAAAATATTTATTATATTTAACATGCATATCTTTATTGCATTTGAGCTCGCCTGTTGGTTGGAATGGTGTAACACCGATTGGATTCTTGGGGCTACTGTAGGAGTACATTGGAATTTGCTGATAGCTTAACATATTGCTTTCAATTGTAGGTCGTTGTGCTTTAATGGGTTTTGGTTTTAATGTTATATCGCGTTCATTTGATGTACCACCAGCATTAGCTACTGAGCTATTACACTGTTGTTTGTTGCTTTCGTCGGTTTGCTCGTTTTGGCTACTGTATTCCATACTTTCAATATTGGCATCTGCTGATGCTGCTGTTTTTGAGATCTAAAATACAATAAAAACATATATTATGTATTTATATAAATAAATATGACAATGTGTTGTATCATTTACCTTATCATCGTGGGTGCCTTTACTGTTGCTATTGTTGGTACTGCCATTACCACTTGCAGTTCTATAATCAAATACTGAATCCTCAATATCGGAGTCGGTAACGCGTTCACGGCATTTTAAGTCAATTTGTTGCTTTGTAGCTTCATTTTGTTGCTTAGAAGAAATACTGATATTTTGTTTATTGCCTTGGTCATCCGATACATTCATCTTGAGATAAAAAATATAAACATATTATGTTAGCTACATACAGCCAAAAATTATTCTGAGCAAAATAATTTTTTTGAAGAGATAGGGCGAGGAATGAAAAATGCTTGGACTGCAAGCCCAGAAATAAACTCTTCCAAAGCATTTCAAAAGAAGTAAGCAAATGACTTACAAATTCATCTTCTGACTGTATTTCATCCTTTAAAGATTCAGCCTTGATAACATATTCATCTTTAATATGTGGTGTGCTGCTAACGTGCTCCTCACTGCTTGAATTATATGTTGCAATAGTAAGAGGTATAATATCGCCTTGCATGTCCATATGTAAAACATTTGAGTCCGTTGTTACACCATTACTAGTCATACCAATTCCTGGTGTTGTTGGGCATTGTTCATGGTCTATAGAATCTGAACCATCGACAGAATCAATTCGTTGTTTTACGTTGGTTGCATCCCCGGTACATTTACCAGAACTGGATGATTTGCGACGATCCTTAGAGCACCATTTCCATTCGGGATGTAATTTGAAATGTGCATCCTTAACGGAGCTAGCAAGTTCATGATATAAAGCCTTCTCCTCAGACTTGAGTGCATACCACCATTCGCCTAAAATTTTACTCACAGTTCGATTATCTTGGTTGGGATGCTTTTTGTGTACGAGTTTACGATGTTTTTTTGAGAAAATCATAAAAGCGTTCATTGGGCGACGAATTTTATTCTATTGTTGATTAAAAAAATTAAATTAATTTTATTTTAATTTCATCCTTAACATCATTATAAGTATATTGGTATGCATTTAAAAATGTGACTTTCGTTTTAGCGAGTGTTCTTGAAAATTTAAGATATTTCCATTTACTTTATTTGCGGTTTTCTGGAGCAGTGGTTAGTGCACTGGTTTATTAACCAGAGTTCCTTGGGTTCGATTCCCGGCTAAGGCAGGGTAGTACATTTACCACATTTGCTTTCTTCCGTATTAGTTCCACCTTCTATGTTCTCTTTTCAGAAAGTTTTTTAAGTTTTATCCAAATTAGCACAACATTTATATTTGCGATAAAAAAGTCCCTTTTCGAAGTTAACACACTATGTCTCAAAGGTTTATTTCTCCCTAAATTGGATTTTTCAATGCTTAATCCAAATCGTAGAATTTTTAATAGTACGTCAGGATTTTGATACATACAACACTAAATAAACTGACTAACAATTGTGATTTAACAATAACTCAAATTTTGGAACCAATTCGCTAAAATTGACCTCAAAATTCGAGCTCACAACATTTAAATGCATAGAATTATAACAATCTCTTTTATAGACAACATAAGACAATATTTGTTTTTGTATTTGTATTGTTAATACATATATATAATTATGTAAAAACTAAATAAAAATGTACCTTTGTCATTGGACTCATGGGTTCTTTGCCACTGTTTTGTTGCTGCTGTTGTTGTTGTAAAGCACTCAACGAATGTGAGCGCCTTTTAGCTGCAGCTGCTGCTGCTGCAGCATTAGCACTTGCAGTGCTGCCATCGATAACACTGTCACCAAAAGTTTCACTAGCATTTTTGCAACGTAATTCATTAGCTCCAGAAGTACTGTATGTGGTTAAACGATAACCAGTTGTATTGTTGGCATTAGTTGTATCACTTATAATAAATGTACGTTGCTGTTTCAATTGTTGCTGTTCCTGTTTTTGTTGTTGTGCTTGTGTTACTGTTGCTGCATTTGATGGTTCAAAAACATCATCATCCAACTGATCGTCAGCTTCATCTTGAGATACTGTAGCTGTTGTTGGCTCTTTTGTTGAAGAATTTATTGATTTTCCTGGAGATTCCAAAGAATTTTGTGCAGTAAATTTGTGGTTGCCATTGTTTAATGTGGATGGTGCAGCATTTGTAGTTGCCGCTGCAACAGTAGATGTTGTGGCATGTGAGATTATTTTCGCGGGGGAAGAACTTATATGTGGCAGGAGCGTGTGCCAACGAAATATCGACCCCTGATTAAATCCTTAAAACATTGTAATAATAGTGAATATATATTATAAACTGTTTACAAATATTAAAATTTAAAAATTAAAGTAGAAAAGTCGAGTGTATAAGACTATTGGATAGGATGTACAGGTGAGGCATTTAGGTAAAACTAACCTTGTCAAAGCCCGTTCCGTTGCCCGGAAATGCCCGAATTTTTGCCAATTTTGTTGTTTTAATTAAAAGAGTACAATATAATAGCTCAAAATGTATGCCAAACGATAGAACTCGAAGGGGCCTAGACATAATATGCCGGGTTGCATTGTTGAATCCTGTCCCAAACATTTGTTGGTACCGGTTTTAATTTTTATTAATGAAGATAACAGCTTGAAATGTGTGCCAAATGATAGAGTTCGAAGAGCCTAGATAGAATATATAGGAATTCCTAGTTGAATCCTGCATTAAACATCGGTTGCCACCCGTTTTCAGGGTTCATTTTTCTTAAATGGGTGGCAACCCATGTTTGGGATAGGATACGACAAGGCAGCTCTATATATTCTATTTAAACTCTTCGAGCACTATCATTTGGCACACATCTCATGTTTCGGACAGGATTAGTGTTAGGAAACAGACCTTAAGGAATTATGATATTGTTTGTCTCTTTTAAATTCACATAAGTTTTAACTTTACTTTTCACAAGCCTTTTTACTTTTGAACAGTTAAATAAATATTTGTTTTTTTTTGAGCTAATACTTTCACAATCCTTTTTGTTTTGGGCGATTTGACTACTTTGGAAAACATATCTAATCGAAGTAAGAACATTGTTAATTTACCGTTTTTTGGAACTGATTTTTCAGTAGCTACAACAGTATGCAATTGATGCTGTGTCTGATGTTGCTGCAGCTGATGCACCGCTGCGGCCGTTGGTGTGGCTATAGAAATTAATGCAGTTGGTTGTTGTGGGTTGTGTTGTTGTTGTTGCTGCTGATGTTGTTGTTGTTGCTGCTGTTGTTGATGATGTGGTAACAATGGCACCAATTGAGTGGCATCAACAATTACAGGATGAAATGACTGATTCACAACGCCGCTAACGCCACCGCCAGTCAATGAGTTGGTATTATTGGTATTTCCTGTAATTGAAGAAGCAGCTGGTGAGATCCTTATAACGCTAGTAGCATGTCCAACAGTAGTTGGAGGTGGTGGCTGCGATGCTGGTGCAGTAACAACAGTAGGTGGTAAAGTCACAACTGCTGGAGGTGGTGGAGGCGGGGGACCAGGCGAAGGTTGATGATGTTGCGTGACAATATGTTGTTGGTTGTGATGATGATGTTGCTGTGCAAGTTGCCCAGCTTGCTGTGCTGATGTTTGTTGTTGCTGTTGTTGCTGTTGCTGCTGTTGTTGTTGAGCACGTACTGATTCTGGTCTTATAACCTGTGAGTAGCCAACATTATAATGGACTGGGCTAGGCGTGTTTTTCCATTTAGCGGTTTGCTGATCTGTAGGTGCTGAGGCGCCACCAATGGGTGTAAAGAAATTTTGACGGTTGCTTACAGTTACCGGCGAATGATTTGCATTCATTGGTGATGTACCATGATTTACGGGCGAAGAGTAAGAAGGAGTGGCAGAGCGTGAACTGCTGAGTGACACTAAAACAAAAAATAAATAAATTTTAAAGTTTTGTGATATGATGACAAAAATTTTATATTACATAAACATTGCAGATATAATTTGGCACCAAGATCAAAATCATGAAAAATATTCATTTTATTATAATAACTTTATTAAACTATGTAATTAATTTTTCAAATCAAACATTTTAACTATTTTATAATTATTAAAATATACAATTTATACAATTTTTTGCAATTTATTTAACAATTTCGTTTAAAAAGGTAAATGCGATCTATGATCTAACTGAGCTAAGTCAAGAAATTGTTTGACATTTTAACTATGACCATGTTGTTGGTGCATTGTAACTGCAGCTGCGTGCGTTGGTGTGTAGTAGGGTGTCCCATGCACTATTAGTACGAAAAATTTTAAGATTTTTTTTTTGCTCCGTAAAAGTGTAAAAAAGAGAATTCAAAGCCAATAAGACATATGTCAATCGATTTTTTTTCCGATAAGGACTTTCAAATAGTTTTTTTTTATAATTGGAATATTAAGTGCCATGAATGTAGAAAAAGCATTACAAAGCACATAATTAAATTTCTCTGGTGCAATTTTATTTTGTTGAAAATGATTGATGTAATTAAATTTGAATACATTACGCTAAAAAATTAGTATATGAAAAAAAAAGTTAAAGTCAAAAATAAAATTTAAAAAATATGTTAAAACGTATATAGGGACACCCTAATCAGCAATGCAAACACAGGTAATGCACTCTTGAATAGCAAAATAATACAGGTCGCAAAATTGTTCATTTCATATTATGCGTTAGTGCAAAGGTGACAACAAATGAAAGTAAATTTAAGGTTACGTGAAAGAGAAGAACAGTAGAGTAGTAGTTTAATTTAACCCTCCATCAGCTCAATCAGGGCTGATATAAATCAAGACAAAATATATAAAAGACTTTAGATCTAAGTCAATTTAGTTCAAGAAACGTATCACCGTTGTTTTGATCTTGGTCGTGTAAGTCATGTCATATAATTTTACATTAGTTGTTAAAATGGAGCTGGTTTCCGTATGAAAATAGAATAAGAAAATACAACTCTGCACGCTATGTTTTCTGAGTGTTGCATTAATTTTTATATTTTAGTGAGGAAATGGAAAAGAGAATGATAAAATAATTTTGTAAAGAAAACATTTTTTCTGAGGAAGTCGCATGGCTTGTGAATTTTTTAAATAATTTTAGCAGGAATACTAACTTAAATGTTTCCCAGTGTCCAATAAGTTCATAATTGGGGAATTCAAAATTATGGCTTGTTTCCAAATTGGGCTTGTTTCTTAATAAAAGCTTTGTTGCTTAAAATTCAACTGAAGAGCTCTACTTTTGCATTCAATTGAATAGTCATTTTCATTTCGCCTCTTTATATTGCTCTTAAAATCTGAAGATCACCCCTTTTTATACCGCATAGTCAGCGTTTACACGAGGAAATTCGGTGAAACAAATTCTTGTCTATTCTCTTTTGTGAATTTGTTTTGCGTTTAGTCAACGTTTACACAAGGAAACTCTATAGAAAAAGTTTTCCTGTTTGTTGGCAAGAAGGGAAAAACGAAAGGGTGGTGTACAGAATTCGTCGTACCCACAGATTCCCGTTTCTTCTATTCGTCAGCTGATATTATGCTTTGAATTTACATTTGTTGTGGCGGGTTGACGCAGTAATTGCTTTGGCATTTTCTTGCACAAAGAAATTCTAGTTGAAACGCCGAATCGTCAGCGCTGGATGAAGATAATGAAGACAAAGATCTCCTACGTCAGAGAGCACTAGTCTTGAGGCCTACTTGGCTATAAAATAGAGTCCTGTAATAACACCAACGATTCCCAGGGTCTGCTTGCCACTAAATTATTTGCGTTAAGTGTTTTTTCGACTTTCATTGGTCAAATTTTGACAAATTCGATTTGTCCTTGTAAACATTTTTGAAGTTTGATGGAAAATTGTAAAAGTTCGGTGAAGATAAGCGAAAAATAAGTTTTTTTTTAGAAAAAATTGACACATTGACATAAATTTTAGAGATGGAATTTATTCTAGATCTTTGTGTATACGCTATTGTGAATGAAATGCCATTTCAAACTATTTGGATTACTTTCTTCCAAAAAGTTTATCTCCCAGCATTAAAATTAAACATATTAAATATTATGATATAATAGCATACCTAACATATTTGCCACATCTGTTTCTTCTTGATCAAAACGACCAGTGACACGATAGTTGGGCGATGTCTCTGAATCCCGCGAAGTTTCCTCGTCTACTTGAGTTTTGCTGCTTGAGCGGCTGCTTATGTCACTGAAAATTAGCGTAAAAAAGTAATTTGAGTTTAAAATTTAATGTCATATACTCATATTTGTTACTATAAGTTACCTTGGAAATCGACTTGGCCCTGCAGAACGTAATGTATTGCCCTTCTGATTTAAATGTCTTGAACAATATCCGCGTCGCTGAGATTCTTTAGAGCACAAGGAGCACAGTCGTCGCCATTGTTTGCCATTAAATTTTTTACGAACACCAGATTCCGATGAAACAATATCGCCTTTTTTAAAACGATGAGGTGTAGTCGCTTGAGATCTTAAAAAGGAACAATATGTTTATACTTTGAGATAAAATTAATTTTTCTTATACACATACCTTGGAGTTGCTGGATGAGATCTTGGGGTGAGCCTCTGATCGAAACTCGATGTGCTGCCACGACTTTGCATACTGCTACGTTTGCTACCACCTGACAGCTTTTCAGTATCACCATCCATACCGTAGCCACTGATTTCGACGCGTTTCAATTCATCATCAGATTCATAATCATCATATGAACGTTGTCTTCGCTGCACATCATCGGATGGTGATTGACCTTTTTGTTGCTGTTGCTGTGAATGTTGTTGCTGCTGATGATGTTGACCATTGTTATTTAACTGCTGAGAAACTATAATATCTGGGATGTTTGTAGCGGCAGATGCTGTTGCTACAACATTACCATTTTCGGCATTAACTACCAATGCTGAAACAGTGTTACTCTGAAATGGTGAGGTTGCTGTTGTACGATAATACTCTTCTTGTTTTTGTTGTTGTTGTTGCTGCTGTGATATTGTTGGCAGCACATGATGTATCTGCAAAGGTGCTTGATTATTAATATTACCAATTGCTCCTGATATTGGAGTATGTTGTCCTGGAATTTTGCCATCATAACGCGCCGTAACATATGTAAGTTGATGTGGACCTTTATGTGAGCTAGGCGCATAGATAATATTGGCATCACCACTAACCAAAATATGCCCAGACTTAGCGATAAGCCTCTGTTGAGTAGTGGTTGTAGGCGGTGTTGCTGTAATAACAGCAGCACCACTGCTATTATCAATGGTAAGAATAGCTTGCTGTTGTGTTTGCTGATGTCCGCTGCTAACAGATTTTACAGTTGTTGGTAAAAAGTGCTGCTGCTGGTTTTGTTGAGACGGTGGTGACACTTCATTCAATTCATCCCACCAGGGTGGCAACAGAAGACGCAAATCAGCACGTTTAACGGTTTTATTCTACAACAAAAAAAAAAATAAATTTAATAAAAATGGGTATGATTTTGCAACAGATTCACTTACAATTGGCGTGGAACCACTATTTTCTCCTCCAATTTGCACAGTAAATTGCTTTGTATTATGGTTTATTTCCTTTACGGAGCCCTCGACGAAAACACAGCCAGTGCGTCCTTCGACTTGTGTGCGCACGCAAATTCGTGTATCCAAAACAATCTATAAAATATGCAAAGAATATTTTCCAATTAAACTGAGTAGGGTTTATGTGTCTCGCAAGCGACAAAAGTTTTCAATATATATTTTTGTTTTATAAAATAGCGTCATGAGATAACACAGAAATTCAATCAACAAATATATTTTCTATAAGACTTTTAAAGGTCACTTTTGGCAAAATTTAACAAATTCTTATCTTCGAGAATTTTTATCGAAGAATTGAAAATTGCTTTTATTAGCTCTATCCATAAAAGTGGCAAAAATATCCTAACACGCTTCGGATGAACTAGTTTTGCCCATGAAAGACTAGCTCATCGTAAAAACTAGTTTGACCGGTATACATATAGTTTAACAAATAGTGGCCAGGAAAAGTTAACAAAAGAAAGAAACTCTTCTACAAAACTTACATCTGCTGCGGGTGGACTTGCATCCAATATCACATTATAACGTCCGCTTGTGAAAACATCTGTATACAATTGGGTGCCACATTCTGGCGGATCAAATTCGACTAAAACTGAATTGGGTGGCATACATGTTTCCGATGTAGGCTGACGAATGATGCCTGAAGCATAGTAACTTCCTAATTTGGCCAAAACACGGGTATTGGTCCATTCGCTAAGTTCTAAAAGTTGCTGTTGCTGTTCTACAATTTGTTGCTGACCATTGTTGTTGCTATTATTGCTGTTGTTATTAAATGAGAATCGTTGCAATGAATTTGAATTGTTGGATACGCTCGATTGATGATACGTGCGATTGCTGTTGTTACTGCTATTACTGATTGTAGTGACATTTGGAAATTTATATGAACTTGGTGAATGAGAACTGTAGAAAGTAATAAATAAAATTTATTAAGAAAATTAAAAACTATTACATTCAATCTGATACCAACTTAGAGATTATAATACGTTTTTCTGGACTCTCCATGGATCCAGTTGCACGAACAGCTCCATTGTTACCTGTTATATTGACCGGACTAACCAGCATAGTCGGTTGCATTGTGCGTATTGCATAAACTGTTTCGTTTGCAGCAGTCGCTGGCGTTGTTGTTGTCGGTGCACATGAGGAGGAGGAGTTCGCAAGCGTCCAAGAACTGACGGTACCACCACTAACTATGATATTGGTCGTTGTAGAACCATTTTTTAATCCAGCATATGCTATAGTTGTATCTATGGCTTGTTGTTGTTGCTGCTGGTGATGGTGTTGCTGGTGGTGTGGATGATGATGAGATTTTTGTTGTATCTCTGTTTGATCCAGCTCAGCTGGATCAAATTTACGCTTCTTTGGATGAAGACGCGGTGGTGGTTGCTGTTGTTTTTGCTGGTGCAATTGTTGCTGACCAGCAGCATTTGAAGTTGTTGTAGCTGTTGTCGTTGTTGTTGCAGTTGAGTACGATCCCGCTGTTGCTAATGACGACGACGACGATGTTGTTGATGCTGCTGTATTTCCGCTTGATGATGGTATTACCATTTTGTACGGAGATGTTGCAGCTACACTTCTCGTCGTCGTAGCTGTTATGTTATGTTGCTGTTGTATTCGATGTTTCTGATTTGTTATGAGAATTGTGGCCGAAGTTGTTGCAGTTGCACCCCTGACCATTGTCGCAGCAATGCGCTTTGTTTTCTTAACTGCATTTGCAATGATTGATAAATTAACGGGGTTAAATTAAAAACCCAACATGCGTCACACGAACAAGAAAAATTAAGAGTGAACAGTTGCTGCAACTAACGCAAAACTATTGCTGTAAAGTTTCTGAAAGAAAAATTATAAAAAAAAGGAAAATAATTTTTTTGGTTTGTTGTGGCTTTTTGACAAAAAATATACTAGAAATTATAAAATTTTTTGTAGTTATCTATGGTATTTGAGATAGAATTGCTTTTTAATTTAATTTATATATCAAAAATAAAAATCGAGGTATCATGTTGACCTTTACCTTCTTTAGACTTCAAAATATCTATGTACAAAATTTTATCAACATTTTTTTCATTAGGGCCGTGCCACACCCAAAAAAAGTATAGAGTTTTTACCCTTCCGTAGAGTTCAACCTATCTCCATACCAAATTTAATCAAAATCGATGCATTCGTTTGACTGTGGAAACATTTTTTCCTGTTACAGGTGTGGCATTGCCTACTATTAGAAAAAAATTACAATCTGCATTGACCCTTTTCACAGCCTTTCGAACAAAGAATCAAGCGATTATGTTTGTGTTATGGCAGTTAAAAAAAGGGATGGAACCATTTTGCCACTGCCTATTTATATATAGATGGTTGCAGGGCAAAGGCTCAAAACCTCAAAAAAATCCCCAAACAAGAATATTTGACCTGTAATTTTGAGCAAAAATAATTACTTTTGGCGAATAATGTGGTTATTAGTTGTGAACGCATAATGTTAATTTAAAATATTCAATAAAACCGTATTTTTTCAAAAATGGAGATGTTCATTATTAGTTTTAAAACTATGAAAGCGGGTCAAATCTTGTCATACGGATGTTTATCAGACATGAAATCAATGTGTTTTCATTTCATCTACAACATTGACCAATACATATTTTTCTATATGTGGCTTACTTTCCGAGTTATTGCGCAAAGTTTTTTTTTTGTCTTTCTCTCATAACCAGACCCACCACGATTCTGGCGACGGACTCTTATTTCGAGTATCAGCTATACTTAAACTATCATTTGCAAAAAAAAAAAATTAAGTGGGGGAGAAATTGCTTCGAAAAATGCAACGCTAACTCCCGTATTACTAGTAATTAGACTACAATTTTGTCAGCACTATGTCTCTTTATTTTTGAGGACTGTACTATGGTTACTCAGCTGCAAAAACTCTGTTACACTATGATATTACTTGTTTCATGATAAAGCTATTTTCATCTATTCAGAGGTAAAACGAACTAAGTTTTAATTGGATTGTGAATTGGTGATTCTCAAAATTTGGCAATCACAAACTGAAGCAATGATATTTATTTAGCAATTAAGAGTAAAATATTTTATTACAACTGCAGATATGATACTGCAGACTATGTTGACTATATTGACAATGTGCAAAGCACATCATTAAAACGAAGCTATGAAAAACACAGAGCCAACTATTACATGAACCAACTAAAATAAATTTCAACTGGTAATGATGATGCCAATGATTAAGTGAAAACTTAAACAACGCAGTAAAGTTGATAATAAATAAATAAACATTGCAAATAATAATGTTGCGAAACACAACATTTCCACTGATATCAACGATTTGATAGCAGATAGACAGAGGACCAGAAACTGTCAATTTGCATAAAGATATTTCATTATTAGGTACAGATAAATGCAGAATGCTGATGCAGTTAATAAAGAAATTTACAAGAACGAAATCAGAGCAATTGTTGTTAGATTTGACGATTCCACTTGCTAACATTAAAACTTTGCGTACCTCGCCCATTTATCTTCCCAATTGCAGTAGCAACAGCAGCAGCAACAGCAGCAGCAACAGCAGCAGCAACAACACCAACAACCACAACGATAATGACAAATATACAAACACGACGCCTCACGGGAAGTGAATCAGCAGCAGCAGAAGCAGCATCAAAACTAGCGCCAGAATCAGCACTAACGACGGACGATTTTAATTATTTAACACAATCGCTTTTCGTTCGTTATGTATTCGAAGTCAAACTCGATAACAAGTTGCGAGCTGAGGAAAATAAAAGCAGAACTAGACGACTTGACGACACGACACAGCACGGCACGGTAATGAAACGGTAACAAAAAATAAAGGAGCGAACGATGATGACAACGACAACGACGACGTATGTTTTGTCCGATGTCGGAAAAAGCAACAACAATGCGTAAAAAAAGAGAATGAGCGCGAGTTATACTTCAGGGATGTCCTGGTCCAACGATACAGTTCCAGTTCCAGCACCAAGATTTTTTAATGAAATGAATTTTTGAATGAAAATGACTTGACACAATAAAGTTTGAATTGCAATAGAATTTTATTTTTTCCGAATTTTATATTGCACATGAAAAATAGCTACAGAGGGCTTACAAAAATGAATACTCAGCAAAATATACATACAGTGAACTTTAATGTAAACAAAGATTGTGAAATGAGTATTCAGTACATTAAATATTTGGACAAGCAAAAAGGAATTTATACATTGTAAGCAAAAATGAGAGATTGTGAAATAAGTTAAAGTTAGTGCCCTCTGTAACTTGTTGTTGTCGGAGTATCAAATTTAATATTGTATGTTATGATGGTGCCGGAGTGTTAGGGTTGGTAACTCCTCCCCCCTTGGAATAAAGCGACGGCCAAAAGGAGTTGGTCGGTGCTGTCTGCTCTTTGCTGGATGTGACGTACGTGGTTTTTATTTTAAAAATGCAAATCAGGACTAGAATGATTCCAAAAGCCAAGCTGGAGATCGTTGAATAGTTTAATATGTATTGTATATCTGTGCGTTTATTCAATGTCTCTATTTTATCATTATGTAGAAATTGATATTGTCGAAGTTTTTCAAGTGTTAAAGTTTCGATGGTGTTCACTGTTTCCACTGGAATATTTGGAGATGGCATGACATAAACTTCATCCCAATAGGTGTTGGTGTTGCCCACGTATGTTATTCCATTGATCTCCACCTGACAGTTTTTGTAGTAGATTAACAGTGTACCTTCTACTGTTATGTGTGAATGTTTTCTGCAAGTGGATTTTATTAGTAAATTCTTTACATTTAACAAAAGTATGTAGTTGGGTTCAGGTTGTTTTATATCTGTAACCCTTCCAATGTCCAGCAAGGAACAGTTGGCTTTTTCATTTGAAAGCAGACGGCCGATACATGTTGATAATGTGATGTCTTCTGGAGCTGTAGGGCTTCTGCAGTAGAATGTATCTTCTATTTTTGTGCATGGTGTATCAAAGTATTGAATGTGAAATTCATTGTAAATAACGTATGGCTCAGTATTAATTACCTTTGTTTCGTTTATTGGCAGTGGGATAATGTGCAAAAAGTGATAAAATTCGCTTGATAAAATTGGGATTTGTACATTAAATATTATTTGTGAATGGTTATAATATGCTTGTAATGCTAGCAACTCATAGACATGCTCTTCTGAGATTAATGTTATATTTTGGTTTTCAAGATTTATTTTAATTTCCTGAATCTCCGCTGGGCTCAAAATAAGTTTTGAAATAACGTTCAGTCTGGCCAGAACTATAGACTCAGCTATATCTGTTATATGATTGTTTAGCAAATCTAAATTGTAATTGATTTGGTTCAAATATTGCGTCTCCAATATCATATCGTGATTCGCTTTGATTACAAATTCTGAGCGTTCTGCTCTTATTTTTAAAAATTGTTGTATTTTGGCCTGTTCATTATTGATGTGGTCAGTTATGTTGTTAAATCGTTTAATCATCTGTACATTAAGACTGTTTTGATTGTTTATTGTATTTTGAATTTGTTGTCCTGTGTTTTTAAGAATGTCTATTTGTTGGTTGATGTTATGTGCGTCCACTGTGTCCATATTGCCTGTGATGAATTTAATAGCTGTACCCAAACCATTTATTAGTCCTCTTTTAGTTCGTTTTAAAGGATTTAATGTTAAAAGTCTTGAATTTAGTTCCCTCAATTTTAATTTTGTCACCTCCAGGGCTGGTTGTAAATCGGTATATTTTTCGAATGTTGTTAATGTACCAGTGATTTCGTTAATATTGTCTTTGTATCGGTCTAAGTCAACAATATGTATTAGGTTATTGAACCCCACAATATTTCTCGCAGGACCAAGTCTGAGTGGTATGATATTGTGGCTTTTTGACAGATCTCGTATTTCAAATTGTTGTGCCCATATTGTAGAAATTCTGAAAATTATGTATATTATTTTTTTTTTATTTAATTATGTGTAGGTGTTTAATTTATTTTTGTTTGTGCTTTGGTGAACCTGTTGTACTATTATTTCAGTACTCTATGTGTCATAGGACAGGTTTTCTTTTTATGTTTCCTTAAACAGCCCGTTGTACTATCGTATCAGTACTCTATGTGTCATAGGACGGATCTGAATAAGTACTCCCTTTTTTTTTTTTTTTTTTTTTTTTTTTTTTATGGCTGTCCTAATCGAACCTCTATGCTGATATGCCCTCAGCACTCCTCGTCTCAATGAGCTCACAAAAAGTGTTATGAGGTTTCAGTTTCTAGTGAAACTTATGTACTATCATATCAGTACTCTCAGCCCATGAAACTAAGACGGATTCGGTTTCGGAATATTATATTGTTTTTTTTTTTTTTTTTTTTATATGGATGTCCTAATCGAACCTCTATGCTGATATGCCCTCAGCACTCCTCGTCTCAATGAGCTCACAAAAAGTGTTATGAGGTTTCAGTTTCTAGTGAAACTTATGTACTATCATATCAGTACTCTCAGCCCATGAAACTAAGACGGATTCGATTTCGGAAAATATATGTAAGGAAAAGAGGAAAAATGTTTTAAATTTTTCTGACTACTAGATTAAAATGTTATTTTATAAATTTGGAATAATTTGATTATCCTGTTGAAACCACTCGCTTTTTCCTTCTAAGTTTTGATTTGTGCAATTTCTGTTGCTTTGTTGTAAGTAACGTTACTTTCTCGTTTCTGTGAACACGGTGCCGGGAGAATCTGGGCGTAATTTTATTTCTACGATTTTCTTTACGATATATTTGTTCTCCTATTTGCAATTCTTCAGGAGGTTCCCTGGTTTCGTTTAGTTTTTCTATCCTATTATTTATTAAAATTTCGGCTTTGTCTTTTAAATTTGAGTATAGTTGGGAGCGGAAAATATTGAGTTTTCGCAAATATTCGTGTTGGTCGTTAGCAGCAAATTGGTTGTTGAATTCTGGTGACCTGCCATGGAAAACTTCGAAAGGCGTGAGCTTTGTAGCCGAGTGAATTGCATTATTGTAAGTAATGAAAGTTTCGGTCAAAATATCTTCGTGATTCAAATCTAACTTATTTTCCTTCCGTTTTTCTAGGATGATTCTATAAATCTCTGTTAACGTTGAGTGAAGTCGCTCAACCGGAGAGTTACTACTACTACTTTGGAAAGATGTGTGGTGTACTTCTATATCGTATTGCTTGCAAAAGTCAATGAAGATCGCAGACTTGAATTCAACTCCTTCGTCACAAACAATTTTTTGTGGTACACCATAGGTACTTATAAAAGCTCTTAATGCTTTTATTACTGAAATACTTTGCCTTGTTGGGATAGAGAATCCTGATGCGAATTTGGAGAATTTATCTATTATAGTTAATATGGTGTTGTTATTAATGAAGTATATGTCAATATGTAGGATTTCAAGTGGTTTGGAAGGGTTTTCTGGAATTTCGTAAAAAGGTTTTGGAGGGTGTCTATCATATTTGAGGGTTTGGCATTTGTCACATATGTTTATAAATTGCGTGATTCTAGATTTCATGAATGGGAAGTAATATTGTCTCTTTAAGTGCGCAAGAGTTTCGTCTATCCCTCTATGATTGCTATTTTCATGGTATTCTCTAATAATTCTTTCTTGCTCCTCATTTTCTTTTACGTCCTGTACCATTTGCAAACATCTTATAATGCGAAAAGTTTTGTTATTTAAGAATAAATTTGAATATACTGTCTGAATTATTCCGAATGTCCCTTCGTCCGTGAATATTGCTGTTAGTTTATTTGGTGTAAGGTGTTTTTTTAAAATGTCTAACACTGTTTGTTCTGTAAATGTTCGTGATATAACTGTTCGTCTAAGTTTGTTTCTAAAAGGAATTTCTGTAATTGTTGTGGCTTCTCTATTTTCAATCTTTAGTATAAGTTGTAAACTAAATTCATTTAATGGTTTTGTTGATATTATGATTTCATCATTAAGACCTTGATCGGTAGGTTGCACGATTGCTTCTTCTATGGTTTCGTCAGTACTTTGATTAAGATTCAGTTCAGTTGGTTTCGGGAATGGTTGTGGATTGAATCTCTACTATTTCTGAATAAAATTGCTCAACTGTCTTATTATTTTGTCTGAGGTTATGCAAATCTCTGATAAGGGAGGTTTCCGTCCTTTTGTCGGAGTAGTGCAAAATAAGCGTATTTTTAATTTCGTCCCAGTTAAGTGAAACACCATGCATATTTAGGATTTCGTTTGCTTTGCCTGTAATTTTATTTCTTATGGCACGTAGTAAGATTTGCCCATAAGGAGTTGCGTCAGTTCCTTTTATGAATAGTAAGATTTCCTCGACATTATTTAGAAATCCATGCAACTGTTTGTTATTCCCGTCAAAGGTAGGTAAGTCTTTTATAATATCCGGGATGCGAAGAGAATTAAAAAGATGTTCATGGGATGTTGAAGAAGATGGAGTATTGCTACTACTGGCTCCTAAATTTAGGGTTGAAGTTGTATTTGAACTAGTAGACATTGTGTCTAGTGTTCCTAAAGTTTCAAATTCTTCGGTAATGACGGATTGTTTTGCTGTGAACAATCGCAATGAAAATCGCCGCGGCTTATCTCTATTTTTCGGCATATGCAAGCAAAACAATTGCTGTTAAAATTATTTCACAACGAAATCACAAGGCACCAAGGAAAATATTCGAGTAACGAGAAGAGAAGGAAAGAAAAAACCAGCAGATTCAACAAAATGTTTTTCTTTTGCACAAAATTACTTCTTTCAAAAGAATCTACAACCAATGCACAAAATCAAGAATAACTGTTTCCTCCTTTTTTCACATACATATATATATTTCTTTATTGTACCTTAATTTCCTTTTTTTTTTTTTTTATGATAATATTCTTTTCTATTTGTTAAATTATTGTACCTATTACAAATGAAGAAGTCTAGCAGCACATTATAGTACAAATTATCAAGGAACGAATTTAAATTTCACTTTTGTTATATTTTATACAAAGGAAACACTGAGCACACACTTATATGTAATTGGAAAATTCAATACTTGACTCACATATTAAAGATGAATAAAGCCCTTATTTCCATTATTTTGCAGAAGTGTAGGTTCTGTTGTGCGACTGCGCCAGTTATACTTCAGGGATGTCCTGGTCCAACGATACAGTTCCAGTTCCAGCACCAAGATTTTTTAATGAAATGAATTTTTGAATGAAAATGACTTGACACAATAAAGTTTGAATTGCAATAGAATTTTATTTTTTCCGAATTTTATATTGCACATGAAAAATAGCTACAGAGGGCTTACAAAAATGAATACTCAGCAAAATATACATACAGTGAACTTTAATGTAAACAAAGATTGTGAAATGAGTATTCAGTACATTAAATATTTGGACAAGCAAAAAGGAATTTATACATTGTAAGCAAAAATGAGAGATTGTGAAATAAGTTAAAGTTAGTGCCCTCTGTAACTTGTTGTTGTCGGAGTATCAAATTTAATATTGTATGTTATGATGGTGCCGGAGTGTTAGGGTTGGTAACTCGCGCGCAATGTGAAACTACTCACATACAGTAAAGTACAAAAAAAATTGGTAAATAAACTACGGCAGGTCAAATGCAATAAATCGGATTTAAGCATGGGCTCATTGGTATAAAATTTAGGATTCTTCTTATTTCGAGGGTTATGTTGTGAACAAAATACGAACGGTTGTCGGGAAATCGCTGTCAATGGCCCGCTCTCGAAATTATTTTACACTTGAATCAAGTGTGTTATAATTTCGACAGCACGTGATCGTTGGCGATTTTCCGACACCCGTCCGTGTTCTGTTCACAACATTACGTTGGAAACAGGAAAACATAGTTTCTCAGTCAACACATTTTTATAACGATACGCCAACTTTGCAAGAAAAAGACATCGCCTTTTATAAAGTTGCGTTCCACATAGCTAGTTTTCTGTTTCATTGGTAACCAAAATCAAATTTCGATCACTCCTTGAAATTATCAGTCTATTTCTATCGTTTTATAGCTCTATTTTCATTTTTATCGATTTCTCAAACTCCATCTCTACTTAAATATTTATATACCTATTTCGTTTGCTATATTTTTTGAAGCCACATTATTTCTTTTATTGAAGGTATTTGCGTCATGTAGTGCCTTTGTGCTAAGTTTCAATCTACTTCCTCAGAAAACTTTCTTGGTATGAACATGAACCTTTTATGCTTCTGTTGTTGATGCCAAGCCCTTTTTTGAATATTTCCTTTATGCTCTCTTGATCAATTTGTGTTCTTATACCAAATGTCATTCCAATTCGTTGGTTAAACTACATGATATGATTATTAAAGTTGTTTGATTCTATGGCAGGTACATGGCGTTTTTGTTCAAGCTCATTTTTCTCAATTTTAATAATTTCTTTGAAAAGCTTTCGCGACATAAACATTCGTTTTTTTTATGCTGGGAGTTGACCTGCGTACTTGTTTTAACCAGCCCACAGATCGTACACTAAGTATAATACGTTGTTGAGTTGCCGAAAAATCCATTAAAAGTGGATTTTGTATAAAAATATCTCCTTAGCGAAGTTTCTTAGGAATCAAATCAAAATAATATTTGTGTTCAAAGTTCAATGCTGCATTTAAACCTTGCCACAGAATTACTATATTACCCTAGGTTTTTGAGATATTTAGCTTAAGTATATCAGTTTAAATATATCGGAATAGAACATCTCGAAATGATATACTAGATAATTTTACGCACGGATTAGGCAAATTCTGACCCAGATCAGATTGAGGAAAGGTCAGTATTCTTACAATTAAAACAGCTGATCGATATACGATTTTTAAACTATGAAAAGAAGGTCACATTTTGATAAACGGAGATTTTTCATTGGTCTGAATATATTTTTCTAGTTGTGATTTATTTTCACAGTTATTTATTGAGCGATATCTGTTTTCCAGCCTCTTATAACCAGCCACAATTCTGGCGATTGATGCTTATTAAGATTATTAGCCATATTCAAACTATCAATTACAGAAAAAAATTAAGAGGCATAAAATGACCATGAAAAATCTAACGCTTCCTCCAGGGAATAACTGCTGTCAAAAAATGTTACGGAAATCTATGTGTTTTTCGCTAATTTTTATGATATTTAATTTAAAATTACACCTAGGTGGTACTTGGGGAAAATTTTTTTCTCAGGTGTAACAAATCAGCACACAGATTTAATATTATATTCTGCTTAGTGTAGGGTATATAATAAAATATGAGTTGGCAACATTGAAGTCTCAACATCAGCCATAGTAATGAGAATCGCGCGCAATGTTTGTTTGTCTGGGCGTATTGGGGGCAGGCAAATTCTGGAAGGAAGAAGGGGGTGTTTTCCTTTTGGAGCGGTCGGTCGGTTGCATTGAACACAATGCAATGTGTAGGCGGAGTGAAAAGAGGAAAAGAGTTGGGGATAACATATTTGCATTTGTAAGAGGTTCGATTCTTTAGCTGATGCTTTGATTCAGTAACTTTGTAGGAACGTGCGATGGAATGAAAATGCATTTTTTCATCTTACTTTTGATGAACAACAACAAAAGACGACCAACGGATGGCATAAAAGAAAGAAAAAGTCAAAAGATGGACGACAAATAAAAGAAAAAATAAATGAAATGATTTTCTGCAGAATGAAAAACTTGCAAAAAGTTATCAAATAAAGTTTTGCCGGGTTTTTTTCTACGATAAAAAAAATTTCGATTTAAGTAGTTTTTGAGAAAAATCAATGGAATTATCTGTAAAAGCTTGAAAAGTGTAATTTCAAATATGTTACAAAAACAAAGGTCAAAAAATAGAAAAAAAACTTCTCAACAGAACTACGCGAAAATGGAAATATATCAGGCTAGAAATTCTTACCAATCGGCTTAAGCCACTGATGAGTCCGCTTGGCAACTGATGAAACCAGCTTGATTAGATTTAGACGTTTATTTCCATAATTTATCTTTGTCTAATGTAATTTGCTTGGTGTTAAAGCACACAGTACAGAACAGGAAGCTCAGTAAAGTAATTATATTTTACATATCACATATTTTTCAGTAGCACCGTTATTGCTAGCCGTGTTTTCAATTCAAAATTATCACTCTTTAATACCAAGTTAAAAATGATTTAACGGCATTACTTGAGCCCCGAAAACAACACCAACAGCGTCACTAAATACCATACTAAACTTGCTTCCTATAGATCTTTTTGTAAGAAGCGTAGTTTATAAAACAGCTAAGAGTTTAATTGTTTCAAAATTAAGCATTATGGCATGGTATCATAGAAAATATAATAAATATTTCATCGGATTATCTGAAGCCCAGAACTTTTTTTGATCAAAGATTTTTTAATCGAATTTCCTTCCAGAAGCTACTGCTCCAGTAGAGAAAGTGATCCTCCAAATTGTATCAGTAACTATCGTATAAACACATATGTGGACGGTCAGACCGCTTTAAAAGCTATCCAAAGTATCACAATAAAGTGAAAAAAAGTTTTTAAATTCTACAACTCTACAAAATCTCAGCATTAAAAACAAAGTTTATTTATACTGTGAACCTGGACATCAAGGCATCAGCGGTAACGAGATGGCGGTTGAACAAGCGAAACAACGAGCGCTTCTAAACACAGAGCCATTAAGTATCGTAGCGCCGATTCAATACTATATATGTAAGCTCCAAAGCGGACATCTGCATGTTAACAAAAGCTAGCACACGCTGGGTATAGCTAAATAAAAGCTTAATAACAAATATATTTTGGCCTAATTTTAATACGACCAAGACAGTTGCAACTATCTTTATCCAGGGACAATTGCCATCTCTTGACAGGCATAACAACTGGACACTGTCTTAAAATGAGACTGCTTAAAACTGACATATGCAGAAACTGACATATGCAGGAACTGCATGGAATCAAATATGGAAGAAACGCTAGAACATTTACTCTGTGATTGCCCTGCACTCGCTCGGACAAAGCTTAGAACACTTGGAAATGCTTTCCTCTACTCATTACACGACGTTGCAAAATTAAAACTCCACAGAATCTAGGAATTCCCCAGGCAGATGAATACTTTTACCATAAACCAAACAACTAATATAACCTAAATAGATTTTGAGAGTTGTGGTATCACTATGGACCAAATTGTGTATGTGGGGCATCCAATCTACTACTATAACTGAACCTAAGGAGGGTTAAAATCGATATTAAGAAAAGGTTCTATTTTGTAGATTTGAAATGATTACAGAAGGTATTTTTGACATTGCCAAACGATCGAACGCCACACGTTCTCTACGTTTATCTAAGACATCAAACAGCGAGTCACGTTCCAAGAAAATTAAGAATAAAGTCTCCTCGTACATTATGATTGAAATCTGGGCTTGTTGCTTTTGTGTCAATCACCTGGAGTTTTTAACGTTGTTTCGTTTTTGAATGGTATTTGTAAGACTTGAAAGCCATCTTGACAACCGCACGCTTTATCGATAAGGCCCATCGAAACCAATTTTTTATGCCATAATACCAAAACTTATTCATGTATATCAAATATTTGCATATTGTCGTAGAGAACTTTATTTGATTTCTGTCATTTTAAGTAAACCGAAACGAAAAAAGTAAGCCGAAAACAAATTAAAAAAGTTAACATGTGATAGAAATAGAATTCACTTCATAAAATGTTTTTGAAATTTTTTCTAAAAAATATTTTGTTCTAAGCCTGATTGCGGCTAAACTTCAACATGGGAAGATAGAAATCTTGGGGTTTGAAGGTTTATTTTTATAGACCCATTAACTCAGCAAAGCAAAGTTAGCCGAATGCAACGAAACCAATGCCATAATTTAGTGCTTATTAAGTGCTAATTTAGTGCTATAAAAAAAATTTACTGCAGCACGAATTCTTGAAAAAATTAAGGTTTTTGCTAGCTGAATGAGAAGCTAGCGAAGCATATATGAAAATTTTTAGCAGAACTAAATTTAACCAATGCCATAATTTAGTGCTTATTAAGTGCTAATTTAGTGCGGTAAAAAAATTTAGTGCTGCATGAACTTTTGAGAAAATCGCGGTTTCCCGATTTTCATATTAGCTGATTTCAATTGCTATCTAAATTTGAGCATAAAACCTATCATGCTAAACAAAATATAACCTTTCGAAAATCACTTGCTGGATCGAAATATCAGGGCTAGAATATATAACATATACCAATTATACTTCGAAGACAAAGATTTGACAACGATGCGGCAATAGCGACGCTCGGATATTACCTACTGAGAAAAATTCGCCACTGTTGCAAAAATCATGAATAAATTTTAATAACATATTCCCGTATATCTCTGATCCACCCTCGGTTCGAAAAGCAGCTATTTTACGGTCAATACAAATATGAGTTATCATCGTTATGTGAAGGAAAGTGACGATGACAACGCCACAAAAAATCTCTTCAAAAATCTCGAGGACAGCAACGGATCAGATTCGTTCGTTGTAAATTGTTGAATTACAAGACGAAAAGTTCTGTTGGAGAAACAAAAAGTTGAGTAAAATATGAATAGCAGACGGACAAATCAACGAATGTCAGTAACCTCGTTCGTCGTTGTCGTGGTTCATCTCGACGGGTTTTCAACGGTATGGCGCGCATTAGAATTTTTATTTGGCTTTATTTTTATTTTCTTTCATTTTCTCTCTTTTCTTTCATTTCAAACTGTAGGTGACTAAGACTAGAATTTTATATGAATGTAACGTATGCATAGGGTAGAAAGAATTGTTAAGAGGAATGGGTTTGAAAAGGGAAGCGCAAAACAAACGAAGATGGGGAAACGAATGGTGTTACAATGTAAGCTGATGGTTCAAAAACCCAACCAAACCGAACTCTTAGTCATTCAGAATCACAAAGTGGAAAATGCATCAATGCAATGACAGTGAGAGTAGGAGATTTTGTGGGGAGATGAAAAAAGAGTCAAAAGTGGTGAGATGGAAAACGAGAGAGAACGAAATTTAAAAAAACAACAAACAAATAAACGCATGATGAAAATATAAGGTTTTAGACTGTAGAAGGATGGTTGGCTTACTGGATGAGCCCTAAAAAAGGGTGCATCAAAAAAAAAAAAATTTAACTGGAGAGTTTTTAAAACCGTGAGCAGAATCAGCGAAGCGTATTACATACAATTACCGAAGCCAAAGACAAGCTACTGCTTCAAAGAGAGCCGATAAATATTGTTCTCATTTTCATTCTCGGTCCCGACCGATGACGAGAACGGGAAAAGTCTGGCCGATATCTCGTTCTCGGCGATAATGAAGTGTTTATCGTACGATACGTAAAACAAAATACCGATACGTTCGATAAACACTAAATTATCGTCGAGAACGAGATATCGCTCAGACCTTTCATTATACAAAAACAGTTAAAACGCAATATTTTATCTCATATGGTAGCAGACGTTTCAAAATTTGGTGCAAGATGTACATACTATATTGTCTATATTTAGTACCCGACGAAATCTGGATGGTATTAAACAACGGGGCGTAGCACCTTTATACAACAAAAATACTGAAAACGCTATATCTTGGTAACTATGGCGAAACTCGATATGTAAATGTAAATTAATTGTGCCAAGTAATTGCTAAATGTGAACGGGGTTGAATAATGGGTCTTCGCTTTTGTCATACGATAAAAACTCTCATACTGCTATTCTTGGTACTTATACAGAGTTGTGAAATTCGGTATATGGAGCCAATTGTCTACATTAAGGACTACGTAAAATGTAGGCCCCCGCCTACTACACCGAGCATTTAATATAAAAATGTAAACGAGAATGTAGGAGAAAAATAGGCAGTAACAAGACGAGATCAATACAGATCAAACCTTTCTTGTAAGAGAACGAGTAATTGACGATAAGCTCGGCGTCGATACGATAATTTTTGAATATTTAATTATAAGTCTTTATTAAAAGTAAACAGTTTCTGTACTTTTTTTATGAACTTCACAACCTTAAATAAAGTATCCGAGTTTGTTTTCTGTTTCCCCACAAGATGTTATGTTTTGAAAGCAAATACAAATATGTAATAGTGTTAATACTGTGGCAAGGTTAGTTAAATTAAGCAATGTGTTTCTTCACATATTTTTTTCGAAACACCTCACCATACAAACATCATCTAGTTCAGGAAAATATGGAGTTTTACAATGTGCAATTGTTGGCGCGGGTGACGGTAAAGAGTAAGCGACCACCAGTTGTAATCTCTTCTGTTTTACATTTTTTGTTTGTAAACATCACTGTTCCACCAGATAGACTCTGATAGCAGAGAACCAAGAGTGTGGTAGTTATTACAGCTTGAGTCGTTTTGCCCACAATGTTATAGTGAGTAAATTTTTGTTGCTGTTGTTGTCACGCTGAAGCGACCGATATTCCAACAAGCGTTCATGAGTTCGGCTTAGCAACGAGAAAATTCAGTAGCACAAAACGACCAAACAATGATTTGAAAAGCCTACAAGAAATTTCAACATTTGCATTTCAAGTTGCATCTTATCATACCAATACATACATATTGTACATAAAAAAATGATTTTTTTTTTTCAGAACTGAACGTTGCGATTTTTTCTTAAGTGAAACAATTACATAATAAAATTTAGTACAATTTTGTTTTACACAAACTAAACAACATACATACCACATTTTTTCATATATTTTGTTTCGCTAATATTTTTATAAAACATCTAGCATATTGCCATGAAGAGCCGTGACTTTACGAATTATTCAATGAACAAATTTAATTTTTCCAATTGTGTTATTTTTTGTTGTATTCGAACCAGCAAATGAAGTAGGTATCTTAAAAACGCCAATTATTTTTCACCAGAGATTTCTATAATGAAAATGAAAATAGAACATGTTTAAATTGAACATGGAATGTAATCATGTTTTTATTCAAAAAATTATTTTATGACAGTGATTAAAAAAAATAATTTTCGGCATATGTTCACCACGACTATGTAGCTGTAACAAATTATTGATAAAACTCGTGCATAATAATCGGTGCTGCTTATTAAATCAGATATAATTCAATAACATCCGCTTAGTATGTTACCTATTTTAAAGGTTTATGTTGTAGTTCATGTTGACGCACCAACATTTTTTTTACAAATTCTGCTTTTGTAACCCTTATTTCACTTCCATGCTGTTTCTCTTATTGGAGCTTTATTTTCTTGCGCATCAAATAAAAAATACTAGGAATTTTTTATGCAAATTTGGTTATGTAATAAAAATTGTTGTCATAATATGTAACAATTTGATACATTTTTTTTTTGGGCTACTTGTTCAATATTTTCAGTGGAAAAAATAAAAAAAATTTCTGCGAAATATGCATAAAAAAGAGCAACTAGCTGCTCATTCTAGTTTCAACCGCTGCTACACGGTATCATCAGTAAGCTTTTTTAGATGACGTTTAAGAATTTGCAAATATGATATGTCTTACTTTTTGCATTCATCAGTTAAGATACATAGCAAAATATAAACGCAGTGTGTCAAAATTCTACAGTATTTCCCATGTATGCATTTTTTGTTGTAACTCTTTTGATATTTAAAGTAAGAATTTACTTTTTGTTGATATGACCAACTGTAGCGCACCTTTTCATATCAAAATAATTTGCACTAGTCTTCCTTAATTATAAAAACTCAGCTCTTTTTCAATGCGACGCATGAGCGAAGTTAATTATAAGCCTCTGAAATAATTAAAAAATATTCGAATATTGTGATTTTTAAGAACCATATTGTCTTGTGGCCCGCATCAAGTTGTTAAAATAAAACTTACTTTTACTGAAAATAAGTATTTGTTAATATTTAGACATTTTTTTTTGAAGCATCCTTGCATAGGACTTATAACTTCAGTTGCCAAACAAAATATATAGTATTTACAAATACCTTTAAAATGTGGTGTATATCACTCAAGTACACATTTCAAAACCAAATTTTTTACGTTTGGACTTGTTCTAAAATTGTGAAACTTCACGAGAACTCCTGACGTTATATTAATATTATATTTTCATATGAGTGGTGTCACCTGATCAGTTTGACAGATATCATTATTTTGTACAGTTCGAGCCAAAAAATTTAAATTTTCATACAATTTGTGTAGGGGTACCTAGATACCCTGTCACCTGGGGAATGGTGTTTTTTTTTTGTCATGCATAGAAGGGTTAATAAAAGACCTGCAAAAGCTATAAATCCTTTTTTGCTTTTACTAAAAAAAATTATATGCCATTTCTTTCCGGGTATGCTGTCAACATGTTATAAATTTACTAATTCGGTGGGTTGATTTTTGAATAGTTCGAATTTCTTTAGAAAATGCACGCTGAAATGAACTTAACTATTTCATTTAAATTATTCGTTTAGAACGAAGTATATAAAAAAAATTAAATTTGTTCTTTCCGCTTCAGTTTTACCGTTTGTAGTTATTCTTTTGGATTTTGCGCAATTACAACTATGAGACGACAAATGAGGGAGGAGGGATGTAATATGTTTGAGATAGGAAAGGTGATTTAAATAAGCGTATTTCGGCGGTAGCACAATGCGTTACATTTCATAACACTTACAGAGGTGTCACTTACAGTATACGGCAAAATGCAATATTTATTGTGTATTGTATTTTTTTAAGAAAGGGGAAAAAATCTGTTAAAATTTTATATGCACTGCTGACTTTTTTTTCAGTTTGAAGAAGAATTTTACTTAGGAGTATCTCAAAAAATTACATATTTTAATGCGCAATAGCCTAACCTTTAATTATAGCACAAGTTTGTTAAAAAAAAAAAATTGTGAGGAGCCTTTCCCTTCTCTTAATATAATAATATTTATGTATGTACCAGCTAGAATTCTACGGTTAGTGCAACCCTTTTTAAACGTTTTCATATGTTAAATATGCTCCCTAGCTATTACGTAATGAGTTTTTTCCAATGTTTTTTTTTTCTCTCTAATTCTTTAGAAATTGATTTACTCAAACCAATGTGTTAAATATTAAAAATGCACATGTTGCAATTTCTTTTTCTGTCGCAGCATTTATATAGGGTTTGCCTTAAAGAGTTGTGGTAAAATCTCAGCGCTATCATTTTATGACACTTTTAACAAACAGCAACACTTAGGCATGGGAGAAGCTCTGGCAGTTATCACAAAGCATAGCGATACTACAAAAATGCAAGCGAGAGAGAGAGAGAAAGAGTGATGGAAAAATTGCAAACAAGACATAGACATGAGAGTATAGTTATTTTAGAATAATAAAAAAAAAGTTAAATTTAGTTTTCGCCGTAATAATGTTTCTAAAATATTGTATCAAAGTTTCTGAAAATACACACTTGACTACTTAGTTTTTATTTAGAGTAAACGATTTAGTTGTATATGTCAAGGTTTTTTGGTAATAGTAAATAGTTTTGACTCCAATTATGGAAACATTTTTTTTTTACATCAATCTATGAAAAAAGTTTTCAGAAATCACCCAATTAGTAACCCCTAAGAGGATGTTTTGACTTATTTGTGGTAAAAATAGGATTGACAGAAAAAGGTTAAAAATTGACTTTTGAATGAGTTTCCTTAAGGAACTATTTTGGCATCATTTATTAAAAAAATTTTACTGCATCAAAAGATGGGTATGCCTCGAAAATCTAAACATTTTTTTTTTATTAATGCGGCTAAAACATTCTCTTGGGTGATGCCCTTCTGCTTCCAAAATCTATTTTTGGCCTTTTCTCATCGATTGTTGCAATAAAATATTCCCATAAATGAGGTCAAAACACTGCCTTAGAGAGTGACTTCCTATAATGACTTTCAAAATCCATTTTAATCCTTTTCTCATCGATTAGCGTAACGAAATTTTTTTCCATAAGTAGAGCCAACGTAGCTCAATACTTGATCGGCGACTACCAGGTGTCGTTTAAAATTTATTTTCGCTTTTTTAACATCGGTTGATGGAATTTTTTTCTTCTCAAAGATAGCCGAATTTTTTTTTTTACTGCATTTTTTAATCACGTTTTTTAATACGAGGTATATGAAAATATCAGCAGTGAAATTGTCGGTAACCCTATTTACTACTGGCGTAAAAAGTCTGTCAAAGTTCCCATTTAAATTGATATGTTGACCACATACATTTGATATATATACCCACATCCAACCAACCTCTCTTTCTGTCTGAGCTTAATAGTAGTAGAGCCCACGATGCTAAATGGGGATTTACACGAGCTGAATTTTGAAGATTAAATGGTAGAAGAAAAAAAAGATATATCATGTGTACCATTGCACGGGTGGGCGGAGTGACTACAGGCTTTTACAAATGCAAAACAAAAAAAAACATTCACACATGCCCCACGTGTCTCTGATGACTGAGACATATTCATCTGCCGGTTTGGATGGTGGGGGCGGCCGTTCGGATGAGTTCAAAATGGGGGGAAATTTACTCGACAGCATCAGATATTCATAGCCGATCTTAAGTGATTACGAACGAAGCTTCTATTGAAAAAACTGACGATTCGAATGGGACGCAAGCTCGTGGCGACTTTTCGAAAATGCAAATAGAAAAAAGAGTGTGTGGGAGAAAGAGAAGCGCGGAGTGGGGAATGCATAATTCACTGCAGCTGCACGCACTAAACTTTATTGACGATTTTTGTAACTTCGACTTGTGGAAATTGGCAGATTATATTTTTCCCGATATCCTTGCATTTTTTCCTTTGAGCATGTCAAGGTGGCGTTTTTTTTTCAAGGCTGTGATCCTCTCATAGTATTTTCACTACTATTCTGATCGGCTGGTCTACACTCCAGGCCCTTTATAGAGGGCTAATATTTGGTAGAGGTACTCAACAAGATGAAAGTTATCCCCATATCTTAATCTGCCGCGCTTGAGTAAGACCCAAATTCCCCTGTTAGACTTCCGTACTATAAATTATGTCAGTTCTTACTCATTATTGAGAAGTAGTCAGAAACCTTAACTGAACATATTGCTAAAATTTTCAAAGATTTAAAAAAGTAAACTTACAATGTTAAGGCAAAAAGGGGACGATATAAGAAAGAAAATTTCATTCGTAAAGCATAGATCACTCAACTACCAGTATACGCCTTTTTCCGATTGCGTGATTCATTTACTAATTCACTCAAGTTTTTCCCCCATTTTCTAGCAGGTGATAGGGACTCGTAGCTTGTGAATACCACTTTAGTCGACTTCGTGGTCTCCCTAAAATACCACATCCACAAAATATTCAAACACTTGACTTTTTAAGGGAGTAAAAAACTGAATAGCAACGCTTTATAAAGTACTGTAGCGCACATTGCGTTGGTAAGACTACTGCAAGGAAAGTGGCATGAGTGACACTTTATTGTGGCAATCATTTTGCGCTTCAACCGATTTTATTGCGTCAAATTGCTACAGAGAAGAAAAATACACAGAAACAGGACAGGAGATGACATAAAAAAAAATTCGCTGATAAAAATATCGCTAGGATGAAAGACGCAAAAAGATTTGCAAACATGAAATCACACTGTTAGGCAAAGAATTTTGTTTAATTTTTCGTCAGAGGCCACTTAAATTTGAAAAAAAATTCGAAGCTTTAGAAGTTTTTGAATTTTTAATAACTTCATTAAGTGACGATCAGTTCAAATATTCGTTTTTGTCAAGATTTTCAAAAAATTTTTAAAGGCACTAAGCATGCAATTCTCAGCGGAAATATTAACTTAGACCAGAGATGCACACAAAGATCTGCTTCTGGAGCTGATTACAACATCAGTTTAGGTAGAGAAACTCACCAACATTTTACAAAAAAAAACATTAGTTGCCGAAAAGTTTTTAATTAGCTGCGGCAAGCTAAGTGCATACAATAAAAAACAAAAGCTTAAGGAGCAAGTGACTTGAAAACAATTACACAAACAAAAAGCATGTAGCGAAAGCGAATCGAAGCTGATTGATTTGAGTAAGTGCGTTGAAGAGAAAAATTACACAAACAAAAATCATTACGAGCCAAAATGATGTAGCATAAATAACGGAAAGAGCTCAAGCAGAGCGATATGATTTTTGTGATTGTTGTAAGAGCTAAGCGAACTTCGAGCTGTGTGTGCATCCTTGATTTCTATGTGTCCAAATATTAATAGGGGTCAAAAAAAAGTTATGCAAAGTTGGTTTAATAGATTGATATTAGTCAGACATCTTTAATTTTCGTTCTTTTTAATATTTTCTACACAATTTATTTGTAATATTGTCAATACATTCCTTAGGACAGTAAATCCACCTTTAAAAATATGCTTTTTATAGCTTCACAATATCGACATTAATTGCATTAATTATCTCAACAATACTACCAACGATTCTTCAGATGAATGGCTTTTTACTCGTTATATTGGAAATCTCACACGGAAATATGCAAAGGCAAATGTGCTTAAAATCACAATTAAATGTTTAGTTTTTTAGCAATGTGGGCTATATTATCACGGTCCAAAAAATAGCGGCGAAGTTTTCCAATTATTTGGAAAATTTATCTTAAGGGATATTCTATATAAACCACTTAACAGTTACCGTCTTTCAGCTTCCATATCATCTTTAATATTTGTGCTTATAAAGTTAACCGACATTAATACTTTATTGTGTTAAATAAGCGCGAGAATTCGCATCATCTGGGCTCCATTACGTGTAGCGCTATTTGGAACTCGAGCTGTATTTTCAAAATCAATATAAGACACCAGTCATAATTTCTTTTCGAAGGAGAATCCTTTACTTTAAAATTTTGTAGATATACACACATTGAACAAAGCCAACTATGTAGTGCTTCTTTTTGACGATCCCACATTATTTCGTTATTTTTATGACAGAGTCCATGACATTCAAACTCAGTCCATCAGCAATCATTTCATGGGGTCAACGTTGGAAATACACTAATTTGAGCTATCACCAACCAGGACAACATTTGTATCATCGGAAGTATACATAATAATGTATGCAAAATTATTAACCAATTATTTTTTATTGTCTATTAATGTTATATACATATGTATGTATGTATGTTCTACATACCTTGAATGAGTAATACTATAGCTTGCAATTTTCAGCATAAATCCTTACTTTCTTAACGTTCAGATCATAACACATGAGCAGGACATCAATTACTCACACAAATGCATGTGCAGACGAGAACACCTAGACACAAATATGTACCTAGCAAACAAAAGCAGAAGTAGGAGAAAGCAGCAGCTCTCAGCTTCATTCTATCGTTTTGATATAGGCTCGCCCCCAAGCGAAAATAAGGAAAATATGCTTTAGGCCTGCCGCGTCCGCTTCCAAATAGGAAGGATAAAACAAGGCTAGTTTTGCTAATTTTCAAAGAAAAAATTATTAATTTTTACTGATAAATAAACTACCTGCATAATGAACTTAATTAAAATAGAAATGTGAAAATATCGAACTACTGAAAATTGATATTCAAAGATATCGAAACATTTGAATACATATTAAACCTGTATCGGATTAAGGATAACATAAATAAAAAGTAACTTTTGAGTGACCAGCAAATTTTATTTACTCAGAAAATTTCTATAAACAAGAGAACAATAAAATAAAATTAATCATTAAAACCAAAATGAAAAGCAGATTTTGTGGCTCCCAGTTAAGCCTCTGTTATCAAATCTGATATTGGAAGGCGCAATACCTTGCGTAAATAATTTCATATAAGGCAAGCTCCTTGCTAACAGGCCTGCTGTCGAAAAGCATATTAGCATGAATAATCGATTATGTGAAGGCCTTATATAAGCTCATACGCATGCAGCAATGCTGAAATGTAAATTGATCTTCTCCGGGAGAGGTCTTGTGCAATTGCTTGCTGGGTGTTGTGATGCAAACATAAATATATACATACCCGTATAAGACATATCATTGACGCAGTACCATAGAAATGACTGCAATTGTGAAGCCTATGTCGGGATGCAGAGTGCGCGCATTTGTACTGCTGTGCATGAATCCGGATGTCAGTGCAAACAAAAAAAAAAAAATAAAATTTATAAATGGCGCGGCTGGGATATACAGCAAAAAATTGCAATGCGAAAGGCCGCACTTATTTGCAGTTGCTAGGGAATAAAAATGTGATATAATGAGAAATAGTTAGAGCTCTAAACAAAAAATGGAAAATACGCACAGAAAAAATGAGAGAGAAAGAGAGTGTAAGAACAAGAAGAGAATTAGCGAATATTTTCTTTAAAGTTTACGACATTTAAGGTTTTACAAGATTTTTCAAAAAGTGTAAGAAAAATCTATTATCCTTTTCTGACTTAAGCCTAAACTAAAATAGACGTGATGAGACGGTACGTGTAAATTCGAGTCTATGTGAACCAATGTTGATAATCCAAATAAAGAAAGTGCACGAAACATTCTGATGAGAGGTATTCTGCCGTTAGAAACGAACTTCAAACTGTCACTACTCGTCATAATAACTGTTTCCATTCCTTGGCAAACGTAACATTTTTGGTTAAATGTCAAAACGGACGTAACGAGCGCAAACGTTGGTTCGGTTGCTAGCGTCTTGACACTTTTATTTTGTTTAAGGCTTTAAGATTTCAAAAAGAGCTTTAAAAGAGTATTTGCTGATATATAAATAAAGGTGACCGTAAATTGTCCATGGTTCCAAACCATCTTCTCTATTGAATTCAAATTTATTCGTTAATGAATCTAAATGCTTTATTATAATCACTCCTTCACTTCAGAGTTTTCAGATATTAATCTATAATTACCGAAAGTATTACCATTTTTATTCCTTGATCTGGTAATTTTTTATTTGATGTCAATTTCGGGATTCTTAAAAACGGGAGCTTTAATTCTAAACCCAGCACTATGTGGCAATCGTAGGCGTGGCCTACAGTTGTTCGATTGTTTGAAGTTGATTTCTCCACACCAGTGCAAATTTTCAGCAGGTTTCACCGAAAAGAAAATGTTTCCTTCAATGTATTTGGTTGATAGATTTTCAAAATATATATTAACTAACAACAAATTTTGGTAGATATTACTATGCTGTTAATTGGAAGTTAAAGTAATTTTTATTGAACCAAACATGACATCTATTTGAGGCGATCGATCAAATACATATACTTAAGTGAATCGAAAATATAATGGAAAGCCTATTTTTATTTGATTTTACTTCACATTAATATGAATACTATATAATTCTTAACATACCTAAGTAAAATTTGTTAAATTCTAAAATAAATGTATAATTTTTTTGAGGATGAATACTTCTGATTTTTCTTTTTGAAATTCTAGAAAGATAAGTTTTTTTCAATTTGAATATATTGAACTTCAGAGATAGGACAATACTTTGCCCAAGTTTGAAGTTAATTTATAATGTTCGAATTTTGGCTCAGATCATTTGACATACTTCGTCTATATTGAATATATACTTTGTTAATTATTACCTAATCTCGAAATATACAAATAATCGTTTTCTCTGTGTACGATTCCGTGGGAAGAACGTTTAAATTAAAACAAAAATACCTACGAAATCTGCCTACGCAGTCATATATATTTTTGGATCAATTTTCTGCTAACTGTTTATGAACTTAGTGAAGCATCCTGTTTGAAAAAAAAAAAAATTCAAAATTTTAGTTTTCACAACTTATTACAATAAATCCATTATTCGTTTACAGCAAATTAATAATGGACAATTTATATTTTATAAAACATTTTACATGGGTGTTTCGATAACTCTATATAAATTTGACAATCACGCTATGAAAAATATAAAATAAATTTTGATTTTCATAACTAATTACAATATATCTTTTCTCGCCATTCTTCTAAGCAAATAAACGATAAGTTCACAGAAAAAAAAATTATTTAATTCAACAACATGGTACAACCGTTTGTGAAACAAAATTTTAGAACAAATACCCAGATTTTTTGTATTTATTTGTGAATGTAAAAATGGATCTACAGCAAAAACAAATAAAACAAAAAAATAAGAGAAAAAAGACCGAGAATTCGACTAACTTTCGACAAATTTTTTATGTAAATCAAAACTGAAATCAAAATTCTAAAAGTTTGGGTGTCAATATTTTTTAACTGAACATTTGACAATACATTGTCAAAGAACGTAATATAATTTAAAAATTTTAAAAGCCCTTAAAAACGCATAATGGTAATAGCAATATGTAGTAGTTATATTAAGTTAAGTACTTTATATACCAATGTCCTGCTAATTATTTACACCTTATCGCTGGGATCGGATCAGAATACGGATTATTTTTTGTTTAAATTAAACATAATGCTGGGTGGGCGGGCAGGCAGTCAAATCAGCTCCTGCAGCGGTTGCATGCAAAGGATGCGTTAATTTTGGTTGTATGAGTAAAAATTCCTGTTTAAAATTCAAACTTGTTAGTTTAATTGTGGAGGGTTTTTTGCTAGTGACTTTAAGTAAACAAATTCGTAGGTAGAACTTGCAATTATATTAACGTGATTTGAAACTGCAAGGGTCATAACCATTTGTCATTCATTATTTATTTCTTGCATGATGAGGACAACCTTCAACTTTTTATTTGATATAGTTAGTTAAATTTTATATTTTCATAAATATTTAAATTGCGTGTTTTAACCGTTGTTAAAACGGTGTACGTTTGTCAAAAAGTAACTTTAGAATGACTACGCTATGAGAGTTGACTTCTTCATATGGTGCACTTGGAGAAAAGCTTATTTTGAAGTTGAATATAGCAAGCACAATATGAGTAAGACAGTACACAGACAAAAGTGTACCTACATATGTGTCTTCAATATAGATATATGTCGGTACAGGTAGTCCCCGACTTACGACCGAGATAGGTTCCTAGTCATCGGTCGTAAGTCGGATTAAGTCGTAAGTTGAGTTTCATAAAAAATAACTAAAGAAAAATATTACATACATACTGTACTACTAGTTCCAGCCATTTTTGGGATGATATAAAATTATTCACTTAAACAAACGTATTATTTGTACTGAAATAAATCGAATCCTTGTACATACTACTGTTTTTTTTAAAATTTTTTCTCATATACATATTTTAGGGACTCCCCGAAACTATTTTAAGCATTTTCAATGAAAAAAATTGGTAGTAAGTGCGAATAGTCGTAAGTCGAACGGTCGTAAGTCGGGGACTACCTGTATATAATAATAATATATTTTGGTAGAATTGGATATAAACACGTTGTATACACATTATGTCTTTTAAATAATCAGACGGGATTTTCACGTCGTATATGGTGGCGCAATCTGATCAGTAAGGATTGATATTCATAGGGTGGTACATCAGCTACCATCAAATTCTCATGGAAATCCACTGAGTAGAGTTCTAGGGGTTATGACTTCCAAGAACATTTTCATATGGAATTTTCAATATTGGAAAACAATTAAAATTTTTATGGTACATGTCATTTTTTAAAAAAAAGGAATAGCAACATAAACTAGTAAAGATGTTATCTTCGGCCAGGCCGAAATTCACATACCCTACACTGCATTGAAAGTACTTTCTAAATAAATGTTAAAAATACATTGAAAATTAATTACCTAAAGTTTTAATAAAAATCGTATGTGCCAATTGTGAGTTATACGAAATCAAAATTTTCAATTTTTGGAAAGTGCAACGCCCACTTTTCAATTCTCCCCACTTTAAGCAAAATTCAAGATATGTTTGATCTGTATCAGTGTACTTAATTTCATCACTTGCACAGTTAACGAGTTATGGCGTTGTTAAAGTTAAAATTTAGGGCTGTGTCACGCCCTTTTAAGAGCCTTTGCAAATTGAATCCTAGTTCAATTTTTATTTTGTTCACATGTTCACCAAGTCACCAAGTTTCATCAAAACCGCAGCAACCTTTTTCAAAATGTGCAGAGGTATATTTACATAGAGTATGGGCGGTGGGCGTAAAGCGAGGTGTGACCTATGCGTCAAATTTCATTGAATTAAATTGCTTAGTTTTCCCGTAAACGTGATAGCAATAGACAGACAGACAGACAGACAGACACACAGACAGACTGACGGAGATAGCTATATCGAGTCAGGTGGTGACGCTGATCAATAATATATATACTTTTCTATACCTGCCACACCCCCTTCTCTGCGTTACAAACGGAATAACAAAGTGAATATACCCTCTGTGTAGGGTATAAAAATATAAAAAAGTCCAACACCTTTCTATTTTCGATCTTAATGATATCATATGATTTTTACGATTCGAATCAGGCTTTTCTGAAATAAGTTTTGAATTAATAGAATCATTTGAAATTTCAAACACGTTATTTATTCAATAATTTAGCAACAATTGTTAAACGAAAAGTTGTATAATAATCAATTGATAAGCGACATTGCAATACCTGCTAAACAACAACGAAAGTGTAAAAGAAACTTTCTTTAAGGCTATGGAATTGTTAATATAATGTTGCTCTTTTTTTATATCCATATTGCCCAGCAAGCATTTTAATTGTTTTCTTGACGTGCTAAGGAGCACATTTCTGAGCAACATTACCGATGTGTGAATGCTGAAGGAATGATGCAGGCAAACTCACAATGAGTGCTCGTGAAAATTATCTACACTACGACGGAGTCGGAGTCGTCGCCAGTAAACGTGACGCAAAATCACTTATGACTTGGCAAACCGGAACTAGCTACGAGCTAGTAACATGACGATAATACGTATATATGCACCAACTGAAGCCGCTGACGTTACAATGAAGGAACTGTATCATTTAAGTTGTGCTGTCTTCGGGGAAACCTCATCGACGAAGTAAAATGACTCAGGAATACAGCCTTCAAAGCTCAATTTTTAATATCGAATTGCTTTGATTCTTTCTATGCCATAATAGTGATACGATATCTGCAACAATTATGAATATTATGTGATTTTCATTATTTTTTTAGGAACGACAAAAGAATAACTGTTCGCTTTCCTACCAAAAAGTTTTAAGTTTTGCCTTCTAAAAACATAAGTCAAGAGTAAAAGTAACAGAAAAAAAAACTTTTAGTTATATTTTAAAGGTATGTTTGAAGCTTTTTGATATAGAAGCCCAAACAAGACCTTTTAAATAACTTTTGCAGAAAAAAAAATGAAAAGGATCATGAGGATTTTAATCTAAAAATGACATTTCAGAATCAGATATTTGAAACTTCCAGATTTATTGCAAATTAACAGACATGCGGAGAGGTTAGTTGGGTTTTTTCAACTTCTGTAGAAACTAGGGATTTTGAGGAGTAGGCATGATTTTGCCATGCTATTGCTAGAAGACGACACAATATAGTTAGTTCGTTTTTAGTTGATGGCCTGGATGACCTTAGGCATGTTAATATAGGTGAGCTACTTAATTCCATTACAAAATCTGTTTAGTTCTACAAGAAGGGTTTAGTTAAATACCTTGTGGCATCAGAATGGATCATATTTTAATCTAGGTTCTTAAACTGACTACCACTCCGACCTAAGCTCACCTATATGACATTGATTTTTGAGTGTTGAGAAAAATGTTTATTGGGCAAATTATACGCATTTGTGTTTATATGTAGATACTACACAATTAAAAATTAAGAACATCAGAGAAACGACAAATGGACGTAAAAAATAAACGCTTACACATGGACAACTTTGACTGAGAACGACAGGTAGACAATGTCTGAATAACAAACTGATGTTCATTAATTAATATGATAAAAACGTTTACGCTGAAAACGTACTGATTTTTCGTAGCAGCCAAATGTATATAAATATGTGTGTGAGTTAACGAATAATGTATCCATATCTATAAAATTGTATAGTAAACAAAGATACGCATCAAGAAAAAGAAAATCAAGTGAAAGAATAAAAAAAATAAAATGAATGAGAAATACAAATACAAAAGAGTTCTTCATTAAATAAAGTGGATATATAAAATTTCGCTGAGATATTAAACTTTTGGTGTGTAAGAAATTTTGTTTATTTTATTGATTTTTTTTTTTCAAAAAATGCGCGTAGTTAGTATGTTAGGCAGTAATTTTTGCTTTATAATCCTGAAATTTAAAACGTTTTAAATATTTCAAATCTTGCAAATTAAGTTCACAAAACGGTTTATTTAATGTGGTGTACCCTGGATTCTCACTCTTTTATTTCACTACCGATTAATACTTATATACCAAATCAGTTATCTTATCTATATAGTTTTAATTGTGACTTACACTACATCCAATAGCAAGTAAAATTTGAGATTATTGACTTCACAGAATTTCTTAATTTTCAATACAACGCTCACAATTCAAATGAACCGTCGTATTGTTCAGAAAAAAAGTAGGTATTGTAAGAATCAAAAAAGTTCTTATATACTTTAGTTGAAATATCGATACATCGAAAGGCTTAGAGTAAAGAAACGACGGTGCTGCGGATCTAACAAGAAAAAACTGAACTAATGGATCAATTTTGAAGAAATTTGGTTTGGAGATAGATTGAGCCGTAAGAAAAGTTATTAAAAGCTTTAAGTTTTTTAGTGGGTGTGACATCACCCTCTAATGAGGAAAAACGCTGTCACGACGAAACCGCTAGAACGATTTTAATGTATCGACATGATAGATTGAACCTTAAACAAAGATATTCGTTTTTTAATGGGCGGTGCAACTCCCTAACCTGAAAATATGTTTTCACAGCTGTTTGGTATGGAGATGCAATAAGGTTACGGTGAGTCACGCCTTTAACTCCAAAATATGTTTTCAACGCTTAATATAAAGAATCAATCTTGATAAAGTTTGGTATGGAGATAGATTGAAACTTAAGAAAGCGATAGAGATAGTGATTGGGCAACATGATACCATGATATTTATTCTTGTAAAATTTATATTTACATGAACAAAAAGTATTTTAACAATTGATTCATCTATTTTTCATTATAAACTACTAGTTACACTCAAAAAAAAAAAAAATATTTGAAATATTTGAGACCCAAGGTGCTACTTTTTTCATTTTGGCAAACATACATTTTCTATACCCTACGCCATGTTATAAACGGAATGACAAAACCAAAGTTTGGGATATAAAAAGTACTAATTTCGCAAGAGCAATACTATTTAAGCAGAAAAGCCAACAAAATACCATGAACTTCATATACCTAAGTGATAAAGTGGTAAACACAGAGCTTCTAACATGTAAAGCACTCATTTCTTGAGATAAGCAACTGTTACGAATGCAACTATGTAGTTGCGTTACGTTAGTTGTCGCGCTATCGTTAGCAGCTATTTAGCATGCCATGCCTATCACCATCTATCTGTTTGTTGTGACGTTTTGTGGGTAATAATTATCATTATTAATTTATATGTATTTTATGTATCTATAGATTTACCAATAAGATTCATACGAATATAAATAAATCTACTGTCTCACTTACTAACCTATTCACTTATTAAGTTGATGGCTAATTCATATTGGTATTTGTTAGGCCGCGCGAATTCATAACAGGTAATTAAATAATCGAAGAGTCCGATAGATATTAGAGCAGAACAGGCCTTACAAGCACAAGTCAGTTATGCCGACGACGCGCCTTTATCGCGGCATATGAATATGCATGCGTTATATAAATAAATTAAAGTTTTATTTTATACGAGAAAGTTCCGAGTTGGTATCTGGAGAAACCAGGTCTACAGTTGTTTACCATCTTACCGTTTTAGAAAACAAAGAACGTGTATATTTTGTAAACTACGAGCGAAAGGAATATAAATCAAATTTTTAAATTACATTTTAACATGCTTATCCACAAGCTTACATTGTATGGTAGGTGGTAAGCACGCTGGTGGAGTTTTATGCTTTCTTTTTTAAGCGGCTGTAAGTTTAAATTCATTTTAAGCAAATTGTTTTTAATGGTGACACTGGTCAGACACTTGTCGGAATGTTCTCACATTGGAGTCTACGCTTCTCTTTGTGCGAACGTCGAGTAATCTGCTTCGCCAGGTATTGCTGATGCAAAAGTGATTGATTTGTGTCTCTGTATCATTGGGTGAACGCCATGTAACCTTATAGTTACGTGGATTTGTGAAATTTCGTTCAGGTGGCCAAGACCGTTTTTCTTCATGACACGTACGATTTGGTTGTTGCCAATTTAAGCATTAAAATCGTCCATTAGCATAATTATGTAATCTTTGCTGATTGAAGCAATAGTTGAGATTAATTTGCTGTGGAGCTTGTGTTTCTGCTCGGATTCCGCAACCTCTGTGGGGCTATTGTTTTTGTCTATTGTTTTTGTTCTTACTCTGGAGTTGAATCGTGTTGTGATAATGCTAGAGAAGATCGGCTGCCCTTTCTGAGCAATTGTATGCTTCTTTATTCATGCGTGTTCCTACGTTTTTGAAGTGATGGTTATCATGTTTCGAGTACATACAATTTTGACCTGTGAGAGTGGTAAGTTTCCCATGTCCAGTTGGACAGCTTCAAGCGCTTAAATTCTACACTGAGAAAACGATTTGTTTGTATTTAAAAAATTCTATTTGATATAGAGCAATGAAATATGTATTTGAATCAAACATATTGTATTCGGATCAAATAATGATAGATGTTGGTTGAAGCACTTTATGTTTGATTCAATCAAATATTTAATTGCTCTTTATCAAATATCATTTGTTATATTCAAGCAAATCGTTTTCTCAGTGTAGTTGCTGGAATCATTTATTGTTCCGGAGAAATTGTTGATTGGTTCAGGTCGCCTAGTATGGTGATAAGACTGGTATCTATAAAGATATAGCTTGAATTTCGTATCTTGGAGCTTCGCACAGCCCTCAAGAGAAGTATAACGAGGTGGTTGTGGACTTCATTACATAGCCACTCATTGTTGATGAGACTAGGAAGCCGCTTCTTTAGATCAGGCCTTTTCTGATACCTTCGCGGGCAGACAAAACTCTAACACGCCTTAAATTGCTACAGCTAATGGTCGACGAGGAAATCAAAATTTCTAATATTTAAACAGAATCTGGATCAAAGTTAAGTTTACTTCCGGATCGAAGGGACAGCACTTAAATTTTATATATTTAATAACTTATATTTAGCTAGTGAAAATATTACAGCAATGCTTGAATTAATATTTTAGCTGTTACTATCAGTTTCATTTGTTATAACTACCGATTCCGGGATTCAATATTTTGATCACGAACCCCAAAAAGCGCTCCGGGATTGCCATCCCCAGAACGTACACATGTATGTAAGCATGCACACATCCACACATGTAGATGAAAAATAAATAAAGAAATACCAAATAGGCAGAAATATAAACAAAATGCAAACTCTGCGTTTTTTTGTGTCTCATAAATAAAACTCTTCTATTCAAAATTAGTTTTTATTTTTTTACTTAATCTTTCTATGGTATAAATTTTGTTGGTACTCTAATAGTTGAAATGTTTGCATTTGTGCAGATACTCGTATTTTACTTTACGTTCTGCCTGATGATATTGATGGTATTTCATTTGTTCGGTTTGTTGTTTCCAATTTCAGCTGATAAGCATTGCCCTGTATGTACGAGTAGTATAGTAAAAAAGTAGTTGGCTGCTATACGATTGTACAAGTTTGCAAGCATGTGTGCGTAAGACTTCTTCAAATATTAAATTATTAATGGATTGTTTTTTCTTTAATCGCACACTATGCTTGTGTATTAGTTTCAGTTTTAGTTTCATGTGCGTTTTATTTTAACACTTTTCTTTTATTTTTGCTCTTTTTCAACTCGTAAAGCAAAAATCAACAGATGCAAAAAAAACCCATTTTTAAGTTTCGTAAGATTAACACCCTAGGTGATAGTGTAATCTGCACTAGTTGATTATTTGCATATACCAGTTGTTCATTTTTATATCATCATAGTTTAATTAATAAAGTATTACTTATTTGTTTTATTGCAATGCATGGAAAAGCGTATGGCAGATGAAATTTGTGATCGCTATTTGTTAGCTACATCCGAAATGATTTTAAAATAGCTATAACTTTGTAAATATTATGACAAATTATGGTACGTAGAAAAAGCATCGATTTGAAAATAAAGCTTAGAAATTTCTAAAAATTAATTAGAATTTAAAAAATTTATTACAGTGGCTTAGAAATAGAAATATGTAAACGGGAAATACTCAATTTTCGATCAATGGTTCACTCTGTATATAAATTTTGACAACTTGTTTGATGCCAAGTTTTAAAGAATTCAATCTGTATGGAGAAATTTATTTATTTGCCAATGATGATCCCTTTAAAGTTTTGATTTTTAAAATATTCATTTTAGCCCAAGCTCAGGGTGTATTCTCAAAGATAGGTTCCTACATTAAGGAAAATTCCCAAACCAATCTTCTTGCATATTTCTGAGATTTAGTGTAAGTCGAAATAATAACTAGTTAGCTGGAGTATAGATCGCATACGGTTGGTCCTATTAGAAATTCGGTATGGACTTGGGTCATCGGATCGGGTCCGGATAGGTTAGGTAACGCATGGAGCCAGGCTAACCGGACCAGGCTAACCGGGCCAGTCTAACCGAACCAGGCTAACCGGACCAGACTAACCGGACCAGGCAAACCTAACATGATATTGATTAGAGTGAATGATGCTGTAATCTAAGCAAAAAAAAATTGGGTTAAAGTATACCAGTTTTTTTGTTTTGCGTTTTTACCATATCTTCTCAATTGCTATTAATAAATTGAAACTTATTGTTAATTTATTGGTGTTGCGTTTTTAAAACTTCAAAGGAGAACTCACATTCTTTATCTGTCTTGGAATTGAATTTAGTTCGCCCTGGCCACTGTTCAAAGATGCTCATCAAACTGGGTACTCTAATTATTATTATTATGATTATCCGAGAGACTGAAACTATATTACTTTGATGCCAAAATGAAAAATTTAACTTTTGCCTATTGATAATTTAAATCACATGCCAAAAAAAAAAAAATGGTTGGCTGATGTGGTTAAACTGAGCATGTAACAATTGTGTTAAGAGGGCATGCCTAGGTCCAAGCCTCAGTGGATACAACATATTTTTTTTTTAATTAAATAGAATCTTATAGAATTATTTATCAGGATGACGTTACTTGATGCAAAAAAAATATAAAAATATAAAAGATAAGGGTCTTATATATAGTTAGTTATGTTTTTAGATCGTCTACATCTTTTTAATCCTAGCCATTTCCGAAGCTGACTAAAGTAGAGCTTGCCTGATAGCGATTCCTGCTCGGGAGTTACAAAAATTAGTTACTATGTAAGATCATATATCCGCATTATGATTGTTAAAGTTTTACTACTCGTCGGGGGGATGTTCCGATAGACTTAATTTGTTTACTATTTAAAAGAAAAACTATTTAGTCGTTTTAAATGAGTAGTAATTACGTGTTAGAGAGCCTAATGATTAAATTTCGCCTACATGTAAAGTAAAACACATGAATACGCCCAAGTTCATCTTAACTACCTTGAATCATTGTGCTATAATAGTTTGCGTAAACATTTAAACAGAAGAACTATGTTTTATATCAATCTTAATCCTAAGGCGCTTTATTATTATCTTGAGACCACGAAGCAAACTTGTGGTTTTTCTTTAGTAAAATTTCAACCAACGCATATTTGTCTTTCTTTGTTTTCATTGCCACTAAAATATTGAACTTATGAGTATACGCAAGCGCGGCAATAGATGTACACGTAACTACATATGTTGACGAGTTGATCATTTAGCGATTTTGTTGTATTTTACATTAGGAACTTAATGATATTTAGTTTATATCGATACTCGCTATGTTGAATTATTTTTTTTATAGAGTTGCAGCAATTCATTTCTTTATTTCAAAATCAGCCAAGCTAACTTATTCATGCAAATTATATTAACAACTTAAAAATAAATTTTTATGCTGTAATATTTATCAACTAAAATTGACCCAAACTCTATTGGCAACCCATGTTTGGTACAGGATTTTACAATGCAACCTTATATGTACATTCTTTTAAGGCTCTTCAAGTTCCATGATTTGGCATATGTACGTTTCAAGCTGCAAGCTTATACACTTTTAATTGAAATAACAAAATTGGCCCAAAAAGAAGTATCGCACTTCAAAAGAAGCAACTACGGTACAAGAAATTATTCAAAAGATTACACTGGGGGAGCTGTTGAATTAAAAGTAACTAAACTATGCATAAATTGGTACAGGAGGCCGGCCAGCTTTATACAAATGAGCGCGTCACCGCCAGTATAGATATTTAAAAAAAAATTAGCTTGGTTCTTTTGATGAAACCTAACATCGCTGTAATAAGAGCATTCAGTGATTTGATTAAATATGAACGAATATAAGAACGCCACACCCACCTCTATGTATTGCAGTAAAGGGTATTTAATTTTTGGCTTAATAAAAGATAGCTATTCTATGCGTCGTTTGGCGTTTCTGAAATATTATTTTCTTTGCAATATTTAAGTTATTTGTTAGACTCTATAAATATTTCGTTTCGATTAATCTTTTTTTTGAGAAAGAGTTCCGATTTGTTTGGAATCCTTTGGAAATATTCCTTTTTCGCAATGAACTACTTGGCATTCTTTGATTGCAAATATTGTTTAAAAAAAAAGTTCCACAATGAAAAAATTTAATTGAGATCTTTTGCTGCTCATTTATTATTCAATTTTTCTAAGCTGTTTGTTATTGTTAAGTGAGGATTTTTTCTACAACTTGAAAACGATGGATAGCAGGATGTGTAAAAGGTTTTTGGAAGTATGAACACCATCAAATTGATAGCAGCGAAAAAAACGCAGTTTTGAAATCTTGAGAAATTTTAAAATCAGCCACTTTTAGGGTTCCGCCGTTTTCCGCATCGGGTGTCACCTACACTACATGCGTTTCGAAGAAATGTTAGTGTGGGAATGCAAATTTTCACAGCAAAAAGATGTACCATGTATACTTACATAAGTACGTCATGGACTACAAATAAATCTGTAGCCACAAGAATAAAAGCTAAACTCGATATTTGATGACAAGGCGAAACAGTATAAGTCATATGAATATACAAATAACTTATGTTGTTTAGCCTTGTGATCATAGATCGACTTTAGCTGATATTCCTTCTGCCACATGAATTGATTATAAAAAAAAGTTAATCACTGTCAGTTTGTTTTTAATATACAAATGATTACAAAATAGTCACACATTTTCGAAAGAAGTTTCATTATATCGATATCATTTCGACATCTTTATTTTACGTCGCTTTACTACGTTTACGTTATGTTGTCGTTCTCAGCGTTAAACACCAGTAGCTGTTTTTTGTTGAAGTTCAACATTTAGTCAGCGGCAGCGCAATCATTTTTTTCCAATTTAATTTTTTGTTTTGTTTTTCTTAAGACAACGTGTTTGTTTGATACACATAATACGTATAGTAAATTGCCTATATGTATGGGTGTTTGTTTGTTTGTTGGTTTTGATTATATGAGAATTCGTGAACCGGTTTTTAAGTTGTTTTTATTTTATATTAATTTTTTTTTATTTTCTATTCTCAACTGTTGCTTATCGTAATTTGCTGATTTTTTTTATTATTCTTATTGCTTTTTTGTTGTTGTTTTCAATTCCACACATCTTCTTGAGTTTCTTTTAATTTTAGCTTAAAATCTTGTTTTGAATCGGTTACATATGGATGTATATGTACGCGCATATGGATTTTGGCTGCCAAGATTGCTTGCTGCTGCTCGAACTGCTGACGGTAGGTTGAACTGTGCTGACTGGCCGGCCTTTGGTTTGGTTGGCACTCAACGTCTTACACGCAGAAGGAGGATCATAAAGATCATTAATTACAAAACAAATGTGATGTGCTTACGTTGCAGCGTTCGGTACTCCATTTTATATACTCCAAAAACGTAGTCATGTTACGAATTGACGATTTGTGTCTAACGTATTTGTTTTTCATAGTATTTCGACTGTTCGTGAAATTAAAATTGCAGGAGAAGTAGAAACAAGTTTCTCTTAAGCTTTAACATAGGTATTAATATTTTGAAATTCATTAACAATCAGATAAATACACACAATTGCACTTATGTGCATAGATTATTGTGAGGAACCACTAAGTATATATTACGATGAATTAATTGGAAGTAAAAGATAGGTAGGTACATTGGTAAAGTAACTAGCTGTCTTGATAATCATCTAGAGTTTTTATTTATTTTTTAATATCTAAACAGAAAACTAACTTCATCAAGAAAATAGCTCAGTTCATTAATATTGCCGCACGCGACGCCATGTTAAAAAAGTGGTAGAGTTGCGAACTACGCATATTGGTTTCAGATTTTAACTCTAAAAATTTTGAAGTTTGTTAAAGTTTTTATACTGCTTGTTAAATTATTAATTCATTTGTTTCATCGACCTAAACCCTTTCAAATTAAAAAAAAATTAATAATTACCTAAAACCTTGAGACACATATGCAATGGCTTACCGTGGACATGCGGCGCCCAGAACGAAGAACTTATTTGCTACCACTATCTAACTATTTTTTTCATTTTTAAAAAATGAGCTTTTACATTCCAAAAACCATACACAAAAGACCACATCACATTCCAAAACCTCATGGAGCCCCTTTACATTGCAATTTAATCTCTCCAATTTACCCATACATACTAATAAAAATAGCTCCATAACATCAAATACATGTGCTACAAAATACCATTTTACCGCACCCAAGCCGTTGCGCCCGAATCTGCCGGCGCACTACCTCTTGTACAACCCCGCCTACATTTTACATAGTCCTTGCTGCAGACAATTGGGTCCATATAACAAATTTCACAACTTGGTATAACTAAGTACTAAGGATCGCACTTTAAATTTTTTTGTTGTATGGGAGGAGTCACGCCCCATTGTCCAATCAAGTTCATTTTAAGCGAGTAGCTTGACACAAACAATGCACATACATCCATGTTTCAAGTTTCACATCTATAGCTACCATGGATGTTAATAAAGTGATTTTGTTGTATTTATAAGAGGTACTACGCCCCATTGTCTAATCTCGTCTAGATTTCGAGAGGTGCTTAGCATAGATAATATACATATCACAAAATTTGAAAACTTAATGCAATACGTTGACATAGCGTTTTAAGTATTTTTGTTGTATGAATGGTGCCAAGCCACGAGTTTTTATCAAAACTCAATAATAGTGTAGCTTTTTAATAGAATGAGATTTTCGAATCGGTTCAGTAGTTCTACAGATTACCCCATACATATAAACAAACTTTACCTCTTAAAATAATAGAATAGTTAAATGTTTGGATATTTCTATTATTAGTAAAATCTAACGATCTGCAATTGTATTGCAGTTAAACAGGCATCTGGAAATGGGCACATTAAATCCGCAATTAGATCTGTGGTAAAGAGTATAGAAAATATTTCACCCTCTAAGGGCAGAAATGTAAAATGGTAAGCTTAAGCGGCTTTAAATCAGAAGAATTTATTCTGCAATCAATTATGTTCTTCATAAACATAATATCATTAGATATTCGTTTATCAACCAAGCGACAAAGATTCAATAAACGGCACCGCACCATAGGCATATTTTCTCAAGAATATGCATAGCCATCGCAAATCAAGTCCAGAGAAACCTTTTCAAATATTTTCAATGCAATTAGCTTATCTTAGATTATCTTTCATACACATCGCTGCAGAGGTTTTAAATTAATTGGATCTTTAATAAAGACTTTTCGATGGTTATTGCTATAAAACTAGTTCTGAGCAATCTTTCCACTTCTCCGTAAAACTTAAAAAAAAATTACAGTAACGTCGCTCTTTACTACTAATGGCTTTTAGCGTTGCACATAATTATATTACTCATACGTTCCCCGAGGACAGATTTTCTCTTGGCAGTCATTGTTAGAAGTTGGATTTAAACTTAAGACATTTTGTAATCGCTTATGAGACATGTGGGATCATTGTCCCATAAAAATTGTAAGCTTTCTGTTAGTAACTGAGCATGTATACTTATTTAGATTTTTTATCCGGTGCGTTCTGTGGACAAGGAAGTTACCTATAATTGAATGAATCAAAGTCAACTGTTTTTCTTTAATAACACTCTTTAAAATTTAAAGTTTTTTAACTATTTGTGAAAAAATTAATAAAAGCATTGATTCTTTTTTATTCTTATTAAAATGTCGCCACGACAGCCATGCAGCCATGTTTGGGCTTAAATTATATCAGTTTACTTAGAGTATATATATGATAAATAACGAAAACAATAATACAACAACATACATATATATATATATATATGATAAAACAAAGGCAATGAACGTAAACTCGAATTAACTAACGAATAAAACTAAGAAAGATAAAAAAAGCAACTACTACTATGAACAATGAGAAACGGGGTAAAATTGTAATAATAAAGTGAAATAATTGCGTAGGAGTGGAGGACAGTCAAGAGACGTAACGCATGGCAAGAATAATTAATTAATTGAAATGCAAAATAAGTGAAAAAATACTTAAATAAAATAAAACAAATGAGTTTAATTAAAGTCAAGCAACACGATGTGAGTAGGAGGCCAAAAAGGAAATGTAATAAATTTTAACTTTTTATTAATAAAATAGCAAAGTAAGAAGCACATCATACGAGTGTACAAAGAAGAATTCGAATGACTACATTGGGACAGAGAGGAACGGAATCAGCTGATGCATGTGTTCAATAGGTGCGGGCTATAAAAATATCAATTTGCCTTCAGTTTTCTTGCTCAAATAAACTGGTAACAATGACATCTAATGCAGGTTGTCAGTATGGCAGATATTCGGCGGAAGGTAGCCAAAGTGCATTTAACATTGCACTGTTTATCCCTCATATTATAACCAGGGTCGACAGTAACGGAAACATTTTACGGTAGTTTTCAACTACAGGGGTCAGAGTTTTAGTTTACGAGAATAGTTACTTCGAACTTTGAAAATTTTTCAGCAGTTGCGGAAAAGAGAGTTCTCGAAACATTTTGCTCATTTTGCAAAACAAATCTCGCAATCCTAAATAAAATCTTGTAGTGTTACTGTAATGCGCCCAAATGTATGCGTACGTTTCGCGAAAAAACTACTTACTGGATAAAATATAAATTTTTCGAAAAATTAGTAACAGAAAAAGTTGTTGTCTAGAATGACCCAGGGAATAAAATTAAAAATAAAAGTAAAAACTACGGGCATCAAGTGGATAAAAAATGAACTTAAATATTAAGTGTGCATCCCTGGCTTCAAGGCAACTTGTGATTTTTCTCATTTTTCGATTTGTCGCATTTGTGCGCATCATATGCAACGAAATGAAAGCCATTTGGCTTTTCAACACTACGTTTTTTCTATAGAATTTTCTTTGTGCTGTCACAAATCAAAAACGAGTAAAATGAGTGAGGAGAATGAGAGAGCGAGGTCTGTTACAATTTTGTGTAGTAATGACGCATGGCAAGATGCACTGTCTCATTATTACACAAATGTCGTGGATTCGTCAAATGTTGGACTAAGCTAACAAAAAATATTTAACAACTTATTGTTTAGCAACAAATTTCAACAACAGTCAAAGAAAAAAAAAACTGACAGATGTTAATTTTTGTTCATTTGACAGATCGAGTGAGAGATATGAGCGCCACAGAGATGAATTCATTAATATTTTTTTAAAGAATAAATTAACAGAATTAAAATATCTCAGGCGCATTTTTGTTTTCAAGTTAAAAAGATTTACTCTTTCCATTCGTATTTCTCATGTAATTAAAATTAAAAAAATTTTATTTGGCATGCTTTGTGTTTTTTTTTATGTTAAGTGTGTATTTTCATTGTTATTTTATGTAAAATATACATGTGCATAGAAAAAATTTATATTATCATGCAAATATTAACTCATTACATTTTGTTTGAGCGATAACTTGTTGTCTATGTAGGGCCGCATTACGTTTTCTGCCTTTCCTACTAACCACAACCACATTATTACCGCCCCAAGATTTTGTTTGGTTTTCTTAGGAATAGTAACATAGGTCTCTAATCCTTTTTTTTTTTGCTTTGGGTTGTCGAAAAGGCCTTGTCGTATTTTGTCAATAGATGTCGTTGGAGTCGTCTATCTCAAGCTTCATTTAAGCAAAAATAAATTAAATTCGGAGAAGTTGAAAAAAAGTTACAGCTGTTCAAAAATGAGTGAAAAGAATGAAGAAATTCGCTATATTTTGAAATTTTTGTATAAAAAAGGGAAGAATGCCACGCAAGCCACCAATGAAATTTGTAAAGTTTACGGATACGATGCTGTATCAGTTCGTGTAGCACAACAATGGTTCGCTCGCTTCCGTTCTGGAAATTTCGATGTGAAAGATGCATCTCGCTCTGGTCGCCCTATCGTTGAAAAAGTCGATGAAATTATGAAAAAGATTGACCAGGACCGTCACATAAGCAGCCATGACATCGCCAAGGAACTAAACATTCATCATCAAACGGTTTTGAACAATTTAAAAAAGGCTGGCTACAAAAAGAAGCTCGATGTTTGGGTACCACATGAATTGTCTGTGAAAAATTTAATGGACGCTAGATCACACACATCTTTGATGACTCGGCAAAAACTGGGAGAGCTTGGCTGGGAAGATTTGATGCATCCACCATATAGCCCTGACCTTGCACCATCGGACTACCATTTGTTTCGGTCAATGCAGAACTCCCTTAATGGAGTAAAGTTGGCTTCAAGAGAAGCCTGTGAAAATTACTGTAACCACAAAAGTTTTACACTGATGTCTCTAGCGGAAAAATGGCAAAAGGTAGTCGACCAAAATGGTACATATTTGCTTCAATAAAGTTCACTGTAAATATAAAAACAAATGAGTTGAAGTTTGATTAGAAATACGAAAAGACTTTTTCGACAACCCAATATATTTAAAGGAACCATATATGAGCATGCTCTTTTCTCAGTGTACAAAATTGTAATATTGTGTTGAAATCCAGCCCAAACACTTCACGACTTTTCCTCCACAAAAAACCTGCCGCTTTTTACGGCATGCCGTTGGCGGTAATGCGGCACTGCGTCTATGTACGAGTCATATTTTGCTATAAAGTTTATTTTTTTAAAAAAGAAAATTTTTTTTCATATTTTCTGTTCTACGAAGTTAAACTAAATTATTAAAAGTAAAAGGGCTATGAAATATTGTGAAATATTTCTCTCAGTATAGCAAATAACTAAAAAATTAACATATTTTATAAATTTATGAAAAATATGTTTTAAATTTTCGACGCAAAGATTTTAAGATGGAGTTAGAAATGGAAAGTTATAAATTAAAAAATATGCGTTTCACCCACATGCAAAGTTCTATTCATAATCATTGGTGTACCGTGGACATTTGGAGCTTAGGGTGATGAGGTAATTTGCCGCCCACTACCTACCAAAAGAATTTTCTTCCCCAAAAAAATTTATTCACTAAAAACAAAATGAAAATTATTCAATCTTTACATACCAAAATCGTAGCAAAATGACATATTTGTCACATTAAAATATAAAACCTGAAGGGTGCCCTCCACATTGTATTTTGTAAGAATTTTAATTTAGTTAGTAAAAAACAAAAATGTCCATAAAATTTTATAGCTATGTATGTTAATAAAAAAATTTGAATTTCATATTACCAGGGACCATTATGCCGCCCTCCAAGCATTTGCACCATGGGTGACCGCCCTGCCCTCCTAGGTACACTTACATATGTTCACACTACATCAACTTCAATTACAACAATTAATAAACCAGTTACTCCGAAGTGAGGCCTTGAATTCGCTATGTAAATAGGTTAAATGAGAATTTGTTGTTATTTGTCAGCTTTCGACAGTTGATAAATTTAAACCAAACAAAATTTCTTTGTTTGTTTTTTTTTTTACTTTTTTAATGCTTTATTATGCGCACAGGAACGTTTTTTGTTAACAATTGCGAGTACTGGAAAAGGCCTAATATCTTTATCTGGCTAGTGCTGCGACGAAAGAACGTACATCGTACTTAACCGGAGTAAATTTAAAACTTCTGAATGTTGACATGAACAAAAATTTTCAGAGCTTAAAGCAGCTGAAATAAGAGAGCACACATTTTTGGAAGCATATTTGTAGTTGAGCTAATGAGGCTTTGTAATGTAAAGGTTCAAATCAATCAGATTAACATAGTTTTTTATGAAAAAGCTTAAGCTTCGTGCAAAACTTGATTGAAGTTTTAAAAAACGCAACGTAATTAAGCGTCATTATATATCTAGCGTATTTTTTATATGCTTCTACTAAACATCCACGGAAGCGTATGTTATACGCTTCCAAAGGTGCGCTTCTAGTTAGCATTCAAGGAAGTGCATTTTATATGTTTCCAAAAATGTGCATCCCCGCACATATTCTATGTATCTGATACGCTTTGTGCGCGCTTTCGTTTCCCGTTGGAATCATGTCACCCACTACAAGGTTAAATTGATCTATCTGTTGTCTTGTCATGCTTGTTTAACCCTTAACTGTAGTCGTGAGTCCGGTGTACTTATGTTCAATCTTTGTGCGCGTGTAAAAAAGAAAAACTGATAAAAAGAAGTACCATTATAGTTAAGAATAGAAGTTTCTATTGTTGATTTTGTTTAATACTAAGATTGTTAATGTTTCAATGTAAAGTTTAATAAGAAGAAAGTGTAATATTGAATTTTTTTGTTGTTTTATTTTAAATAAAAAATAGGCGGGTCCCGTGACCCACGACTTAAGAAGTGTGACTATTTTTCACCACCATACAAAGTTAAGTGTTAACGAAAAGGATTGACGAATTTGTAAATTTACATAAATATCGGTGTTTGTCAATGACTATAAGATCCCAAAAATAATTAATGTTTAATTGTACTATGTTATAATACTGTGGTCAAAAATAGGTTATAAATTTTGGAGGAATATAGACTAATAACTATTAATGTAGGGAAATTTGGGGTCGCTGAGCTCGAATCTGCCATCGGATTTAGGACTTCACCGAAATGAACCGGGAAATGACATGGTTTCAAAAGTTCTTTTACAACACTATCTATATCAAGTCTGAGAGGTTTGGTGTCTGAGGCAAAATTGTTTCTTATGAAAAGACAGTTGTGTGAATCGATGGGAAATTAACATTTTAGATGAACTAACCCGTTTTCGAGTTTTTTCTTTTTTAAACCTATTTTTTCTTACGTGGTTTTTAATTTTGAAAAAGAATATTTAACCAAAAAGCGTCGCTCGGATCTAGTTTTGGAGATATGTATAGTCATCGGAGGTTGCGGGTGTAGTTTTTATAAAAAGCAATATAAGTTGGGAACCCCTATGGGTATCATATGACAGGTAGTTTAATAACGTTTAGAATCGACATATATACCGAAACTAGTTGTATAGTTTTCGAAATATTTTTTGACATTGTTTTTTATGAAAATTGTTATTTTTTCAAAACAAAAAAGGGGTATAGTTTTTATAAAAAGCAATATAAGTTGGGAACCCCTATGGGTATCATATGACAGGTAGTTTAATAACGTTTAGAATCGACATGTATACCGAAACTAGTTGTATAGTTTTCGAAATATTTTTTGACATTGTTTTTTATGAAAATTGTTATTTTTTCAAAACAAGTTTTACTAACGTATCATTTTTTAAGTATTACCTTGTTTCTATCCAGGGATTCCCAACTTGTACAGCATTTTATTAAATCTTTATACGCTATACATATTCCAATGACAATACCTCCGAAAGTAATCCGAGCGACACTTTACTTAATTATAAAGCATTACTTCCGTTAAAAAAAAGGGACAATTTTTGTTAGAATAACCCTGTTCCGAGTTACGTAATATACAACTCCTTAGTGTTAAATGGTAAATTAACAAGTTTCTTCTTTAACTGGTCACCTTAGCGTTATGTTTTAGTAAATTTTCTGTTGCTTGCTGGAAACGAGTTTGAAAACAACAACAAACCATGCCCAAACATAAAGAGTAAAACGAAAACATACGAATTAACTATAGTACACTCTTTCTAACATGCATTACAACAATGAATGACAGAATAAAGAAATGAATGAAAATCGAATTGGAATTACAGAAATTTTATATTAAAAGACATTGAGTGCAAGAATCAAAAAAATTTTGTAAATACTTACAATTTTAAATGGTAAATAAATTCATGCTGCAATTGAAATGGCTCTGTTTAAACTGCGACCACACAAAAATGTTGATGCGATTTTTTTGATACTCTCAGATGTTACCTCGGTGAATTGCTATTTTTTTATTCATTTAATAAGTTTTACATTTTTATGCATAAAAATTGTTTTCAATTATTCAAAAATCTAATAAATTAAATAAAAATTTTGCACATTTTTTAACTTTAGCTAAACACTTGAAACTGCTGAAGTCGAGAAGCAACGGACGTCTCGCTCGTTTTTGAAGTTTGCTCGCATACGAATCTACAAAATTTATTTTTTTTTACTATTTTCGCTGCTTTAGTCAGTGGCAGCCGAGCGCAGCAAAAGATTTTCATTCATTGAGGAAAATGAAAATTTTTCATTTTTTTCACACTCGTCGTCGTCGCTTTTGTCAATCGTTTGCATTTTGTATTTTTCACGTTTTACAATTTTCTATATCACACGCATTCGCGTTTCCTATTATTTTTTGCTCTTTCTTTTGCTGCTGCCACAGCAAACGCAAGAATTACATTTTTGTCGTTTCTTTATCCACCGTCTTTTTCCTTTTACGATTTTCCAAAATACACACCCGCAATGATCAGGAAAATTTTTTCACATAAGCACACACATTCAAACGCACGCACACATACAAATTCGATTTTTCATTTAAATTAGAAAAGCAAAGAAAAATAACTTCAGTTGCAATTTTTAATTCATTTCAAACTCTTTAAAATTTCCTCTTAATTTGTACACATTTCACGATATTGCTGCAAAAGTTGTGATTTTTCTTTCCAAATTAATGAAATTTTCATTGCTTTACCTAATTGAAATTTTTTTTCAATATGAACCGACAACGAATTCCGTAAACACGTCCGCACTACTTGCAAAACCAACACAAAGTGCTGCTTTTTGTCCTAGTTCATATGCTGGCTAGTTAGTTGCTGTTGTATTTCTTTTCTTCTCGCTCATTTGTACATCAGTAATGTTGGCTATTCCATTGTGAAAAATTTTATTGCATTACACTAATGCATGTGCAAGGAGTGCAGCTAGAGTTTTTCTATTTGACAGTTGGAAGTAGAGATTTTTTGTTGGTGTACAGTACGTAAATAAAATGTGGTTCATGTGACATGCAAAGGCTTGCGTGCAGATAACGCTGTTGTGTTCCGTAACTGAGGTGAATGAGAAGCTAAAAATCCGAGAAATGAACCAGGTTTGTGTTAAAGTTAAGTTATTTTCATTGTTGAGCCGGCAGCACTGTTACTAATCAGTCGTGTGATTATTTTTGCTCCTAAGTGAAAAAAAGAAAAATAAGTTTTAACAGTGAAACTAAATAAAAATAACTAAAAACAAATAAATATTAAAAGTGTGGAAAGTGAAAAAATAACTTGCTATGACGAAAATCCAAAAACTAATTTCACAATTTCCATGTGCTGGGTATAAAACGGAATGCTGTTCTTGATGGTCAGGAGTGTGTTTTCAGTGATAGCTGCAACAAGTGAGTTTACGCACCTGTATTAACTTGTTAAAACTCCGGAGGAGCCGCTGCTGATGAACTCAGACGGTAAGTACAAGTGCTGTAAATGTGATCCAATGTCGTTGCCACGTGTGGGTGGCGTAGTCCCAAACATAACCTCAAACTCGAATGTCAGAAATGATAAAACAGTTAATACATACAAAGTTCTACAATATGTACATATATCTACAATAAAGTGCACATAAAAAACGTTTAATTCGTCAGAAGTACATCTTTTGTTAAGGCAAATATAGTACAGAACCGTAGCCGGTTCAACCAATCAGAGCGCGATCTGATTGACGGCTCACGAGCTGATAGGTTGATACTTACGCGATATATCAACACACGCAGCCTTTAACTTACACTCACCCGCATCGATTCAGTTCGGAAATTTATTCCCCTATTCGATTTTTTTGTACAGTTGTCTTATTGGTTATCGCCGTGCAGCCTTGATTGTAAGATCTAATCAAAAGGTCAAATTCAATCAGGGCAGCGACGACGAAAACTGCAGTGCCAGCTTGACAAAAAAATGTATCGAATAGGGACCACAAATTCGAAACAGAATCGACACGGGCGAGTGTACGATGAAAAATTGCGCAAAAATTTCCCGTGCTGAATCAAAGTTTCCCATATTGAATTCCTTATGAGGAAATCTAACGCGTCTTCCGGCGCCCCTGAGCTGAACGATTCTGTCTTATATTTAAGTAACCAATGTGACGAGCTTAATCTTCTTGTTTCTCGATATAAAGAAGAATTCTAAAGACAGAAAATGGGTTATTTAAATCTGGAATTGAAAAGTTGGAGAATGATTCATTCTTATCAGATAAATAGTGTGTTTAGTTTAACAGTAGATTTAGTTTATTTTCCAGCTTCTTCTAGAATCTCAATAGGTTCCCATACAGGGTTCCAAGTGGTACGGAAGCAACTATTATCAAATAATTTTGCTAATTTTTAGACCAAAAGATATTTTTAATATATAATATTTTTTTCTTATTTATTTTGTTAAGCGATATTTATGTAGTGCGACTGAAAATTTTAAATTATATTCTGAAATAAGCAAAGGATTTGAGCTATTAAACAAAGCTCAGAGATCCTTATAACTATGTATATGTATGTATGTATACTATATATGTACATTGTAAAGCGTTCAGAAATAGGATTGATAGTAACTCAATAGGATTGGGCTATTGAGTTTCCGCCATATTTGGTCTGCCATATTGGATTTGGAAAACCCCCGCACACCAAATTTGCTGCGAATCGGTTGATTTTTAAACAATACGTCCGCCATATTGGATCCGCCATCTTGAATTTTGGAAATCTAACTACATATTCTTGATCGGCAACCACATAATCGTTCGTATGCCAAATTTGATGCAAATCGGCTAATTTTTATACCCTACACAGAGGGTATATTCACTTTGTCATTCCGTTTGTAACGCATAGAAGGGGGCGTGGCAGATATGGAAAAGTATATATATTCTTGATCAACGTCACCACCTGAGTCGATATAGCTGTGTCCGTCTGTCTGTCTGTCTGTCTGTCCGTCTGTCTGTCTGTCTGTCTGTTGAAATCAGGTTTACGAGAAAACTAAGCAAGCTAACTTAATGAAATTTGGCACACAGGTCAAACCTTCTTGCAAGCTGCTAGCATATAAAAATTGGCGAAATCGGTTCACGGCCACGCCTTCCGCCCATACTCTATGTAAATATACCCAAGTCCATTTTGAAAAAAGTTGCTGCGATTTTGATGAAACTTGGTGAATTGGTGAAGATGAGAACAAAATTAAGATTAGGCTAGGTTTGAAGTTTGCAAAGACTCTTAAAGGGGCGTGGCACATCCCTTAATTTTAACTTTTATAACGCTATAGCTCGTAAACCGTGCAAGATATTTTTATGAAATTTGGTACACGAATACAGATCTTATAAATCTTGAATTGCGCATAGAGATGGCGTAATTGTAAAAGTGGGCGTGACACTTTTTAGCAATTGAAAATTTGGATTTCGTATAACTCCAAATTGGCACTTACGATTTTCATTAAAATTTTAGGGACGATACCACTGAAAGTCGTCATCAATACAAGTTTGTTCAATATTCTGGAAAATTTTGTTGAAGGGCGTGGCACAGCCTGCAATAATTATAAACGTTATAAAAAGAGAACTAACAAGGCAATCGCTACGAAATTTAATATGACAGATATACTCGCTAAAAGGTTTCTTCTTGCAAAATTTTGGTACAATGGTGCCGGTGGGTGTGGCACCTCCCATATAAGCAAAATTCGTTTAATGCTATAGATAGTGTGCTATGAGAGTAATCTTCATAAAATTTTGTGCAGAGGTGCCGGTTACTATACGCTTTTAAATTCAAGGAATCTTGACAAGGTTGCATCAGTGGGCGTGTCACCTCCCTCATTAGCATAAAGTTGTAAGTGCTATTTTAAGTGAACTATTGGTGCAATTGATCTGAAATTTGATGTAAGGGGTTTACTGGGTATTAGGTACATGTGAATCAAGAGCTGGTAAAATAGCAACGGTGGGCGTGGCACTTCCCATACAACTAAAATACCTTAAGTGGCATAACTATCGAAATAAATGAGCAATCATACTGAAATTTGGTGCAAGAGGTTTGTTTTTGGAAGGCTATTTGTGGACCAAAATCTGACTGGATTGTACCAGTGGGTGTGTCACCGCCCTAAATTTTAAGAATAATTACGGCATATATCGCAAACTATAAAAGCTATTATGCTAAAATTTAGTTTGTGTATGTCAATCACGAATGTCATTTATTGAAACAAAAGTGGGCGGAATTGGAGAAGTGGGCGTGACATATTTCGTGTTTTTATTTCTATTCTAATTTTTTCAACATTTCCCATATTCTTTTGACATTTTCAGTTTTTTCCAACACTTTTCAACATTTTTGAACCTTTTTACATTATTTTCGACTTATTCAATCTCTTCAACATTTTTTTAACATTTATTTAAAAAGTACTTTCAATGCAGTGTAGGGTATGTGAGTTTCGGCCTGGCCGAAGATAACACTTTTACTAGTTAAAACATACGTTCGACATCTTAGATCCGCCATCCTCAGTTTGGCAAATTTGAACTGGGATTCGTGGTCAGTGGCCCCCAAGACCCACGTGTACCAAAATTGGTGTAAGTCGGCTAACTTTCGAAAATTCAGCCACCATATTGGACTTTTGACCGCCATTTTGGATTTGTGAAGTTGGATTTTGTCAATCTACCACACCAAAATTTTAGAGGCGTCTATTAGCTATAATTTGACCGCAGATATGACACGATCGGCTGCGAGTTTTTATTTTTAAAAGCTTTTTTTTACTGGACACTCGATTTGTCTCCGGCTTGCGGCCGCCATATTGGAACTGCCATATTGAAATTCGAAAATATGTACCCGTCCTTATATGAAAGCTCTTGAGCATACGAACATTTGGAGACCTTAAAAAGTTTTTCCGTTGCGCTCATTTTTGGGCAGACCTTTGTTCCGGTTGACCTGGAATGTCCCATACATAATCATAATTTTTATATGAGAATGCTCATGTCCTTATGAAAGGAACTTGAACTTGATACAATGATGAGTAATGTTCTATTTTTCCAACTCTGTTTTCCTGTTACCTGTGTCTTATTCTGCAAAGTCTCACCTCGAAAACTGCATACTCAGTACTTGCTTTCATAAGGTTTTTTGCCGCCCCTACTGCAGCCGCATTATTGCCGCCTCATATATGCGATGCACTGGAAAAACTTATGCTTGGAGTGGACTATTCTTTTTGGATCATTAATATTAAAATTAATGTGTTGCGGTGCAGTTTTTTTTTTTGCTCTGACGCTTACAATTAATTAATAAAAAATATCAAATTCATCTTTTCTCTAATGAAACTGTCGCCCCCCCAAAACCTGCTGTTCCAACGGCATGTCGTTGCTGCCTTTGGCGGTAATGCGGCGGCCCTGGCTGTAATTGAAGTTATAGTTTGGGCTCATTGTGAATACCCGTGTATACAGATTTTCGTGCAAGTCGGTTAAGGGCATATACCATAAGCTGATGCTATGCATGCGACAACGCACAAACCTCACACCATTTTCTCATCGCCCCAAAAAAATAAAGTTTTAGTTTTCGTTTTCAATAAAGTTTGCTCAAAAAGATGTAGGGTGGCAATTTTATGGACTTTTTCTACATTACTACTACATGTGTAGATGTGGGTTTGTATGGTCTTGAGAAACTGTAGTGTGAAGAAACTTCACTATGTAGGCGACGTTCTGGTTAAACGATTAATACATTAATGTTAAATATGCGAGCTTATTTGTATGAGTTCATGTGTGTTTGATGGATGGTCACGGTGGGCTTGAACCAAGTTTAAATGTAAGATTGGAAAAAGAAAAAAAGCCTCGTATTGTGAATTATTTGGGATGTAATTAGAGTCGATATACATCAAATGGCAAAAAAATCTCCGTAGTTTTTTTTTTTAATTTAATTGCATATTTTGGGAGCCGATTACGTGAAGTACTTAGGTCTTAATAAAATACGACAACTTTGAAAATGATATGCCAAATTGTATAATACTTTAAGAAGGTTTTATTTGCTTGGTCTTTCTATTCCCTTTAAAATGAGCTACAACGGGGTAAAATTGATCCGGAGATATTAAACATCAAGATCGGCTGCTTTCGCAAAAATAGCGTATTTCGTGAACTTAGGATTGCACCAACTTTTGGAATTTAAATTTAAGTTAACACCGTTACTTCAACGTGCCAAAATTTGAGCGAAATCGAATGTTATACTTAGGTATATATCATGTATCTATACTTAAAATTCAGTAAATACGAATTTAGAAAAAAGCCCCTTAGGATTTCTTTTCTTTTGCATATATCGACTTTATCCAAATTCAAAATTAAATGTTTTTTTCTATAACTCGAACTTTTATTTAAATTTGCTTAAAGCCCACAGTATGGTTGTAGGTAGGTAGTGAGTGGTTCACTAGGATTTTATCAACTCTGCCATATTAAGTAAATGTTCAATGAAAACTCTTGTAAAAGTAAAGTTTTTCCTAAGATGATTTACGTAAGCTGCGTCATCAAATTGGTATTAAAGTAGAATTTCTTGGCCAAAAGTTTATATGGACAGTATGGATATTAAATTTTTGTTATTACTTTCTGAGCAACATTTTATACCTCCATAAATTTCATTGATTTTAGCTATTTTGTTGAACTTAAAAGCTTAAACAATATTTTAAACCGCTGATATTTCTATAGCAGGTATAGGATTTTATTGACTTACGAGATTGGAGTGAATTATTTCGGTATATATGTATATATATATACATACACTCATCTCTGGCTTTGCGGGGGGGGGGGGGGGGTTAGGGGAATGAAAAGTGTCGCGCAAAGCGAATCCACGTAAAGCGAAGTGAGAATCTCATGTAATTTAGGAGGTTACGTTCCTGAAAAGAGAAATATGCCAATATGTTGAGCTTCTAATATCTACACCAGCCGCACTCAAATTGACTCGATTAGCCCGAGATCACCCGAAATTTTACTTTTAACAGGGCTGCCTTCTAAAAATAAAATAGATTTTTTTGGACATTAATTTTTAACAAATAATTATTTGCTGTTTATATATAAAATAAAAGATTTTGGCTTTTTCAGAAGCTTTGCAATTTCTAGAGGCCCCGGCTATGATACTGCAGTTTCAGGCTTCGCCGGGTCAAAACCGGTCACTTGGCAGCCCTGAATTTCGACCTCATGATTGATAACGAAAGGTCATCGAAAAAAATCTCCATTTCAGTTAGAGAAAGTTCTAAGATTTGGGCGTGGAAGCGGATGCAATGTTAGTGGAACTTGCATGATACATACGAAGCTTAAAGTAATTTCAATCATACCTGAAAGAAGCATTAAGTGTTTAACACACGTTCTTCATGCTGCCTGCTTAACCCAATCCAAGCTGCCTCTGTACTTAAATTAAAAATCAGTTCTGAAGAGCCTGATTTAATTTTTGCCAGACAAAAGTGATTGATTATCACAAGTTTCTATTTAGAATATTGATTTATCGCTTTGTTTCCAAAACCATAACAGATTTTTACTTTGCAGCTCAATTCACCTCTTCACACTTGGAAATTTATAAAGTCACAAGAGCTTTGGTGAAAGCGATGAGGAGAGGTGAAGCAAGGAGAGTAAGGACTCATCTTGCAACGTTGACAACAAATTTGGTTAAAATTATGCAGATGCTACGGTAACGTAGTATGAAATTTTCACTTAATTTAAACGAGTTACGATTTATCCGTACTACACTTACCAACACCAGAAGCAGTCATATGTTGTTTCTACTCGTAACGTTTCTTTGTGTGTGTATGTAGTTCTTTAGACTACGGGTACTGTAGGAGTGCTGCTAGAATTTACCTTTACCTCTTGTTAACTGTTGCAATTTAATAGAGTTGCATTCATGTTGCTACTGACTTTCATCGGTGTGTGTTTGTACTCATGTACGTACATTTGTATGCATGTATGCGTTTGTGTTTTTGAGGTGTCCTTACGCAGCAAAAATTTAGATGATTTTTGGACTACCCAAATTAATAGTGATGAATTTATAACTCTTCTGGAAGAGTTGTAATAAACATTTTACTTGCTTTAAAACTTCAAGCTTAGTAGCTAAAAATGTTAAGAGCTGTAGTAGCTAAAATCTTTTATTATTTGATTAAGTCTTCGAAGCTATGTCTAAATAGTCAAATTAACCTACATTTCAATACATTGTGATTTGATATTACGTTTTTGATATATGCTCAATTATATGCAATGATTCAACTGTTTGCTGGGTAAATTGAAATTTTCTTGTGCTGTCCTTTAATACCTTTTTTGCATTTTCCTCGATGTGTGATTTTAACAAAAGACCTAATTTGCCTGTAGTTAAAACAGCGTTAAGCAATTCTTCCAGGCATGCAAGTGTTGCATACGCCTAAAATTATGCTAAAGCTTTGACTTAAGTAGTATTGCTTGCACATTGGTAAACTGTTATACATAATTACGTACAGTGTACATTGATTATTGTTCGGGTTTAAGGCTGCTGAGTAATAGCTACATATATGTTACTTGATTTGTCAGTTATGCCTTTGATATGAAAGAAGGATTAGGGTAAAATAATCTCAAACCCATACAGCGATATATAATTTAATGAAAATTTTTAAATTTAAGTCTCCTCAATCCAGTGGCTCCCAAGATATGAAATTTTGAAATTTGAAACTCGATTGTAATTCAAATTCCACTCCAGATCTGCAAAGTATTTTTTAACAGTTTTAATAATATCGTTTTTGTGGGACTCACTCCTTTCACATTAATGGAAAAAAATGAATTTTATGTAAGTGGTTTCAAAACTTTTGGTTAGTTCTTCAAAATTATGTATGAAAATTTTAATGTCTTTAATATCAATAACTCATAATCCATCACAAGCTTTAGTTTTTAACCAAATGTAGACCATAAATGTATATATCATCATATGTTAAGTTGATATTTGACCTCAGTGAAAAACAATTGAACAGTTTTTCATTTAAAAGTTTGGAGTGTATCCTTAAAAATATCATCCAATTTTGAAAAACGTTTTTCAGGGAGACATATCTCAAGCTTGACTCTTGTCAAGAGTTTAAAATTTGACACTAAGTTCGTATTATTTCTATAAATTTTCGTCAACAAATCATAATATTCTGTGTTGTTTTGATATGTTTTATCCCACTTTTTCGTTTTAAAACATTACGTATGCATGAATTTCAAACAAACATTGCAGCCCTGTCGAAATTTTTGTGTCATCAATGCAGTATAAGTTAAGCTTTTGTTCTAGAACGCCATATACGAGCTCTTCACACTTGCGTGTGATAGCAAAATTCAGAACGGGAAAGGTTCTCTATTTTTTTTTGCTTTATGAAACCAAAATGCTTTGATAGGAGACTTTTATGACTTGAGTTCATGCCAACTAAGTCAAAGCCATATAGGTGCATTTTTGTTTTTACGTAAGCAGGAGAGTAACTAAGATAGTATTCAATACCATGCTCCTGCTCAAGATAGGTCTCGTATGATCACCGATAATATCAATGTTGTCCATATTCTGGCTACATTCCAAGTGCCCAAAAATAGCGCACTGATATTTTCACCTCAAGCGAAGAAGAAAGTTAGCCGTTAATTTGTTTTCCTTTTTCGTGAAGTACTCTATGATCCACAAGACATGCAGTCCAAATCATTCTCTGTCAGTGCAAAACTGGCGTTGGTATTTTCGGTATCTTTCCAGATTCAAGATTTCTGGTTATTGTACTTTGCCACTGAATAAAGTTTAGCATTACATTTACCGAATATTTTGGAAGAGCAGGCTTTCATGAGTCTTTAAAGCACTCTGTCACTGCAAACATGTATGAATTTCCACAATGTCAAGAGTGGCATAAGTCTCAGTTTGAAAGATACATTAATATGCATGGTTTGTTTGTCCATATATCAAACTGAAACAGTGCCATTTAGTAGATTTAGTACCATCTGTAGAGATAATGTGATATGATGTTTTTCTTCATATCGATCCATTGGCGTCGCTAAGGGAAATTTCATATTCTATTCATATTCAAACTGTATGCACTGCTCAGTTAGTTTTTGATACATCTGCTTATGTCTTATGTTAGGTCCAATTTATTCTGCACATTAGTTTAATTCAGCAGCGCATTGAGAGCACCCCCGGGACTTGTACTCATTTCACCACCAATGCCCAAATATTGATTTGTTTTTACTTTATTTAAAAGAAGGACTTTTTCGATCTTCCTTAAATATATTATTTTTTGAGGGAATGCTAAGTGGATCTTCAGCTCACATTCTGCAGGTTTGAGAAGAATAAAGAAATCATTTAGTCTATTGAGTTGAAAATACTTCACCTGAAAACAGAAATGGTTGGGGTAAACTGTACAAGCAATGAACTTTTCGTGTAAGGACTATACTGTCAGTTTGGTGCAAATCCTAGTTTCCTGTAACTAGACCAACATACATCACTTATTAACTGAAGAAGTGTTATCTAGTTTTCAAATTAAGGAAGAATGCTTTATAATAGAATTGAAGACATGACTAGATGAAGGCACATTTATTCTCGATTTGCGAATTATGTCTTGAACGCGGATGTAATATCATAGTTTTCAAGATGTAATGTATGATTTTTCGGCTGCATAAAATAACTTGCTTTCATTGTTACTTTAGGCCAGGTGGCTCAATATGGTGTTCTGAGATGCGCTTTCAGGCTTATTTCTAAGTAGTTACCTTGTAACTTCATTAGTAGAGGAACTTGCTCAGACCATAACAACGTATGTACTTACTACATTATTTTAATGCGGGAACTTCATAGCTTGATAGCATTTGTCTTTCAGCGCTACATTGAACATAAATTTGCTTCTTTGATTCATAGATTTTTTCCATTTTGAAACCAAGAAAACTCTGTGCATAATCATTATTTTTTAGAACGTTCTAAATATTTATTGCTTTTGATCGACCAAAGCAAAGATTTACTCATTGTTATGCGTTCATGCGTTTTCACTGACTTTGACTTTAGGGTTCATTCATAAATGTATAGTGCATAATGCCCTTAGAAGAGTGGTCTGATCATCAGTGACACAGGGGTAGGTTAAAATGTCGAATATCAGCATTGCATAATATATAATCTGCCCTTTATAAAGCACTAACCGACACCAATTTAGACCAGCTTTCATTCACCTCTGAGCGGGCTTATAGCGCCTTTTCCTTCCATCTTCATTTGCTGATTTTACTGATGACTCTATCGTCTGACATAGTTGATCTTGGTTTATCAGTTCGTGGCTTATCGTCAAAGGTTCCAATTTGCTATAAGAATGTCGCAAGGTCTTCAACTTTTGCAAGATAAGTTCCATTTTCACAGATCGTATCAAATTCGACGAAGAAACATAACAACTTTTGGCTTTGAAATTTAGAAAACTTTATTGAATTCAAATATATTTACTGTGTGTAAATTTCAAATGACTTTTTCATCTCTGTGTTGTTTTCCAGTTGGGTATATTCATTCACACATATGCTAAAATATTTAAATTCTCATACTCAAATATGCAACGCACGACACAGAGTTGATGCGCGTTCGTTTCAATGCTTTAATCCTTTAAGCGTTGAAAGCGATTTGCGTTCTAAGGCCTTAAAGTGTAACCCATTCATGGTGTTGTTGTTATATTGCTGCTGCTGTTGTATGGATAAAAGCAGAGTACTCAAATTATGAATAAGAGTTTTATCCCATTGTTGTTTTAAGCATAAAGTTTAAATTTGAAAGTCGTTTTGGCGTAAAGCTTTCATATCAATTTAAATGTGCTGAGCAAAAAAATTTTATGCTCGAGTAAACAGCGTACTGTAAGGCTTGAACTCATATGTACATATGCACATATGTATATACAAATGATGAAATATTTGCTAAATGAAGAATTTAGAACGTTGTTAGATTACGGAAACTAAGAGATAGGACATTATTTTTTTGTAAGTAAATTTTAAATTAATAAATTTAAAATGAATTTTTAATTTAAAATTTTAAATTTAAAATTTTTCAGCTTTTATCGTTTGGGTAAATTTGATATACACTTAGAACAGAAATTGTTTATAAATTATTATTTTATTGTTCAAACTTACTTATTTTCATTTCATTTCATTTCATTTATTTAAGTCTATGGACCAGAAATCCTTACAGACTAGCCTACAAATAATTACAAAAGAGTTACTTATAAATTAACAACCAATAATATTACATAACATTTTCTTAAATATATGAGCGATTGTCAAAAAAACTACAAAAAATGCATAACATTGTCCACAGTTTTTGAGCACTGTGTTCTCAGCTTTCGCCGTACCAGATATATATTTGTATATTCAAACCTCAAGCCTTGGCGTTCAAGATCATTTTGATAAGGATCGAGCCTTTCATCCATCCTAAGAATTATAACATGAAATATATTCAGATCATATTCGGACTGTTTCTGATATAAAATTTAAGTTTTGGTTGACTACTTTTCTTAAAAACGATATGATACTATAGTAAACTTCGTATTTCAATGCGGATTTTGAAGAAAATCCGAAACGGAATCAGAGCAGGTCTGATTGCTGCTTAACTATTAACACCGGAGCAAAGTTCCTACGACTCGTATCAGATAAAGTCAAATATTATTGTTTCGCATGTCAAGTGAAATTGGAATGATTTCTATATTTTTCCCTCATTTAAGTTTACATAATACTGATATGGCTAATATTTTATTACATTTTCAAAATGTAAATCAAAATCTACAGGAGAACTTTTTTTTTTACAAGGGAGTAGCAAATACGCTTCTCAATATCATCTTAAACATCTAATGGAATTTGTGGTTCATCAACAATAAAGGCCTTATTGGTGGAAGCTTGAATGCTTATATCAGCACATGCTTTAAAATTCTCTTGATTTCCACAGCCCATAGCGCCACTGCCATTTGCACAGACGCCCCAATTGTTACCTGAAAAAACAAAAAAAAGTTAATATCAATAGTTGCTCTTTAATTTTTTCTAAGTTAAACTGAGTTGTTGTTGCTTATATTTCAATAAAGGACAACTTTTCAAATAACTTTGAATCTGCTTCGTATTATTTAGTACGCAAACTTACCAGCATTGTAAGTCCAGCGAAGAACACAATGTTTACAGCTTAAATTTTCTGGAAAGACTACGGTAGTCGTTAACTTTCCCATATGTGAGCCAACATAATATTTATCACTGCCATCAGCCAGTTTCAGTGTAATTGCTTGATAACATGCCTCAGTTTCAATGGCTTGCTTATCCATATTACAGAGATTGAAGTAAATGTAGCCCAAGTGATTTGTTGTAATTTCGATTGTTACATCAGCCGTACGTTCATTGACATAGTTTTTGACTATAACACCCTCGCCAAATTTGCCACCTAATTCATTTGGTCGTGGTGGTGCAATTCCATAGTCGTCTCCGCAAATGCCGCAGTTGCCGCCATAAGAGCTCCATTGGGCCTGAGAAAATAGCAATTATTTTTTTTTTAATCAAACCAATAACAATTATTTGATCATCTTGCAGCTTAGTTTAATTTAACTAAATATGAGCACTTTTCTACTTACGCCAAATCCACCACAATATAAGCTGTGATCATCATAATTTATAGGCGCTGAACCATTAGTGCGCCAGCGTGTTGAACGACCTGCTGGAATTAATAGCCTGCCATGACCTTCAACATACACAAACAATACCACAAACAAGCAAAAAATACCGACGATTGTCTTCATTTTCTCAAAAAAAAATTTATAAGGATTTACTTTCGTCCAAAAAAAAAAAACACTTTCTTCAAATTCACTTTTCTTCAGCTTTCTTCTTGCTTTCGTCAATTTTAAGACACGTTTGATTGATGTTGAAGATATCATTGTCACTTTTATACCAACCTGCAGCAAAAATGATCGTCAGCGAAATTATGGCATCAATATGATTTAGATTAGGAGATAATAAACCAATGATAAGATATTTCAAAAAAAATCTATTTTCTCTCCATAAAACTTTAATTTAGGCTTATTTGTATGATAGCGCATTAAAGATATTTAGAAGATAATTTTCGCATTTCCGTTGTACTTTTTTGGTTATGACCCAATTAAATTATTTACGTGTGAAACCTGCCAAAAACTGTTTGCTATAACTTTGTGGGAGATTGCGGCAATTGCTTTATGTTACCCATATGCGAATTTCTGAGAATCTATTTTTTGCTTTTAGGTGCAATCATTTTATATGTTAAATATTTCTAGTTCAAATATGTAAAAAAACAAAGTTGGAAGAACTTCATTTAGATTATAGACCATTAATGTTTTATCCGTCTTAAGAATTGGAACTTAGATGACTCAAAATGGGTAATATAGTCCTACCGTTTTCGGTTAGATGGCAAGTAATGCTACTGGCACTGCCCATATGAATCATTGCAATAGAATCAAGTGCAAGAAACAATATGGCAATAGGCATGTAGGAAGTAAGTAAGCTGTTTAACCTGTTAGATTAGTTGGACTGTTGGTAAAAATTAATTATATTGTACGTATTTTGGAGCTGAATGTACCAGAATTTGTGGCAGGCCCATGCCAACCATATGGGCAAAAGGGGGCTTTACCTTCCCCACGCGTCTTATTTGGTTGCAAATTTGATTTTTTGAAAGGAGAAAAAAATTCTTGCATTTGCCCCCTACCCAGAGGACGAAATCATTTTTCAGCAGGATGGAGACCCTTAAATTGCTAACAATTGACTCAATAGCTAAAATTTTCAAACGATGCAGTGGTCAGCTCAGTGCCCAGATCTGAACCACATTGAAAATTTGGTGTCTTTGTTAAAAAGTAGCGCGGTGCGATAATTCATCGATTTGTAAATTTACTAGAAGGTCGATTAAAAATAGTTTCAATTCCAAAAATTTTTTTTGGGTTTCGTTTGTCATGCAGAGATTAAACCTTAGCTGAACAAAAGTATAAGTAACCAAATTATTGAAAAGTTAAAAAATCGTAGGAGTAAAATGAACCAAAAAACTATTTCTCATTGAAACAATCTATGCAGTCATTGATGGAATCAAAAATTGCACAATATTTTGGGGTATACTTTTGATACGTTTACTACTCACTGGTATATAAAAGCATTACACATGAAAGTCATTCCGATTACATTCATATATCGTGATATCTTCTTAAGCGTATCGATACCTCTGTAGTTGGAAAAATTTTCTGAATTGTACCATGAAATTTAATATGTAACATGAACACAGGGATGGGTCCAATTACTTTGAAAAACATGAAAAACAATTTCACAAGGATCTATATATTGCGCAGAAAAATGTTGTTTGATCAATTTACGCAATGCTGGATACATAAATAATCTGATTTTTAAACGAATGAAAATCGCTGCTGAGAGGAAATAAACTTAAATCATTCGTGAAACGTTTTAGTGAAAGTGAAAAGTAGTTAATTTAAGACAATAGCCCTCAAAAAATACCGCAGTCGAAGCAGAGTGAATACAGGTTTGAATCAAGAAATATGATACTATGTTTCCTGAGGATTTTCGGTCAAACGATTGGTTTTAATCTCAATTAATCACAATTGAAATAAAAATTTACTTTAACAAAATAAAAGGAAGTTTTGATCTATTCACTAAATAGTCATATCTTTGCTTCATCAGAACTCCATTCGGCCAGTTTCTGTTTCTATGAATCGCTTTTAATGGTGAAAACATCCTTGCATCACATGCTGCATGTTTATTTGTGAGAAAAAAATGCTCACATAAATTGGTTAGCGACTGGTATTAAAAGTCCTTAATATATATATAAAAAAAACTTTCACCGTACGTCTTGAGCTAATTATGATGTGAATCTCCAAAATTAATTTCCAGTTTAAACTTAAAATTTAGGGCTCCAAAGTTTTTCACACGCTCATGGCCTTGATTACTTTTGAAATACAATTTTTGGTACATTTGAAGCGAACTTCCATTAAAATATTTAAAATGCTGTTGCATTGACAAATGGGCAAAAATATTAAGAGGCAAACAAAAATTATGGTAATAACAAATACGTAAACATTTTATAAATCAAACTGTTAAAGTTGCAGGTGTGTATAATTACACACACACACACACAGTTAAAAATAAAACAACAACACGTAATGATATAAACGTGCTTTACAAACTGCCGTTAGTTGCAGTATTCTTACTACACACACATACCTATACATAAATAACAACTGCAACTGCAGCAAAAATCATGGCAATAACGGTTTGGTTTTGAAACGCTGGCTAATTACATCAAAAAACTTAAACTGCGCCATCATTTGTCCCTCAAGTTAAACGCCGCCAATGTTTCATGGTTGTAATTAAGGAAAACTTGTTAGTAACTAAAATGAAAAAAACCAAAAAACACTGGAAAGAGAGAAGGCGGGAGGCCATAGAGAGAAACTACAAGAGTTGAAATAACAGTTACACACTACTACACCTACTGCGACAACAACAATGTATTGTAATGCAAAGCTACTGCTATAGAGCACTTCATGTTCTTTAGTTTGCTGTTTCCGTTTCCGTTTAGTTTTATGCATATTTTTTGTTTTGCTTAGTTAAAGTTTAGAATATTAAAGCGATTAAATTAAGCTTTTAATAAACTACTTACTTTCTAACATCTGACGCCTAAGAGCAATGAGAGATCACGCTTCATGGAAGCGGTTCATGCATTTCCTTTGAGTAAGCCCCGGCCAGTGTCAATGAAGATCGTGTTATGTCAATTCGTCGCCTTTGTCAACAATTGGGATTGTGTTATTCGACCAAATGGAAGATTTTACATAAGGACCTCGGTATGAATACAAAAGGAACTGAAATCGGATGATTTACCTCAACGTCGTTTGTTTGGTGAATGAGCCTTAGAAAAAATGGATGAAGATCCAATTTTTTATTGAAAAATTTTCTTCAGCGGCGAAGCTCATTTTTGGTTAACACTTTCTTGGATACGTCACCAAACAGAATTGGTGAATTTGGCCGTAACAGCAGTCAGAGAGAGCTCAAGAGCTGGGAATGCACCCTGAAAAATGCACTGTTTGGTGCGGTTTGTGAGCCGACGGCATCGTTGGACCGTACTTTTTCAAAATGAAAAATCGCAACGTTACAGTCAATGAAGTAAGGTACCGTGCGATGATTACCGACTTTTATTTGTCACAAAATGGAAGAATTGGACTTGGTCGATATGTGGTTTCATCAAGACGGTGCCTCATGCCACACGGCACGCTATACCGTGAACCTATTGAGAGGTGAGTTTGGTGAGCAATTAATCTCACGTGTTGGAGCAGTCCATTGGCCGTTAAGATCATGTGATTTGACTCCATTTGACAATTTTTTGTGAGGCTACGTGAAGTTTCTCGTGTACAAAGACAAACCAGCCACAATTCCAGTTTTGGAAGACAACATTACAGCTGCCATTGGTGAGATACCGGCCGAAATGCTGGAAAAGGTATGCCGAAATTGTAGCTTACGGATGAACCACCTCCACGGGAAACATTTGCATAAAATAATCTTTAAAAAGTAAATGAAAGAAATTGATGTATCGCTCCAAACAAATTAGTTAGCTTTTATTAGAAATAAGAGCCAATTTAAAGCGTTACAATAAATATAAGAAGAGAAGAAAAGTTTAAAAAAAAGGACTGGTACGTTTTTCAAGAAAAAATGTTTTATTTTGGAAAGGCTGTTATTTTCTTGTTTGCAATTTGGTAACCCTGGTTACCATAAGACATGGGAATAATTGCTTAAACTGATGGTATGGGATCACACAATTTTGCTGTTTCAAGTGTAGTAAATTAAAACAGATATTTTTTGTTTTTGCTTCGCAAAGTGCAGCTCTGAGATAGCCCCAACCTTAGTACCTTATTCAAACCTTTTTATTAGAAGGACAAACACATCTTTATATTTTTAATTTTAAATTTTATTTTGTTTGTAGTTTTTTGAGTTTCGCATAATAATTATAGGTTTTTATTTATATTTTAGTTTTTTCTTCACTTAATTAATTTATTATTTTTAACTTATAAATATACGAGTAAGCTACTGTCATTCTGCTATATGAATTAACTATTTACTAAAAAGTATAAACAATTAATTAATTGATTTTTTTAATAAATATTTCTTATATCATACATAATGAACAAAATTTATATTAAAATTTAGACTAGTTTTTTTTTTATTTTATTATTTAAATAATATATAACATTGATTTAATAGTCTTTATTTTTTTTACTTTTTTGTACAACAATAATTTCGTCACACCTTTTTTTGCTTATCTTTAATCTTATCTAGTTTTACTTGAAGTGAAAAATCTAAACCCAAACTTTTTGATTTATCGAATAGATACATACATCATTTGAAAGTGTGCACTTATATATAAATATTATATACTTAACTTAACTGCTAAGCTGATTAATGTTAAATTTTTCGATGTTGAAAACATCTTTTCAATTTGTATGTTAGTCGATTTTTTAAAAAAATTAACTTTAAAATTTGATGATGTATGCGCTCTTAAAGTTATGATTTTTTAATGTATGATATTTATTCATATGTTTTTATAATGCTAACATATGTTGTTTTGAGCTTTTTCTTTCACAGAGGTATTAAATGATTAAAAATGAGACAAAAATGCACTTTTCTTTCAAAACTATTTGGAATAGTGTGAACATTTAATAAAAAAAAAATTTCAAGTACTGATCAATACAAATTTTCATGCCTGTGCGCACAAAGCACCTCCCTTATAACGCCACAAAATTTTTGTGAAATTTGATTGAAAAGATTTGAAAATTATGAATGCTTCACGAAAATACAAAAAAATCTCTAGATTTTCTTTGAGATTCGGTTCCAGGATATTTTTCAGACTATACTTATGAAAAAAAAAGTTGCGGATAACTCGGAAAATAATTAAATTTTTTTAAAAGCTACCGTGAATTATAAAAAGAAAAATAACCCCCTAAAAAATTTTAAACTGATAATGATGTTTTTGGAATATGTACTGTCGACCATTTTGGATATATGCGGTTTTGAACGTATTTGCTTCGCAAAAAGTAGAAAAGATTTCAGCGATGTGGGTAACAAGGCATAATTCTGTAAATAAAAATTCGAAAGAGAAAAGTCTTTACAGAAAATACTGATTCATCAGTTTTTGATTCAACAGTTATTCTCAAGAAATCCCCATAATAAGTCTCAACAAAAGCGCAAAATTGGAATTTCATAAGGTTGGCAGCTCTAAAAATTTAATGTATGACATCTGTCAATGTTGCGATTAATAAACATGGAATTTCACAAGAGAAAATATCATGATTTAAACTCACTGTTAAAATGAGGAAAGTTTTGCTGAAACAGTGCGCAAATTTTATCTTTTGCGATAAGACATTCATTTGCAACTCAATGGGTGCAATAAGCAAAATTGTCGAATTTGGGGTGCGGAAAACCAAAGAGTGAATCACGCATGGCTAATGGATTCAATCTTTGTTACAGTTTGGTGCGTATTATAAGCTGGTGGAGTGATGCATGTTACTGTGAATGGATTTCATTACAGAACGATATTAACTGATTTTTTTACTCAGAATTGACTGATTTGGATCTTGAAATAATGTGGTTCCAGTATGGCGTAATCTGTCACACTGCGGCTGAAAAAACTGATTTGTTAAAATAAATATTTTCAGCTCGTGTAATATCATGAAATACAGATCAGAATTGGCCGACAAAGTCATGTGATTTGACATCATGCAACATTTTGTTTTGGCGTTTTTTGAAGATATAAGTGTAAGCCAGAAACAATAACTGGGCTGTAAGCGGATCAAAGAATTTATCAGCTGAGTCATTATGCACTTTCTTTTGACATTCTGTTCCATACATGATTGCAAAAGTTGTACTCCACAATCAGATAAAAATATTGTTATTGCTCGAATAATTAAAGAATTAAATTGATAAATTAATTTCAGCATTGAGGCATTGGCGCTGATGCCATGTGTCGAAATCAAAAGATGTATATCCGCAACCAAGCCTTGTGACCAGGGTTGCCAAGTTGAAATGATCATTACTCAGCCTTTGGCGACCGTAGTGCCAAAAATTATAGATTTCACAACATGAAATTGAATATATATGACTTCATCTCATTTTTATTAAATATCTTGCTAAAAATTAGAAGAACTACGAAAGAAGATATTTTGAGTAAAGTTCTACAAAATAAAATAAATTGAAAATTAAGTAACAAATTTCCTTGGGTACAAGAATTATATGAAAAATTCTTCTAAAAGAAAAAAATAGCTTACAGGAATTAGGGACGAAAAAAATTATCAATAGCTCTAACCATTTCATTTAATGGTGATAATTTAAATATAGTTAGGCAGATACTCAGAAATCATTTATGTATATGGGTCATTCCATCTATAATAGGCCTATCTTTACGCTCATGTTTTTTAAATAGGCTGAAACCTTTTTTCAGTGATTGGTCTATCATGTAGAAGATATAAAAAAAATCGATAAAAAATGGAAGCATCGTTATATTTCTTTCATAAATATTCCACTGCATACAAGCATTTAGCTTGTAAAATGAAATGAGGTGAACAAAAATGAATGAAATTTTCAGAGGTGGTTCTCCTGAATGTTCTAAAAATTTTGAGCCTAAAAAGGCTGAAATCAATTCAAATTTTATTCTGTCGCTTTCATTCTCAATGTTTCAATTTACATTGCAAATCATATATCTTGGCTTTAAATGCTTGTAAAATCAAATAGGGTGAAAATACATGGATAAATTTCTCAGGGATGGTACTCCTATATGTTCTGAAAATTTTGAGCCTAAAAAGGCTGAAATCGATGATGGAGTATTTGGGAAAGAGATGTTTTCTTGGAAGGTCAATTTTTTTATCTTTTACCACATAGAAACCGTTCAGGCCTTCATTTATTCAGATTTGCAGTTTTTTTGTCATCTACTAGTACAAAACTACCTAAAAATAATATAAAAGCTGATTTGGATTGTGTTGGTTTGTTTATATTCATCAAAGAATTTTTTTGTTTTACTTACGAGTTTTTTTTAACGCAATTTGAAACTTTTTTTTTAAGCAATAATACTGGTCGAAAAAATTTTATCGATTTTTTTTATATCTTCTACATGATAGACCAATCACTGAAAAAAGTTTCAGCCTATTTAAAAAACATGAGGGTAATTATAGGCCCATTAAAGATGGAATGACCCATATAACAAATTTTGTCGCCTTGAAGATTTTTGGTTTTTAAGTTGCTTTTGTTGCTGTTACTTTTAGAAAGTCATACCACAATTTGTTTTAAATGCTAACATTAAATAGTTTAACTTGCTTATGTCTGATTAGTGATACACCCGTTGTAACAATTTATATATAAAAAAAAATATTAATATTATATAACAAAAAATTCCTAAAAGTATGCAACATAATTTTTGTTTGCTTGAATATTTTCTGTCAGTGATGGTATTTGGGTTTTTTTTTCATAAAATTCACACAAAAAAAGATAATTATTATATATAAATAGTACAAGTGTAGTACAGAATACTCTAGCATTGTACCGAATGTACTAAAATCAATCCAATGTACTTATAACGATTTTTGACAACGCGAATGTAGTTACTGAAAAAAGTAAAATCGTACTAAAAATGACATCACTGTTTCTCTGTGAAAATAAGTTTGCACAGTTAAATTGTAAAACAATAAATAGTTTTTAATAATAATCAACAAAACAATCAAAATGTACAAATAATATTTACACACTTTTGTTACAGTTCAGTTGACTCATGTGTTCCAATAAATGGATAAGTGTGACTTAAGTGCTTATGAATTTCATGCTATAAAATATAATATAATTTTTTTTATAATCTTTTTAGATTTCTTGAATCTTATTATTGTTATTTTCTTCATTATTTGCTTTTTAGGGACTTTAGGTCAATGAACTTATTTTTAATTTTTTCGTGTAAACATGTAACATAATATCGTTTTAATATCCATTACAATTTATTACATAAAAAACATTTAAATTTACATTTTAGTAGTAGTCGCTTAATACATATGTATATAGTACATGTACATGTATTTGCATTGTACTATTTTTTTCCACATTTTATGTATTAAATTTAATTAAAGTCAAATATATTTACAAAATAATTAAAACTTATGAGATTATACTAATAATTCACAACTTTATTGAATGTTTTCTTTTTCACTATAATTTAAGTATTTACAATTATTTTATATATAATTTTATCGTATTTTTTAAACTATAATATTAGTGCAGTCTAGTGTTATAAATTTTCTTAAATTTTTATTTTCCTTGATATACATATTATATTTTTAATATTTCCGATTTTAATAGACGCATTTTTTTTGTGTTAATGAAACAGAGTTATGGTCCTTGGTAAGCCAAACGTTCCAAATCAAAGGTTACTATTGAAAGTTCGCAGCGATTTCTAAGCTATATAGTGAAAGTTTGATTTTTAAAACAAAAAATACCTGTAATACAATTTTAGTTAAATTTTTTTAGGGCCAATTATTTTGCAACTTATAATTAAAAATTCCATCATTTAGAGGAGATATGAAAGTAATAGAAAACAGTGAAAACTCTAGCGGATGTCTCCGAAACTAGTTAAAAAATTTGGGACAACAATTGTTCACTTAAGATCGCTCGAAATATTTACCTTTTAAAGGGAATTAGCAATATCGAAAATACTGCTCTATGTTATATTATTTTAATACGCATAAACTTTTTAGATTTTTTAAGCAGTATCAAAGATTTGCTAAAGATCTTCAAGATCTGCAAAGATCTTCACTCAGAGAACTACCGTGAATCACTCATAGCTTTTGCCATTCTTGAATCTGTTCAAAATTTAGATTCATCGCTAACAGAAAACTTTGTGAAACGAGCAGCCATTCCGTCTCATAGTGAATTCTGTGAATGCAAGTGTGTATTACAATCATTTCTAGTGTCATTTTATTTCGTTTCCTTTCGCATGAGTACTTGAGTGTTGCATGAGAAAAAAAGTTTTCCAAAAATGGATTGAAATCGGTAATTTTCAGGGTCTGGAGCTACTCTAAGTGATGTCCAAAATCCTTTTCTGACTTTCTCCATCGATTGCAAAAAAAATAGATCAAAAACGGTCCTTTTCAGGGTACGGAGCAACTCTAAAAAATCGAATAACAGCAGCCAAATAAGTTCAGAGGAAATTATTTGACAATTTTCTAAACAGAAAATTATATGATAGCTATTAAAATAAAAAACATTAGTGCACCAAAAAATGTGAAATGTTGGAAATAGATGGGACATCATCGGGTACAGCTCCAACCCCATGAACATCTATTTTGGAATAAGTTTTGCTAATTTTATTACATCAATCGATGGGAACAGGTTGAAACATAATTTTGGAAATCATCGCTCTATTAAAGAGATATTTTGAACCCATGTCTCGAATAACGTCAAAAAAAAAAAATTCTGGAATTAAGTGTTTTGAACTCATTATTTCGAAAAAAATGTTCAGCGTCAATCGATTGCAATAGATCAAAAATAGATTTAAAAAGAGGGTATGTTAGACCATTTTATTTAGATAATATATATTACCAAACGATGGGAAAAGCTAGAAAATGTATATGTGGTGTCAACAGGGGAACCCTCGACTACTCCCTAACGAATGCTCTGTACCCATTTGGAAAAAAATTTTATTGCACCATTCGATGGGCTAAGTTTGAACATGGATCTAAGAAGTCAGTAGGAGGCATAACGCCTACTGCTTACGAGCTATTTTAAACAAGATTTTCGATAAGAAATTGTATTGCATTAATCGAATAGAAAAGGACACAAAAAGACTTCAGAAGTCACAAGGAGGTCCCCAACACATTATTAAAAAAAAAAATAAAAAAAATATGGATTTTGGTAGTCATCGGTCTTAGGAAGTGATTTAGCCAAATTATGTACAGTAATTTTTATGCAGCAATCAATGCGAAAATGAACCATGGAAATAGGCGGGGAACACTGTTGCGATAAAATTATAAAATGAAATATCTTTGCAAGTCGGAGCTAATATGCTGCTTAAAACTTTATCAATTTAAAAATCAATTGCTTAAAGTTTAATTTTAAAAATACGATAACTAAAAACTAACACAGTTCTAAAAAAGTCAATGAAACTTTAAACCATTCTTAGCAAGTTATTAAGAAAAATAACCTTAAAACACAATATTTAATTTGTCTATAAGAATAAACAAGTTGTGTTCAATCATAATTTTAACTTTATTATTGAAAAAAAGAAAGACTTGAATGCCAGTTAAGAAGATTCGAGACTTTTTACTATCACTCTAACATATTGTGCGAGTAGGTATGTCCAATAATTTGTAGTAGTTTTGAGTTTTCTTTCATGAATACAAAATTTTGTTTGCAATTTTCTGTTTATTTCCTTAAGATTTTTGTTAAAAAAGTTCTTCGTTGTTGTGTTGTTGTAATATCCTCTGCTTTTTTCATAGTATTTGTGATGTTTTTATGTGCTTTTATTTTCAAGTTGGTACTTCGTTTGATCTACATTCTAAGTATATAGTATACTAGCAGTAGTTGGTTTGAATTTTCTTTACGTTTCGTTGGAGTTCATATTTTGCTGGTGTTCGTGGTCAGAAGAAGTTCATCTTTTTTTGCACAATAGTGAACGTTTTAATGTGCTTCAACCTGAAATTTAGTGTTTGCCCAATATTTTTTATGCCTCTATGAATTCAAATAAATAAATGATTTTTTGTTATTGTTGTTTTCATTTGCATGCAATTTATTGGCAGAGTTTTTGTGTAGATGTTTTGTTGCTGTTGTTGTTGTATATCCGTTATGAATTTAGGTTAATAGAAATGAACATATAACATTTAATCAAAAAATCATTGAATCTATCCGTAGTTTAGTCCATTAGTTCGCCCGTCAGTTCGAATTGAATAACCAAGGATGCTTTGTTTGTGAGCACTTTTTTATTCGATGGCATATCGTTCCATCAAGTCGTTGTGGTTTTGATTTTGTTTAGTGATGCAATGAATAGCAAACAAATTTTTTATTTTCCTACAAATACGAATATATTTGGATATTGTTTGTATTATTGTATGCATATGACGATACAATTTCATTTTGAACTCTTGAAACCCATGTTTGAACAACGTTTTTTGCTATACAGCAAAATAAGCTGCTTTTGATATCTCAACATATTTTTTTCATATTTGCATGCCATTTGGTTTTTCTCTCTGAATATCTTGGAAGCTTACGATAATACAGATTAAACCCGAATTAAGAGTAAATTGTGAAATAAAGGTCATGACAAGACCACATGGTTGTGGTTAAAGGAAATCAACTCAACCCAAGATACTGCAAAGGACACGCATAACATGTAGTTATACTCATACTACAAGTCTTTGTATTGCCGGCTATAGTTCTCATAGCAACGCTTTGTAGTGATGCATGTGATGAGTTCGATGAAAAATCAAGATTTTTCAGGAATGCTACACTCAGAAAAAATTGCTTTAAATTTACAAAAAAATAACACTCTTCATGTTGTTCATTTTCAACTGGATTTGCATTTTTAAATTAACACGAAAAAACAAAAAAAAAATAGATGGTGTTGGATTTGAACTTCGGCTAAACTATACAGGGAATTCGGCCACAGTTTCTTAAAATATATCTGCAACTATTGCTGACTGGTAGCCAACACTTGAACTCGCTCGGAAGTTCTGTATAGTTTTAGTGTCAAGAGCATTTTGTAGAAACAGACATTCGGAGGCTTCGAACTCAATTATTACCTACTTTGGCTTCTCCAAACAGTCCGAGGGGTTCGAGCAAGACTTTCAATTGCAACCACTTACGCAAAATTAAGTAACAAACTAAATCCTCACTGTAGCAACATTCAGACTGAGATGTATGTAGGTGATAAATATAGCTACCTACGGACCATGCGATGGCGTCATATGCAGATACTTTTACGTTGCCGGTCAGCACTCAAATCCCTTGATGAAGTTCAAATCGCTCCTTCAGCACTATAATTTGCAACGAACCCTTATGGTCCGTGAGTTACCACATCGATTTCATGCCCGAAAACTATCCATATGTCAATATTTGACCCACTTTTCACCATTTTGAAGTTCCCAATAATTATTGCAATTTTGATCAGAAATAGTTATTTTGGGGAAAAAAAGCGGTTTTCCGATTTGAACGACTTAAATGTATTCGCATTTTTTTTTTCGAAAAATGGGGATGATCATTTATAATAATTTTTTCCCCGGGACAATGAGTAGTTGTTCTCGATGTAGATTTTCTCGCTGAAGCCGAATCTGGGCTCAGAATAGCTCTATCACGTAATTTTTTTTGAGATATTCTAACCTAAAGATGAAAAAAAAAACACTCTCCTTTGACATATTTGAGGTTATGTAGCACATTGTTTTCAAAAAGCTATGTATAAGATCTTAAAGTACAAGTCTTCTTCTTTCAAATGCCGTTAAGTTTTCTGAAATATCTTTTTTTTTTGACGAATCATCGTATTTTGAAATCTTTTGATACACAAGTGTCCCTAATGACTTTTCGTTTATAGGGAAAATCACAAACATGAAAACTTCAAAACCCGATGTATCGACAAAAAAAAAGATATTTTAGAAAACTCAATATTATTTGAAAGAGGAAGACTTTTACTTTAAGATCCCATGCATAGTTTTTTTTGAAAACACAGTGAGCACCAGGAATTTTCGGAAGGATGCAACTTGAGGGTTAAGAACTTTTCCAAACAACCGTGATGTGTAAGAAATACTTTTTTTGCACTTTTAGGTTAGAATATCTCAAAAACGTTACGTGATAGAGAAATTCTGAGCCCGGATTCGGTTTCAGACAGAAAAATTACCTCGGCAACAGCAATTCACTATCCGGGGGTATAAATATCGCAGGACTGTGTAGTCTTAGAACTATGAAAAGTGCGTCAAGTTTTATCATACGGAAATGATATCTAAATATATTTACCTACTTATGACTTACGTACCGAGTTATTGAGTGAAATGTTTTTTGTCGGCCTCTCACAGCCAAGCCCACCATGATTCTGGCGACTGACCCTTATTTGGATTATCAACCACACTAAAATTGTAAAAAAAAGAAACTAAGCGATAGGAAATGACTATGAGAAAAGCAACGCTAGCTTCCGGACTACAACCTTATATTCAAAAATAAAAAAATTCTATCTTTTATTCGTATTCGCTTTGTGTTGTTATTCGTTGCATCACTAATTTTAGTCTGCATTTATTTTGCTTTCTTTTTTCTTCCCACTACTTATTGTATTTCATTTGTTTTATTTAACTTATTTCCTTTTGCATTTTACTTCCTTCGACGGTTATAACTTGTTTTCTGTTCTTTCATCTGCTACAACTATTCTTCGTTGACCCTTTTCTTTTTGTTATTTTCTTTAGTCCGAAAAGTTTCGCTCATCGGAGAAACGCACGTGATGTTGTTGACGACGTGGCGCCATTTTTAAAGTTACGCCATCCATTGCCGCCATATTGTTTTTGTTTATTGCCATTGTAGTTGTTGTTGTTGACTTTGCGGTTCTTCTGAAACCTGGTGTTACTGTTGTTGTTGCTGCGGTTGTTATGCTTGTATTTGTTGTTGTACTTTCACTTCCGTCGGAAATCTTCTCCTGTCCAAATGATGAGGATGTCGATGAAGTGGGCGGTGAGGAAGTCAATTGTTCATCACAACTACAGTAACCACGTGCCGTATCGCCGCCTTCAAGCGCCAAGGATTGTATTTCGCGTAGTTTGAGCTTTTTAAGTTTACGTAGTCGCTGTTGCTGTTGTTGTTGCAGCTGTTTTTGCTGCTGCTGCTGCTGTTGCTTATGATAAAGTTCATAGTGAACTTCAGGCGTTTCCGGTCGCAATGTTTCGGTTGAGCTAAAAAAGATATAAATGTTAGATGGATGTTAATATTTAATGCTGGTATCAAAATAATTTGTCTTTTTAATCAAAAAATTCATAAAATTCACGCCCTTTAAACACGATGTATTTTTACTTAAATTTGTGGTTTTTTGATAAATGGCTATTACTTCCAAATCTTAAATTAAATATATATCGGGCTCTATTCGCCTAATAAACATTAGTTGGAATAAATTAATTTTACATGAGAAAGAAATCTAAAATAAGCGTTTCTAACGTATGGGGAAATCTCATGAGATTGTGGCTTTATGACGTCATAATATTTGATGTTTTTTTGTACCATAAATTATTTGTTTCATCTTGTCTGAAGTAATAATAAACTACATAACTCATATGCTTTTTATGCGCTCCTCGACTTAACCATATATTCAGAAGCGTTGCGTAGGGGGCGGCTGCAAAAAAGTTTTAGTATAACGGGAGTAGTGAGATTGACAACACATGCGGTCCTGAAAATTATAATATATCTTCTTCCTATTGGCTCATACATCAGGAATAAGGCAGAAAAGGGATCCTTAGGTTAAAAGAATGTAACAAGTTTCTAAATTCTGAGGGTCCCAACTCTATTTTGTTTTACGGCAAACAATTACCGGGTAACAATACTTGACTTCAACACTGCCTACAACATCAACTTTTCAACAAGAGAAGAGTGAAACTCTGACACCGTTCTGAAAGGAAGGGAGCTAACCATCTTCACGAATGGATCCAAGATATGTTCATAGAGATGTTTTTCAGACTGCCCAATTACTGCAGCATCTTTCATGCGTAAATCTATGCTATAGACCAAGTCGCACAGGTGATACGGAACAGGGAGCTTACTCCGTTTTCATTACCGCATGTGTGGACGGTTAGGCAGCGATCAAAGTACTGAACGCATAAATCGTTAAGTCTAGGTGAGTAGAGCATTGCAGGGCGTCACTACGTGCTATCCGACAGCTTACAATAAACTCTGCTGGGTGTCCGGTCATAAGAGATTTTCCGGAAATGAGTAAGCTAACGAATGTGCCAAAATAGGATCAGAACAACCAGAGAATCAACAAGAGGTAGACTTTAAGATACCGCCGGTGGAATTATATTATCGAATAGAGGGCATAACCAAGAAACATAGGGTTTAGTTAGTGATTTCCTTTTTAAAACATTTAAATTATTTTTTCTACTCTTTCGGATTTTTCTTCATCCACTTTTAAAAAAGTACTCGTAATTTTTATAGTTAAATAAATCATTGCGTTTGTAAATCAAACTCAAGTGACATAAATCTATGTCATAAATTTCTTTCGCATGGTTTTACATTTTAAGCTTTGCCAACACACACACAGTTTCAACAGGGTGTTTTGTGAGTGGCCATAGGAGACATGGTAGAGGAGAAGGTTTAATTAATCCACTTTGCAAAAACCATGCGACATGCTGTCAAAAATGCAATTACGACGCTCGTTAAGTATGCGATTAAGTTAAGGGTATAAGTAAACGAGAGTGATAGACTGCGACTAAAAGTGTGAGTGAGATGAACATAAAAAGAAGCATTAAAAACTATAGTACAACAATGCATTACGTTTTACGTAGGCATGCATGCAGGTTTATATTATTCGTTAGGAAACAGTTTTAACAAACAACAACAACAACCAAAAACGAACTCATTTACTGTCGTTCGTATGTTCGTGCATAATGTACGAACGAAAGCTGGGTAAACAACACTTTTTAATCCGTTAATTACTTAAAAACGAAAATGCATAAGAAAAATGCAAAAATGCGCAGAAATGACAAGAAAGAAAATAAAAACGAAAAGAAGAAAAAAAAAAAAGAAAAACAAATAAAACGCAATGAAAGTAGTTTTCATTATGTTGGATGTTGTTTGAATTACTATAACTTATTACTAGTGCCATCGCCAGTGTGGAGCAACCACGGATTCAGTAAAGCGGTAGGGCGCTGAAGTGAGAAAAAGTGTAGCTGGGTAAATAAAGTATGCTTTCCAGTATATTTCATAATACAACAAGGTTCCTGGCCATAAGGGAGATTAGCATTGATAGCTCCCCCAGATCCACCACTGGTGTGGAGGGTTAGATCGTGTGACTTGTGCATGTCGTGCCATACAAATTTTCTTTTTGTTAGTCACTCTCATTGATTAAATCTGAGTATAGGAGGAATGAATCTATTGACGGGCTTCTTTTTTGGCTCATCACATGAGAATAGCTGGGATCGACGCCTTATGATCACTCAAATACAAACGGAGCCTGGGGCTAAAAATTTTTGAAGAGGCCTAAAACATCAAAACAAATCTGGAATAACTGATTGATTACCAAAAAAAAAGTGTGCACATATTGTAGGTGTGACCAAAAAAACCAAATAAAAAGTTCTTCAGTTTCGTTTTCCACAAAGACATGCACAAAACCACACAACATCTTGCCATGTTGGGGGCCGCATACAGCATTCTAACCATACCTAAAGATATACGTTTATACCTTAATTCAGTAGTGCTTGGGCAATAGCCCCCCTCTAACGCTGGGTCCTATTTAATGTAGAATGATGGGGTAAGCTGTCATAATGAAAATTTTTGTAATGAATCCTTCGTACGATAGATTAATAGCCACACAATAACCCTTTATATTTAACCGGACAACCCATGTTAGCTTAAACAAACAATTCCAAAGAAATGATTGCAACATAAAAATTCCATAACAAACATATTTATTGATTATAAGACTCAATTTACAATTAATTAAATTTCAAAGAATTATCTGCAACCTAATAACCAATTTATTGTGTTGATTGAATTTGCGCTTCCGGCACACGTTTACTTAAAACAACAATTCCAGAGAATTGTGGTGATGATTCCATACAAACCGTTTTATTGAATATTAATATATAATCCTGGTAATAAAAAATTGTAAGATAGTGTAAAATTAAGCACATCAGTATAAAATTTTTAATCATATTTTTGGACCTCATTAACATTTTTGAGCAAAAAAAAGAAATCACTGATGTTTCACAAACAAATTTACATTCAAAATCGCCAATTTTTTTTTTCCAAAAAAACTGATGCTCAGGGAAGTATCTAGATACTAGATTAAAGCTATCTGTTTCAACTAGCATTTCTTAAAAACGTTATCATACATATGTATGTATGCATGTCAAGAGTATTAAGACCATGATACTTTCAGTCTGAAAATCTTAAGTCTTAGGTAATATACTTTTGAAAAATATTTTGTGGCCGTATGGGATCCGTTAAGGGTTAATATTGAACCCATTTTTGCGAAAAAAAAGCTTTCCGAAAATCAAATTTTCCACGTCCCGAAATGTATAAAATTAGTTTTCAACCTTTCCTTATCAATAGTTTTCCTTAAAATTTGCTCAAAGCAGGCCATTCCAAGATCAGGGGCTGCTGTAGATGGTGCCCAATATTAGTTTTTGAAATATCTCCAAAAATTGGTGGAAAAGATTTTTATCCGAACATATAACCCCAAAACGGCTCATTTGATGTCCGAAGTCTCCCATGGTGACGTCCTAAATGAGTTTTGCGATTTTTTTTTCAATTTACAATTTTGATTCCTCGGGTTGAATCGACAAAAAATCAATTTCTCTTGTCATCATATTAAGAAATTCGATTCCGAATTGCAATTTCAAGGTAATAACTAAAAAAACTAGGTGCTTCTAGCGTAAAGTAGTAGAAGCTTTGTCTGGTATTTGATGAACCTTAGAGCACATACTTTGTGGTGATGCAACCAAAGTAGGATACTCTTTTCAAGTCCAACCAGGGCCGTTTTTATTCATGGGAATTAGTTGGGCGCCCCGATCTCAAGGGAGCCTCCATCCAGCGCTGGATTAAAGTATTTGCTAGGGAAAGATGTAGAGATAGGGCCCCAAATACCGAGGTAAGGGGGCCCCGAACAAGACATGATGTTGTGTGGATATGTGGGAATGTTTCCGGATGGATGTTTTGTCGGAAATGAAACACGACGACTTTATTTTTTAGAAATGGAAATTATCTTTTTCATTTTGTCATTGAGATATTTTTATATTTATTTATAAAGGGCCACTTTCCAGTTTATAGCTTCTTGCTCCGCAAAGCTTAAGTCCGTCGCTGAGCCCATTAGAAAGTTGTCTGTAAATTTAACTTTGTAAAGTGAAAGTGCTTACCTTTGAGCAGCAACTTTCTGTGAAGTCAGGCACATCGTCAATGTTAACCAGTGTAATAAATATTTTTAAAATTTGTCTTTTTTACTTTCTTTTTTGTAGCAACTATAGTCATTATTTTAGTCCGTTTCCATGCCGCAGAAGTTGATTTCGTTGTATGTTGCGTCAAGTAAGATGTGCAACTTTTTCCTCATTGTGCTACTTCCATTTCATTTTAATTTTGTGTTGAAAGTTTGCTGCGAACAAAAAAAAAAAAAGTTGCTGCCAAACTAATTAAAATTTGCGCATTTTGCGTTAACTTTCTGATTTTCGTTTTTTCTTTTTTCACCATTTTGCGGATTTACTTTCTTTGTTTGCCAAATTTCTTGTTTTTTTCTCCCTCTCATGAATATTAAGGAAGCACGAAAAATCATCATAATTTGCATGAAATGAGAAAATGGCAAGAAAGTTGCATCACATTTTCATACATCAGTCTCTCTCTCTCTTTTTGTTTACTTTTTCCGAGAGACAGACGACTGTAATGAGCTTCTCATTCAAGCGTATCATCTATTTTTTGATGTGTCAGCAGTTTATTTGCTTCATTGGTTGTCGTTGGGCATATCCACAGTAACGGGTGGGTGAATTCAAACATTTTATTTCGATAGAATAAAGTTCAGTTTGGCAATTCATTGAGCTGCAGCTTCTATATTACTTGTATACAGCGAAAAGAAAATGGCGGCTAGTGACTACTAGTCCGGGAGGCAGCGTTGCATTTTTCAAGGGCATTTCCTCCCACTATATTTTTTTTGCAATTGATAGTTGATAATGAAAATAAGCGTCAGTTGCCAGAATCGTGGTGGGTATGGTTGTGAGAGGCCGAAAAAAAACTTTCGCTCAGTAGCTCAGAAAGTAAGCGAGAAATTTGTGTTAAGACCCATGTTGTAGAGCAGAAGAAAACACAACGATTTCATTTCCAAAAAACTGCAATGTGATAAGATTCAACCCACCTTTCACCGTTTTAAAGTTTCCAATGAATAAAGGGATTTCCAATAAGAGTGCACTTTTTAATTAAAAAAAAAAAACACATATTTTATAAGCGAGTGATATATATGATGTGATATTTTTATTGCATTGTAGAGTAGACGTATTCCGATTATGTATGAAATAAAATTTCTGGCAAATGGCCACCGCGGCTCTGATGACAGAACATTGCTGTTTTCATGAAATCTTCGATGACTTTTTCACAAAGATCTGGCTGTGTTTCACTGATAACGCGTTGGATCTCGGCCTTTAGCACAAAAGCCCAATTGCATGGCATTAAATCGCATGATCTTGGTGGCCAGTTGACATTAGAATTTCGTGAGATGATTTGGTCTGTAAGCCTTTGCTGCAATAAATTGATTATCTTATACACGGTCTGGCAGGTGGCGCCGTTCTGCTGTAACCACATGTCATTCAGATCTATGGCGTACAGTTGGGGTCACATGAACTTCGTCATCATGTTTCTATAACGAATGCCGTTCACAATCACTGCAATTCCTCCCTCATTTTCAAAAAAGTAAGGCCCAATCACGCCGCTTGACCAAAATCCGAACAAGACAATTGCTCGTTGTGCATGGATTTCGTGAAGATTTTCTGAGTCCCAAATTCGACAATTATGTTAATTCACGTTTTCACGAAACCATTGAGATGGAAATGTGCTTCATCGGTTGCCGGTGCTATGCATGGTCTGCTGGTTTGAGCTCTTGAGTAAGCTGAATCTTATACGGCTGAACGTGGAGGTCTTTTGTTAAAATTCGCTGCGTAGAGCTTCGTGAGAACGTTGCCGTATAGATGTTTTCGGGTTTTCGGTGACACTCTCGTTTAGAGCAGTAATGTTTTTAACCACTCTTATAATTGTTGACACATTAGGTGGACTTTCTCGACCGAAACTTTACCCATTTTTCACAATGATAACGCGTCGTTCTTTTGTGTAACGCTCCATTTTTAATGATCGGAACGGTCATAGGTTAAAGCTGTTATATTTCAGAGTTGCCACTTGCACGTAAATAAAATTATAAAAAATTTAAAAAGTGCACTCTTATTGGGACGCCCTTTCTATAATTTTGAGCAAAACTAGTTAGCTTAGGCGAATTGAAAATCAAGGAATATATAATAATAGAAACTTTACAGGAAAGTTTCAATGCTTTTTCCGGAAAATTCTACTCTAGAAAAAATGAACAGTGCTTTTCTTGAAGAAAGAAATGCGGTGCCAGCTTAGCTATTTGGTCTCTCTAGCAATGCTCACTTCGCCTCGAAAGATAAATGTTTCTTCAGCCTCTCAGTTGGCTATTACATCAAAGATAAGTTAAGGAATCCAATAAACAAATATATTAATCTTTCCTGTATGAAGCCAAAAAATTTTATTCCAAAATGTTATCATCTCAATTAATTTTTATTTTACTTCCGAAGCGATGCACCACTGTGCGTGGAATTGCTTCATTTACGTTTACTTCATTATGTGCAAATTTTTTCTTTTTTTTATAAAAATTTTTGATTATCATGAATATTTTATATGCAGTTCAATGATTTCTATTAAATTTGATTTTTATTTATATAAATAAAGTTATTAGTGTGATATAAATGTTGATAGAGAGAGAATCAAAGTTTAAACATACAAAAGGACGTGACTTTATAAATAGATGTAGTAAATGATAATGGAATGAACAAGGAATGTTTGAAGCTTTCACATATTCAAAGCTCACCTTTGAATCTTTCTTAAATATAAATAAAAAAAAACATTTTCCTTTTTGCTGGCCTAATAAAGTACTACAAAAATTTACTCAAGTTGAAGAATGTGTACATTTTCTCACAATTTAACAAAAAGATTTTAATCAAAAAATTTGAAAATCGCTTTAGTGGCTTATAAAGTGCGTCAAGCTCAAAGTTTATCTAAATTAAGCAAATAAAAATGTTAAACATTTTTATGCAGGTGAGTTACATCAACATTTTTGCCTTGATGTCATTGTTCGTTAGATCCTTTTCATGCCAACGTTGTAAAGAACAAAGCAAAAAACTTTCAACACGAAAAAATGGATAGACTTAACACTGACACAAATAACTTTGTGAAAAAAAAAAAATCATTTGAAAACAAATGTGACAAATGAATTTATTTGAAAAAACAAAGACAATACAGGCGAAAAAAGGATATAAGGTACATTGGTAAGAAAAGCTATTTGAGTCACTCAAAAACAAAAATGAAAAAGATAATAAAAGTTTATGGTACCAATTATTTTGTCATTGAAAGAGATAACAGATCTACCAAAGCTGTCTTATGTTATTTTCATATATGACGTCCAATCGATTTGCGATCACTAACTTTTGGAATTCTTTAATTTTCAACGATTTCATGCGATATTTCTTCAGTTTGCTAAAATAATACAGATGTCTATCATATTTAAAAGATTCTATATTCTTTAAAACTGCATTATTATCTCTCATATCTTTTAAAGTTCAAATTCTGCTTCAAAGAGTAACAGGATTGATGAAAACGTTTATAAAATAATCATATTTAGTGAGCTTACTTAGAGAAAGTAAAAAAAAACCATGCAAATTCCCAAACAAAGCTAAATAATTGATTTTAGATGATGATTGGGACGGCCACTTTCCGCAAGGTTTTATATATAGTCCAGAGCTAATATTTAGCAATTTAACATACATATATTCAATTCCCTGATATCTTCAAACCCGAATCTTTACAAACAATCTTGGCGACTTTATAATAGAAGCCAAAGTTCGAAAGCTGGCTAGAGCTCTCACATAAGTTCAATGGATTTTGGGTTAGTAATTTTATTGTGTTTAAAAACAGTGGAAAGACTCAAAAAGCTCTGGTATTAATTATTTGCTGTCTATATCTCAGCACGCCTACACTAAAAACAGATCAGCAACAGCATTTTTCTGTTAGGTAGTACATACTGAAAAATTTTTCTCAAGCAAAAAATTTAGCTTCATTGCGTTCCTAGATATTTAAGCAGCTTTAAAAAAGTTGACCCAGAGCATTAATCGTAAATTTATAAAATCTGGGAGCTAAAAGTTGTATAGCTTAAGTGATCACAAACAGAAGTACATATAGATTGAAAATTTCCTGACCACTAAATAATCAAGTCGATCAAGTAAATAAGTAACTTATGTCCTTAGGGCATAGTTCTGGAATCGCTACCTATGCCTATGATGCGAAGGGATTTATCAGTTGTAAATTTAAGAATTCACTCGATAATTGCTTCAGGACGTCTTAAACAAACTTTTCTCATGAGAAAATTAAGCTGGATTAAGTGTTAATTAAACTGTTGTTCCGAGCTTCAACTTCTACTTAATGGGACTAAACTTGTCTTAAAAGACATTGCAAAGGAACTGAATCAAGCATTGGATAGAAACTAAGTTTTACGGTAGAGAAAGCCATTGCATTCCTATACTCATGAATTAAAAGTTACCGCCGAAGAATACAATATTCATTCGATCGATTATTTTATGTGACACTATGATGTAGTGACCTGCTATATACATACAATGAAAAGCATAATTTTTCATTTCCAATATTAATTTTTAATAAATTTTTTATTTGAATCAAAGCTTTAAGTTAAATAGCTAAGGAGGCCAATAGCTGTAGTAGCTAAACTCTATTATTATTGTCATATACCACGTACAACTACGCACTGAGAGCCGGTTTCATGTGCGTCAGTGCTGCTGTCAGAGCAACACATATAAATTAAATATTCTTCAGTGATGAAGTGATGAAGATGATGAGTTAGATTTGATAGAATACTTATGAATACGACGTTAGGATTTCTCTGATGGTCCCGGTTTTTTTGAGATATTCTAACCTAAAAGTATGTAAATAACGATTTTTTGAGATATTTAAGCTAATTTTACATCAAAAGATAATTTATTTTTATAAAATTATTTTATTAAAGGTGTCCAAAAGAACTTTTCAAAACGGATTTAAATTTGGCCGGATATCTTTTTTCATCTTTGAGAAATTGGGAAAAATACAGGTATTTTCGGGAAACGGGACGAGCTTTAGGAAGGCAATCCTGGCTAGCTAGTATCACCAAAACGCATCTCTATCTTTCCCATACATGTCATTCTTTCATCTTTTACACTTGACTTTTCTACAGCGGGTTCTTGGGCTATAGTACTGGCTATACTTATCAACACATTACAAGAAATCTTAGGCCAACCGAAGCAATACTACAGCAGATTAATAAAGTGGCTGGAATGCGAAAACAGTATTAGCTATCAGAGTTTGTCTGGCATGTTTGTGTTGACCAGTGTAATTTACAACTACTAAGAAAGACTTCACACATATATGCCTAACTCAAGGTAACCTACGCTGGTCCTGGTCAATATAGCAGCCTTGAAGATTCACGACAAAAGTGAATATGCGGGGAGACAGTGACATTGAAAGTGCATCATCGTGGATTCTAAAAATGTTGGTAAAAATTGAATGTATTACAAAAAATCATAGAACTGGGTTTTTCTTGCCGAAAATATTTTTAATTAAATTAATTATAATTAAAAAAAAAACTAATGTTTTGCTGTTATCGCGGAATTTGATTTCAATTAGAGCGTTTTAAGAAAATTTGATTCCCTTTCAGAAAAACAAGGTATGACGAACTATACACTGCCGAAAATTTTTTACATGCCTACTTGAAGGAGGGACATGTATGAGTTTACTTTAAGAGCTCCTCTTCTGATTTCTTTATTAAATAATTTTATTCTGACGAGGCTTTTAATATTGACTACAAATATGGAATCAAAAGTTCGAGGACGCATTGTCTTTCAAAAATATAGCCATCGAAAGTCGTGGATATAGCTATAAATAAAATCATTATAAGTTGAGAATGCTCAAATAATTCTCAAAAATAAAGAAGTTATTTGAAAGATAATTTAATAAACTATAATATTGGACCACGAAAGTTTGAAATCCGTGCTATAGTTTTCGACATATTTCCTAAATTTCTGACCAACTTTTTTTAAAAATAAAAAAAGGTTTTTGCAAAAAATGTATTATTAACATAAATTTTTATTAGTACGTGACGAAATAACTTTTTATTTACACGTGTTCCACAGTGCAGCTGTATGTCGGATGTCAGATTGAGTTACGTGTGATTGTGCGTATAAGTGTCTGACTTTGCCATATGATGTGGTGGTCGTCCTTGTATGGCTTAGTACCATTGGAATGTTAAACTTTAATATTTTGGGATTTTGTTGCCGCACACAAAAAAAAAGCATAAAAGGCGCTGAAGATGAAATCAACAAAACCACACAATGAAACAATGTTTGGTATTTTCTTTCTGTTGTTGATTTTTATGTAATTTTTATAACTTATGATGATGATGATGAAACAACAAATAAAATCTAAGGAAAACGAAAAAAAAAATTACATTCATCAAAAATTTAACGATGCAAAAAAGAAAATCCTTTCTTGACCAATTTTTCCACAAACGAACCACCCAATCTTTAGGGATGCTGTCAAATGTGTAAGCAAAAAGACAGACCGACAGACAGACAGAAAATATTAAGGTCAAAATGAAAACAATATTGGTATGCAGAAAACATGTTATGTTTCCCCATATTGTGTTTTTGTTGTTCTTTAAAACAGTAGCTGTATCGCTTGCTATTGAACACAAACTACCATCGTTGACTAACTAACTTTTTGTCGTTTAGTTTGACTATTCGTTTGTCGAACTAAAATATGTCAGAAAAATGTTTTAACTCTATTGACCCGAACTTTTTTTTTTCGTTGCCAAATCATATTCAGTAGCTGTTTGCTGTTTTCGCCTCGTCGATCGATCCGGGTCTTCACATTTGTTGTTGGGGTAGTACAAGTTAGAAAACTTGTTAACAACATTTTTCGCTTCGTTTTATTTTTGTCAACTTTTTACATGTTCCATTTTATGCTTCGTTATGTTTTTTTTTCTCCGTTTTTTTTTATATTTTGATGGAATTGCTTAATTTAACATTTTCCGTACCGGAAATTTGTATTAAGATAGAAAGAGATGGAGAGTTAGAAAGAAACTCTTGAAAATACTTAAAGTTAATTTTTCTTGTCTAAAGTTTTCTTTAGTTTTTTGTACTGATTTACTTTCTACTCCCGTGTCTCAGCATTTGTTTGGTTTTTTTACTAAAGGTTATATAATACTTTTGTTTTGTTAATTTCGATTATATGGAAATCTTTGCAATTTTCTGAACTAGAGAATTAGAATGGACGTGATTTTATGTCTATTGTAATAATGCAAATAACAATCAAAATATGCTTTATTTTGAATGAAAAGTTATCAAGGAGGTGCAGCGGAATTGATACTGAAAGCAATCGCTAAAGCAGGTTCTACTAAGGCATTGCTTCGAAAATAGTGTTATTTGATTTATTCATTGAGTTTTGTCTCAAGTCCTAATTAAAAGGTTGATTTTTCGAGAGTTGCACAGCTTATATATATGAGATTAAATAGTTGGACAATTATTGAACTCCAATAAAGTAGGCTCTAGCCGGCTTCAAATAGGACATCGATTAAATTGTTGAGATCCATTTAATTAGTTTACGGCCAGCTATGTACTATTAATATCAATAACAAAAGATTAATTTATGGTTTCGTGAATGACGCCACTATGAATACTTTGATACTTTTTCATGACTAACCTATATAATGATTCAAAAAACTTAGTGTTTGCTAAAATATGCGATCAGGATATAAGAATCATAGGATAAACCCTGTGTGCATATGCATTATGATTTGTGTAAAGAGACTATCAGTTGGTTATCTTGGCAACAAAAATATAATGAAATATTTTTTTAGCCTGAAGTCAGCAGAAAAGTCTTACATTCTGCCCAGTTTCGTCGTGCAAAGTCACTAGTGAATATTTTCGTTTTTCTCCAGCATTTCCCGAATCACCAGCGATATTCCCCAAAGTAATTTAGGATACACCATAATGCTTGCCAGTAAATTTCAGTTGCGCGACGCAGTCCAATTCATTTCCAATTTGCGCTTTTGAGTTGAAAGGAAACTGAAAATTTTCGTCATCTGATGATAAATTCGACACTGAAGATGGCCATGGGCTACAAAATCATTATATAAATAGGCGAAGGCAAAATAGTCCTATCCCTTTTTAACTGCCACTACACAACATAATCGCTTGACATTTCTGTTGGGAAGTTTCTGAAGAGAGGCAGTACCGAATGTAATTTTTTTCCAGTAGTAGGGGGTGCCACGACTCTCTGGGTGTAGCGTCACTTCTCCCAAATAAGTACAGATGCTGTAGTAAAATTTTGTGTGAAGATAGATTGATGGTTGCTAGTACTTAGAAATAGTAGTCCTCGTCTCAAATGGATTAAAAATCGAAGAGCTTGTGTTTCAAGAGCGAATAACTTTATTGTTATGGCCTACATGAGCTTTTTATGTACAAATAACATATACTTAATTCGAAATAGTGCAAGGGTTCCATATTTTTATACAAAAAAGATAACTCAGCACAATTTTAAAATCTTAAAAAAAAATCAGATGAAAATCTATGTTTTTTTTTTCAAATTTTGCAAGCTTGTAGTGTCAACAAGAAAAATAGTCATTCAGCCCTCATATCTCTCTAACTGCAATAGATAGAGAAAAATTGGGTATAGAGAATTGTGAAAACTTTGCTACGGATATCTATGGCAAGGCCTCTACGGATACAGAGCATTAGTAGTTGTACTGGAGTGTATAAAAATAATTATTTGTATGTTGGAAAAAATTTATATCAACGTAAAATTAGATATTATGTGGCCTTTAAATGCAAACTGCCATTGCAGTTCTCAATTTGCAAAAGTTGTACTTCAGCATTTGGACTTGTTTTATTTTTCTGCTTATATGTTTTTTACTTCACATACATACATATATAATTCCACTACTGTGCATTCACAAAAATTTTAAATGATTTTTTTTAAACATTTGCTCTTAACTTTTAGCTAAAGTTTTGTTAAGTTTGCCATTGAGTTGCTCGTTAAGTTCCTTTTCTTCCAGTCCTCTGAAGACTCAATCGTTCAACATGATCTTTGTGGCTTCATAAAGTGTAGTGTGGATTACTAACAAGCGTATTTCGCATATATATGGTGGAGTAAGAGTTTTATTTTCTTTTACTTTTAACAAAAAAAACGTTTGCTTCTGTTTAAATGAAAACGTTTATGTGTCGATTTTTATTTCTTTCGACGTTTTCGTCTTGGCTTTTTGGTTGCTATTTTGATTTATTGCAGTATTTGTTCTATGTTTGCGTTTATTTGAACTAAGTTTTAGATTTTGTATGTCCTAGGGCAAATATTTTTGAGAAGTGAATCAAATTTTGTTCTTAACTTTTTTCTGTACTTGCTAGTGGGTTGGTTTACTAATTCAGTGACGTCATTTGAAAACTGTTTGGCTGTTTATGTTTCGGCTCTCAATATTGGGTTTTGTGAAATGTACTGAATCGAAACTTGAAGTGACTTTATAGGCGGCGTATGTACTTTTATTTAACAAGTACAAGTTATTTAAAATTACTAAAATTGAAATAAAATTTGAACATCTATGGTAAAAAAAAGTTCAGCAAGGCTCAATGCAGGTTTACACGAAAAAAGCTAATTTTTAGAAACAGTTCAAATATACTGAACATGCGTCAAATGTACTGAAAATACGCCAAATGTACCGAATACCATCACTGCTTCAAGTGCCACCCGTTTGTGCTTGACCGCGTTTATTGGTCTTCCCCTATTATTGTTTAAGTAACAGGAAGGACTAAAATCAAGCTTTAATTGAGCTACCACCAGTCACTAAAAGTATTATAACTTTAACTCAGAAACAAAGGTCATTCCAGAGAAATTTTAAAAAAGTTGATGACATATTTTGCTCAGTGGCTATTTATAGTGCTAATAGTGCTTTGATATTAATTTCGTTGCGTCAATGACATCTTTTTTGTTCTTCTTCGACCGGACTACTCCAAGTATTGTAGTACTGACCAGAAAAATTATCACTAAACTAACTACTACCAACAACACTGTTCACATATCGACCCTTTTTGTTATATATTCATTTCCACTTTCGTCTACTGGCCCACATGCCAAGCATCTCCATTTTGAATCTACGCATCTACAGTGGCGTACCAACCACATTCGGCCTCCGGGGCGAAAGTCTTGACGTAAAAAATTTTATTTATTAAAAATGTAAACAACGTTAATAAGTCCCTACTTATTGCCTTTTAGCTTACGAAAAAAAAGGAGTTCCATAAAATTAATTAAATATTTCGATTTCGATCGATATCGTTTGAGGCGACAAAAAAAAACTCGAAATTCATGCTAAATGCACCGATTCGCTAAAATTTATAACTGATGGAATATTGTTCTGATTATCTTCCAGCTACAATTAATAGTGATCTTTTTTGATCTGTATATTTTCTGATAACTGATGCATAATTAAACACTAAAGTAAGGTACCTATAGGGTAGATTTGCAGGATTTGGCACACTCCAGGCAGAACTCCAGGCAGAACTCGAACCACTCTAGGCAGAGCTCCAGGCCCTCCACGTGGAACTCTACCTGGAGTGTTTAGAGCTCTGCCTGGAGTGCTTGGAGTTCTGCCTGATGTGCCTGGAGCTCTGCCGGAAGTGTTTGGGCTTCTGCCTGGAGTTCTGCTTGGAGTGTGCCAGAACCTACAAATCCACCCAAATCTATGTATAGGATTACTATACGTCTTCGAATTCGAGGACATGTCCTCAAGTTTGATAAAATGCACTCGAAATCCTATAAATGCCCTCGATTTGAAATAGTTTGCTTGAAAATGTCCACTATTCAAATATTAAAAAGTGAACCCTTTATATATAATCAATTCCTTAAAGGTTGGGAAAGGAAATATGTAAGTACTACCCATTTTCACTTAATCGGGGTAATTAGTTAAATTTTTTCTCTGCATCCTTATATTCGTTTCATGGACATCTGATAACTCTAGTCGTAAGCGGCAAAGATTTATTATTTTTTTTACTTGTTTGGAAGGCTTTGAAAAATGCCTATCTTGGTTTTAAGCTTTCTTATATTACATTCTTATCGAAAACAGATTTCAATCAATAACGCCGAAACTAGTGAGTTTTACATATATCTGGAGTGCCATCTGGCGCGCATTAATTAAATTAGACATTTTTGGAGATGTTCCGATAGCACTCACATATGGCTATGGGTCACGTAATTCAAGTCATTGATAACTTGATAAAAATAAACAGAAATCAGTTGTGTTGTCTTCTTAAAATAAATTGGCGTTTGCCTCTTCTTAAATTTAATAAAAGGGTCAATAACTTCCAAATTACTGTAATTTTTAACATTTACGCGTTACATTAAGGTAAGGCATAAATTTTACAATGTGTAAATTAAATTAAATTTAAATACAAGTACGTGTGTCAAATGTCCTTAAAAGGATAAAATAAAACAAATAAATGTTCTAATGTCAACAAAAAAAGACAGACTGCCAGTTGATTGAATGGGCAGATTTTGAGCGAAAAGAAAGAGAGAAAGAGAATACAAGCCAGCATAGTAACGTTTCCCAGCAAAACAAAATTTCGCAGCCTCTCATGTGAAACTTGATTTAATAATCTGTTACTTTTTATATTACACGTAATAAAATACTTTTATTCCAATTAAAAAATGAATGAATGAATTCATAAGTAAACAAAATCGGTATGTGGCATAATAATATGTACTAAGAATATGAATAAATAATATGTACCAAGAATATGAAATCTTTCTGACGAGTAATCTATTACCCCAATGACAAACCTATGCTAAAATAATGCGTTACGTAATCAAGAAAGTAATCGATGAAAACAAGGAAGCGCATTTTTTTGCTGGGTCTCTATAAGGCGTGACAATTGCAAATACAATGACAGACATTAAGAGTCAAAGTAAGAAAAAGCACTAGTACGCGAAGCAATGGCACCAATGAACGAAAGAGATAGCGTTAGAGATAGAGTTTTATTAGTACACTCTCACCCTCTATACTATAGTCAGATGACTACAATGGTACAAAAGAGTAATCTTTTAGATTGTCGTTGCAACGAACAAACAAACAGCCCAGGAATGTTGATTTTGGCTTTTGTTATTTTTATTGCCAAAATATGCAAACACACCAACAAACAGACAAATAAGTAAACAAATGACAACAAACATTAAAGAGAAATGGCGGCATGTCAAATGGCGCGCACGTTTGACATTTGGCAACAATGTATCAAATGGCGTTGCGAATGCTTGTTTCAAATTAAAAATGGTGCCTATTTAAAATGATGGTGATAAGAACGCAAATGCGAATATGCTACAGAATTCCACACAGTTAACACAGTTCGAGAAATGCCCACAGAAATAACTTATAGCAACGCAACAAAATTACATTGGTACTAAACACAGAATTCTACTTCACTGTGGGCTATTATTATGGAAAAGTTGACAAGGTTGGGATGACAGAACCAAAACTTTTTCAGTTTTCAAGCATGTGAAAAACTTGGTTTATTTAAGTTAGGTTAGGTTAGGTTAGGTTAGGTTAGGTTAGGTTAGGTTAGGTTAGATTAGGTTAAGTTAGGTTAGGTTAGGTTAAGTTAGGTTAGGTTAAGTTAGGTTAAGTTAGGTTAGGTTAGGTTAGGTTAAGCTAAGTTAAGTTAAGTTAAGTTAAGTTAAGTTAAGTTAAGTTAAGTTAAGTTAAGTTAAGTTAAGTTAAGTTAAGTTAAGTTAAGTTAAGTTAAGTTAAGTTAGGTTAGGTTAGCTTGGGTTAGGTTGGGTTAGGTTAGGTTAGGTATGGTTGGGATAGGCTAGGTTAGGTATGGTTGGGATAGGCTAGGTTAGGTATGGTTGGGATAGGCTAGGTTAGGTATGGTTGGGTTATGTCAGGTTAGGCTAGTTCAGGTTAAGAAAGGTTAGGTTAGGTAAGGTAAAGTTTAGGGGATGTTTCGAGTAAGTTTTTAGAAGAGAAGTTTTGAAAGTTTTTTTGGATCAAACCAATTGAGTTCCTTACTCTCTCAAGTATTTCGAGAAGTTTTTGGTCTAAGCATTTTCTTGCATTTAAAGATTAAAAGAGAATTTATACAGAGCGTCCAAGCATTTTCTTGCATCAATCGATACTTAAAGATTAAATAAACATTTATACAAAGCGCTACAAAATCACTATAAAGGGGTGTTTCCACATAATTTTTTTTTGTAAAATGTTCGTATGAATTAGTTTGAAAGTTTACGTCGAGAATAAATCTTGACAAGAGGTGACACTCGTCCATCTTAGGAAGTGGTTTGTAATTTTGTTTTTTTTTTCGCTAAAAATAGTTGTAATAAAAATGATTTTTAGGAGACATAAAGAACATTTTTATTGTTAAAAAAAATTGTTAGGACTCAACAAATATATCCAGTTTAAAGCCGATAATCTTAATGAATGTTGCCACTCAAACAATACTTTGTTGTCAAGTAGGTATGTTTTCATTCTTAAGCATCTTTGCATGACTTTTGCTACCTGCCAAAAAAACCTTTAATTTCTTCCATTATGAACATCAAAACTTTTTTTTGTTACTGGTTGGTAATGACATCAAGAAAGTCAAAAAACATTTAAATTCAAGTTAGTAACGTAATAATTTCTATTTTAACAAAGTAATTTATTTATTTTTAAATGTCGTGCTAGGTGACAACGTTATCTTATTCCAATGTTGCTATTGTGTTTTTGTTGAAGCGTATCTTTTTACATTCCAACATGAGCTGCTGCGTGTTATGAATCTTTTTTATACAGAAGCTTCTCTAACCTGCTTCGTAGCTCTCGCAATACACTTTTTGCCATTTTTTTTATCAGTAAGTAGTTGTAATTTAAGCAAAATGTGATTTTAAAGGATTAAATGTTTTACAACGCGTTTCACCTGCTTTTTGTGTTGATTATTTAGAAGCAATAACGCGATGCGTAAAACTCACAGCTTGGCCTTAACTCAAAGTATGTTACAGTATATTAAGTGTTGTCAAGTTTGCTTTGCCAGATATCGATGGATAAATTGATGTTAAATCTAACATAACAAAAAATCTACAGCTCAAAAACTCAATGGTCATATGATCTGGCAAAAATTTTTAAAAAACCATACTGGCTCAGGTACAAAAATTGGTTTAGTAAGCCACTAAATAATATGAGAAGAAATATTCAAGCAGTCATATGACAATCACTAGTTTTTAGTGACACAAAAACTCTTCTATACCCCTTAATGCTTAGTGATAATGAAACGAAGTTCCAAGGGTATTCTTCATATTAAAAATACTTTTTTTTAGAATTATGAATTTATGAAAATATCAAAAAATCTGGGAAATTGTCTAGGGTTTGGGTTAATGTGGAAAACCACATTTTAAACATAAGAAAATCATACTTTAAGCCCTTGGAAGAATTCCAAAAAGTTAGAATTTCTGAATCAAAAAATATAATATACAAAATATAGCATATATAACGATTTGAATAACTATCAAAACTGATAGTCTCTTGACCATAAAAAGGTTATTACAAAGATTTGAGGTGGGTGACCCGAGAGCCAGTATCTAAATTTAGTAGCACTCTAAGCCAAAAATTTGGTGGCGTTGACCAAAATTTGTAATAAGCTGCGGCGAGCTAATTGCATACAAACAAAAACAAATAAAAACAAAAAGAAAGAGCTGATAGAGCAAATGACTTGCAAACAAACAAAATTACACAAACAAAAAGCACTCAGCGGTTGCGAACCCAAAATGTTCACCTCGAGTAAGGGGAAGAGCATAACTAACCGGCACAACGCGGTGCATTCAGAACAAAATTACACAAATAAAAAGCATAAGGTGATAGCACACCGAAATTATTTAACTTGTAAAGAAAATTTCGTAAACAAAAAGCATGTTGTGATTGCGAACCCAAATGAATGCTGATTGCTGAAATAACGAAAAGAGCGCGATTGGTCTGAATAGTTTTTGTTATTATTGTAAGAGCTGGAAGAGCTGAACGAGTTTCGATCTGTGTACCCTTGCTCTAACCTATATATTTTTCTTATAAAATATGACAACCAAACATAGAAAAGTAGAATATGAAAAACTCCTATCATAGCTAGTCTCAAAATAAAATTCCTAATATATTTGATATTAGTTATTCTCTATAAGAGAACGAGGACAATATTTCATAGTTCTCAGATCTTCCTTCGTTTTCCCCACTAATTTTGTTTTCTTTCGTGTCGAAATCTGCTTAATTGATGTTTTATAAAATATTTCAGAACGAATCGCAAACATGTCACTCGTTCAATAATGTTTTTATTAATATTTTCATTATTAATGATAACATTTTTATGACCTGAAAACCTCTTTAAAGTGAAGTGTCTCTAAGTCGCATCGAAAATATCAACAAACAAGAGATTACGTTTTACCTCACCTCCTAGAATAAATTGCCGCAACATTGTTTAGCTACCCACTTGCCTTGACTCATGTACTTCGCTCATCAATAAAAGAAGACGCTGTGTAATCTTTAATAGGGAAGCCTATTTGTGAAAATAAAAAGGGTTTCGCAGCAACAGCTTAGAGAAAAAAATAAGGATTCCAGACAATGTTTAAGAAAACTTTATTTGTTGTGTAAAAATCTTTTATTTTTACTTATATTCTTTACGGTTTCTTTTTATACCTAGTGTCCTTTTTGGAGTTATGTTTCAAGTTAATATTATTGAATTCAAGCGTCTGCCTCCATGTGTTTGCATATGTGTGTGCAGCTGCGTGTTAATGTGTTGGCATGCATCTTGTTAGCCTTCTTTTCGACCTTTCAGCAATTTAATAAAAAGGAGAAAAATGTTCTTAACTGAATTCATTACCACCAGTTTTCAACGCTATGCCTCAGATATTGTGAACTTTCGTTTGTTTATAGTACGCGCGTATGTATTTTCCTTTCACAAATTTGCACTCTAAGACATATGTCTGTAATATTCATTCCTTATATATATATATAAGGAATAAGGAGGGCATATGCCCAACAGGAAAACACAAGAGCGTTCCAAAATGGAAGCATAAATGGAGTTCGCGATGTACATAGGAAACAATTAATACAAATAAAACAGGTCATGAAATTCAAAACTGATCGTTCGTTTATAATGGGTGATTTTTTGCTATTTGCTTTTTTAGTGTAAATTTTTTAACACTTAACGCGTGATTCGTAACATGTGCTAACACCAAAAATGCTTAGTAAAGCGTGCCATTTCACAATAAATAGACTAACAAGCGAACAGCGCTTGCACATTATTGAATTTTTTATCAAAGTTCGTGCCCTGTGTTTTTATCGAAAAATTTTCTTCAGCGACGTTGCTCATTTTTGGCCCAATGGGCACACCAACAACCAGAATTGCCGAATTCGGTCTTAGAGCAGCCTGAAGCTGTTCAAGAGCTGCCAATGCACCCTGATAAATGTACTGTTTGGTGTGCTTTTGCAAAAATATTGAAAATCGCAACGTTACTATCAATGCAGCAATGTACCGTGCGATGATTTCCGACTTTTTTTTACCCAAACTGGAAGAATTGGACTTGGATGACATGTGGTTTCAACAAGACGGTGGCACATAGCACGCGATACCATGGACTCAATAGGAGGCGAGTATGGTGAGCAATTAGTATCACGTTTTGGAGCAAACCATGCCAAGATCATTTGACCCCACTTGACTATTTTTTGTGGGTCTCTCGTGTATAGGGGCAAGCCAGCCAAAATTGCAGGCCTGGAAGACACCATTACAGCTGCCATTGGTGAGATACTTGGCGAAATGCTGGAAAAAGTATGCCAAAATTGGAGCTTACGGATTAACCACCGTAGGCGTAGCCACGGGCAACATTTACACGAAATAATCTTTAAAAAGCAAAAGAAAGGAAGTGATGTTTTTATATTTTTCAATTTTCAAAAACCAAACGCTTAAAAAATCACCCGTTATGATATTTACACCTGCAGTACATCCAAAGTAGGCATGCTAAACTATCAAGAACACTGCTATATGTGATAACTTCGGTTCACAAGGCAGATATTTTTATTTATGATTTTGTTTTATCAAAAATTTTCATTCAATATTTATTTTATCAAAAATCAATCATTATTTTTTTCATCAAAAATATTTTGAACGTAAAGTTTATTACAGTTTTTGAGCAGTTACACTCAGGGCCGTCTCTTAACTTTGCGGGGACTGGGGCGAAAAACTGAAAAGGGACGCCTCCTAAAAAGGTTTTATGATCAAAACATAAAAGCTTGATTGATAAACAAAAAAAAAAATGGAAAACAAGTTTCTTCTATTCCAATGTTAAGACCCAGACCCAGTGCCCCATATACCCTTGCTTTAAAATGGCACTGATTAAATTACAACAAATTAAAAAAAAATATTTATGAAGTGACAGCCTTAACGTTAACTTAATTTCCATATTACGAAAAACGGTGTAATTTGTGGTTTCTTATGTCAGTTGCTTACCAATTTTGGTTTCATGGTTAATTAAAAAACTCTAAGTTGTTGACGGCTGAAAACCCGACTAATATTTATGTGCTCACCATTTAAAATCTAAGTGAAATGTCAATGAAAAATTATGTGAAAATAAGTAAGGACACTAACATGTGATCCTTATCAATCACATGCAACGAAGAATTTATTGAAAGTGTGTGTCGCAAATGTAGCGAACGTTCACTGTAAAAGTAACAGCCAAGGGCTTATCAGAGAGTTGTCTTATTTCCCGTTGGTATATCATGCATATGCATGGTTTCAGTGTGTGTCTGTATGCTCGAAGAGCAGGTGTTTTTCATTGTATGTGTTGTTTGGTTTACAATTTGCATGTGTTTTTTATGATGAGTTCATGCATTCGTTTTTATATTTTAATGTAATCCATATTCAATATATATAGTTGATATTTACAAGGCATATTTTTGATACCTTCTATAGCCATGAACATTTTCCCTTTTTTTCTTCACATCTGTAGTTGTAGGTATGATAATGTGCGAGCATTTTTTTAAATGTAAATGTAAATGCATGCATAAATCATTCGATGAGCGTTCATATATAAATCAAAGAGTGAGAATGAATATAGATGTTTTTTAACGTTCGAGCCCATTAATACTTTCAATCAATTGAATTTATGAATATAAAAAGGAAATTGAATTTTAAGAATACGCCAATTGAGAAAAAAAATTTAATTTGATTGACAATTTCTAAAAGTGTTTACTAACAATAAATAATTGCAGTAAGTAATACAAGGATTTGAATTAAAAGTTAAACGTATGGTGTCGTTCACTGTGTGTCCCAGTACATTATTAATAAAGACATTAATAAAAAAAGATCTTTACCTACAATAGGACAATCAGAAAAACATTGGAACGAAATCTTACGATGATAAATTAAAGTGGCAATTTTATTCCAACAAAGGATTCAAATAGCAAGAATTTAAAATTCTTCAAAGGGAGGAGAAGACTAAGCCGACCAGTTCAAATCGCCAAACGGGGTTTTTAAAATACCTAACGTTGCCCGTGCTGCGAGAGCTCCATTGTTTGTTTGGTTTAACTAATTCTCTATCTGTCTACAATATAAATGTTAAAGCACAATGAAATCAAATTTTTGTCACATTCATATTATAAAATAACTTTTGCCCTACCTTGTATCATCAATTGATATGCGTTGTGTGTTTAACATTTAAAATAAATCGGTTTCCATTGTAAAAAAATGTTACTAAATGTTACAGCGTCGCATTTTTCAAGGCCATTTCCTTCCGCTTAATTTTTATGCAAATGATAGTTTAAGTAAGGCTGATAATGGAAATAAGCGTCAGGTGCCAGAGTCGCGAGGCCGACGCAAACTAATTTGCTCAATAAGTCAGAAATTAAGCCACAAGCAGAAAATTGTGTCAGGACCGATTTTGTACAGCGAATGAAAACAAATTGATTTCATGCCCGAAAAATTTCTGTATCACAATATATGGCTCACTTGAAAAATGCAACGCTGTCTCCCGGACAATTAGCAGCAAGCTGCAGCTTATATCCATATTATTTATTTAATTTTTTTATTATGTCATTTATCATGTCAAATATTTAATAGAGTATGGTCCATAAAAGTTCTAAGCTATAAATTTAAGTAATTAGCAAGCTGACCTAATTAAAAAACTTAATTAAATCCTTTGTTTTGTATCTATATTCAATAGTTTCATATTTTCCCAAACTTCTTTGCTAACATAGTAGTTTAATAAAAAAAAAGTTCTTATCCTGACTGCAAATGTACAAAAAGAAAATGCTTGGAGCTTCATAAGACAAAGACAACAAATTAACTTAAGTTAAGTTAAAAAAGGCCAAATGGAAACGCACTTATACACGGACGTACGTACAGACAGCGAAACTGAAGTGAACAAACGAACTGAATTTTAAATTAAACATAAGAAAATGCAAACGCCATGAAGTATGCAACGAAAAACAAAAATCTTGAGATGACGAGATACACACACACGAACATAAATTTAAACTTACAGAGCTGCAGCTACAGCTGCTTAATGCAAAGTACTGGGATAATTTGTATGTATGTCAAATTATAAGAGGTAAAATATGCGCACAGACAAGACAGTTGAAAAAGATGAAGCACTGTGGTAGAAAATGGTAAAGATGCAGATGAAAAAAGAGAGCAGCAGTAAAACTTAATTTGTAGTCTACTAATTACCTTATAAGTATTAAATTTCAAGATGCGTTTCCACGCAAATAAAATCCTTTTATTTACTGCTATTAAAAGAATGCATTACAATAAAAGAGTTTAGCTACTAAGGCTACAAGCTTTCTTAGCTATTAGGTGAAAGCTTTTAAATCAGTTAAAATATAATTATTTGAGGGTCTCGCATGAATTTGAACAGACGAAAATGAACTTACAAATTGCTTAAGTTGTTACTTTGATACTATCAATATTTCCCGTTGACAATAGTACTCTCAAACACAATGTGTTGTTTTTGACAAAAACCACATTATAGCGGGTCAAAGAAAGCCATTTCCAGTAGAAATCACTAGCTCTGCAAATAATTTTTTTACTTCATACATAGCTATAATGCAGCCTCAATTTCGATATCACTAAAAATATGACATCAAAAATAATGCAAAAATCTTATGCACAGCGTAATTTAAAAATCTATAAACTTTGGCCATTTTATTATTATTAGTTGTTTAGTTTTCGAATTTAGTGGTATATGTAGTATATTTTCGAATTTTGAATTTATTCTTTAAATTGCAAGGCTTTGCTTTTTTGAATAAATCAATTTGTCAATCTTTTTGCCCAAGCTATGGCTGTAGAAAAATTATCATTTAGGCATTACTTATCGTATACGTAACATGCAATTAAATATAAACTTCGTAATAATGAATATTTTTAAAATAAGAGTTTATTCAAACGAAGGTCATCATTCTAGAAAACTCTTTATGACTCTGGAAATAGCAGACAACACTTAAGCATTTGTATTAGACAGAGCTGTGAAAGAGTGCATTCATTTTCAATTTTAATTCACAAGAAATTCCGCAGTCAGAGCGCAGCTCTTAAAAATGAAGTACTCCGTAGAATTCAATGTCATAAGTGGTGATGTCACATTTTGGTTTGAAGTCATGATTAGAAGTATGGTGATTGCATTGAAGTCACCTCAAATCACTATGAAGTCGCTAAAGTCACTTGAAGTCGTTGAAGTCACTTGAAATCTAGTAGACCGGATCGAATCGAATTCGTTTCAAAAAATCTTAAGAACTTTTGGATTCTTAAAAGCCCTTTTTGTAAAAAAATTGCTATGTGCGTGTAAATTTTTTATTTCGCTAACTGGATATTTAAATTTGCCATAAAAATCAAGATAAAGTTTTTACAAATATTTTGGCTACAAAAAATTATAAAACTATTTAGCATCATCATTGATATTAAGCCGAAAAAATTTAATATATTGGAATTTTTTGTTCAAACCACAACAAAATATGCACTTCTCATTGAATTTACATCAAGATGTTGGAAATTTATTCAGCTCTTGTTTAGTTTGTTATATCGTGTAATGTGATCCCATTAAAATTAAATTTCCATTTCCGATCTTTCCACAGCGGTAGCAGCAAGCATTTGTTTCGGACATTGGCTATTTGTGTAATTATTTCTCAAGTCGAAAATGGAAAGGAACTTAATTGTTTTAATTTAATTGTTTGTTTGTTAACTGTTTTGAAATGACAAAACTCAATTCATTCGTATTATAATAGTTACTCATACGACATGTTGTGCATGTTGCGTAGCATTTGATATTTTTTAAGTTTTTATTTGGATACGACCCTAGTGGTAGGTTACACGGAAATATGAGAATTTCATCGCTAAGGTATTAAGTTTTGTAACGGCTATAAGTTATACTGGGCGTTTGTTAGACAAGTGTACCCCAAAGGGAGCTCCAGTACAAATTTGAAAATGTTTTCAAACTTTTATACCTAACGTCTTTCACACAAATAAGCCGTACAATATGTCAAAAGACAAAAGAGCTCAATAAATTTCTAACGGATCTACGTTGTTGTAACTCTTATGACGAATGTAGCTATTAGAGTGGTGTAAACAAAAATATAATGCAGCCAAAAAATTAAATTTTTGTGGCTATTTTTGATAATAAATAATTATTTTATTTTTCAGCCAGTTTTTTTAAACAATTTATGTGTCTTTATCTAAATCATGTTTTTTTTACAAAATTGGTATCCAAAGTACCCATTGAGTAGATCGAAAAAAAATTATGCGGAATCAATTTCAACAGTCCCGCTAACTTTTAAAACCACGTTCAGCTGACTTTTTTCTAAAGTATATGTCTTTTGCGATATATATTGATCTCTGCTCTACTTTCATCAAAGTTTTAACTAATTTTCAAAATCAATATCAAATTTTTCGATATTTTTGCTAATTTTCTATGAATTACGATTATTTCGATATCATCTTATATGTGACGAAAACTTTTTGATACTTCAAGATTTTCATAGTTTTTTCCAATACCTCTTTTTACCATTCGATAATTTTTTTGACTTCTTCGATATTATCTAAAGTTTTCCGACATCTCTCGATTATTTTCGAAGCTATTCACTACTTCTTAGACATATTACAGTTCTATTTAATACTTTTCGATATTTTTTCGATACTTTTTGACTATTTTAAACTTTTGTTAAGGTATAAGATTCACTTCGATTTTTTCGTACTAAAAAATTATAGTGAGTAAAATTTGCTACATACTGAAATATCATTTTTGTCCTTAGGCTCGCTTAAGTCTTTCAAGTATTTAATAACTTTGACCACTGTGCAGCGCCTTGAAGTGCTTACCAACGCTATTTGAATATTTTATCAGTATCCTTTATTTTATTCTTGTTCTCGTCTAACATAATACATGTTATAATGTTAAATTTATGTTTATTATTCTTTTAACACAAAAGCCAAGTGCCGTCATTGTAAAAGCAAAAACATAATAGAAAATTCATGCACACTGAGTTGCAACAAAAAATAGTTGGAAGAGGAAAGCTGAAAAAATATGCAATGAAGAGACCGGATGTATCGGTAAAACAACAGCTAGCGGTTGTGTTAAAGCACACACCTTGGCGGTAAAATTGACAAACCTAAGCGCATTGAGTGGGGTACATCGCGTATTTTTGTACACTTTTTTCATTGCTATGCTAATAAACGCGACTAAGCGGCAAACAAAATGCAAATTTAATTGCGTTCAGGTAAAATAATGGCAGAAAATGCGCTAACGGATGTGCTATTAAGTGCCAACGTTAGAGGAAAGAAGAGCAGCATCACTTTTACCCGGTTTTTTCTTTTGCATATTTGAGTGAAAGTAAAAAAAAATGTATTCATACAAAATAACTGGTGTTTCATAGGTACATGCTTTTACATTTTGCTTTTTAATTTACATTTTAAAAAATTTATATGCGCACTTAAAAGTGTAAATTTTTTATGCGAATTAATTTTGAGAGTTTATTTAAAATTCAGTACTTAAGTGCGCACACAAAAATATACCTGCTGATTAAGGGTTAATTATATTATCATTTGAATTTTTTGGTGACTTAAAGGGCGACCAATTGTTCCCATATAAGAGAAAGATCAGGTACTTACCAAGACGACTATAAGTCTAATTCAAACACCGGCACCTATCAGACTCGCATCTCATCGATCGCCGCTTGTGGTACCTGTTGCTGTAAATGTGAGCCGCCGCCACCACCACCGCTACTACTGCTACCGCCCATGCCACTGCCAACGGTAGGCAAAACTACAACATTGGCACCACCTAACATTGAATTAGTGGTCGCTGTCATACCGATGCTGTCCGCTGCATGCTGATGTGCATGCAAATGATGTGAATGCGAATGTCCTTTGGTTGATGGCGCACTACTAACGCCACTACTGCTGCTGCCATTCGAACTGACGCCGCTGTTCATTGACTGCGTTTGATCTGCCAGTGAGATACCAACACAGCCTGAGGGTGTTGATGATGCTGTACGCACAGGTGGGCGTGGCGCACGTATATGATGTTGCAAGCCACCAAGGCCGCTCATAACATTACCATTGGGTTGATGTTTATTTTGTTGTTGTAGTTGTTGTTGTTGCTGCTGCTGTTGTTGTTGCTGTTGATACTGTTGTTGTTGGGGGTCTGAAAAGAGCAAGAGTAAGTATGCACTTTAATTGATGACATTGTTAAGGTATAGATAATTTTGTTGTAACTTCTTGTTATTATTTTTTATTTCCCAAAGGAATTTATACTCTCAGAGCGTTCGGAGAGTTATTTATTTAAAAACATCCCCAAAATTGTCTATATATATAAATTTTTTTAAATGATAAAATGAAATTGAAAATATTATATATTTCGAAATCGAAAAAAAAGTTATATCCAAAATATTGACTCCAAATTATAACGAAAATATCCAAGTTCTTATGACTTTGAATTCCAAACTTGCGCAGTTTAAAAAGCCTATGTTCGCAGAAGAATTTGAAAACCATAATTAAGTTAGAAAAAAGTTAAATCAGATATTTTCCAACTATTCTTGCTTGACGAAACTATGCCGTGCTGTATGGTCCACTACTCAGTGTTCACAATAACTTGCCGTTTAAGGTCTCAGAGCAGTTTTCATAATCGTTTTTGCTCTAATAATTCGCAATGGCTCTGACGCAAGGTACATTAACAGTGATCGACTTTTAGGTATAGGTGTTCGAAAATATTTTTTGTTTAATATATGGAGCATTCCAAGTCGAATCGGACCCCATTCCGCTTGTGCAATTCTGATTTTTTTTTGAAATTTGAATTTTTTTAATACTGTTTGTGACTACCCTCAATGTTACTTTGGAATCGGATAAATTTCACTTTGTTTTCATTTTCATATTGAGAAGTCGAAAAATAAAAAAAAAATCCCATCGGACCAGTCTTAAAATTTGCTGAATGAATAAAAATTTTTTGCAAAAAATTTGAAGAAAATCGATCAATCAAATACATCGTGAGGCCAACAAAAAACTTCCAACTTAGAAGAACAAGAAATGCAAAATTTGAGTTAAACTGTTAATTTGAATCACTTAAGTTTTTTTAAATACATTTCATTTCTTATTTGGGAATTCCAAAAAATGAATTGATTGCAAAAAAAATGACATCATTCTGCCATTGGTGAGATACCGGCCGAGTTGCTGGCAAAAGTATTTCAAAATTAAAACTTACGGATGGACCACGTTAGGCGTAGCCGCGGGCAACATTTACATGAAAAAATCTTTAAAAAGTAAATGAAAGGAATTGATTTATCACTCTAAATAAATATTTCTTTCCTTATTGCAACTTTATTTTTCTTTTTCGACTTTCAAAATACAAACGCTGAAAATTTCACCCGTTATATATTTTTACGGGATACATCTATATTTAAGAGACATAATCAGTTAAATTGTCAGTTTCTCAGATGGCCTGACGGAAATTTCGCCATTAAGCCATTGCTGAGAGTTCAAGATATTTTTATTAAGGATTGTTAGAAAATGTTCCGATAAACCGTGATATTAAACTTATCATTAAAAAATTTGAAAAAAGTGGTTCAGTACAAGATCAGAAAAGCAGAATTTATCATCGTTGTGGTCATTTAAGTGATTATATTGCTGCTGTTGGTTACTGAACAACCAAGGACATCAATTCGTCCTTCGTTTTAACGATTTAACACTATCGGATTTCTTCTTATGGGGTTTCTTGAAAAGCAAAGTTTATGCGGATAGTTCTCGAGCTGTTCAATAGCTCAAAGACAACATCATCGAGCAATTATCACTCAATTAACCATCATTATAAGAACAAGTTTTTGAAATTTCTGTAACAGATTGAAGGCTTGCTGAGCTAGAAGAGAAAGTAACTTGAACGACACTCTTTTTCATTATTAGCCGGAATCAATGTAATTTAATTTCCAATAAAAATAAATAAAGATATAACACAATTAATGAGTTTTTAAAATTTTAAGCCCTACGCAAAATTTGAAAAAGTGACAAATTATTTTGTCCGACAGTGCATTTAGTTTTCAATATTTTACGGCTTTCGGCCTGATAACACGAAAAAAACTGCTCATACGTAAAAGATTATTAAAATTTTTTCATTTAAAAATTGTAACATCAAAAAGTTTTGTTTAATTATAATAAATATTTGATCAATTGAAAGCGAGTCTTAAGAAAGAAACTAAATTAAAAAAAATATGGAATATTGTTTCTGAATATCACGTTAATTATTAAATATAAATTCATTTTTGCACGAATCATTCTAGTACATAATATATGTTAGATATAAATTTCAGAAGGATCAATAAAAACGGCATATCTACGCACAACTCGTATCGACAAGACTTTTAAGGGGCTATTGAAAAGCTAAAATAAAGACGTTGATGAAATATATAATTCTTAACTTCAGCTTAAACTTTCGAGGGACTATAAATTTTACAAAATATAAGCCCAATCATATAAAATTTATAATGTTTTTTTCATATGATACAACAATTTAAGTGCTAAATTAAATTAAAGATTTCTAGGTACCAGTAGTTCATGGTACCATATCTATCGAAACTTTTGCTTGAGTTTTCTGGCAAAAAATGTTTATACAGAAAATATGCTATGTTTTCAGTGTGCTATTATTCTTTAATCCAACCGTATCATCTACTAAGCCATTGGTCAATAAACATTTTAATAAAATTAATTAACAAAACTGGAACAATCAGATTGGGAAATTGAAATACCATAGCGTAAAACCAACAAAAACAAAAGATAATTAGCACACATATACGCGAAGTATGAGTGCATATGCGAATCTACAAAAAAATGCTCTATTTATGGAAACTGCAAAAATCAATTAAAAATTACTCGTACGCTTGTGTCATAATTATTGCGTCAACACGCATTTCCGGACACAAGTGCAATGCACACAAGCAGGCACACACGCATACCTACCCATAAACATGCATACATGTCGCTAACAGGAATAAAGTTCGAAAATATTGCTAATTATGAGAATTGAAAATGCATACATACATTTGAGCAAACACAACAATACATATCTATACACACACGCACACACTTTTAATTTATATACAGCGTTCTGCTGTACGCTTCAGTGAATTTTTTTGCCATTTCCGTGTGTCACGCATCTAAATCAACTTCCGCCAGCACCAGTGCGCGGCATTTTGATCATTGAAAATTTTCGAAAAGTTTTGTATGTACTCGTACATTAAATTAATGTATGATGCAACATTTAAGTGGTTTATTATCGGAAACAATTTTTTAATTAGTAGTGGTCGATTGTGCATTGGACTAAGTTGCATAATGATTTCTTGATTCAATATACGGAACTTATTAAGTGTAATTTGAATTGTTTCAGGGAAGCTGAAAAAACTTAGAACCTTATATACAATTCCAAAAAGCAACAAAACTTTTTTCAAAAGCACAAAAGTAGTTCCAGAACATTTGATTTTAAATTATGAAATCTTATTTCGATTTCACAACATACGAAACTTTCAGAAAATGTACATTCAAATTTAGATTACATAATTTCAATTTTGGAATGATTTAAGCTACAGGAATTTTCGAACAATATTCTATCGAGCTTCACAGTCAATATAGCAAGCACCGAAACACCTTATCGGACCAGTTTCGTTTGAAAATAGTACAGCTGTTAGCACAAGTGTTGCTGAAATCCAAGGGACATTAATCTATCTTCATTCTCAGCAATCAAACCGCAAACTAACAATTTTCTTCAATATTTTGCACAACGATCTTCACGTAAGGGCTTACAAAATTCAGTTAACAGAAAAGTTAAAGCCAACTGACCACGCATTACGTTGGTAACTTGCAAAATGAGCCATAGAAAAAAAGGAAGAAAATAAGAATTATTCAATAAAATTATCTTCACCCATGAAGCTCATTTTGAAATTGGCGGCCATATCAACAAACAAAATTGTCGCATTTGAGCTGAAGAAAATCCTAGAGAATTGTTTGGAAAGCCAATGAAAGCAAAAATAAAATTTGCTGTATGGTGTGGACTTAAGCGTGGTGACGTAATTGGTCCATATTTTTTCGAAAGTCAAAGCAGCAATACAATTACAGTGTATTGCGGTTGAGAGCGGATTAGAGACTTTTTTTGGCGTTAATTGAATGACATTGATGTGTAGAATATGTGGTTTTAACAGGATGGTGCAACATGTCACACAGCAACGGAATCAATCGACCTTTTGAAAGAGAAGTTTAATAATCGAATAATTTCTCGAAGAATTGGTCATCAAGATCATGCGATTTAACACCATTGGATTTCTTCTTATGTAGTTTTTTAAAGAGTAAAGCTTATGCAGATAATCCTCAAACTGTTCAACACCTCAAAGGCAACATCATCGAGCAAATGTCACTAATTGAACCATCACTTTGCCAAAAACTTATTCAAACTGTTGGTAAAAGATTGATAGCCTGCCTAGCTAGCAGAGGAGATCACTTGAATGACATTCTTTTCACAAAAATCCACAAAAAAAGTAATTGGAATAGGTTTTTGAAAATTTCCGCGAGGTGCCACGGCTTTATGTAATATAACGTTCTATTTATTGTTAACAAATCACACACTTTCTTATGGTATTATATATTATCATAATGGGAAACGAAAGCAACATGCTTCCAATGCACTTCTCACTGTGTATCCTTTTTAACGAAGGATGTTATTGCGGGGATGCTTATCTTTGGAAACGTATGAAATGTGCTTCCTTGAATTCTTAGTAGAACCACATTTTTGGGAACATATTAAAAATGCGCTTGATACACTCATAGAAGTTTGATACTTCAAAAAATAATTTCTTTTTTCTTGTCACCGACTGGATTTGAACCTAGGCCCCTGCATTATCCCAGTGGTCTGTAACAACACAAAGTGCGCTGGTTCAAACCACAGTGTATCCGACGCAAAAGTTTTTTTTTAATTAAGTATAATTTCGGTATAAATGTTTCCAAAGAGCACATCTGACGTGCCTCTCTTGGAAGCTGCTTCCAGATTTCCGGTTGGGATGTTTCTGAAAATTGACAGACAAATAGACTTGGTCAGATTGACTCAGGAAGTAATGGTTTTAAAAATTATAATACATAAATTTATTTTCTTTCTCTATTGAACGCCTACTCCTATGCGATAAAAAACGAAGGACAAGGGGTATAAAATTTAAATTTCGGTTCGAAATCGGATATTTTTTTCGATATTTGAAAACTTTTGAGTTTTACAATTGTAAGCGTTTCTGCTGCTTGCTTTCATTTTGCTTCCGATAGAGAATTGATAAACTGTTTGCACACAAAATATTTTTTTTGCATATTTTTTATAGTATACTTTCTGGTGTATCAAACGCACAGACGCACGCTACATAGTAAATGCTACTGCTGCTAATCAAATTGAAATTTGCATACAAAATTAGACGCATAAAAATAACAACATCGACAAAAACAACAAAAACTGGCTATGTGGCATAAGAAAATTTGGCAATAGAAGCAGTGAGAACAACAAACATAACAAAAGCAATAAAAATGTAAACAATATTAATCGCAACAACAAGAACAACAAAAACAGTAACTAAACGCAAAAATATTACACGGAACGGATCGCAGCAGTAGCAGTAGCAGTAAAAGTGCAACGGAAACGGAAATCAAGTGACACAAACGTTACAAATGCTATGAAAATGCAACAGTAAAACGAACTAAAACAAAACGTAGAAGAACAATATCAAAACGCAAATAGGAAACGCAAGAAAACGTAACGACACGATTTGTGTTGCAAAGCTATACACGAACTATAAATGCAAATTATTTTTGTCGTTGTTTAACCATACGTGTATATACCACGTTGTTTGTGTTAGTGTTGTTATTGCAATTGTATAGTAAGGTACTGTAGAATGTAATAAAAAAAATTGAAAGCAATTACAGCAATATCGCAAGTAAGTCAACTTCTTGTTAACATTTTTGTGGTAGCGTTGCCAGGAATTTCATTGTTATTGTTGTTGTTATGCCAATATTTATCGAGAACATCAATTGGTAATGATGCAAGTAATTGCATTTGATATAAGAAATATATTGAATAAATTTGTTGTACTCGTAATTGTCTAAAAAAAATAGGTAACAAAAACATAGCTGATAGGATTATCATACGACATGTTAACCCAATTGTTGTTGACCTAATCAATTGAAAAAAAATCTCTGAACAATTCACCGACTTAGACAAAAAAAAAGAACTATGATTTGTTACAAGAAAATGAGCTCGACAGATCAATATTTTTATTATGCATAAGGAAACGTAAGTTTGGAAGTCTAAACAGGTCAGAAGTTTAAAGAAATAAGAGACAAAGGTCACTAAAATCAGTTTTTGTCAAAAAATCATTCTATTCGGTTGAAAGAATATAAGCCACGTCTTTGTGTAATACGATTGTTTTCTTTGAAACAGATACCATCCACGAAATGAATTTAGTGCATAGTTCGCGTGCATTTCATCGTTTATACATCAAATGTCAAAAGATTAATGAATCAAAATCATTTTTTGGGAAAGTTTCTATTTCCACTGTAGTGACAGTCACTTATGTAAGAGTAATCATTAAATATACAATTTTACAAGAAAGTTTAATAATTTTTATGTGCTATGAACCATTTTCATTATATAATGCCGACATCAGTCAAATTGTGCAAAAAATTAACTGGAAATTTCTAGTTTGCTTAAAAATCAGACGTTATTTTTATAAGAAATTTTTGATTTAAGTTGAGTGTCAACTCCTTCCTTATTGACCACAAATGAAAATTTGAAAGTTAAAACTAAACAAGTAATTTAATCTAGAGTTTACTTAATTTTCAATATATAATGCATTTCGGTCTAATAAAACTGAGACCATCATCAGCAAAATATGCGTTAACACTAAACATAGAGAACAAATGCTTAAGAGCAAAGGATGGCCTCACATAAAAATATTTTTAAAATTTTCACAAAGACCACTTAAAAAATTAATACAAAATAATCTATTAAAGGTGAAGCGAAGCGCACAGGGTAATGCTAGTTTAATATAAAAGGCAGACGGTCCCAAATTGTACCATTTATTTGAAACATACACAAAGGGTGGTTTATGCAAAACGTCGCAATGTTAGTTGTTGTTCGTATTATATATATCAATTCATAATTTTCAACTTCTGCGGCACTATAAAATTATATAGAAAATTAGGCCACTGGCTCCCTAGCTATTAATTGCGAATATATTAAGAAATTTTTAGGATTTGGACGCTTTATAATCATTTTATTCAAAAGCTGATTCTTGTAGCTTTAAGTAGTTAGTCCTTCCAGTTCAGGTAATGTCAATTTAATGAAAAATTAATAAGAGCTAGTGAAAGTGTTATCTTCGGCCAGGCCGAAACTCATACTACATTGAAAGTACTTTCTTAATAAATGTTAACAATACATTGAAAATTAATTACCTAAAATTTTCATCTTATGTGCCATTTGTGAGTTATACAAAATCAAAATTTCCAATTGTTGAAAAGTATCACGACCACTTTCCAATACCGCCCATCTTAAGCACAATTCAAGATATTTATTATCTGTATCCGTGTACTTAATTTCATTACAATATCTTGCATGGTTAACGAGTTATGGCGTTATCAAAGTCAATATTTAGGAATATGCCACGCCCTTTTAAGATTCTTTTGCAAATTTGAAACCTAGTCCAATCTTAATTTTGTTCACATTTTCACCAAATCACCAAGTTTCATCAAAATCGCAGCACCTTTTTTCAAAATGTGCAGGGGTATATTTACATAGAGTATGGGCGGTAGGCGTTGCCGTGAACAGATTTTGCCCAGTTTTACATGCCAACAGCTCGTAAGAAGATGTGATCTATGTGCCGAATTTGATTGAATTTTGATTGCTTTGTTTTCCCGTAAACATAGACAGATAGACAGACGGACATAGCTATATCGACTCAGGTGATGACGCTAATTAAAAATATATGTACTTTTCTATACCTACCACGCGGGGGCGTGGTTCTATGCATTGCAAACGGAATGACAAAGTGAATATACCCTCTGTGTTGGGTATAAATAAACCGGACTCGTGCTAATCAACAAAAAATTGTCATTTGTTAGAAATGTTTGGTGGCACACTTTTTATGAAGCTTCCATACTAAGCGATAAGTTTTTTAGTTTTTATTCAAAGTTCTCTTAAAAATTTAAAATCGAACGCTAGTAGAGTAACAGCAAATGCTTTGAGTTTTCTATTCATTTTTTATGAAAATTCCACTACAGAACTACTCAGAGAGTTCAATCAAAGTGAGTCAAAAGAAGATCAGATTTTATTATACTGCTTACGCTTAGGTCGATTCAAAATCATTAAAGTTGGACAATAGTTGCTACCGCATAATAATATGAACTTTGAAATTGCATTACGAAATGAAGTGAATAACTTTTTTTGTCAAAAAAAAACATAAAATTTTCTTTTGTTCTTTTTGATAAAAGAAAAGTTTAGAGCATTAATTTTATGACCTAAAGTAATAAAATCTAAATAAAAACAAAATGCAGTCAAATGAAAAATAAAAGATGCTACCATTAATATTTAATAACTTTTTTGCTGCCACTGCTTATTTTCTATAAGCAGCCAAATAACTTTGTTTCATTTCTTTGTTTCAGAAATTTTCGTATATACTAACTATGTATATATTTTCGCTTTTTGTTTTATATATCCTTAGGCTTAGCAGTGTAACAAAGAACATCGACAACAACAACAACTACAACAATAATAATAAAAATCTCATTTATCAGCAACACTAAATCAAAATTGTTTAAATGTCAATTTTGCAGCAAATTAAATAAGCTGCCGTCGATGACAACGACATTGTCGTCAGCATTTCAGTCACTGAAGCTGAAAATTCTTTGCAAAGAAATGAAACAACTTTTTTTTTTTTTTTTGCCAATGCGGCAAATATTTATTTAATTTATTTTATATATCTTTTATGACTATTTCCTTTTATATTATTTTCTTTATTTTAGCTGATTTGTAAATAATTCGTATACGCCATACCATACAACAATCGCATGTTATGTGAATTGCTTAAAATTTTCTTCTATCCAAAAGTTTATTCTTCGATTTCCCTGCATTTACAAAATTTGTCTTTATTGCCAAATAATTAAATAAATTACAGCATAAATTTATGCAATAACTAATGAACCCAAACCAATGAAATGAAACTTTGCTCCCAATGATGATTGCCAGCATTGCCATCTCAATGAACGCAATGAATATTAACATAACTCAATTCTAATGATATTGTGTAGCAGTGAAAAAGTAATGACATCAGCATAAAACTATTTACATAGAAATAAATTGAGAGCGCATTCCATAGTAATTGCACAAAACTCAAATTTATTACATTCTCAAGAAAATCAATTTTTGTACTTTCATCATAATCAGTTCATCGTCTTTCGTCCTTTGGAAATGCTTGTGGAAAAACTTTTTGCAACATCTTTTCCATTAATATAAAATGCGCCTGAGTGAGCATAGAATCTGCAAGGATGTTGGAAAGTTTACTTTAATTTGCTTTTTATTAGCAAACGCTTTTATTTTTCGCCAAAAGACAAATAATACTTCGCATTTTCATGAAACGCGGAAGTTGTTAAGTAGAATCACTTGAACTTAAGCCATAAAAGACAAAGAATAAAAATTCACATTGCAACAATAAAAAAATGTTGAGTCAAAACGTTGCAGTTTTCCGACTTACTACGTTCATGGGGTCACAATTAAAAATGGCCTAAATTACGAGTAATTTAATGTTTCCAACCTTTCTATTCCAAAATAATGTATATTCTACTTAGAAATGAGAAGGACATAAGGAAAAAATTTTCTTTTCTTTAAGCACAGTCATTTTCCTTTAATCATCCAATACCGATTTCAGATTTTTTGTATATAAAAATAGACCGATGAACTGTGCTATCGGATTATGGTACTCAATATAAACACTTCCATTTTCGACTGGCATTTTCTTTAATGATAACCAGTGTTGGCATGTCACAAATATCGTGCGGCATTTGCTACTTTTACGACGTTTACGACCATAGGTTGAATGACTATATAACGAGTGATTTCTTAAGTGTTTGGTTTTTGAAAATTAAAAAAAGAACCAAAAATTTGTAATAGTGAATGAAATATTTATTTGCTGCGATACATCAATTCCATTCATTTATTTTTTTAAGATTATTTCATGTAAATGTTGCCCGCACTACGCCTGAGGTGGTTCATTCGTAATTTCCAATTTAAGCATACATTTTCCAGCATTTTGGCCGGTATCTCACCAATGGCAGCTGTAATGTTGTCTTCCAAAACTGGAATTGTGGCTGGTTTGTCTTTGTACACGAAAAACTTCACGTAGCCTCACAAAAAAAGTCTTGTGGGGTCAAATCACATGATCTTGGCATTCAATGGACTGATCCAAATCGTGAGATTAATTGCTCACCGAACTTGCCTCTCAATAGGTGCATGATATCGCGTGCCGTGTGGCAAGTCGGTAATCATCGCACGGTACCTTGCTCCTTTGACTGTAATGTTGCGATATTCATTATTTTTGAAAAAACACGGTTCAATGATGCCGCCGGCCCACAAACCGCACCAAACAGTGAATTTTTTCAGGGTGCATTGGCAACTCTTGAACTGCCTTCGTACCAAATTTGGCAATTCTGTTTGTTGACGTAGCCATTGAGCCAAAAATGAGCTTCGTCACTGAAGAAAATTTTTCGATAAGAATTTGGATCTTCATCCAACTTTTCTAAGGCTAATTCACCAAACAATCGATGCTTTGGTAGGTCTCTTGGCTTCAGCTTTTGTTCCAGCTGTATTTTGTATGGTTTCATACCAAGGTCCTTAAGTAAAATCTTCCAAGTAGTCGAATAACACAAGCCTAATTATTGACAACGGCGGCGAATTGACATATCGTGATCTTCATTGACATTGACCGATACAGCAGCAATATTCTCCTCGGTGCAAACTCTCCGCAAACGGGTTGTTGGATTTATGTCCAATAAAGTGAAAATGTTGCGATATTTTGCCACAATAGTCTGTTCGGTGGGTCAATAATGACTATCATATAACGGACGTAGTTTATGAAACACATTTCTCACAAAGCACGATTTCTGATAATAAAATGCAATGATTTGCAAGCGCTGTTTCCTTTTTAGTTAAATGGCAAATTTTATTGAGCGATATTGGCGTTAACATAGGTTACGAATCACGCGTGTGTTGTCGAAAAAAAAATACTCTAAAAAACAAACACCATAAAAATTGGGTATATAATGGGCCCGTTTGTGGCCCATGTCATCTCCCGGAAATAATCTAACCTAATATATAATTTGTTAATTATAACCAAATCTCGATATATATATACATTTAAATCGTTTTCTCTGTGTACATAATTCTTTGATTGATAAACCTGCGAAAGATATATCCATCGAAAACTCAATGAAGAGAGTTTTCTTTTGGAAATCTGATTTCATTTCGCTTGAATTACAGTAAACTGAGAGAATGATTTGTTTGAATAAATTAAATGCATATTTCATACAGAGCAATCAGTAATTTATTTGTGTCAAATATATTGTATTTGAATCAAATCGTGGTATATGTTGATTGAAGCATTTTATATTTAACTCCATCAAATATTTTATTGCTCTATATCAAATTAGAGTTTCGAATACTTTTACTAATCGAAAAATTCTAGAAATAATCAAGAAAATGATGCAAAAGTCACGAAACCTATTCTAAAGGACAAAGGTGCATAAGATTATTTAAGCTTTAATTTTATTTCAAAGCCAAGCAACAAAATTAATAGAGCGTCTCGAGCTGTGCCTGGTGAGATTTTGGCACAAGTTTCTTAAATATTTCGCAGACTTTTTATTTCCACACAAAAAAAGTGCTTGGTTTTTAATTTTCGGTAAATTGTTTGATAGTAAATTTTTGACTTAAGGTGATTTGATTTCGAATTTTCCTAAACATAAAAAATGGCTCAAATAAAGCTAAGCTTCCGAATCCAATATAACTTAAATTTATATATTTTTTCAAGTTTTTATGAAATACCATTGATTTTTTTTAAATTTACTAAATTTATTCGAGTTGCATTGTGTTTCATCTAAAACTGATTAATTAATGTATTGAATGCTATATCTTTAGTTTGATTTTTCTCCAGTTGAATCATATTAACAAAATACACTGTAATATATTAAGCCACTTTCAGAAAGACTGGTGGACTGAGTGTTTAAATCATAACTTTTAATGCTCTTATCGTCACATATATCACACAAGGCAAAATTTGAAAGTTAAAACACATTTTGTGGTGCGTCTTTGATTGTAGCTTAAGTCTCAAACTTTCATATAAAAATAAAAATACTAAATTCCAAACGTAATGAAAAAGTTGGCACCGATTTCACCAATGTGAGAGTAACATAACATAACATTATACGATATAAAGCATCAAAACTTTTTTATAAGCAAAATAATATTCGTTTGTCCTATGCCACAACCCAAACAACTCTAATGGTAAAGTTATGTGATTGAATATGATTAAATCTGCCACAACATGAGACCAAAGCACTTTTTCAAACAAAGGTCTCTAATACGTTCCATGTCAAAGATTCTAAAAATTCAAAAGGAATAAAATAAAAACACAAATAATGAAGAGTAAAAAGAAACAGAAAAAAAAACACAAAGTTATCATGACGATAAATGGAAATGAATTTTGGTTTTTATTTTCTTTTGAATTTTCACTTCAACGATTGCAAACAAGGAGCAGCAGCAGGAGCAACGTGTAGTACTTGAAATCAAAGTAACTTTGAATAAAAATATTGTCACATTTTAATATTTTTGATATTTGCTAGCGATATTATGTGATACAATAAAACATTATGTTCGGAAATCAGCAAATCACATATCGTCATAAATGGTAATGTGTGTTAGTACATACGAGTATGTACACATACATACATGCATACAAATTTTGCTGGATGTATTTCAATTGATGGGTGAAAGTGGTGCAACTGTTTTATGATGTCGCTTTAGAGTCTCTATGGGAATATGAATTTTTATAGTACCCCTGTTGGAAATATAATCTCCACTTTGACTTTAGAGTTAGAGGACGTGTGGGCATAAGACACTATATGACTATATTTGTTGCTGTTTTGAAAACGATGTTAGACTTGAGCAACTGAAAATATCCTTAAATTATGCAATTTTTTAAGAAAATGTTTTTGTATTTACAACTTATTTTGCTCACAATTTCTCTTTTACAATATGTACCATATTTTCTATATATCAATGCTCGTATCTTAAAAATGAGGTACTACAATATAATATAATAGCTTCTAGGTAAAAAGTTTGTAGCATAATATTTATAAAAAAATTTTTGATTTATAATTTTGTGTAGTTTTTCTGCAAATAAGATAAGTCTACGGAATCTTGGCTCAAAAATTGTACATCACGTATAGTTTTTAATAAAACACCCACTGAAACCCTGAAAAATAGCGTTTTTGGATAACTATGGGTACTGAAAACGGTGCATAGAACCGTAAAATATGTCTCAAATTAAAATCAGTCATTTCCATTTCGATCCCAATAAACCAAAATTTAATCGTATCAGACCTTGAATTACTGTGCACGCTTGAGCGCTCATTTTTGTGATGGTTAGTTACAGTGTTTGAAGAGTTTCTTGTCGGAGTCTGGATCGGAAATAATTTGTATGGCCTCGAACGGTGTATATTGCACTCTATACAAACAACCTATGAATTGTGATCCTCAGACTTCGTAAACGAAAGAACATTCAGTAACAAAACTAATTATTTTGTGTTTCCCAAAGCCTCAAATTCACATTATATTAACTTTTAGTGTATAAGGGTCGAAAGAAGAAGTGACAAAAATCAATTTGAGACATCTTGGCAGGTTCTAGAAATGGGGTTTCAACCCATATTTTCATAAAAGCTATGTGTGACAGACAACTTTTGAGCTTAAATTCGAGTTCGAAAGTCTACCGAAAACGCTTAAGTCACTTCTCATAAGCACAACCCATATCTTAACTACAGGCGCATCTTGGGATTTGGTAATATCTTAGCAGATAGTGTGCGATGAATCATTACAGATTTTATAAATTTTCTCCATGTAAGTGATCATTATTGGATAACAGATAAATAGATTTTTTGATCAGAAAATTGCCTGAACAATTCATAGTGAGAAAAATATAAAAACATCAACATATTCATCTGTACTGTTCTCATTCTTCAATGTCTTGTTAGAATCCTCTTACGTAAGCTTATCTATATACTTTCTATGTAAAAAAAAGTCATTGGATGTTACAACAACACCTCGATATTAATAACCAGTACTCAAGTTAACTAAGTTTGTTGGTTAAATTAATTGAAAATGCATTCTGAAGCTAAAATGAATGCCATATTATTCAATGAAGTTTCGAGAATAACCACAAGCCACATTTACAGTATGTTCAGCATTGATTCTGTGGTTAAATGATAATCCATTACTCAGTGAAATTTTCCATGACTCACGTGGTTAATCAATCACATATGTGGTGGTTTATAAGGTTGGCGTTAGATTATTTTCATCCATTTAAGTGAAGATGAAGCGATGAAAACTTTTTTTAAGCGAATATTGCTTAACAATCATGAACATATTCATAGTGAAAATGTCTTTAAATGAAGACATTACGAACGTTTGAAGTTGCTTCGTTAATGGACTTTTTTCTCTGTCAAAAAAGTAACTCTAAAAAATATAACAAGGATAGAGTTCTTAAAGGATAAGGTTCGAAGAGAGGAGTACTAGAACCAGCGACCATACGCTTGTGCGACTGCAAAAGGAAAAAGTTATACTCCATTAAAGAACTTTTTCTTTACCAAGAGCTTCTTACTTTGTTTTCTAAATAAAATATATAAAAATCAATGTATTGATGAAAATCTTTATTTGGAATGATAGTTCGGTTCTTACAACTCAATGTTTAAAAATTATTTCATTCAAATGTTGCCCACGACTAGTTCTTAAATGGTCTATTCTATGGGTCCATTATTCGACAACTCTTTCGAGCATATCGACCGGTATTCCTTGATTAACACGAATTATATTGATTTCCAAACCGTCAATAGTTTCGAGTTTGTAGACATAAGCAAGTGATTTAACATATCCCAAAAAAAAAAATAATCCCTGGGCGTCAAGACACATGATCTTGGTAGCTAATTAACAGGACTATTTCTTGAGATGATGTTTTCATCGAACGTTTCCTTCAATAAAGCGATTGTTTCTTCAGCTGTTGCGCCATTCTGTTGAAACCAGAGGTCGGCTACATCAATATCCTGAATTTTCAGCAACAAAAATTCATTGATCATGGCACTGCAGCGAGCATCATTGACCGTAACACGGGCTCCATTTGCATTTTTGAAGAAATACGGTCCGATGATGCCTCCTGCCCATAAACCACACCAAATAGTACATTTATCGAGATACATTGGAAGCTGTTGGATTGCTTCTGGTTGTTCATAGGCCCAAATACGGCAATTTTGCTTGTTAACGTAGCCGTTCGTCGCTAAACACAATTTTTCGATAAAATAATGGCTCAATTTGAAGTTGTTGCAGGGTCCATAAACCGAAATTAAAACGTTAATTAATATCGGGCGGCTTCAATTCTTGTACGAGCTGTATTTTATAGGCTTTCAGACAAAGATCACTCCTCAAGATACGATACAATGATCCATAAGAAATGCCCAAAACCTGAGATCGGCGACGAATCAATTGCTTACGGTTTTCACGAACCCTCTCTGCTACTGCAGAAATATTCTCAAAATTATGGGCTGTATGCACTCTGGTTGAATGATGATTTTCCAATAGTGTGAAATTGGTTCGAAATTTTTGATGGTGCCACGAATAGTGCGCTCAGTTGGACGCTCATAACGAGGCGTGTCCATTAATCGATTTCGGCCATTTGAAATCCAAAGAAGTGTTTTTTTTAAGGTGTAGCCAGTGCGCTGGATTTCATTCCATTATTTCTCGCAATCGTGATTTTCACAGACATACAGACGCTTATCAGAAATATATATATTCTGCCACGCAACCTTATAAGCATTATAAATGGATTGACAAAGGAAATAAACCCTCAGTGTTGGGTATGATAAAAGTATTTTGCAAATTTTTAGTTCTTGAATAATTTTGTTGGCCCTTATGTTGTCTGATATCCTTCAATGATTTGTTTCAATATGCGCTTGGTATATTTCTCTCGAAAAAATTTTCTTGCCTTTTAAGTTATTGTTCCAGTTAGCACTTCATATCTTATGACCAAATGCGAACATTTACATTTTTGATGCGTTGCTTTCGTTGCTCATTTTGGTTTTATTTCAATCAGCACCATCAAATTCAGCCACTCAGTCAGTCAGTTAGTTATTGATGACTAGACGAACTTTACCATATTAATTTTATTTGGCAATCGCATGTGAGTTTGGGTAATTTATGCCCTTACTTTACACAATATATCTGTTTTTGTTCCCTAACAAATGCTGTGTCTTACTGCGGCACGCATTAATCTAATTTTTCTGCACGAAAATAAAAAAAAAAATAAAAATCGAAGATGGTTTCAGCTACTAAACCAAAATTAATGAGAAAAAATTACATTGTTGATCGAGAAAATTTGGTAAAAGTTCATTGACGCCACGGTAATTAACCCATTCTACTTAGTACTGACTTTTGTATTGAATCTTTTGTTTCAAGACAAACTGACAAAATGAGAGTGAATTAAGCTACCTATATATTAAAACCTGAAATGATTTAAAAAAAAGTTTTAAATTATAAAAATACTGATAACTTTAATTCTTTAAAAGTACATAGCTTGACAGCTAAGACTCATACAAAAGAAAAAAAATTGTGTGTTTAAATTCAGAGCTTCTAGAAGTGCAATTAGGCCGAATGTGAGCAAATTTAAGAATATCATATTTTTTTGTTGTCTGCTTCACATGAAATGTTCAATAAATTGCCCTGTACATGGATAGATAGATGATAACAGAAGTTTTGATTGATAACAACAAAGTACTTGAATAATTTCTAAACAGGTATACTAATCGCCTCTCAAGACTAAAAAGCGTTAAGTGTAGAAATAAACAAAAATTTCCAACAAAAAAATCGCCTTTTCTAAGTACCTACTTTGCCCAAGCTATTTGTTGCTTCCATTATGTTTTTTTTGTCTGCCTTTTCATTCTGCTGCAGCTTTTAGATTTTATTTCGGTTGGCTTGCTCATAAATTTCTCATTATTTACTACTACAACAACTTTGTTTTGCTTTAAATTAATGTACTATTCCGTAATCCCGTTTGCTCCCTTTTCATTCCAATATTTCTGCAAATATCCTTTGGTATCTTTAGTGACTTACTTGCGTTGCATTTGATTTTTGCCCTCTCGTTTTTTATGCTCAACACTTAACACTACACCTTTTTCTTTCTTCGTCTTCGCATTTTTTATTTTCTTTTACATTTTTTCTGTTTTCTGCTACCCGTCACCTATTGCCCATTAGACCATTAGTTGCTTTACGTACGTGTCAAATCTTATGGTAAATATTTTATTGCATACTTTTTCGTTTAATCCAACCATCCATCTATGTGCTCGTTGATCTTTTCATTTTGCTGTGTGAGTGTGTGTGTTGGATGTAATTTTGCTGCTTTAATGCTTAAAAAGACGCTCAATTTCGTTGTTGCCATTTCTGACTTAAGTGCTTATGCTGCTGCTGCTGCACGTTGTGTCAAAAAGGGTTTTCTTACGCAATTTGTTGCATAAAAGGGGTACCTAATTTGTTCAAATTTTATTATAATAAATATGTTACATTGATTCGATTGATTGTATTGAAAGCGCGTAGATTACATTATATTTTTTGTATTATGGTAGTGGTAAATGTTGCGCATACGTCACACATGCAAATTGATTTGCTTACTGGCTTAAGTAGGGTAAAGAAGAGAGGACTGAAAGGTTTTAAAGCTGCTAAAAATAAAAGTGAGTTAGGTTGATATGCTCGTGTTGTAATTTAAGTGAATTATTTTCATATAAGAGGGATTGCAGCCTTACAACATATTTCAAGTTTTAAAAAAGAAAACCCATATTATCATTGATACAAGCAACTGCTTTAACAAAGTTTTAAAAACGTTTTGTTTAAAAAAATGTTCGTTCAACTTAGTGAAGTCCAATCGTTCGTTCTCTTTTTGTGGAGAAAAAATTGAATTAGAAATTTTTTAACAAAATATTGATGCTATCAAATCAGAGATGTGCACAAATGCATTCATACGCAGTTGTGAAACACTCAAATAAAACGAATTCTGAATTAACACAAAGCATCAAACGTGAAATGAATGAAAACACTACTCACTCAAAGCGAACGCGAATGCTGCTGTGCTATACTTTTTTATTGCATTGCCGTTGCTTGCGTTTGTTTTCGTTAAAAACAACGAACACACTTCAAAAAACAGGCACTATTCACTCAAAACTCAATCATTCATTTCTATTTCTATGCAACGAATGCTATGGCTTCGCAACGAATGCTATGGCTTCGCAACGAATGCTATGGTTGTGCAACGAATGTTATTGCGCGGCATCGAATGCTTTTGCACAGCACCGAATTTGATTCGGTAAAGCGCATGATTATGTTGCTTCGTATGCAATGAACGATTTGAGCTCGTGCACCCGTTGCTATTGCTCGCAAGTTGTGTAGTAATTTTCTTATAAAAAAATAGTGAAACTAAAATTAATTTATTATAAAAAATTCACATTTGATTTCTTTAGCTAAAAAAAGTAACAATTACAATTATATATTCTCATGTGCAATGAACAAACAAAAAGGAAAACAACTATATATTACATTTATTCAAACTATACCATATGTATTAAGATGGGTCGAAGTTTTTTTTACTACCATCTGCTTGGTCTTTAGTTGAAATATTTTATATGGGATCATAGAGGGAACGTGAGTGCCTCAAAATTGATAATTTTCAGTTCTTTTTTCATGTAATTGATACTGATACATATCTGTACGATCGATCTAGCTCATATTTATTTTTATTTTGGATGACCACATACATATCCTTTCGATAGACCATATAAAGGTCAATTTTGCACTCTTAATCTGAGTGTTAGAATTAATTTAAAATTATGTTATGTTATGTAAAATTAAATTTCTGTGTTTCTGTGATCGCAAATAAAACCTTTAAACTACACAGTGATGTTCAGAATGACGATATCATAGCCTTAAGGATCAAGCAAATGGAAAAAATGATGATATGTAAGATTTCAAGACCCTGCGGAGGGAAAAAAATTTCAGCCCACACTAATGTATATGTTTTAATAAAATAAAAACTTATAGACAACTATACTGCTAAAATAGTAAGACAATTCACTTTTTTTTTATTATATTTTACTTCATTTGTGCATTTTTTATGCTTTAAAAAAACGAAATTATTTCGTATTTTGTAAGAAACTGAACAATTACAAAAAAAAGGCAAGCAAAGTGCTACACTGCAATAACACGAGCTCAAATCGTTTATTGCACAATGCATGAGTCTCACCATATCATGTGAAGTATTCGGTGCTGCGCAATAACATTCGTTGCATAACCATAGCACTCGTTGCAGCTAAAGAAATCATTGCATAGAAATAGAAAGAGAATGATTCAGCTTTGAGTGAATAGTGCTTGTCATTCGCGTATGTTCAAAGAAAGCAGAGACAAGCAATGACAATAAAATTAAGAGGCAATGAACTGTAGCATTCGTTTCTTATATTGTCGAATGAAAGCACGGCAATAGAAATGAATAATCGAATCATAAGTTAAAACGCGCCACTCATTGCACATCTCTGTATCAATTGATGAGAAAATGTTTATATCTCGGAGCTATGTTTTTGACCATCATCCTTTATTTTTGATGCTTTATTTTTATAATTCAATAAAATATAAGCCAAAGACCGTAAACATCACTTGATATATCGAAAACATACGCTTTTGAAAATTCTTAAAAATCAAGCAATTCTCTTTTCTATTTACCAAATAAAATATCAACTACAGAAAAGTAAAGACAACATTATGGTATTATTTAATTTCTTTCAAGTATCTTTTGAGTGAGAGTAAAAAAAAACAAATAAAACACATTACATTATATTCTACAATATTGTACAAATAAAGACTTCTTATTCTCTATTACTTTAATTTTACTTTGTTTCGTAAATTGAATGCTACTATATATTTCATTTCATTGAAAATTTATTTTTTTACTTTGTACTAAAGATAACTTTTGTTTATGGCTGCCAACACTCAGGGTTTATTTATTTTATTTTTTTTTTGTTTTATAAAATGAAAATATATTTTCATTGACATTTTGTAAAGTTTTTGTCAATTTAACACTTTTTCTATACACATTTTTTCTTTCCAGCTATCGAATGGTTTTTGTTTGATCGAGTTCATTTTTCTATGTGTAGATTAGAAGAATTATACGCATGGTGTTGCAGAAATTGTTAAATTTATTTTGTAATCCTTTTTATACCCTACAAAGAGGGTATATTCACTTTGTCATTCCGTTTGTAACGCATAGAAGGGGGCGTGACAGGTATGGAAAAGTATATATATTCTTGATCAGCGTCACCACCTGAGTCGATATAGCTGTGTCCGTCTGTCTGTCTGTTGAAATCAAGTTTACGGGAAAACTAAGCAAGCTAATTCAATGAAATTTGGCACACAGCTCACACCTTCTTGCAAGCTGCTAGCATATAATCGGCGGAATCGGTTAACGGCCACGCCTTCCGCCCATGCTCTATGTAAATACACCCAAGTCCATTTTGAAAAAACTTGCTGCGATTTTTGATGAAACTTGATGATTTGGTGAAGATAAGAACAAAATTAAGATTAGGTTAGGTTCTAAGTTTGCAAAGGCTCTTAAAGGGGCGTGGCACATCCCTAAATTTTGACTTTTATAGCGCCATAGCTCGTAAACTGTGCAAGATATTGTGATGAAATTAGGTACACGAATACAGATCTTATGAATCTTGAATTGCGCATAAAGTGGGCAGAATTGTAACAATTAATTTGGATTTCGTTTGACTCCAAAATGGCACATACGATTTTCATTAAAATTTTAGGGATGATACCACTGAAAGTAGTCAACAATACCAGCTACGTCAATGTACTGAAAAATTTATTTTAAGGGCGTGGCACTGCCTGCAATATTTATAAACGTTATAAAAAGAGAACTAACAACGCAATCGTTACGAAATTTAATAAGACAGATATACTTGCTGAAGAGTGTCTTCTTGTAAAATTTTGGCACAATAGTGACAGTGGGTGTGGCACCTCCCATATAAGCGAATTACGTTTGATGCTATAGATAGTGTGCTATGAGAGAAATCTTCATAAAATTTTGTGTACAGGTGTCGGTTACTATAAGCTTCGGAATAAAATGAAACTTGACAAGTTTGCATTAGTGGGCGTGGCATCTCCATCATTAACATAAAGTTGTAAATGTTATTTCAAGTGAACTATTGGAGCAATTGATCTGAAATTTGATGTAAGTGGTTTACTGGGTATTAAGTACATATGAATCAAAAGCTGGCGAAATAGCAACAGTGGGCGCGGCACCTCCCATACAATTAAAATACTTTAAGTGGCATAACTATGGAAATATATGAGCAATCATAATAAAATTTGGTGTTAGAGGTTTTCTTATAAAAAGCTATTTCTGGATCAAAATCGGAATGGATTGCATCAGTTTGTTTATTGAACCAAAAGAGGGCGGCATTGGAGAAATGGGCATGGCATATTTCGTGTTTTTCATTTCTATTTTACGTTTTTCAACATTTCGAATATTCTTTTGACATTTTCAATCTTTTACCTTTCTCCTTCAATTTCATTCGACATTTTCTTTATTCTTTCGAATTTTTCAGCACTTTTCATATATTTCGACTTATTCAATTTCTCTCAACTTTCTTTAATGATTTTCATATTTTTTCAACATTTTCAGTTTTTCCCAACATTTTTGAACCTTTTTACATTATTTTCGACTTATTCAAACTCTTCAACCTTTTTTAACATTTATTTAAAAAGTACTTTCAATGCAGTGTAGGGTATGTGAGTTTTGGCCTGGCCGAGGATAACACCTTAGCTAGCTTTAGTTAGTATTGTATCTCCATCTATTTAAACTAAAAAATTGTTGATATATTTTTTTTTTAAGTTTACAAAACCAATTTCTTTCAGTCTTTGAGTGTTAAAACTTACCCCTATTCATACCACTTACCCTTACATTTATTACGTATGTGAACTGTAAGCTCCTTAATTATTGAAAATATTTTTTTATTTCTTTTTCTCTCCAGATACCAAACCAAAGCTGAAAAATCATTATCGAGCGCATCGACTTTCGTTTTGGCTCAACCTCATTCCCGATTTGCATAAACCCGGTGGCGACAATATTCCTGCTTCACACCATCAACTGCTGGACGACAACAATGCCAACAATATCCCCAACGATGCAACAGTTAAACCACTCAATCCACCATACGCGTCTGGAGTGGGCAATGCAGCTATGGGCAACTTTACCATCTTCACTAATCAATCACTACTGAAGCTCTCGTCACCGTCATCATCGCTGCAACGAAATGGAACACGCTATCAAACAGGTGAAACGCATTTAGATGATATGATGGATGGAGGTGGTAACACTGGTAGTAATTCTGCGCATGACTCTGATGGCTTTGCTGCTTATTCCACTGCGTTGAGTGCAACTATAGCAATTGGTTATAGTCTACTTTTACTGAATGTTTTTATCTTTGCCGGTGTTTACTATCAACGTGATAAAACTCGTCTCAATGAACCACGCACCCAAATAAAAAATAATCTGTGGTGATCTTGAAACACTAGCCATACACACTAAATCGGATCCAGCGACAATACTCTCACATCACCTTGCCATGAAACAACATCAGCTGCCACCACCTGAATTTGCCGATATACCACATAGGGTGCCACCACCACCAAAGCACCTAAAATCGCTGCAGGGTGGTTCGGGCACTGGTGGTCTACTTGGCATGGGCCCCAGTGGTTGTTGGCTTAATGCCACCACCACATTCGTTGACAAAAAAAAGTTGTATGAAACAAACGCAACAGCAGCAGCAACAGCAACAGCAGCAGCAGCAGCAACAGCAACAACAGCAGCAACATGTCTCTGCAGCACATCAGCTGTGGGAATGGGAAAAATTCGAAAAGTACTTATATCATTTTTGTAGAAAACTAGATTAGCTTTCTTGAGCCATTCTATGTAGTCTTCTGGACGTAATTGACTACTCTTAATATAGTTGCTAATTTTGTGGGAAAGTTTTCAAGGGATGTTTTTTTTTTTAACTCAAACCAATCTCTAAGAAGGCAGGAGGTGGTCAAAAATGTCTCGAAGCCTATCCAAGACTTAATGCAGATAGTAGGCAAAATTTGAATTGGCAAAAAAAAAAGCATTTCTAGAAGCATGGAACGACTACTCGCTGGGGATTTCAACCTTACCCTGCTCTTGGACTTCTAAGTCTATTTTTTCTTTTAGACGTAAAGATGCACTGGTTTGTTTGATAAATTATTTTTTAAGTCATTTATCAAAATTAATTTGACTTAAAAGGCAACTAACTAAGTTTAATAAAACTTGTATGTTATTCTTCCAAAGACTGAAATTGTGTGTAAAGTATATATAAATTATTATAGAAAATAAATTAATACAAATAAATGAAAAGAAAATTTGCAAATGTCAATATTTGCAAATTTCTTGCATTATTTGATACCAACACTTAGCTATAATTTTGTAAATAAAAATATTTTTAAGTACAGAAATATGTTTGTATGAGATACCAAATTTATGTATTTCTTTTTTATTTCAAAAACTATTCAATGAAATTTAACGTTTGTGAGCTGGCAAAATAGAATATTACCAGAACACCAATTTTGAATAAAGTTTAAAAAACTTAAGTGGACAAAAGAGCTCTACGAATATTAAAAAATCAATTTTTAAACATAACCCTTGTAAATTTCCTTCAAATTTTGCTTCGATTTGCGTTCGTGTAAAATATGAGAGTGGAACTCTTTACCATGAAGCACAATTTTTAACACGATCTCTTTTGATTTTTTTAGTATGTTCTGTATTCTATGAAAATCATTGTAGGTCAAAAATTGTTTTGCACGATGGGGCATAAAGTCTTCTTAGCCCGAAATACACAAAAAAATTTTATGTTTTTGCTTGAAATTATCTTTGTCGACATCCTTTTTCTTACCAACAAATTCTTGCGCATATGAAGCGTTAAACGTTGGATAATATGGCTGAAAATAAATATTTTGATTAAAAATTTTTTATGTTTTATTATATTTTTGCAGTCCATTAAGTTTTAATTAAAATTAAGTGTAGAACAAGAGAGATAACATTTTTTATTACCAAATAAGTTAGAAAAGAAAAAATAAGCACATATTAGCTTACAACTAAATTAATATTAAATACATGCATGTAAAATGAAAACATTAATGTCACTACATAGAAACTTAGTAAATTTATACAACTGATTCTAATACACACACAATGAACGCATAAAAAATTAACTAAAGTAGATATTTGCAGTTAATTTAAGATTATAAAAAGCTTTTGAAAATAATATATACACGAATTCTATAGTAATTGCATTTGTTAATAAAATTAAGGTTAACGAAATGAGTTGCTAAAAACATAAAGAAAATGCATGAAATTACGAGTTTATAAATAATGATTTCCAAAACTTATGGAAACGTTATAAAAACAAAACAAAAAATAAAATTAGAAAACTAAAATGAGTGACAGAAATTGTGGTGTATGAAAAACAAAAAATTGAATTATATACTCGTGTAAGAAATAAAGAGTGTAATAAAATGTTAAAACAAAATTTTTTTATTGCAAAGTTTTTTTCGTTTTCAGGTTTTACTAGTAAATCAGGTAAATATTTGGGTACTGGAATAATAAACTTTTATATATATGTTAGCAGCAATGGATCCCGTCTAAATATTATTTCGAGTACTGAGAACAGACTTGCCAAGTGGCCGCTTTTGTCACGGCCAGGCCGTTAATTGCAATTCAAAAATTTCGGAAAGCGTCATTAATTTGAGGATTTTTGTTATAAGGCCGTTAATTGGAGTATTTTTGTCTGTTATATGAAAAAAGGGCCGAAAAATCACTATTTTGGGTGCCTAGCGCTTCTTTAAATATCGCTTTAAAAAAATGTTAACTTACACAGTGTGACGATATCTACGATGCTAAGACGAAGCCGATTGAAATAAAAAAAATTCGACCCAACCTAATACAAAGGCTTGAGAAGTAGCCGCTTTTGACATGGCTTGAACGATTTTTGTTTTACCCATTGAACAAGTGCCACTAACCTTACAGAAAGTCAAATAAGTAAGCTCTAACAGATATATTGGCAAAAAAATCATTCTTTGCTCACAGCGCATCGTATGAATAATTTTTCGAAAATTTAATGAATTTGTGTTATCCGTCTCTTTAAGACAAAAAGAATGATACCTCATATGTTAAAATCGGTTCAGTAGTTCAGGAGCTATAGTTTCTTTTTTATCAATATCATTATGTTGTGCGTTAGCAGCGAGCGAGTTTTCTTGTCGCACGAAAAAATTCAATATGTAAAAATTTGCAAAACACCAGGCGACCATGAACCAGCAGCAAGCAACGGTAGTTTTTTACTTAACTTAAAAACGCCATTGCTCGGCTATTACTGAACCGATTTTAGCAAATGAGGTGTCGTTGTCTTCGTTAGGTAATCTAGTTTTTTGTAATAAAAAAAATAGTAACATTTATTGCACATAGAGGGCGCTGCAGTCGAAAGAGTTTTTAAAATGTCTATAACTTGATAACGGCTAAGCCAATTTTAATGAAATTCGACAAGCTATGTTTGTGGGATGTGTTCTATCATATAAAAGTGTGTAAAACAACAGGTGATCATAAACAAACAGCAAGTAACGGTTCTTTTCACTTTACTTAAGAACGCCATTGCTTCGCAATTACTGAACCGATTTTAACAAATAAGGTGTCATTTTTTGCAGCGCGGCCGTCGAAAGAGTTTTTAAAATGCCTGTAACTTGATAAGGACTTTAATCTTAAATGAAACTCAACGGAATTGCATTATTATTAATTATTTTTAATATATATTATTTGAAGCGCTACCTTCAGTGAACTATTACAGCAATTGGTATAAAGTTTCAAGTGAGCGCGCGAAATAACACTAATACAAGTCAAGTTCGCTAAGTGGCATACTTATCAAATTATGTCAGCACTCAATATGAAATTTGGTGTAAGAGGTTAGTTTATAGAAAGCTATTTCTTGATTATATATATCGCAAACTATACATGCTAATGTGCTAAAAATTTTTATGCATGTATCAATCACGAATATAATTTTTTGATTCCAAAGGAGGCAGAATTGAAGAAGTGGACTGGGGCATGTTTCGTCTGTTTTCATTTCTATTTTTTTCAACATTTTCCATTGCATTTTGACTTTTTCGACTTCTTAACTTCTCCAAATATATCCCATATGTATTTTTTGCGCTTTTTTAAAGCTCATTTAACTTCATTCCACATTTTCTTTATTTTTTCGACTTTTGTCATCAATTTTTCAGCATTTTCCATATTTTTTGTCTCTTTTTCTTTTTGGACTCATTCAACCTTTTTAACTTATTTTTAACATTCACTGAAAAAGTACTTTCTATGCAGTGTAGGGTATTTGAGTTTCGTCCGAAGATAAAACCTTTACTAGTTTTTTTTTTTTTCATAAAATGAAAATATATATTGACATTTTGCAAAGTTTTTGTCAATTTAACACTTTTTCTATTTACATTTCTTCTTTCTTTTATTTTCAGCTATCGAATGGTTTTTGTTTGATCGAGTTCATTGTATTAGTAGAATAGAAGAATCATACGCATGGTGTTGTAGAAATTGTTAAATTTATTTTGAAGTTCTTTTTTTCCTGTTTATTTGAATTTATTGTTTAAAATTATTGCTACTTCTTTCATTAGAGGTGGCTCTAAAAATATTAACAGATACATTTTTAGTATCATCAAAATATAGGACAGATAATTGCTATCGCTAAAATATTTTACTACAATCTGTCCAAACACTGCTGAGCACTCTACATTCGGCTTAACTATAAATTAACACATATATTTTAAGAATGAACAGAACTGGTGTCTTTTGAAAAGCTGTTTAATAAGCTATGAGTTTATATGTAAAAATTAAAATTGGTACATCAATTTTTATATCATAAGAGATTCTTTCGTTTTAGATTGTACAATATTTTTTTTTCAGAAAAAAAAACTTTACCCAGTTAATCAACGTCCTTGTAAATATCTTTGGGATTTAATTATTTTTCATATATCACTTTGTACATAAGTTACTTGAAGAAAAATGTAGCTAATATTTCAGTAAACCTTCCCAATTTCCTTAAATTTCCTTTTGCGTTTTAATATTGTTAAAAAAGTATCGCATTCGAAATTAATATTCGACAATTTTAATGTTTTTTGGCAAGCTATGACATGATAGTATGGCCGAATTATATAGTGATTTTCTAATTGTACTTGTTGTTTGTGTTGCATTTAAGCATCCATTCCCCAATTGAACTAAGTTGAGCTTTCTCTTATTTTAAAGTTCAAGGATTTTTGTAAAGGTTACCACAAAAATTTTAACAGCCTAGAAGTTCAAAAATTCCAAACATTAATAAATGATCCAAATATATGCTGCGCTACAACTTTTATTCAGACAACAAAGAAAAATCTTTAACATAGATAGGACTTTCAGTTTATATATCGTCTGGAAATGATGCAAACATAGTTACCAACGGACACATATATCCTTTGGAGTCTTCCATCAATGGCTTCAAATGATGATTTGTTTAAAAATTTTGCAGTTCTGAATTATACCTTTCTTTTGTTTTTTCGCGTCCACATTACATGAGGTTCTTAAAATACATAATATACACCCGTGTTACAAATTTTAAGACTCTTGCCACAATGAGTTTCCTGATGTAGCGTTTAAATTGTTTTTGTCGCAAAGAAGATGTCACGTTCCATCGTCTAATTCCATTGCCAGGTGCTTAGCATAGACCATATGTAGCCTAATACGAACTTTGAAAACTCTTGCTATCAAAAAAGTAAAGATATAGCGTTTTAAGTGTTTTCTCGCATGGATAGTCTCACGCCCCGTTTCGTATTCCCGTCCATATTTCATGAGGTGCATAGCATAACGTATATGCATCCTAACACCAAATTTCAAAACTATTACTGCCATAGCCAATATAGTCAAGACTTAGCTATTATACATAAGAAGATATAGGGTTTGAAGTATTTTTGTTTCATAGAAGATTTCAAAAGAAAATAGAGCCTATGTTACTCAAGCATAGTGTAGCTTTCTGTTAGTAGAAGACTTTTTAGAGGCGGAGCGGTAGTTCCAGAGTTTACCCTCCACAAAACAAATACAAATAAATAAACTTTACCTCTTTATATAATAGTGTAGATAAATGGTTTTATTATATATCAATAAGTTTAGCAAAATGACGAATGGTTAGCTTTTAAGTAGTTTTAAATAAGGTAATTTAGGACTAGTAGCGAGGTGACATGTTTTTTTATTCGATTTTTCCATACGGAAATATAGAGTTTTGAGCTGTTAAGGCAGAATGCGACGATTCAATCAATTGATGAATCATAACTTTTCTTCATCTTTGAAAAAGTTTCACTATTTAAACTGTTCAGCTATTTTTCTTACGGTCGCCTCCTCGAATAGGTATAAATTGCTTTTGCGCCTAATAGTAAATATATACTCAAGGTTCTCTTTCTTATGTAGATTGAAGCTTTAAATCAACAACTAAAAACAATGAAGCGTTAACAAATTTTGCTGACAACTACTATTGGTTGGCACCACACTAAGCCTTTCCTCGCAACACCCATCTACGACTGTGTCAACATGGCGGGTGGGTTCATAAATAACCTAAAAACACGATTATTGAAATGTAAGCAACAACAATAACAACAAAAAACTATAGTCTACGAGTATTTGTAGGCAACTTCAATTGAAATTTATGCATTTCTATCAGTGTTCAACTTTGCATACACATATTAATAACGTATGTGTATGTGTTAGTTTTTTTTTTATGAATACGTGTATGCGTGTGTTCGAGGTCATAAAGTGAGTATGTGACTTTTTTGTTTTGCTTGCTGTTCTATCAAATAACCGAGGCCACCAACAATACCACAGCATTCAAAAGCAACAGCGACATAACACAAAAAATCATTGTCAAACGTCAAACGATGACAGCTAAGTTAACGGTGCTTTTCTCATGCGCTGCTTTTCTTTCTTGTGCTCCAAGTGAAAATTGTAGTTGGAAATTGAATCGAACTTGATGCCGAAGCTTCTTGTTAGGTTGTCGAGGGAAGTGAGTATGGCGGAAAAGCTTTTTTTTTTCTTCTGCTCAAGTGCTTAGCGTTCTTTTTTCAGCGCTTTACTTGATAGCGGACATATTGAATGAATCAGTGAATGGCTGTATGAAAGCTTTAGTTGTTGTTCATTGCTTGGGTTCGCCAGTGTCATTTTTTTACACTGAATGAAGTGGCCCTTAATGGTCCAAAATATTACACAATACAATAACTTGGAAATTTTTTTTTTAAGTCTACGTAATAGTTATGCTTTAATGGCCTTAAGAATTTTTCAAAAACATACGCATTGATGCAGGACTTAAGACACAGTAAGAGTATTCATCTCAACGCGTAATTTTGCTATTTGTGCAAATGGGCAATTTTACGTGAATTATTTCGTGAACGCACCTTCGCATATTTTGAGCAATTTGTGACAGTTGATGAGTATTTGATAAAATTAAAAAATTAGAATGTCAAATGAAAGCTAGAAAACTATAGAAGTTATTTTTTTTAGCTTTTTACCTCTGACATACGATTTTTGACAGTTAATTTCCGAGGGTGGAAAAATGCATAGATTGCGAGGGTTTTACGAGTTTAGATGAATACCCATTGTATATTCTAAACATAAATGTTATAATATCTTGTTAAAAGTGCCATACTTTCTCTGAATTTTTTATATTTTTCATAAACTTGAGGTTTCATCCCAAAATACAAAGCCGTCCACATATGCGGCTCGATACGTATTGGCTTATTAGCCCATTTGGCAAACGAATTGGAATAAACTACTCTGTGTGAAACTTTTACCTCAAAAGAAAGGCATGTGGAAGGACACTGCCTTTCATTGACGATTTTTGTCAGAAAAATGTTTTATATAAATATAAAATTTTTAAGAATAAGTAGTTGACGCAGATGGCATATCATTTTAAATAAAAATCTTAAAATTCTTTCAATGTAGATATCTAGTTAACATCGTTTATACTCATGAAAGCGCAAAAATTGCTTATTAAGTACATTTTTCACGCCTGCCTGCCATTATGAAGAGCATTGAACAATCACGGCAGTATACCATATATTGAAGTTTTTTTTTCAGCTATTCTTCTTGATCATTATAGATAAATAGCGCTCAAAGCGGAAGTATGATAAAAGACGCTGATAGGCTCTACTTTACTTCAGTTAGCGTTACCATATTCGATGACGACATTTATGCAATAAGCCAAAAATAAAGCAAAACCATAAAGAAAATCCATCAGTAGTTTTTTTTAGCGTTGCTGATGTGTTTGATGTCCAACATAAACATCTTTAACATAAATTGTTGGCTTTACTTTATGGAAAGGAAAAAAAAAAACATAAAATTAATAAACGCAAAAAAACTATTTAATCCAAGTGAATTCTTATAAGGGAATTTATGTAGGAATTTGGTTAAGTATAATTTTGCTCATTTAAATTCCCGGATTAGTGAATATAATAGCAAAGTTATTTCTTGGAAAATATTTTTTGACACAAATCTGAACACTCGAGGAGCATTTTACGTGCATAAGCAGAATAAAAAGACTTCTGGGTCTGACCTGATCAACTTATAGAAAACCAGTTCGATCGATCATTTTCATGTGAAAAGACCCTTGAGATATAACATTGTTGACATGAAGGTCAGTAGAATTACCAAATTCGGATACAATCATCACTTCCTTGTGATTATATCCTACTCCAAAAAGTTTGTGTTACATTAACTCAAATCTATCTGCTAGAAAACTTGATCGATGAAGTAACTTAAGTTCTCAAAGTTTAATCGAATCTTAATAGCAAAATGCTTGACTGTTTTACAATCACGAAACAAAAAACTTTGTTGAGTGTCACAATCTAGGAGATCGAAGAAAAGGGAAGTAGTGCACACAAGAAATGTAGCGCAAACGAGAGTTATATAACGCCGTTAAAGAGAAGTGTAAGCCTACTGAAAAAAAGGACAAACCAGAAATTTATAACGACCCCGCAGTCAAACCTCAACAAGCAGATGACAGGCAACAAATTCAGAAAAATCGGCAAATCAAGAGCAAAAAACTTGAGCATAACATCATCTAAAGATTCTCAACTAATCCGCTGGAAGGAAATTTATTCACCAGACATCTTGCACCAGCTAATTTTTTGTCATACGCCGCTGTCTCAGGGAATAATACAGCGACTGGCCTCATCACCATTAACTGCGGCTTCATCGGTAACAATGGCTTCATCATCTACATAGTTTAGCACCGAGCTCAGATCGTACATTTTCTGATAGGTTTAAAGTCAACCGGAGCTCAACATTGGGCTTATGTACCCTGATCTAGTTAAAATTTGGTAGGAAAAACGTATAATTGAGAAGCGCTTTATTCTAATAAGGTGTTTTATTGCTATGTCAGATCTACAGAAGTATTATAATATTGTCGATCTCATACAAGACACTCAGTAAAATCGAGTGGTCAAATTAGATCAGAAGTGGTACTGGAAATGAACATAAAAAATATTTCCATCCCAGTGCCAGCGATAGTTCCTTGATAGGCAAATCTAACATATAAGAGGTGAATAAGTTCTGCACCATTTCATCTGATAAAGGGACCATTACAGACATTCATCCTATGAACGAAAAAGTAAAAGTATAAGAATTTAGTAGCCGAGAGGTGTCTTCAATGAGATCAAACTTCCACCCAAGTCATATGCTGAAATGAAATTTCGTTTTGCGAAATCCACCAACTGAAATCTACCAAAAAGCACTGAAGTGAAAATGTCTGCGCTACAGAAAACATAACCGTCTTAAATCATCGTCAAAACGACCGGTATAATTAATTCGAGAATGCGGAAAATGTTGGAGAGAATTGAAGGCACTTGTTAATGACTGTGCACAATGGAAGCGTCTTGTTAAGGCGTTATGATCCGTGAGGATAAAGCACACCAGAGAAATTTACATCGATTTGCTTGAAACTTATAGATATCATTTACGTTCAATTTTAGGGGATTTATATTTTTTTTAGTTTGCTTAAAGGCCCCTATTTTTTAAGTTATTGTCATTTGAACTTTGTCTGTTAAAATTATAATGAAAAAATTTCTGAAATGACTTTTTTTCCAATTTGTCGATATTTCCTTTAGTCCATTGAAATGTTACAAAATTTTGGCTAAACCTTCCATTTTAGGTAGGACAAGATTTTTTTATTTTCTGTGTAGTGGGGGGGGGGCTTAGCATGAGTATAAAACTCGGTTTTCGGGGTTGAAAGTCCCCCCATTTGGCCGCCATTTTGAAAAAGGAAGTAAATAGCTTTTCCGCGATATCTTGAGAGCCGTAAGTCTCACGGAAATTTTTTAAGTTTTTTTTTGTAGAAAATCAAATTTTCTATAAATTTGATTAAAACACTTTTTACCGTTAAATTCAAAATGAAAAAGTTATAATTAAAAAAAGACTGACATTTTCGAGTAAAATATCATTTAAGGGCTACAACTATTTTTCTATTGATTTTATTGGAAAATCACTTTAGATAATTTTTATAGACCATTTTATTGCGAACAATTTCTCATACTAATTTTTAATTTTTTTTTATTTAGTGAGGGGTTAGGATCTTTCAAAGGAATCAAACCATGAGATAATCTGAAATAAATATTTATTAAAATACACATTTAAATATATATATGTATGCATAGAGACTTATTACCGGAAGTCACTTTATGTATCGTCATTTTTAAAACTATTTAATTGATTATTTGTATTAATAATAACTCTTTTCCCCACCACTCATGAGTTAGAGTTTGAAAGCGCATTTGCTTAACATGTTTTGCCCAGTAGGCATAATCCAAGAAGGACTGTTTATTGAGCAGTTTTTTTTTCTTTTAGAAGGTCCTGGCAGCGGTTCAGGATCAGTTGTTGGATTCGTTAATGCTGGTTGTAGACTGATGAAAGACTCTGATAATTTTATAGTTAGAATTTCTTCGTCTAATTCATCGTACTAACCTCCCCAACATAATAAAAAAAATCTTGTCCTACCCAAAATTCAAGGTCAATGCAACATTTCAATGGACTACTTAATAAATACGCAATTTTATTTTTTTTTTCATGTTTTTCATAATTTTATGGATTTTATGAAAAAATAACGGCTAGCCAAAGATAAAATGTTTGGTGGAAGATATTGTAGGTATCGTAAGCAAAATTAATTTTTTTCAAATCAAATGCATCGGTTTGTTTTCCTCCAAATTTTTTTTATCAAAACAGAATGGCTTAAACTGCATTTGGTAAGAGTCTAACTCGCGAAAATTAGTTGTTCTTAATTGAGAGCATTTTTCCTAAAACTCAACCACTTACAATTTTAATTGAATAGTTGCGTAATCCGTAAATTAGTCTTATATATACTAGAGATTCTCCTCCACCTCCCACCAAAATATCACATCGATGTACGCAGCATATTTCGCGCAAAATTTCAGCTACATTTTTCGTTTGAATCTTAAATTAACTGAGTCTTGAAATGTCCGAACTAAAATATCTTAAATTATGATTATCTGAATTTTGATTATTTGAATAAAATTGCAACTCCCTCAGAAGTATAAAAATGAGTATGAAAGAGTCGAATAAAAGTACTGACTATAGTCAAGACACATCATGTATTATTCACAAATTGCTACTTTTTAGTTTGTTAAAAATTAAGTACTACAGGTTATGCAACGTTAAGTAGCAAAAACATGATATTAAGTTTATAATTTTCAATTGAGCTCAAAGTAGAAACAACGTAAAAGCCACTTGAAAGTTACATTAAAAATAAAATTGAATTCAAAGCATTTCTGCGAAAGAATGCAAATCAATAATAACGCAAAAAATAATGAACTAACAAAATGAAATAAAATGAAAATATTCTTTTTAATCTATTTTTGTTCAATTGAAACATATCGAATTGAATGGAAATGAATTGAATTGAATAACAGCAAATCGCAGCACAACGGTAAACAAAACATAACGCAATAACAATGCAGTAAAAGAAAATAACTGTTTTGACTGCAGGAATCAATTGAAAATTTGCGAAAGAGAAAAAATATAAAAAAATTATATTTCATGCTGGCAATACTTTTGATGATAACCAATTCCGGAAATATTCCGTGTTGTCTTTAATGCCTTTACTCTGTGCACTTATGATAACTCCATTGAAATAAATGAATGAATGCGATTACATTATCAAAACGCAGCCTAAGGCGAAAATAAAGAAGATGTAAAATAAAAGCGTTGATAATAAAAATAAACTGCACTGAAAAAGACACAAAAAAAAAAAATTTTGAAAATGTGAGTGCGGGTATTACGTAAAATTATGTTATGTGGAATACAGCAAAATTATGAATTGATGTATTTATTTTCTAAGGAATACAGCAAAATTATGAATTACTGTATTTATTTTGTAAGAAGTCACGAATATTCAAAGCGAAACATTTGATAGATATTAAACATTTCTTTCGGTGAACTTTTAACTGAGCTATAAATAGTTTTTATTTTTTAGTAGTTCAATTAAAAAATTATTTAAAAAAAAAGACATATTATAACAATCCTTTTCCGTTAGGCTCCAACAAAATTATCCAATGAGCTAAGAAAACATAGTGTGCTTGCCTTCATTTCCATCAACATAGGAGTAATATGTTCGTAATTTTTATCTTCATAAGGAAGCACAAGATGTAAACTTAATCAGCTTAAGATTTTGAGTCATTTGTTTCCAAAACGCGAACTCCTCAATTTTTTATGAAATTGAATTAGCTACAATTTCGTAATGTAAGTCACTCAAGGCTAATAATGGTGCAGGATATTTTAATAATCTATTCATATATTGGCCTTCTTAATTCATATAACACAATATAATCGTATGATTTTTATTGGGAAAACTGTTATGTTATTTTCTTCTAATAGTAGACAGTGCCACACTTCTAACAAGAATATATATTTCCACGGCTAAGTTATTGGACTGATATTGATTAAATTTGGTTTGGAAACAGATTGAACCCTAAGAAAGGCTATTTAAAACTTACGTTTTTAAGGCGGCGTAGCATAACTCCCCTGATTTTGCTCGCACTTGGTGTGGAAAAAGACCGAACCTTGAGTAAAGATATTTTTTTTTTAAATTGACGGTGCCACACCCTTAACGGGAAAAAAAGTTTTCACTGCTAAAAATTAGTTAGAACCGATTTTGATAAAATTTGCTACAAAAATAGATGGAACCCTGAGGAAAAGTATATGCTTTGAAGAAGAAAGTGCCACGCCCCCTATTGGAAAATATATTTTCACAGCTAAACACACAGGAGCGATTTTAATGAAATTCGGTATGGAGATAGATTGAACCTTGAGAAACAGTAATTATTTTTAAATGGGTGGCACCACGCCCCTTACATAAAAATTTTTTTCTTAGCTAAACTTATCGACTGGCTTTGCAGAAATTTGACATGGAGCTCTATTTCATCTCAGTTTTTTTATAGTAAAAAGTATTATTATCGTTTGTCACTATACAATAACGGTTGAATTTCAAACACTGAGTGAACTCTAGTAACAATAATATTAGAGTTAAACTACTATAGCTGTTAGCCTTCTTAATAAGTTAGCTTGAAGCTATAAACTTTATTTTGTTGCAAATCCAGCACAAATGCCCTAAAAAGTGTTTTAAAAAGCACACAGCTTCCCAAAACTGGACCTGAGCAAGGATTATTTTGTTTCAAAATGACAACGCTAAGCCAACGCTTTAAAAATAAGCGACTTGCATATAAAAGCAACCTAGAAAATCCAAGTAGGATGTGAGGTTGAGCGTATTCTCAATAATTTTGTTGGTAGGTTCCATAAATTTAATGTAGTAAAAAACATCAGTTTAAATTATTTTGATAACACTCTTAAGCTGTACAATTATAGAAAATGAAGGAAATTATTCTCGAAAATTAAAAAGAAGTTTGAATTTCAACCTTAAACTTTATTGATTGACTTTTACGGCTACCATAAAGGGTCAGGTCTTAATATAAATTACAGAACCTTTTTATATTTACCTATCCCGCGCAAGTTCTTTGCAATTTTGTAGCCCCTGATACAATGCATTTTAAAATATTGACAATCTGGGATTACTGAGCATAAGACTGTAAGAAATGATTTTTTATAGGCCTCTTTTGAAGTCAGCCATTAAAAACATTCTGTAGAAAGAGGAAAGCAAATGGTAGTCGGACGGGACAAGGTGCGTGCTAAACGGTGAATGCCTCTAAACTTTAAAGCTAAACTCTCGCAATTTTTTATGAGTAATTAAGGGCATTTCATCATGATAAAGCCAGACCACACTTTATCATGATGAAATGCATCACCTTTTCTAGTGCACAATTTTGGCTGATTTAACTCAATTGACAATAGATAATGAAACAAATTATCTGGAGAATGATGCACGGTCCTCTCCAATCCTATAAGATACAAAGCATTACCTTATTTGACTGAAAAACGCTGTGTCCAACACATTTTATAACATACTAGCATTACCCTGTGCACTTCGCTCCTCCTTAAATTGAAAATTTCATCATAATTTTTAAAGTTGTCTTTGTGAAAATGGTATTTTAAAAATGTTTTTGTGTGATGCCACCCTAAATAGAAATTTTGTCGTAAGATGTGCCTCATTACATAACAGCTATGTGGAGTAGATTCCGTGTGAATCGATTAGCCGTCGAAATGATATTTCAAAAATATTTTTGAATGAGGGCCACCCCATATATGAACCCTAAATAAATGTGTTATTATATAATTAGCTATGCCTCTTAATGTAAAAGACACGTGGTTTAAATTTCCAGTAAGCAGATTAAGTGGATTTTGTGAAAATGCTATTCTTAAAATATTGGGGCCAATAAATAGTTTCCGTTTGTTTTAGTTAATAGTTTTATACTCAGTAAGTACATCGATTAAATTAAAAATATTTATAAAAAATGCAATTAAAAATGTATAAGTATTATAGTATAAGTATTTTTCAACTTTATCCCCAAATGCTTAACTTTAGTTTCTTTCACTTAAGCAATATGGCAGCGCCATCTATGCGGAAGGAAGACATACATTTGCCGGATGTAATAAAATTTCTGAACAGCAGAAGCAATAGTGGCAGCAAACAGAAAAAAAAAAGTAATGACTTGGAAAAAAATTTATTTTGGAAATATGAAGACTTAAGCAAAAGGCTGCAGATATTTTACTTGATAATAAAAATTGAAATGAAGCAAATAAAAGAAATGAAATAAAACAAAGAAGGGTGAAAAAACAAACAGTATAGCGCCGAAGTCAAAGGGACAGCGAAAACATATTTTCCTGCTTAAATTTTGCATATTTTTACAATATTCTTATTTGGTTTTTTTTTCTTTCCTCATTTTGGAAGAATTACTGCGCAAACGATGAAGAAGCAGTGAAGACGAAGATGCAGAAAATCTACAAAAAAAAATAAAATCTTTACTTTGCAAATTTATTTAAGTGCTAAACGCGAATATGAAATTTCTTTAGAGTGTTCTTTTTTTTTGTGTTTTTGTGCTACAGTGTAGCTAACAAAAACGCACAATTCATATATTGGGCGTAAGATTTTGGCTTGAACTTTTAAATGTAAGCTTCCGAGTAACAAACAAAATTCAACAAAAATTTTTAAGTATTTATCTAATATTATTGCTCGTAATCCAAAAACTAAATTAAATGTAATTATATGCACTACACTGTAACTACTACGGCGCCCTTTTATTTTATATAAAGCATTAACATCAGTAGCCAAAAAAATAATGAAGAGGTCTGCTCCAGCAGCAAATAATATATACTTGCATTTTACATTTTACTTTCAGCAAAAGAAATGAGAAAAGAAAAAATCTCAGCAAAAGCAGGAAAATTGAAAATTGAACTAATATTGAAAGGATTAAGGAAAATGATTGGCAATGGTTTGCTTGCCAAACATTTCCACTTCGTTGAGTTCAATGACTTGGAAATGGGCACAGTTTCAGTTGAAAAAAAATGTTATATATAAAACTAAAAACTATTGAAGTCAAGAAGGGTCCCCCAAAGGATTTACCTGATGGGCTGCTAACGACCTTGGAATGGTCGGCCGACACAAAATGCTAGTGCTCATTGTTAAACATACAGCAATGTGAAAATGAAATTTTAATGAGCAAATAAATGTGAGCTACAGTAGGATAGTTGTGTTAAGTAGTAAGTATGGAATATGTTCGGGAGTGAGAATGTTAAGGAAGCGCATTAGATGGAAAAAAGTTACTAAGACTTTGGGTCAGGAAATTGTAAATAAAACTAAGCTGTGAAGCGAAGCCGGAGAGCGAGTATGTGTTTAAAGGCAGACAAAAATATATATGTACATAATTGTATTTATAAACTGCACCCATGAAACTTTATGCAAAGAAGGTATGTGAGAGTTATAAATTATCAAATTAATTTAAGAGAAATTTTTCTGTTGAGATCTTGTAAGTTACAATGTATTCATATTAAATTAGGCATGATTGTTTCATAAGCAAAAATTTATATTAAACATAGAATTAAGTTTTTTCGCAAAACATGCGTCAACAATTTGATAGTCAAAAAGATTTTATACATTTTTTCACAGATTAGTCAGAATTCAGTCATACAATATTATTAAAACAACGATATTTCATAATACTAATAAACTATTATTATGTCAGGTTTTTGAGAAACTAATTCAAAAGCTTTTTCTTATGCTTGACTATGAAGTATTATTTAAAGTAGAAAGGCAGGGGGGAGGGGGCGGACGAAGGTGTGGTCACCCCAGAAGAAAGGCTTGGGGGCGGCAAAGGGATCGTGAAACATATCTCATTTTGCTAGAGTTTTTATTGAATGTCAAAAATGCGGACTATTTTTTTTTTTGTTTTTTTTTGTGAAGGTAAATGAAATTTTTATTAAAAAACACAAACATTTCATTCGGTAGGGTCGGCAAATAAGTTATTTTCACCGGGCGCCTTATGAGCACGGTAAGCCACTGAATATTTCGTCAATATTGAAAGCACACAAACTTGATGAGGTTAAGAAGCCCACCGCTGAATTTGGGTAGGAAAGTAAAACAAAACATTTGCCAAAAACATATATCCTTTAGTATGATTTCGATACCCATTGTAGTTACGAAGAAAGTCATGGATTTTCTAATATATATAGACCCTAGCGCCACCTACCGGGTTCAAAAGACACATAAGCCTCATCGAGCATCCGACCCAATATGTTTTCTTCTTATGATATCGTTTGTATACTAATTTTCTTTTGTATCTCGAACATGGGAGGCATCATGCCTATTTTTTTTTGTTGAAAACCTTCCAGGGCGCACGCACAACAACTTACTAAAAAAATTCATTGTAATCGGATGAATGCTATAGGAGCTTACCCGGTACATACCATACATACATGCATTCATTTTTACAAACTCTTACAGACACTTTTATCTGTATATTGTTCACTATGAGCGAACAAGAACATGCTGGGAGCCATAGTAGCCTAAAAAGAACTAAAACGTCCACTTGGTTTTCTCCATTATTCAAGGTGGAACTAAGTCTAATGCTGACACTAATATTAGCTGATTTTAGGGGTGACACATTTTAAATCGAGCTTCGAGGTATGGAACACTTACAAAAATATATACATGTTCGCAATCAGCCTCACCTCATGCGTCTATACAGCGAATTTTAACAAAAGAACGACGATCCTTCCCCACAAGCAAAAATACTAAAACACAATTCTAAGCGGTCAAGTTAATGATATCAAGTCTAACAAAAATAGTAAGACTGCTTGCTACAATCAGCACGTGACGCCTTTCTTAAAAACAAATATTTAAAACGAACTATACCGATGGAGTTATTTAAAGTAATGCAACCAAACTTTATATTAGGATTACATAGGAACGGTTCGGATAAGCACTAAACAGTAAGCGAAAAAGATTTGATAAAATTACGTTGGATACTCCTTACAAGCAAGAAATATATTTAAATTAAAGTCGCTAGATTCAATATGGTAACGTTTGATAAACCCAAAAACGTTCAGCAAATAGCATTATGCTCAAACCAATAAGCGTTAAGAATAAATACCACAAAACTGAGTTCGAAAATATGTTTTGACGCAAAGTAGCCTTAGCAAGGATTTTTTATAAAACTGAAATAATAAAGTTTTAAAACTACGTGTGAAGTTAGGTTTTGAAATATGGTTATATTATGAATATATGTACACAGAACTGACTATCCAAATGAAAAACGATGCTATAAATGGATCTCAGTATTTTTTAGACAACATTTAAAAACGATTCAAAGGAAGGCTCTGACATTGCAACCGCTTGGAGCAAGATCTTACCTTTTAAGTATTCGTACAGATAAACGATATTACCTATATACTTAATTAATAGAGTTGATACCTTGCATTGACTCAAAAAACGAAAATATTTTAATTGCGTATTTTTAAATTACATACTCACAAAAATCTGTTCCCGAAATTTTATAAAAATCGGAGCATTCGAACAATAGTTACGGCTATGTATAGCATGTTACCTTGCATTCTTAAACGTCGCTGGTGAACACAATTTCTCAAATAGTACTTCACTGATCTTTATATACGATATTAATATGAGATGGTCTGACATGACAACATGTTGTGCTTCGAGGGCAATCTGGCCTCATTATGATGCTAATAGAACACGAAAAGTGATCTCATTATACAAACAAACCCTGCGAATCTTTTTCGGTGTAATTACAAGACACTATTTTACAGGCAAGCAAGCCTCAAGACTAGGGCTTTCTGACGTAGGGGATCTTTGTAGAAGCTGAAAAAATTCTAATGCCAAAGAGTCTGTCATCCATTATCTTTGTGAATGCCCAGCGCTGACAAATTGGCATTATAAAGTATTCGGATTCCACTTTTTCAACTCCCTTGAAGACATCGCTTAAAAGTATCCAAAATCCATTTTAAAGTTTATAAAAATTTCGATATGGTTTGCAAACGTTGAAAACGAAGTGATGAGCAGGGTATACAATGGGCCCAACTGCAGCCTAAGCTATGATGACAATTGTCAACTGCCGTGCTAAGCTAACCTAACCTACTTCCGATATTTGTTATTACAATAGCCAGTGCGCTAGCAAAGAAAATTTTCATTTGGACATAAAATAATATTTTATTGAGCGGAAAAACCGAATTTTGTGCGTTATAAAATCGATTTTTTCGGAAAAATAGTCGAAAATGAAACCGATTTGCGCACAGTTAAAGTTGTCACAATAAACACTGATTGTTCGAATTATGGCAGGAAAAATTATTACAAAAATTTTTACGATATCGATACGAGATCGAGGTAAAAAAATTTGACAGAATATATACAGAAAACACTAGAATCTTTTGATATGAATTATAAACTACATGTGGCAATGCACTATCAACAGAAATTAATTTCTAAGCAATAAATCATGTTTTTAATTTACTAATATATAAATATATTTTATATTTTTGTATTTCTGTGTTGTAATTTTCATAAAATTTTTTTTTTATGACCATAGGTGTACTAAGTGTACTTTTCACAATGACAAACATTTATGTCTACTTTTGAGCTAAAATTTTCTGTGTGTAATGTGACAATGTTTGAAACTAAAAACTGGTATTAAACTTCCATCAAATTGTTTTTTTTTTAGCCTAAATACTTTATTTTCTGTAAAGTCTCGACGAATTAGAATCCAAACCAACAGTTTTGCCACAGCAAAATCTACATTTTAGTTTCCCTCACTCATACAAAAGAACTTTCCAAAGCATTGAAGTATTGAATTCATAAACATAATGAATAGCAAATTTTAAATCAAAAAGTTGATGCCAGCTGTGTTCAACCAACTGAAACAGTCAGCTCGCCATTTGACCCTGAGACATTTAGTGAAATATAACAAAAATTATTGGTTATCAAGCATACCCGAAAAAAACCCCACCCGAAACTTTGCAAAAACTCACCTGAAGATTGATTATGCCGTGATGACGCTGTCATATTTCTTGGCAAAGTCATGCAATCACCTGTGTTGGAACTCATGAGCAAATTGCCACGACTATCTAGTATGGTATTACCAACACCAACACCACCACCGCCACCACCGACGTTTCCTGTTTGGCCACTATTTGGATTGCGTCCATAGTTCATTGAATTTGAATGATGCAGCGTGGTAGCTTTTGGCAGTGTCATCATGCCAGTATTAAATACATTGCTGCTACTAACAACACCACCACTACCGCCACCATTAGCCGCGTTCATGTTGCGTCCAAAAGTTTGTGTACCACCACTCATACTTTTAAGTTGCATATGTTCACGTTGTGCTTGTGCGACAGCAGCAGCTTGTTGTTGATGCTGCTGCTGTTGTTGTTGTTGTTGCTGCTGCTGCTGTTGTTGTTGTTGCTGCTTGGTGCTAGTAGCGTAAGTAACATTACCGATGCCACCAGCACCCATCATACTACCACCACCACCACCAACATCAAGTGACATCGTTTGCTGCTGCTGTTGTAGTTGGGGTGATTTATTACCAACACCACCAACTTGCTGTGATGGTGGCGGCACCAACTGCATTGCGGTATTTGCACAAATATGTGGTGGTGGTGGCTTAACCTCACCGCTCAGCAAAATGGCACCTTGATCTCCATGATTTTCTACATCAACAATGACATTGGTGCTTTGCGAATGACCCATATGATAGTGGGCGTGTTTGATTGGTTCCGGTGGATATGCGACCTGCTGATGCATGCTACGTTGTTGATACTGTTTTTGAAGAGTCTTCACCTCGAGACGCGTTTTATCGCGCTGATAGTAGACGCCCGCGAAAATTAGCACATTGAGAATGAGCAGACTGCAGCCGATGGCGATTGTGACGCTTAGTGCCGTTGAATATGCTGCATAGCCTGCAGCTTCGAAACCTGACGCTAGAGTGTCTGTAGTTGCATTAGCTAGGGTGGTCGGTGCATAGACTCCACCGGTATAGTTGCCGCCCACTGGAATGCAAGTTGTGAACATATTTGGATCAACGGTTGTCACTAATGGAAAGAAAAAAGAAACGAGAAATGAGTTGAAATATTGTAAAATCTATGTACACCATGTAATGTCCTTGGGAAATTGTCAATGTCAACTGTCAATCTCAAATGTGTTAGCTGTCAACGTGTTAAAAAATCGTTATAGTTCAATATCGAAGGATAGTCAAACACTTTTGCCACTATGAATTTAGTGGAACTAATTTGAATTTGAGTTCAAACTTTTATTCCACTAAGCATTTAATTACAGTGCAAAGTGTAAAAGTCAATTTCAACTGCTTTCAGTTAGAAAATAACACACACTCCTTTATAAAATTCGTATGTGGTATGGACGCCTGACTCAAAAATCAATTTTAAAAAATTTACTGTGCTTAGGTTTTCGAGACATCGAACGATGATGTTTTAGGTCCTTTTCGGTAGAGGTGACCTAGTATTATTCGCAATAAATTCCGTTTGAATTTAGAGATTTTATTGATATTACCTTTGAATGAATGATTAAATTACCTATAGCTTCCTAATACATTTTGTTCTTATAGTATTCCAAGAAAAATATACGAATTTTTAGAGACTTTTGGTTTTATTTTGGTGAAATCTGCATTTGGCAATTCATTTCACTGACTGAAAAAATTTGAAAATGTCAGGTGATCTCCAAATTGTTACCTTTGGTGTAAAATTTGGACGATTCCAAAGATTTTAATTTACGAAGAATATTGTGATAGATAAGATGATACCACTGAAAGCAGTCAACAATACAAGCTATGCCACTATACTGTCAAAACTCATTGAAATGCGTAACAACGCCTATAATATTTATAAAGGTTACAATATAACAAAGTAACCATTATGAAATTTAATATAGCAGATTAACTCGCTATAAGGTGCTTCATAACCAAAAGTGAGCGCAATAGTACATGTGGGCATGACACCTCACATACATGCAAAAAAAGTTAATTGTTATAGCTGGTGTGCTATGAGAGTAATTTTTTTAAAATTTGGTGTGAAGTCGTCGGTTACTATAAACTTTGAAGTTAAATGGAGTTCGATGGGATATCAGCAGTGGGCGTATAATCTCCCACATATACTCAAAAGCGATATTTTAAGTGAATTTTTGCATCAATTGCCATCAAATTTATTGTAGGTGGCTTATTTATTATAATTTATAGCGCCAATGGGCGTGACACGTTGCATACAAGTAAAATAACATATCTAGCAAAATATGTGAGCAATCATACTAAGGGGCCATCCATAAATTACGTGACCGATTTGGAGGAATGGGGGGTCATGAAAAATACTACGGAAAATAACGACAGGGGGCGGGGGGTTTCGCGAAATACTACGTGACTTCAAATTGTAAAATTGTGGATCGACGTAGAAGATATAGAAGATGTAGAAGCTGTTGAACTGGAAGACGAACAATTAAATATAGAGAAAAATATTACTTTAATTGAGGATATACCTTCTTGGATAGATGAGGGAATTCCTTTCTAGGAAGAAATTTAAATATTGAAAATTATTTATTGATTTTAAATATTTTATATCCATTAAAATATAAAATGTAAAGTTTTATGTTTAATATTGTCAATATGTATTTTATCTTAAAATTCATTAGTAGAAAATATTTTTAAAAATCATGCTGTAACATAACTAAATAGGGGGAGGGGGGTTAATAGAATAAAGTCACGAATCGTCACTATAGGGGGGGGTAGGGGTTAAAAAAAGGTTTTTTCGGTCACGTATTTTATGGATAGCCCCTAACGTTTGGTGTAGAAATGATGTTCACGAAAAGCTATTCTGGATCAAAGTCGAGCTGGATGAAAATGCAATATATTGACAAAAATTTTCAGGGCATATATTTTTAACAATTTTTTGCATTAGTTGCACCAGTGTAGGAACTCTTTTTATATAAATTTATTCAATTTGAATTTATTGAAAGTTTTATTTTGTTAGTAATTTTCTTATGTTAATGATATTAAATGAGGAGTGATTTTTCAAAAGGGCTTATGTCCACTTGTGACCTTGTACAAACCTAAGAATGCTATCACCAATGTTATGATAAAATGTATCTTCTGGTTGAAAATTTATTACAAAGAAGACATATTCCCAACGGAAACTCCTAATTAAAAATTACAGTTTCATACAAAACGACACATTTCCCTTAATTTTTTGTCGGTACAAAAAGACAGGATTGGAAAAATCTAGTCATATTTAAAAAAAAAAGAAACGTATCCCGTTGGAGATCCTAAATACTGATCCATTTACCATATCACTGACTATGAACAAAAATAAATACGCAGATATCTTATTAAAAACCAGTTTGATGATGACTGGAGGAATTTAAAGAGTGTACAAAAGTGTCATTAATGGTCAAAATACTATGTCGCCGAGCAATGCTTACGATTGTAACGAACTTGACTGTGGTGTCTAAGAGTATAATCTGTGGTATATAATAAAATTTTGCACCAAAAGCGCAACATTTACATATGTTTTTTATTTTTTCCAATATATACAAAAATGTTACAATGAAGGCTTTAAGCGGATTAGAATATTAGATTATCATTACTGAAACTTTGTTTAACATGGAAATAAGCCTCGAGAAATCACTCTTCAAATGTACTTACAAGCTATATATTAAAAAAATATTTTATAAAGAGCTCAATATAAAGAGCGAAGAATTTCAACTAAGCAGTTGCAGTCATCAACGCAATTTCCTTGTAGCCACAATATTATTTAATAATTTAAGGAACACATAGACATCTTAGCCAGAAAACCCTCAACATTTAACAACAATCTGAGCAGCAATAAAAAAATATTTTTGCCATCCCAAATACAAAATATAATCTTGAACATATTGCAATTCCAATCATTGGCGTTCAAATTCGGTGCGATGTACTCTATGGAAAATCTTGAAGATACGTTCCAGTCAAAATGTGATAATATATTCAAGAAAACTTCAAAATATAACACACCCCGGCTTAAGACTTTCTTAAAAGTTCATTATGAGCAAATAGTTTTGATCTTCGATGCGTCAAGTATTCAAAATTGTTAAAAACTAAATAATATTTTGTATACCAAATCTCCTGTTCAAGAAATTCTTAAAATTCTGCCCCATAGATTTGAACAGATCTATACGGATTGATACGAGTACAATATCATATCAACTACCACAAACAAAGTTAGAAGCCTTTTAGTTGACTATGGTTACATGACCATGATTACCTCAGTGAATTTTTAAATAGACAGGACTCATTATCAATTACATGCTATCTTTGTCTGTCTGATTGCCTTATTATATTTTATGCCTTATCGAAACAAGTATTTTGAAGATAAAAATTTTAATAAGATAAATAAATATTTGCAAAAAAGTTTAGTACCTTAAATTGTTGCAAAAATTTTTTAAGCGTTATCCACTTTTAATGCGAGATGAAAAAATGAAAAAAATTTAAATATGTCAGCGTTCTATCTATAGTATAAAAGTGGAGCAGACACACCTTTTCCACTTTTAAGACACTTACAAGCGCACTTCACGATGTCGTTAAATAAATTCACTTCTTAGTCACATTTGAGCATCCAAGCAATCCCACAGGCAACCACACCCTAACATTCCTTTAGCATGTTTCGTGTAACTTCCAACTTCAGCGAAAAGTCGCTGCACTGTACACAGTACACAGGTTTTAACACTCAGAACGTTGACACGATTTTCACTTTGCAATTCAGATGCAACATGGCAAAAGAACACAAAAAAGGAGCAAAATATGGTGACATAAGAATTTGAGAAAACCACAAAAAGGACAACAGCAGCTGGAACTTTTGTATTACATACAACGAAACGAGCAATCAGCACCAATGCAAAGAATGCTCCTTCAAAAAAAAAAAAACCAAAAAATATGTAAAGAGATTTTTAAGGATCCAATTGCATATTTTCTGGAGAAAAAAGTATATTTTCTGGAAAAAAGTAAATTTTCTGTAAGACAGGAAAAATGAAATAAAAATTTTTGCACTTATAAGATTTTGATCTGTAAAGTTATAACATATGAGTTTAATTGAGAAAAAATATCCCAATTTTTGAATCTTTTAAACTCACATGCAGTTCGATAAGAATTGATTCCGAGTAAATTACTATTATAAGCTTAGCAGAGTTCATTCCCATGCCATAAGGTACAGAAACTGCACCGCCTAAGAAACGACTGTTACATCTTAGTTTAATTCAAGTTTGAATATTTTATTTTTGACTTATGTTTTGAAGTTGAAGATAGTAAAAATAGCATTTTCTCCTTAATTTTTAACAGAAACAACTTTGAATTTATGTTGGATTTGAAAAGTTTAAAAAAAATCATTTTCTTCAAAAATCTTTTCATTCTTTTAACATCTAATTTTTCTTATCTCTTCAAAAGTAGAAAAAAAAGAGAGAGAGTTTTTTCTTTAAACTCTTAAGCCAAATGCAAATGAAGAAAAAAAAAAAAAAAAAATATAACAACAACAACACTGAATGCAAAAAGCAGCATACAAATACTTTTGTGTGAGGTTTTGCAAGACTTAATCCTAAAAAAGACATCTAGCTCAAAAATAAGTATGCAATATCCTTTTTTAGCACAAATAAGCTGTTTTAAAAAAGTAATTTTTAAAATCAGTTCAGCCTACTTTGCGCCAAAGCGTTACAAGTCATGTCCGTATAAGCAGATAGCATAGATTAACACTCTGTCACTTTGAAATTTATCTGAAATCGTTTTAAATTAAAGTGAATTCTTTTTTCAATCTTAAATTTAATGTTCTAACAACTTTTTCCTAAGAATCGATACTTATGGAGACATGAAACTTTGTGAAGATTAATTCCTTTGCTTATTATAAATTTTAAAATGTTATAGCGAATCATTCAAGCATTTTTTAAATGCTCATAAGCCTCCTTATGCAAAGCTTAGCAGAAATATCGTCCGAGCTTGACGCCATTGTATAAAATTTGTTAACAATTCTAATTTTTAGTTTATGCTTCAATATCAGAGTGAATTTCTGAAATTAGACAAAAGTTTTCATGTGACGTAAAGACGTCTTATTATGTAAAGTTTCCATGGGAACTTTTACTTCTTCATGTAATTTTCCACTTTGACATTTTTAATATGGAAACTTTTCTATCTTTAATCTCTATACAATTAAGACTTATGTATGTAAGTGCAGTTTCAAACTGATATTTCTTTGCACTAAAATGGAACATCGAAAAAAATTATATGAAATAAATATCTCAGCAGTTTATTTGCCTTTGAGACCGAATGCACTTCAAAGTTTGCAAGAAATACACTTAGTGCGCATTTAATTAGTAGTTGATAAAGAAAGCATCGCATCGCATCGCATCGCACCGCACTGCATGGCTTTGCAACATTGATGATGAGAGTGAAATGTATGAATTGCAGACTCCTGCCACAAGAGACCTTTGAGGGATAACACAAATGAATTTGACTGAACTTGCAGCAAAGGAGATGTGAAGTTTTAAATAATCAGAAGCAGCCAAAAGATGTTGCGCGCATTGCCTGTCACATTAATGTTGTAGTATTTACTTTAAAAAAATTATGTTATACAACATCGAGGTAGAAGTATCGTTTATTAAAACAAAATGCAAATATCGTTTTGCTTAAAATTCATATACTGGGATACTGATGTGAATTGAATACGTGACACTTTTGGTTATTGCCAGAGCTTAATCAAAGATCAAAATTATTAAATTTTTGAATATATTGGATTTGGATTTTAAATATTTTCGAAAAAATTTTAAGTTTTTGCGTTAGTAATCCAAAAAGTGCCCGATTTCGATACATATCCGAAATATTTTGTTTTCCAACAGTTGATAAAAAGAGGTCGAAAATAGATACTGACCACCACCTGGGATGGTTTCGGGTCCTAGCCAGTCCATACGCCCAACCAGTGCCAGCAAAAGTTTTCACAGAGGAAGAATCCAAAATAGAAAAAGCTGATAACTCAAATTATTTCGTCATTGCCACAGCACCTGATGACTCAGGTTCGTAATATCTGGCAGTCAACGAACACGAACCTCGAAATCTTTGAGTCAAACGTAAGTCCAGTTCTTCTGTTCGGCTGTGAAACTTGATCAACCAGCAATGTTCTGCTACACAATTTACCAGATGTTATCAAAATCGAATTTCCATTCAAATCAAGTGACGATAATGGTAATGGATTGGAAACACGTTGTAGAAATCATCAACTTAAGTCTGTCAGCTTGAATTGAAGAGATTCGTTCAGTGTGCCAAAAAACATTGACATCCCAAACCATTTTGCATCTACCTGGTCTGACTTTCATATTCGCTATTTTTTTTTTTGTGGAAAGTCTTAGTTACCGTAAAATGGCTTTCTTAGTTGACCTGTAGTTTACGAAAGAAACATCGCCAGTAAATTGTGAGATGACAGCCGAAGTGAAAAACAGTTTCACTTGGCAGACGTTAGGGTCAAACAGTTTTCCTAACTAATTCCAGACGCCATTATGGTAGCAGAATCTGAGCAAATGTTTAATAGCCAATGGCTTGTTGTTTTCTGCTGTGTCAGCTTATTATGTTTTTGACTTATCATTTTCTACTATTCGTTGAACGAAATTCCAGATCAACCAACAAATTTCTTCAATATCATTCCTGATAGCATTGCCTATACATTTCCAGTGTCTTTTCGTAATCTTGGTGTTTGAATCCAATTTTATGCAGCTGCGCAAAGGCACCTCTTGCTGCTAAGTTTTTCGTGGTGCCGCTTTCAGTAGTGTCCTCTTATAGTATTAAACTGATGTATTGGTGTTTATGTTGTTCCAAAATGCTAAGCATTGTAAAGTTGATTTACATGTCGAACAAAATTGATAATAGTAATGCATTATTTTAGGTATGAGCCAAATTATCTATTGTATCAATGGTTCTCAGTACAAAGTAACTCGGGAAGACATCAAGCAACGATACTTCACCGCATTGATTTCTTCGATTGGCCATGAGAGTTTGATATTGCCGAGGAGATATGTGGCATTTAGACCTAACCTAGTCCGTGTTTTTTATTCTAATTAGTTTGATGGTAACATTTTTTGTATCTACTGTTTTTTAAATCGGTTTGGATAGACTTAAACGCGAATATAAGTATGGTGCTATCGCTGACTCAAATTGATTTCGCTTTACACCAAAATCTGGAGTGCAAGCATCATAGATTATGTTCTTCGGTCTTGTTTATGTCACCTGCTGGCCTGATGTCTGATGCGTCGTTATCAATACACTCAGGTCAATTCTTTTTGAGGTTTGATCTTTCCAGTTTTATTTTAGTGGCTAGAGTGTTTGCGTACTGCCTTAACTCTTAGTCTAACTTTGGCCACAATAAGGAAGTAATCGGAGCCGAAGTCAGTACTTTATATTGTGCGAATGTCGATCCAACTGCTTCGAAAGGCTTTGGGTATGGTAAAAGTGATCGATTTGTTACTATTGTTATTATTTTTTTTTTGGAATTGAATCGAGCTGATGGCGTCCGTTTGCCATATTATGAGTAATAGTGATACTGCGTTGTAAAAGAGCAGTCCCATGGTCTTCATATAGAATTCTTTCTATCCCGAGCATATGCATTTTTTTGGTGAGCTAAGTGGCGAAATATTTTCTGAAAATTGGAGAATTTAAATGTCCTTGAGTATATTAAGCGCAGATGCATTTTCCACTCTCTGAGGGACATTTTGATGGCTTCTCCATAGAAGTTTTTAGTAAATCCAACGATGTAAAAGTTTTGAAAATTAATTATCGACATTAATAGGTCAACGTACTTAAGAAATCAAATACTTTAATGTCAAAAAACCAAATTAGTTTGAGTCTTTAAGTTTGGGATTTTGATGTGAATTAAGAGTCCATACTCGATAATATAAGATCTATAGCCCTTGGTAAATATACACCAAACATTCTGCGTTACTTAGCAAAGTCCTTAAAATTTTGTGCGAACTCTTTTTCTATGTAATGCATATAAAAAGAAAATGCATAATTAAGAAATGCATAATTTTTTTCATTCTACACCAGATCTACTCGACGTAACTATGTTAATTAGGTCAAGAGTTCAGTATTCGCAATTTTATTTTGCATTTTTTATTTCACATTTTATATATTTTGCAATTTTCTATGTTAAAAAGTGAGCTTTTTGTGCCAAAGTCACGACTAAATCTCATAAGCATTGTTCCAGTGTGTAGAAGCAGCAGCAGCAGTAGTCATGTTGTCGACACGACTGTCAAGTTGACACAACAACATGCCGGTGTCCTTCAGCCACTGTGCTGATGATGATGAACTTTTTTCTTTCGATTTTGTATGTGTTTGTGGTTTTTGCGTGTGTCTGCCTCGTAGTTGGACTTTTTTATTTTTTGTCAGTTTCTTAATTGAAATCCTCAGTAGAGTAAAATTACACCAACGGCTGAGTTCAAGATAAATTTCATATTTCTCCCATGTCATCACACTGCCACTTCATCTTTTAAGCTGCCGTTGATGCTGCTAACTCCTACTTCTTCAGTTCGTTATTTAAGAGCTTTTAATTGTATTTGTTGTAAATTGCTGACATCATGTTCATTGTATTATGAAATTTTGGTGATGATGACGTTGATAACGAAGAATAAAAAGCCAAAACGAAAGAAAGAGAAGCGACAGCAGTAGAAGTAGTGAAAGAAAAATTATTTCAAGTTGAGTTTAAATATGGTTTTTTATTTTTTATAATGTTGGCCACTCTGTGCTGTCCCAGTTAAAATAATAAAATTAAGCGCACGACTGAAGAGTCAACATCATTTCGGTGCAGGCATAGTGCAAGTACACTGTGCAGCATAAATGTGCTGACATTTATTTTAAGAAAAAAAGAAAATTATGAGATTTAAGTGAAGACGAGTAGAAGTATTTTTCAGCGATTAAAGTAGGAATTCTAGTGCCATGAGAACTTTTTATCATTACTATTATAAGTATATATAATATATATACGTTTTCATTTGTATATACGAAAGCCCCTAGAAATAAGTTGAAAAAATCTAGCGGCGGCAATACTGCGCAAAAGCTGTGCAAAGTTTAAGTTCGACCGATCAGCTGTCATAGTCACCACAACTTGGTGTTTCATTGACTTATCGGAAGTCAGTTTACCCGGTACTTGCTGCTATCGCCTTTTCGATGAACAATGAACCTGCCAAAGTATAGCAAAGGAGCATAGTTTGAGCAGCGACTGATTGAAGACAGAAACCGCGTTGCTTGCTTGGTCTGAGATTTGTATTACAAGGCGAGAAAAAGACTCTCACATATCTTTATATACGATTTTTGGTTTTTAATGGAATTTGCCAAGCGACCGAATGGTTACTCTGGAGAATGGTCATTCTTTTGGGGATAATTTAAGACATTTTCTCAACAGTTATTGCATTTCCGCAACTTTTTCGTTGGCGTACTGACATTGAATCCAATATCCAATGCCGACGAATCATATTATCACGGTCAATTTTGTCAATATTTCACATGCGTTTGTTGTATAATGCAAGCTGGATTTTTCATAGATATTCTTTGTATGAATTAAGAACAACGACTGCTGAGTGAGCCTACAAAGGGTCTTCAATGCTTCTTATATAATAGAAATTACAAATGATCACACTTTATGTTATTTTCGGATTTTTTAGACTTCTCCATTTCGGTAAAATTGATATATGTATTTTTATGTATTTGTTAATTAAATGAACGAACTAAAATTGGGTGCTCGTGTCAACCGGTCTTGTTTATTGCCTTAAAAAACTGTTTGATATGTCATTTAAAAATTCCCTCTCAGGAAGGCGATTCCTTTGATTTCTTATGTAGAGTCTTATGACAATATTTTGAAAAATATCGCAGATATACTATAGTCAGCCTGTACTAAAATTTAGTTCTACTCAGCCATAGGGGGAAACACTATTTTTTTTTTTTTGAGAAAAATGTATAATCTAGCATTTATGAAGGGTTGTGGAGAAGCACTGTCTCAAAAAATTAATAATTGAATTAAGGATGCATCTTAATTGGAGCAAATTCGAAAGCTTCTTGCAGGAATAATTACCTATGAACTTCGAATTTAATTCAATCTGCGTAAAAGGCTTTTTATTGAGGAACTCAACGAGCTGAGAGCATAATTTGTTATAAATTTTCATGTATGGTAAATCGGAGCATAGAGAAGTAAACTACTCTGACTGTACTTCGGAAGAATATGCAATAATTTTCAAGGACGGCAGTAAATTTCGCTAAAAGTTGTAGTCATGCAAAAAAGTTGGAACGATAGAAAAAAATCTTTCTTTTATTATAAATCTTTGATATGACGTAACTTATGGGCTCATCTCTCTATCATGCCAAAATTGTAACAAATTTGAGGCACTTCAAGATACCACGCATTGCACCGTTTTTCTTATAAAAATCTATAGTCCCTGATATGTGACAAGTAAAAGAAAGATTAAGGCGTAATGTGAAAGTTGACTACGACCTAACCATAAAAGTTAAGATCAAAGTAATTTAGACTCGTTTTTCATACACAATTTTTTCACCTATGACCTATGGTAAGTTTATAGGATTTCATGTAGCAAATTAAAGAATATTAAGCGGAGAACCCACTGTCGAGTGTATAAGATTAAAGGAAAAGATGTACAGGAAAGATAATTATTCAGTTTGGTGAAACAAACCAATCAGAATTGCCTTGCCAAAGCCCGTCCCGATGCTCGAAAATGCCCAATTTTTGGTCAATTTGGATATTTTAATAAAAAGTATATAAGATTACATTTTAAAATGTATGCCAAATGAAATCGCTCCAAAAGCCTGATAAATATAAGGTTTCATTGTTGAATCCTGTCCCAAACGTGGGTTGCCATCGGTTTTTTGGGTAAATTTTTGTAAATAAAGATTACAGCTTGAATTGTGTGCCAAATGCCAAAAGCTTGAAGAGGTTAATTAAAATATATAAGGTTGTCTGGTCGAATCCTGTCCCAAATATGGGTTGTCACTCATTTAAGAAAACTTGGCACAAAGAACTGATGAAAAGTCATATTTGGGACAGTGTTCGACAAGGCAACCATATATATTCCATTAAGGCTCTTCGAAATCTAGCAACTAACTAACTAACTACTTCTTAACTCCAATTTTATGGTTATGAGCGCTCTTAATTCGGAGTATAGTATTCCTCAAAATAAAGACAACCGCAAAAATTCTGTTAGCGACCCCTCATCAATTTTTTTATGTTGATATTTTTGGGAATTTTTCTTACACTAAAGACAAAAACGATCAAAGCAATCAAGGGTGTTTTATACAAGGTCCATAACTTCTTGGAATTATTACTGTTTGCAGTTTATAAAATAAAAATATGTTTTGTCAAGAACGGTTAGGATTTAAAACAAAGTTTATTTTCTACAGGGTGGTCATTGAAAAACTAAAGCAATTGAAAAATTATTCGACTTTTGTCTTCAGTCTTTTTAATTTTCGTTTCGTTTATAGATTATAGGGTATCTCTGGGAGACTAAAATGGTTATTTATGTATATACTGTGAGTGAAACTATTTAAAATTTTCTGCAATGACCAGCCACTATTCCATTCAAAATGATAAAAGCTAGTTAGAAGAAATCAACATTTAAAGAACAACGCTCTTTACCACCAGTGGTCGAAAGTAATCGTAATATTGGTTTTAACCAACTACCAGGATAAATGATAGATATCCTTCCATCATTTTATTCATCAGTGGCCACCCGGTACGTAATTTAGATTTTTTCACTTCAAAGCCAAGAGTAATCTCGTACAATTTCAGTTTGGAGACTTCTGCTATCTAATCGCTTCTAAATAGATATAAGAAAATTTATGTTTCTTATTAACAAAATATCATAATCATTGCATGAGTTCACATAAAATTGTGTTAAGTTCCATTCTTAATTGAAGTATTTATGTCAAAATACTTTTGCAAGTCAGTGTTTAGTAATTTAAATAACTTTTTCTAAAATTGTAAAGATGCTCACAAAAAAAATTTGAAACGATGTGGCCTATTGTCTGTCTATTGACAAAGAGTCAGTTTCATTAATTTTTTTTATTTTCATTTCATTATTATTGTCGTCATCACCGTTTTCTCAAGTCTTTGCGGTTGACCACCAGCATCTTTGGCGCTTCTTTATTCATTTCTTTTATGTCACATTCTCCTGCTTTAGCTTTTGCTCATTTACTTGTCTGCATTTGTTCTCGACGGCGACAACTGATGTTCTGTGTAACTGTGACTCTGGTAAGTAAATTTGGCCAAAAGTTGAAAGTTTTTGGTGGTTTTGTCTATGGAAAAATTAAAAAAGTTTTACAGTTGACTGTTTTTCTTGGTTTTTTGGAGCTTACAGGGTTTTCATTTGGGTTAGTGAAAAGCCAAAGTCAAAATTTGCTCAAGAAAGGTTTGTTTTCATTCGTGTGACATGAAACGGGGAATGCAGGTGATGGGCGTGAAGCAACAATGTTAGTAGAAGTTCATTATGACTTTAATTTTTAAAAGAATTTTAATAAGTAAGTGCTTAAGTTATTGTTGAATGCATCTCTGAAAAAGAGGTTGAAATTAATAAGATAAAACATTGAATGAAAACATTTGTGAAAATCGTTTCGGGGAAAAGTTTTTAAAATGTAAAATTTACAATTAGACAAAAGCGAATAAGCCAAAAGAGCTTGGGGTTATTGGGTTGATGCACCACAGTTAAATGTTTATATTTTTAAAGCTTTTGTGGGATTGTATCGTCTTAAGCAGTTTGACAGTTTTAAAGAGAGGTGAAAGGAAGAGAGTTCTAAGAAGAAATGAATAAGAACTTATGTATTAAACTGAAAAATATGAGTAAATGAAATGAATACATTATTTTTTGGATGTTTTTGAATAAATTTACATATATATTAATAGTTTTCGGAAGAACTAATCCGTTAGTGATAGTAACACTTTTGCTCAGAGGTGAAAAACCTTTTATCACTTTTTTCTTCTAAAGTATCAAACGTCCGAAAGTCCGTGTGTTTCTAAAGCCTGTGATATTCAAAAAATCGTAGTTTCAAAGAAAAGCCATTTTTTTTAAAATATGTATCGAATATTTACTGGAAAAGTATCGAAAAAAAATTGATTGTGATAAATCTAAGTTTTGAATGGAAAAACGACGCAGAATGACCAATCGATTGTTTTGCTATTTGTTTTTTTAGTATCAATTTTATGACATTTTACGCATGATTCGTAACATGCGTTAACGCCAAAGGTGCTCAGTAAGGTTTGCCATTTTACTATAAGTGGATTAACAAACGAACCGCGCTTGCAAACTATTGAATTTTATATGAAAATTCGTGTTCTGTGAGAATTGTGCTTCGCAAATTACGTCCATTTTATGGTCGCCGCTCAATTTTGGCTTAATGGGTGCGTCAAGAAACAGACTTTCTGAATTTGGTCTGAAGAGCAGCCAGAGGCAGTTCAAGAACTGTCAATGCACCCTGAGAAATGCACGGTTTATAGGCCGGCGGCATCATTGTACCATATTTTTCAAAAATAATGAAAACCGCAACGTTTGCCCAAAATGGAAGAATTGGACTTGGTTGAGATGGACATGAGATTATCTTTAAAAAGTAAATGAAAGAAATTGGTGTATTGTTCCAAATAAATCATTTGCTATTGCAAATTTTCTGTTCTGGTTTCAATTTTTAAAAACCAAACGCTTAAGAAATCATCCGATATTGACCACATTTTCGTGAAAAGCAAAACTTTATTCAATACAAAGATTTCTCACAAGGAAGCTTCACCAAGTTTTTGCTCTTGAGGATTAAATAACGATAGATGTGATCGTTTCGAGAAGTTTTTGGTTGGCAGTGTCCATCACTAAGCACCTAAAAGACGGCGATTTTGAATTCTCTTCAAAAATAGCAAATATTTCTATTGAATTTGTATTTTTGATGTGTTCGTTTTTGAATTGCTTACGTGTTCTTTCTAAATTTCGAGAAAGCCTTCGATTTGGATACTATAGACGAAACTTTGACCGGGTGGATAGAAATACGAATAAGAGTTTCCTTTTTATTGTTCCCACGCAATTAGTTATATATAAAACAGCTTGGTGGCTGCATTGATTGCCAATTTTTTTATATTTGTAGATCTTAAAGAGCTCATTAAATGCAAACATTTTACACTATACAAAAAGTCTTCGAACACAAAGGACTTACATTTTTTCTTCCAGTCTAAAAAATACATATGGGATAAGCAAAAATACAGCTCACATTTAATATTACTTTCCATCCTCTTTTCATTTACTAGTTAAATATTCTTATAAACCATATAATTTAAATAAAAACCAAAGCTTAATTTTCTTCTCCAAATTTTTCATTAACATTTTTGTCTTAATTTATCTTTACTTTTGCCACTTTTAAACCAACCATTGGGGAAAAATATTTGCAATGTTTGTGGTTAGTAACTGAGCGCCTCAAAGCACACAATGACAATTTCTTAAAAGCCGGAGCCAAGAAACTATGACTGCTAAAAGACAAAAAATAGAAAAAAAATTCACAAAAATTTTACACTTCTAATGCTTTGCAAGGAAGCAAAAATAAACGCAAAACTACTAAGGATAGGCGTGTTGTAATGTAGTTTCTTTTTCTTTAAAAGATGGAATGTCTTTTCTGACCACATAAAAACTTAGTTTTGTAGTTGTTGTTGCAACATAATAAAGCAGATAGAAAATGTTGCCAATTTTAAATACTGAATTACAATTCTACTTCCAATTTCATTTTCAATTTGAGTTTAAATTTCTCCAAAAACAGTAAACAAAGAAAGAGTAAAAATCCTAACTCAGCTCATTGCTAAAATGAGCTTGATTGTAACACAGTAGGAAAGGAACAATGTGATTACCAGTGTATTTTGTAAAATGCGACAAAATGTTTTAAAAATTTTACCTACATAGAAGACAAGTCTGTAATGTAGGTGAGCGTAACTCACATTCCATCTGATGACTGGAAGGGAGGACTCCTGGTGAGAAGCGCCCTATATTAATTCCTACACGGATGGCTCCTAGCCAAATAATCAAGTGGGTTATGTTATTTACTCTAAGGAAAACACCTAATCCGAGAGATTAGGTGTTAGGTCTTTTGACTTCTTTAGAAATTACGGAGATGTGGAAGAGGAAGAAAACATTAAACATTTTCTCTGTTCCTGCCCCGCACTGCACTTGCTAGAAAACGCCACAAAACATTTGGTTCGTTTTTATTTGACGATTTGGATGACCTTAGATATGTTAGCTACTTAGTTTTATTACGTAATCTATTTGGTTCAGCGAGAGGGTACATTCAGACACCCTGTGGTATCACAATGCATCACATTTGGTCTAAGTGAGTTGGTCTCGTAACTGACTGCCACTCCTACCTAACCTCATGTAGGTGAGCAAATTTGAGATCGGTTTGTATCCAGTTTCCTAGAAGTAAATTAAATTCACCCCGAAATATTGTTTGCTCGAAGTTAGCCAATAAAAAGTTGGATGAATCTAGAGTTGTAACATTTGACAAAGAAATTGGAAACTAATTAGACGCCAAAAAGTTGGGTGACGAAAGTCTAAAAGATGTGCGACGAAAGTCAATAAGATGGGCAGTAAAACTGTGAACTCTCTTTTTTTGCCGCTATATTTTTACTTTGTCCAACTTTTTTGTCATCGAACTATTTTGTCATTCACTTGTTGTATCGTCCAAGTTTTGTTATCCAACTTCTTGTTGTTCAATTATTTATTTTACGAACATTTCCATGTGAGTCCTTTTGTCTGACAACTATTTATCAACCAAATTTTTTGTCATTTAATTTTTTCTTTCGTTTTTTCTCCCATCCAACTTTTTCGCTGTTCAAACTTTTTCTGTCGTTCGCCTTTTTTGTAAGTTTTTTATGTTTTTCTCTTGCATTTGTAGAAAATATGAAGTATGTTATAGACGAAATTAAATGTGAAAACGTATTAGGATGAACCAGTTTAAGCTAGGTAATTATTTACACCATCGACCTCTCCCATGTACATGTTTTTGAGTGGGCTGTGCCGCACATATCAGGAAAATACGTCTTCTTTGCTAAACTAACAGACTGGTTATTTAATATTGAAAAAATTAGTATAGATAAAGACATTTAATTTAAAATGGGTGGTGCCATGCCCCTTTTCAGAAAAGATATTTTCACAGCTATATTAATGAACCAGTTTTGAAGAAATTTGGTATGAGGTAGACTGAACCCTGAAAAAACATATTTGACTTTAAGTGGGCGGTGTCACGTCCCAACATGACAATTTGGCTTCGTTGCTCAAGCGATGTACCAATTTTGATGAATGGTGGTATGTAGATAAATTGAACCTTAAGGAAGAGATATACAATGTTAAGCAACATAATACCAAGGCTAATATTTTTGGGAGCCATGACATTATTCAGGTAAATGGTACTGAACTGTTTTGTGGTGTAAAACTTTGTGTGGGCACTCTATCAGAAAGAAACGTTCGGTTTGAAGAAAGTCTATCAAAGTTGTGATTCCTACGTAATTTGGTCCTGGTATGTACTGGGATACTCTAATGATGAAGCTCTCATTTTTTTCCTGGAAACAAGCGATCAACATTTAAAAATAAATATGGGGTTACAGCGTTGGGAAGCTGATGTGGTTGAACTTTTTTTTTTATAGAGCCCTGACAGATCGCCCGATGAGAGATTAAGCTTAAGTACTGTGTTATTGGGTCATAGGGTAATGAAGCTCTTGTGGGTTAACAGCTCTGATTAAAGGGTTGCTCTTGATAGATAAGGTTACATGAGTTTATTGGTAAAGCGCGACGTAAGGTGATTCTATGGGTATCAAATTCAACCTCAAAAACATAGAACAAATATGGAACTAAACCTAAATATTCAAGAAACTCACAGTCACAGAAGTGATAGTTCAGTAGATTCAAGGTCAAAATAATTTTGTTTAGGTATTTGAGGTCAAAAGAAAAACAACAATCAACAATTTGAGGCTTTTTTGGAATGTTTTAGTACTACGAGTTTAGTACCCACGGATGTTCAAAAATGGACAATTATGCCATTTTTGGGCGGTTTTAACCCAAATTTTCTCAAAAACTATTTCTGATGGACAATTTTTGAGCCCAGAATCGGATGCAGTCTACAGAAATCTATTACAAACACTTAGTCACTTCCGCTTGGTAAACTTAATAAAAATAATAGTTTTTCGAGTGGGAAAGTGCCCATAATAATTCCAACTGGCCAAGTCCAAATAAACAAACAAAAGAAGAAAGAAAGTGTGCAATAAAGCAAAGTTTCCAGAGACAATAATTGTGGTCGAGTGTCCTGCTTTTATTTGCTTAGTATTGCTTGAAATATTTGTATATACAGAGTATATGACATTGTTGGATTCCGAATTTTATTTTTTTTTTTCAACTACAATGTATACATCTTCTATTCCATTTCTTTTTAAGTTTTTTTTTTCGTTTTTCTTGTATCCCATGCTCTTATTCCATTTTTCTTAATTTAAAACTTTGCAGACATTTTATTGCTTCTAAGAGTTAGGGATAATTTTTGGTTTTCATTCGTTAGAGTGACTAAGAAAGGCCGGAACTATACAAACAACCAAAGTATGTAAACAGTGTTATGGCTGTTTTAACATACAAAGCTGCCTTACTTGCACTTACTAAGGCATATATGAATACGTTGACATAATCTTTTGGAACTTTTCAAAATTCTGTTTTTTTGAGGTTGACATCACAAAACAAAAAAAAAGGGCAAACAAAAATAGCAATAGATTTAGTTTTTAGGTTCAAGTTTGTTTTGGATTTCTTTTTTTCCATATTCTTTCTCTTATGACCTGCTGATGCCTTTGCCAAAATGTTACGAATTTGTAAAATCCTAATGAAAGCTTAATCCTTAATAAACATCATCTCATGAGATGATTTTGTTTCAAAGTATCCTTTGAAAGTAGCATAACCATATTATTCGGTTCACTTAACAACTAAGAACGACACCATTAACACTTAAGTACAAGAAGCAACGGCTTGTCGTGGTAGCTGTGATGGCTTTATGAAATCCTTTTTAAAAGGGCTAATTGAATTTGTTTAATAGCTTTGTTTTTGTCAGTTCTTGAGCAGAGCAAATGATTTTCAAGGCAAGGAAACAGAAAGTTTTTACAATGTGTTTATGTTTGAAAAGGACGATATATATTGATGTCAAACTGCCAAATAATTAATTATTTAAGTAGTTGAATAGTAATATCTTATGTTTTAGGAACAATCACATTAAAGATAAGAAATAACAGTATTTTCTCAAGGCAAATTTCACTTTAGAGCTACATTAATATAATTTTTGTTCTAGATCGGTTTGCTGTCCGGACTGTTTGTAAACTTCCAATGCCTAACTAATTGATTTCATGGTTAATTGTACCAAAACATGTCATTCCATATAATAATATATTCTTTTGTTCCATATCCTATCGTTCAATATGTTCTTATGCTTAAATCAACAGCCATAATCGCACAAAATAAAAAATGAATATTTATTCCTTTTGGGCAATTCTTTATAGTGAACGATTACTCAAAATTAGAAGTTATTTTTGAATCGTTGTTCATATGAACAATTTTTCAAAACGAACAGTGAGCCCAAAATATGAAATTGTTTTTGGGCGATTATGTATTTGAGCAGTTATTCACAATAAGACTTAGGCAATTTTTCATGATTTAGGCAATTTTTCATCATCATTATCATGGTTCAAATTAGAAATAATTTTAGGGTGTTTATTCATTGAGGAGTTCTCGATTATGCATAGTTAACTAAAATGAGATGTGTTTTGATTTTTACATGTGAAAAAATCGGTAGCTTTCTTGTAGGGATTAGAATTTTCGAACAAAATGCGCATATATGGATATGCTTAGGGCAGAAAACCTTAAAAAAGGTTAGAAAAAGTGAGTCAATGTTCGAAAAATACTGAATTTAATTAATACTGGCATTGCAAACTCATTTATTTGGAGCATTTGGAGTTTGTAGCAAACTTCCAACACTACTTAAATACTTTAAGTCAGTGATGGCTATCAAATAAGTAGATATAAAGAACGATGTTTCAAGTTTAAAACGTATTGACTCGTAAGGCTTCCAGTGCCAAAAAATTAGACCTACGATAAAATGATTGAGTAGAATCGGTATTTTATACCCTATGAGATATTTAGCAAAATTCTCTCTGCGATTTCAAAAAACGTACTCTAGGATTTTATATTTACTTATTCGGCGTAGGCTTAACTTTTTGGCACAGAAAGCTTTAAAACACAATACCTTTCAATACCGGATTATTGTTCTTCATAACGGGTGATTTTTTTTGATATTTTTTTTTTAGGGGAATTTTTCGACAAGTAAGGGTTGCCATTTCAGCGTGAATAGACTAACAAGCGAACATCGCTTGCAAATTATTGAATTTTATTATCAAAATACGTGCTCTGTGAAAAATGTGTTTCGCAATTTCTTACCAAAAAATTTTCTTCAGCGACAAAGCTCATTTTTGGCTCAATGGGTACGTCAACAAACAGAATTGCCGAATTTGGTCTGAAGAGCAGCAAGAGGCTGTTCAAGAGCTGACAATGCACCCCAAAAATGCACTGTTTTGTGCAGTTTGTGGACCGGCGGCCTTATTGGGCCGTACCTTTTCAAAAATAATGTAAGCCGCAAAGTTACAGTCCATGGAGCAAGGTACCATGCGATGATTACCGATTTTTTTTTTTTGGCGAAAATGTGAGAATTGTACTTGGTTGATATGTGGTTTTAACAAGAAGATGTGGCCCACGGCCCGCAATAACATGGACCTATTGAAATGCAAGTTTAGTGAGCAATTAATCTCACGTTTTGGAGCAGCTCATTGGGCCCCAAAATCATTCGATTTGACCCACTAGACTATTTTTTGCGGGGCTACGTAAAATTTCTCATTTGCAGGGACACGATTGCAGCCCTGGAAGACAACATTACAGCTGCCATTGGTGAAATATCGGCCAAAATGCGGGAAAAAGTATACCAAAAATTGAGCTGAACCGCCTCAGACGTAGCCGCGGCCAACATTTACATGAAATAATCTTAAAAAACTAAATGAAAGGAATAGACGTATCGCTTTTAGTAAAGATTTCATTCAATTTTGCAAATAACTGTTTTTTTTTTTTCAATTTTCAAAAACTAAACGCTTAAGAAAACACGCGTTATCTATGATCAATCGATTAGGATTGATCATTATTTTATTTTCTATAGAAATTTTTATAATATTAATAGCTCTCCATGAATTATTAATTTGTTTTATTCCATAGACGTTTGGTTTCCATAAAATATAAACTGAACTCAAATTTACAGGCCATATTTGGTTTGGTGTTGGAAATGCTTGGAGCGCGGTACCTTCCGTACAACAAAACTACTTTAAGCGATACATCTTGGCATCTGCGGCAGCTACAGTTGTGAAACTTAATTGAAATGTCACATCTAAGAGTGAATGTTAAAGCCTTTTTTTTGGCTTCGAACTTTTTATATTTTAAATTTCCCTAAGTGAATTCTATAGTAATTGAATGGTAATGACTACCTCTTAAAGAGAAGGAAGGCACAGACTACGTAGCTTGCATGTGTATAGTAGCAGAAGTTAAGTCCTATTTGATAACTATTGTTAACGTCAATGCCAAAGTTGATTCAGAAAAACTTATCCTGAAGCATGTTATTGGAAAACAGAGTTTAGGTACAAGGAACGAAGGAGGTGCACTTTTATTGACTCCTGCAAAACAGCCAAGCTTGTTATAAGAGAAACACTATCTCCACACAAATCTTACCATATCGGCAATTGCCATCACGGAACACCATATCGATCAATTCTGCATAAGCAGAAAATATTGAGATATTCTTAATACGGTATTGTTATGAGAAGCGCTAATATCAGTTTCCGTTGCGTTCAAACATCCAAGCAAACACTCAAACGCATGGAAATTTAAGCTGTCAAAACTGCAGAAAGATGAGTTTTATAGGTCTTTAGTAGATAACCACACAAAGTGGACCTAACTGAGTGCGATGGAAGTATTAAAGCGTCATCGTATGCTTTCAAAGCCACAAACGAGAAGATCATTTAGTACTGTCCAGTAAACAAGAAGCACTCGATGAGCTGAGAAACGTGGATACTAGTTGAGACAGGAACAACTGTAGAGCGGCAGATGATGAGGCTAAGATAAAAATTCAGAGGAGCAACACCTCAAATAATATATTAAAATATCCAGCCTTAACAGCTTACTAAGGCAATGGTAGAAGTTAATTTGAAGTAGAACTCGTGCTTCTTTTTAGACTCTGTAACTTCTATATGGGCACAAGCTTGTTTGTAATATTTACCTCACTCTGGTGTTAAATCAAGCCATAAAAATTGTGGAGTTGAATGGCAGTTATTTTATAGGCGATTGTGATGCCGCTTTATTCGTGAGAAATCTTACGTATATAAATAGTTTAGTATAAATTTTTTGACTGTGGGAGTAATATGTTTTCCTGCACGTCCAACAGCTTACACTTAACTCTAACATAGTTAAATAACATGTTTTTCTGTGAAATTATTAAGACAGACGATAAGGAGATAAACTAAAAGTTACGTAGAAAGATACGTTGTAAATAAAAATTCAACATTCTAAAAAATTGTGAATAAAAACCAAGGATATCGCAAAAAAAATAAAATTAAAAAAATTGTCCTTATCCTTGCCCTAAGTATTGCACCACATAAGAGAAGAACCTTTTTATGGTTAATGCATTCATTTTTATTTATCTTAGAAATGTATCATAAATGTTATGTGTCTCGAAAAGTGTCGAAGCATAACTCGAGGGAATAATTTGTTTAAATATTGTATTTTGCTGTAACTATGTTTTCAATTACATTTTTGACATTTAACTTTGTTATATTTTTAATATAAAAAATGAAATTTAACAAAACAATATGAAAAATTACAGTGCCCAAAGATATTTTTAAAATAAAACTAACGATCCAAAGTCATACACAAATATTTTTGCAAACACAACGCAACATTACGCATACACATAACAGAGCAACGGTAATCAAATGTAGATTGGCAAATGTAGGAAAAATACAACATGCAAACATATGAGTATCCCAGCAAACATTTTTAATTGTTTAAGAGTCTTATGTTAATCGCGTACCAGATCATACTCTGATTTCGAGCATAAGTTCATTTGGGAGAAAGAGTCCGGCTGCGCAGGGTGTGATTCAAAAAGAAGGTTTTTTGTTGAAATGAAAAATATAAATTTTTGATTTGTTCGGAATTGTGGTTATTGATTTATTTTAGCTACAAAAATTACAGGAGCAGTTACGAATTGTCTATTTGTTATGACATTACAATTTTTAATAAAAAAAAACATGGCAATGATTTTTAATTAAACTATTCTAGAAGAGTTATGAATTCCTCTTCTGGATGATTCGGTAAAACCTAAAAATATGCAATAAAAATTTAAGTTTAACTATAACTCTTTTAGCAGAGTTAAAAATTCATCGCTTGTAAGTAGAAAGATTTAAATATCTCTCATATGTTCCCTGGGTATACATATGCCAGTAAATTCGTTATTTAAAGGCAAAGAATATTTACGAAATATTAAATTAAAATTTCTAAGCTCAAGATAAGGAAATGCCAAAGCCTGCTGGGTCAATAATAAATAGCCTTCAACTGAGACACAATTATAATAACAACAAAAACTATAATAACAACAAATAAGAACATAGACGTAATAAAGTTATGGCTTACAGGATCATGGAAAATTAAAAAAAAGAACCCAAAGCATTAGAAATTTGAACACTGTGCCTTTTGAGGTAAATGAATAGTTAAATTTCACTTCATTAAGTATATTCTTACATATAACAGATGAGTTTTTAAGCGTTTGGTTTTTTGAAAATTGAAAAAAAAAAAAAAATTTGAAATAGTGAATGAAATATTTATTTCGAGCGATACATAAAATCCTTTCATTTACTGTTTTAAGATTATTTCATGTAAATGTTTTCCGTGGCTATGCTTGAGGCGGTTCATCCGTAAGTTCCACTTCTAGCATACTTTTCCAGCATTTAGGCCGGTATCTCACCAATGGCAGCTGTAATGTTGTCTTCGAGGGCTGAAATTGTGTCTGAATTATCCCTGCATACGAGAAATTTCACGTAGCCTCACAAAAAATAGTCTAGTGGGGTCAAATCACATGATCTAGGCGGCCAATGAACTGCTCCAAAATATGAGATTAATTGCTCACCAAACTCGCATCTCAATAGGTCCATGGGATCGCATGCCGTGTGGCATGTTACACGTCTTGTTAAAACCACATGTCAAACTAGACCAATTTATCATTTTGGGTAAAAAATTCGGTAATCATCACACGATGCTTTGCTCCATTGCCTGAAACGTTGCGATTTTCATTATTTTTGAAAAAGTAAGGTCCAATGATGCCGCCGGCCTATAAATCGCAGCAAAGAGTACATTTTTCAGGATGCATTGGTAGGTCTTGAGCTGCTTTTTTTACCAAATTCTGAAATTCTGTTTGTTGACGTACCCATTGAGCCAAAAATGAGCTTAGTCGCTGAAGACTTTAAAATGGACGTAATATGCAAAACACACTTCCCACAGAGCACGAATTTTGATGGTAAAATTTTATAATTTGTAAGCACTGTTGGTTTATGATAAAATGGCAAGTCTAACAAAGCATTTTTAGCGTTAACACTTGTTACGAATCACGCTGAAAGTGTCAAAAAATGTAGGCTGATAAAACAAATAGCAAAAAAATCACCCGTTAGTTCCAAAAATCACCTTCTACTTACAAACAAACTTTTACCTCTTTATATAAAAGTAGAGATAAATGTGGCAATTGTTGAATTGTTGAAACTTGCACTCCCCGAGGCGTTAGTTAACATGAAAACCCGCACTTAAAAAATGAATATAAAAAAATAAATAGTGAAACAAACCTCGTTTTATATGAAATTTTTGTTTTTCACAGTGCAATCGATATTAAAATGACTAAAGGAGCAATACAAAAACTATTACATAAATATGACTCAAACTTAAAGGCTGAGAATCCTATGTCAAATATTAAAATGACAGCTGAGACATAATATCTTCAATTTACATATATTCATGCAGACATATTATGTACCATCCACATAAACACACGCATATACATAAAATGTACACGTTCATATGAATTCCAGCTAAATCCTCCAGACAGTCATATCGAGTCATAGGTGGGAGCATAGAAACAGAATAGGGAATACGTTGACTTTTACAATATCATCTTCGATTTAATTTGTTTATTTCTATTCAAAGACTAAGCCATGCTACTGTGCACATGCAAAGTTTGCCGTTTTTGATCCCAGTAGAGAATTATCAAAAATAGTTGGATATCAAGAAAGTGAAATTTCTTGATTTTATAAAGAATGGCACAAATATATTGAAAAAACTGAAATAAAATGTGCTCATTAATAAAACTAAATTGTATAAAACCGAAAGGTAAATTTTATGCAAAAATTTAAGAAATTTTCAGCAAAAAAGAGATATTCATAATCCTCCAAAATGAGTTGGAATCGTTGATCCTTTGGTTCATACTTTCTTAAAAGTAAATTATGACACAGATAACCTATTTATTGTAAAAACATATTAAATTACAGGATATTTTGTAAAAGGAAATATTCTCAGTAGGCTTTTTTTGTGTCAATACCTTGGAATAATTCTATAAGATATTGTGTGTTCTGTCTCAATTTCCATTTTTCCCAACTGGGCATTTTGGATTAAATGTAGTGACTATGTATTTTTGAATGTGTGCAAGTTCGGTCGTATTTGTAACGCTATGTGCGTAAACTCTCACACACATCTGCACACAACTGTTTATTTGCATATATTTCGATTTGATTTGAGAAATCTTTGTGACAAGCCCAGGCGTAGCAAATCTGAGCCACTACTACTCCAACTGATTTCGCATACAGACAGACCCTTTTGAAAAGCCTTTGTGTATGTCCATGTGACAGGTGTTGGTAACGATTTGCTTTGGCTTTATTTTGTCTCTAACGTTTTAACGCAGTCATTGTGTTTGGGTTTAGTCTGTCGACGTTGACAATTTAGTCTGTCAGTCAGTAAGTCCGCTAGTCTGTTCCGGTACACTATTTACACTTACCGCCGAGCACCCCGCTGATGTAACCACTTGAATTTGTGGTGCCGCGTCCCTTTTTCATGATAGCATCATCGATAAGCAGCAGTCGAGATGATGAGAAAGGATCTGGCTTAACTGGGCCTTCATACAAATCCAGATTGTCGTGATTCTTGAATAAATTGTGCCGTGCAATGACATCTTCCATGCCAGCCCGATGTAGCTCTGGTATGAGTCGTAACCAAATCGATAGCTGATGGGCACGAAAGTGATTCTTAATGCGTGGTTTCATGCCTGCGAAATGAAGAAAATGTTAAGAAATAAATAAACAAAATTTTACATTTATACAGTTACTTTTTGGTTCTTTTATGAAAAAAGTTTATGTTTATTGCTACCTTTGTATTGGGGAAATTAACATTTCCATAATATTATTGAGGTTTATTTAATTTATCTTATTTTGACTTAGAAAAATCCGGCACCTTTTTTTTGTCGATTGGTGGCGCAAGCCATGGTTGCTTGCTCTTTGATACATATATGGGTTATTTGTTTTAAAGCCAAGAATTTCATCAAATCTGGGCACTTTGATACATTTATATATATTGTTAGGCTATTCATTATGAAATGGTTGACGTTGCAAAAGTTCCAGCGAATTGTAGAAATGCACTCAATTCAGAAAAACTTAAACTTTAAAATCACTCAAAATTTATTCGAAATTCTCATGGAATACAACACAGCTCTTTGTTGTTCAACATTGCCATGTATGCCTTTATAAGTAGCGTATAAAGAGATGTATGTATCGAGATTTAGAATAATTAACACATTGCATATTTGATTTTAGTTGGAAGTCACATATTTCACCGATTCGAATAATACTATTGTATTAATATTTAATGATAATTACTAAATTATATTTAAATATTTATACTAAGTCAACTATATGTTTGGTACTATTTAGCAAATGTCAACTTGGTTACAAAAAATTATTTCTTTGCTGCAAACATTCACACGTTAATAATCACCATATCGAGCATTTGGTGGCTTAAATATTGTTTAAACGCTATTGCATACATTTATTGATATCGATTTATTTTAAAACCGACAAACAAAAAATCGATATTATAAAATAACGATTCATAAATAAATCGTTATCTTTCCTTATCGTTACATCTTTATGTTGTCATTTTAACATAAATTTGCGAATTATGTACCAAGAAGTAGGTAGGGATCGTTCATAAAAGACGTCAACAAAAGCTCTAATTTTACACCCCCTTTCACCTTGGTTGTCCGCTTTTGTTCAACTTCTCTAACCCCTCTCTCTCCTTTTGTTTTTTTTTTGAAAAAAAATTCTTATGAACAAAAAAAAAAATGTAAAAATTCAAGTGATTTTTAAAAAAATTAACTTCCGAAAGGCCTCGAACTCTCCACCTGTCTGTCGTCCTTTATCTGTTTTTATGATTTTCCCCGACTTCCCTGCTGCGGACGTCTTTTAAGGTTGGTTGCTTATTAAATAGTGTTTTACTTAAATATGTTGAGAATTGTAAAGTATTTTTGCGAATTGAAATTAAATAAAAATAGAGTTACCAAAGAAATATAGAATATTCGATCCAATTAAATCCATTCAATCGTCTCAAATATTTATCAGGTTGGCTCAATTAGGTGCATAATAATATATACCAAAATTTATTGCTAGATAATAAATATTTCAAATACCCATCTACATAACATTGTGTTTCCTCAGTGTAGGTAAGTTCTAAGGGAATGTATTCCGCACGTTGATCGAAATATTTTGATTGATTAGTAAGCAACTTTCTTTTTGCAACAGCTTTAGTAGAATATTAAGGAACTAGGTTATGAAAATTAAAATAAAGAAGACAAAATATATGCCTTTATCGTTCAGTCTGACAAGAGGTGTTCATCTATAAGCTTTAAATGCCTGTAGTATTCACTAGTATGTTATGCGTACCAAAAAAATCTATAAAGCTTAAATAGATTGTCAACAGAACATGTGTGAGACCAGTGATGGGTTATGGAACCGATGGATGAGTTCCAAAAAACAAACCCCGTGAAAACGCATCGTTGACAGAATAGAAAATCATTCAATAATTTGAGAATTAATTTATAAACAATAAACTTAAGTGGTGTTATGTGATAAGCAGCGATTAGCTATAAACACACTGGCTAAGCATGGAATAATACAATAACTTAAAAATCTGACAACGTTAGAAAGAAGGCCAAGCAACAGAAATAAAGTTTAAGAAAGTTGTATGGAAAAAAACGCATTACTTGAATGATTTATGACAATGAGTAGATTTGACAAAAATAAAAATTTTCATGCCTGTCAATCGAAAGATCTTTTTGTGAACTAGATTTTAATAAAAAATCAATGGCATAAATTGTGGCTACTCGCGGCGCATATGGTGGAATACAACTTTTAGCATTTTTTGTATACGTAACCATTATTATTCGGAGCTGAAAGAACAATTTTTTTTGAAAACTTTTCAACATTATTGACTGACAAGAATTATGGAAATTAAAAATGTTTTATATTTTGTGCGTTTCTTTGAGTTTCCATCTCTCCAGATGTCGACGTATTCAACAATATCTGCTTTCAAAATTTAAATTTTTTTCATTGCATATTTTTCTGCGTTGTATTAAACGCCTTCTTGCTGATGTACTTATCAGGTAAAATGTTTGGTTCACAGTGGATAAAAAAGATAAAATAACCAAATAGTGACAATGTTCGATTAACATTCTGGCGTTTTTATTTGGCCGATATTTTTAAGGTATCCTTGGTATATAACCCTTAGCTAGTTTTGAGCTGTTCTAAAGAATGAATTAACTTGTTTTTGGCATATTTTTATGATTTTTTTTTAGGTAAACTTTATGATGTTGAAATCGCTTTTTACTGAAATAATTTTTAAAAATTATAGCTTAAGTCGAATCTTGAGCACAATTTTCGGTTGGTGCATCAAATTTTCCTATAGAACTTCATCAAGGAAATTTTCCAAAGTTAGTTCTCAAGGCAATATACTCGTATTCTAATGGCTTAGCCATTCGAAAACTGATTAATAATTTTTGTAAGTATAAGGTGCTTTTCGTAGACAGTCGTAGTTTCGAATTGAAATAAAACACAAACAATTTTTCATATGATCCAATTTTTGACACCATTAGCTAAATAATTTTAAATATGATTTTGGAAATATGAGTGTCGCAACTGTCCAATATTTAGCACAGAGTGGAGGCCTAAATTTCAACCAATTTTTTGAGCAGTCAAGTAGTTACTTATTTGTGAAATAACATAAGCTGGGACAGTCAATGTTTGAATTGTTGCTGGTTATCAGCATCAGCCAAAAACTGCACACATTCTGTTATGTCAAATTATACGATATTGGCAGGGAATCGACTTCATATTAAAAATAAACTGCACCAAAGAGATATTTTGCTTTAAGATATTTTCTATGTTATATAAAGAGCGGTTTGTTTTGGTTTGTCAGAAGTTCAGATAAAAAACAATAATTTCATAAATTTTGATTTTCACCAAAAAAGGGGAAAATAAAACATTTGGAAGCTCAATGAATTTACACAAAAAAAAAAAAAGAAACCATACCAAATTGGCAGGGCATAAATAATGTTTAGAACGAAGAGATTTATTTTAACGGTTTGCATCAGCACACCTTATTACTACGTGAAAAACTGCATAAACTTGATTTGAATTGAGATTAAAAGCTTAAAACCTCAGCATTGTGTAATGAAAAGTAAGAAAATAGCTTTTAAAACGTTACTTTTTGCCCACTGTGCGGAATAAAATGCCAACAAACATACCCAGCGAACAATTTGAGATTATAATTTCCTACGCAATAAATTTGTAAGTCAGGATTCAGACGAGGTAGTAATTGGTAGCAGGTCTGTTGTCTTCGCTGTAGATAAAAAGTATAGTTGTAGTAGATAGTAGATAGTAGATAAAAAGAGCGAGATGAAGAAATCAGGACACGCACATCGCTGTAAATGCAGTTTTTGACATTTCTTTTGTGCCTTTCTCGTTGTAAGCATTCCGCCTTGTGTTTTTTTTCATTGATTATTTAAGCGTTAAGCAGGATTGGGTCGGATGACGGGAAATCGGCAACATTTTCCCGCTGTAAAAGTAAAACCCGTCAGAAAATCGTTCGAGTAAACTTAACTGCGATGGATGCTGTCATTTTAATTTCAAAGACACTTTAAAAGTGAGCAAAAACAATTGACAACAGTTGGTTAGGAATGCAACACTGACCCCGACGCCTGCAGATAGTGAAAATAAACTTAAATCTAAATCGAGAGGTACCCGTCGGCATCAGAATCAAACTCGAATTTTATCAAAACGATCGTCTCTCTGATTCTTTTACGATATAACGCAAACGTTTGCTGGGTATATACATACATATATGCAAATCTTTGCATGCTTTTTTTGTATATTTCCTTTGCTGTTATAGGTGTAAAAATGAGATATTAATAGCACTTGTGCGTATTCGTCGCCAACATCTTTTTACCATTTGTTGTCTTTGTACTTTGTACTCGTACGCTTATTGTTGATTTTGCCACAGAGCGTGTATTTTTTGTTGTTATTTTTCTACATGTCATATTGAATTCTCCGTCATCTGTCAGCAATTTAAAGCAAATAAGCACATTTTCTTACGCTTTCAAAAATTCAACTACTGCTACAAAGTGCACAGTATTGAAGATATTTGAAAATTAGGGACACACAAGAAACACAATGTACCTTATTTAAGTTTAGGTTAGGCAGCAGTGGCAGTCAGTTACGAAAACCGACTCACTATACCCTCTCGTTGAACCAACCAGATTTTGTAATGAAACTAAATAGCTGACCTATACTAACATGTCTAAGGTCAACCAAGTCATCAAATAAAAACGAACCAAATGTTTAGTGGCGTTGTCTAGCAAGTGCGGGGCAGGAACAGAGAAAATGTTATGTTTTCTTCCTCTTCCACATCTCCGCAGTCTCTATAAAAGTCAAAAGACCCAACACCTAATCTCTCCGCATGTCTGCCGACGAGGCAGAGGCCAGTTATGACTGCAGCAACTAACGAGATACTATGTCTAGTACGGGAAACCAGTTCTGAATAGCGCTTGGCATTCCATTTCGAGCAGACTTGCCTAGTTACATTCGAAGTAGACCCTTGAGTCCATCTTTTGTTAGCATTTTTTACCATTTCTTCTTTAAGCACTAACTGGCAGGTAGCAAGTGGTATGCTAACACCTTCCTCGTCCTGCCCAGCAAGTTCTTCAGCTTTGCAATTGCCGTGGCACCCCTATGAGGCGAATGTTAAAATGCTGAGCCATCTCTTCAGAGACTAGCGGCATTGCTGGACTCCTATTGAGCTTAGGAAGACTAATTGTAGAGGTTTGATAACTGCCTGACTATCTGAATAAAGATTTATATCCTTTTTGGGTACAACATTCATCCTAAGCCAGGATGCTACCCTCTCTATCGCTATATCCTCCGCTTGAAAAACGCTACAATGATCTGGTAACCTCGCAGCAATTCTTAAGCTTACTGTGCATAAATGTTCAATATAATCAGAAGGATACAACTGCCTCAATTTGTACGCCCTGTTTCTGTATTGATGGGAAAGCCTTCCCATTTGCAGTTTCTATGGTGAATCGTAATCCAAGTAAGTCTTAAAGCACGAAAGCTTGAAAAAAGAATCTTAGATTTGATTAATAGCAATGACTGACAGAATTTTTTGGTCATGTAGTTCTCATATGGAAAAAATTTATTTTAATTCAAGATTAAGGCCTTACGCCAAAAACGTATAAGTTTACGAAGTAAAAGGATATTTTTGTGCTAAAGGTTACGATTCTTAAATATTTGAGAAAAAAGATCTGAAATATATGAAGGCCATATTCGATTTATGTTCTTGATAACAATTTTCATACAACTAATTCTATAGTCTCTAGACTAAAAGCAGCAAAAAGCATTTCATGTCAGCTGAAAGAGCAAGAAACTAGTGAAAGAGAAATTCAATAAGATGACAGTCAACAAGAGATATTCAATAAGATTAATATTGGCCAATTGAAACTTCGGTAAATGTAAGGATTACACGAGAATGTTTGAGGGTTTCGTAAAAGTCAGCGCTACTCGATGTAGAAGAAAGTCGGTATACTAAGGAGGTCAGTTGAAGCTGAAGTTTTGATTTTCACGCGTTAACATCATATCTTAATTATGTAAAAAATCTTTTAAATAAAATTTATTATTTTTCCTAAGTTCTGAACTATTCAAATAAAACTGAAAACGCATTACGGTGGTACAAGTCAGCTTCAATTCTGGAGAAGATAAAGTCCAGTCAGACCCATTGGAGGCTTATTGCCAGTTTTAAGCCATTATACAGTACTTCCCAAACAATATTTCTAACAAAAGAAAAGTCCAAGTTCTCTTGCTCACAGATTTTTTTTTGTTAATTTCGCACAGAGTGTAACACCATAATATTCTTGTGTGAAAATATCCTTTCTATTTTTGTTCTTTAACATTCTCATTCATATAAAATTTGTTTTTTTTTTGGGTGTTGTTGTTGTTGTTGTCAAGTGTTTATATTTTACTTCGTCGCTTTTTGTATTTTAAAATTTAATTTAAAACCTTGTTCACACACAGACACAGCTGTTTTCAAAGGACATGAGACAGATAATGGTGTCATATAGATAGGTCTTTAGTACAAAGGTGCAATAATGCAGACTGCTGCTGTTGCCAGACTTTCTTTGATAATCGATATCAATTTTTCTTTGATTGAATTTTTTTTTAATATCAAATTTATAATGGAAGTCTTATGCTTTTTTTTTATTGTAATTTCTTATTTTTACTGGCAAATTGATTTACAATCAATTTTTGTGAAGAAGAGACTTCACGCATATGCTAACCTGTAACAAACAAAGTGCTTGAAAGGAGTGGCTGTTAGAAAAAACTTTATTAAATTTCAATGCAAATAAAATATTTTGCGTCAAGCTTAGATGTTTCTGAAAAATTCTTTCCTGGAATGCTTCTGAAAATTGATTGTTTTGATACTATTGTTGGCGGCTTCTATGGATAAATTGAAAGACACATTTTTAAAGTTTGTATTTAATGGCATGGATTTGACTAAATAGTTTTGATGAAATCTACAAATTGTACTATTTTATTAGATGAAATAGTTTCGACAGACTCGTTAGTTTGATAAATAAAGTTTCTTTCAAAACTGTTATCTTTATATTTTTGAACTCAAACTATTTCTTAAAAGTTGCAATTTATCGTACTGTGAGCACAAGAATAATTGAGCCACATGGCTAGTGTGCTGGGATATACTTATTTGGTATTTGGGGAAAGCAGAAACTATGTTTATGAAATCTTAGCCAAATTAATTGCTGTAGTAATTTAAGTGAAGTTATGGTTCTTTTTAAAAGATTAAATTTCGCTTCATAACACATTCGATAACACAGTTTTACAAAAAAAGGCTTCTAATGAAACATTTTAGCACGTTAGTCACTGATGGATTTCCTATGTTGTATTGATAATATTTTACAATGGTCTATGTATTTGCTGTACGAGGACATAAAGAAACGCCTGTAAGGCTGCGTATGATTATTTTGTTCGTATGAACATTTACGATTTCATCTGAAGTGGTTACAGTGATTACGCATATTTTGTACATATTCTCGCGAAATTGGATGATATTTTGTATTGATCAGAGCTCGTACAAATAAATTTGCGACCGAATTCTGTTCATTGTCACCGCAGTCTTAATTGTTCCAAATCAGTTGGGGTCCATAGCTTTATATGATTAAAATTCAGTGCTTTTTGCATTAACTTTATGTATCTGAAATTTTGCTGGCATTTAGTAACATGCATAGCAAGTAATTCATAAAATATTTTTCGTCATTAATAACTAAATGTTTTAGCTACGGGTTAGGGTGTCAGCAAGTCAAGATATCAAGACATTATCATAGTGCAGTAAAAATAACAAATGAATGAGGAAATTGTTGTGTGAAGAAGGCAGCAAAACTGCTTTTCAATATTCTCTCTGAAAATTTGCGTTTTGGAAAGTTTTGAAAATGAAGGTTTTAACTTATAAAATATTGTTTCGTTTTTGGCAGTTCTAAGTCATAGGACTAGAGCGAAAAAATTAGAAAGTTTCAATAATTAGCTCGTTTATTCTTTAGTGGCAATACTATTGCAAGTCATGTTTTTAGTTCAGGATAATCGCTTGTTAAGTAAAAAAAAAACATTTTTATTTAAATTAAATCTTTTTTAACTGAAATTTTTTGGAATTTGTAAAATTTAGTTTGAGTTTAGTTTATCAATATACTCGTACAATCCTTCGTACAATCCTATCCCAAAAAACTAAGAGCTTTTCAGAAAAAAGTTTGCTTAACTTAACTGTAACCAACGATAACTCTGAAGTGACAATACGGCTAGCAATAGTGATACCACTAAAAAATTTGTGAGTCAATTATAAATGGAAGCCCATAATTGTATTTCTATAGCCTTATGACTGAGAAATCTCTTTAAAGGAACTTTGTTCCCCACTCATAAACTTTAGGATGTTCAAGATAGAACCTCCCTCCAGCACAATTTTTTACTCACAATTAACCAGGGTATTTAATTTTCCAGGATGATGCTCCTAAGGCGGACCTCTTTGCACCTTAATTTTTTTTAAATTTAGAGCCATGTTTTGATGAAGCTATGGGTTTTCCGAAAAAATAGTTTTCCTTCGGATATTCATGATAGTGGTGAATACACCGCGCGCCGTCAGTAATGAGATATGCGATGCACAATGCCATAAAAAGGTTCGAATTTGAACTAAAATTTGAGTCTAACGTTTGAAAGAGATTTTCTGTAGTACTTTATGGAACAAAATTTAAAGATTTTTATAAAAATAATAAAAAATAATAATGAAATCTTTAATTTCATTTTGATTTTGATAACACATTTTAGAAAAACTTAAGGCCTTAGCTTTTGCAGCTCGAAAACTTAGTACTACCTAGTACCGACAGTATCAATACCATAGCTCTCTAGAGAACATTATTTTTTTCTCTAATGATAATTTCAAACTAAATTTGTCAAAAACGGGTTTGAGTCCCAGTCTAAATATTAAAAAAAAAAAACCATTGGTTTTCAAAAGCTCACTTGCTTACAAACATTTTTGTGCTTTACATTGGAAGCCCCCCAATAATTAGTAAACAAATTATTGCTTCGACAAAAAAAAAAAACAGACAAAGAACCCAAAATATAAATTTTCTGTTAACATGTTTCACAGGACCAAATTATAACAAATACATATGTGTTTATTTCAGTGTATCCATGAGCTAATAAATTTGTATGTGTGCTTGTTATGAAAAAGTACTTAGTTCTTATATCATTTACGCAAAAATTTGTTAAACGACAAACAAGGAACACCCATAACAGCGAACAAAAGTTTTTAACGCCTCACTCATAAGACTGGGTAATAAATAAAACCAATTCGCTGTTGGTGTTAGCAAATGTAAGAGTGTAAGTGTTTTTGTATGTGACTAACAATTGTTTTTTTTTAATCATACAACAATTTTATGCCTTACCTATTTCCAAATACTTTTGATGAAGTGGATCATAATTTTCCCAAGTTATGCTGCGAAAGCGATTGCGTTCCTTCGATGCTGGCAGTACTGAATCCTGTCGATGATGTTCATTAGGATTTCTGCAAGAAACAAAAAAAGATTGGAGATAAATGTCAGAAAATATCTGTGTGTGTGTGTGCAAATGCACAAAAATTTTTTCCTATATAAATAGTTTTTCCAAATTTTAGTTAGATGATCTAATCATGGTTGTGAAGAGGGGCAATGCCGAATGTAGTTTTGCACAATAGTAGACACTGCCGCGCCTCTAAAAGAAAAATACGTTACAACGTTGGTAAGGAGATAGATTGAAGGAAGGAAAGATATCGAAAAAATTTTTTTTTTGCCTCTAATGGAAAAAACACCCTCACGGCTGCCGCTGCATCAATTTTTACGAAATTTTGCCATGGAAATTTATTAATTTCTATATATTTTCACAGCTTAACTTAGGGTATCGTATAAAGTTAGATTGAGCCCTAAGGAAGGAACACAGATAGGGATAGGGCAACATGATAAAATGACTTTTATTCTTAAGAGCAATGACATTTAATCCAGTAAAATGCTGTATTGTATTGTCACTACAATGGTGGAATTTCAAACAGTGGGTGAACTCGTAAGATCTTATCATTTGAAGATGTTTTGGGAATGAAATTAAAGTACCTCTTCATCTTAATCTTCTTTACTCTGAACTTAGAACAATACTTTATTTGTTACTTTTCGAGTTATTCATATAAAAATTTTTTTTGTAGGCATATTTAAGCGGCCATATCTGGTATAACAACCATTTAAAAAGAAGAATACTCATCTGTCTTATTTCTCAGTTTCTAAAGGAAATTTTTACATATTGAAAGAGGTGTTCCGTCGCCGGAAATAAAGTTTTTCGCGAATTTACACACACGCATCCATTCAAATCGAAGGAAAGAAAAACAGAAAGCAGAAAAAATAGCGGTTTTTTTAAGCGTTAAATACAAACAATCAACGCTAAGTAGAAAACATAAAAGAGTTTTCTAAAGAAAAAATAATAAGCAAAAAAAAATAAGAGATAATTTTGCCTAAAAACTGTATCTCATGAGAAATAAAGGATGAAAGGCAGAAGCAGTAAACGCTACGTGTCTTAAAATTAAATCGAAAAGTTTTGCTGATATAAACAACACCCGAGTTAAAATGAAAGGATTTCTTTCAAGGAAGCTCTACGAAAATGATTTAAAAAAGTTTTATAAGAGTTTTGCATTGCATAAAAAGTAGGAAAGGAAAAGAAAATAGAAAAAAGAGAGGTGTAATAATACCAAAGAGTATGGAATTATATTAAGATTAAAGTAATTTAGCAGTTCTTTTATACCAATTTGCGACACTACAAATCAAAAAGGAAATTTTATTAACCGTGTGATAAGATAAATAGTTCGCGCGAGTTTATTTTTTAGAAAACAAAAAAAAATTGATAATATACAGTCTCATAAAGAAAAGTTCCCAGAAAATTTGATGGGAGTAGTTTAACTAAATTTACATTGAGGTATTGGAACAGAAATGGGCTATGTCATTCAGCAACTCAATGAACCAAACATTATATCGCTTGGAAAAAGTAGAGTTCAAGTAAATAAACAAAACAATTTTTTTCGGCAATATATGAAAGTCAGATTTTGTGAGTTTGCTAAATTCAGCTTTTTGCTTTAATTTGAAAGAGTGTTCAATTGAATTTTCTTTTCGAACGCTGATGACTTGAATTGAATATTTGAAGCGTGTACTTTATATGCTTAAGAAAACGCAGATAATAAGCCTTAACTATATTTCTTGATACAGAATATCTTTTCACACATCATTCTCAGATATATAACACCAAATGATGGAAACAGAAATGAATTTTTTATTTTTTTTTGTCAATGGTAAGCAACGTGAAAATGGTGTTTTGTAATGCCCAACAAAAGTAAATCGTTCTTTCCCACGTTATTCCAATGGGTAACTAAATTATGAGCACTCCTTGCACCAGAATTTTTCTATCATGTAGCTGAAAGTATCAAATCTGTAAAAAAAACCAAACATTTTTTTTGAGCAGCTCTAATGTAAGTAACTGAACCTTATTTTGATAGTGGCAGCAGTGATTTCGAACAAAATAACGATTGAAAGAGTTTCAAAATTCTGAAGATTCTAAAAGAAGCGGTTCACCGCTCTAAATTATATTTTTCACAAGTTTATCTCTCGCAAGTCATGGGAGACATTGTAATGAAACATGGTGCATCTTTTAAATATCTTCAATGGTACTAACAGTGGGCGAATTGAAAAAGTGGGCATGTTACTTTTTAACAATTGAAAAATTTGATACAATATTAGTCGAAAACATTTAAGATTGCCATAAACATTTTTGGGATGATAACATTGAAAGCAGTCGTCAATACAAGCCAAGTCGCTGTATTGGCAATACTCTTTGAAGGGCGTGGCACCGCTCAAAATATTTATAAACGTTATAATATTGAAAACTTATACACTTAGCAATTTTTAAGAGCAATCTATACAAAATTTGGTATCGAGGTGTCGGATACTATAAAATATCAAATTTAATGGAGTTCGATCGAATGGTATCAAAGGGCGTGGCATCTCCTATATCCACAAAAAAGTTTTAAGTGAATTATTGCAGTAACTTATATGAAATTTAGCGTGGGAGATTTACTTGCTATAAGGTATATCTGAAACAACTGTAAGCAAAATAGCACTTGTGGGCGTGGCAACTCCCATAAAAGTTAAATACCTGAAATGACATATCTAGCAAACTATATATGTGGGAAATTATACTAAAATTTGATTGGAGGATGTTTTTAAGACTAGTTACGGCATATCTCATAAATTATATAAGATATTGTGCTAATATTTTTTATGCGGCTTCCTATCACGACTATAATTTATTGAACCAAATGTAGGCGGAATTGCGAAATTTTATGATTTTCTTCAACCTTATTCAAACTTTTTTTGAGTTTTCCAACCGTTTCCAACTTTTTTCAGAACTTTTTCAATTGTTTCAACCTCTTTCAACTTTTTCCAATATTTTCTATATCTTTCGACTTTTTCAACCTATTTCCACTTTTTTCGAATTTTTAAACTTTTGCGAAGGTTTCAACAGCTTTCAATTTTTTTTCAATATTTTCCATATGATATCGAAATGTACCGCACTTATCAACTGTTTCAACCGCTTTCAACTTTTTTCAACATTTTTCATATTTTTTCGGCTCTTTCAATTTTCTTTAAAACTTTTCGACTTTTCCACATTTTCCATCATTTATCAACATTTTCCATATTATTTGGACTTCTTCAACCTCTTTCAACTTTCTTCATAAGTTTTCATATATTTTAGGCTTTTTCAGCGATTTTCAACTGCATCAACATTTTAAGACTTTTTCAATTTCTTTAACATTTTATTTTTTACGAGTTCTGCAGTCCTTTTCAACTCTTTTTACATTTTTCAATCACGTTCAACTTTTTATACCTTTTCCCATTTTTTTTTGCAACAATCCAACATTTTTTTCGACTTTTTCACCCTCTTTCAAAGGTTCCTAAATTCTACAACTTTTTTAAAATTTTTTTTCCAGATTTTTCATACTTTTTCGACATTTTCCATTTCCGTTTAGGTTTAAAGATTATTTCAAAGATGTGATCACAATGACTGCGTTTGACAAAGATCGTTCTGAAACTTTAGTGTTTAACAACTTTTTCGGTGTGTGACACAAAACACCTGAACAAATTTTTCTTTCAAGGATTTCATGATTGGAAGTTGTCAAAGTGAAATTTTATGTGATTTAGCTTCTAAAATCTGCAACTTTCCTGATAGTTGAGCAGATTCAATTACTATGCCATATATCTAATTAAAGGTTACTCATACGTCATGGTGCACACATGGGGTTAAATAAGTTAAATGAGTTGTGGTTATTTCAAGTACCGAATTTATTTGAAACCTTAAATATTTATTCTAAGAGTTTGTCTTCTTATTGGTCAACTCGTTAATAATTTCTTAGAATTTTTAAAATATATTTCATTCTGTTCCAAAAATATTTTCACAATCAAAATAAATAAAAGAAATTAAACAACTTACCCCGTTCTTGCAAAATTTGTCCAAAATATGATCACTGCCTCAGAGAGCGCTATCTCTGATTTCGTATAATTTTGAGGGAAATGACTGAAACCATCTACGAGTGGTGCACCAAAGATGTAGGGCAAATCTTCACCATGCACCGTACCCATACGCTGTGGATAATCACCATCTTTGGTCTGATAATCGAAGACATAGAAATAGCAACGTGGACCCATTTGTGCTGCTGATGATGTAGATGCTGAAGCTTGACCACCACCACTACCACCGGAGGACGATTGACCACTGTTGCTCAATGTTATGGGTGGTGGTGAGAATGCTGCTAAAATATCACCCGTGCGAACTATAGGTGCTACAAATTGTGCATCGGATAAGGCGGCTACTGCAGTATCACGCGTATTTATAGGATGCTGTGATGTACGATCCCAATCGGTATATTCGTTGACAATCTGCAAATAGTAAAAAGTGACTTAAATCTTTAATCTTAATTTGCTTTAGTTGTATTTAAATTAATGCAACAATATATTTTCTTGAAGTCTCAAATTTAATCATAATTTACTTGACTTTGTGCACCACACAAAATTTTGCATAATCAATATTTAATGTTAAATCTACACCATAACTCCTAAGCCTAATACAGCAAACTTGTATTCATGTCAGTCGTTAATTTTCATGTCAATGTGACAGCTGACAATGCAAAAAAAAAAAAACCCAATAACAGCATTAGTAGCAGTGAAAGCCACAACAACAACAACAGAAATAAATGACATTATTAGTGAAAGTTGCGGTTCATCAATTTTGATGAATTTCCGCTTCCCAGCAAAATGAAGCGAGAAAAAGTTTATGCCATTTGTGGAGGGGGAAAAAAAAATTATTAGGCAAAATGGATTAGTAAAAAAAAATAAAGCGTCAAAAAAAAAATTACTGAAAATATTACACAAAAAATCTATTTAAAAGGGGTAAAATTGATAAAAATGTGCTGAAATGCTTTATTTGGTTATAGATTAATTGACAAATCAATCAACTTCACAATGACAACAACAAAAGCCACAACAAAATTCCATTACAACAACAATAATAACAACAAAAAATTAAAGATTTATATTGAAACGAAAAAGTTATATAAATATTGACCAGTGAAAGAGATTGAGAGACAGTTCAAAAATTGGTATTGGAAACAAAAAAAAAAATACAACAAGCGCCATGTTGCAGAGTAAGCAAACAGCGAGCAAATAGATGCGGGACAATCTAAGATCTATGACCCATCATTAAGAAATCTAATATTTAAATTTCAAAATATAGAGATCCGTTTTTTTCCCTTAAATTGCAACAATAAAAATAAAATATTTCGTATTGATGACCAAAAAAAAATGTCATTTACTCATAAAACTATGAAATTTTTCGCCACTGCAAGTCACAAAATCGTAGTGAGAATCACATCTGGCTTTTACGTATATTGATAGTGTGAAATAAAAAGTAATGTGCTCCTGTTACGTTTACCATAGAACATTCACAAATGCATATAAGCTCCTAAAATGTTGGGGGCTCCTTGAGCTGGAGGTCTGAGCCCTTTACTTTTACTCCCAGAAAATACCTTAAGCCAACGTTAGTTAGGTGCTCACTTAAGTTCGGCGACCAGGAGGCGGACCCTCTCTAGCGCTTCCTTAAACCGTCAGACTGTAAAATGATTTGTGCGTCGATTTCATTCCAACTGAAAACAAGTTAATTTGACTTGTTGGATAGTGAAACCAAAAAAAAACAATCAAGCGCTACTTGCGTACGTATGGCACAGGAGCGACCGAGACATGATTGTTCAAAGAGGCTGAAAAGCGTTTTTGCTTAGTGAGTGAAAAAGCAAGCCTCAAATAGAAAAATCAATTTAAGCCGAATGTTTGGAAAATAATCAATTTTTGTCTGAAAGAGTCTTGCGCCATAAGGTTTGAGCCACCATTTATCATTTCATCCAGCGCTCTTCGTTTTTAAAGTTTCCAATGAAGTTCGAGACAGTTTCGTGTATGTATATCTCCGATTGCAATGTTTATTGCATTTTTTCTATGATAATTCAAAAACAAGAACTTTATGTTTAGTGAAATGCGACAGAAATGTCAAAGTATACCATTTTGGTCTACGTAGTCTTACGCTTCTGAAAAATTGTTAAGTTCCAGTGGAATATATAACTTTTCCATTTTGATGAAACACAGGGATATTGGTTTCCAAGGATAAGTAATAAAATGAGATGACCATATTTTGTTCCATTTAAGGTGTTGTGGCGTCACTAAAACATTAAAATTGGTGAACTCTGGGTAGGTTAAGTAGGCGTGGTACTTATGCAAAATTTTGATTGCTTTGCTTTAAAACTAAATTGATAATAGCAGAAGGAAAATTTGGAATACCCATTTCTACTGCAATTGTTCATGGTGGTACAATCTGTTGTCTAATGTGCATTCGGTGGTATATCAGCTATTTTTTGTCAAAATCTCGTGGTAATCAAATGATTTGTCTCAGAGATATAACACTTGCAATGTGAGTATGATTGTATACGTCCTAACAAAACCCACGATTAACGAGCGAATATTCACTGCAAAATGTCAGTGTTCATGCATTTTTGGGACAAAAATCAAGTTTCCATGACCCAACTTGTTTTTTAATAAGCGTGGCACCGCCTTAAATGGGAAGAAATGCTGTCACGGCTGAGGCGCTGCACCAATTTTAATGGAATTCGGTAAGAGGTTAGATAGACTCCTGAGTAAAAATACTTATTTTGAGTGACTGGTGCTGCGTTCCGACCGATTTTGTTGAAATTTGATACACAAATAAATTGAATCCTGAGGAAAACTGTACGGTATTACGCCCTCAATGTGAAACTATGTTGTCAGAGCTAAGCTAATAGACCTATGTTAACTTTGAAAGGGCGCCACGCCCTTAACAGGAGAATATGTTTCCATAGATAAACTAAACGACTGATTTTGATGAAATTTGGTATGAAGATATGTAAATAGAACTCTAAGGAAAGGATAGAGATGGAGATAATGCAAGATGATACCATAATTTGTATTTTTAGAAGCGATGACAAACAAAAACTCTTTTTTATATCCGTTTTTTTGATACTAAAAAGCTTTCTTTGTTTTGCCATATATTGATCGAATAGCAACCACTAGACGAATTCTAGTTACCTTAATAGCTCACTGCGCAAAAAATTAACGTGCTCTCTTAAGTGATGTGTATCTGAAGTAGTTGGTCGATTTCGTCCTTTAAATCGCCAGCCTGTTCGAAAATCTACTCACTAAGCAGTTTCTATAGAATATCTCTCATAGCTCTCGAGCTGGTAACCATGCATATTTGAATGTTAGGGTAGTGGGGGATTTGTGAAAAGAGGTTACTAAAATTTTTGCTAAGCGCTTTTCTTTCTTATCTTTTATTTCAAAACCTCAGCAAATTTCATTAAAAACGATGAAACTCCTTATTTTGAGAATAAATGTATCAAGCATTAGAACAAAAAGTACACCTCAATTAAGAGAGTGAAGAACTTGCCCAACGCTTTAGGTTACGAGGCACAGAATAGTACACTCAATTTCTATTCACTTTTTTGTCGCATTTGCTTCCGGCCACCAGTTTTGCCGAAACCAATGCCATTTCAAAGTTTAAAAAATTTCTATTGTGTTGGTTTATAATAGCACCCTCCTTTTTAATGCACCATTCTAACGTTTAGTGAATGAAGTTGCTTGTTTACTAGTGACTTTTGAAATTGCCCATGAATGTTTTATTTATTCTATATTTTAATCAGTATGTGTAAACATTTTTGCACACATACGTCAACAAATACACATGCACGTTTATATGTATATTAATGTATTGAAGCTTATTTTTTATTTTATTGCGTGGCAGTTAACACAACATTTCCCAACAACAAAAAATTACAAACTTTATTAAAGCATTTTACTTACATATAATGCTTTTTTGTTGCTTTTTTTTCGCTATTGCGGTTATGTTTGTGTAAGTATATTATACTTTTAATAACAAGTTACACTCTCACACTCCAGTACATTACGAGCATATACATATGGAAAGCTACTTAAACTAAATCACGTCAGTCTGTTATTACTTTACTGTTCAAGTGTCATGCTAAATGTGCTTGTGTCGCATGTATTTATACACGTATGCATGCATACGGGTGTGTGTGAGCCCACATATATTTCAGTATTATTTTTATTTATTTCTTACTTTATTATTAGCCATACTTTTACTGCCTGTTGTATATCCTTTTTAAGCGGGTTTTCTTTCATGTGCTTAAGTGCATTAATCTTTTTCATTATACATATGCGCTTGTTTAGCACATTTTAAATGTGTCATATGAAAAACAACGCACAAAATCAAAAGCACATTAAATTTCAACACAAAATTGTAGAAAATAAAAACTTAAGCTCCTTTTGCGCTACCACGAAAGCAGTTAGATCTGGAAATATTAATATTTTTTTTTAATTTTGAAAATGAGGCAAATCTATTCATAGTTTGCAGCTTACTGCAGATTATTTATTGGTTATTGCTATTGAAATTGTACTGCTGTTATTTAGTGATAGTTTTGTTGTTGTTATATCTAAGCTTGATTTTGCATTAGCCAGTGACAAATGCCATGTAACTATGACAATACCTCAACTACAATCCAAATTAATGGGAAAAACTCTTAATAAGAAAAGTCTTGCTATCATAAACACTCACACATACACATACAATTACTTATATTGCTTCATATCCGTGCAATAAATGAAAATTGCTCTTACCCAGCGAACGTTTGGTAGATTCTTAAATTTTTCAAATCTATGGGGAATCTTATACGATTTCATATTCTATGCGATGAGTTTATAACTCTTCTAAAAGAGTTAAAGTGACATTTTGAATAATCTCATTTTAATATATACGAATATCATTGCATTATGATTCAGTGTAACGTTTTTGTTATTTCGCAAAACGTGATATAGGTGAATCATTAATTCCGAATTTTCCGATGACGTAATAAATCAAAATTATCGCCTTGGTGATTGAAATGTAACGCTTCCCTTCGTAAAAATGTTTAGTGGGGATGTTTGTTTGCAGAGGAACTACAGATAAAGCAACAACAGCAAAGGTATATACATTTTGTTATCAATTTAATTTTACCAAAATTAAGCACTAAATTCATTAAGCACACACAGATGCATTCTAGCCCAACAAACATTTTTAGTCGTCGAGTAGCCATATTACTGTCACAGGGACGATGATTTGATCGCGTACAAGCTTTTATCCTGATGTTTAGCAAAATCTGAATCAGAATAAAGAGCATAATTGAATATCGTTCAATTCAAAATAAAAATCTTTATTATTTCATTCATCGGATAGCTTCAAGTAATATTTTTTCTTTTTTGGTTTCAGATTTGTATATATACGTCATCAAATGTAGATGCAGCCGGGCTGCCTCTCTGGCGCCTGTGTGTGGCGCGCAAGCACAGCAGATAATGGAGTTTTGGACCAAATATGTATGCAAAATTTTGGATAGGTCCTAGGGATGGACATATAAACGGCCAATAAAATGAATTATCTCCGACTTGGAGCTGCCCAAGAAAAAGTTCATATGCCATATGTACAAGAGAGGTGTCAATCCATGGGTTCTAGAAATAGTCACTGAAATGGCTAATAAAATGAGAGACCTCGGGCTCGTTAATAAATTTGTTTCAGATTTTGATATTTTTACAATTTCATAGTCAATTTAAATAGGTTCCTGGTTAATATTATTTACAAGCCTCAATTGAGTTTATCTATATGTAGCTTTGAACTAATTTTTGTTATTTTTAACCTGATTTCTGGTTAAATGAACGAGCTTTCACCTTGGCATCAAAACGTTACGTCTCCTAGTTGAATTAACCAAGTCCTAGTTAAATTAACCAGGTCCTAGTTGAATTTTTTCTCAGTATGCTAATTATAAGTTGCATGTTTTTTGTGACGTTTCAATTTATAAGCCAAAAAAAAAAAAATAATTTAAAAATTTACCAAATGTTTGCTGGGAAAAATGCATATTATATGAAATCTACGAATGCAACTGAGTACTCTAATTACACTTAATACTTTGATTACTTTTTCTCTTTATCACTGTATAGGTTTACATAAGTACGTTTGTATGCAATCATATACCCATACATTAGACTGCTCCTTATTTTCAAGTTTCTTTAAACTTTAAATTCAGTTTATTTATGCTGTTGCTAAAAAAAGAATTTATAAATTTAAAAATATTTAAATATCAGCATAGTATATCGTGCCGTCAAGCACTGAAAATTTATTTCTTATTAGCTGTTTCCGCGAACTTTTACGTATTTTTACTGTCTACCTTGGAATATTTAGATTTTGATTCCTAACTCCATATCTACATATTCCATTGCTTCTCCTTCTGCATCTCTATTAGCATACCTCTATCACCTTATGGGCAGTGCCACGCCCATTTTTCGTGTTATTATTTATTGAAAAGCGTCCGTAGAGTAAAGCTTACTCATTCAGAAAATGATTCGAATGAATTAGAATAATGAATTATATATGAGAGCAAATATATATTTATTTGAGTCAAACATATAGTTTTAAAGCCTTGTAAATATTTGATTGCTCTCTATCGTGCATACATTTTTCATTTACAATTAAATAATTTTTCAATGTGAAAACTAAACTGAATAATTTGATTCAAATCTTTTCAATAGTTTTTAGCTATCATTTTATTTAAATGGACCAGGACCAAAATAATCATTATTGGACTTTTTGTAATGAAAAAGTTGCCAAATTTTATGGAATATTTTTACAAATTTCTTTTTAATTATTATGGTTAAGAAATATTACATTAATTGTTGATAATTATTAATTTATTGAAATATTTTGACATCGATTCATAACTATAATGCATTAAAAATATTTTTCCGTAGGCAATAACTACTAGTTTGGAATAAATACTTTTTACGCTGTTTTGGAAAAGGTTCAAAATCTTCAATTTTTGTAGATTTTTTTTGCACCAATCGATGGGCAGAGTTGGTTTCTATGCCATCACCAAAGGTTGAACTGGGTCCAAAAAGTTTTTGATTTCGGTTCATTTTCAGAAACTTTTGTTTTTTTTTTCACCAATCAATGAAAAAAGCTCGAAAATAGATTTTGGCCATCTTCAAAGATGGTCCCAAGTCCCAAAAGTGCCCACTTTTGGATTATTTCAAAATTTTTTTTTTTCACTAATCAATGAAGAGAATTCGAATATGAACCAAAATCAGGCAGTATTTGGACCATGGACCACTTTGGTGATGGCCAAAATCCATTTCTGAGACTTCTTTTCATTGATAGGCGCCAAAAAAATATCGGATATCGATCAAAATTGTGCACTTTTTGGACTCAGGACCCCCTCTGGTAATGGCATGACGCATGATTTTTCTTTGTGAAATTTGGTCTCTAAGGCGTGCCGGCACGTTCAGCTTTTTCCGTTACAATAGGTAAACACTTTCGGTTCGCAATCACTGTACGGTCTTTGTTAATGTAATTTTTGTTCGCAAATCATTTGCTCCTTCTGATTTTGCTTTTTATTTTTTTTCGTTTGCATGCAATTAGCTAGCCACAACTTATTAAAAAATTTTCGTCAACACCACTTTTTTTCGCAAAATATTTGTAAGTTTTTTTCCCAAACTGAAGTTTTTTGTAATCAGCTCCTCGAGGAGATTTTAGTGTGCATCTCTGTTTTAAAGTATTTAAAGGGTTTGCGAAAGTATTTATCCATTTAAATATGAAGGTATTGCACGTCCCACTTATGATATCGCTTGAACGGTTTTCCGGAAAAAATGTTTGTTAGTAAATCCTTATATCTCATACATTATTCTTCCCAAAAAATTATTTAACAGGCTTCAAAACACGTGATAAAAACTTAGCATCAATGCAAATGCATCACATTTTATTTAGTCCCCAGTGAATACTGCAATTGACATTTTTGATGTATGCCAATTTACCGCTGGGATTGATAATGCACACAAACATATACGAATATACTACACATGCATGTAAGTGACACACTTACGCAGTTATTGCTCGTGCTTGCTCAACATTTTATGTATTTGTTTGCATAAATGTTGTTGCATGTTATCTCTGTTGTTGTTATCCTTATTGTCAATGTTACGCTGTTATCCTGACCCAATATTGCTTAGTTGTGTTGTTTACCAGCGCTTAACTAACGCTAAAGCGTTAGTTAAGCGATTTTTGTTGTTACGCGCATTTGTTTCCAATATTCATAAACCGATAGAAAACGACAGGATATGTACGAATTAACATTCCCATGCTCAATATTTATTTCCTTAACAATTTTACACTACTAATTTATGTAGTTTTTTGCGCGCTTGAGTTCATTTTGTGCTATCTGGCATGTCTTCAAAAATTCCAATATATTTGCAATTTTATGTAACATTGTGGTTAATCCTTCTGTCACGCATACATACATATCTACACACGTATACACATAACGAACATGCATGCAACCGTAAAATTCACATTTATGAATATCTAATAAATTGTGTTTCACTTCGATTTTTGTTGCTATGCTTTAGAATTTTTGTGTGTTTCTTATTTGTTGTTGTTGCATATTTTTCATCCTTTTCGGTCGTTTGATTTGAGTGGTTATAAATTTGAGTTTTTTTCTTGTTTTTATTCCATTTCGCCTTGCCTACGCAATCAATTGCTTGTGTTTTTGTGGTCGTTTTCACGTAATCGACGAGGCGTGAGTTTAGAAAGTGGCGATATGAATTTGTCGCGTTTTACTTTGGCTGAGATGGTTCTTTTTGAGTTTTTTTTTTTGTTTTTTGGTTTTATTGAAGTTTTTCTATCACTTTTGGTTTCATTGATTTTGATTTGAAAAAAATTTTGCAACAAATTTTAGTAATTTTTCTTTAACTTTGTTTTTGGTTAAAAACAGGGTCTTAAGCTGTAATTTTGTTTCTATGTGTTAGTGGTATGAAAGATTATAGATTGGGTCTGATAAAACAAGAAAAGATTTATTGAAGCTATAATAATATAATTTCAAATGCCGGCTTAGATGTCTATTTAGAGCAGTGGTGCTCGAATGGTAGACTTAAATGAAAGAAAAATACAAATTTTTTTACATATTTGAATGTACTTATTAGGAATAATTTTCAGTTCAAGAATAAAAAAAATCATAGTCCTGCGATTGGCATTTATTAACACATATCTATTTTTTTTTTTAAATAAAGAGTTCCATGTTATATCAATTATCCTGTGAAGCTTTTGACGCTTAATCCGACTTTATTATTTATTTTTTTATTTATTGAAATAATTTGGGTCAAACGTGTGAAAAAGCACTGAAATCGACTATATAATACATTTTACCTCGTATACTTTGGAGTATTAAGAAGGAACTTTTTCCTTAGAATAATTTTCAGAAAAATTGAGTGTCCCAAAAATGACGGTGCATTAAGACATATGAGCCGTTTATTTTGAAAGTGGGGTAGATCCTCCTTCGTTGGGAAGATAAAATGGAATAAATTTTATACAGTTAATTTTAAGTTAAATGATTCTTCTTCTCAATGATAAGGGACAGGTAAAACTTTTTCAGCTTCAGAACGCCGGAATGGCATTAAAATCTTATCCCAGACGGCGCAGATATAGGGAGTATCATATTTTGAGTGCTTTATTTTATAGTTCCTCACGCGATTTTCATAGCTTATATTTTTTCTTTTCCGAAGTGTTCTAGTAATGCGGTGAAAGAGGTGGGGTGTGACATATTTCAGCATGTTTTACGCTCAACTCAATGATTTATTTTTAGCTACTTATAGTAAGGGTGTAAAAGTTTTCTCTGTGGGGCTTGTCACACAACTCCTCATTGACGACGTGTTAACGAGGAAGTCTGGAAATGCGTCAGATTTGTCCAAATTTCAATTAAAATTGCATGCAGGATAAAATTTTATACCTTTTAAAAAAGTGAGTATTAAGTCAAAGAATAATTTTTGGTTTAATGAAACTTGCAGGGAAAAACCAAATCTCTATAATTGGCATTCTATTTGCCGAAATCCTTGCCTTATTTATGTAGAAACAACGTTGTATATAACCTCAAAAAAAACTATTTTTCCAGACTCTTGTCATATTTTTATGTGATTCAAAAACAGAGTGACATTTTATCACAGCTCAATATTTTTTTTAATTTGTATCGAGAACATAGTGACACTTGCTCATGGTTCAATTTATTTTACGATATTAATTGTATAAAATGTCTAAGCGAAAATTACACAACACACCAGCTCCTCTGTAGGGGTGTCCCTACAGACGTCAAAGGACTTTTTTCAACTATGACTCAGATACCTTCTATATATTTCAAATTGATATGTACACTAGAAGGAAAATGTCAGAAACAGTCAACAGTCCGAACATATTTAAGGCTTGGAACCAGATCGATCTAAAAAAATTACTTTTCGATGCAATATAACCTCAAATATTACGAAATATCCTGAATTTTAAACTTTTGGGTTAGAATCTCGAAAGCTGGAACCATTACAGAAACTTTGATCTCAAACTCGAATTCAGGATGTTAAGAACTTTTATAATTCTTATGTTTTTGATAGTAAATGTAAAAAGGATAGTTTCCTTGAAGAGATAGCACCAAGCTCTCCTGATTACAGATCGGATTGGTAGCTACAAATTTGATCTCTGATCTCACTTCACGGCAGAAAACCGTTCAAACTTGTGCTTCACCGAGAACCGATAAATATCGTTATCGTTCTCTTTATCGGGACCAAGCAGAATAACGATAACGAAACGTTATCAAAAAAATTATTTCTCATATAAACGAGGACGAGAACGAGAGGAGTTTGGCCGTAATTTCGTTCTCGCCGAAAATATAATTTTTATTGGTGCTAGTATGTATATCGTCTATGTTGAGTACCTCACGAATTATGGACGATATTAGACAAACGGGCGTGGCACCTTTATAGAGCAAAAACCTTTAAAACGGCATATCTTGGCACCTATCACAGCTGCAGTTGTGAAACCTGATGCGTAAATGTAAACTGTTTGTACCAAGCAACTCACTAAATGTGAACAGGCTTGGATAATGGGTCATAGCTCCTTCCATTCAACAAACACCCTTACATTGCTATTCTTGGAACTTATATAAAGTTGTGAAATTTTGTACATTGACCCAACTGTCTGCAGTAAGGAAGCGTAAAATATAGACTGGGTTGTACAATGGACAGTGTGCGGGAAAGCCGCAGGTCCAGTTAGTATTATATATATAAAAATGTGAACTAGAATAACTGAGAAATATCGGCAATATCGATGTGAGAACGAGATGAGAACGATACAGACCAAATATTTCTCGTATGAGAACGAGCACGATACGATAAGCTTGGCGCCACTACAAACACGATTTGATAATTTTTGAATTATCGTATCGTTCTCGTATCGGTGAAGCACTATTGCAAACATATTACAAATGGAAAATATTAGCAATTGTTGAACTCCATCTCATCCTATGGGCAAAAGCGATATTAGAAAGAGATGTGTGAAATGATCAAAAAATAAAATAGAAAATTCCACGCATACCTATTACAATCAATGCAATATACAAATAATCGACATTGTTTTGGTGAACATCAAAATTTCATGTAAGTTTCTAGATAAAAGCTAAATTTTTGATATATGCAACACAAAAAAATGTCGTAGAAATGAATTGGGCTCACTTAAGGCCCATGGGGAGACATATGTCTCATAAAATTTCTCGAATTCTAAAATCATATTTTATGATTTTCGGATTTTTTTAACTTGTTTTCAGCCCAATACGACATTTCTATGCTGTGAGTTCATAGGATCACATTTCAGAAGCTTATGGTCTTCAAAGAGGTATAACTTAAATTCACACAAATTATTTAAACACTACAATGAGCATGCCAACGCAAGACGATGTCATATGTGTGTAGGTATGTTTATGCCTGTATATTTGCTTAAGTATTTGTTGCTTTTATGTTTTATTTTTTCTTAATCTGTCGCTCATAAGTGGGTGATAAGCAGTATAAAAACTTATATTTAAAAAAACTCATTTTTTTATCCACATTTTCCACGTTTTATCGCTCGCTTCTTTTAAATTTAAAAGTTTTACGCCAAAAGACAGCTGAGGCAAAAGGTTATCATGGGGATGAAATATGAGACGCACTTTCGCGCACATATATTAATTTAACTTAATTTTCCATTTCTCACACGAAAAAGTTTCAATGAGCTTTTAATGTATTTTCGCTGTATTTGCAAGTTTTCCAAGTTTCTTAAGTTGTTGATAAAGAAAAACGAAGAGATTTTTTTTTAAGGGATATTGGAAGATATGACATGCTACCTTCACATAGTTAAACTTTTAATTGTGTTATCAAATAAGAATATGAATTGGATTTATTAAATGAACCAAAGCAAAGGTTGTGCGATAAATTTTCAGTTTGATATAGACAAAATTTCAATTTAATTTTAAAGCATAACTCTTTCAATGAAACTCTTTAAACTACACGTCATTATGTAGTAAAAATGTTGATCGATATATTACGCAATGGAAACTACACATTAGTTGTATCAGCTCATAAAACAGGCTGAAAACAAATTGAACATGACTGCACTTTGACTTTAACTAATTTCCGTTGGGAGTTTTAAATTACAATAAAAAAGAACTACAACAAAAACATTGAGTACAACTCAAACAACCTGACGATACTAAACGTGCAACATACGTCATATTATGTGAAGCGCAAAAACGCGCATAAAAATTGACATCCTTCGATGTTTCAAATGAAAAGCTTCTTCGTTCGGTCGTGCACTCGTTTTGGTGTGGTGATACAAAGGGGTTGAGTCGCTAACTCAGTGAAACAGCGCCAGTCTGTTGAAGTATGCAGGTTGTGCCAAGTTTCAGTTTCAAATTTACGGAAGCTACACGTTGTTTCGATTTGATTTTATTTTTTCATTTTCATTTTTGTATTTTTTTTTTGTTTTTATTTTTATTTTTAGCCTACATCATCGTTAAATCCTTAGCTTTGTGTTGGAACATGTGATGGTAATTTGACGCTCTTGGGAGCGACAACGTGTTTTTTGTTGTTTTTTTACTTTTTTCATTTTCCTGCACACGGCAACATTAAACTCTGTGCAACTGAAGGGTAAGATGGTAAAGGATTTTAGTGATAAAATAAATCAAAGGATATTTTTATGTGTTATTTTTTATAGCATGTGTGCTTGAATTATGAGATTTATGTATCCTCAGCTTAATGTTACATGAGTAGGTAATGTTTTTTTGTTAACATGCAGCTTATTGTTGTTGTTAGACAGTAATTCCCTTTTAATTTTGAGTTAATTACTGCAAGTTTCATTAATTACTGGAATTTATAAGCAATTAACATTTTTGTTTTAGCAAATCAGTAGCTTAAGTTTTTATGTATAAATTTTGTACTGGAAGTTGCTTTCAATGTTAAAATGTAATTAAGTTTTTCAAAAATTTCAAGAAAACAGAACAGAAAAAGTTTCATAATTTTAAATCGTTGCTTGAGGTTTCTGTGAGCTGTTTTTTGTTTGTTAACTTTTGCAGGTATTTACGCCGAAGTGAACGGTATAATGTTTTATTTTAACATTTGGCTTTTAAGAAGAAGTAAGATTCTTTGCTTTTGAATCAAATTCTATTGTTGGTTTCAGAGCTTTCTTGTTGCCGTTGATCATATTTCTAAGAATCTCTCTAAAGAAATTAAAGCAGAAGTAGAAAACACAGATGCCTCTCCCTCCTTCTCGGGAGTCATCTCTAGTTGGATTGTGAGTTATGTTATTCCTCGTGAATGAGTTCTAGCAAAAAGGTTCCTTGAGTCTAATAGCGAAATAAGCTGTCATTAGTTAATAGGTCAAAAGGAAACAGATGCAAGAGGACCTTCAAGGCTTAAGTCGGTGCAGTCCTGAAAGCACTACTGATGCAAATTGGGGTAGGCAGTGAAAAATACGAGGTGATAGTTCCCATTTTCCGACAACAGTTTTTTTGCAAGAGTGCCTGGTAACTCTCTCTTCAACATTTATTTTCAAACTAAGCTTTCTATCCAATACCAGACCAAACTACCTGTCACTACTTTTTAAGACAAGTCTACTGTCTTTAAGGATAAGTGGTTCAACAATTCAAGTTTGTGCCTCCTATTAAAAAGGACTAGTTCAGTCTTGTCTCTGCCTATAAGACCAGTTTGTTAAAGGCATCAAGAAGAATTTCACACACTGTGTTTGGGAATTCGCTAAACGGAATTAGTGTTGCATCATCTGCAGAGCTGATAATTCAACAACTAAAGTCCACAACATTGGGGTAAACACTTCATCCAGCGGCGTTGCTCTGCAAGCAATCCTATTTGCTTTAGAGTTACCAAGAGACAAAGAAATGTTTCTGTTGGTCAGAAAATTTTTAATCAGATCAACTACAAATATTAAAGCCCAGTTCCTGGAGTTTTGACATATCTTGGTCAACGTTATCGAATGCTCCTCTCAATATCCAGGAACAATGTCAGGGCGAATTTCATGTTTGCGATGGTTTTTTAGGTATGGACTTAGCTTTTGTTTTAGACATTTATCTAATCTATGTTCTCAAGCATCGCCATGAAATTGCTAAGTGGTCTCAAAATCTTTGGTGATTGAGTATGTTAAATGAAGTTGTTCACCTTTAAGACCTGAAAATGGTGCAAACATCAGAGCTCTTGTGTTTAAATATATTCAAGGATAGACTCCATTTAAATGAAAAACCATTGATCGATTCTAATGAAGTTGACCTAGTTATATAGAAAATGTACACATTTCTCAACACGACACAGAGCAATAATTTTACTAAAACAAATCAAATTTCAAAAAAATTCTTTTTGACTCTTTCTATTGCTTACCTACCGCAACATCGAGAAATGCCTCAATAAATGCCACAAAAAGACTAAATCACAAAAAGCATCTAATCACCACTATTACCCACGTCAACCAATTAGCCATTTCAGTTCGTTCGTCAAGGATACTTACAACACACTCACAGTACACACACTCATGCTCACATGTAATCACATTTGATCACACAACAGTGAATCACATCAATTACCGCAATTGCGTTTACGTTTTTTTACAGCTGAGCGCAAAAAATACCCTAAGACACATGAAATGTGGGACCTTTTTTTGTTTTACTTACCGTGTAGAATATCTCATTGAGATGATAATTGTAAGCATTGCGCACATAAGTTCGTATGATTTTATCCCGTCGTTCGCCTTCAAAGCCATTTTGTATATCATGAGCACTAAATCTCCAAATTGCTTCACCCGTGACTACGCCAAATAAGACATCAAAATGTGAGCCACCATTAGGTCCGCCGCCCATGCCAGATGAGAATGAAGCAGAATTGCCACCACCACCGCCATTAAAATAGCCACCAGAAGCGCCACCACCACCATTGTTGCCAGCATTTGAGCTTGAATCCACTGAGGAACGTTTGGGGTTGCGAGTCATTAAATCATCGATATCGAGATTGGAATGTCCGGGTCGTATAACAACGCCATCAACCTAAATTGAAATGAAGAAATGAAAAGCATGAGAAGAGGTGTAAGTAGTAGAAATGTTGAAAGAAGTGAGAGAGATGATGAGAATTGTTCAGATTTTTGTATTAAGTACGATGAAAAATCGTGTGTACGTTGTTTTCAGGAGATATTTGTTAGGGTGTTATCTTTGGTATGACCAGGAAATTAAGTACCCTACACTTAATATTCGGTAGAAGGTGAGACTTAAGTTTATTTTTTTTTTTACTTAAAGGGTGTTTTCTGATTTTGACCAGATCTCAGTTTTTTTGTTGAAATATTGTTGTTGTAGTCTTTGTTGGTTTTATTTCATTGTTGTTGTACACAAAAACTTAGCTTCATAAGAATTTATTGAATACATTCTTTCGCTTTCCGGTAAAAATTAGGTTAATATGAAAAAAATTAGATTAAACAATACATCAATTGAAAGAGATAGAATTAAGCTTTCTTAACATTCTAAGAAATTTATATGTTATTAACATATTTTTTGGGGAAAAAACGATTTTAAAACAAAAATTGGTCGGAGAGAAAAATCAACATCCATGTTTTCAATATCCATTCACAAGTTTTTAACTTATAATGAATTTTACTAAAGCTATACCCGAAACTGCCGATGGCAATATCTCCGAAACCAATTCTGAGTTGCAATTTCTTAACTTAGTTTTAATAACAAATTGAGAATAAAAAATTTTTTAATAGGAGATCTCGTTTATTCGATATTTTGATTAATGTTCTGTCTGAACACAAACTTAGTGGCAATGAAAAAAATTATGTAAAAAGTGTATCGTTTTTGATATAAATTTTTTTGTAAAGTAATGGTTCAAGACCATAGAGAATGGCAAATTTTTATTTTCCCTGGTCAGAAGTGTGTCCCCGTACATTCTGTCTCTGACTTTGACTGTCTTAAAATTCAGCCGCTGGATATTTCTATAGCAATTGAATTTTTTTTTCATGGAGAGGCTCCTTTCAGTTTTCATTTTCATTCCTCAATCATCACTTTTTTAGTGTAATTAACGCTTTTTCTGGTAAGCAATAATGTGCCCAGATTTTGTTCATAAAAATCAATTAAAGATATGAGTGAACAGAGGTGGTATGATATAAGATGCAAATTTTTCAGAACATAACCTTAAAGTTTTCTTCTTTCATACACTTATTCTGGGACGTAACTTTTATAAAATTTTTGTCAAATAGAATTGATTATCGATAGTTAAAATAAAATATTTCCATTCTTGAATATTTTTGTTTGCGCGAACCGATGGAGATAGGTACTTCCACGCCCCAAAGGCAACCGTTTTTGGTCCATTTTTGAATTTTTTTTTGACTAATCAATAGAATGAGATCGAAAATGGGTTTTGGCCATCATCATTTTGATCCAGGAACATTCCTAGCGATGACCGAATTTTATTATCGCACTTTTTCCAGCGATTTATGAAAAAAGTACTGAAATCGGGCATTTTTGGGATCCGAGACTTAAGTTAATTTTCAACCTCATTTCAACGATTAGTGGAAATAAATTCGAGAATTGACTGAAATTGGGCACCTTTGAGATCCAGGACAACTTTAGGTGATAGCCGAAGTCAATTTTCTATCGCTGCCTATCTATAGGTAGAATACAAAATTTTTCGGAAATTAACTGAAATTAGGCTCCTCTGGGATCCGGGATCACCACTGATGATGGCTAAAATCCAGCTACAACCTCATTCAAACGATCGGTGAAAAAAAATCTTCATAAATTTATTGAAATTGGGCACCTTTGGGACCCGGAACAGCTCCTGGAAATGGCTTAAGTCCATTTTCGACCTCTTGTCATCGAATGGTGAAAAACAAAATTTTTCGAAAATGTATCGAAATCGCTTTCTTTTGAGACCCGGGACAACTTCAGGTGATGTCCGAAATTCCATTTCGGCCTCTTTCCATCGATTGGTGGAAAAAATTTATTTCGAAAATGAACAGAAATCTCTCCATCGATAGGCGCAAAAAAGAAATTGCAGGGAGACTTTTGGAAAATTTTTTGAAAACAACGTTAGTCAAAACTTTTTTTTTCAAAATACTTAATAGCTATTGTCAATGCAAAAACTATGTGTTATAGATAACAGTTATGGATTAAAATATTCATTGAAATATAATAATTATAATTAATAATAATTTTAATGAACCAACTTTTTAAAACTTTCCTTAAAAATGGGAAGTTATTGCAATCACTAAAAAGCCAATAATAATGGTTTTGGGTCCCTTCATTGAATAGGAAGCAATTTATTTGTGCCCGCTTGATTCTTCAATTTAGTGCAGAGTGTGCCACGCCTTATTTTCCAAATACGTGCGATTTTTTTCGGTTTTTGCTTAAATCAGTTCTTTACTTGTGTGAAGACTGATTGCACTTACTTAAATAGAATAACTATTTATGGTTTTTCAGTTGAAAAGAAGACGTCACACCCCTTTATATATCCAGATATGGTACAGCTGTTATTACTACAAATCAGACACTCGTATGAACAGTGTGGAATTTAAGAAATTTGGCATGGTAGCTGTTGAGATAACCTCCAATACATAGTAAAAATTTTAAGGTAAACTTTTGAAATTATCTAATTTCTTTAACCCAATATCAATATTTCTAGAAACGATAATGGCAAGATCAACTCAAGGCTATGATGCTGATCAAAAGTATGTGTTACGAATAGAAAAAAGTAGTGTGTAGAATATATTATCTGCGTGTAGGGTATACAAATTGTACAAAAATTATGCGACATTGGAAGTGTAGCGTTGAAAGAGTAGGTGAAAGTACAATGATGAAATTGATAAAACAGCAGGAAAATGCGCAAACAGAGAAACAGTGTTAACTATTTACAAGTGAAACCTGGATATACAAGCCAAGCGTTTTTTTTTTGCATGGCTATATGGGTGGAAGAAACTGAGCGGAAATTGAGGATGTTTAAAGATTATCGATATTTTAAATAGCATGAGACTGACTAGATAACAAATGTTTGTATATCTAAGTGTTGGCATGCCGAGTACAGAAACATAGCTCAAACGACTCCATCAGTAAGGGTATTAACGTTTTTTGCTTATGTGCTAGATGATATGCACTTTTTATCACGAGATACATACCGAAATAAGTCTCGAAAAGTAGCATATTAACTTTTATATAATAGCAAAATTTCTATGTACTACTCGCACGATGTACATGTTTGGTACGTCAAGCGCTTTACTGCGCGACAGAGTGCATATATGATTGTATTAGGTCAAGACAAAACGCTTTTATCTTAATATATGCCTTCTATTACAAACATAACCCATTTGTAATTCGATATAATTCAAATACGCCGAATATATTTTCCACAGTAGCATGCCATATACAAAAGAAAAAAAGTTGTAAAACTTATCCTTATGGCATTGACATTCAAGTTATAGCTGTCAGAAGCCAAAGAACTTTCGAGCACATCACTAAAGAGCCATACAAAAATGATAAGAAAAAAAAAAAATCTTCAGCACTAACATTAAAGATAGAAAAAAACGGACGTATTAACAAAATAAATGAAAAATGAAAGAACATAAAATATGTCCGGTGTTAAAAAAAGCCAGAATATTAGGAAAACGTTAAAGACTGCTGCTGCACAACTTGCAGCAAGGTTTTGAGCTACTGTTGTCGGCCTAAAACAACAAAAGCAACAACGTCAAGGAGGTCTGCCTGACACTCTCGTGTCAAGTGAAATTATGTTACTTGACTTAAGTTTATTGTTGTTGCTATCAAGATGATTGTCCTCTTTTCGTCTTTAAGAAAATACTTTAAGCATTCATCTACAATTTACAGTAGTAGCAGTTCTGCATTATTAGGTTCCACTAGTAGACATTTAATTAGACGTATTAGTAGATGCGAAGAAACTAAAAGAAGAACGATCAGTATTATTAACTTAAAATATATTACGTCTACTCAGATGTGTGCAGATGTTAAGGAATGACATTCGCTTGGGCCAGCGAAAAAACATTTTAAGTCGTACGATATTATTGTTATTCCAAAAAACACATCTTAAGGAAATTTCCTTAAAAACAATTAAAATTGCCACTCTGATTCGAACACTTAATAAGCAAAGTCATGCTGACTATTTAGACTTTAAATCAAAAAATTAGAGTAGAGATTTTTGTAAAAATTATCTTAAAAGAAAAGATTATTTACTTATAAAAGTTTTGCTAAACTAAATAGTAAAAATTATTAATCCAAACACCAGGACACAAAATTTTGTATTTTTCAGAAGGCTGAAGTTTTCAAAACGCTGTAACTTGATTAAAATTTTGCCATATCATATAGTTTTTGCTATCTAGACCAGCGATGGGCAAAATAGGAAAAACGAGCCAATCAAACATGACGTTATTAAATAAATACAGAAATAAAATGGTTGAAAGTGAGAAAATGATATCTACTGTATGTTGAAATAATTCCGTGCATTTTGAATGAAACACAGTGTTTTCTTTCAACATTGTCTCCTTATAGCTCAATGCGCTTAGTCCAATGTTTCTCCAATTTTTTATTAATTCCAAAATATTAAGATTTCTCGAGGTCCTCAAAATAGGCATTTGTTTGAGAAATAATTTGATCGTTGGAGCTAGTTCTCCTTACACCGATCCATTTCGTTAGATTTGGAAATAGAAAATAGTCACTGGGGACTAAATACGGAAAATATGGTGGAGGAGTTACCAATTCGCTCCATTGAGACTACACACGGATAAGGATTACGTTTATGTTCAATTGAGAGCAAACGCGGCACTCATCTTGATGATAGCTTCTAAGCTGCAATTGATCATTTAAAATCGCATTAACAATCTCACGCACTTAAGCTCTTTGATCAACAACACCATGTTGTGAATTTTTTTTTTGACTTTTTCGGGTGTATTGATCGCAATTAGTCGTCTAGAACGTTCAGCGTCACTAATGCTTGTGCACCTACTACGAAACCACTTTTCTACCGCAAGTGGTGCAAAGTCCCCACAGTACTTTTCAAGCTTTTCCTTTTACCTAACCTAAGCTTTTCCTTAGTTGCAGTGGTGGTTTTTTTTCGCAAAAATTAATGATTTATGAGCACTCGAAGTTCACTATTTTTTCGATGCTATTCGCTACAGGATTATAGGACTTTTTCAATTCTGTTCCATACCGAGTATTAGACTTTTGTTGAATTATTCGAGATTTTATTTTACTATTCGACACGAACTTTTTGAAGTTTTTCGATAATATCTGATATATTCTGATTTTTATTTAATTTTGCGACTTAGTTGATTTTTTTATACTTTCCGGTACGTTTAGACACTTTAGTTGCTAAGTTTTTGACTGATGTTCTATTTATCGATTACTATTGATACTGTTCATAGTGTTTGGTATTATAAGTATCATGTTGAATGCAGTAAATAAAAAACCCAATTTACATATTCTTAAACATATGGCAACTCTGAAAGGAATGAATTGAAAGATATAGAAAACTTTATGAATAAGAATGAGAGTAAGTGTACGCTTGATCTTTAATAAGGTAAGACATTGGTCTATGTAAGTTAAATTACATTTCGAGAATAGTGAGTCTCATAAAAACGTTCATTAGCAAACACAATTTTTGAATACTTCTACCTAAATTATTCCTATATAGTATATGAATACTATATTTGTTAAGGATTCTTAACGCCTTCTTTTTATTAATTTTCTTGAATCCTTTTAGAGATTTTGGTCATGTCATAGCCAATTTTTACTTATATCCTATTTGTTAAAAGGTTTTTTACTTTATTTTTCATTGATTTTTCAAAAATACTTTGTTCGTTTTTAATAAAATATTCGTCTCTTCTTTCAGTTGTTTTGCTTTTCTAAGTATGGTTTTGTCTATTTCTTCATTTAGCTTTGATTACAGATTTACTTAATATCAATTTTGTGTACCATTTTTTAAATACAGGGTGTCCAGAAAGTGTAAGTGCTATGCTTTATTGAAATTACTGAAAGACGCGGCGGTGGTAGGCGGGTGCGGGGCGAGCAATTCTAAGTAGCTCGACTTAGAAGCAATAGAGCTATTTATCATTCAACAGCGTGCATTTTGTGTACAATCAAATTATTAGAACAATAATTCTGTCACTATTGCACAGCGTTCGTTTTGTGCTCATTATGACATCCGAACTCCGCCTCACTGGAATATTATACGAAAATGAATCGAACTGTTTGAAACTACGGGACCTATGGTTAAAATTCAAAATAGCGGTTGCCCACGTGTCATCAAATTCGAAAAAAACATTTTTCTGATATAAATGAACAAAATTCTAACACAACAGTCAATATTTTTTATTCTACTTTAAGGAATAAATGTGATGTATTTATTTTAAGCACACAGACTCTAATCTTTCTTTTCGTGTTAAGCCTTAAAAATTTATTTATAATATTCTTATGAAATCCACAAAGTTCTAGAGAAATGTTTTCCTTTTTAACTTAAGAAAAAATTTCCATATTTAAACTTAAAAAATAAAACAAAATCGAACACAAGAACATTTCGTTTCGTTGAATCATGTTTTTTGTGGTGCTCTTTTCTTAGAAAGCCATCGTATGTTTCAAAAGATTTTCAGTTCATTAAACGAAACGTTGCATATATTTCTCTTTTTTTGTTACTACGCTAAATGTGGTAAAGTGACAAGGCATTATACCATTTAAGCAGCTATTTTTATTGCATAAAGCAAATGGAATCAATAAGCACTTTTTTCTTAAAATAAACCTACCTACAAAAATGATATAAAAAAATAGCGAAAACAAACTTACCGATGGTCCAAATGAGGTTAGAAAATTCGGCGCTTCCACATTTGTTCCATATAAATCATCCAATGGCACTTCACGCAAACAATCGACAATTTGCTCATGATTCCTATTCAAATCATCGGGTATGCTACAATTCAACTCCTTTGCCAATTTAACTGCAAATATTACAGGATCCTCAACTAAAGCCCATGATGAAAATGCTGAGCCTGACATGAGTACGGCACGATGAAATAAACCGCGTACCATTGTTGGTGATGTCATCAGATAATTGATACATGCAGCACCTGTGCCATGTCCCGCAAGCGTTACAGCATTTGGATCGCCGCCAAACTTTTGTATATTTTGTTGTATCCAATGTAGTGCGGCCATTTGATCCATCAGACCATAGTTGGCAACACGTGCATGCACTTGCGGATTGGGATTGGCATTAAGGAAACCTGCGTGTGAGGGATAGTTATCGAGTGTTAGCTTACAAAATATAAATTATTAATTAATTGAAAAAATCGCAATTGGTGGTTTTTTATTTATGCGAACAAATGTGTGTGAAGGTATTATGTTAGAAATTGAGGTTATAGAATATCTAGAACATGGGAACTACTTGAAAATTTCCCGGATTTGATATCACCGCATTAAAAATTGACCTGTGTTAGTTTTTCATTTGATTGTTTTGCATGTTATATTGAAATTAGGGGGCAGTGAAAGAGTATAGTGCTTACAACTTTGAGCTCCACGGGTTTCCATTCCATATTTCCTCATCTTTTCAATTATTTCCTTTACCTTTCTTTAATTTTTTGGATAATTTTGTTTCGTTTGCTTTCCAACTATGTTAAGAAAGCACACAATTTTGGCATAACATGAATGATTGCAGTGCTGTGAAGTTGAAAGACCTTCAGACCACGTTCATTCTTATCGTTAGACCAGAATAATTGAAATGACTTAATACCGTGGGTACGTAAAATATTACTATCCTGAGCAAATAGCAGCTCCAATGCGAAATAGAGTTAGCTTAATTAAGCACTTTTTCTAAGAGTGTATGCATTTGAGGAAACACCCAACTGAGCAGGCAGAAATGCTCTGAGACGAGATAAAGAAAGCAGATATAAAGATTGCATTAATTGAAGATGACTAATGTATACCAAAATTTTTACATAAGTCTTTTCTTATGTTAATGCAATACAATTTTTTATAATTAAAGTTTTTTTTTTTTAAAGGAATTCAAATTCTCAATATTTTAGCCTGTCAGACTATTTGTTTTACTTCATAAAGTATTTAAGTTAAGACGTATACATTTAAAAACAATTTCATACATACCTAGTATACCAAGTCGATAATTCAGCGTTACCACCACCACTTCACCATAGCTAGCCAGCACGCTACCATCATAGGGATTGCCGCTGCTCCACTCAAAGGACTCGCCGTGTATAAAAACAATAACGGGTAATTTTTTCTCGGTCGATGCCGCTATAAAAGTAAAAAAGCAAAAGAAAAAAACAAACAAATTAAAGCAAATTGTTAACAAAACCTTCTACATATAGTAGATACATGTAACGAATGAATGAATGAGAAAAAGCCTGCGTAGGAATACAAAACAAAAAACCAAAAAAAAACTGGAGGCAAAACGAAATTAGAAATAATAAAAATTCATGAACATTTTTTGGCGCTAAATGCTTAAAATGCTTTACGATGGACGGACGAAGGTAATAAAAATTCTTGCAGATTAGCGTCGTGTCAAAGTGTTACAGTGTTTTGCAAAACACTTAAGATAAGCGAAAGAAATTTTTGTGTTTTATTTTTTTTTTTGGTGAAATGGTTGAGTGCCCGTCGCTGTTGATGTTGAAATATTGCGATTTTTACGCATAAATCATTTGCCAAAAAAGGTGACGTGAGCGTGATTTTAATTATAATTAAATGTTACTCATACGCACTGTTGAACTTGTAATATATGTCTTAGTATTATACTTCAGGGTGCTGCTTAAAAAATTTACCATTGTTAATTTAAAGGCAACTCCTTAAAACTTCGAAAATTTTAAGTGCTACCTGCAATATGAAAGCTTAATATCTCAATATTAGCACGTGCCCTGAAGAGCTGAGAGTTTTGAAAACTTTTAGTTTTTTTTAGATAAAATTTTGTGGATGAGAATGTGATAGAGATATGTTTACCGTTTCATGTAAGTTAATTTTTTAAATATTTGTAAGGCTTACAACTACTTGGAAAAAAACGCTTTTTGATAAAATAGGTGATACTTGTATGTTTTTCTTTAACATAACCATAAAAAATATATAAAAAATAGAAATGGGACTTAAATATACTTAAAAGTTAACAAAATTAAATTGAATACTTTATTGAATTCACTTAAATTTTAAGTTAAGGGATCACTTGACGCCGAAGTGTTTTTAACAAAGTCAACATAAAAAGCATCAAAATGTAGAAGAAATTGACAGATATTGTCCGGGAATCCAGCAATATTTCTTAGGTGTTTTCAATGTGTCTTTTAAACAGCTCAGAAAGGTACTTTACCGAGACCCTTGAAAGATAACATGGATGGGAAAATTTTAATCCCTGAATATATATTTTTATAGATAAAAGTTTTATCGCTTGTTACGTGTTTCTCAAATCTCCTAGCATTTGTTGAATATAATGGTTTTCGAACACCAAAATTTTAACTTGACATTAATTGTTAACTTTATAGATTCATCGCACTAAATACTCGTACCTTAAGTAAAATCATTGTTGTTCAAACGAGCGTTGTAATTACGGATAACGTGTCGAATGAGTAACTTCTTCTATTTTATCAAACAAGTTAGTACTTTAAACAGCTGTTACCTTTCGAGCAAGTGGGTAAATTCTTAGATTCAGCACTTTAAATCCTCGTACCATATACAAAATGATAGTTGGTCAAACACGCGATATAATTACGGATAACGTGTCGTATGAGTAACTTCAGCTTTTTTATCAGAAAGGATATTAGTTTTAAACAGCTTTCACTTTTTTTTCTTTAATTTGTGTTTTTGGAACAAGGCAAAATTTAATATGAATTTTACTGAGAACTTTAATTTCAGTACTTTTAGTGCAAAAACAACAAAAAAATTACAAGCGCAAAATTATTAGAGACTAACTCCAACAATTGTAAAGGAACAAAAAATGGGCAACCAGCTGCTTATTCTAGTTTCAATGACCGCTACGTCATATCATCAGTAAGCTTTGTTAGCTGATGCCTAAGAGTCTGCCAGCACACTATATTTTATTTCCTGCATTGACCAGTTAAGAATCATAGCAATAAACATGAACACAGTGTGCCAAAAATTTTACCTTCTTTCCCCCTTTACAAGCAATTGCTTTTGTAACTCTTTTGATATTACACATTTCATGACGAGCACTGCGTTGAAAGGTTTTTCGCGATACGAACGAAGTTGCAAGTTCTATATGTAAATATTGTAGATTCTTTTTTCTACGCGCTTGGTTTCTTTTCGGCTCTATTTTTGCATTTTTTTACCTGATTTTGGATTTCTGATTTTATTCTATTAAAAATATAGCAAAATTTAAATATAAAAAATCCTTTAAATTTTCAATTTATATATAGAAATCTTTAATTAATATATACTTAATAATATTATAATTTAATACCAAAAGTTTAATTAAGTCATTTGAGCCAAATTGACACTTTTGCGCGAATATTCGTGTAAATAAGGTTTTATTCCATCGCATGATTATCACTCACGGCGCAGTTAATTAAAATGTTTTCTACTTTGGCTTATTAATAACATGGCCTAAAGATTAATGAGTTGAACCTTTTTGTTTATTTTCTGCTGTTGCAAATATTTTGTGCCTTCCCGTATTTATTGACGACATTGACGCAATGCAATTAAATATTTGAATTAATTGAACGTTACCGCAGCATTAATAATGTCACATTAACAGACAACAATGGACAGCCATTAATTTTGACATTTGTTTGCACAGCTAACAATGGAAACAGAATGACAATCAAAATGAAAAAAAAAACCGTTCGCTGAACAAAAAAAAAAGAAGACTTTAACAAAACAACAACGAAAAATTCAACACAAAATTATTGGGCTCAGCACAAAGCACAGATCTAATTAAAATTAATGAAAATCAATTAAATTTAAATAAATTGCATTAAATTTCGTTGTTGTTGCTGCTGTTACTAATGATGATGATGAATTATTAAAGGGAATTGGAAGCAATAATAAGAAAAACAGCAGTATGACCCAATAGGAAATGCAAAGTGGCGATTCAAATTGGTGTTACAAAAGAGCATATGATTTTCATAAAAAAAAAATGATAAAAAACTTCCATGCGACTGCTGCATTATGCTGTGTACTTAAGCCTAGTTATTACGACTGCTGCTTCTGAATGAAAATAAGCAACTTGCAATGTTGAATTGCAAAAAAAACAACCGATTTCTAATATTACCGAGGTATTTTTATTCAAACGGGTACTTTGCAATTTATTTGGATTAGTTCTTGAATACAACATCAACCAAGTGACCTTTATTGGCCAAAGCAAAATTTTCTAATTTTGCTACGTTTTCCATTACCTTTTCGAGAATATCGGGTAGTATAGCGATGATTTCGGCCTTGAGCTCGTCAATGGTCTGAGGCTTGCTGGCGTGCACCTTTCTTTTCAAATAACTCCACAACAAAGCTGGAGATCTGGATGGACAGTCAAGGTCGTCTTTTTTTGACATCTGACGTCCAGGGAATTTCTTTTGCAGAAACTGAATTGGTTGATTTGATGTGGCATGGTGCATCAACCAGTTCATTGGAACGTTTTGGTCGTTGATGAACGTCATATTGAGGATGTCCAACTGTACCGTGCTCAAAAACAATTCGACACCAAACAAACCAAAACAAATACTTATACTGACAAGTCGCTTCGGGCCTACAAATGTAAGACTGTGCGTTTGGGTACTAAATATGTTTTATTCTTCAATATAATCTCATTTTGACTTTTATACACCGGTGATTCCTCAACTTATGTTTCTCATCCCGGAAATGGATTTGCGAAAGTTCTTCAAATCACTTCTTTATTCAATGAAAATTGCTTTCCACGCAGAAATCTCTCGAGATTTTGGAATAAATGGAAGTCAGAGTGAGCCAGATATGTTGGAAAGTGATTGATGTACCCAAAGCATTTGTCCAGATCTCATATAGTGAAGCGTGTGAATTATATATGTCCGCAGATAATTGATCCAAGCTTAATCGGCGGTCTGTCATTATCATACCATGTGCTTGGTCTACCATTTCTAGAGAAGTTACGCTTTTGAACGACATTCACATTCCTCCACTGCAATGCTGGTACGATCACATTTTAAAACAGCTACCCATATTTTAGCTATTGTGTGTGAGAGATCTTCCCCCAACACAATGTGATTCTAGGAAAAGACCCAAACCTGTGAAACTTTCCATTGACATACAATATAAAAATATATATGGATGTGGATCATAATTGAAGCAAGCTGTTAATCCAAAAGGAGCAATCCTGGTTGCATAATGGTACTACAAATTTTCCCATTGGGTAACAACTACACCAACAACAATAAAAACAGTAGCAACAAATCAAAGCAGTCCATTAGCGTATATCATATAATAAGGGCAATAACAACTATAGATGGCTTAAAATTAATGTTTTGGTTTTTGGTGGCCAGTGTTACCAGCAGCTTTTAAAATAATTCACATTCCTTACATAGAAAATCGCTCACAAACACATGTATACTATACATATATTATGTTGTGGTTTTTAAAGCACATAAATTTTGTCGCTGCCACAAATTAAATTTGTTAATGTGTGAGAGAAGACACACACACACAATAATGTTATTTTGAGTAAAAATGGGTTACACGTTGATTTCAGTTAATTAAATACAACACGTTTAAGCCAGAGTTGTTTACTTCATACAGTTCGGTACACAAAGTGTGGGTATAAAGAATGGGCAGCTGGTGTTGTTGTTTACTTTTTGACCACCCATTTAGCTGCACTTCCAGCATCGCTGTTAAATTGACAGGTGACAGTGACGAAATTAAGGTATTAATCACTGCTGATTTTTTTTTTTGCTTATAGGTATTTGTGGTTATTGGTGGCATCTGATGTCTGATGTTAATTTTTTTTTTGTTTTACTTTATAAAAGTTTAAGTTTCACGATAGTTGGACGTAAAAGCTTTATTTTAAGAATGATTTAACCGAAGTTGGAAAATTGATGATCTCTCGAGATATGGATCACTTTTCTTACCAATAAATTCTTAATTTCCGTGAAACAAGCCATTTCTTTTAATAATAAAAATAGGATGGCATTTTCATAAAAATAATATTAAACAGAACTGTGCTAAGTTGAATTCTAATTAAATTATTCTGAAACATTTTCATTTAAATTCCACATTAAGACGACTCAAGCCTTAAATTAAATTAAATAAAAATTAGAAGGAGTGTTATCTAAGGTCTCGTCAAACATTAAATATCTCACACCACATTTATAGAAAAGTACGCAAAAGTCTAAATTTTTTTTTCAAACGATATTTCTTCCGCCACACCACATGCTGGCTAGTATGTATGTATGTATTTTGTAAGGACGGTAACTCGCCCTCTTGTCGCAATTTTTTCAGATTTATGCAAAAGCTTGTTGGAACCAATTCTAGTATCATTGCAGTTTGGTTGCACTACCTAAAATAACCATCCATTCAAGTGTAAAACGTTTTAAGGTTTTTACTTTATGATAGGTGCCACACCGTCATTTCGAAATGTGTGCACTTTTTTTCCGAAATATTTTGTTAATCTTATGGGAAAATTGGTTTTATTATTTTAAATATTTATCTAACCTTAGAAGATTTGGTTGCCTTCTAGTCGCAACATGCGAAATTTTTCTTTGATGCTGAACTAAACGATTTCTTATATTTTTATAAAATTTGGTTTTATTAACTTCAAATAATCCTTTCAGTATCGCATTTAGAATACGCTTTATCGCACTTTCTCAACATACCCACTCAGACCATGTGATATAAATATTAAAATAATTATGTATGTAATTTTACATGGTCCAAAGCGTAAATGTTAGAAAAAATTTACCCTGCATGCTGTGGGGCTCGGACAACACAAACATAAAAATACAGACCGTTAAGCTACAAATTTAGCTACAGTTAGTTTTCAATCTAAGCTTGAGTTGACCTTTTGACAAGCTAATGTTATAAAAATCGCAGCTGTTAATAAGAGTTGTCATGCGATTAAAAAGAGCTGTAGCCACATTATTAGTTCTGCTAACCGGTTGACAAAATAATTAATAAGAGTTACGAGTGCTTCTCCGAGTTGTATTAAAATGTATGTAATCAAGAAGCTCTGGTGCAGCAACAGACCCAGTTACATGTTGACGTAGATAAAGTATATCTGCAATATTTCAACGGGACCTCAAAGACTGCAAATGTAATAACTTCAAACGATCCTCATAAGGAGGAAGGTTCAAAGGGTCAGTCCAATTTAAGCCATTCAGAGCAAAACGAATAAAGATTTTTTGAATTCTTTCAATTCATTTTATATGAATATCATAAAATGTTGACCATACTTGGCTGGCGTACTCTAAGTGAGGACGCACTATTGGCTGACAGAAAAATGTGGTGAGTTCAAATTAAATCTCATATATTAACATCAGAAGCTTAACAAAAAAAAAGAATTACAAAAAGTTTAGCCAAAAATGTCAACAAATCACTACGGTTCAACGAAGCGATTAAAATACATGCGAAATTCGTTTGAAATTCAAATATTTACGTAATTAATCTAAAATTTTACACAAAAACTTTAAAAAATAAATGCCAAAAATTGTACAAAAAAAATTTGTGCAAACAAATACTAAAAACAAAAAATACAAAATTATATAAAGTATAATGAAACAATTTGCTGAGCTGAAAGGTATTTATTTTTTATTTTAATTTTACTACTTTTTTCAGTTGTATTTGAACATTGCTATACAGCAAATGTTGCTGCTAAAAGTCGACAATAAATCATGTCATGCGTTGTTATGCAAACAAACGAAAATTATAAAAACGAAAAACAGCAATGTACAAAAATAAAATTAAACCGATAAAAATCAATTGTTTACCCATTGACAAGAAAATAAAACATATAAAAAATAATTTCATATATATTTTATATATATTAAATTAAAAAAAAAAAAATAAACTAAACTAAACAGTATTCAAGATGCCTAAGGACATATTAAAACAAAAAAAAAAAAACCAAATTAAATTTAACAGCACCCAAAATGCCCAAAGATATATTTTTCATGAATATAAATTTATATAAATTTTAGACTATTATTCCATAAAGAATTAAAATAAATGGAAATTTTTTGGCAACATTCTTGCCATTTTGTAATAAAACTAGCCCAAGAAACAATTTTAAACCATTCCGGACTGCTCCCAGAAGGACCTATACGATTTTGATAAAATTTCGTCCAGAGCTTAAATTAAGCCATTGAAGTTAAAATTATTATAGCCAACAGGCAGAAACCGGTTAGAAAAATTCTTGTTTTTGGGGAAAATGAAAAATAAATTTTCAACATTTTGAGTACAATTTTTATTGATATTAATTATACTGGGCTTTAGAAAATTTCATTTTATTAGGACAACAACATTATGGTAGTCTTCGAAGAAAATGACATGCAAATTCCCATTACATTTCAAGCAACCAAATTCTATTTTACCGCCGACATTACTGCTTTATTCACGTTCATTCAAATATCGAATTTTAGGACCACCTGTTGCTTTGCACACTGTTGTCAAAAGCAATGTCACTTTCTCACGTTGGTAGCATTGGCAGTAAGTGGCCGAAACCTTTTTTACTTCAACCTGAAAATCTAGTTTTAGAGCCGAACCATCTGGATTCTAGATGATGTGCATTGCCGTCCTCGTGCAAATATTCGGTTTAAAATCATAGTTATCGTTAGCATGATTTTGTATTTGTACATTGTTGTCCAAGTCTTCTTGGTCTGGTGGAACAATAATGAAGTTGACGCAAGCTGCATTTCGTCTGTTATCCTCTCCATCCGATTCATCAATATTAATCTAAACTTCGTCTTTTTGTCTCCAAATTGTAGTCGGATGCCCTTTTTGGGATGGAGATTCCAGTGCGGTAACATCGATAAACTGCAATCAATGACGGTTTTTGTCCTTCTGTGTTCAAATAATTTTTCGATGTAAATAACACTTATAATATATTGTATTTAGAACTCGTTTCTGCTTATTGGGTATTTAAATACCCAAAGTTCAAGATCATTATCTAATTTTCCGATTTGTGGTGGAGTTTTTCCGGAGAGTTTTTCATTAGCAAAGAAATGAGAGATTTTCAAACCCTGGAAACGTATTTTAATTCTTTTAATTGCTTTTATAGAAAGTTTCTTGGAACAATTTTGATGTAAATAATTCAACTTTGAGCCCATTGTGTCACTAAGCTCAATATAAATTTAATTTTCTTATAGTTTTCTTTTCATTGCCTTTCATTTAATTTTCTTATAGTTTTCTTTACATTGCCTAAGTATTTTCTGACGTTTGCCAAAAAAATATTTTCAATCCCTAGCACTTTCATTTTCTTCCTATTTATGGTCACAATATTCCACTGAGTAAATCAAAATCCAATGCTGTGAAGCTTTCAAGAATTTGATGGTATAAAGCATAAAGTATGTGAAACTTAAATTAAGTTATATAATTTTTTTAAAAATAGAAATAAAAATTTTACAAAGGCCATAAATTTCATTGAAGAACTATGCATATTTTCATTTTTTCACTGCATATATATATTTCAGCCAAAATATTCGCTTACGCTGTAACAAAAAAGTCAAAGCATTTTGCAAACATGAAAAAAAATTTCAATATAAATAAATTTATAAGAGAAAATTGCCAATAATACTCGACGTTCATTGCAAAATTTGTGTACATGAAAAAAAAAACAATTAAATTTATTTGTTAAAGATTCTCGACAGGAGACAAAGGATATGCACATGTACATGGACATATGGCTAAGTTGGCAAAGAATAACTATTCCGCGCAGCATGCGAGGTAATAAATGGGACAGCTATAACAGCAATAACAACAGCTATATAATAAAATATTTACAGTAAAACCAGCAGGAAAAAGAACAAAATACTAGCAACAAGAACAACACTTAAACGCCTACTTTAATTTATATGCTGGCCCTACATTTCAGCCAAAAAATTTGTTTGACTTACGTTAAACAGAGAGAAAATATATCTCCAGCAAAGGCTGTATGTTTCAAAAGATTAAAAGGATTTCTTTTTTTTAATTAGTTCTGAAGGATTTTATAGCTGGTTAAAATTTTTTTAAGCAGACACAGCGATTTGCTCATTAAGTCTAGTGAAAGTTTGGGCTCTAAGACTTAAATTTATTTTTGATAAAACTGATTTCGTGTGTAGTTTGTGTGAGGATTTGCAGGCCAGAATACATCCCCATAATACATTGTTCCCTGAACTGTATATAGAGAAAATCATTTATTTGAATACATCGTGATTTGGTAACTATTAACAAATTATAAATATTATTTTGGCGAAATAAATATTTGATATAGGTTGACATGTCACACATTCCACACAATCGAATAATATTATTGGGTAAATCATGTATTTCGTAATAACTACCTAATAATATTTAAATAATATATTAAGTTAATCATCAATTTGGTAATAATATCCAAATCCTATAAGAACTTTCTTGAAATAAATATTTCATTGTTCCAAACACGTACGTATTAATGATCATCAGATCATGTGGTGGAAGAAATATTGCTTGGTCGCTAACGTATACATTTATCAAGTAATATTCATTGAGGTAAAAACCGATGAGCAACAGATCGATATTTAAAAACATCGATTCACAAATAAATCGATATTTTCTCTTATCGTCACAGCCTTTGGCATTTACACAGCCATAAATACCTGAATTGTGTACCTAGGAAAAGGTAATTCAATGATTATAATTTAATGGGTATGTATTTAGAAATTTTGGTGCCGATTTATGGTGATAGTGGAAATTGGTGTATATTAAAGTTCAGACTTATCACAATGAATCACATGTGGTCCAAGTGGGTTCGTAAATGACTGCCACTCCTACCTGTGAATTGTAGACCTAAGCATACTTCCCTATACGCGAGAAAATCATGCGCATGGCCCTGAGGCCAATCATTTTCTTATAGTGCTCAGAAAGCTCTGAGGTATACGATTTATAAACACTTTTAGTAGGCAAGTATTTGTAATAAAAAAAACCTTGTTCTACGAAATGCTTTCGACATCAATGAAATATAAATAGCTTCTGGATAATATTTCTGTAAGTAATTACTGAAATGTTTTGCGATTTTTTGCGACGTTTATTTATAGATAGTTTCCTCAACAAACGCGATTTGAATAAACAAGTTGTCGCCAAGTAGAAAGCGAGTCATTATAAAGATACCTTTAATGGCTTTAGATCTAAGTATGAACAGATTTATATGAAGCAAATATTACAAGTCAATTTTGATTAATGTAATATCTCTCTAGAAAATTTTACCAAAGAAATTTACCCATGTCAATTTTCTACAGCCACCTCTTCCAATTTATAATGGGTGATTTTTTTGCTACTTGTTTTTATAAGTGCAACTTTTTTGACACTTTGCGCAAGACTTGCAACATTTCTTAACACCTAAAATGCTCAACATGGTTTGCCATTTTACCACAAATAGACTATCAAGCAAACAGCGCTTGCACATCATTGAATTTTATTATCAAAATTTGTGCTCTGTGAGGAATGTGAAGATGTAAATTTTAATCAAAAAATTTTCATCAGCGACGAAGCTAATTTTTGGCTCAATGGGTACGTCAACAAACAGAATTGCCGAAATCGGTCTGAAAAGCAGTCAACGGAAGTTCAAGAAATAATATTTAATAGGATTTGCAAGTCAATGAATTCCGAGAACCATTTTGGCGCCCTCAAGCCTCCACTATTGAGGCGCTGGCCATTTTTTGTTCTCAGTGGCGCTACTGTATATCATGGCCGCAGAGCTGTTGTTCAACTCACTCCGAAAGCATTGGACAAATGAAGAAATATTTTGTGCACGTTTCGCTTAGAAGTTCTTAATTTTCTTGACTTCAGCGAATAAATTAGTGACTATGCGTTCAGTTTTGCTAAAGAATATTAATTGATATTCAGTATTTACGACATTTATTGACAAATGAGATTCTTTCATAATACTGAGATCTCTGCATGGGATAATACCCATCTCATGAGATTCCCCCATTTCTCCATGTAGTGAATTTTACTGTACTACCTCACCGAGGGGTTAAGAATGTGATCAAATGATACATTCTACAACCCATTAAAATAGAATCAAAATTTGTGCCGCCTTATGATGTAGATACTTCTTAAGGAATGGCTTAATCCATTCAAAGAAAGAAATAATCAGTCATAGTCAGCAAATTTATTAGAAAAATGCAACGATATTTGCGCCTCACTTACACATACAAAATGCAAAAGATATTTGTATATTATGTGACCTGGTCTATGAAAAAGGGGCTTAACAGATGTTAAATGCCAAAAAATCATTTGCCACTTTTTTGCCGATTCGGATAGGCGAAAAGAGTTGCTTACCTTAAAAAGCTGATTTTTCGAAAACATGTTCTCGCACGTAGGCCCCCTTTTCATAGACCAGGTCACAAATAAGAAAACAGTAAATTGTACAAAAATAAAGTCGGTTATAGGAAATGATAAAGTGAAAAAATATTTATTCTTTCCGATTTTTATTCTTATGTTGTGAACTTAAAAATTTTAGCCAACTTCCAGAATTCTTGGTATATATGAAAATTTTCTCAAAATATCATTGACATAAATTTCTCACTGTGCAACTATTTCCAGATCTGTTGTAACTAACATATATACTTGTAAAGCCTTTTTAAAAAATACCAACAAAAATGGGTTAAGTAAGGCAAGCAAATTGTTTGATTAAAATTTCAATCATGCACGTCTGTATTTGTATGTGTACATATACATACATACTCGTACATATTCGTATGGACACATCAAAATCCATTTTCATTTGATTTCACTTTGGCGAGTTTCGGCCAGTCAAATAAGAAATGTGCGTGTGACCGGAAACGACCGCAGCAACATCATCTGAATACATATGTGTTGCGTGCCAGCGATTGTGTGTGTAAGTAATAGGGTGGAATAAATTTTAAAAATTTTGCAAACATTCTGTTGTAATTTCTATAGAGTTTTTTACTATATAATTTAAAATTAGAGAATGTGTCGTAATTTAATTAAAAAGGCTTGCAAATTGAACTAAAAGTTTTGAGTATAACTTAACTTTTTAAGCACAACTACTTACTAAAGATATATAGGCATATATTTTTGCCGTTTCCTTTAGCTAAATGATTATTCAAAGCATGTCTCGATTAAGAAATGCCCGGTATGGTCAAAAATGATATAATTAGAGATAAGCAAATTGCCAACACTTATGTCTTGTCAAACATAAGAGACAGTTAACACAATTTGTTAAAATACGGCCCACCTTAGCGGGCAAGCGTGCCAACATGTCTACTGTTATGCTCAGTCGTGCACCATTTTCGGCATAATTTTTTTTTTACATTTTTTAAATAAAAGACGATAAAGTTGTTCTGGTTGTGGCATACGGAATTGGACAAGGATTTAAAAACAAAAAATACTAGGAGCGGGTTAACATTCATACTAAATGCCAAACCAGAATATTTGTATAAAAAAGAAAAACAAATAACCAAAAGAATTGATATAATAAAACATTAAAGCTATTTTAATGGTCACATTTAGCAAATGTTTCATTACGTGCTATCCGATATTATTTTGCACAAATTTAGAACTGTGGAGAATTAATGGAGTTTGTAATCTTAATACTTTTTTTTTAAACGACTTATCCACTGTTACAGATAATTGAAAATGTGTGATTTTTATGTTCTAAAACAAAGAACCGTTTTTTTTAGTGTTGTTTTTGAAATAGAGTTGATGATTAACCCGTCGTCAATGAGATAGGGTGTATCAAACCCTACGTGATTACAAAATGAGACAGCCTTTTCCTTACATGAATGGCTGCCCCCGTGCTCTCAGTAGCTGGAGATAAATCATCCTAAAACTGATAAGGCA